>JAWNOJ010000013.1:25315500-26684500 GCA_035046065.1 Chymomyza procnemis | reverse complement strand
CCAACCACTTCACAATCCAACGACAACAAACGTCAAAACGATGTGGAAGCGGTGAACGTAAAGAGTAAAAAGTGGTACTACTCGAAAAATAAAAATACTCATACGCACCGTGTTCATTCTGCCATATAATCGAATTGGCAAATTATTGCAGCAACGTGTCGCTAAAACGAACAGTTCCACCCATACCCTTTCCCAAAAATCAACGGAATTTATGGAACCCAGATAGCTGGCGGCTGTTTCAAAAGTTCGAATGTGGAGAACGAAGCCAAACATTTAATATGCCCACCCGACTCCGCATGCCATAAAATAAAAGTTTGCTTTAAGCTTTAAGCCAAATTTCCAATGCCCTGCCCTATATGGTTAAGAGCATATTTGAAATGCTTTAATTTCTCTTGGCTTTGGGAATTGCTCATTTGCTAAATGTTGACTTTGAAGGTTAACCTGATATAGAGTATAGTAAGATTGGTATGGTGATGGAATGATATCCTAGTCGGACTGAGTTACTGAATAAACAACTCAAAAGCTTGCACGAAAGCACATAAATTCGTTCGTATAAAGGGTGAGCTATTCTAAAATTAAAATTTCATTTTGCTTTAAAAATTTACTTAATGAATAAAGTTTTATTGGCAAAATTTATCACCGATATTATTTCATCAAATATAATTTCATTGAACGAAACCATGGCCGACTTGATAGTAGTTTCCGAAAGTAACTCTTAAGAAGGAATGGATGACTACAGTTTAGAAGATGTCAAGGAGTTGACGTACCTTATCACCAACTTAAACACTATGAAGACAATACTTCGAAAGGCCTGAGAACATCATATTGGCACTTCTTTCTACATGGTTCTTCGGTAGCTTATGGATTGGGAACGACTATCCCATTCGAATGAACTACTTGCTCTACTACGACATAGATATCGTCTATAACAACTGCGCTGGCTTGGTCATGTCGTTCGTTCATATGGATAAAGCTGCTCCAGCAATGCAGGGGTACCTGGCAAGAGTTAACTAGTTTGGATTTAACCCGATAACGAATTATAATGGCCACCTAAAATAGGTAGAAAATGAGCTCAGTCCGAAACATTGATTTTCGTTAAAATTCGGCGATATCGGGTAATCGTTGTTTTACGGCAATTGACAACTTGCTAAAGTTCTCTCACTTGCCGATTGACATAAGATATTTCAAACTTCCTTTTCCTGCTTTTGATAACTTTATTTTTTTTTACCGAAATGTTTTTTTAAATACATATAATATATTTTATTGTGCTAGTAGAGGATTTAAACATTTTCCCACAAAATAAATCTGCTGTATAATATATTTTCTGGATTCTGACAGCGGAAAATAAAGAAATATGACATCTATGAAAGTCGAGCGCAATCGACTATTGGATACCAAAAAAAAGTGGTACTGTTGTTTGGTTGATTTAGAAATTTTTTTACAAATACACAATTTTGTGAAAAACTATCTTCTTGATATGAAACAGCTTCTAGGCTTTGATCAGATGTGACGCAATACTTGAAGACTTTACAGCTTTTAAATGTTCCATTAAGTCGTAATATATTAAAATCACAAAGTTCGACTTTTTTGACCGATTTTCATTATATAAAATTTTATTTTTGATCAAATTTATGATTGAGATTAAGAACTCAAAAACTTTTAAGTGCCGAATTATATTACGTTATTCTAATAATCAAACAAATAATTTAATTCAAACTTTGGATTTTTTCGAGATGGCCTATGGGACCTATAACATGACTATATTCCGATATCAAGAAATTTAAATAAATTTACAACTTCTCGGAGAGCAGCAAATTTTTGTATCTAAAAATTTTACTTACTTCTTCTATATTTATTATATATTTTATTATTTATTTCTTATAATTACAAAGGCGCATGTCCGTGGGAATATAGATTTCAATATTCAGCCTGATAGTAGTTTAGGTAACTTGGCAATATCCAGCTTTTCATCTAGGTAGGTACAGACGTTTTCAGCTTACACAAACGGTATGAACTCACTATTACTTATATTGCATATGGTTTTTTGCTATAAGTATTTACATGATGTTAGTGTCTGAAATTATAAAAGTTTCCAATCATTTTTAAAAATATTGTTCGATGGTTGCTCAATGGTCTGCCAACAGTATAACCATGAATCGCTCATTATGGTCACTTTTACTTTTCTGCAGTGAACACTAGTTAGTTTCTTGGATAAGATTAAAGTCCATCGAAGACACGAACATCTAACAAGGCGAGTTACTTTCTGTTGATCGATTGCGGATTGTCACCAAGCCACTGGTGTGGTCACCTTCTATATTTAGAGCCCTAAGTCGGACAAACGATTCCTAACAATGTCTGCAGCGTAATTTAAGTAAGTAATAAATTTTGGACGCAGTTATCCCTTTACCAGCTCCAAATAGACCCTTTAGGTAAAATATATCCCCTTAAAATTATGCACACTCGCAAGTGTCGACTTGCACTTATAGCCTAAGGCTAAGAAAGGACGCCAAGAGACTTTGACTGTAGGTGGCGGAAAACAAAAGGCAACAAATCACAGATTTTCAGCAGTGACAGTGAGAAATCCTGCGACCAAAGGACAGCAAGCTGACCTAACCCGCTGCTCCTTGGGCTTGTTGCTGTTAAGGCTATTGTTGTTGCTTTTGGCCGCTGCTGGCTTTGCTTTGCTCCAACAACAAATGCCAATGGAATATCCTTCAATAATTCATTCCAATCATGATAAATGTGCGGATTTCGCATTGACAGTGGCAAAACGTACTGTAGTCAGCAAATAACTGACAAAGCACAACGAGCAAGAAGGGACACACGCAGGAACCACTATGTAGTCGCATGGTGGTGGTCAGTGCGGACAATGTGGCCAGGCTACATCCGGCCAGTGTGACCAGCTTTTGTCGTTTTGTTACTGGTTTTGTTCTTAGGTTAAATGTTGCGTAACACAGCGGTCAGTAGAATGCAATTTCAGCAGAACTACTGAAAGAAGGAACTAAGATGTGGGTTGAGCAGTTGACTGGATATGAATATATTATACTTAGAACGACTTGAAATATTATTTTCACACTGTACCGTATTATATATTACGAAAAATAAGAAAATAATTGCAATCAAAGTAATTAACCAGTCAAAATAACCATTACCATTTTTCCTAACTCATCAGCACTCTGCTTCTTGATTTCACTTCTAAGAAATAATGTTGATAAGTTAATTAGTGATTATTGAGAAATAATGACATTAGAAGAGATGGAGAAGCATAATTCATATAACTTGTCACCTTGGTGACCATAGTAAGCATTGCTTCGGAACTACGCAAAATTATTCACTATATTATTGTTTGTCGAAATTTGTAGAACGATTACCATCATAGCCCCCATACCAACATTATAAATGAGAATCACTATTTTACGTCTATTCCCAAATCAAAAACCAAAGCTGCTCATGCGACCAAAAGCCAAAAGGCCTTATTGTGCCACTTGCTCAAGAAACGACATTTTAATGTATATACATGTGTACTTAGGTTTGTTCGAAATACCTTAAATGTTATCCCCTTTTAAAATTTTTAGGAACACAGAACGGAGAGACGAATCTGCAAGGGAGCAAACAACAAGGGTGTGAGAAACCAGCAGGCCTCGTGCTTCAAAGGGACTTGGGACTATCTAAATTAAGCACGTTGTTTAATTTTCGCTTGAGTGCTATTTGAAAGCGGAAACGCGCGTTGCAATCAACAAAAGCCGCAGTCAAAGCCCGGGATACAACAGCAAAAAGCACACACAATAGCTTTGAGGATGGTAAAGAGGAATAGGAACCAGCACTATCAGGCCAACAACCAAGTTGAGGACCCTACCAACAAGCCATGGACATTTTGTTTTCTTTGACGGAAAACTTATGGCGTACGGAAACGGAAATGTAGATGTGTATGTAATTCCAACTTGAAAACAAAGTGAAACGGAAGCTGGACGAGCACTTTGATGTTAGTTAGAGCACTTGTTCTTTTCCAAAAGCACACTAGGACAATACACTCGAAAAACAAAATGTTTGATTTTTGGCGCTTATTTAAGTTTTGTTGTTGAAGAACTTTTAAAATGCTAGCTAGCTATGCTGAAGAATCGAAATGAGGAATGTATTCTTATTTTATATTGGACTTGGAAGTGAGCTCAATCTTCTTGGACGCATTGCTGATCATGATTTAAATGGGAATCGAATTCTACCACTTATCATCTCTATAATCAAGCAACAAGAAATGGAACTAACAAAATGTAAGTAACACATAATAGATATCATTTTAAGTGTCTACAAATGTTGCTGTCTTAATTCCTATCGCTAATTTGAAGACTTCGAAAAATATACTTACTTATTATTCCAACAAATAAACCGTTTTGTAGCGGGTTCTTAATCTTTTGGAAATGCAACAAAATCCTGACATCATGCTATAATGCCGACCCATATTTCGATTCTACGCAGCAAAGTTCATCGTTAAGTATATATAGCATTTGAGACTTTGAAGGCGATACTGCACAAAGTCAAAATTCCAAAGAAAACATATTAATAGAAAGCTAGACCTTGATTTGCTTAATCAATTAAAAATCAGAAATATCTCTTTTTATAGAGAAATATGTCAATCATAATATAATAATATAAAACTTATTGTCATAGCTCTGTTTAAGTCGAAAGAAAGTTGCTACTGCTTTTTCATTCAACCGCTTCCGAACGAAATGCGTTTAGATAATTCATTGAAAAAACGAAAATTCTTCTATTATACGAAAATTGATAGGCTACGTTATAAAGATTTTTCTATAGGTTCTTCGACGTGCTTAAAAAGATTAAAAAATCTCATAATCCGGATTTGGTAAAGATATTAATAATAAAGATAATGATATAGTTAACCAAATAGTATCAAATTTGAAAAAGTTCCTCGAAACTTATAGGTGTTGTACTTGGAAATATTTATCCTAAACCTGTTGGTTTATTTATTTTTGTTTGAGGTGACACAAAGTACCCCTATGGGAGTGATACCATATACCTCCGATATGTAAAAAAATTAAAATAAACCTGCATCCCCCAGGATAAGAAAAATATTTTTCAAAAGTTGGTTGATTTAGCCTGTTACCGTCTAAACGTGCATACACAGAACTAACTATTCCCCCTATGGTACAGGGAATACAAATAATTAAATCTTTAATCTTAATCATACTTAGTAAATAGAAAGATTGTTTTTATAGTATATGTTCTATAAACTTTTTAAATAATAAAAATCACGACTTGTCAAACATTTCGATTTAGCGCGAAACCATAGCCCAATCGAGACGCGAGTTTGGTGAACAGTTTTTTCATGTTTGGAAACGTGACTGCTTAATTAAGCGCCTAGACAAGGGTAGTCTATTGTTATGGCTCATATCTATAGCGATAAGACCGCAATGTTTGTCGTAGTGGAAACCAAATAATACAATCTCAATACCGATATAGTATTTGGCCAATATTTCAAAGAGAGCTTACTTAAATTGAAATGTAAGGAAAATTTGCAAATATAGCTAAAGTTCTATGAACAAAAAAACAAAACTCAATGAAGCTCTTAAAAAATTACTCTTTATTTTGCCTTCTAACGATCTTGCATGCGAAAAATTTGTTTGTGAATTGTAACATTTACCAGAGTATTTTCGAAAGCCCAATCGATATCAAAATCCAAATGCTTTGTGCTGCGTACCACCTTAAATGTTCCAGGCAGAACATCAGCCGCATGCACAGGTAAGAGATTATCAAGATGGAACACAGTTTGTTTCCACTGTGTACATACGCCACTGGGACCAGTGCACATCATCATAGATTTCTCATTGCTGGAAAAGTTTATATCAAAATAGGCGACAATTGAGTTCGCAAATCCCTTTCGCAGCGCTTGTAGTTTGAAGGGCACTACAAAACTGAGATCATCACGCGTCAAGGTGTACATGTCCAAGTGTCGAATCCGCTGCCGATGGGTTTGTATCTGCGGCTTATAAACGTTGGTCACTACAGGAAACTGTAGTTGAATGTTGAAAAGACGGGATATATTCAAGCCAGTGTATAGTGCACGAGTTCTAGTCGATTCAGCGTCTGGCAATTGGCTGCTAGGATTATAAGGCAAATCCGCTGCAGCCAGAAACAAATTGCCACTGCTTGGCAGGATGATGCCACCTGGTTTAAGCCATTTGTCACGTGCATATATGACATCCTCAATGATGGAGCTATACATAAGGCACGCACTGCAGTGGTCAGAGTATAAGTTAATTGCACTTAATATGCTGACTGCCGTAACATGCTTACCCCATCCATTTGGAAATAATAATATCCACTTGCTGCAGTCCTGTTGGCAACCCGACATTCTCAATATTGCCCTGCAGCACGGTTATAACGTGGTCAAGTTGGTTTCTCTTGACAATCTCTTTGGCTACCTCTGCCACCGCACTACGCTCGTGGGCTATGACCTGCGCAGCGCCACACTTTGCTGCCCACAAGGATAGCACAGCGCTGCCACAGCCCAGCTCAAGTACTACTGCTCCTCGTATTAGAGGTGCGCTCTGCTCAATGGCTGTCTTAAAAGCCAACAGAGTTACATTATCGTGCAAAGCCAGCTCATTTGTAGCCAGAAAATTATAGTAAATTTCAGGTGCAATGCCATGGGCCAAGGAATGTGCAGGTGCACAGCCGGATATGTTCAAAGATTGCGCGCTGTTTAAGGACATTTAAGCGATTTGCAAATAAGTTGCGATTTCTAAAAGCACATATGTTTGGCAATCAGCTGTTCTTGCAACAATCGATTAACCAAAATAACAAATATTTAAATTAATGCAGTTTTTCTTTATAAATGTAGAAAAGTACGCGACGAAAAACTTTATTTCCGAATTTTATTGATTGCTTAAAAGACGATAAGCAGTCGATAACATAGTAAATAAACAATGCGATGTTTCTGGAACTACTTCAATTCATTTTAATCGATATCGCAAGCTTTTCAACGATGGTTCTTTCGCATGAAACATCTAAAGAATTGATAAGATTTATCTTTATAAATACTTAAAGTGTACAAATTAAAACTTTTATTATTTTGTTCAAATTTGTTAATTGATTTTAAGGCGGCAAACAGTTCGATGAGCAACAATCGATAATATAGTAAATGAACAACGTGCAGCATATGTTGCTGGAACTAGTTCTGTTCATTTAAATCGAATTCACAAATATGTCAGCTGTTGTTTTTTGAATTCAAACACCTGTTGCGCAAAATTTTCTAAAGAATTTTTAATTTTAACAAAAATAAAATTATGCAAATATATTTAGCTTTAGTTAAAAGGTAGCAAATGATTTGTGTTTACAATTTTGTGATAAATAAGTTGAGATAAACAGCAGGTGCCACTCATTTTTAGACATTTCCCATTCAAGGCCAAATGCTATGATATGCCATGGCATTTTCGATTAAAATCTTTAAACAAAATAGCAAATAATACACTGGTGCAAGGAGTACGACTGTGCCTTGTTCCATTACGTGCCTTAAGCTCAGCAAACAATGCGGCATACCAATGTAAGGGTATAGCTTATTTGCGAAAAAAATTATATGCGCAGTCAATTTAGACGAACGCTCACAAACAAGTAATACAGAGTATCGTACAGTCGGCAACGTAAACAACTACAGCATACCTTTTGGTCTTCATCTCAGCGATTGCGACTGACGTCAAAGAACACCGCCTGCCCCAAACGAACCCAACCCAACCCAACAGTTTCTGGCAAAAGTATTTTCGGGCACTGAGATGACCTGTTGCGATTCGAAATCTCTTGAAAAACAACAATTTGAAATCAACAAAACATTCGTCGTTTTTAAATTGTCTGCCTGCTAGTCTGTCAGTGATTCTTTTCGGCGTCAACCTTGAAATTACGAAACGTTCAAGTGCAGAAATTATCTTGACTAGGCAAAAATGAGTATATAAAAAATATATACTCAAAAAGGGAATTAACAACAATATAAACCAAATAAATAAAAATTTGCTTAGCAAATAATTGCGTATAGAGTATATTCTAGGCGGAAGAGGAATCTTCTGTGCATTTGAGACAAACGTCTTTCAAAGTGGGAATGCAAAAGAAAAAGAAAACTAAATTCTGAGCGTTGATTTTGTAACTAACTTTATTGACTCTCCGAAATCTGTACATTGTTTTGGGATTGTAAAAGTAATTCTTCCATACTTACTGTAACAATGCTTATCCAATTGTATGTTACTTCAAAAATTTGTAATGCGACTAATTTGTTTTGAACCTTATTTATTTTATCTTGACTTTTTCCAAGAATATTACTTAATAAAGCCTTTTTTCGATTGTAGAGATCGAGAACAACCACTTCTGTTAACCCAAATTATATTCAATTTAATTACAATTTAAACCATCCATTTCCCAGAATTGGAACACCATTCTCAATTGTCTCTTCAACTTTCTCTATCTTCTTATATCATCAAGGGATTTGTCTCTTTTGCTCATAACATCTCCGATTGAATATACATTTCCTACTTTCAGACCTATAAGTTTATGAAAAAACTGTATTATATAATAGTTGATTGTATTATATTATTATATGATAGTGTCTGCCATCTTAAAGTATTCGTAAAAACTAATATCGTTTTCTCTTAATCTGTATTTATTAAACAATATGATAGAGTTATTTTTTGCAACATTGCCAAAATGACTTTTTAGTGAAATCCTTCTGGAAGTTGGCGTAGGGCCACGCTCATTGAGTCTAAAAACGTAAAATCTATATTGCTATCTGGAAATTCTTCCATAGAATTTAAAGCGACTAACCGCTAACAGAGATCATTAGATAACGTTTGTTACAGCTCTATGCTCTAATTGGGAGCGATAACTTGTACCATAAAATGTTGAGTTCTGAATTTAACCATATTTACCTCAAATGAAATAATGTCTTTATATTATAATTAACCATTTCGTTGTACTCTTTAATAAGAAATATTAAAAAAAGGAATGTCTTTAAGATAGTTAATTGAGCATATAATTTCAAATAGATACACAATGAAAGTAGCTCTAAATATTAATTATTTACATAAAGCTTTAAAATGCCATAAAAATTAACCGTTTACAGAGTATTAAGAAGTAAGAATGATTAATGCGATAATAGAAGAACATGTAATTGAGATGACGCATATACATCGATTAACCCGCCCAGAAACAGCTATCGATATTAAATCAGATCAGACAACAATTAAACGAAGAATATTATTTATCAACAACAAAAGAAGACTAATTGAACGCACATCATATACAAACAAACGTACATGCATATAAATTCATGCATACATATGTACATACATACATACATACATACAGACGTGGCTGTTGCCGCTATTTGTTGTTCATTATTCTTTCCTTCATTCGTTGTTGCTAAGCGATATATAATGTATACGTTCATATGTACATACATGCATACATATCTACATACATACATGTATGTATGTTTTTATTTTCGTACTTCTGACGATGACTGCCGCTTGACAACAGCACCAGCTACGTCACTGATTTACATTCATACATATGTATGTACATACATATATGTATCTGTACACACTATGTACGTATGCACATACATATGTATGCATGTTCTTGCTGGTTTTGGCCGTTGACGTTCGGTGCGCATTGAAACGTGAAATTTGTCCGATTTGCACTTTTACAAATACAATATAATAGATTGTACATATGTATGTATTATATATAAATATACATATGTACGTATACGTACTGTATGTATCTGAATGTTTGCATGCAAATACGATTATCTGTACTGTATACATTTACGCATCGGCGTCAAAGAGGAAATAAATGTTAATTACTCACACGCAAATACGAATCCATTGATAAAAAAAAACACTCTGTTTGTTCTTGACGACAGCAGAAAAAAAAGAATTGAAGAAAAGTCAGCAGGAACAAAAGTTAACGAGATCCCAAAGATACAACAAATTCAGACAAAATTTAAGTCTATAACTTATTGCAATAAGCCTTTAGAGACACGTCCAACGTAGCAGACAATGCTGTTTCTATTCATATACAAACTTAACATACGCATGCATTTCTTTCCTCATTTTATAGTATATTTCTTATAAACGATATAATTTTTAATATTATTATTATAAAGAAATCTTTAATCCTTAATTTAATCGTTAGGTTAGGTTAGGTTATTCCGGCTGGCCTCCGAAGGGGCCTCACATAGATCAGAATGATCCTTAGCGTTACCGGGTGGGGCTCCGCTGGTGCCCTAGGCACTTTGGTCGTCCGTTAAGCGAGTGTGCTTGGCGAAAATTATCGTTAAGTATCTATAATTAAATGTGTGAGCATTTAAAACATTTTAATACACTGAGCCCATTCTCGCTACGCCCAAACCTTTTCTGTTCTGAACTTCTTTACCGTACTTTTGTATAATCTTCCAATATGAGCAAATTGTGTCCCATCTTAAATCTAATTCTCATCCATGGCTGCAACTTAATCAATATTTAATAAATTAAATGGTTTCCCATGTGGAAACTTGAAACGGTTTTTTTTTCTATAATTTTTTGCGAACTTTTTTACCAATTTATTTGAAATCAAATTTTATTTAGACAAGGGGGACCAAGACTTTTGGCACAACTTAGGTTTTCTTTAACTCTCTACCATCTTAAGAGTGCAACGTCCATCAAAAGTCTTTTTTTTTTATTTTTCAAAACTGCGTATAAAATTTTTCGCTGGGTAAGTGAACAAGATATATGTACACATATATATGAAGTTTTGATCAAATTCTAACTCGTCTGGTCAATCAAAATGTCTGCGGTGGGCGCAACAACAAAAATTGAAAATATTTAAAACATTTTAAATTGTTATTTCTATATTTGTTTCATTTGTTTATTTATTAAATAAAATTGCGTACGTTTGTACTACGCGTACTGCGATAAACAATAAATAAAAATAATTAAAATATGGACGTAAATGTATATGCTGCTCCGACCCACAAGGAAAGGATCGTGCAAATCGTAATTATATATTTCTATGTCTATTATATAAAATAAATTTTTTTTCTTTTTTATTAATATTTATATTTTTATATAATTTTATATAATGTATTTTTAATTTTATTATATAAAAATATTTTTTCTTTCGTATTAACATTTATATCATTTTCGTCATGACATTCGAAGTTTTTTATTTCGGGGCGCATGGATTTATATGTAAGAGAGTCAAACATGGGTAGAAAGAAGTTGAATTTGACAGACGAAAAAGATAGAAAACAACATTGTCGTTTGCAGCTTTTGAAATCGAATAAAAAGAATTAAAAATCGTCTGAATCATGTAAAGCGAAGATAATACTAAAAGCTTGGGTGATTAACGAGTGAAGTGAGAAAAGGGCAACGCCCCCTAATATATATTATACATATATATATTTTTCAAAAAATTAATCATTACTAAATCTAAAAAAATGTAAGTCTAGAAGATACTCTAAAAGTCACTTTATTACGAGATCAGAAAAATAAATTATGCCGCCTACTAATGCTATGGCATGTTCTATATAGTTATATTTATCTAGATTGATTTAGATTTACACTAAGCAGTCAGTTTTTTCGACAATTACTCTTGCGAAACTTTGTATGCTAGGGTCTTCAGACTTGAAATAGTTACTAGTCGAACTAAAGATTTTTAAATAAGTTTTTTTTTTATGAAATCATAATGGTTTAGAAAAAACTTGAAAGTTCGGTATTTTTTTGTACTGTTAGTCAAGAATTCCGTAACATTTTTAATTAATATATCGTCAATACGTTAAACTCACATGAGATTATACAAAAATCAAATTTATTTTATTTACTATTGAAGATTCAGCTACAGAAACTACTTTGCACTTTTCGTCGAGCAGGTAATAGATAAGCACGATCGAATTCCCTTAGCGCCAGAAGTGTGTCTAAAGCTGAACATTTGTATCGAAAGTTGAATTTCGACTGTTACTGAAATGATTTTTGCACGAAAGTTGCTAAAGCGATGCTAAGATCATATCTTCCAAAGTAATCAAGATCTTGTTATGTACTAAATTGTAACTGAAAGAAAAATTTACTTTGAGTTTGAGATTTCCGTTTAGCTGAAAAAAGCATTATTTACCACAAAACATGTATATATTTGTGTTGCTGTTCTATGACAATTATATGCCCCTGATGCACCAGTGCCAGAGACTTTCGGGTTCCAAAAGTAATTCAGGAACTCAAGTCAAAATGGCTATTATTGGACTGGCAACAAATTCATACGTTGAGGACACATTTCGTGATGTCAGCGATCTTTCAACCAACAATTTTATCACTGTGTAACTCTTCATGAGTCTAAAAACCGAAATATAATCGATCTTACTGCAGATGGTTATATCCACAGAGGTGTATTTATGCGAAAAGCGGGTAACCTGCATTTTGGCAAGGCCAGAAGAGATTTCGCTACTGGATAGTCCCATCACCTCACAACCTCTTGTTTCGGCTAGGTGCCCCTTGGAGGTGACATCCTCCTGCTGAATTATATGGGAGGTGGTGGCGTTCGGTAAATAACCTTGACTTCATTTTTTACATTTTTTCAAGTGTAAATAAAGCTCGAACAAATATGAAGCCTTCAATTATTGAATTGCGCCAAGTGTACGTAATATATTATATATAGAATATGTATTTTTAATATCGCAACACAGGCGCCACAATGTTGCATTAACCTCTGCTTTGTATCTCGTGCTGTGAGGTAAAAATACATATGCAGATGCAGATATATACCTACACATACATATATATAATATATATATACAAATATTTTTTTTTAATTAATAACTTTTTTTGTAGCTGCTGCTATTGTATAAAATTATACTCGCTTCTTAAGCCGAAGGTCTTCTGCGCTTCTTCTTTTCGAGACTCCTCTGCTTGAATTCGGTTATAAAACGCTAGTCCCTGTTCTTTCCGAATAGCTATCATTTGCGATATTTTTATTCTAATAAGTTTATTTTGTTTTAAGTTGACGCTACAAAAGTCAATCAATTTTTTACCGATTCTTACCTATGATTGTTCTCAGCGAAGATGAATAATGTTCGTTTAATCAACGTTGATCTCTGTTTACATATTATTGATGAAATTGTATCAGTATATGTCTAAATCATTAAAAATATCCCTAAGGTATTTAGTGCTGTCACAATTTCAGTGAAATATTTTTGCATCGAAACTTTTGCATTGTATCGCTACATAAGGAAAATAGTCCAAAGTTGTTAAATCGCAACTTCTGAAATATCAGTTCACATCGATTTCGACGATTTTCAAAATAAGAACCTACCATACGTTCTATTTATTTAAAAAAATATAAATAAATTTACTCCCCTTGAATACTGTTACATTACGAGGAGAACAGGAACAGGGACTTAATTCGAACGGCGGTTTCTTTAAATAATAGAAAGTTTCCTAAGTAAATTTCGTTTATGTATTTGCTAGCTCTGTCACTGCTAGACAACTGCACCAGTGCTGCTGGGTGGAATCGAATCACTTGACCTTCCGATTTTGAGACGAGTGTAGCACCACTGCGCTACCGGGGCTCTATTTTATGATGATGTCTCTAGAACCAAATCTGTACCAATTAGTCGCTTTTGCTCCATGCACTTAGGTTTTCTACGTCAACGTATGGTTCTCCTATATTCAAAATGCGAATCTTCAAACCAGCAAAATAACCATCAAGCTGAGCTTGGAAGCGAATATTGTGCCATTTCGAATCGGTCAAAATATTTCCCTTTTTAAAAGTTCAATAGTCGACTGTCTTATTTAGAAAAAAACTTTGGTAAATGCGACAGGAAAAAAGATAAACAGGAAGGTGTCTTGATAGATCATGCTTATTGATTTTAATCGTTGTTGATATTAATTTTTTTTTCCTTCAAAAAGTTGGCATATTCAAGGTTGTCTTATATGGGTGCGAAAGGTGGAATTGAACAGGGTGCGCCCTTCAAATGCAGCAATTAATTTTTAACCGTTGTTTCCGCAAAATAATGTGGACGTTCTGGCCCGATGTTATAGGAAATTTTTATCTCTGTCAAGATAGAAATGCTGATGGACTGGCCAATAATTGGAGGCGACAAATTGTAGCGAAGCGCAAAAATCAGGGCAGAAAGAGACTTGTAATAAATCGAACTATAGTAATTTTTTGTTGATTCCCTGGGTCCCACCTAGGAACCTTGAATAATTATTTTTTTTATGGTTGACAACACTGGTTTGAAGAACTCATAGCTTTCCTTATTTGTACAGCGCCCGTTGGATAGAAGCAGCCTCCCTACTAAGGGTCCGGACATTCCAGTTGCATACCCTTAAGTTGTACTACATATCAGTTGGGAGTTACTTTTCCGAAAATATGCATATGCTACTTTACGTGGCAGTTCTCAAGCCCCTTAGCATCCGAACGTAGATAGCTACCCAGTTTGCGCTGCGACACGGCAGAATATCTTACTTTCAATCATTTGAGACAACGATCGCTCTGAAGTACCAATCCTCCTTGGCAAGAGTTAGTGAGGTTCAACGTACCTTGCCCCTCTTGCATAAAATACAAAATTCGAGATTTTTCCGAAATAATTATTTTACAAATTGTGTGGCACCTCAACCCAGCTCGAAATGAAAATGCTTTCTGTCTATAAGAGTACAGAGGTAAGAGTATACAAAATAGGCGACAAGAACAGAATTTGTTTGGACATTTTGAGGTTAGATCGAATATTTGCATAAAATATACAAAGATACGAGATGCTTCCAAAATAATTATTTTACAAATTGTGAGGCACCTCAACCCAGCTCGAAATGAAAATACTCTCTCTCTGTAAGAGTATACAAAATAGGCGACAAAAACACAATTCGCACGAACCGATGTGCGTCAGAGCCCAAGTCTTTTAAATACAAAAAATAATAATATTTAGATTAGTTAAATATTATGTATGCTTTCGTATCTGTCAAATATGAACAATTTACAAACAAATATCGTATGTTCCGCCTTATGTACATATAGCACTCAGTTGTTGTTAATGACAGTCCAAAAAGTTGCATCTATTCTTTTCCCAAATTGTATAAATTATTTGCTAATTTTTTAAGCAAATAAATAAATATATTGGCCCCCTTTGCAATCAAATGCGGATTTTTTTTCAGTTGTACAAGTTTTGCCGGAGCTTAGGCCATATTTTTGCAATCGCAAGTACTTTGAGGCGTGAAAAGATTTATCAATTAATAAGCAATTTCTTTTATTAATTGCGAGCTGTCTATAAACATAATAATTGGGAAAAAGTTTCAGATATTATTTATTTTACCCTGGGGAGGCTTTAGCTTTTCATAATTAGTCAATTCTACTTTTCTCTGGGATTTGGCTTAGCACGTGATTTTGCTTTCGGCAAACGTGTTACTGCGCTCTAACCTTGCCCACCCATCCAGTGCGGGATTCTTAAAGGTAATCGCCAATTCCGCACGTGTGCAGGTGCAGTTGCTCATTTTGGTAGGGTCGCTCGTCTATCGTGCACACGTCGCTGTTTATCTATCTATCCTATTGAGTAAGTACGTCAGACAGACAACACTCATATGCCATAGCGGATTTGGTTCTGACGCTCGGCCCAGACACTAGCTAGGTTTACCAACCCGTGTCCGTGTCCGTGTCATTTCGTCAATGTGTGTCGTCTCTCTTGTCATTTCTGTGGTTAGCGTCAGCCACCCGCTGACTGACTGCATGGGTCGTCTCTTACGTGACTCCAGCAACGTGTCGCATTTCAGTTTGGAAATTTGTAATGCTCGTCGTATATTTTCCATGCAAATTAATTCGAGGTAAGCATTGAATGGAAGCTACTAAGGTTGACTCTATTTTAAATCGATGAATGTACTAATTTTTTTATTTTTATAATCTCTTTAGTTGATTTCTTTTAGACTTTAATTAGTCGAATTAGTCAAATTGAATTTATTTAATTATAGTGTGATCGCAAATCTTTATTGACGTCAATAAAATATATCGTTTGTTTCTTATTAGGCATAAACCATTTAAATGGAGTGAATCACTAAATTCTCTACTTCTCTTCATTCTCCCAAAGCTGTAGCCTTAAGCCTATTCGCTGCATCCCAAATCCGCCTATGCTCCTGCTGGGTTATGGGTATGCGAATTATGAATTGTGTCATCGTTGTGAGCCATTTAAAAAATTCAACGCTTTTAACAATTCTGTATGTTTGTTTAGGGTCTTTCGTATTAATACCTATATTAGCGTGGTGCAAGATTCTTTCCCGGACATCACACGGTACAAATAATCATTTCTAATAGTCTAGTAACCTTTATTTTTGTTAGAAAAGCTTAAGCGAATTTTTAGTCAACTGTGTCAGATTATCGACATGTTTATTTCAACTCGTTATTGATAATTTCGACAATCAAAGCAGATGAAAAGCTTCGAATTTTCAGTTTGTTAGCAGGGCGTTATTTTACCTTTAATAACGATTCAGATGATGGATTCTAGACCTAACCAAACGAAATCGAATCAAACGAAACTTTCGATACATATCTTTACGTTTACGCTCAAAATGTTTTCGAATTGCAACAGTCTTCTTGATTATGTGGTATGGATCCTCGGGAATATCGGGTTTAAGCCCACAGATTTAATAAAAATCTTCCGTAAAATTATATTATGGAAAGAGTAAGTTAGCCTCTTTTTGTCGATGTTTTTGATTTGATTTACATTCTCGGTGTTAAATTTTAGCCATGAAAGACTGTGCGTCTATATGGTAGAGCTGTTTGGGAAATACCTTTGTCAGGAGCGCGAATACGACTTAATCCGTTTTTTGGGCAGCAAAATGGAGGTTTTGACAAGGAAATAAAGGCATTAAGTTTGGCTTTTTAAGACTTCTTTTCGAATTCCAATAATAACCAAATTACTTTTATTGGATTTTTTTAATTGCTCAAAATTAATATTTTAAAGCCAAAGCTAGAAGGCATTTATTGCAAATTTTTCATCTATGTAAGAGTTACTTTTTCAGAAAAGTGCCAACTTTTTAGGCAACTTTGAATTAAGAATTTGATTACAATAAAAATAAGCGCCTGCTTTCTATCACTTTCTCTTACTAGATATTTCATTGTTTAACAAACGGGTCATGACTATACTGGGATCTAGTTTTTCGTCGAAAATCCGAATCTTAAGACGTAGAAATTAGTCAATAGGATTTTAAGGAACTTCCCTTTCTTGTTTTAAAGACAATATATTTATCCTTAGGTTTGGTATTTATTCATTTATACTTTCTCCCAGTTGACCAAGTTTTATGTTTTTTTACAAAACAATGCTTTGAACATATTAAAAATTCGTATTTTAATAGATTCTTGAACGGTTGGGCTCCCGGGAAGTTGCGTGTTTGCTTGTACTATAGGCAGAGCTTAAGTTTGCTTTTGAATTTATTAAAATTCTTTTGAAAATAAAAATGATGATGAATGATTTCATTTAATCACTTTTCTGAGAATCCACTATCTACTGCAAAATTATTATTTTTTAAATGGTTTTTTTTATTTTTTGGAATCTTTAAAAAAAATTAAAAAAAAACCTTTCATTTCAGGAATGAATTTTAAATAAACACGAATGTACATTGAAATCAGGCGTGTATCACTTTGTAATACCGCTGTACCGCTTCTTTGCAATTAAGTCAGTTATATTGATTAAGCGAAAATTTGACTTGCATACGATGTCTTAATAATTATTTAAACAATTTGATTTTTAAATTTAGTAAAAGTAATTTAAACTTTGCATGCCGGACACTATCTATTTCATCTATCTCGTCTTCTATCTAAAGTCAGCTTGATTTGGTACCTCAATCATCGTTGAACCAAACATATGTTTTGAGTCACCCACTTGGTTAAGAATGATCCGTTGACGAAAGTATCCAAATGTCTGAGCGGTTCGCAGTTGGTGCGAATCTATAAAAAGCTTACCTACCAGAATGGAAATGCGGTCTATTGTGTAACCTCACTCTTTGCTCAAAGCATTCGTTTTTGCATTCCATCAAGAGATTAAGCAAAAACTTTATAAACCAACAGACAAGTTACAATCCTTTGATGAAATTTGATGTTTGTAGTGTCTAGTAGTGTCTCATACGATACCCAAATCGATTTCAAATACCAAAGGGTACAGAAAAGTTACCATATGAAGATATACAACCAGACGCATAGACGCGACGGTAAGGTTAGTGAGCTATGGAGCAAACTGTGGAGAACATAATACATATGACAAGGGTATTGCAAAAGATTGCAGTGCATGCCACTCCGGACTAGCGAGACTCGTCCTTCGTGCATCAGCCGTGGCCAGCTGCTAGTTGTCAGTTTGCAATTGACAGTCGATAGATGATGGCACATTGTCAACCCAAATGGGAAGACCTACAAGGGCACCCACAATCGCAGTGGGGAGCTTGTGCTCACCAGAAACTCAAAGCAAAGGCGGTAAGGCGGAACTGTAAGAGCCGTCTATGCAAGTATGTATCTATGTGTATGCATGTAACTGTAGTGGCAGTTGTAGTTGTCGTTGTATCTGTATCTGTAAATGGGTTCGCAGTTTGGTGCGAGCCGGAGAGCCATAACACCGCATGATACAAGCAATTAAGCAATTGTAAACCAATTGATACACATGCTCATTAATTAAATTAAATGAAGCAGAAACAAACAAAAGAAAAGATACACACACGCACACACATACACACACAGTAGATAAATGCAGATAGATTATGCGGTTAGTAGTAGTAGTAGTAGAAAATAGTCGTAATAGTAGTGCCAGAAACGTACGACAGCTAAACTGGATAGAGACAAACTATAACAATCAATCATGCCAATTAGTTTTTATGGCCAGTCAGCCAGCCACACAGTAGCCAGTGTTGGGAACTGTCAGAAAAAGCAGATGATGATGAAGCTGATGCAGTAGCCGGAGATGAAGCACAAGAGGTTGCTGCCAAAGAAGCATTGAGTGCAATTAAAAACAGTGGAGCCACCTCACAGATGCTCTGCTGCAATAAGATACAGCCATCCATAGTTCAGTGATTAGATGAAACTAGCAATTGCCTCAAGTACCAACACACTCCTTACTCTCTTCCTCTCTCTCTCTCTCTCACAGCCTCTTTCCCTTTAGAATTTCTCTTGCTGTACGTCCGTTTGTCTGTGTCTAGTGTAATGGGCACTGAGCCATAGGTTGGTCGTTAACTTAAACGCCTAGCCCCAGGCTGAGAAACCCCCCACTGACGACTGCAGATCTTCCCGGCACTTTGGCTTTTTTATGTCGGCCATAAAAACGCTAAAATAGCACAAAATGTGCGCGAGCTGACGACATGTAATCAGCCTGATGGCGATGGTGGCCACAGGAGGCCTCCATTTGCAGCTGTCGGTTAAAAAGCAAAAAGCCTCGGAGATCAACTACATTAACTACATACTCGTATAAAATAATATAAAATAAAATAATAAAATAGCAGAGAAAGAAAAATCAAAACACTCGACGGACTCGACTCGCAATGAACATGGAGCAATTAAATGCAATTCAGTGACTCACTTCGTATGATACACTGTAAAAATAAATTGAAAGATTCGTTTTTATTTTTCTCAAAAGTAATCCAATTGCAGTTTTCTAAATGAAATGGAGCGCTCGTTCGAAAACCCATAAGAAAAATATAACAATTCTGAGTTTTATTTTTTTTGCATATAAAATCATCAATATCAGCTGCTCTAATTCTTGAAGGTTTTCCCTTCTCTTATGGCAGGTTACATTGCTTCTGGTGATAAGACTTCAACGTTGGAGTACCAAATATGGCGAAAAATTTATTTAACAGGATCTGCTAAGATATAGAGATAAACTCAGCAGAACATTTTTCTCTTTCGGTGAAGTCCTGCGGTTTTATGTTCAATTAAGAGGCACTATGTATCCTAAAATGCTGGTAGACTGTATTGTAGCAACAGGCTGGGTATTGTATTGTACTACAAAGTAGAAATCCGTGTAGTTTTGGGCTTTGCGATAACAGTTTATGCATTTTATATCAGAATGTAGCGCATCATATTTATTATAAAAGATCTTTGACTCATCTTTGGATATTGAACATTTTTCAAGATTCTTAATTTATAAGCACTACCGGATAACTATGCCACAGCTCTGATAGGATCACTTATAGAACTTTAATAAATTTCCACAGTGTAATAATGCGACATAATATTGAGGCTAAGAGCCACGCGTTTACAGTGTTGACCAACAAAGTTGTTCCCACTAAATCAGTTACAAGAAATGCAACTTTCGCAACAAAAATGGCGACAAAAACGAGCAAGAAGAAGCATAGATCCGCAACTAAAGAATTACGGCTGATAGAAGAAATCTACTGCATCGTCAGTGGGTCGGGAGCATTACGCATTAAAATTTAATGGAAATGCAATGGGGATACAAATGGCTGTGAATCTAATGAAAACAATGTTTTCATTGATGTCTTGATCAATGGGTAAGCTTTGTAGAATTATGCAGCAAGCGATGAAGAATCGTACAGGTTATCACAAAATTCTAAACAAAAGAAAAATAAATTTTGATTTATAAACAAAAACAGCATTTTATTGACCGATAACAAGGTAAGTGCTGCGACCCAGAATATTAGATTCCCCCCGACCAAGTGGAAATATACAAAACACACGATTACACTTTCTAAACTCAAACGAATTGCCAAAGTTTTTGTGCCAAGTTTTCATGCCGTGCTGCAATTTGGTGCAATGAACCCGCCTTGTTGTTAACCTTGTGGGTCTCTTGGTATCTCGGCCAGGCCAATGCACCCCGTACCAACCATTACTGAATTTGTTAGTGCAAATGAACTTGTTGATAACTTGTTTAATCGTTTCAAGATAAGTCTTCGATTTAATGACTAACAAACACCCGTACCCCCGTACGAGTACACTCGTGCAGAGCATAAAAGCCTGAAGATTTAATTAAAACATTAATGACAGATCGTTTTTGGGCGTTTTTATTTTATTTTTATTGACTAAAGATATACATAATATGCTACTTATTACTTATATGCCAAGTAAATATCGTATAGTTGTTGTCTGCATGCAATAAAGCATGATCAAATATTTTCACAGCTGTATTGATGCTTTCATTTTCACTTAAAGATACCAGATATCAGACCAGATATATTTATAGTATTTTTATTCTTTTTATTTTGGCACGTGTAGCCGCCATGAGCGGTAAATGAACTCCCAATGTTAGATAAATTCCTGCAACCCAAAGAAGAAATGTGTCTGCTGTAAGTCGGTTCATTCCAATTACATAAAAGTAGATTTATAGAGTATATACGTTTTAAGAGAAAGAAAAAAAATTAAATTGCTGGGTTTTTTAACCAAAAAAAAAACCAAAAAGCTCAAATACATAGGTAGAAGAGTATCGTTGTAATGATTTAAAGGGTGATTTTTTCTTGCATCCCAAAGAAGAATTGTTATAAGTCGATTTATCTCACCAAAGAATATATATAAAGTATAAAGTTATATTATTTAAAATATAAAATAAGTTACATACATACATGCTTATATTTCAGGCTGGGATTTTTAATTCTAACAAAAATGCGAAAATTCCAAGTTCAAGATAATAAATACTCTTAAACAATTTTATACTCTTAAATGAGGCAGAAAAACACACAGACAATGGAGGACAATAAAATTTACGTTTCTATAAAACATTTTTTTTTTTTTTGGTGTTAGCAAATTTCCTGCATCCCAAATTAGAATTCCCGTATGTCTATCAGTAGGTCCATGCACTAGGTTTATCCCAATTGCAGTAAATAATATTCAAAAAGTATGAAATATATTTATTCTTCCAAGAAAAATATACACAAAGCAAAATATTTGCATACTTGATACTTAATTTCATTAAAAATGCTAAATGCTTAGATCCATATAAAAATGGGACATCAAAAAGGAAAAAGGATCGGTTTGGTGAATGGCGTGCAATGAAAATGGAAGAACTCAACTTGGCTTATCTGAGGTTTCAACCAAATGGTGTCACATGCCACATAGCAAGCGTAATAGCCTTTCTCAAAATTGTTACCGAGCCAGGCTAATTTTTTTGGGGTTATTAAAGAATTCTTTCGACAGATGCCGACCGTTAAGTAAAAGATATATGCCAAATTGCATTTGCAAAATTATCTTTAAATGTTATATCACTGGTTCTATCGACCTTAATGAAGATATTATACATTTTTCTGGATTTCATTTTTTTCTGAAAATCAAATTTCATATTTCTTTAAAAAAAATACACCCTTTATAATAATGGCATATATAGTCAAAAACTCTTGGTACTTTTTGATTTTTATAAGTTGAAATTATTTTTAAAAATAACCAGACATAATCCATATTATAAATCTAGATTAAAATAAGCTTTTTTTAAAATATTGTAATTGCTAAGTGTCAAAGGGTATTACATGTCTTTTATGTCCAACAAGTAATTAAATTTGGATATTATCCAAAAAACTTAATATACTCAATATAATATACATATTCTGGGTATTTGTTCCATCTTAGGGTAATTTGGGAACTTTTGTAAGTGACTTTTCGGTAACTCCACAAAGTTTATTTAAGCGTATCTTTAAGTCCTTATGAAGGCCTTTATCTAAAAGCCCATATGTACTTAATTAATTTATGTAACAATAAAATAATTAAAAATATAATGATATGGAATTAATGGAATATGTTGACTTTGAATGTTGACTTTCAATTCATGACTTCGGTTTGAAGAAGTAATACATTGAATGGACCGTTCCGAAGAAAAAAAATTACATCAACTCTTATAATAGCACAAAATCAAGGATATATTTATATATATATATAATACCAAGGCATTCTAGATTTTTACGAGTTACT
This sequence comes from Chymomyza procnemis, assembly GCA_035046065.1. Taxonomy (NCBI): domain Eukaryota; kingdom Metazoa; phylum Arthropoda; class Insecta; order Diptera; family Drosophilidae; genus Chymomyza; species Chymomyza procnemis. The sequence continues at coordinate 26,661,601 of JAWNOJ010000013.1, read as the reverse complement.
GTTGAAAGTAGCCTAAAAGCAGCTTTGTTAAGAAGATCTAAGGAACCGTATTACTGGTATCTTGGGTATCTTTATCTGTTACCCTCACAATTCAAGTCTCGCAGTGAGCAGTGGAGAAGTTACTTTTGTATGGACGTAATATTTGGTAGGAAAAAAAATTGTTCAACGAAAAAGTTGGCAACAATCCGTGAGAGTTGTTTGCTGACTTTAATGTACACAAATATCGAAATAACATATTTTAAAGTTTGAGCAAATAGTTTCGAGCTATTTTATCCTTATTGTGACTTATTTCAACATAAGATATTTCCTGAACTCTGCTTTAGGAAATGTAGGGCATTGTGACGCCTGATAGTCATTTGGAAAACTCATTTTTGCTAGAGTTAAAGCTTACTTTGTTTAATAATTAAGCAACTTTCATAGGAAGTAAGATCTTACGAACTTGCCCTTCGGACGTGGGGTGCAACATGAGTGAAAATTTAGTGCAAAAACTATGTACATTGCAAATCTTTTAGAAATTTGACTCGAATTTTCTTTTTCTGCTTGTTAGCCAGATTTTTTTTTTGGCTCTTGATTCGTTAACCATATTTATGTCTTCTTTGGCTCTGCTTTTTCTTGGCTTTTTATGTTTGTTGTTGCTTTTGTTTCTGTTGTTGTCTGCTTGCTTGGTTGGGTCTTTTTTCTTTTAGCCATTTGGACAAAGATCTGGCTCTCCTCTGCGCTTGTTGCTAGGTTGGTAATCACTTTGATCGTTTGCTGACTCGTTTTTTTTTTCTGTTTTCGTATTTATTTTTTTTTATTTATTTTTTTTTTGTTGCGGGCTTATTCACCGTTGTTATTATTTTACCCTAACTTTGGGTAGATTGGTTGGCCTCTGATTTTGTGAAAATTGATAAGATGTAGTGCCTACTGTCTATCTTTAGAGATCCAATAATTCTTAAAAAATTGGGTTTTAACTTAAATATTTTACGTATTGCCAGTTACTGTACCAAGTTCGATCATAGGCCGAGTTTTACATAAAATTCTTTGTATTTTCATTGGGAACACAGATACATTACATAACCGAATGGGAACGGCGGTGTCTGAAATTGATAGAAATTTAGAATTTGGACCTTTTTGCTATCAAATCACCAAACTTCGGTTTTAGAGACGAGTGCGCTACGTATCGCAGCGATTTTAGCAGTTTTAGGATATGAATTCTCGAATTAATTTCGAACTCATTTTTAATACTCAATTTTTAAAATTTTCTCGTTGTGGAGCATTTTGTAAATTTAAAATTTAAAAATTTAAGTATTAAAAACTGTTATTTTTATTTACTTTGCACGATCGTGTCCACGCTCTATACAGCTGATCTGCTCTAAACATAACAGCAAAATGCCTAACTGTTGCCATCTTTGCGGATGACACTCTACAGAGAACAAGGAACAATCTGGACAGTCCACGTTCACTCTGTGAAACTGCCCCCAACGTCATCCTCAACGAAATCACTATGTACGATGATCCAACATACCAAATTCCCTGGACATTTCTGAAGTTTCAGGTTTTTAAAACCATTATATTACCAATATGATTCTATGAAACTCAGCTATTGGATACTACAATACAACCACCAGCAATCGCATTATCTTGCAAAGTCTCCAAAATAAAACCTTGAGAATAGTCTGAGGCGTCCAGACATCCCATAACAAAATAAAAATTCGCAACGAGCGGGGTGTTTCCTGTTTCCCAGCGCTAGATTCACTGAGAATTTGCACACTAACTCAAATGTAGCATCATTCTACCTGAGAGAAAATAAACAAACCACAAGGAGACCTTGCTTTATATATTTATATATATCTCAGTTGACTCATTCTGTCCTGGGAGCAGAGACTTGAATTTGGACAAATAAAAAAAACAAACAAGTCCAAAGCAAAAGCAAATGGAAGGAACTTTTTGTGGCCCTTTGATACTGCGAAGAACGAGAGGCAGAGAATATCTAAACGACATAACCAAAATTGTAATTGAATGGTCAATCTCTTGATTTCTTTCGAGGAGCAAAAGAACCACAATAAGTTTCCTCGACTTTTTTTATATGCGACAATCGCTTGATTTCATTATTCTTCACGAAAGTGCTGTCTTGCGTCTACGCCTACTTTCTTGCGTAATCTGTCTTGTAAACGTGTCCGACTCAGCCCTATTTCGTCTTTAAAATCGGAGAAGGCATAAAATTCCAAGTACCCCAACCCATACCCCGAAGTAACGATAATCGATAGTATAGAATTTAAGTAAAACGCACAAAGAAAAAAGTGATTTTCTATTGAGCAAAGACAGAGTTCCGATGAATTTCCTTATGCTGTTCACAGGGAGTAAAAATCAAAACTTAACTTTCAGTACTTCAGTTGGCCCATTACTACCCGCTCTCGGGTTACAGTCGACTTCTCTAACTCTCGCCAGGCACTTACCCACCTGAGCAGCCACTGCAAGAGAAGCTGAGGATGACGTATGTCTAGAAATTATGAAATTGATATAAGTTTTGCTATCCATCGTATTGAGAACATTTGAAAGTGTATGCGCAATTCGATGCAGCCATGTCATAACCCGATTGTAGCTTTGTTGTTTTAGTTGTTGGCACTGGCACAGCATTTGATTGTTGGCTTGCGATTTGTTGCCAAGCGAAACTTTCCTACTTTTTGTTGTTGGTATTGTTCATTGTTAATACCTTGAGTTGGTTGTTCGTTGTTGTTTGGTTGTTGCTTGGTTGGTTGGTTGGTCTGGGTCTGTTTGTTCGCTTGGTTACGGCTACTGCTGAGCCGCTTGTAATCAACGTTAACGATCGCTTAGCGTGTGCGCTACATTCAGTGGGTGGGCTCTAGTGGATCTAGTTTTTTCGTTGAAATTAATGCCTAAACCTCCGATTGGATTAGCTGGTAATGTAAAAGTGCTGATAGTCTATAGAATAATTGTTGAAGATCAAGAGCGTTAATTAGTTGAGCTTGAGATTTGGTAAATGTAGCTTTGGGTGACCAAAGTTGGTCTATACACAAGGAGTCGTTAGCTGACGAGATGAGATGTGAATCTTTGAGAAAGCTTGAAAAACTCCCTGCACATGCTTTCAGGGGCAACTGCTATAACAGTTTTAAGCGTTTTTGTTTTCTCCCAAAACATTGCAACAGTTTATAGAGCATTGTGCGATCTATGTAGCCGCGCATTAACTGGTTTCTCTGTTGGTTAGAGTTCACCTTTATTTTTTTGTAGGTTGTTGTCTTGGTCTCGTCGTAGCTGTTGCTTTTTGCTGTCGCTGTCACCGGCGCAACGTCCCCATTACCGTCTACGTCTCCGGCATCATCGTCATGGCCGTCGAAGTAGTAGTAGTTGTTGTTGTTGTTGTTGGGTAACAACAGCTGATGTCTGTCGCCAGATAATGATGAATAACTGTACTGTTCAAAGTGGAGCATACAAACAACATTTGTACCCAGTATCAGGCACACATGAAGACTCTTTTTCTTTTTGTGTTCGGAACGGGCACACCAACACACCCACCCATAACAAACGGGTTAAAACTCCAAAGCAACTCCTTTAGTACATTCAACTAAACAAGCAGCTAGCTGCTACCTGTGCATATCTAAACCACGTATTGCATTTGACATCCAAGACCCATAATTCATGGGGTCCCAAGCAAGCCATAATTTCTTTATGAACGAGTTTCCTGAACTGGCTGGCAACGAGACCAGAGCTCAAATTTATGGTCAACATGCAGGAAGAACCGATAAAAGCAATAAATCGATGAGTCATGTGAATTGTTTGTGGTTTATGTTTTGGTTCCATTATTGGCACTAGGAAGACTATACTTTTAGTATATATGTACTGTCTGTCGTCTATTGCATTTGCAAAATTATTTGTTCAGAGTTGCATTAAAATAAGAATAAATGTATATTAATTAAGATTAATCAACAATTTAATGAAATCAAATAATATTAGGAAATAATTATTTCTTGGTCATGTCTATTACCAAGCACAAGCCATTCGAAGTGAACAGGAGACCTTCAGTTTATAGCAAAATGCGAACGGCAGTATCTCTAAACAATAGAGAATAACCATTTTTGTGCCTGCAAACCCAGTGGTTCTACGCTACCAGCTGCCCGAAGATAACTCAAATTTTTTAGAAAATTTGCATAATAATTCTTGCGGGGGTAGTCCTCAAACGGTAACTCGTACAACTCTACAACTCAAAGAAGTTTACGAGAAGTCTTTAGAAATTTCCAGAATACTTTACAACGTCTGCCATATATTAGATCAATTCTGATGAAATGCTTCACAGCCAAAGGAAAGCATACCTTGAGTTCTCGGTAACACCAAGTGCAGCAGTTGTACAAACAAAACCAAGGTAATTTTGAATATGTTTGCATGGTAATGGTAATACCGAGTGGGCATTGGGGTACTGCAGAACTCTACCTTATTCGAAACATCAGTTGTTAGTTGCGTGACGATGTCAGACTGCTGTTTACCCAGTGAGTAAAGTACAGCAACGAACAATTTAAGGTCATCTATGGGTTGGTTTAACCTCCCGCCCCGTTGCGCTACCTATTAAAATCTTGCCAGGTGCCGTTGACGATAATAGGCACGTTGATGGGGACTAACTATTAGACTTGTTGGTATTATGTTCCGTGTGAGAGGTGCGGCAGGTTTTGCTGTTGCCAACGTGTCTGTTGCGCCACTTTCCATCGATTTTCTCCACAACGATGATGATGACGACAACGACGTCGTGGGGCTTTGTCCAATGCAAACCTATAATACACACATAGCACAGCTTACTAACTAACTAACTAACTTACTAACTAACTATCCACTTATAATGGGAGACGGTGACTAACAGTATTTGCTGGTTATTGTTACTTCTAAAGGTAATTATCTGTTGAACCTTCCTTCGGTGCTACCCGCTTGAAGCTCGCGTGCTGTTGTTGCCTTTGGCCCGTTGGGGGCCCCTGTTGCTTCTCGCAGTGAACACAAGCGACATGCAGACTGGCCGGACAGCCACCGGATCGACCGGTCGATGAGTAATCATCAATCATACGATATCATTAAATGTGCTTTGACTTGCACTTGTATTTTTCAGAAACATACATACAAATCGTAAGTACTTGGCTGTATATATGTATCTCTAGGTACGATCGAGAGCATAGTACAAGATATAATAACATTGATTACTTGTAAATCAAATTGTAGTCATGAGTCGAATGTCGTTTACACTGCAATACCATCTCAAAACCGAACATTGTTCAAGATTTTGTGTAGTTTTTTTTTTAATATCCATGGGAATTCGGTACAGTTTGTTATATATAATCTCTATCATTCAAAATTTTCCATGCTATAAGGATTTTCATAGTTCAATAAAAAACTTGGAAGGGCTACGATTTTAATATTTTGGAAGAAATATTTTATCATAATTGAATTGTACTTGGAAATTTGCTTTAAAATATAAGACAGACTTTAACACTGGTCTCGGGAGTCGCCCGTTGCTCGTATTGACAAAGTGACTATTCACGACCTGGGTTTTCCCAGGGTCACACCAAGTTTACTTCAGTTTCTTCTGTCTCATACAAAACTCTTGTTTGCTTTGCGTACGCTCAAGTCCAAGTTTCTTCCCCAAGAGAGTGCGAGTCTGCTTCTATGCCTGCTGCTTTGTGGGCTCCAGTTGATTGCTATTTGCATTTGATTCTCTCGTTAACATTTCCTCTTCAAGAAAAAATATACAAAATTGGTAATACTCCAACTAATCTGAGAATTCTCTAAAGAACTGATCCACTTGACCTTGCAACGCAATACATTCCTAATACCCCAAAAACGGTAAGCCTATTTTGAAAATTTGAAGTATTATCCAAAAAGTACAGATCCTAAAGAACAGAAATAAAATAATAAATGTTTAAGATTTACTCCACCCATTCAAAATTGCTTCCATTAAATGTAACTTTCTTACAGAGGAAGTAGTTGCCAAATATGTTTGGCTTTTGAAATATAAGATATTTTTAAAGATTTATATATATATATATTTTTGGCAAGTTTCTTAGATAGAACCCAGGGTCTCAAGGCATAAGTTGATCCAAAAAAAATATATAGAGCTAATGGAATAAAATTACGTATTACTGCACAAACATTCAAAATAACTTTATTAAAAAGATCAGAAGAATCCGAGTTATAGTTTATGCAGAAATGGGGTGCTATTGCTTGGTCAGAGGTTATTTAATATGGGTAGGTTGATACAGCAAAGCCTCGCAGACTAAGGAGGCAGCCGTATCAAAGGATCCAAAATCAAAAATCGCAGTGCCAAGTATCTTTAATTGCTTTGTACCGACCTAATTCCGTTCTTATAAAATCTGGCATTTGAGCCCCAACGTATAAGCAAACGAGAGAAATGTGAAAAGATTTACAGATTTAAAAGTTATCAAACTGCTTTCAAATTTTTATTTTTCTTAAGATAATATGCTTCAAGATTCATATGGAGCGAAAATCGAAAAAAATTGTCAGTTCTTAAGGTTCTGTGTAAAACGGCAGTATTCTACATTTTGTAGAATATATTTAAATTAAATTAAAATTTATTTAAATTGCCGATTTGCTAAGAATATCACGAAGACATAAGGAGCCTGCCCAGTGCTGATGCACGAAAGAAGGAGGATCATCAACTGTCATATAACCGTCCTCCACTACTTAAAGATAGATACAATACTAAACTTTATAGATAGCATAGGATTCAGAGATGTAATAGAAGGGGCCACAATAGACTTACATTATTATTATTTAAAATTTAAAATAATAATAGCATTAATAAAAATAATAGTATTATTAATTAAAATAATAAATATTATTAACAGAGTAAGAGACTCATATAGCTTAAGCACGTAGTTTAAAAGTGTACCAAACACACCTATCCGAACCAGATCCAGGTCCAGGTTCTAATCTACATATCCTCAAGACAAATTTAATAAATCAAAGTGATTTCTTCCCGAATTTAGAAGCTCCTTGGCTCCATACCAGTATTTTTGTTCTTTTGGAACCATGAGAGAGGGTATCCAACAGTTGTATAGTATGCATATGTAGATGTATTTATGGCAATTCGTGATCAGCCAACCGCACCCTCTTCGTGCATATTGTATACGGAAAACGGAAGGGGAGGCAAATCGAATACAAAACAGAAACAAAAATAAAGAGAAAAAAAATCACACGGTGCCGTCAGCGAGTCTAGCGCGATTTTTGCTTTGAATTCATAATGTTGTTGATGTTGTTGTTGCTGTTGTTGCTGTTGTTGCTATGGCTGTAATTTGTTGTTGTTGCAAGCAAAAAAAAAACCAAAAAAAAAAGGTTGTACAATTGCCCGTCCCTCCGTCCGACAATTACACGACCTGTACCCGCATAACCGCGTCTCTCTGCCATCACTGCTCTGTACAAACATCTCTTTCGCGCACATAGCTGCAAGGGACGCAATGACGCTCTTCGCACCTATTGAAAAGCTTTGTTTGTTGTTGTTGTTGTTGTGTGTTGCCGTTGTTGTTGTTGTTGCTGAGCTTACGTAAGCGCAAAAGGCGGCAAAATGAAATGAAATTGTTGTAATGGGCGCTTTCATTGCGGCATTACACGCCAGCACACACACACACATACTCGCATATGTACATATGTTCACCCATACACAACACAACTAATACATACACATGTGTATGTGACTTAAAGTGTCTCAAAACAATATTCGCACAAGGCAATTTTTTCAACGTTTTAATTGGAAAAGTTTTCTGTTGCTGGAGCAGAAGAATTGGAGCGGGAATCATTTCGAAAATTATCCTTAAAGAACTATACGACTCTACAACGAAATACGAATTTCTAACGAAGATTTACTTATTCCTTATTTCCTGCTTAGATACACCACAAAAGTATGTCTTCCACTAACAATACTGAAATAATTGAAACAAATATCCTATTCGTACATAACCTATAACCTACTTCATTCAAACTCTACAGGGTATCCCAAAATCAATATGTGCGACGTTTTGCAATATTTATTGTTAATAGAATTATCCTTTTCTCCTTAAAAACTTTTATTTTGAGCCTATATGGAATGAATCCTATATCATGCTTTTGCGTAAAAAAAAGTCCCAAAACTAATATTGAGAACTATCGTGGTATTGGTAATCTCACTTCCATTTCTATAATCTTTGAGAAGATTGTACCACTTAACGTAGTTCTTAAATGTCGTCAACCCGACATGGTTTAGGGGTACCAAGAGCATACTATGTTTCAGGAGTTGTCAAGGAATTCACGTACCTTAGTACCGCCAGCAACAATATCAGCCTGGAGATTAGGTAAAGACTCACACTTTCCACTAAACGTTACTATGGCGTTTGGTCCCTTGGAAATGACTATTGAAAGAAGTGCTTCGATGCGAAAACTGACGAGCGAAGACAAACAGGATGGTCAAAGCTCAGATGGAAAAACCAAGTTGAGAAGCATATCTACCTTTCCTTGTGTGTGACTAACTGGAGAAGGCGCGTGCAAAGCAGGGCTGCCTGGCGAGAGCCACCTAAAGTTAAGTACATTAAGTAAGATAACAAAGATCTTGGGCGAAACACAATATAATAATCATAATTGCCTTGACGATTTTGTCAGCCGCTTCATGGTAGAGCATGGGAATCTCTGAAAAAACAGCAAGCTAATTAATTAATTGTTATTTTCATGGGTAAACATCATCGTTCGGATGCGGATATAAACTGTAGATCTATGTTCTTCTCGAAGAGCTACTTATGGAGATATTCCCATGCTCTGTTGTAATTGCTTTTCAGAATAGTGATTTTTTTTTATAAATAAATATGTAAAATTAATTATTAAAAATTATTTTTTATATATACTACGCTGCAGTTGCTACCGAAAGAAGGTGGCACAACACGACGAACTGCAAAACCGCCCGTAGCATGTGCGGAATAACTGACCCGAAACTAGCCAAGCACATCCTGTAACTTCCTCGGAAAGACTGCAGACTTATGCTGGGCTTGCTAACGGCACACTGCTTGATCGCAGTTTATGCCAAAAGGCGGGGAACCAGGAATCAAAGAAACTCTGGAACACCTTCTATGCAACTGCCCTGCCCTCTGTACCTCGAGAGGTAGATACTTGGGGAGACCAACATTTGACTCGCTTGCAGAGGCAGCTCGAAGGCCACCCCAGAGACTGTTAGCTTTCGCAAAACTCACGCGTATATTAGACTATTAACGAATCCATGACTATGACTTACGGCCGACATACTCAGGTTCCACTAGAGATCATACATCAGTCATCATTGCCGTCTCCAATTCTCACTATAACAAAAATCGCAATTTAGCTTGGGTTTTATAGGATTTTATTTTTTTTTACAAATTTTTCAGAGAAAATTATAACTTTTCCAAACATGTAATCTGTTTAATTATTTAATTACTTATTGATTATCCATTATTAAGCTGTTTTTAAAAAACGAACAATTTGAAATATTTTCAGGATTTTTTATTGCGGAAATGTTGTGGCGTTAAACTTTTTGATGCACTGTGGTTACCAGTGAAAACTGGTGTATGGATTTTTTTTTTACAAGATTGTTGAATACACGTGTAGGTATGTGAGTGCATACAGATGTATATATTTAAGCAAGTACATATGTATTTGTGCTTGTATGGTGTATTTGTTCTATAATTACAACCGATTTGCGCTCTATTCTAGGTGCACATCAAGTTTTAATGGGAAGCAGCCCATCGACCCACCAAAACCATTAGGGAACCGCCAGTGTTTCTTAAGAAAAGCTCACTCAACCATTTCAGCCAGCTATCTGTGTGGTCTTATGACTTTACTGACCTGGCTTCGGATTAAGCCATTTGGATACGCAGCACCATCTCAACCAACCCATTTATGATGGCTTTCAAAAGGAGACCATATAATCGTGCAAATAAGTACAATGACATTCTAGCGTTGCGTTCTACATACATTCCATACTAATTGTTTATGTTTTTTGGCTCTTTTGTTAATGTACTCATAAAGGTTGTAATAAAATGGTGAGACTTAGATTTAGGAAATCAGTGAAATCTTATTTAGGCTTAAGCCGTAGAAGTTGCCCCTATACAAGATGAGGGTAAACTCGTTTACTCAGCACGCATGCTGACGGGAGCGAAAGTGCCATAAGATCAGAAACTTCTTATTGTTGAATTACAGTTAAGACTGTCAAACAGATCCTAGGCAGGAAGTCGCTTTATACTTTTGTAGAAGCATTTCCGATAAATAATAAGAAATATCCAAGATTTTTGATTGATGCCTGATATTTTTAAGAACATTGCTGACAAAGTTATCTAATGAGGAACTAAGGTAGATAGCAACCAGTTTCTAGAACGTCGGACGTAGTATTTTGTAAGTAATACAAAATTAAAGTATTCATTCAATATACATTTTTTATTTATTTTTTTTATGAATGCTTTGAGGAATTCAATTCCTCGCTTGCGCCCCAATAACATTCTTTTAAAATAAGTAAATGCATTCCCCTTAACTATGCTGTCATCGCAGCAAAAGGCTCCTAAGGAGTATGGCGATATCTCTAATCAAAGTAGTTAGCAGAGAAAAGGTACAAACGAATTATAATCGAATCCGAACAGCGGTGTATACAATTATAAGAGATTTCTAAGTCAAGTAACTTTTACTTGTGAACTAAGCCACTCGAACCATTCTGCTCTTGGGTTTTAGAATACGAGTACGCTACCACTACTCCACTATATTTACATTTCCAATCTTTCCCACAATCCCTGAAAAATTGAAATTTGGTTTTGCGAAAGCTAAACAGTTTTTCTCCTTAGTTGCTCTTAACTTTAGCTACAATCTAAAGTTAAAATGAATGAATCAATTGATTTCTAAATCATTAAGAAAAACAATAAAATAACAAAATAAATCGAAATCGAAATTATTTGGCGGAAAAAAAATCTTGTGCTGATGCAATTTAGTATGCAACTTGCCAACTTTGAGTGCATTGAATTGCGTCAATCCGATAGATACAATGCCTGTGGTGCACCACTTTGCACCTTTCCTCGACAACCATCCACCAAGATGTTTCTTACGAGTATTTATTTAAAATTTCACGATTTTGATTTAAATTTTCTTGCAATAATATTTTTTCTATTCTTTTTTTTCCGATTGGCTTTTGCTGCTGTCTGCCAATTTTTTTGGCATCTTATATATGGCTTTGGCACATGGTGCTCTTGACAGATACAGACTATCGTCCAAAAGCATGCCATCCCATGCCAAAGGAAACCAAAAGCAACACAGCATCCAACGAACAACAAACAGAATCAAGGAGTAGACCCAAAGATCAAAAGATTTCGCTGCATTGGTCAGGTCCACATAAACTCCATACTCATGTATTGTGAGTGAGTGACTGGGTACGTATGTTTCGGGGGGACCAACCCAAAACTGAACAAAAACAATTTATTTATTTCTTTTTTCGGTCTTTTCTCTAACTTTGCTTTTATTTTGTTCTGTTTCTTGTTGACATTTGTTTATTATTCGCGTTTTGTTTGGGGGGATTTCATTTATCTACAAATTTTTACTTTTTGGTTTTTTTTTTGCTTTTTAAATGATTTTTGTTTTTGTAAATTAAACTTGACAAGACTTTTCGACTCGTACACAAATAAATGATTTTCCTGGGGCGAAACAAGTGTCGTTGGTATTGTGCTATGGTATAGTATAGAGTATATATGTACATAAATGATATATAGGCTGATACATTTGCAACTGAGAATGGAAAAATTTATGACTAACTATGTGGGATTAGCTTTTCAATAGGAGATTTGTCGGCTGCCAGAGTTTTCTGACACGTGTTTCAATAGTTTCTACAAATGTTCCAAATATCCATAAAATCATATACCCTCTTATAATAAGCACAGATACGACGCGTTGGTCTTTGATATAATACTTTAAAAACACTGCAAAATGCACTAGAGTGAGTGAGGCAAATTAAGATTTTGATTTGTGGAACATCTGGGGTGTTTGTCTATATATGTCTGAACTAGGAAAAGATGAAGAGTTCTTTCTTTCAAAGTTATTGTGAAGCAGGGAAAGTCCAGGAGCCTTGCAGGTGTGGAGACGTCAATCCAAATTGATGTGCCCGGTATACCAATTGCCTTAAGTCAAAAAAAAAAAACTGTAATCAAATAGATATTAGTACTTTAGTGCTAGATTAAGTGGAATCGATAAGTAATTATAAGGAAACATAAGGAAAATCGTTATACAAGAAACACAACTTATGTAATAACTGAACAGACAAATAATTAAATAATACCTTTTTTTTATTTCCGAAAACATTTCTTTTGCCTTCCAGAATGCATAAGTGAAATCTGCAGATAGGCACACGATTGAAGCCTATAAGATTGCAGAAGCCATGGTGGGCCAAACATAATCCAGAGACAAAGTTTACAGAAGGAATTTGAAGAAAGTGGTAGATTCTGGTACGGATAAATAATTAGTGCTGAATAGAACGAGATGAAAGTTGTATGTTGAGGAGCTTTATAATTTTATTTAAAGGACAATTTTTCGTACACGACTTTAAAACTGAAAATTATAATCAATTAAATAAATAACGAGACTAAGAGCATGCCAATTTTAAATACCAATAGATTCTATCACAAAGTCAGAATTCGATGCAAAAATATGCCAATCGAAGGAAATATTTTTTCACAACTTTAAATCTCCTAAATGAATGGATCTGGAACAAAAAACTTTTCCATTTGTGATCTTTTTTTTCATCTTTAAATATTTGCATCATTCACCTTAGGAGCGATAATAGCCTAGTCATTCCCCTTGAATTTAAGTAGTAGTCAAGGCGTATAATTTTTGGCTTCTTAAAACTCTTCGTTATCGTCGTACTTTGTTTAACCAATTGATCATCTCATTATTTTTTACTGTTAAAATTATTATTTTTACAAATTTGTATCTTTAGTTTCGTTCGCTTAAAACTTTAAAATAATCTTAATTGTGGACTTACAATGTACAGCAGAATTAAAATTTTCTAAATAAGAATTGCAACCTATGCCACACCATAATAAATATAAACAAACTTAACAAACTTTTTAATAAGTTGAAAGCGTCTGTACTGAATCCGTAACAGTCTTGTACTTTATATATATATATATATATTATATATAGATACATACATATTGTGCGTATGGTCAGTGAGAAACTTTAATAGTCGGACATATCTTAAAATTCTACAATTGTTTGCAAAATATGTTTATTTTCGGCTTGAAACTTAATTAATAAATTGTTACAATTTGCGCTTTGGCCAATTATTTGCGCTTAACATGCGCAGAGTACGTGTATCTCAATTTATTGCAAATGTATGTATCTGTGTGTCTGTATGTGGTGTGAGTGTGTGGTGTGTGTGTGTGTGTGTGTGTGTGTATTGAGCATGTGAGATGTGTGTATCTATAGTAGTACGCATATTGTCCCATGCAATTTGTTGTGGGGCAGGTCGCCAGTAGCCCGCTGACACTCTCAATATAAATATATATGTATAAATATATATCTGTATATATTATGTTTATACACATATACCGCACGTATATATATAAATATGTATATATATATATAAATATATATTTATATATTTATATTGTCATAACATACGAACATTCAACAAATGTATCTGTCGACTGAGAGCCAGAGGCAAAGACAACACAAACTGCTCAAAGTGTGTACACGGCTGCAATCGGTCATTGCGCTGCCGATCGGCCATATACAACATATAGATGCATATATACAAATATATATCTATCTGTATCTATCTTTGTACAAACATAAAATTTTAATTATAAAGAAAAAAAAACGAAAAAAACTATAAAAAATCAATGTGTGTTGATGTTGCTGCGGCAACGTGCCACATGCTACAACGCATACAATTGCACAGTTCATAGAGCACATAGATACACATATACAGATTCACATAAAAAAAGAGTATCTGTGTATTGCTTGTTTGTTGTAAACAATTGTGTGTATTCTTCATGAGCAAGAGCATCACACACTCATATGTGTGTGTGTGTGTGTGTGTGTGAGTGTAAGTATCTATGCGTGTGTATCTATGCCAGCCACAATACATATGCACATTAATGTACAAATATGTATCTATGTGTCTGAGTACTCATCTCTTTTATTGTAAATAACCCAATAATAATATTTGTATCTCGTTTAACGTTTCTCGCGAGTGCCAACAGCTGAGCGGCGCTCTCATTCGCTATGTTTGCGGAGATCACAGAAACAGCTGAGTGAAACTCACAACGTCACTCAGATACAATGAGCATGGAATAGATTGAGAGCTTGCTTAGTTCAATCACTGAGTCAAAGAGAATCTACTCGATCGAATATATCTCTTCGGTCTGCGGTCTCTTTTTTTACACGAAAAAAGAGAAAAGTTGTCTGAAATTGAGTAGAAAATGTATTTAATTCCTGAAAGTTAGAAAACGATTAAAGAGTCGACCAAACATAAAAGATGTAAACTATAATATTGTTGCCCAACGAATACTTTTACAAGAATATATGGTGAACTGGCCTCTTGGTTCGATACGGAGAAGTCAGAGAGTATCGGTCATTCCCAGATGGTTGAATGAATGGCTTAAAAAGCAGCTAAAGTTGGGTTACAAAGATTAGAATTTAGGAAATTGGATGGCACAACTCTGAAAGCCGGGAGATGTTAAAAATGCAATTTTGCCTTGAAACACGAAAGGTTCTATTCAAAAGTGAACATATTTTGTGCCGTATTTGTTGGAGCCCAGAGATGCCGAGTCACTTGAAAAAAAGGAATATTTAGTGTTGGTTCGGACTTGGGGTAGAAACAAATGTTTGTTACTCAAAAATTAGGAAAGAAATGAAGGGAAGGAATATGTTAAATCCACACAAGATGTTTCTACTCTGTTGCACTTCTGTATAAATGTGTATTTCTTGGAAGCTATATGGATGGACTTACTTTGTGTATAGGAATATGCATCAACATCTGTTTGAACAAAAGTAAGCTACAACTAATGCTTGCTCTGTTGTATACTCTATATTTTGAAAGATCACAATGTTGAGTAAAAATCCAACGTCTCCAACTCATTGATCATAAGTTGAGCATTGAGTAAGAAATGTATATTTTTTACTCATTGACGTTGAGTGCTATAGAGCTCTACTCTTAATGCTGAAGAGTAATTAAGCTTTTGATCAACAACAAAAAATGCTCAAGAGTACTTTGGAGCATTTTGGAAAAATTCCTACTCATTGTTTTGAAGAGTCTTCTGAGAGAGAGCGCTGCTTTGGTTGGAAAGAAAAACAGGTTTCTTGCTCAATTGCTCTGCTCAGTCAGCTGTTTAATATTTTCTCTCTCTTTCACTCTATTTGACTCTTCTCATTACGTCGTCTTTTACTCAATTTCAATTTTATCTTTATTTGCTTTGTTTTGTCTGTGGGAGGAATACGGTAAACGTGACTTATTGTACACCCCTTGCATGCCTATTCGCAATTGTTTATCATGTCGTCTGCTTTGCTCTTTCTTGGCTGCTCCTTTGTTTCCTTCAAAGATTTGGCAAAAGAAACGAACACATGAGAGCTAAAAATCTTCTTATTGCCAATTGGATCTTATTGGCGAGAGTGCGGCCACAACTTGAACTGATTTGAGTGGATTTATGTTCTCTACTTTGGTTTCTTTTCGTTACACTCAATGCTACAGGTACACACCCATATGCATACATACATCTGTATTTGTATCTCTACATAGATGGATACACGCATGTACACACATACATAAACATATATGAGTTCCATGTGCTCACATTTATCGTCAGTTCCTTCATTGTACGCTTATTTGTTTTGAAACGAAACCAAGCGATGCATAACAAATGAAGATAAAACAATAAAAAGGTCTTAAGTGAAGTGACACACCGCACTCAACATACTCTTGCCCCAAAACTCTCAACTTTTAACTGTCTGTGTTCTCATTTCTACTCCGCGTAGTACCGTTCTTTTCTATTTTATCTTTTTGTTAATTGATAAAACTGTAGTTCCTAAAAAGACAAGCAAAGTAATATTTATTAAAAGATTAGACGATATGTGAGAGACTTGTGCATCAAATTTACTCAATTTATGGTTTTGTAGTCATTCGATCATGTTTGGAAGAACTTGAAAATATTAAGGATGATAGATAACAGATAATAAACTTGAAACTGAAAGTGCTTTGACATAATGTTGCATTATGCGAGTAAATCTCATAATATTACATTTCTTATACAATTTTTTTTTAGCTCAAACGCAGAGCATGCAAATCTCTATTCTTTGGCGTTCCAAGAGTTCAAGGTGAACTGCAGTTTATAGTCAAATCAGAGCCGCAGTGTCTTTAATCAATTAAGCTGATTAGCCTACGATTTAAGAGAAAGATACGCTATCATTATCACTATTCTATCGTAAATGTTTTATAAAATTAGAAAATGAGTCGTTCCAATCGCCTCAGAAGTAAATGAATAAAAGATGTGCAATGAGAACAAAATTAAAAGATTATAAAATCCGAATCTACATAAACGATGAACTTCAATTTCGAATGTTTTTATTCAAATCAAAATCAATATCAATCTTATGCCGATTTTGAGTGTTTTAGTCGGAATCGGAATCGGAATCTATATAGATAGTGTACATGGATTTCGAAAGATTTTATAACAATTGAAATCTACAACACGCCTACTACTATTAAGACAGCAAAACTTAAGACAATTTTTTACGCATAGAAAGGTTAATTCGAAAAAGCTCTCTCAACGATAAACCATTAATAAGTTTTGTCTTGATTTTAGTAAAGATTAGTCACACACATAATGTGCAGTCTGTTTTAATTTCAATTTACGAAAAGCATACTCCATTAATTGCTGACTGAAAAACAAAAGTCTTAAAAGTAAATCGGTATTATTTCTCAGAAAACTTGCAATAGGACAAATAAATATTGTTTTCTATTTTTTCAACTGTTGTCTTTTGTTGTTAGCCATTCCCGGCTTAGCTTAACTTATCGAATTTCAAAGGTAAACAATTCCAGATAGTTATCCACAAGCAATCTGCATTACCAGACATTTGATTATATCGTCGATTCAAATACAAGCTGCCATCTTGTAGCCATTACATTAAATCAACAATTTTTGCAGATATTTAGCGCATATTGAGAGTAACTCTTAATTGTTTAGCACATTTGAGATTATAATTCATTTAACTTTTGGCCTTCGAACTTTCCACATTGTTGCTGTTAGGCATTCAACTAGCGCACAACACTGCGTATGCGTAATATGCGCATCAAGTAATCTTAATGGCGTCTCTCGTTTGACTTTATCTAGATTGCCCAATAAATAAACTTAATTGAAAATGGTCTGCCAAGTCAAACTGCGCACTCTGGGTGGTCTAGCTTTCGGAAATTTCGCACATCATTTTTCAAAGCGGGTAAAAGCAACAGCAACAATGATAACAGCTGTAAAAATATGTAAAAATATTATAATAGAGATTCGAAATGTGGTGCTAATGTTAGTGTTCGTTGTCAGTCGTACAGTCCTTATTGCGTCAGCGGCATTGGAGTTTTTGGCACAGGAATCTGAATCAGCGCAGGATCAAGCACAAGCATTGAGTGCCCGAATGGCATTTATCCTTTATCCATGACTGATCAACCGCAAGTAACAAATGTCAAATGTCGTTTGTGTCAAAGGACTTTTGATATTTTTCGAGTTCTTTGTGTGCGCTTGTGAACCACCCTTAAAAGTGGCAGCACGTTGACGTAACAAATAATTCTATGGTTATCAGACACAATTTGGTCAAAAAGAGTTTTCAAAAATAAGTACAAAAAGACGAATCCTTCAGTGCCAGACAGTGACTGACATTGATGATGCTCAAAAGATGCATGAAAAATTGTCAAAATTATGCAGCAGTTGTCGCAGATAGAGCTATTCACATATGCAAAATTTGAGAGAGGTTGCAACTCTTTAAGGCAGCTGAAAACAAATATCGATTTCGAGACGACCAGCTGAAAAATAAGGGTTCAATGCAAGTAGGCTTTTAAATAGAATTTGCAATGTCATCTACATCCACCATTAGTGTGTTCATATTCACTCCGACTACGCCTTCTACTACTACCACTACTACTATTACTCCTACTCACAATGCCAATCCATTTGCAGAAGGGTTGCAATTTTGCTTATCGATGCGTTAACGAAACGCAAAATTGTTTATTCCTACAATCATACACTCGAGTTCATCGCTAGAAGTGCCAAATAAATTATTAAAATAGTTTTTTGCTCCAAATCTAAAGTATCGTTGAACAGCTGCTCTTGTAAAGCCTGCACTTTTGCCACACAAGCATTACCACAGGGTATTCACGCATTGCTCCAATGTGTGTGCGTGTGTATCCATTAAAAAGAATTGAATTAATAAATGGCTTAACATGAAAACGATTTTCAAGTAGTTTAATGCAATTAAAAGTTATTCAAAAATCACATAAACAACAAGCAACAATACTCTTACACATACGTCACTGCAGCGAGTACATTCACTATGCAGCAGCTTCTGCGCAAGTGCACCAGTTAGTGTCTTTGCAACTTCGCCTAGACACGCTGTGCTTGTAGTAAACTATTTGATGGCTTTAATTACAAAAATCTAACCCATTTAGATTAAAGAACGAGAATAAAATTGTTTAAATTGTTGTTTTTTAAGGGGTGGGAATAGAAGGCAGAATAGACAGTTTCAATGCGCTGGCATCGCTGGTAGTATCACTTTACCCAACCACTTCAAGTTGTTTTTGGACAGCAAACCAGATCCCAGCCAGCCATCCAAGCAGCCACTTGGAGCACTCTGCAAAGCCATAATCATAATTTAAATGCCGCTGGCAACACTTGAGAGTCGTAAAGTCAACGGTGCAACAATCAATAAACATGGCATTGCAGTCGAGGAGTAGCTGTCGACCAGACATGGAGCCTGCTTACGCCAATGAGCTAAACTATCAAAACGAAAAACCGCAACCGCGCAACAAACCAGAAACCAGAAACCGAAATGGAAATGGAAATGATGCTTGGGGGCAGCGAAATAACTAACTCTCACAGAGGCAACCCCAGGCGGAGTAGTAGGCTGAACACAGTCAAGTGGCAATTAAACTTTTATTTCCCGCCTGGTTCCTCTTTGAATTTACGACGAGTTGTATATCAATCGACCCGCTTACATTTTGATCACTAGACATTATACTTTGTTTATATTTAACAATATTTTCAGCGTTTAAATTTATTATTCATAGAAACGGGCGACATGTAGTAGCTTTTGCGAAAAATATTTTATACGAAAATTATGCAGATTGTGACAATCCCAAAATTAATTAATAGATGTTCTGAACGCCTTTATTTTTTTAAAGAGTATAGTTTTTCAGTTACACATAATCATTTTAGCAAGTTGAAATCATCGTGCACACCTTTTATCGACTGTGCTTGTGGGCACCCAAATATGCTTCCACCTGGTCGGTAGGAGCATGGTTTTTTCATGTCCCTGCGTCAAACGTTTTAATGATTAACATCTTTTTGAGAATTCTTCTAATAAATCTTATTTAAGCTCACGCCTCTTATCAATACATTAATTCTTCTTAGGATTGTTTGCTCGTCAACGACTGATTCTCTTAAGATCCAGGCTTCACAATCTTCGTTCTCTTCTCCGAACGCCTTTATCTAATTTTCCAATTTCGCACCATCTATACTTCCTTGTGGTTTTGTTGAAGAGCCAAAGTTCAAGAAATGTTGAGAGCGAGAAAAATTAAGAAAAATATATCTGTCATCTTTTGTAGAAATTATATCCGAGTCCTGATATTTTAACTGATTCGAAGCATTGAATACAGTTTGTATTTCTTCTAAAAGAAAAAGTCTTAAGAAATTTAATAATAAGAGGTATGCTCCATTATAGCCATCCAACAGCGTGCCATCATAATTGCATTTTTCCTTCTAAAAACGTAAATGTTTGCTTGAGTGAACCGTTTCCTTTTATCCATCACACAATTAGCCAACAATTGCATATTCTCCAACTAACCCAACAAATGCCAAAATTCGCATGGTTGTGTCAAAAAGCTGAAAACAAGGATATTCGGAGTATCCTATGTTTGATGTTGAGCGGCCTATTGAATTATTTACACAATTATTGCATCTAAAGTTAGCCCCTAACGAGGAACGTACTACACTTGTTGAATACAGATTTATCTTTGTATTTTTAATGCCGGCATTTGAAATTAAAACTCACCGAGATTAAATTTCATTCAGTCTGCAGTGAGAGCATTAATAACAACAACACGACATCAGAAATGCTTCCTCCACAAAAAGAAAAATGAAAAACAAGTGCGGGGAAAAACCTTTGATGAGATGAGCCAGTTCCAGCGTCAGATGCAGAGCCTGTCCGCCTGACACGGTAATCACAATTTCTAGAAGTCTTCGGCAAAACGAGCAGGGAAATCCAAAGGCAGAGCCCCCTGGCATGTAGCACACGCATGAGAAATTTTTTTATTTTGTAATGTATGAGATACTTTACTCTGTTCAAAATTAAAAAATTCCATGTAGAGCAAAAGGAAATTATACTGCCAAAGGACGAAGAAAGCAAAAATGTATGAAAGACATGAGTTGAGAAATTGTTAAGATGATTATGAAAAGCGGCAAGGGACGGTAAGACCGATAGACAACTTAGAAGCCACAAATACGTATATTTATATGATGTGAGAAAAAACTTTTTGTAGTCAGTATAAAAACGGAAAGCAATTAAACAACACAGGTACGCATGGTTGTGAGTTGGGGGAGCGCAACTACAATCACGCAAAAAGCGTTCGTCTACCTGTGGATACTTTGTATGCAAAGGACATACCCTCAAGTTAGGGGTCTATGAAGTTTCGCCTAACAAGAATATAGATTGAAACAATTGACAGATGGTATGAATTGTATAAGTCACGGGATGAGATTTTGCACTCGGAGATTCTTGCTCGAACGCGTTTAAGAAGTCACAAAAAGGCTCGCTAACATAGTTAAGAGCTACAAAGCGTTTTTAAAATGGATAATAGACGTAAACCCCTCTATATTTTATTGTAAAATTTGCTCATAATGTCAGGTAGATCATAAATGCACTAAAACATACATGGCTTACTTTACTTTCATCCAGACGCCTCTGCTTTGCGCACGTCTACCCCGTGATAAAATTCCAGATGAAGGTAGCTCCTTCCTGAGCTTTGGATACGTATTTTTACCCCTTAACTGGTGTTTGAATAGATTTCACAAGTGTTCAAGAAGTAGCAAATATAACGTGAGAGAAGTCCGTAAACAGTGTCTATGGAATTAATGACAACGGTAGAGATGTTCAGGTCCCTTCGCATTAGTACGAGTTAGGTCAAAAAACAAATGCGTATATCAATGGACTTAAACTCTAGAGATGTCCCTATGTGTGCTGCAAACAATAAGGACAGTAAGGGGCATTTCATTCAAGTTCTCCTCTCGGCAAAACTTGCTCCTCAAAATAAATTAATTTTTTCTTTTAAATCTCCACGTACTTTGATGCAAATTTGTTTACTAAACTTTTCCTTTACATTTTTAATTAAAACCTTACATGAGGATCCTTTTTGTGGGTGCGCAGATGTTGAAATTATCGATTTTAGTGCAACTCATCGTATCCTCCGGAAGCATACGTTTTTATGTTCAACGTATTTACGCACTTTTTGGTTATGAATACTTTGGGAATTTTCCACAATCCTGTCAGAAGCCCAAATTACGTACATACAAACGATTTGATTACGCCAAAAATGTAACGATTACTTTAACACCACCACCGCTTACCTCTCCCTTTCTTGCTCACTCTTTCTCACTCTATACTTTTGGCTCTCCAGTCACCACTCACCGCACACTTCAGCAACACACTGAACAACTCAATGCAGGGGTTGAAAAAGCTTCAGCCGTGCCGGGGTGCGGTGCACAAATGCCATGCCAGATGCCGGGCGAAATTATTTTACCTATTGCATAGAGCGAAATTTATCGCTTGTTGCTAAGCGCAGTCAAAGCGAAGGACAAAGGATACACATACAGCTCTATAGATACCCACACATATGCACTTGGATTCACATTCGCATTGAAACAAATAACTGGGTGAGTGGGCTTTCCCACTGACTCAGTGACTGACTGCGATTGCGATTCGGGGGTTGTTCCGGAAACGCCAACACTAACGCCGACATCGCCGTCACCATCGACGCCGACGTTGACGTGGCCGCCACCATGCAGCTGAGCACACGTTCCCAGAAATCGCATCATTATAATAGCTGAAATCTGTTTAAAAGAAATGAATGACGGCTGCCTGCGTAAGGACGACTCTATGAGTGACTGACTGAGTAAATTTTATTGGGTGGTAAACAACCCCTAGGAACAAACTCTTATTACTATTTGCCATCAAGTTAGTTGCGTTGAAGGACGCACCCTGGTAGCACGCACTGTTCCTGCAGCTCCTGCTTTGCTATTGTTTTGTTGTTGTTGTTTTTTTTTTTGCGTTGTTTGCTGACATACCGCCGCTTACCGCACACCGTGCATCGTTCACCACCCACCTTGAATTCGGTCTTTTATGGTTAAAATCTTTGTGATGAACACCACGAAATTGCGTCATCACATGATGGTCGTTGCTGGCCTTACCTTCTCCACGATTGCACATTCTCTGCGTACAGCAACAACATCCCTTGCAACAGGATGATGCGAACGTGCTCAACGCACAGCCCTAGTGTGCCAGCCAAAATCCTTTTGCTACTCATATTTCCTTACTGGCTTACTTGCCGAGGACTGGGCATTGGTTTGGCCGTGCTTGAAATCTCATATGAGTAACTGACATAATTAGGACTTAACTGGAAGTCACGCGTTGTGCATTCGTAATATGAGCACTCTAAGGTTGAGGTTGAAGTTGAGGCTGAGGCTGAGCTCTTGCTGCCATCCTACTGACGATGACTCGGCATCGCTTGATCCTTTTGATATGCAATTTCAAGGTCGAAAATTGTATTCTGGTGGGGGTTGCATGACATCATCTGAGGTGATGAGTGTGTGTGTGTGTGTGGTTAGGTCAGCTAACGAACTCCCCTGTGAGCCAGCCCAGGTTCGACTGGATTATGTGTATCAAAACAAACCGGGAAGATTGTTAGCCTTGATAATTTGTTTGATTATATCTCCTAACTTTCTTTTGAAATAATATGCAATCATGGGGTTTTCAATAGTGAAATCTGGTCCAAACGCAATGAAAAAATCGTTGCATACATCGCTTAAGTGCCTATAAGCTGTGGTCTAAATCAATATACGAAAATATAATGATGAACTTGATTTTTCGGTAGAAAGTAGTAGCATTGTAATAGAGAAACAGTTGGAAAATAAAGAAATAGCAATTTATGCCTTTATAAATAAGCAGCCAGAAAGGCACTCAACTGTCTCCAGATAATATTGAAATCTGGTGTTGGAACATTATATACAAGCCAATGCATTCGTTTTGGTTATTCTGGGTAGCAGGTCGTGATAGGATTACGATTAATAAAAATTCAGACTGACTTGCGAGTAAGGGAGCTGTAGGGCCAGAAATTTATTTACAATTTAGTCCCAGGAAACATTTCTATTATATTTAGGAGACAAAAAGAACGACAGAGTGAAAAGTACTGGTATAGCCTACCCCAACTTTCGCACTCGAAACTGTCTATAAGAATCTATAAATTAAGGTAGTCTAAAAAATAAATAAAACTGACTAAGAACAGTTTAAGAATTGTTACTGCAATTCTAACAAGTCATTCTACTTTGAACTTACTAAACTAAGAATGTTCTCAAGCAGAACTTGCACATTTTGCAAGGGGAGTCTGTCCATCACTTATGTACCAAAGAAATAGGTTCCAAAAATATCATATAATACAAGATAGTGATAGGAACACGAATAAACTTATTAGATAGAAGAAGTTGAAAAATGGATATTCATGGATACTCCCCCATAAATAATAATAATATGTATAATAAGCCTTGTACTTTAAGCTGGCCAAAACACGGGTGCGTATATTCCCCAAACCCAGCAAGCACATCAATTTACAATCCTAAACTTTTCTTTAAATTTAAGAACAAATGCACAGATTACAAACTTTTCTGTACATAAGTTACCTCTGTTTGCTCTATGTACTCTCACGTCATATGTAATTTTCACTTCAAGACCCAAACTATGCGTCTTCACATGACTCTACCCTGTCTCCACACTTTTGCCCTTTGGCCGGAAGTTAGAGGCGCTCGTGCCGGTTTGTAACAGGAAGGGCACACTGCAATGTGGCCAGCAGGCGCAGCCTTGAAAAAAAGAAATAACAGGAGATTCTCTAGAGAAACGCAAGTCAGCAGGCGCACGGAAAACTCATTCACCCATAAACAATGAGAGAAAGGGCAGAGAATGAGAGAGAGCGAGCAAGAGAGAGCGAGAGAGCAGTCGCTGGACAAGCTGAAATGAGTGTATACTATATAATTAAATTATGGGATGGCACATTGACATTGACGGGAACGTCAGGACGTCGGACGGGACGTGCGCCGTGGGCTGCGGGTGGCAAATTGCCAAAAATTGTAAGCATATCCTGCTGTTCAAAAGTCCTGCCCAGCATTTGGCTTTGCCCCTTTTTTTCTCTTCATTCCTTTTATCATTATTTTGCCTTCTTATTTCACTTTTTTTTTCTTTTTGTTTGTCATATAATTTGCGAGCACGAATATGTATGGGTTGGTTTTTGCGGGCTTCTCCGGGCTCGACGGAGTTCTCTGTTTTGACTCAAGCTGTGCACATTTTCGGTTTGATTATTGAACACAATATTTTTCCGCATTTTCATCGTAGTTGCTGTTGTTTTTGTTGACGGTGGTTCTTGGCGGCCGTAATTGACGATTGCGCCATGAGTCGCCACAATTCTTGTTGGTTGTTTACCCTCGCCCAGATCTTTGAAATTTTGTTTTTTAATGAAATTTTATTGGCAGTTGGTCGAGTAAACACATTAAGCAGATTTCAATTTTTAATATAAAATCGGGAATGGGAAATTAATTTTAAGCAGGGAATATTTTTAGGTTTTTGTGCACAGAGGAAAGTGTAGAAACCCAAATGCTGTTAAATTGCAAATTATGCTTTAAATAATTGATTTAATGTTGGATAACAAATTAATAACAAATGCGGATAGTTCTAAAATGAAGAAGGCAGCTAATAGAAAGTTGTATGAACCTAGGAATACCATAAATAGAGAAGTCGCGTGCACGCGTCTGCAATAAATATCAAGTCCAAATTATGCCTAAGCAGATCTATAAATAGTTATTCGCAAAGAGCTACCACTGCTCCAAAGCCACTGAGAAGTGCATATTTTAAGAAAAAATAAAAAAGCAAAGAAATTTTATTCACAAATAAATCGCATAAATTTTAACTTAACGATGGGCAGAGAATCTACAACAAACAAAAAGTCTCTGCTTTGACACAAAATTTAAAAACCAAAGATATTCAAAATAAACAAACAACGCATAATATTATCTTGTTGCACAGATGGTTTTTGAAGGCAAACCAGACAATAGATATACAAATAAAAAAAAAAATAAGTATAAGAGGGGCATTAACCGATAAAACTATAAAAACCGTCAAAAGCACGCGCAACACCCACAAAAAAATATATACATATATATAGATATCTGCATAAATAAAAAAAATCACATTTGAGTCATAAAATAAAAGAAAAGAGGTAAAAACCTAAGAACCAACTTGAGATACAATACAAGTAGACGACCAACGCAGCTGAAAAACATAAAATTGAGCCCATTTCGAATGATGCCATGAAGATACTTGAATTTTATTTATCGGCTTAATTTTTTACTTCATTTTTTTTTTATCAAAATGCGTCAAAAAATAAACAAAGCGGTAAACCTGGAGCAGTTATTACTTTTTAGAAAATGCATCACATAATGTAACATAATATTGAATTAAAATAAAGTTTTATATTTTCGTAGAATTATTAAAATAAAACAAGAAAAACTATTTTGCGTTATTTTCTTTGATTTTATAAGTAAGAAATATTTTGGACAAACTTGATTTCTTAATTTTTTGCCTTTAAACATTAAACATTTTAATACATTAAGAAATAACTGACAATTTTCATTTGTTTGCAATAATAGTTTTAAATTTGTATTTTGCAAAAGTTGGCAAATTTCTTCAAAGATATTTTCTTAGATAGTTCCAGAGAGTCAAGCATTATTTTTTAATTTTTTGTTAAATCATATTACTCAGGCAATTTAAGACAAAAAAAAATTATTGAACTGCCTGAATACAAGATCAAATAGAATATTTTCTTGGGGTTCGAGTACGTAGGGGCATTTTATATATATTTAGGGACTATTTTCGAATTAGACCGGTTGGACATTATTTTTTATTTTTATAAAATAAAATGCTTACATTCTAACTGTCCCATAGTGCAAAGTGCTTCGTCACTTTGACAAACTCTAAGACCAAACATTAGGAAAAATATATGATATATATAGGGAACTAATTCTTAAAAAAAAAACAAGTCTGTTTATTTTAATTTTACGATCAAAATGCATTTTAAAGCATTTTTTTTTTTTTGGCGATATTCATATTATGTTTGGTTGAAAACATATGTACATTTATTTTTTGTATTATTATTTATTTATTTTTTTTTTTTGCTTTTTTGGGCCCACTTATGGCAGACTACAGCGGCGACAAGCCTTAAGTTTACGCAACGTACGAAATCCAAACAATTGCTCGCCTCATCGAACTGGTTGACGGAGTGACGGTAACACATTGAGTAGTTGACTGACTGATTGCATGGTGAACAGCCGATGAACTGACGCTGTGACGCGGCAACAGATCGACCGACGCGTCTTGGACACACACACATAGAGACACTTAGACTCTAACGACAAATGGACAAATAGACAAACGTGTCTATATAAATATAGCAATATATGTTAGCAATAGGAAAGCAACAACTTTGACGGGGCGACCTCTTAAAAGGCGGACACAGAAAAGAAACACAATAATGGGCCCGGGCCTAAGTATACTTTGCCTTTTTCACTTTTGATATTTTGACATTTTCATTTGACAGCTGATTGAAGGAACCAAGCGATGGCAACGACAACGTTGACGGTGTGCGGCGCGGTATGGGTTTAGCACTTACGGGCTATGATCGAAGCAGTTGGGGCACCGTATTGTCGTCCGCCTTTTTATGCCACACTCCGTGTGGTGTGCCGGCGTCAAGTGCTTCGAAAGCATATGTACAGTGGATCGAATTATAGTTTTTTGTGCACAAAACTCTGTTAAAATTATGCAGAGAGCGGTGTATTGGCACAACGCCGTTCTGGCAATTTTGTTGGGTTTCGCAGGATTTATGCGAAAGTTCTTGCTAAAAATGAGCAAGCCATATTTCGCGTTATGTTGTACCACTGTCGAGTTGTATGAGTTAAGGCCAAAAAATAAGTTCCAATATGGATTGTGTATGCTAGCGAGTGTGGGTAACGTGTGACATGTTTGTTGAAAATGTTCCCAAGTTGTTGCATACGAGGCGAACACTGCTTGTATGGAGGTTATGTATTCTTTGCCATGAAGCAAGTTGTGCTTAGTGCTTACGAGGCACGCTGTTGGTGTGCGTATACTTTTAGCGTCAAGTGTTGGGGCAATACGTGATATTTGTCGTGCCTCGATGCGTGGATTTTTTTATTTCTACGCTTTGCCGTGCTCGTCTAACTGCACTTGACAGTTGGTGCGAGCATTAGCCTGATCCAATTTAGCACTTGATGCGGGACCAGCCAAGGGCACAACAATATTACGGGCCGCTGCACGTCACGAAACGAACGCAACCGAACCCTTAGCCGTACTTGGCCATTATGCTAACGTGAAATGGCCCGCAGCGTAGAGCTGGCTACGCATAATACCCCCGCCGCACTCTAACTTTTGGAGCTTCGAGCGTCTTGTCACCTTCAACGCGCATTTATATCACTTTTCTTGCATTTAATTGCCACAAGTCGAAAAGGTTGGATCTCTCTCTCTCTCTCTCTCTCTCTCTGTCGTGCCTTGGCTAATTATGTGACAAACTTTGCTTTTATTTTGGAGTTTTCCCCGCGTACGCGCTGAAACCCAACCCAGCCAGTAGACCCGAAAACCACTCCAATCTTTACCTTTTTCTTTAGGCCTACTGTTTTGTATTTGGTTTTTGTTTGCCTTTTACGTAATTTCCTTTTTTCTTTTTGTGTGTGGAACGAGTCAAAGAAAAAGTTAATCGAAAACGTTTTTACTTACATTTTTGTTTCACTTGACCCCACCCCTTGGACACTGTCACCCATTAGAACATGACACATTTCATGTATGAGTGTACTTAGATAACTTCTGTTCCAACTTTTAATTATGTTCATAATACATACTTCGTTATGTATTAATGGGGGTTACAATTTTTTCTGGAATTAAGTCTACTTACTAGTTCTCCCACATTTCAGTTAAAGAGCTGCTAAAGTTATGAAATATTGCATATAAAAGTTACCTTTAGTTAATTATATATTTATTATATGCGAGCATGTTTGAAGGGATTATGTTATACAAAACAGTAACTTAATATTCACACATTTCATCGGACTCGGTAATTTCAGCATAATGTTGGGTAATTTCTCTCTGGCTAAACACAAATGAATTATGTAAGGCTACCCCTCCTCACAGCACACACATACATCATAGAAATATACTTTAAAAACATTGCCATACATCCTTAACATTGCCATTTGCAATACTTGCAGCCTTTTCGTGTTGCAATTTCCAGTTCCATTTCCATCTAATCCCATAAGGGATACACAACAGAAAGCAAAACTCTTCAACTTGTACCAACTCAAGTTCCCAGCAATGGCAGCACAAATTACATTGCCATTTCCACTTGCCATTCGCTATGTTTTTTTCCATGTTCCGTGCATTTCTTCAAGTATTTGAGAGCTTGCGCCTGAATCTGAGTTCGAGTCCGGACGCATAAGTGTAATCAACATGCATGCCAAACAATGCAGCAGAGTCCTTAAGGAGTGAGACAACAGCTACAGCTCTCTATATAGAAGTAATCAAAAATATAAAAAAAAAACTCTTATATAATAAAATAAAGCAAAAGTGCTACGGGTGTCGCCTCAGAGAGTGGAGTAGCGTTCAAAACGAATTTGCCACAGCACTTGAGCGCTCAACAGGCCGGTAGAGTTTAGAAGGTGGGCACGCACACGGACGTAGTGAACTCGCCTCTACAGGACTCTGAAGTCAACGTATATGTTTTTCAAGAATACAAGTCCAAAACTGCTTATTCAGCCATCCCCAGGGCTACGCCTCTTCGGCTCAGTCGGCATGTTATATTTAACACGAGAACACCAACACGGGCAGCAACAGCGGCGATAATAATGACGGATAAAACAATTGCAACTGCAGTAAACAAGGATTTTCTGAACACGCTCAACTCTGTCAGCAATGAGCAGTAGCAAGCGATTGTCATGCACATAACCAGCAACAGTGCATTATATGAGTTTTCGAACACTTATTCATGCGAGAGCTTCTCATGTCGAATTTGCATTTTTCAAGTTTCTATTAAAAAATTCGATTAGGGACTAGTTGATAGAGTAACAATATCATAAATACATATCATAAATTTCAGGATAATTTTACAATTTTATAAAAGTTCGTTTTTTCCAAAATTTGACCTTAATCTAAAATCCCTTATTAACCACTTAGAAAATGATCAGAAAAAACACTCTAAACAGCTCAAAGTCGCTTCGCATAGTGCAGACCTAAGTCCTACTGAGCTTGCATGACAATTTTCTGAAAGAACCGTTCTGACACATATTGGTATAATATTAATATAATAATATCCTAACATTTGATCTGAAAATAGCTACGCATCACATGAGGTGACTCGGGCCACTTTCGGCTCTGCCAAGTATGAATAAGCTTTTCTCGTTCTCTAAAATTGCGTGTGAATTTTTGTGCGTCAAAATCGCATAATTTTATTTATGGTTTTTATAAATTCCTGCATTTTATTATATTCCCAAAATTAGGATACATCAATTTTTTCGTGTTTTTATTCCTTTCGCATGATTTGTTTCCTTTGTTTAAACCTTTTCCCCACGTTGAGTCATAATATGAAAATATTTAAATATTGTTCTTATAAAATAAAAGTTTTTGGCCTTTTTTCGACAATAATTATCTTATTTATTTTCGTTGCCGTTTCAGAACGATAGAAACACCCATAAGATCTATCAATTTTACACGTTTCTAATGAAATTAAAAACATAGGAAGCAAAACCGTAAATATATTTCACGGTTTAGGGTATCTCGAACAATAAAATTTAAATGTGTATTAAATGATAGTAGGTTACTGGCTGTCATTAGACAAGTAGAGAAGTACATGTAGAATGAAAAAGTTAGTAATCATGGATCTATACCGATCACCATTGACTATAACGTACTGGCACTTATCGTTTTTGAAGAAGTAGGGACCAATAATTCCACCAGGCCATAAAGCACACCAAACAATCAGTTTTTCTGGATATAACGGTGTTTCGACATAGAATGCGGCAGTTTTCTTTGTTGACGTGCCCAGAAGTGCGTTTCGGGAACAACGGCAAGCTCGTTTTGGGCACTATTTGCAAGCACTGTTCAGGCGTGAGTCTATTCATGCCAAACTGAGAATAAATCACTTGACAGCTGTGAAATCGGTCGCCATCTTGAACAGTAATGCCAACTTAAAGTTCTATACCTCGGAAAAAACACTCTTTATATTTTTTGGCGTTACTTGTTGATCAAAAGTACCTACCAATTTATAAATATTGTGGCTGGTGCCGAGTGAATATCATGACTGACATTCTACATTATATAATTACTTAATTATTATTTATTATAATCACATCGACCCTTAGTTCATACATAATCCGAAAAAATTTACTGTTTTCCTAAAGGGAAACGATATTGACACTATTCCACAAACTTTTTATATGATAGTAAAGATTAGTGTCTCAAACTTAAAATTGTATTTTCTATCTGCAGTCCAGAACTTTAAATAGCTTTAATTCGAAAGAAAATTACCGAAATTCATGTAAGCTTCTCAAACGTTGTCTGGACCAAAACTTGCTGCACTCACTGTATGTTTGTTTTCACAGTACACAAGTGGACAGAGCGATGAAGGATAGTGCTGGCCCATGGATGTACCCAGAAGAGAGCGTGCAGATGATCCCGAACTGAACTAACATGCAATCACACAAATGATGGAGTGCCGGACGTTGGCGGGCAGTCTCACGGTAATGTTGTTGATACATCGTTGTGTTGCTGTTGTTGTTCCTCTTGTATACTCTGTAATGGGCTTAAATGGACTGGGACAGGGGGATGCTATGAGCGCTGCGTAGGGCGCCGCTGCTGTTACCAAGGCTGTTGTTTTCACTCACCCCGTGAGTTCATTTTGTTTATATGTCAACATCCAGAGATAGATTCAAGGCAGCGACGGCAGCATAAAATGTAAACAACAATGGCTATAACTAGCCACGGCTACAGTGGGACAAATCGTTGAAAATTTGTAAAAACTAAATGAACGCTAAATGGTTTATCTTTGAAATTACATAAGCTTTACTTCAAAATGAACTTTAGAAATTCGTAACATTCGTAAAAGGAATGTTTCAAAATTCTTTTTTTTTTCTTAATTCAGCTTCTAAAGTTAGTTGGTTTGGCAAAATATGCCTACAAGTGATGGCGTATATCTCCACCAACAAAAATAATACCGTAAGTCTGTTAGAAGTAAAAAATTCTCTTTTGTAAAATAAACGTTGAGTTCGTTGAAATAATGTTGATTATTAATAAACGATGGATGATCCTTCACGACACTAGTGACTATTTGAAAATAGTGAATTAGACCAGAAATTTGATTTATTTTTTCAATAGTATTACATCATCTGCAGCTCTTGCTGTCTGCGCCCTATCTACGTTGCTTTCCTAAATTCTTTTTTATAATTTTCACACATTTTGCACGATTTTGTTCTTTTCGAGCAGAAAACTTGTTTGAAAGCATCAGCTGAAAAACGACATGTACTCAAAGTCAGTGTGGTACGGGGTTGTGCTCGATAATAGCAAGGGGAAAATGGTATTGCAAGGTCTGTTCTGGGCCGCAAAAAATGAACGACTGGCTAATAGGGCAGTCGGTTTTGTTTTGTGGTTTATTACACGCAAATAAATTAAATGTACGTCCGTTTGTTACAATTTCCATTCCATTTCGAGTCACCTTTAGTGACCAAACTCATTTGTTTCCATTCGAGTTTTACACAATTTTTCCTATGCAATTTTAACGACTACAGCGCTCTTTTTTAATCACCCCCTTGGTATTGTCTCCGTGCCGGGCGGAGGTTTCCATTTGGGTTTTTGATTGCTCCGGGTGCTCTTTATTAATTTCATCATTTCATGATTGTTGTAATTTTGATGTTGTTTGCTTTGTTGTAATTAACCTTTCGTGTTTGTATCTTAGTTGCCCTCCTTTTGGTAGATTTAGTTTATTTGGTATTTGTTTAGCAAGCTGTCATTGTAGTAGGTCCCATGAAAATGTTAAGAACTGACAATGGAATCGTCCCGTATAAGTTGCTTTTGTGACAGTCTCAGATCGGAACTAAGAAAGTTGTAACTCTAATGCTGAGCGAAGTGTCATCGTTGTTAATTGTTTTGCCAACATTGACTGAAAGTTTTTAGTGCGTAATTAGGCACTTGGATGGTATGGTGGAATTTACTGTAACTTTTGGTTTTATTACAGGGGAGTAAGAGTTTTCCCTAGAAATGCCTTGGGAATCTCTAATTGAGTTTATATAGCAATATTGACACTCTTCGAATCGCATTGATATAGTCTGCTAATGGTAAAACAAAGCGAATGCCTAATTCGAAAAAAAATTAGGAGTTTTGAAAACTGACTTACACATATAAAAGGTAATTTTTTAAGAGCTTAGCTAATTTAATATTTGAAATTTATGCGACACATTCTTTTTTATTATCTCTTGTTTATCAAGTCGTGCTGTTGTGTTTTAGCCAATAAAAAAACAATGGTTTTCACCATTCACAATTACGTTACGGCCCTCAATGTTTCTACAAAAATACGCTCCTATTATTTTTTTCGTAGTGCATTTGTATTTTATTTCGCAATTTCGCAAGTTATGCACGCGCGTTTTTTCTATTCAAAAGTTTTTCGACAAATCCAAATTTTAGGAATTTCTTTGCATCCAAGTAACTATACTAAGGCAGGTTTAATAGACAGCTTCCATAGATGAATATTTAAAAGGGAATGCACAAAGGTTTCAAACAAAAAAATGTTTCAGATGCATCCAGTCGAGTACAACACATCCAAAAGATTTTAACCCGCATGCATTCGATTCTGATATTAGCAGAATTAATAAAAAAATTTTAAATTAATTAAACGATATTCAATGGAGCCTGTTTTAAAAAAGAAATATAAAACTAAGAAAATATAATTTAATGTTTCATTATATTAACGATAAATATTTCAAAATTGTCTTTCAGTACATTAATCGCTGCGGGCTATTCATTATAGCCTTGAGAATTCTTGAAACTTTGAATCTATCTTAGTATCTTTATCGGAATGTATTGGTAGTTCTTGCAATGCTTCTGCTTGCTTTTCAGTTGTAATACGGCAATATTTTTGTATTCGCGAATTTAGTTTAGAGCTAGCAAAAATGAAGGGAAATAGAACATTACCGAGAATTAATTTTGATAATAAAAGTTTATAATTCCTAAGCTGTGATTGCTTTTAAGTCAACTAAGCGGCAAAAATTGATACGAATTTAAATGTTATAAAGAGTATTACCAAAAATAAGTTACTGAAAAATAGCATTTTACAAAAATTTTAAGCAGGAAATCGAAATTATTCCTAATATTTAATTGCAATCGTGACTTGGCAAGAAACCATTTCATTATTCAGTATGCAATTTTTATTAAAATGTCTCCTTCCATTAACTCTCTCTCTCACTCTCTCTCTCCCCCATCGACTCCGAAGAGGTAATGTCAATCCATTTGGGAATACTACGAATGTGAATTTGTTAATGATAATGACGAAAATAGAACAGAATTTTATGCGTAGCATGTGACTAAAATTAATATTATCCAATAAAATTTTGCACATGTCCCGAGTGTTTGAATGTATTATAGATTTAAGAACAAGTACGCTTAGCAACGCCTGCAGCGCTTAATTTCTTTATTTATATGCGTATTTATATCTTACTCAACATATTATTTTCTCATATAAATTTACATTAACATTTTTTCGCGTCATTCGTTTGTGCAAAAACATAAAAAAAGACCTGCCGTCGACCCAGGAACAAGAGAATGGAAATGAAAGACTCTCCAGCATTTATGTCTTGTGGCGAACTTTAAATACCCTGAAAAGATTTGCTTCATTTCATGTTGCATTTAATCAATTTCCCTCGATGGGGTTTATTTTTGCATTGAATTCAGTTTTCGTCGTGAGTCACGAGAATCAGTAATCAAACTGACTTTGGAACTACGGTCTTAGCAGCGAATGGCATTAAAAATTGTAAGAAAGTTAATTTTCGTTCTAAGTTGTAAAAATTTGCTTCAGTTCATGAGGCTTATTTAAGTAAAAAAACGAAATAAAAGTTATTCTCAATTGAATTTTACTCCAAATTTTTTTGACGAATTTATAATGGATTGGTAGGTATTGATAAAACATGTCAAAAAATAATGCGTACACGCCTGTTCTTGAAATAGGAGTAACAATTTTAGTACTTTCAATTAAATTTAAATTAAATAAATTAGCTCTGCGGGCTCCCAAGAGTGTTACAAATATTGAATATTTTCTTAGTCATATTATATTTCTTTTAATCGATGGGTGTTATTTTTGCATTGAATTCTGTTAGTCACGAGAATCTGCTATCAATTTTACTTTGGAACTACGGGTTTAGAAACGAAAAATAAAATAAATAAATTGAAAAAGTCACTTTCTATTGAAATTTAAAATTAAAAAATAAGCATGGAACTTAGCAATGTAGTTTCACGCAGAAAAGCGAACCAATTTGTTTCTTCTTGTACATAATTTCGAAAGAAATCTGAATTAGCTTAATATGCTGACAAAAATTAGAATTCTACGCAACAAAATGACTAAACCTTGTTGATCTAAATAAGTCTTATCGTTAAGTAAGTCCTTTTTAAGGCAGTCTTGAAAAAGACTACGTTGACTAACTTCTCACTTGACCAACACTTTACCCATACATTCTTAATGGTTTTCCCATAACTAAGGACCCTACCAGTTAATGTACACTCCTGCACTATAGGGTATGCTGCAAGAAAATAAAGAAACTCATTAAAAATTAACGAACTTGGCGTTTGGAGCCGTTTTTCTCTTTTTATGGTTTTGCGTGAGCTTTTTTTTCTTCCTTATTGAATGTTTTCCTTACAGCTTCACTTTGCCTAATTTCATGTGCGGCCTACGTTAAGTAAGGTCCTTGTAGCATTAAAAATTTTGATCACGTTACGTTTTTTAATTGTTCCCTTGCGGCGCGCTCATTAAAAGCAGTACAACGTAGTCGGTCGGCAATTTCGTGCTGATTCTCCACCCAATCTCTAAGCACACAGGACGAATTATATCTGTGTGCCCGTTGTCGCTTTGCAGCTGGCATGCGTGAAAAGCCATTGGTTTTGAGTTTTCATTTAAAAATAAGTAACAATTATGGGAAACTTTTCTTTGGTCCAGGCCAAGTAGATGTTGGACACTGCTGCTTCTTAGTAGCTACATCGACAGAGTACCACAAATTCGTACATTTTTCCGTGTACCGATTTTGAATTTCCTGGCAATGCAATTGCTGCGAATTTGTAAGGAGCATTTAACGAGGGGCCAAAACACCACGTCGGCAATTTGGAAATTAGCTCGAAGCATTTTAAACGTTGTAAAAAAAAAATAATAATGAAAGAAAAAAACAAATACATGACGAAAGGCGATGATATGCCAGCACACCCGCAAGACCGTAAACCTCTTAAGACCTCCGCGCAAGTTTATAGCGCAGCCTTAAGTTATTTGCCGAATGAAAGAAAAGGCGATTAAATAGCTTAAAGCGAAATTAAGACGAAAAACAGGCGCCTTATCCAAGGACATAATTATTCTCATTCGAGTGGCCTATTACGGCAGATGTGACTGCAGTTTAAAAGGTTGTATAATTTTTTCTGAGATCTTAAAACCGCATAAAAAATGAAAACAACTTAATTCCATAATTTAATAAATATAATCCGCTAGATGCTACCAGTTGGGACAACAAACACTTTTTAGCGGGAGTTAAAAGTTTTTATAAACGATAGGCAAACATTTGGACCAATGCAGGTGCTGTTTCGGAGTATTTTTATAAAAGTTGTAAGCGATTTTATGCATATATGGCAAGCGTTTACCTAGTTTTAAACCAGATGGACTAGTAGCCAGTTATAGACTAATAAACTGAAATACCCTAGCACACTAGAGGTCTACGATATGGTACAACGTTGTCGAAAATATATGTATAAAATAAGTTGCCTCAAGCCTCATCGGTGTTACTGGAGATGTCTCTATATACAAGTTCGTCTGATCAATGTAGAACAACCAAATTTCCAAAAAAAAAAAATGCGTTATTATGTAAAAGGACTCAAGTTTAAGGGTTTTAATGTTGGGTCATCCTATATTCTTGTCCAATAGGTATGCCAGAACACCATGGGCTTAATCATTTTTTTACCTTCAAAGATTTGGTTACTCTGAATACCAGCTTATGTGGGGATTACGGAAACATTTCCTTGATATTTAGGAGAGAAGAAGAACAATGAACACAAATCTTCCCGAAGTTACACATACCTATGGGCTGGTAGAAACTTCTGACCTAAAGCGGTTTAATGATTGTATGAAGCTGACGAAATTGTTACAGGAACTCTAACACGCCAACATAGGTTGATCGCTATTATCTAAATAACTAATAAGAAGATTCTCAACACATCTTCGGGATTCCGCAAAGAGGATGAAGAAGCTCTGAAGCACATATTGGAAGACTGTCCAGCGATGATGTGCACGTCGGCTACACTGATGAACGACATGTATAATATCGCACATAATATCGCAATAGGCACGCTGCCAAACTCTTTGGATTGCATTGGACTAAGAGATTATCTCTAAGGTAAAATTTACAGTCCCCGTGGAAATCTTTCCCAAAAAGTTTTCGAAGAGAAATATACCCAATTTGCTTTATAGTCATAACTCAGTAAGCCTACCAAACCAGTTAAAAAAATACGGCTCCATTATTATGGCGTGGTTCAATGAGAACTCGTACCGCCAAGAAGTATTATTTATGTACTTAGCCCTTAAAATGAGGTCCGATTTATAGGAAACCAACGATAATGCGCCATCTTTAGGTACACTCGTTCCTAATAATTATACCACCCGGAACCACAATGTATAAAGTTTCGCAAATCTTTTTATTTTGCTCAGATTGCTCTTTTTTTTCTGCTACTTATTTCTATTTTTCATAATCAGTGGAACACTTTGAAAACACAGTTTGGTGAGTACATTGTATAAGACGGAATCTATCCTTAAGCAAATTAAATAGATAAGTGAAAAAATTTTTTTTAAATAAGAAGTAGAAATACTGAAAATCTCGTCAGACAGCTAGCAGAGTTGGTCTCGAGATAAATGCAGCCAAAACAAAAGCAATGCGCTTCATCACTCCAGCCAAGGAAGCCTCACCACAACTTACCTTCACTTGGCAACATTATCTCCAACAATAGTGGAGTGGATGATGATGTCTCGAGTCAGCATATGCAGCATTCAGGAGATTGCACCGCATAAGGAGAAGCGAACAGATAAGTCCGAGGACTAAACTCCGTATCTTCAATGCGTATGTTAAATCAATTCTGCTATATGGTAGTGCAACATGAATATTCTCCCCAAACATAATACCAAATGCAGAGCTGTGGAGCGGTACACGCGAATCCTCTATTCACTTTCAACTTAGGAAAAGAAAATGGACCTGGATAGGGCATGCTCCCAGAAAGCACCTAAGCAGCATTGTTCGAATGGCACTAGACTAGAATCCTCAGGGAAGCAGACGAACCAAAAGCACGTTGGGGCAAATCGTTTTTCAAGAACTAGGTCAGATCACCACGTCGTGGGACAGCGCTAAGCAGACGGCACGAAACAGACTCCGGGGGAACGCCTTCGTAGAGGCCCTAAGTTCCCAAGTGAAATAGTTCTTGTAGTCTTCAAAATCATTTAATTCAAATGGGATACACTATAGCGACGCCGAACACCCCATTTTTGGTCAATGCAGAAGCTGACTATGGCGCATCATTTTGGAATTATGCATTATGCACGTGACTCATGCCAAAATCGAGTGTCCCCATTTATGTATATCCTTGTGCTACTCAGTACTCCATTCCACACTCGGTATATATATTCAAGTGAATGTTGTATGTCGTTATTATGCCAGCTCACACATGCAAGCAATTTATTAGATTCCATTAAGCAAACAAGCGCTCAACTCATTTAATTGCTTAATTTATTAATAAACAAATGGGAGTTTTTGGTCCCAATGAAAACACAAAACATCCGAGTTGCTGTGTTTGATGAGCGAGGGAGCAAGGGTTGGCCAAAAAGCTATAGAGTGTAGCAAACGAATAGTACGTACAATATAGCAGCTGTCACACGGGAGGAAAACTTGCAGCAAATTAGTTTTTCATCACAAATTTATGCCAGAGGAAAAAAAAATCAATTTTTTGCATGCCCCAAATGAGATTCGTTGGAAAAATATGCTGACAATAACAGCAGCAGCAGCAGCAGCAACAAGGAAAATAAGAACAAAAACAAAAACATGAAACATGCAAAGCCATATGATTACAAATAACGATTGTATAAGGAGACGTTGGAGCGCCGCGCAGGCTGAAGTGTTATTAGGGGTAAGTCCTTTGGGAAAATTAACACTCTTTGATTAGCTCGAGTTTTTCCTTACCCTTACCACTTGGCGTTGGCTTACGACAGACTTTTGCGACTGTTGGACGGCTTATTACGCATACGTAATAAGTATACGCCATGTCGGCAGTCAATCAATATCAATAGGCAGCACTCACTCCGGCCCAGCATCAGCAGAGTCAAACCCATTGAAGTTATCAAGGATGCGTAAGTCGATGCCGATAGCTATGTCGATGATGATGATGACGATGATGACGATGTTGTTATTGTTGTTGTTGTTGTTGCCATCGACGACAACAACGTTGCGCATGCCGTTGTCATCTCAGATACTCTACCCACTTGCTACTGCGGTTGCTGCTGCTGTTGTTGTTGGTGTCAGGCATAAAGTTACGCAATTTTTGCTTATTATTTTCATAATCAATATTCAATTTAGGCGTAACACTTGGCTTGAAGCCACCAGCTACTCCTGCTGTCGAAGTGAACCAAAAAGGATATATAGAACTTACACAGTGAGCATCCTCTTTCATGTACTCGCGCGCACATTGGGTCTGAAGTTAATTTTGTTGCTCTTAAGTTGCTGTTATTTAAAATGCTTAAACGAACTTTTCAAACTTTAGATTGCAAAAACATAAATAATACACTCTACTCTTTATGCAAATTTTTGATTTAAAAGTTTGCCTCTAAGCCGTTTTCATGCCAAATGCAAAAATTTGTATTTAGTTCCATTGGTTTTTGGCCCACTGTACCACGTCAGAACGCATCAAATTTCCCTCGAGACAGCGCGCTTGGATTACCATAGCATATATTTTTGAAGGCGTACTTAAACCTGTAAAGAGAGCAAAATGTGCAAAGGAACATCAACAAAAACAAAAACAATATTGGGTTGATTGTTTTTTTTTTTTTTGAAGGTGCTGGAAGAACGCTAATATTTCAACTGCTCTAAATTGAAACGCTGATTTGTAGTAGATGTGACACGCTTGCATACAACTACGGGCATTATTTTCAGGTCTTTTAAATGAATCGTATAACTGACATCATGTGTTTACATTGTTAGCCGCAAGAGTGCGCCACTAAGCTTCGAAGCAAACAGTTCCCTTTGGATTAGAAGTTCTTAGCTTAAGTAAAGACCGACAAGATGTATGGCAGTTGTAATCCCAAGATTTGGTGAATCTTAATAAAACATGAGAAAATGGGTGAAGCGCAAACAAAATAATTTGGCTTTTTTTGAAAAAGCCTAGCTGGCTTCCGTTCTTAACAGTAGCCTCCGATATTTTTTATACGTAATGAAGCAGTTTGAAACAATATACAATATATAAAATA
The DNA here is from genome assembly GCA_035046065.1 of Chymomyza procnemis. Lineage (NCBI taxonomy): Eukaryota > Metazoa > Arthropoda > Insecta > Diptera > Drosophilidae > Chymomyza > Chymomyza procnemis. The sequence goes on along the minus strand of JAWNOJ010000013.1, from coordinate 26,621,274 downwards.
TTGCATGAGTTTTACTCCAAAATAGTGTCATTATAGGCAAACTCTATGAGACGTATATTAAGGACACAAATTTTCTGCCCAGTATTGTAAAAATTAGGCTCTATCCAATATCCTTTGTTTACCAACATGAAAACACTTTGAAAAACAAGTTCAAGTTCTCTTGTATGTATCCAAAGGTAACTCCTTTTAGTTATGGGTGATAATTCTTAACGAGAACAATCCATAAACACAAGAACTCAGTAAAGAAAATATTAAAAGTCACATGAACGCTTAAAATTGGACCAGGAGAATGAAATGAACTTAATAAATTTTAATATTTTTGCTATTGAAAAATGGCGCGTTTAAGTCGGACTTTGGCATACTGCACATTTAACACTCCCAAACCAACAAGAACCAGCTATTGGGGTCGATTAGACCAATTGCATATAGTCAAGCCTATTATATGATACTTGGTATTGAACCCTCAATACCAACACTATCACGAGTTGATTGAGTCCGTTCAAAATAACTAAACTCGTAAATTACTTATAGTTCACTAGCTTAAGAAATTTTTATAATAATGGAAAAACCAAATACATAAAACATAAAACATTTTTAATATTTGCTCTTTGGGGATTAAACTGGGATCCCAACATTTGTTTGCCATCCTATTCATGCAGACTTCGCCTTATAAAATTACCTTCTCTAAGAATTGTAGAACATGCTAACTCGTAATTTTCGACCTCTAGCATTAACTTTTTGTAGATCTAATTATGCGTTACACGATCCTTTTCGTGTGCTATGCGTAAATTATAATGACCTCTATGATTTCCTCTATTTTGAACGGTCTATCCAATTCATTTCATAATCTATCTTATCTCATCTTGATTCCCCAAATCGAGCTTCTTTGACCAATCATGAAGTATAAAAACGCAACTTGGTTCACGTTGTTCCTTGGCGTCCCTCTTTGTTAAGAAATGCTTAAATTTTTATGCTACTTTCTGTTTTCATCTTTTACACGGTAAATCCAAGTTCCTAGTTGGCCCCAGAGACGTTGCTATCTATAAATTCACCCATCAGGCTAGGAATGCGGATTAGTTTTATTTTATATTTTCCTCGTTACCATTTAATAATTCTTAATTTTTTAACTTGTTTAATTTTAAGCTCAACTGGACTTAGTAGTACCCATATATTAATAATAAATAAATAATACTGGGAATCACTAAAAACTTAAATAGGGAATTGAGTAATAATATAATCTAATGAAATTAAAGTGCCTAATTGCCCAATGAAAGCAATATGTTATAGCCTATAGACTCTGATTTAATCAGAACAGAACAGAAATACTTCTATTATCCAAATTGTTTTACGATTGGTTAAAAATTATATAGTACATTTAGGCAAAAATTAAGTGTTGGCGGAATTTCGCTATGGTTTTGATCAGACATGGTAAGTACTGGAAACACGAGAAATCTCACAACATATATTCACAATATATATTCAAACATAAATTAACTACCAAAAATTTCTTCGCTATATGATCTAGTCAAACGATTTTAATCGATTTCGTGTTCAACCTTTACAATCCGAATTTGGTAGAAACAACTTTAAAGATAAACATTATAATACAAGTAATCAGTACCAAATTATTAATTTTGGGCCGATTTGCGATTTTTGATTTATGATATAGTTAATCAATTATAAATTTAAAGTGTGGCTCAAAAAATCTTGCGTTCAGACCATTTTTTTGGGTAGTGAGACTAGTCTTACACTATAGTGACTGTACTTTTGTAAAAACATTAAAATAAGTTAGACACATTACAAAAGCGAAATAAATTTCACAGTTGAAATCTTTTGCCTATTAACACTACATATATATTGTTTTGTTTTTTAAAGCTAGATAGAATCATTGTTTTTTTTTTTTTGTTTTATATGCCATTTCCGAGTTTTTACGAGCTTAATAAAATAATTAAAAGAGTACAACTCTGTGATGATAAACTAACAATTTTATGTACTACAAAAGTGTACAAAGCTAGCTAAACCTCAAGTGGCCTAAACCTCAAGTCAAAACGAAAAACATAATAAATTAATGGCCACATTTCGTGTATCATAAACCCTAAAATTATGTCGACCCAAGATATCTCGCACAAAACAAATCACTTGCAAATTGAGAGTCCACATCCACATCGTACCAAATAGTGTATTAAAACTAAACTTTACTATTCAAATAAAAAACAAAAAAAAAAAAAACAATGGCATAAATCTCGTACAACAAAGAAGATGTTTGTGTTTTTGTCTTTCGTAAATTTTATGAGGCAGCGTTGTTGCCAACGTTCGTTCCACGGCCATTAAAAATGCAAAAGCGAAACCCCAGGGCTTACCATATTCGGAAACTCCAAAAACTGAACTCAACGCCCAAACGCAAGTGTAATTAATATTTCAAAGTGCAAACATTTATCAAACAAAACTAACCAAATTTTGGAAAGTTTCGTCAACAACAGCACAAACTTGGCCAACGACAATGGCGACAAAGGGCAAACAAATAAAATAAAAAACACAGAAACAACAACCCAAATAATATTCAAAAAGAAGAAAAAAACGAAAAACAGAAACTGAAACAAAAACAATTAATGGCACACTCCATGACTTTATAACTCGATGGATCCATGTTGGTGTGTAACCGACTCAACTCAAACAATAAATAAAAAAATTAAAAAGAAGAAAAACAAAAACTGAAGTTTAAGTTTAAAAATATTTATAGGAAGGCAGGCCGGCAGGCCTAACAACACACATGAATATTTATTTTACTTGACGAAGTTTGTAAGTAAACAATGGAGATTCGGTTGGGGAGCGACGTTTCGAGTGGTCGCTCGACTCTACTCGACTCGCATTGGTGACTAAACGATGGACAACTTCATGAATATTTTGTTTAAGAAGTCCCAGTGAAGTCTTTGTTTATTTAAAAATGTTACATATCATAACACAATTATTAAAACCCACGTAATATTGTGGTCGCATTTTATTCGAGTAAACATAGTAGAACTGACTTGTGTGCCGAAATTTATAAATAAATACTAAATGCTTGCGATTATCTATGTCCCCGAACACCCTTATCAACCCATACTAAAGTCACATTGTGTTCTGATCATACTAATCGAATTGTCTCACAGATCTTGTGGCTAGATCACCGACATAAAAAAAGAAAAAAACTATGAAAATTATAAGAAACCTTTTGAAAGATGTTACCGTTTATGATTGCAACGTTTCCAGATGATTGAAGAGTATGCAAACGGAATGCTTGATTATTATAGAAAGCGCGTGCTTCTCAACGAATAGAAACAAAGTTGCTTTTATAACAAATCGGTAGTATTTTTCAACACAATATTGATTTGCCTAATACACTTGCAACGGATATCGAATATACCTATAGCGCTTCGATTTGAATGAGATGTGATGCTGCCACTAGAAATAGGCCACCTCGTTCGTTGAAGTATCGTATTTTAGCATTTCAAATATAAAAGCAGTTAGTCTATTTTGCTACAAATGGACTAAATCCTGTACTCACGAAACTCGGTTTTCCAAAGAACGTCTTTAGGTGTCAAAAGCAACTACGATTATGATAGTGATTGGAGCTGAACACAACGCAGAGATGCTATGTGTGTCAATCTTCGATTCGTTACGTTAAAAGCAAATGAAAATAGAGAGATAGAGCCTCTGACAGAAGTGCTATATGGGCAATAAGGATGCTTAAGCCGCGTCTTTTAATACGATTCCTACAAAAAGTCAATTTTTTATAGAGCCACAGCAACCCGAGCTACCGTCACTCTTGTATTTTACTTACTTTCGAAGAAGGCTAGCGCTACTTAAAGCAAACGTATTGTTGAAATAATTGGTTGAGATAGCGAGACTTTTCCAATAATTAATGCCATACCATTAAATATGTTAATGCATACCCTCACTGTTTAGTTAAGAGTCTATACCTGGCTACATCTTTCCTGGGTCTGTCTACCCTAAATGGCTGTCAATAACGAGTTACAGATATTACACTTTTCTAACTGACGAAGATACGCTTATCGACTCTTAATCGAGTTGCTGTGTTGCTGTGATGCAGCGAAACCCGGCAGAGATTGCTTCATGTACCCACTTTTGCTGAAACCAAAAACTCTCATTTCCAATCCGAATTTGTGTACAACTCCAAGCCGACAACTGGCTACCGTTTTTTAATGATGACTTGTACATTGTTGTTGTTATTTCATGCCCTACAGCTGATAACTGTCTTCAACTTTGTTGTCATCATCATCACCATCACCATCATCATCTTCAGCGTCATCGTCATCGTCATCTACATCATCATCGTGGCCGGCTAGCTTAAGCTACATATTCCAATCGATTTCGTGGCTACTGTTTTTTTTTTTACAATTTTAAGTTTCGTTTGTTGTTGGTATTGTAGCCCCTTAGGCACCTCCATGCCATGTCTTCTAATAGGCTTCTGCTGCTTTTTTTTATCTTTTCGAATCATTATTGTTTGGTTTGTGTCTTACTTCGTCGTCGTATGGGTCTTTGTCTGACTTTCTGCCTGATTGATTTTCAGCTTATGGATCTAGTTACGGGCATTGGTTGGCGCATTAGCCGCATACATTGTTGTTGCCTTCTCGCAGTTTCTTGTAGATGTTTGTTGCACGACGTTGTTGTCATGGCTGATTCCTTTAAATTACTTTAATTGATGGCATGCTAGGGGCATTGAAGCAGCCAGACATTGGCTAAATTTACGTTGATATCAACTACAAGTTGATATAGCTGTTGGTCGTGCTCACCAACTCAATGATTTCTTTTCATCACATTTGGCTCGCGATCTTTCGTGCATGAAATCGTTTGCTCCACAATCTTCATGCAATCCCAGTGTCGCTTGCCACAGATATGTGAAATTGGTATCTGTACATATTTATATTCGAGGTTAATGGTGAAGCTTAAGCTTCAATTCTTAGGAGTTTGAAGCAAAAGAACAAACGAAAAAAATCAGTGTTTTTTGGTCGCCGCTGAGGTCACCATGATTAAGTGATCTCAGTCTAGTTGACTGATTCGCAAAGCATGATTATGATTAACTACGATGAAAGCTGATCTACTGCGGCAGAGCTTGGTTACTTAAGAAAGAGCATAGCAAAGCACTTTGAAAAGATTATTGTCAGTGTGATTTGATAAATTACTTGAACATTCTGTATTCCGAATTTTGGGGCATTGTAGAAAATGACCTTTTTGTGAGATAACTTCTATGCTTTCATTCCATTTTTTGAGCTTCTTAAGGTATGTAAAGCTAATTAGAGGTATTTCTCTTGAACCCGATAAACCAAAAAAAGGCATCATCAATTCATGTGCACAGTCGTTAATTCTCTTGCCGATGATTTAGTAGCTTTGAACTAGGCACACGTACCACGTTATTCAAGAACTAGAGACAACTAACAAAGCAACCCGAAGCTTAGAGGTCTGCGTCGGTGCGATACGCAAAAGTCAATAACATGCAGCGCACTTCTAATTTTGCACCTCTAAAAGCGGCCGGACAATCAAGAATAGAAGCTCAACGTGTGCCCAACTGTACCCAAAACTAATCCCAGCGGGCAAACGCACAAATCACTAAACGAGGAGAAGTCGAACCGTGCGAACGAAGCCAGCAGGACGAGTTACCGTATGAATAGATGAACAAAGACAGTGCGCATATTGAAACCGGAAATAGTCAAAGCAAGTACCAAGTGCCAGGCAACCGACTGACGCACTGACACACATTCGAAAACAAAGGACACTCGGCAATAAAAACGAATCGAATGCATAACAAAAAAGAGCAGAAGCCAATGTGGAAGTAAAAGCAGAATTGAGTGGTATAAAAAGCTCAAATAAAATTGTTTTGTCCAGGCACAAAGACCAACTAACCGCCGGCAAGCGGAGAGTCACCCTTATCACCATTACCCATAAGGACAAACGAGAATATGCCGCCTGGCAACAGGCAAGCACAAAGGACAATGCCGCGCATAAAATAGAGATCATAATAATATAAAAAATAAAATAAAAAAAATCGAAAAATTCGAAACCAAGGATACCAGCATACCTGCTGCCCTTGCCAGCGCTACTGCTATTGCCTGTCCCATACGTCTCGTATACCCTGCTGTGAATACATCAAAAATGCTGTACATTGCACATCCAAGGACTAAATGATTCATCAAAGCGAGTTGATGAAGGCAGCAGCATATGAGAAAACAAAAATAAATTTTAAATATAAAGTAGAAATAAAATAAATAAAAATTAACTTATTTACATATTTCAGTATGCGCAAAAGGATACATGCGAACTTATACACACACACACACACAAGTGCTGGTCAGCAAACACATCCTTATATTGTTTGTATGTTTGTTCCACATATTGCAGCTGAAATTAAATAAAGTAAACTCGCACGGAGCCGCACTCCCTCCACTGCGTGTCAGCAAATGCGCAAGGATGTGCGTGCAGCAGCGTAACCAAGCGAATAAAAAGCGAACATGGCGAAAATCTCGCACGCAACTTTTCATGCGCCTCTCCGCCCATCTCCCTGCATACATACAACAAATATGATGATGGCAACGACGTCGTTCTGCATGAGTACTCAATATATAATACGCGAGGGTAGGCTGAGCACTAACTGCACATTCGGTGCAGGCAAGAATGTGCGCATTTCGAGAACACGAAATCGTTATACTCTAAACTTCAATTAGAGTAAAACTTTTCAGCCTGCCCTCGTAGTTACGTATATATTCGTTCTGGAAAACAAAAAACGTAAAATGGTTACATGCACAAAGCAATCCCCTTTCACTTATTTCAAGATTTTTTTTTTTTTATTTTTTACTTCAATGTAAGCGTCTTTAGTATTTTTTTTTTTTGCAAATATGCATAAGATACGAAATATGTGGGGGCGGCCCAACGAAGTTAGGATTTGCTTTTAATACCCTGCACTTAAAAAATATTTTATTAAAATTGTCTACAACGTAAAGTTTTGCGTTTATTGGAAAAGACTTTTAAAGAACAAAAACAAGTGTAATCCTTAGGGAAACAATTTACTTTTACAAATATGAACTAACCCCGTGACATAAACAGTCAGCAAATTAAAGTGCCTGACGTGAGAGTACAAAGCCGCAGCATGGAAGAGAGCAAAAATAAAAATCAGAGTGTGGTGGCGTGATTAAGTGATGGACGTGTATGGACACACGGTGCGTTATATTCCACAAACAAAGAATGGCGGGGGAATGGGGGATGCCTGTGGCAAGCTTTATGCAAATGTGCGGTACCCTCCGTATATGTACATACATACATACATACCTATCCTATATACTGCCAGTCTATATGTATGCATGTTTATGTGTGCCCGGTTTATGTTGGTTGCTGGCGAGTCCTTGCGCTTTTAATCATAAATAACAAAGGACACATGGCGCGCTAGTGCTTGGCTATAACATTTTGCTAGATCCGGGTAAAGCCTTCCGCTCAACGCAGTCAGCAGATTTGAACACAGCGCAGGATTCAGTGTTTCCCCTGCCCAATGTAAACGTTGTCCACACCACGCTGTGTCGACAGCAGTGCTTATATTGACCAAGGATATGCGCCTCTGCGAGTCGTGGGTCTGTTGGCTACATAATCACACGTTCAGTGCCGCGGCACTAGCACCACAACCACCAGTCGCTCGGATATAACCAAATTGTTGCTGTTGTTATCGTTATTTCTACTGTTGCCATGCGTTGGTTCTTTTTCTTTTTTTTTTTTTTGTTTTCCTCCTTCATAGACGTCAAACATGTCATTTTGTCCTGGCAGCGTCGTGCTTCATAGGCGCGTGGAAGCCAGAAATGACCTGACTACCCAATGTCCGGCCCGGCCCGTACACTGCTTACATACAACTGCGCAGTTACTTCTAAGGCCTGTGGTGTACCTCCACCAGCGACCTCGACGACTTGGCTCTGTGCACAGAATTTTGATATTAATAGCTTTGGACAGTTTTATAAACGCCTTTCGGGGTTAACATGTTCAAGTGGTATTCATATTTTCCACTGACCGACCTGTCACTATGGAGTATGTCAGCGCAGAGTCAGTATCTCTATGGTGCTGGCAATGGAGCTGTGGGTGGAGCGCTCGAACACAGCTGTATGCATTTATTATTGATGAATACTTATGGAGCAACGTACGGATTAGTTTTGGTCGTGCTTTTTTGAATCAAGTTGAATCAAAAATGTTGTGTTAATCCCACAATTTTTTTTTTTTTTTTGCTGGCGCGGAGTTAATCAGACCAGGGCTTTGTTTTGTTAAATGAAAGTAATTAAACATGAAGATTAAAATTGTGCAGTGGCTACCACATCAAACCGTAGAGCAGACCAAACTCTTTAGTGATGGCGCCGCCTTGAGTCGACCAGGCGCGGGATTACGATAACAACAAAGTAAAGTTGAGAAATCCCAATAACACAGAAAGCCAAACACACACAACAACGACTGTTGCGCCTCAAAGAGTTTTCTCAAGGACAAAGGAGGGCAGGAGAGCAGCAGTAGCAGCATGGCAAAGACGACATAAAGTCACAACAGGGGTTGCAAAGTCTTTTCCCCCCAGAGGGTTGCACTCACTAATCGCAGTGTATTAAAGTCGCAGTTTTTCTTTTGCGTCTTAGCTCAACTTCAAAGTGGTGCGTTTTCCAAGACTTTCAGCTTAGAAAAACTGCAAGCTTTTTCGTACTGTACAAGAAGAGCATGGTACAGTGCTCTATCAACCACCGGACGCACGGACGGACATCCTGCTCCTGCGCAGCATAAATTACGCATTTCACTTTTGCGTTTTGCCTGTGACGCACATTGTTTTTCGCTTATGATTTATGTGGTTTTCCCTTTGACTATGCCCTTAACTCTGACTCCGACAGAGTCCACGATGTAGATGGCAACGCTGCTCGAGAGTGGCATGCACGCACAGCAGCGACCAGTCCGTAACGTACGTACGTACACTTGGTGCAGGCAACACACAAAGAGTGCCTGTCAAGAGTGCCAGTTTAAGTTGAGAGCACACCGCGTGCTCCCTCTGCCGAGATATGTATGTACGTTCGTTCCTGTTTAGCCTCCGGGCCCATTCAAAATTACACGCAAATTGCACACAACATGCGAAAGCGCCACTTTTCGCATGGAAATGACTCGAAAATTCCGTCAAAGCGCCGCTCGTGTGTTCCGGTAGTCTGCATGTGCGACAGTTCTGTCATGTCCATACCATGACTTCCTTTGCATTAACTTATGCGTCGTCATCCTTGACGGAGCCGCAAAGATGTTATCTGAACACTCATTGTGAATATCTCTATGCATAGCCTTTCACTTGAATCCAGCGAATGGTATACTCGCATCAAGTTAGTGAAATCGCTAAATGAGTCTTTGGCGAATTTAGACATATGTTATGTTATTAAAGTCCTTTTGCTGATAGATAAAGACTACGAGCATGTCATCTACATCCTTCTAATCTTCAGAGCTAATATGACAACATTTTTGGTGCCGTCGCGCGTTAGCAACGAATGAAAATGCCACATAGGAACAGTTATTTAGGTATTCGTTGTTATCTTGAGGATTGATAGAACTTAATCTAATAGGATTATCAGGATTATTAACAGGACTCGGTGTATAGAGTCTCTCAAGAAACGCAACCAAAGTAGGTAATCTCTGCAATTGTGATATCTTGCTATGTTTAGCTGAGGTAGGATGATCTTAAGTCAGACTTTAACTATTCGGTACCAAAAAGAATAGTTGGATTGCTTTCATGCTTCAAGATTGAAAAAGGAAAATAGTCAAGACAGTGCCTGATGGGGTTATTGCGTGTACTGTTCTAATAAGAATCCAATTTAAATGACAATATAAAATGGTGTAACCTAAAACCGTGAAAATCTGTTACGAAATATGAGAAGATATACAATATTTGGAGTCTCTTGTTGTTTTTGTGCTCTAGATGGTTGTACGGACGGAGATTGTGCAATCGCTTCCTAGCTGTGTCAGTGTAAGGCAAATGCAACAGCGTTACAGAGTAGATTTGACCACGGGCTTTCGAGTTTAGAGGCTTATCTAAGGCAAATTGTCAAAATATAGATTTTAAAAGCATTACAATTTTGCCTCACTTTAAATTTCCCTAATTAAGTCCAAAAACCCCTGATAGACAAATTAAAATTTGTTTGCACAAAAGTAACTTCATACACTCTATTATTACCCAATGCCAGTAGCCAATAAATCAACGTTGGTTGGTTTTAGGACTTTGAAAAAGAATTGTGGACTTTTTTCCCCCCCGTGTTGCCATCCATTACAAAAACCTCATAATTGCGAAATTAATTAGTTCGCAAGGTGCTCGCCTAGGTTGGACCTTCCAATAAATTAATAAAAATTTAACTAACACAAAAAATCCCTTGGCTTGACTTTGTGTTTGGCCCTGACAACCTTTCACCCCACTCGTTTCCTTTATAATAATGTGTGAAAGGATATTAATTATGAAACAAGCTAACGGCAGGAAGTTCGAGCAATAAAAACAGCAAGTGACAGTAACGGGAGTGAAATGCATGGCCAACAAAAGCGGCTACAACGACAACAACAACAATCACAACAAAACAAAAAGCAAAAGCCAAAATAAAACAACACCAAAAACTTGGTAAATGGCGGGAGAGCTGAGTATTGGCCGGGGTAAGCGTATGGCCTACCCCCCATATAAGGGAGGGGGCTCAGGTCAGCGGGCGTACGTACTTCTGTGTGTTGCGTTACGGAAACGGGAGTAACATGTGCAACATGTCGAACGGAAGTGTCGGCCATATTCTATAAACACACACGGACTCACACACGGGCACACATTAGATGTCCTGGGCCCAAATAGGCCCCAGCACATAGTACATATGTAACAAATAGTATGTAAGGACGTATATAATACACCCAACCATTATGGGGAAGTAGATTTTTATGTAATGTTGTACGGTTATTGCTTTTATACAATTATATTACACGCCGTACAGTGAAGCCACCACAGCAGCGCTACCCAAACGGCACAACTTGGGATTTCATCAAGTGGAGTTGAAGTTTCACAAGGCATGACTGTACTGACATGGACATATATAGATACTTTTTTTTTTTTTTGCGCAATATATTCTGTTGTGGATAACGTCAACGCACTGTCATTATCAGACGCTTGTGCGTCAATTGGACACGTTGGCAATTCATGTGACGGAGGTAAAAAAAAGTGGAGGACACCCACGCGCCCAAAACTCCTCAGCGTGTATTGCTGCGACTGGTGCTCCATGTAATTGCCGTTGTAATCTCAACGAACGCGAATATAATTGCTAAAATGTTGCATAACTTGACGTAGCACCTCTCAGTTGGGGACGTGCCAAAGGGCATCTGTAAAGCTGGATCCACTGGTCGAGGGTCGAGCAGTTAAATGACATACCCTGCCATTTTCCATTGGCCGCGCAGTGTCGTCGTCAGCAAGTTGAATGACACTTTTTCATTTGAATTTAATTTTAATTTACGAAAGCGCCCAGCAGCAAAATGTATTTCATTTGCCGGAAATTGGAATTGGCTACCAAATACTCATCCAATTGAAATTTTGGTTGGCAGTTGTGGCTCCAGGGACGTTGTACATCTACTTGAACGCTCTGGCAGTCAATTGAAGATACAAGTAATATGCACAAGTGATTAGTTGACTTGTCACAAATGCAAAGGCGGATTGTGTCCCCTGCGCTGCCAAAGTATGCGCAGCTAGTGGAACGCATACAATTTACGTAATATCAGGAATCTTTGACAGCTGTTCGCTTTGTTTCGCCCAGTTCGCAAATGCGAACTTTTACTCAATCCGACCGCTATATCAGCACGAGAAAATTTTTATTTTCTCTCTAATTCACCCACTATTTCTCAAGAATTGTTTTAGTTGTAATAAAACTACCTTAGATCTTAACCAAAATTTACAATATTTTTACGTTATAAAATTTTTATTATAAATTTCCAGAGTTTCCACACAAGTTACTCATGGTCATTTGTAAGTTTTGTGTAATTTTCCGCTACCCTGCCCAAACTCATAAACTTGAAAGAAAAGCAACAATGAGTAATCTAACATTGAGTCGAAAAGTGGAAACAAAACCCAGTCGGACCCCACCATATCAAACCAACTAATTCTTTTGTATTGTCTGAGAATAAGTTTTCCCAAATTTAGCAAAACTATTAACCATGGTACGTTAATTTCATTAGCAGGTCTCACTCTATTGTCACTGTCTGCCCGACTTTACGGTTGTTTTAGTGGTCGACTTCTCAACATACACCTATTTAATTGTACTAATTACTGGGTTAATAGCCACGAATTATGATGGGGGCTTTAAGAGGCTACGGTCGGAGTGGTGTGCCAATCGCCAGCTGATGACGTTTTGCCCAATAAATGTCTTGAAATTTTGATTGAACTCGCAAATTTAAACACTTGGCACTTAATTAAGAATATCAAACGTCATAAAGTGAATTTTTAATTAACTGGAATCGTATATTGAAGTTGGTGTTAGAACCTGCATAAGTAACAATATGTTATTTTTGATAGATTCAGTTCAATTCTGAAATATCTTTTAAATTATAGATCATTGCAAAAATAAAATTCATCCAATATATTGTTTATGAACAAAGCTGCTGGGAGAAAATAACGATAAAAGCAGAACTTGAGCTCTCGAGTTAGAGTTCGCGGGAGAGCTCTATGCTATTATATTATGTCGTCAGCAATATCATAGCGTCTGCCGGAGTAGTCAAGTGTCTCCACCAACATCGGTAAATACAGAAAAAATAAGTTGAGTCTATAAAAAGGGTTTACATTTGAAGCCAATTTGGTGAAGAGCCTACAAATTTTTTGAAATCATTTTTTAATATTCTACAAAATTCTCCGTGTCGCAAAATTTAATATTTGAAATGCAAGTATGCAGGACATGGAGCAGCACTCTGACCACTCCAAGTCGAAACTATTGAGCTACAATATCAACCTAGTTTGGAAACAATTGTAATTGCAGCAATTATACGCAATTATTCTCTTTCACAAATACATTAAATTTAATTCAACTTCAAGGTATATATTAACTTAAATATATATTGAATAAATTCTTTGCTGACGAGGTTCTGGCCAATATTCAGATACTTCTCAAACGAAACCATCGATGAAAGCTAGAATTGATTATTCAAATACGTCCTTGTGCGCCATGGTCGACTTGTAGTAATTGCGGTATCCTTCAGTAAAACGCACCGCCTCTTAATCGTAGTGCATACCAGCACAAGGTGGGCCTCGTAGCTTATGCACTTGCCTACTATATCCATCGCACCAGGTCGTGGGTGCGAATCCCGCTCATGGCAAGAGGCATGACCATCTTGACGTTCCTCTTTAAAATGTTTTTCTACCTAATAGAAAGCATTTATGCATTGCACAATGCCATTTAACAATTTCGGCAGTCCACCTTGCCCCCATTCCTCAGCCCCCAGCCACGATCAAATGAAGGGCTCAACATAGAACCAAGCATCATTCATCGCTTTTCTGCGTACAGCAACAACAACACCAACTATCAATGATGCCACTGTTAAGACTGTATCGTCCTGCCATTTCACAATAACACCTAAAACAGTGGTAATCTTAGACGCCATTACTAGAAGAGGTCAGTTCAGTTGCAGCGCAACTCACCAGGTGGGCAACCCCAACTCTGGAATAAGTCGTATCTGACCAATCACTCATTCGATCGAAAACCCAACCGATTACGGAAATCAATACAAGAGAACTAAACATAAACGGCTCCCCAAACTCGATGATAGCCATAGACACTTCAAAAACGGACACAAATTGGACCATGGAACGTTAGAGCCCTTAAAGAAGAGCCATCAAGATTAGCACAGTTCGAAGAAGAAAAGCTAAACGGACGACGCAAAACAGGGGTTAGAGGCCCTAAGTTCCTAAGCGGAATAACAGGAAAAAAAAGCACAAGGGGGTCATGGAGAGACTAAATGTTACAAAACGGAAGAAATTCCAACTAATAAAATAAAATTGTTACTAGAGCTTCAACCGTTGCTACCTGTGTACGGCATAAAGGTAATGTTTTACCTTAATGGAGTTTTATTTTAGTTTTGGAACTATTGTCCAAAATAAAACGTATCCAATATACAACAGCCGAAAACCTCACATTTTCATGAATCTCGGTGATGACATGATATATATCGAAATGCCTGCTGAAAACTGCTGGCATCGCATAGCCACCACACCTTAGGAGAGGCCTAAGAAAATCTGAAATGAGGGTAAACAAGAGTTAGGGAGAAGACACAACAAACCGTATGCCAAATCCAGTAAATATTAAATAATGCATTTTCTTACAAATGTTTGGATGCCAATATAATAAACCTGGCATGTTGCAAATTTCAAGTCGAAATCGTCTTTAGAGTGTTTCAGATTATTTTTTATTCTATTTTTTCAATATACTCCTTGATATATAACACTACAGAACGACAAATAAAAGGACTAAAATGACTGATTTGCTAAACCGCTGACCCTGCAATAAATATTGCATTCTTTGGTTTCTGGAAGACGATGGAGGATTTTCGGCACGCATGCAAAATGCAAATAGTCAATACAATTTCGATCAACTCCATCTAAAATAGTGCCCTGTATTGCCCTGTGTGGCATGTGTCACCACCACCAAGAAAAACATTTGTGAATCGTACGTTAGAACTTGCCATTCACAATGACGATATTTTCTTATATAATCTACTTGATAATTATTTCATATTTCATCATTTCATATTTATATTATTAAAGACCCAAAGTTTTTGAATGTTACTAAAGTTACTAAAATCGCGTCAGCTGCAAGTTACAAAAAATCACGCTTTACAAGTAAAACTTAATATATCCCAAGGTATAGTAACTACCTCTCGTTCTTCATCGACTTGCAATTACTTATCGATGAAAATCGATAAATTTTGTACTAAAAATGCGGAGCACAAGTCCATAGACACAATTCCCCTACATAGAGGCATGCCATGTTCAAACCATCTAAAATTAAATGTCAATAAAAAAAGTTTTGTGTGAATGGCACTTTTGGTAACCCACAAAAATGTTTAGTTCCACTTCAAGTTATCTCTCAAACATAGAGTAAGATGAACTACAAAAAAAGCCAAAAAAAATGAAGAAAAAATTAATAAATAACACGTACTATGTATAGGTAGGTGCGCCTTGGATAGATACAACTATGAGATATGACACATCAGAGTTATGCTCGTACCCAAAGCTATCCGCCGCACTGTGACTCTATATGAGAATGATTTACACACGTTCATATCGCCAAAATCTAAATCCTGAAAATTAATTAAGTTCATGTCACGCTCGCTCGATTCTTGTGGCCCATGAGGACCGTGATGGAGTGTATGCCAGCTTAGGACACACATATTTTTGTTTTTATTTTTGTCGTCATAAGTTTTCTATGAAATTTGACGTCTATCAAAGACGACCGAATGAAAAGGGTGTCGTTGGAGATGCTAGTGCAGCGATAGGAGCAACTACAGGTCTATCGAGCGAGTGCCTGTCCAAACATGGGCACAGCCGCTTTGATAGAAATAATAAAATACAAGATAATAATAATAATAATAACAATAATAATAAAATAACAAGCAGAACCGTCTAGAGCTTAAAACTTGCCGTCATTTTGTGCAAGTTTACAATGGGTTTGGTGCTTTGCTGTGGTCTGGCTGTGCAGTGTGCACCTGGGCTCTGCTTGCTTATGCCAAGACACGATCAACGCCAACTGATTGTGCATCTTTTGTCCCTCCCATAATAAAGTACAAATTGTACGCGAAGGTGTGCACACTGTACTACAGTAAACACGCACGAATTCGTTTTGTTCGACGAGCAACTGTATGAATTACAAACAACAAATTTATTAGGCCAATAATTCCGACAATTTTTGTTTTACACTTTTCGATTAGCTTGTCGATTCTAGGGAACATGCACAGCTCTGCTCTGGAGATTTCTATCTAACACAAACCTAGAATAAGTCCCGGTCACGCTTTGGCATGAGATTGGGTTCTCCATCTATTTAGATTCGTGCTTGACTGACGCACATAAATTTTCTACGAGAGCAAATTCAAGAAACATATACATACTTTATGTGCATAGGAGTTTCTCTGATTGTTAAAAGGTACATTCCATCCATTTTTGTCTACCGCATCTGATCTCAGCTCATTGAACGACTTTAGTTTCTGTCTTTAAGTCAAGTTGCTGCCTCCATCGTTTATATTCCTATTTATGACGTCTCCGGATCTGCGAGTTACGTGGCCCCGAATCACCATCATTTTCTAGCTCTTACCTCCCGCTCGAATGAAACTTGGCCAGCTTTCCTTCAGTTCGGCCGAAAGTTTCTAAGAATTACTTCCCGACCCTTAAATACATACTTTACGTTAAATAAGTTTAAACTAGAAAACCATGCTGGACAACAGAAAATTAAATTCCTCAAGAAGTTGTAATATTTTTACCGAACACTTTTTCTTTCGTCTTAATTCACGCGTAGTTCATGTGTGATATGGGTGTCAAATGCCCTACACTGCGCATAGTTCAATAAAATATTATAAACATATCTCGGATCTTTTTATAGTTTTGCAGGCTCAAAATATTATATGTGGTGGTACAAGTAAATTTCGTAATGCTTATGAGAGTGGTTTCGACGCTTACATAGTGGTGATTATAGTGTTGAAGACCATGAGCGTTCTGGCGTTTACTGGATTTGCAAGCTACGTACCGCAGCAACAAATAATCTCAGTTCGGTTGAATCAATTGAAATTTTTTTAAAATCTAAAATCACTTGAAACCTAAAGATGTCGAACGACAATTTCTTATTTCGAACTTAATTTTGAAAGACATTAAACCCAAATCCTGGTTAATCCATTTCGTCTTTATCTATATTGAAAGCATAACATTTATGGTTATCATTCTCTAAATGTGGTGGAACCAAGAAGGTAAAGCGGTACTATCAGTTGCTTAAACCAGGTGAACTAATGTGAAGCAACATCGACTTAATCGAATCCGTTTGTACCATGCATTGTCTGATAAAAAGCCGATATCTAGCGTATTTTTAAATCAATAAAGCCAAAAGGCATGACAAAATGACTATACAACTTAATAACGCTAAGCCCCTTGTGGGCATAAGGTAATATGTTTGCAATTGGGGAACACCGTTTCGGGTCTTTTAAAGAAAACGAAACATATCGCAATAACTAAATTGACTGCAGAAAGATCAGGTTTACAGCAATTACCAGGAAAAAAAAATGAGTGAAAAGCAGCCGTTTCCGATGGACAATAGATTTTTGAAGTAAAACTTTTCTTTAATATTAGAGGGATGATAGATGAACAGATTATTGTAGCACAATTTTTAAATTTATTACGATTTTAAAATATCACTACTCTGCAATAAAATAAATATTTCAAAAGATTTTTGCTCTGGAAACAATTTATTCAAAATTTGATGCAGTACTTAGCGAGTCGAAACAAATATTTGGGTATAGTTTCACATTACAGGCAATTAAAATCGAACAAATCTGGAGTAGTGCTTGGAGGAAACATCACAAAACTTTTTTCACGAATTTGCTTAGGATACGAAATCCCATTTAATTAAAAAACAATTTAATTTATTTAAAACTTTTTTTTCAACTGTAAAAAGCGCTTGGAATGCGCATAAATTATAATCCGTTTATCGGTCATCAAATGTGACCTATCGACTTAACTTGGAACCAAATTAAGGCATATCTGTACGACGATTATACCAAACGATTAGTAAAGCACAAACGAATAGAAACACGAAATATTTTTTTTAATTTTTTGCAAAAATGATGAACAAAGATTATGATGCACAGCAAAAAGGAAATTTAGGAAGAGGAAATTTAGGAACAGGAAACTTAGGAATAGGAAATTTAGTTACCTAAATCTGGCCTCAGCGATTTTTACAAACTAATTTTTACTATAAGGCAAATTTCAAGACTTCTTACTTAACACATTTATATTTTGAACTATTAGCTTTTCATTTATATATTTATTTTCTAAAAGAACAAAATGAAATTGAAATCAAACATTTGCTAAAATTATAGAAGCCGGTTGAATCGTTTCTCTAAGTGAGCTATCGATTAAGTTTCAGTTTATCGAAATAAAGCACATGCACTAATGACATTCGTGCACACTTTTCCACATTTGACGTGCGTTGTAATAGTAAATGAAAATTTAATTAAATTTTTTGTAATTTAAATTGAATTTAACGCGAGTACGCATAATTTGCGGCAGTTTCATTACGTTTTAATTTTATTTTATTTGCAGAAATGAATTCGACAAACAAGAATAGCGATGCAAAATCGAAAACTAAGGGCAAACCAAAATCTGTGCCATTGAGTGCTTTTCTTGCCGGTGAGGATGAAATGGACGAGCTGTCGAGCGCTTTGATGGTGACCAGTGTCTCAACTAATGTGCGTGAAGGACTTGCGGACGTGACACGCACTACATCTAGTTTGGGCAGTAACATTGTTACCATTCCCGCAGAGCCGCCCTTTGTTGCAAAATTGCAAAATCTACCGTTTGAGGTTGACGAGGCAGAGGTGCGCGAGATCTTTCCACAGGCTCAGATACGTTCTGTGGATCTACCCAAGCATCGCCACTTTAAAAACAAGTGCAGCGGCTTTGCTTATGTGGAGTTTGTAAAGCGCAGCGACTTCGTTAAGGCTCTGAAGTCTAACGCCATAATATGCCATGGACGCCGTCTACGTATTCAGATAAGTACCAATCCGGAGCACACGAAGAGCCAGCCAAAACCAGTTCGGTACAAGATACCCAACAGCGAGTCAATGCAAGACTTTCCCGAGCTGTCGGCTAAGTTGGGCACTAAAAAGAAACCTAACGTTGACAAGGGCGCTGGGGATTCCGTGGCTGTCTGTGAAGTTGTCGATGCTGTTTTCAATGAAGTCGAACAGTCAGATTCGGATAACCAAATGTTAGGACACGATTTGTTCTTCAGCGATGAGGACAAGGAGCCGCCAAAACAATATTTAAACCCAGAAGTCGTATTTCCAAACCAAACCCCCGACTGCTTTGGCGAATATGAAATGGACAATGAGGCTACTGATGAAATTCCCTTGTCTTCTGCCATGAACGAGTTGCGCACTTCTCTGGGTATGTCAGCCCAGCGTATTGGTAATCCCCTGCCTGTCGAGGACGTTTATAAGCGTGTGGACGTGCGTTTTCAGAAACTTGCCCAATATGAAAATGAACATTTATTCAAGGAACCCAATAAGTTAGACGATGATGGCAAAGATGTAGACAACGAATTCGAACCACAGGAAGCGACTTCCTAAACAAGTCACATGTTCGTTTTTTCACCTTTCGGTCAATTTAAAAAAAAAAATATTCAACTTTGATAAACTTAACTTCGCTTGAATGCGTAATACTCAACTGTGTCTGCCGTGTAAAATAATTTTACCAAATAAACCGAGTTAAACGCCATGTGATATAAATAAAGCTCTATTTTCGCTAACTAATAAGTAGCATTTTTAACAAAATGATTCATTTGTATATTGGAGTATTTAAGTTTAGAATTCAGAGGCCTTCCAAAATGACCAAAGAAGTCAAATGACACAGGTAAGTCTGTCAGCATCGATTTTTTGAATTAGATAATAGCTACAGCAGCGCAATCAGATTATTTGCATTATTAGATCAAAGAAAGTCGGTTTACTTCGGGATGGCCATTTGAGGAATGATGTAAATTGTATAGTGGTGTGTGGGTACAGAAAATAAGGGAAGTCTTAGATGGAAAACTCGCATGTTAATAAAGCCATCATAAACAAATAAGTCTGTCGGAAGATTTTAAGTAAAGCTTTTTGGTAGTCGGAAGATTACTTCTTTATGTGTACTTAAGCCGATTTTAAATTAATCAATTGTTAATTTGGGAATTACTTGAAATAATAATATCGTACCATCGGTACATTATTTCTAAGAGTGACGATATTACGTAAAGGATTGGAGCTTATGAATCCCATAAAGAGAATACACTTAGTGGAATAGCTACGTAGCTTGACTATTCTATCATTGCTCGAAAGGCGCACCAGGGAATTATGGGTTAACGCGTACTGTACTGGTTACTACAATTACAGCTTAGACAAGAGCAGACGGGCTGAAGGTCCGACCGATCTTACAAACGCCATATAATCTTCACAATGACGTCGAATCCAATCAGTCGAATGAATGACGCCACTATTTAGTTTTTATTGACTTCCTTGGTATTTGTCATGTTCTTAAAGCCCTTCTGGCCGGATAATGCATAAAAAAACTTCTGGATGACAGGGTAAAATTTTTAAAAGTCGTACGGCACAGGTGTAGGTTATCAACATTGCTTTCAACATTCGACATCATCATGAAGACTGTCTCAAGATACCTTAGGCTAAGAAGCTTATTCACTTTGCAAAAGTTGAAAATTTTTGCTACCTTGGCAGCGTCATTCCGAAATTGAGCGGCTCCAGCCCAGATATCCAATATTATATAAAAAAGCATTGTATTTGAAATGCATCGCACATATCGCAGTGTACAAAGTTAAAAATATTGAAGTCCATGGCAACAAGAGATTAGAAGTAAGTAGACAATGTGACGCAACTAAAACTGCCCACGATTCTACGATTTTAAGAATCAGAAACTAAGCTATGAAGCTAAGCTGGAGCGAAGTTAAGAGACTAGTGCAGATTTAAAGGAATATCGCCTGCACGTAACTTGTGAATTTTGTTCTTATTTTTCTGCGTGGAGTTTTAGGACTCAAGTTGTTCCATAAAAAATCAAATACAAATTGAAATGAATGCTAGCAATCTTTCCCGACAATAATAAGCAACACATAGAAAATTTCATTCGAGAGTCAAAGTTAAACGACGAATTCTTTGAAATATTAAGAAAATTAGGTGTTTGTTCTTGCATTTGGATATGTTAAAATGCAAATCCAAAGTCCAGCATTTACTTTATGCAAAAATATGAGTACAAGCTATTCCCGAGAAGTGTGTCACAGTGTTGAAGAGCCAAGTGCGTGAAATTATTAATATAATACATTAATTCCTATCATAAATATTGCAGTCCTTGCTGCTGGCAGGCGATATTCGATGCGCCTAGAATGTACTAGAAAATGACTTTCGCCACGGTTATCAATAACCGGCTATCGATATTTTATTGAAATTGATACGCCACACCCCCAAGGAGAGAGCGCACTGCGTAGTCAGCGAGCAAAAATAAATAATAATAGCCATTATTACAGTCTTATCCTGCTCTAAATAGTGTTTTTCTTCCTTTTCGACTTGTGGCATACAGGGACACTCCAGTCGCCCATGCGCTCATAAGCGCCCACTAATCCGTCAATATTTATGGCCATAACTATGGGCATGGTAGCAAGCCACTGCTGACTGGGCCTAAGCCGAAGTTAGTGAAAAGGCATGATAGCCAGCGGGAGAGAGATGCACAATACCAGGGCTGAAAATTGATAACGTTATGCGTGTGAAATTTATCAAATAAATTGAGGCCATAAATGTCAAAGCTGGGCATGATTCATAGACGACGTTACGTACAACGAGTATGTTGGTTATTAGATGCACACGGAAAAATCGACAGCGACAACGACAACGACAGCTTCCGTTGCCCATCAACCGAAGAGAGCAACAAAACAACAATCAAACGGGGGACCAAAATACTCCCCGGATCAGTGTTATTTTTTCAAATCGTAAGCATTAGACTGACAAATGTGCGTGATTTGGTTGGTGGTGCCCATGGTCTTGGACGGACCACACACACGCGCAGCATATCATCTTTTGTATGTGTGTATACGATTCCATGTCTGCACTTCCCCAAGTTATGACCACTTTTGTGCGCAATTTATTAAAAACCCATCAAAATTAAGCTCCAAATTATAATGTCGCAAACAAAATGCTTGTAATTTGCATTTGGGGGAAATTTGCGGAAAAAAATTGCCGTTTGTCTGCAAAATTTTTGTTTTCATTTTTTTTTCCATTATTATACGAGAGGTTTTTTTATTTTTTAAACGTAATCAGAAAGCGTGGAACGCGTTCAGCCCAGCGTGGCTATGATTATTCAGAATTTGAAGCTGGTTTCGTTTGTGTTGTTCCCTTTTTACTCTCGAATTGCATAAAAAGTTGCCTAAAAACTATTATTAAATGGGTTTTTTCTTTTTTGTATAAATCATTTGGTTGTACACAGAATGCATTGAAAATCTGTATATGTCTGTATATGGCTAGTCGGGAAGCATCTTTAATAAAATTCAACTCCAAAAAACAGCTGATTTTCACTATATGTTTTACAGTTTTCTCTGCGGTATTGCCATCAAAATTAAGCTATTTTGCCTAAGTAAATCTTTATTTTCTTCATAAGAACTCCATTCGTGTTTAGCTATAAGCTGTAGCTCGCCTGTTTTCTGCTTCACTTTTTGAGCCTAGGGGAATACATTTAGATAATTATTTAAATAGATCGAAACCCGTGAAAAATTACCAGTATATGTTTTACTCTCAATAAAAAAAAAAGCACAACAAAAACGAAACACATGGCTGGCAATTTGCCAATCTGGTTCATAAGGATGAAATAAGTATACATAGTTTCTTGCGAGTATATAAATAAGACATACATATATATATATATATATATATATATACAGTTTGTCCAGAAACTGTTTTTACACTGAAAATAAATGTATGTATTTTTTGACTTTCAATGTAAATATAAGGGCATTTTGTTAAATTTCATGTAATTTTTTTATGTATATCTATTTGTTTAAATGTGTCTTATTAATATGTAAAAAAAAATAACCAAACTATAATCAATTGACGATAAAACCAACAAACTCCGAGATTTTATAGATTTATTACTGTCAAGAAAGTGTTTTCACAAAGTACAATCTTCGATTAAAGTTTATGACAAATAATAATAGTTTGATGTAATTTCAATATTTGTATGCCCTCCATTTGCATTAACAATATATTGAAGGCGTTGTTTTGTTCAAAAAATATGATTTGTATAGTCATATTGCTCTGGGATCTTGTGCAACTCTTTTTTGCCACTTTTTCGTCCGCTTGCAGAAAAAACTCTATAGGATTCAGATCAGGGCTCTGAGGTGTCGATGAGCTTTCCATAGTTGTAAAAGAGTACGCCCATTAAATATCTCGTCTTAGGGTTACTGTCTTGTTAAATTTAAATGCAGGCTTATTTTTTATGTTAAAGCCAAATTTTTGGATTCTTATGTTCAAATATGATTTCAAAATAACATCTTCATCTTTCACATATACGATCCTAAACAGGATGTAAGCGATCACACAAAATTTATTAAAATCTACAGTCCCAATTGAAAAGGTATTAAGTTAAGTTAAATTCTCTTTTAATGAAATTAAAGTGACTGATATATATTTTCTTATTCATCCTTAATAAGAGAAAAATCTCATATTTTAAAAAATCAAGGCATTTGAACGGATTTCTTGGCAATACGTCGGTTTGTGTCTTTAAAAACTCGGAATGAAGATTCTGCGATTTCAAATATTAAAATCATTCCATCAAAAGTTAAAGGCTAATGTTAACCCCTAACGTGTAATAGATATATTAAAGTGGATTACATAAATAATAGACTGAAGAAATTTTCAAAGATCCACAAAGTTATAAGTATTATGAGAACTATATGAAAATTCGATGCATAGAACAGCTATTATTGATTCTTCTTAGCACTTCCTAATTTGTGATGTGTTCGACCCAAGAGATTTTAAGCATTCGTCTATATATCCACATCTCAAAACTGTCTAGCTTGTTTATCTGAACTACAAGGTCAAAGTTTCTATCCCATACATCAAAACCGACAACAAATGTAACATGTATACTTTTCAATAATTTTAATTTAAGGATTTTGTATTGTTTTACATAAAAAATTACTCTACGATGTTGCAAAGATAGCCAACATTAGGGCTCCCTGCAAAATTAATTAAATTAATGGACCTTGATAGCGTAGTCGTAGTGTAATCGCCTCTACACTCAAATGTCGATACCCTGCACTGTTACATTAGCCTAGCAGTAGCTTAGCTACCAAATATACTCTATCTATTTGCCTATTTCATGCTCCATCTTGCAATGACGACATGTTCAAGGGGAACAAATTTAAGTTTTCTTCTAGCAACTGAATCAACTTAACAATAACATCGCAGCTTTTGTAGTTTGTTAATTTTTGGTTGTTTCATTTTACAACTGTGACTTAAAAAATAAAATAAAAAATGGGGAAAAAACCAACACAGTTTAATCAGGAAAATCTACATAAGCTTTTCTTTCGATGCGATTGTTGGGTCCATGTGTGTGTGTCTCCATTTGGGTTCTGTGTTTCGCCGATTTGCGCTACAATGGATAACATTTCTCCGCACATTTAGTCGTTATTCTTGTTTCACTTGCTCCATTTTTTATTTTCCTCAGTTTTTTTTCTTCTTTTTCCATTTAATTTTTTTTTTTTGTTCCTAAATGCTAATTTATGGACATGTGCTGGCAGCCATTTGGTTGCCGCCGCCAGTCACGTTTCGCAATTTTAGTACAAAAACATGCAAACGCATCCATGGGGGTAGTGCATGTACATATGTGGCAATTGATAAACATATCCGTTCATATTATGCATATACATAATATAGCTTTGATTGGATAAAGTTGGGTAGGTGTAGGTATAGGTATAGGTGAATATATAGGTATACATCGTGTTGGTAGTATTAGTTTAGTGGTCAAAGTGATTCGAGTATAAAGTACGCCCAGTCACACAATCCCAAGCAGGAAATGCAGCTCTGCCAAATAATCAACAAAAAAAAAAACAAAAATATTTATAAATCTGTCAATTGCGAAAATTGTTTTTAATTATACCTCGGTAAGTTTCTGCTTTAAAGCGACCGAAGAAGGCACTCGAATTCTTGAAAGTGATGGGGTTTCATTGCTTAAACAATTGTCTACGACGCTACTTTTCGTAATCGATAACATAATTGGTTGCTAACTATTTGTTTTTATATTTTTAGTGTAACAATAGCCCAACAGCTGTTTCTGTAAATGTTACTATACCAGAACGTTTCACTAGTTTCAACAATGTTCCAACTTATTTTTGCAATGTTTCTATCTCATTACATTCCCAGAAACTTAAAGTGAATTTCATGCGCGTATATTGGAAGTGTTTGCGAAGGTTTCTTTTAAATTAAATTGTATTCTAAGTTTAATTTCATAAAATCGTCGATTATTAAGATCTAAAAGGCCTTGCGATCTTAAGGGGTCGTTTCAGCGGTTTAAAATAAACTAAGTTTATCTTACGTTGTGTTCTTTATATTTTTGACATTTCTCATTTTCTTTCTTTTGACCCAAAAGGTTTATTAATAACAGAAGACGTGCCCAAAAAAAATATCAATTATGGATCATTTTGTGCTTGTTAACAGCTGATTCTCAGTCACTTTATTCAATAATTTAATTTTATATGTGAAAGTTCTATTGCATTTTCGCGGTTTCCAAATATTGAAGTAAAAAAGTATCGCCAGAATATGAAGAAAAACTCAACAGCAGTACAAATATTGCCTTGATTTTAAGTAAAGGTATTTTTCGCTTTCAGATCCGGCATAATTGGCGTGTCGGAAGAAGTGTCGTGTAAACCACAATTATACGCAAATTTTAAAGCTTGTTTTTTTTTGCAAACTAGGGAAATATACGACTGTGCTCTCAATTTCGGATAATTCAATTTTGCATAATTCTATGTGTATTTCTTTTTGTTGTTTATTTTCAATGATTAGTTGTAAATTTCCCTCAGTATGACAGCGGCATTTGCAGAAGTTAAATATATTGTCTAAATCTCATTAAATTTACAATACAATTACATGCAGTTTTTTTGTTGGTTTAGCTGTAAAATATATTATAGAGTTGAGCTATTATGCAGCTTTACGACAAATAAGATAAAATAATAATATAAATACTTTGTGTCTTCAGTAGTTAAGTGCTCTTTACTATTTTCAAGTGAATCGGAAAACCGTTCTCCAGATATAATATTACATTTGGCGGCATGATTCTCTAACGAGTTAATCATTCATTTTATTGGAAAATATATATATTTTTAAATCGCATCACACGCTAAAAGCCTGTTAATTACAAAAGCAATATTCTTCAAATCTGTACGTATTCATCTCCATATACCCTCCAATATCTAATTATCGAGCAGTATATTTAATTAGAAGCAATTACAAATGAATAAAACGAATAAATTTGTTCCCCTTGACAACTATCATCACCCCAGTCATTAGAAGCTGTTCGAAGAGAACAGACACCTTACATATGTCTCCGAATCCAAACGACGGTGGCTTTAATTAATAGATATTTACTTAAACGAATAGGGAGTGCTAGCAATTGCAACTCTCATATTATTTAAATTAAAAAAGTATAAGAACAAAATAAAAAAAATATATAATTATAACTCCTCAGGGAGTTTAGTCAGTAAAACAAATTATGTAATTTGTTACATTTCGTTCGTTTCACCTGATTTTCGAATATATCATGCTATATATTTTAAGACGATTATCCCGTAGATCTTAAATGTATGAGTCATTGTTAAAATAGATGAGAGACCTTTGGAGTTTAATGCCTCCTCGGTTGCCCTGTAAAAAATTGTATACTGTAATTTTTCAAAATTAATATCTATAAAATCTTGAAAGTCATGTTTCAATTTAAGCTATAGGTTTGTACCCGTGAATATTAAATGCCACAAGTCGTTCAAATTAAGTTTTGATATGATTAAGTTCCCATTTTGTGCTTTGAAGGATGCTTAAAATTAGTCCATTATAATTTAAAACATCCTTATCTTTTTCTATCTTCGTCGAGTATTAAAAGGTTGTAGGTCTGAAACACATTTTAACCTGTATTTCGAAATATACAATTTTCTTTTTTTTCCTGCAATTTTAGCAAGATAAAATGTACTGTACTAAAATTGAGTATTCAATTCCTATTAAAAACAATTCTTTGAAATCAATTAAATTATTGAAGTATGTCACCTGTATCTAGTTTATTCTACTTAAAATTTTTATAATACTGCGGGTTCAGGACTCTAAAAAAATAAAATTTGATAGTCATTCTCACTATAGGGTATGAGTTCTTATCAGAGGAAGAGCATACCTCATTTAATCTCAACGCATGATGTGACTTTAGCAGACCCTGCTTTGGAATGAACTGCTTGAGGAAAAGATACAAAAAATATAAAAAAAAGCAAAGATTACACTTAATCACAATCCTTGTGCTTCACGCAGAAGTTCATCTCAAAGTTGACGATCTTTACAACAGGTCAATTGAAAAGTCCCCGGCCTATCATAGTAAAAAATATTTTTTTGGTAAAACTTGTATTTTTTAGTTCCCTTCAAGGGTAATGCACTGAGTACTACGATCCTCCAACTTTGCGATACCATTATTGCAGTACGATTTCTCCTTTGCTTCAAAATAGACCTCAGTTTCGGCGATCACCTCTTCATCCAACGAAAATATCTTGCCAGCGAGCATTCTTTTGAGACCTGAGAACAGAAAATAATCGCTGGGAGCCATGTAAGGAGAATTCGGTGGATGCGGAATCATTTCGAAGCCCAATTCAACGATTTTTACCATCGTTTTCACTGATTTATGACACGGTGCATTGGCTTTGGTGAAACAGCACTTTCTTTTTTTTCAAATGCAGCCGTTTCATGGCGATTTGGTCCTTCAAACTTTCTAACAACTCTATATAATAGTCAATGGTCTTTTCTTTCCTTTCAATGTAATCATTAATTCTATGCACGTAAGTAAATGGATCTTTTAAAAACAGAAGCAGTTTGAACTTTGAACTGTTATTTTATTCTCTTAACAATAAGAGAAGATCAGTCATCAAGCAACTGGATGTGTTCTGAATATCATCTCTTGGCATTCTTAAAGTGCGACTTATCCCATTATTTGTCCTTCTTCGACTTCCTCAAAGTCCTCCCCATCCATCCCCATTCGCAGCTTCTAATGAGGTCCCTCAAAAGTTTGTAGTTTGCCAAGATAAGCTTATTCTTTTAATTAAAATTAAGCAGATGTATAGCGCATTATATTTCAGAGTTGTCAGAAGAAGCGTCCAAATAAGATTGTTCAAAAATTTACTTTTGATTGTACAATTATTTTTTGCGATCTTTCTTTTTTTAATTCTCACTAAATTACTTAATCTATTATTTACTTCAGAATTAATAATTAAGCGTAGACCAAATCGTTTATCAAGAGGCACGTAGAGCTAGTAACCATTTATATATTCTTAGGAGATATGTAGAGTAAGAAATACAGAAAATGTTGACGATAATTGAGGATAACTTGAAAATCAAAGTAAATAAAACGAAATATTTACATAAATATACTTTTTGGATGATATGAGTGACTAGTAAGAGTGATCAAGCTTCCCACAAAACCTATCTGTTTTTCCCAATTTCCTTAACATTGGTAACTTAGCTGAAAGGCTTTAAATACACTTCAAGAACAAAAACAAAACCAAAAAAACACGCTTGAGCCAGCAAAAGATATACACAAAAAAAACCAGTCGAAATTCCTTCACAGAACATTTATTTTCGTCGCATTTCGTTACACACATTGATTTTCGAGGGTTAAACGACAGACACTGCCCGCAGTCATGAAAGGGGTCCGTCAACAGGATCGACATTGGACCTGAATAACAAAAGATAAGAACAACAGAACCGAAAAAAAAACCCAAAAGGACGTTGCAATAAATTTGAAATGCTAAAATATTGAATATATCATTTAGATGCCATAAAAAGTAACCTGCTACGAATTTTGTGGTGAGAATAAAGGTTGTTGGTAAAATCGAAAAAATATTCATATAAAATTCTTTAGTTTCTGTAGTCATTCTTTTAAGACCCCGTAGTACGCGATATATAGCCGGTATTTCAGCTAATATACTCCATGCCAAAAAAGAAAAAGGAAGAGAGAACAAAAGAGGAAAAAAACTTGTACTAATGACTCCCATTAGGGGACCAGCACAAACGCGCCCTTATACAAAGGGCAGTCAGCTCAATCTCAAGAACAATTCATTGCGAGTTCTCATTAGGAACAGGTAAACTCATTTCTGGGACATTGCTTTTAATTAGTTAAACAGACATTGGACTAAGCAAATTGACGTACCGTCACTCTGCCCAGTCGCAGTCGTTGTCGCTGTCGTGTCCGTGTCAAATGTTCAGCAAATTGACCTAAACGATGCAGGACCTTAAGAGTGCGACGTGAAAAGATGACCGTCGACCGCTAACAGACAGAGATGCCTTGTGCCTTTTTAATTGCATGAATGTCAAAACATTTACCAAATTAACGCAATCCCAGCTCCAGTGAATTGTTTGACAAAGAAAAGACAGGGGGAAAAAAATAAAACTATCCAAATTCAAACAATAAGAAATTGGAATGAAAGTAAGAACGAGAAGACATGCAAAGACCAGGAAACTCCCTTAACTGTAGGGATATACTTGTCGGAGTAGGTCTAAGCCAAAGTGCGGGCGTCGGTAAACGTTTCGCGGACAACTGACTACGGAAAAGATACAATTCGACTTTAATCAGATAAACTTGCAATAATTTGTAGACACTAAACTGCGAAGGAAAATAACGGAACGTACGGATTTGGGTCTTCGACTGTAACTTCCCGGTTCTCTCATGTAAGAATACATACAGTTTGCTTGTATTTTTCATTAAATTTTTCTTAAAATGAGCTTTTTTTTAAATACACTTTCATGTTGCAGTCCTCCTGTCTTGAGATATAGATGCGTATCAGTTAGAGGTACGAGTTTTCTATAAATTAAATTGAAATGAATTTCTTTTTGGTAAATATATTTCGCTGTAGGGTTAACCTAGAAGTCGACATGAATCATTCCCAAATGCAGTTTTCTGTTTATTAAATTAATTTTAGACTTATTAAATTAAATTAAATCAACAATTTTTAGTTAAAGTTAAATTACAAGAAATTTAATAATATAAAAGAACAACGCAAAATATAGTATTAAATTTATGTGCATCCCCGCTGGGTCAACTTTTTACGCATATTCCTAAACTCACATCAAAGACTGGCCAAAAACTAAGATTTTTAATAACCAACATGAAAACGTAAAAGACTCGAATGAGAAAATTGTAAGCAATTCAGAAGAATCCATAACATATTCTACAGTAATTAGACAGCCGAAACGAAAAATACTAATTCAGAAGATCTCGCAGTGTGCAGAAGAGAAATTGGTTTTGTACCGTTCTAATTCTGTTCTGATAAAGGCAGAATTTAGGGATCTAAGCGCATGAGGAGGTATTCTAAAAATATCAAAAACTACAATTTTTAAAAACGCTAGTAACATATAAAAAAAATTATTCAACATTTTAAAGATAATAAAATACGAATTACTCTCACTCACACAGGTTTTCTAAAAATATTATATAATATGAATATATATGAAAATATTAATGCGAATATAACTTTTATTAAAAATTTATTTCTTATAATGTAAAACTTCTGAAAAATAATGCGAACTTGATTTTATATTGACTGCTTGGTGCCGGGTAGGCTTGGAGGTAGCATTATAGTGGTTCGAAAAATTAACTTAAATAAATTTTGTATGAAACATTATAGAACTTTTTTCTTAACTTTAGGGTAAATATAAATGGAGATTGTGCAAATGTGCCTTGTTTTTTGCATGCTAACATGATTTTATGATTACTGATAATCTGACACTGTTTTCCACACTTTTGTTGCGTTGAGAACGATTGATACGAGTAGATGGCGCCAGCGCATAAATCGTGCAATAACGTATCCAAAAAACAAATTTGTATTTTGGTTTTGTTGATATCCAAAGCACATCTCTATTCCTTTTATTTTAATAAAATGCTCATGATTTGACTCATATTGTATTACATTATTCAAGCTGTGTACAGTGTATTCGCTATTCGTCCATGCATAAGTTGTTTATCGTGTGGCATTGGGTTTTTTTTTTTGGGGTACACATAATGTGTAAAGTGTAATATGTTTTTTGGTACTTCACTGCGGACAGATACATTTAAAGTCATTCGGTGCAGATACGGAATACGCAGAAAAGGTATAGTAGGGAGGGAGTGTGAGCATGAGAGTTGGCTAAGAGCGGCAGGGGAACGAGAAGCAGCAACGAATTGTCTACAAACGACTACACATTAATGGCAACTTAACAACAGAAGCCGTCCAAGCGGCAAGCGGAACGACTCGTTGGACAGACAGGAAATGGTCGACGTTGGACGATGGACGACATTGGGCGGCGGACGTTGGACAGTGTGTTGTACTCTGGATACATGAAAACACCAGAAGCTACGTTTGGTGGATTTAAAAAAATACACACGCACACGGACGTAGACTGGGTATTCACAAAGGGGATGCTACTTAGTACAATATATATGGAACTCTGCATACGTGAATACCTTGGCATATGTGGATTTGCGACTTAACCATACAATCCCTGCTGCGTGCACCAACTACGCCACTGTGCACATCCAAACTTGACTGAAGTATCAGCAAATTGTTCCAGTTAACGGCGGGGCGACCAGGGTTGCTTAACAAAATAATGCTGCAACTTTGCTGACATGGACATGGTATATGTGTACATTAACACACACAAACACACACGCACATAAATATATACATATGTACTGGACAGATATAGATGCCGATTTAGATGCAGCTATAAGATACGACCATGGATATGGTCACGGGCATGGACATGCGCTGGGCTGGGCTGCACTGGAATCGCTTAAATAAATACAATGTGTGACGTACTCGTATGTAGGTGACTTGTCTTGGTAGGTAACACATTATTTTCGGACTCGCCTCAACACGGCTGCATTCTTCAAAATTAACATACCACGAAAAATACACACAGTTAACAATGCCAGCGTAAGAATAATAGGAAAACAAATGAAACTAAAGAACACTCATTGTGTTTTTGTCCGTTTTTCGTCGGACCATTCAGGTGCCAAACATGCCATGAGAACATAGACGAGAATGCTCATAGAACTGCATCTAAGCTCCGCTTCTTATGCAGGTAAACGTAATTCCACACCTTCAACTTCAACTTATAATGTGTCACAATATCACAAACATACAATGCCATCTATACTCACACTTGAAGCGAATTGTCAAAGTGTCTTAGCGCAGCCAAAGATTAAGACACATTTTTCCAGGCAAAATTTCAATATTCTATTTAGCACAAAAACGCATCCAAACTGCGCAATCGGTATTCAAACAACTGAAGCGTATTGCAGACCAAAATATTAGCGGGATTATAGATAATTTTTATGGAAATCGCAAGAATGGGTGAAGACGCTACATGTAAAAGAGCTTTCGGAGTGGTATTATTGGGTTAAAGTGGAGAACAGCCGGCTGCGGTTGAGGGTGAAAATAGTGATTTTTAGAACATTTTTTTTTTCTCAATGTTGTAGAATATTTTTAGAATATCGTCTTTTATGATCAAAATTCGTACTGGGTAAGGTATCATGTCATATCATATCCCTTTTTTGGATTAATGGATAAGTGAAGAATCAAAATAGGTAGAGAGAACTACCAATACAGCCAGAAAATAAAATTTCTTGGTGTGCATTATGGGCCGTCGTCAAATTTTGTCAGTACTTTTGACAAGGCGGCAAAGATAGGAACGCTATTGTGAACGGCGGACGCCATCGGTCGAAGCTTACAAATATTTATATGTCCAAAATATAACAGCTGGAATTGGTCTCCGAAATAAGCGCCTCATTCAGTTATATCACTTTTGGGTGAATTAATTTTTAAATGTTTTCAAATAAATATTTCATTTTGTTTCCATAAAACGCACAGCTGATTTTGTAGGTTTTTTTTGTGTATTACAGAGGATTTCTTCTTCAGGATCTTCGTAAAAACGTAAATATGGCCGCGCAATAGACAAATACATATATGAATGATGGCATCATTAAAATTGTTTCGACAAATATAAAAACAGTTTCAAAGAGAACCTATTAATTGCTCTGTATTTTTTATTTATTTCTATTGGTTACAATAATATTACTGCTTCTGTTAGTTAACTTTTATTTCCTTTTTGATAATTATTAAAACTTCTTATAAAATTACTTTAAAATTGAACTTTCCATTGCTTTTGGGCAGGGGTGAGGGTTTTAGGAATTATTGCATATTCCATAGCAAGATCAAAGTGGCTGCAATATTTGGGTTCTCCTAGTGTTTCTGTTGTATCTCTGTGTATCTAGGCTCTCTTTATTACTTTTTCGACCCAGATCAGAGTAACCCCAGTTCGCTGTGATTACTCACTTTGATGTGGTTTCTGAGATTCATTCTTCGGTCGTTGACCAAAGGGTTGTTCACTGATAACTTTTAGGATTAATTGAAAGTGCAACTTTATAATGCATGCATCTACCAAAAGGTGGCGCCACCAGTAATATCCTCATTGTTTTCCATTTGAGCTCGTCTTAAATACAAAGTTCAGAGAGATTTTCCATGGGTCTTAGGCTAACACAAATTCAAGCCTTTTTCTCCAAGACTATTTCATCAATTTAAGATAAAAGTATAATGTCTATTGGCAGCTTGGTTGTTGGTCATTACCATTTTTCTAGATGGATTCCCAAAGGAGTACAACAACATACACAGCCACAGCATTCCACAGCAATACGTAACAACAACAACTACAACAATAATAACAACCCAACAAGATGTCAGCTACTCCACATCCATTTTCATTCGATGCTCAGCTCAATCTAACTTGTGGAAAATTGCACAAATCCGCAAAAGTTTTGCCTAAGCAGAACGAGCAACAAGAAAAGTTTCCACTTCGAACTACACTTGGAAAAGTCTTTCAAATTGTTATTGTTGTTGTTTCGTTCCTTAAGCGAAAAAGGTATTGTAGCTTATTAGCGCTTCAAACTTGGTCTGACACTAATTCCCAACTCTGTCCCTAGACCAAACTCAATGCTTTTCGTGTGCTAAGATTGGCTGCACTTCAACTTCAACTTCCACTTCAACCTCGCAACGCGTCGCTGCACATAAGCTGATCCGGATTGCGATCCCC
Organism: Chymomyza procnemis; assembly: GCA_035046065.1. NCBI lineage: Eukaryota > Metazoa > Arthropoda > Insecta > Diptera > Drosophilidae > Chymomyza > Chymomyza procnemis. The sequence goes on along the minus strand of JAWNOJ010000013.1, from coordinate 26,587,146 downwards.
CCAAAAAAAAAAAAAAAAAGAAAAACAACAGCCACAGTACCAAAGAACAACAAACATAGAAGAGACCAGCAGACCCAGTTGCGTAGCTGGAACGGATTAAATTCCAAATTGTTTTTTATTATATTTTTTACTTTGTTTTTAACTCGGGCAACTTTTGCCCTGCGCAAAACTTTTGTCCTCGCATTGTATATGTTGTTGTTGTTGTTACTGTTGCTTGTTGTTTGTGGCAGCGACTAATTCCCGCATGCAATGAAAACAATTCTGTTCAACGCTTTTTAAATGCAACAATAACAATAACAACAACAGCGACAGCACCAACGATATCCACGATGATTTTATCAAGCTTATTATGGGCATGGGATGGGCGCAACCCTTTAGGGCTCTGGTGGCCGTTGTTGTTTTTTTGGCCACTTGAGCCTCTGCCGCTGCTGCTGTTGCAACATTGACATGGCAGTAGAATGCCTCACATATCATCAGCTGCCGGCAACGGGAATTTCAACTGCATCATAAGACCCTGTTCATCCTGCGCCCGCATGACCAATTGCACGCTCGGCCGTGCCCCAAGTGCAACGCAGCGCGAAATTCCCCTCATTTTTTCGAAACATTTTTTTTTTTTTTTTCATTTGCTTTTGTTCCACAACAATGTGAAGGTTAAGACGAACAGCATCGGACCGTCAGATTGGTGGCAGCCACAAGTAGAACCATAACCGTGCAAAGTCAGTGCCGACCGCGGTTGCACCTCTTATCATTGTCATAAGATGCCGGTGTCAAAGCCCATGTATACGAAGGGTACATGTACGACAGTGGCGCGTCGAAATAGGTGCATTCTTGAGAAATTGGTATCCCTGTTCCTTAAAGAGTTGCCCAACCGAATCCCAAAATCGTAGCGTTAAGCAAGTTTTGAATTTTAATTTGAAAATTGTTTACAAGATTTGCCTTTGAGAGTCAGTCCATTTCTTCTAAATAGAAGAGTCTTTCAATATAAAACATGAGAATCTGAGAGATTCTACAAGTTTCAAATTTCAAAAAATAATTTCAAAAAATTCAAATAAAACCAAGTTTCTTCTGTATAGAAGGGTCTTTCAAAGATAAAACATGAGAATCTGGGAGATTCTACAAGTTTCAAATTTCCGTAGATTGACGAACACTTTACAAAGAACACAAATCGAAAATTGTGAAAATTATTTTAGAACATGTATAACTTAATTTAAAACTGCACTTCTTCAAGCCGTTCTCTGAGATATCCCTAGAAAATTTAGTACTTAAGCAACACTGCTAACGTAACAAAGTGACGTTTCTGTCAACGTCCTAAGCTTCTGAGTATGAATATATCACTATTAATTAATTTTTAAAACGAGCAGAGATTTGACAGTTTTTCGACGAATCCGAAAGGCGATGTCTTTAATTTATCGAGATTTCCTTAGGAAAATAGCGTCTATGCCTAGCATAATTGCTGCTACGAGAAATTGTACCACAGACCTTGGGTTTTAGAGGCGAGTTCCCTAAACTAACGACTTCGAGGACCTCACAACAGTAGGCATAAATCTTAGCACCAATTTTTGTTCAGTATCTTGTCATTGTAGTACTTTCTTAACTCCCTTCCATGGAATTCACTGCTCCTAACTACACCACTGAATACGTCGATGCCGGTGTGGTTACCGAGTGCCTTATATTGTTTTTATTATTATGCGTAGCGCTTGAGGTAACTTTAAACGCCAGCAGTTATCCATCGGCGAGTGTCGCTCATATAGCAGGGAGTTATCTATGTATGTATACAGCCAGCATAGTTTGTAAACAACAACCAGCAGCAACTGACAATGATGATGACAACGGAGATGGCGTTGCTGACGGTGGTGGTGACGGTGACGTTGTCAACGTCAGCGGCTGGATCATATAGAAGACATTCACATGGTCGAATGGTTGGTTGGTGGGTCTGTTGTCTGGTTACTTTGTCGGTGGTTTTAAATCAGCTGTTCCTTTGTCGCCTTCAAAGAGTTATGCTCGGTATGTATTGGACATATGAGTACCGGTGTGCATGTGTGTGTTGGTCTGTCGGTTCGGGTTCTAGGGGTACTTGGAATGTTGTGGCACAATTAAAGCTGCTGGTTGCTCGCTCAGCTGGCGCAGCATTCAGCAGAACAGCATTTTTGCTACTACTTGCACAGTGGGCTGAAAATGCAGTGCAAGAGCTGCACAAGTCAACACAGGGAGTAGCTCCGGAACTGTAATCTTTAAATTAAAAGACATTTTGGTATGAAGAACATATAACCTCAGACGCCTCCTCTGAGCGCTATCTTGAAGCAAATCCAGTGCGTTCATTCCACGATATTTTACACTTTTTTTTTGTTTTAAAAAAAAGTTGCAGCAAAGAATCCGCTGAAAATCCTGCGCACTTGGTAATGAAAAGACGATTGAGTGCTAAGACCTAATAAAACCAAGTGATGAAGTAATGAAAAAAGAATCTTGGACTGCCTAGGATCCAATTAATGCATATTACAGATACAGATTGTATCAGGGGTAATAAATGGTTATAGAGTTCATAAACAAATACATATTTATATTATATATTATAATAAATGTGTTGGAATTATTTTTCTATTCCTCTGCAAAATGATTCAAATATAATGACTCAACTAAACGGAAATCTGCAAAAAAACCAACTTTTAGATTTTGGAACATTTTAAACAAAAGATTCCATCAATGATTTACCAAGTCTATTTCATATATTCTGAAGAATTATTCTACTGATGCCTACAGAGTATTGTCACTTTTTTTGTCAGTGAAAGCTGCACTATTTCAAGGAATTCTCGTGGTCATAGATGGCGCCACTACAGAAAAACCTAATCAAAATACTTGCGGACTAAAAATTTAATTTAAGCTTCAATGTTGAGATGGGTAAGGAAGGGCTTGCAGCACGCAATAATGTTGAGACCGAATTTCCAGGAAGCTGACCAGCAATGAGCTCCCTCTTAGAACCTATAACAACAACACAGCATTTTCTACAATATAAATCCAAACGAGTTGGACACACTGACTAGGGCATAAAGGAAATGCGGCCTATTTGGCCAGGTGTCGGCAAATTTCTGGCAAGTACAAGCAACTCGGTACAAAAAAAATATATGTTTCAAGTAAATTATTGCTGCAACCCTGTTTGCGTTGCAATCTTGCAAATGTACAGCACGGAATACACCAAGTGAGTGACAACTGGATTGTCTCCGGAGTACTGGAAACCCCTGAGAGGATTAGGATGCTGGCAGCCGTATTTATGCGGCGGCTGCGAATGACAGGCATATCGGCGCACAGCTGACCAGTCCCGGCTTTCAAGCTTAAGCTCCATGTATTGAGAATGGCTTTCCAGCATACTCTTTAAGTTCGGCCTCCAACAGGAGTTTCGTGTTGCCTTGGTTTGTCGAGTATGTACTTGTTTCTCAACCGAACGCTGCTACCCTAATAGCAGAAGAGGTGATAGATACACTTCGATCCAAATGCGTAACCCAACAGTATGCAATTGGTATGAATTGGTATCAAAAAATCAGCTTCGGGTGATGGACCTAAGGGGCGTTAGTCGGTGCATTGAACCAGATTCTTTGTGCTATATGTACACTGAGATTCCATAATAGACCACCGTGATTTCAAGACAATAAATTCACTTGTCACATTGCAAAAGCTCTGCAGCACATACAGTTTGACTGAACTTGCTGCTCCACCCGGACTTAAAGGAAATGATAGTGGGTGACATTAATTTGGCATTCGGTATTTTTATTTAGGTAGCGTAGTCTGCTCTCTCGCCTATTTACTAGGAAAATCTCACTATGCTCCGCCTTTGGAGCGATGACCATAGTCAAGGGGAATACATTTTTAATAATTTTTTATATAAGAATCTTACAGATGCTTAAAAATAAAAGAGTTTATTTATTTCGGAAATGCAACATTGCAAATTGTTTTCATTTCACTGTACTTCAAAGTCCCTGTTATGGTGCTTGTTTTCTTTCATTTCATTGTCAGTTTTCGATTTTTTTTCTATAACCTTAGAACTGCTCAAGTTGTTGGTACCATAATACCGGAAACCCACAACATTTGACCAATTACAAATAACGCCAACAAAAGCCGCAATAACAATTCCAGCAAGAGTCTGAAGATCAGCTGTGTGTGGAAGTTTGTCTATCTGGGTGGCTCGAACCGCTGCCTCTTACTCGTTCCTTATAAAACTACTAATTACCAAATACATACCAAGTAACCGACGGGTTGCCATCTTGACAGGTATGAAAAACTTGCAAGTAGTTCCGGTGAAAATCCTACATACTTCAGGCTCCGCATTCAAACAAACAATTAATAGAACTCACATGAAGTCAAGAAATCATTTTTATTGCATACCCTAACCATGAGAGTCGATGTATGCTACTTCATGGAAAAAGTATTGCAATCTTAAGTAATTCAATCCTGTTCACTTTTCTCTAAATCTATTTTTTTGAGGGAAATTTATAAAACAATTTGGGATTCGTGGGCGTCAAACTAAGATTCTGAGATTATTTTTCACAAAACTACTAAACAAATGTGTGCTGCGATTTATGCAGAGTATCCATAGTGCTATACGTACCACCGAAGATGTTGCAATATCTTCTCACATCGTATAAGCTAAGACTAAACATGTACACAACAGGCTTTGAGTTAAGTTGTTTATTTTACTGCTTTCTAGGCCGTATAATTACCACCTATTTAGTTTAAATGCAGTACATAAATATTTGCAGTAAACTGTGTCCGGTTTAAGGTTCCAATTTAGTAGCTACATTTCTTGGTTCGTCGTACAGGAACTGCAATTTCTGTCAGAACAATGTGCGCGGTCCAAGAATGTAGCATGTAATTTCCTTTTTGTAGTTCAAGAACTAAATGCACAGACGGTTTACTTTGGATTGTAAAGCTGCAGTAAAATGGCCCAGTTAACTGAATGGACTTGAACCAGGGGTCTACATGAATGCACTCAAACACTCCAGAGAGAAATCAAATGAATGCACTCAAATACATATTCAGTAAAAAAAATTCTCTAAAAGTTGTTAAAAAATGAGTCGTAATCGAAAATACTTCTTGGTTGACTCGGTTACGATATCATTTTTCACCAATTGGTCTTATGAGAGTTATAGTCAACCGATACTGATCAAACTTACCACTTAAATAATCTTAAAAAAACTTAAGTGCAAGTTGTTTTTTTTCCGAAAAGTTAATTGCGTTAGCTCTTATCATATCTGTGTTCTAGGCGCAATCAATCTAGATGGGATGTCTCTCAGGATAACGCTTTATGTGTTGTCTTAATTTCCCTCATTACTTTGAAACCAATAAGTGTAGCTGTTATCGTAACTTGATGCGCTTTTGTTGCTATTTTTAAAAAATATTCATGAGATACTTGGCGTTGGGTATATCCATTGTGTAAATCACCCATAATATGGGCCCCAGTAGGCTGAATATGACTCTCGCTGACGTTATTGTTATTTCAGAGCCTTTTCCGTAAACGTGAAAAAGAATATATCTATTAATAGCTGTTGGAAAAGAACAGCTATCAAGAGATGTCCTCATCGAATTTTTGCTAGGTATAGAGCAGCTGAATGGAATGGAACAACCGATTTTCGGTATTAAAGGGAAGTGATGCTACGCTACCCACGTCTCATAGGGCCAACAGTAAAAAATTGTTTTTTGTGCAAAGTTTATTGTAATTTGTTTATTTTTTCCAGATTTAGCGACGCACTCGATTCGGTAATCAAAATTTTGCTAGGCAGACTTTATTAAAGAGCAAGGTACGCGTTGAAATACTCTCTTTTAGAAACATTTAAATTGCATAATTATTTATTTATTACTTTTAGATAAATCTAGTTACTTCTTGTCTACATTTTCTGTATTTCAAATTCGACAGATATAGGAAGATGGCAGCCATCTCAAATATGTCAACGAAAACATAAATGAAAGATTGCGTTTACAAGACTTAAATCTTTACCTGCGCTTAACAACACATAAATGATTCTATGATTTGTTTTAGTTACATCGAAAAACTGACTCTCTTAATAGTTAACTTTTTCACCGATTTCAAATTAAAGGCAATTATAACATGTCGCACAGATTTCATTTTACTGATATTAAATACCACATCATTTGGAAATAGTATTTTCATGGACAACAGCAGATAATATAGGTAGTTTTTACTAAATACTATAATTAATTTTCATAAAATTTGATGGGTGGCAGCTACCGCACATACGGATGGCGACAAAAACAATTTACATAATTTCATAATATGTAAATTTATGAAGAACCGATCGAGGTAGATAAGAGGCTATTAAATCCAAACCAAGTAATCAGCAGAGTTTCAGAATTGGAGTGTTTGTGGGTCCGAAGTAAATTGCAGATCGGTATCTTTTGATACGTAATTAATAATTGTGCGTGGAAATGAAAAGCCGGACAAGCGAACTATGAGTTTTGTTGCTTAGGGTAAGATCTTTTGTTTCTACAACTGGCTCTTAAATTACTGGAAAAGGGTTGGAGTTACTCGGAAAGAACGAAATAAGGTATAAATATGCAGATGGATGGTTACAGGTAAGCGAATGCGGCTTGCTGGGTTTTGTAATGTGAGGAGAGCTCGGACCAGGCCGCGCCCCAAAAAAAAAAAAATAAAAACATGTTCGTGAAGAAAACCCGAAAAACCACACAACGCCACTACGGCGTAGCAAAGACAACGGCGGGTATAAGTGTATACAATACAAGACAAATTCAATGGAAATCTTGTGAAAACAAAAAACAGAAAACCGAAAACTGAAAACAAAAAATGACAACAAGAAAAGTTTTGTAAAGAAAAGTTACTACGTAGAATGGCATCCATTGTTGCTGATGTCTCTGAGACACTTTAGAGATGTGTCGTCACAAAGAGTTGCCAGCGGCGCAATAAGGTAGGGAAAAGCGAAAAATCGAAACCCCTCAAGTGACGGGACGCGTCGTCGTCCTCAGCGTAACTACGTGCAAAAGCCGGTAAGGTAAGGAAAGTTACTCTATGGATAAAGAAGCACAGAATCTTGTTGGCCTGCTCGCTGTTTCTTCCTTAACGAAAGATTGTTACTCATAGATACACTATACACCTTTGAGGGTTGCAAAAAAAGAAAGGAAAAACAACTTTATTGATAAATTGCAATTTCTCAGCCGCACACAGCACAAAAACCCAAAGCCAGCCAAGTTTACAATTACACCTTTTGTTGTTTTACAAATTCCGAGCCGAAAAAATGTGGAACTAAACAAGGCAAAACAAAACAAAAACATTTGCGTAACAATAAACTTTTCCGGGTCTCGCTGATTTATAGGTATTTAATAAAGCGCTTTTCCCAGCCCCATGGAACACCACGGTGCGATCTTAGGAGCACTTATGTGCATACGATTATGTATCGGTATCTGCGAGAAAAGGGGTCTAGGACTCTTAACTCTTAAGCTCGATTTACATGATAAAGGTGTGCACCCTGTGTATGGGATGGTAGCGGGGTTGCGAGCGAGGGTTGTTCTACGGGGTGTGTCCCTGGTAATAATAATAATACATTTAACAATAATAAGCGTTGAGCTATTGGCGTTTTTATTATTATCTCATCATGTGTGTGAATTTTCAAGCAATTCGCCGAGGGAGGGGCTGACGGAAATGCAAGTTTTTCACAATTTCTACGCATTTATATTATTTGTTTAGCCCAGCTGGATTCAGCAGTTATGACGCAATTTATAGTTTATCCTTTGTATTTGATGAAATTTTCTCTTGTATTGTTAAAGGATTAACAAAAGCTGCATAACTATGATTTATTTTCGGTATTGTATCACTCATATCCAAGTGAGATTGAGTCTCAGGGACTTATGTTGCACAAAATATACACAAAATAGTAACTCTACATAAAAAGCGTAGAATGCAAAACTTAAATTTTAAAAAACGGCAAGGATTTTGAAGCTCCTTTAAAAGTTTACGATTTTTTAGTCATTTTTTTCATAATAATAGCAGCCCGAGATCAAAAGTTTCCGAAAACATATTCTTCCTACTTGAATAAAATGGGAATAAAATATTTTTTATTTTTGATTTTTTCCTTGACTTAGTTTGAAGATATCTCTATTAATTTCGAGGAGAACCAGGAATCTTTAGTTTATAGCTGACTCCGAAGCTGTGTCTTTACTTAATAGAGATTAACCATTAAACCAACAAATGAATCAGTTGATATTATTATTCCTACGTATAAATATCGAAATATGAATTTTGCCATCGTCACTATTATCATTTTCTTTAAGACCGTGAGGAACATAAAGTTCAGTCGTATTATTATTGTCTTAAAACTATGGTGCCCTAATATGCAACCCTCTTGTACCTATAAAACGATGAACCCTTTCGAAATGCTTACTGTAGCTCCGTGGTTTGGCTTTCAGGACAGCAGCACCTGGTTGAGTACCCAAAACACCACGAACCAAATTGACTCTACCCACAATTTTGCCGACACGAAACTCCCGCCAGGCGGCCTATCTTAATGAGCATGTTGGGTTCGGTGGGCCTTCCGACAGACTCGAACTTGGGGAACCGTGCCAGCTTTGTCTTGAAAGCCCGGGACTGGGCAGCCATGCGCCGAAATACCTGTCATTTGCCTACTGCCGCCAGCATCCTAATCCTCTCAGGGGTTTCCAGTACTCTGGAGACAATCCAGAGACTTACTTGGTGTATTCCTTGCAAGATTGCATCGCAAACAGGGTTGCAGCAATAATTTACTTGGAACATATATTTGTTAGTACCGAGTTGGCCAAATAGGCCGTTTTTCCTTTATGCCCTAGTCAGTGTATCCAACTCGTTTGGATTTATATTGTTTGCGTGTAGTAAGTGTAGAAAATTCTATATATAGTTATAGGTTCTAAGAGGGAGCTCATTGTTGGTCAGCTTCCTGGAAATTCGGTCTCAACATTATTGCGTGCTGCCCTTCCTTACTCCATCCCAACATTAAAGCTTAAATAAAATTTTTAGTCCGCAAGTATTTTGATTAGGTTTTTCTGTAGTTGCGCCACCTATGACGACGAGAATTCCTTGAAATAGTGCAGCTTTCACTGACAAAAAAAATGGCAATACTCTGTAGGCATCAGTAAGATAATTCTTCAGAATATATGAAATAGACTTGGTAAATCATTGATTGAATCTTTTGTAAAAAATGTTTAAAATTCTACAAGTTAGTTTGATGCAGATTTCCGTTTAGCTGAGTCATTATATTTGAATCATTTTGCAGAGGAAAAGAAAAATAATTCCCAATAATACCTTCTTGGTTTTAACATAATACATTTATTATAAAGAATATTTTTGTGTAATCATTGCGTACTGTGAACATTATTTGTGGCTGTAATTCCAGTAGTATTGCAGAAACCCAAGCTGCTAAAAGATCTAAATCTTGTACTGGCAACAAAATAAACTTCGGATATCATGTCATTATGCATGAATTCTCAAATTAAAGCCCTTAAATGTTTCTTTCAGCTAAATTAATTCAAAAAATTATCTGGATTGCTATAAAAAATATAAATAAAGAAGGAAAAAAAATTGTAATAAGTCTAAGACTCAATAAAAATTGAAGCTATATCTCTTTTTAGATTTATTGTAACAATTCCAGAATATCCATTTACTTCTTGTTAATAATGAAAGTGAGGTAATAAACAAATTCTGCACATATGCAGTACAATTTTCTGTAATAGGTGTCTTTGGTAACGAACGATCCTTGCAAACTCTATGCGCAAATATGCAGATTTTTCCTGTATCGTCAAGACAATCAATTGCCAAAGAATATTCTATACATAAGACTTCCCTTACTTGTTTACTATGCAAAACTTTAGATGGTATCTGAAACTATACAAATATTTCTTCCTGCTTGAACTGAGATAAGGCACTCATAAAAAAGTCATTTTCATATTGTACTCAGCTGTCGAGAAACGCAAACAGTCCAATAACAATTATAAATTATTTTCATAAAATTATTTAGCCCTATTCGTGTCCGAAAAGCACCCCTCATGTTATCACAAATATATGAAAGCAGTATATTTCATCTCAATAAAATACTAAACTCAGTTTTATCGTCTGCCATAATTCAAGGCGTCGTTGAAACAAGTTGTTGTTTCTGGTACTAGTTCTGTTTCTGTTTCTGGTTCTATTTCTATTTGTGCGCTTCATCTGAAATTCAATACAAAACCATAAAGTGCACGATATAAGAATATTTTGTATGGTTCCTTCTACATTTGGTACGGAAATTTATGTTCCTTGGCGGATTTTTGTGTCAGCGCTTGGAATATAAATAACAAAATTTTAGTTTACGACTTTGCCGACCTTCGTTGACCTGAACGCCGTCGAACCAATATTATTTGTAGCACATAATGTGACGATTGTATAAACTATACGCTCGCATGCATGTATATGCTTTTCTAAATGTAGCTTTCCTCATTTGTATAATTCCTAAATAAATTTCCCAAAAAAACAGAGTTGTAAAATCTCAATATAAAGTTTATGAACAAAATGGATTTTTCAGATAGAAAAAAGTGATTCTCGGTATAATTTTGTATAAAGCAATTTCTATACAAAGGATTTAAGTAGAGCGTTTTGCCAAAAACTTCGTCAAGCGGTATTCCCTCGTAGAGCTACATAGTAAAGTCAACCGATTTTATTGAAATCCAAGTACCAAAGTTGGGTACTAAACTCTAAAAATACAACAAAATTTTACAAGTATTTTTGGTCCGATTTATGGGATAAAAGATATAGTTAGTCGATGTGAAACAAATTTAACACACTCTAAACTTTCAAGTACCTAATTGAATCACAATACGTTGAATAACAAATAAAATTGAACGTTTTTACAAAGTTTGCTTTATGGGGGCAATATATATTTTATTAACCTATTTTAATGCTATTCGTAGAAGTGGCTGAGAACTTTAATTTATTTTAGAAGCAGAATTGAGTCTCCATATGTATTTAACAATAAACAAAATACCATGAAAACCAATTAAAATTAAACTTTTTACAAACTGAAACCTATTTTGACGAATTTTTCTCTAGATCCTATAAGATATAGTCAATCGATTGAATATTTTTTTCATAGTGCTTGGAAATAACAAAAAAAAATTATTCAATGTTTTTTGAATCTTTGAGATAGAGCAACACCCAGAACATTAAAAGACTACAATTAAATGTTGCATCTCCTTGAATAACTCGAATTCTCTACTCGTCGAATTGGTTTCTCCAGTTCTTACTCTAACTCTGCATAAAGACCAACAGACGTTATCATATACGTCAGCATTCCTAGTGACACCGCTCATACTTTAGGATCCTTTGGGTGGATCTCCGATTTCTTCTGCACTTTAAGCTTGCTCACAATCAATTTATCTAGGTTTTCATTATATTGTAAGAGAATTGTCATTAAAATCATTTTTAGAACTTTGGATGAAATTAGATTAGTTATCAATAAATAATACTGAAAGCAAAATTACCCTCACCATCCATCACTTCCTTCAACTCTGCGAAGATCATTACGTCTCAAACAGCGTTTCGGCTCTACTATAGTTGCATCCTAAATTTCGCTGTACCAAAATCCTTGTGTCTACCATAATGCAACGAGATTGGTCATGTTTCGGTTACCTGATATGATTATGCTGCGTTGATTCTAGTTTCTGAGAGCGACTTTGTGCTTATTGTCTCATTGTTGGTAAGCTCACTGGAAGTCTATGGACGACTATGGACAACTGAAGCACTTTCCAATTGTGTTATTTTACCGATTTTACTTTTAGAAGTTATCTTTATCGATTGTATTATGTTTCCTTAAACTTATAAAGCTAACGTATTATTTTGGCTATGAAATCTTTCAATATTTAACTTACCAATAAAAAAAAAAAAAAAAGTAAACTTGATTGACTTCAACACTTGTTTTCCGAACAACAAAATTTTCACATAGTTGAAATACTTAAAACCCTTAAAAATTCTTTGGAGTTATATGAAATGAATTGCCAAAGCAAACACACAAGTCATGCGCATCGGTCACATTTTAACTTTCAGGCAATTCGAAGTCTCAATTTAATATTCCCAACACCCAATTCGAAAATCTCATTTCGATATACGAATATAAATCACTTAACATTTTTTTGACAACTTAAATTTTAATTAAAATAGAACATGGCCCGGCAGCAGCCAGCCAGCCAGTCAGCCAACATGCATAGTTCAACCCACTTGGCTGATGCCTCCAATATAGATGTAAGTAGTTCGTTGCCAGAGTTCCAAAAAGAAAAAGAAAAATCAAAATTACCCAATGCACACATCATTTTTGGGAATCTCAACGCCTTGCAGCAAAAATTCATTCGTATTGCCACAAAATTTTGGTATATTTGGATAAAAACATAATTTTACATATTGAATGCCGCGTAAGCGCATCGCGCAATAAATCAAAGGCGTTGCGGCAAGTATCTTGAGACCGTCTCCCCCCTCTCTCTCTCTCACACACACTCTCTCGTGTTTGTGCCGCAACCAACAATGAAACGAGTCTCCCCTTCGCATGCTGCACAGTGGCAGTGGCACATATGCATGCAGCTATGTATAGGCTCATACATCTATGCAACGGGTGCATTTGAAAACGCAGAACTCAGTGATGCAGAGACAACGTCAGAGATCCAAAACAAAAAAAAACATCCAACAAGCATCTTAACATTTGGCAGCATGTGGCAAGTGCGCGATCGCAAACGCTTCGTTGCAACTTGTAGCTGTTTCTCGAAATGATTTATGTTGCAGTTTGGATGTGGAGGTCCCTCTGTTGAGGGTTTTAAGCAAAATGCTGCGGAATTAATTATTTCAACAATGTTTTCGATTTTTAATTTCGGATGGCGTCGAGTTTATATTTATGTACTTATAAGACTGCGTTGGAACAACTGAAAAGTTCCAGAAAAATGTTTGCTATTTTAAAGATTATGCGGAAAACATAGGAGTTTTCATTTTGCGGTTCCAAAAGTAGATGATAAATAAAACATTTGAGCACATCGATAAAGCACACTTTCTTTCGGACCCTAGCTTAGTTTTTAAATACAGCTTCCCTTTGGAACTGTGCAGCTTGCTCAGGCTGTCAGAAGCACTGATGTTATTGATAAGTAAACCGTCTATAATTCCATGCCTAAAGTTAAATGTGCAGGAATCGAGTGCCTTTCTGGCTTCCGACTATGATTAATTTATAGTCTTGCCACACATACACATAGTATGCTTGCTTTTATCGGTTTACAGTCAAACTTTGAGGATTACAATCACCATAAAAGTAGCTCAAGTCCCCGTGGTGCAACTCTTTGTCAAACTCCAAAATATCGTCACTTATTTCACCATCTCTTGGACAACTTTACGGATCGTCATGTTGCTGGGAAATCAAACACATAAATAAATCTGTCAAGTGTTGCGCATAAATATCTCTGCAACATGTTGTTTTGCTTTGTTGCGGCTGCCGTTGCCATGCGATGTTGCCCCCTTGTGGCAGCCACCCGCTTTTGCTACGGCAACTGCTGCTGCTGCTGCTGCTGTCGTTGCCTCAGGCTCAACGTTGTTGCCGTTTGCTGTTGGTGTTGCAGTTGCTGTTGCTTTAATTAAATGCTGCAATCAAGTGCGTAGCGCGATATTTCCAATGAAAAATTACAAAATAAAAAAAGTTGGAAAACTTTAAGCAGGGACCACGTTGTTGTTGTTGTTGTTGTTGCTGTTGTTGCCATCGTTTGCTCCGACCCCTTACTTATAAACAGGCATACTGCAAATTGTATGGTGCATGCAACATACAATTCAGAAAAAATATGGCCAACGTTTAAGCGAGAAACTACCGATCTTGAAATACACTTTAACAATCGCATACGGCTGAATCTCTGTAAAGTTTCCAATCCGCCCTTCGAATTTAAAATATTTCTCGAATTTAGGGTTTCAATTTTTGTTGTTGCATCAACTTTTAAAACGTTATAGTATTTTTTGGCGTTTCCTAAACTCGGAGATACAATGTCTGCCGTATAAAATAAAATTTCTGTTATCCTATTACTGCAGTAAATTGTTTTTAAAAATTTAGATTTTTCGAAATTCGAGTTAGGTATAGAAACTTGGGTTTCATGCATTTCGGGAGATAATTTTAGAACTATAAATATACGAAAAACCTTTACATGCATACTTATTTAAGTTTATTATATATGGGAAATTTACCTAGGCTATCGTATTATATACCAGAACCATTATACTAAACACACGCGGACACGTGTGTAGCGGACAATTTGATATAATTTTAATATTTCTCGTTTCTCGTACGTAGCTCGCCATCTTGGATTGAATACATTATAACCACAAATTCAAGATATGCGACAGCAAAACTCCACATACCTTATTCTAGTTAAAAAGCAAAATATTGCACAATAATTTTTACTTTTAAATTTTAACATCAATTAACGACATATAAGAGGTACCTCAACCTTACCTACGACTGCTTATCGGGCTACAGCCGACCTCACTAGCTCACGACAGGAGCCATGTAGACGCCTGACATTTCCAGTTAGTCACGCCAGGGCAAGATAGGTCCTCCTCTACATAGTCTATTTATCTTAGTCTAGGCCACTCCCTTTGTCTTCCTTCGTAGTCTATTATATCAAATATCCTCATTATGATCCATACACACGATATGGATAAGTCAACGCAGAGTTTACGCCCAAATACACTGGAAAACAACTGTATCTTCTTAGAGTTTATTTGAATGCAATGGTTCTCCTCAATCCGAAAGGGACTGAAAAATTTTTTGCAAAGAATTTTTCTCTTGAACACCCAAGCTCAACAACATCCATCCCTTCCTCTGTTTCGGAAGCCCAAACTATACCTGGTACACCGCAATAGCTACAGCAATAACAACATTCATCCGTCCGCGACACAACGCATACTTCTGCGCCCTAAAAGAGACAGTGTAGTCGGAGCGTCTTGATTCTCGGAACACACCAACGGACAATAGTGACAGCCGTTGTCAAGTGTGATTCTTTGCTGAACCTTCATTAAAAATAATCTATTCCTCTTGACTTGGACATCGCTCTTAAGGTGGAGCTTGGGGACATCTGAATAAATAGCTGTTCGAAGAGAACTGGGATCTACAGTTTATAACCGAATCCGAACGACGGTGTCTTTAATTAATTGAGATTTTCTAGGTAAATAGCGATTCTTTACTGCTAGAAAAACCCACCAGTGCTGCTGGGTGTTAACGAACCACCAACATTCCGTATAGAGGCGAGTATGCTACCGAGGCCCACACCTCAATCTCATTAGAATAATATAAAAGAAGGATTGCTATTAAGCATTTCGGAGATTAATAGTATAAGAAATGACTTAATATTGGTGTTACTTATGGATACCGATGAAATCATTAAACTTTTAGGCGAATATATTTTATTGTTATGTTGTTCAATGTTATTGAAGAAATTCTTTATCCAATGGGTGAATTTGAGTTGAGAAAAAACTAAATAAATAAATTATCTGGCCAAAAATATAGCAAGTCCCAATTCTGAGAATATTCTCATAATATTTTAAGCTTGTGTCTTCGGCGGCTATTTTTGCGTGTTCCCTAAGTATACACATAACTAATATAACCATTACTTAAGTTACATGTTGCACATTTGTTCACTTTGGCCTCTGTCTTTGGTCACAGTAGTTGCTACTCGTCTCGAGGTAGTCCATGTGCCGTTTAGTAAGCCCCTTGCCTGCTGCTACCCAAGTCTCCCGAACACGCGCACCTTTCGGAAGCAAGTGAATTAAGTCCATAATTAATGCGTTGCATGGACATACCCTACAAATCTCATGCCATGCACATGCCCAAAGCCCTATGCAACATATAGCCTACCCATCCATGCCACATTTTATTGGTTGACTTGTTTATCGCAACAATGTAAGCATTTTTATTTTCGCAGATACTTGGCACATATATTTTGTAAGTTCTAAATAATAATAAAGTAATATTCTGCAGAATAAGCTTTATTGGCAATTATAAGGTATCTGAATCTCAAAAACTCTCCTTTTTTTATTTAAGTTTCAATAACTTACACATATGTATAACGAGATAAAAAATCGTCAATATAGCATTAATTACAAAACAATTATTAAAGTGTAAATTGTACCATTTATGTATGGACGAACAATCTAGATCATAGAACATATGGTATAAGTAATGTTAGTTTATAACTTTTTAATCAATAGCTTTCATATTATCATATTAACTCCCCGTAGCACGCCCATCTTTTATGTTCTCTGTGCAAATACTAGACCCTTCTACAACCTCAACGTTTACTTCACGTTTTGAATAATTTAACAGCGATAATAAACACCTGGAATGCTACGACCATCGGAGTACGCGCTTCCTCACCCAATCGTTTAGAAAAATCTCGCACAATTTATCGAGTTGGCCGCCCTGTTGCGTGCCGTGCAATTTATTTTAGGGCGTGTTCGTCCACCTTCACAACCCAACCGTACAATCCAATGCACTCTATCATGGGACTGCACTCTACTCTGTTTTATTATTTATACTCACTAGAATTTTCATGGCAACTAAAAAAAAATGAATAAAATGGAAAAAACCGTGACCAACTGTGCTGACTTGGAACTTGGTAGCATTGCGAGATGGTATAATAATTATAAACAAGTTGGCAAGTCAGTACATCCCGACTTTAGCATACGCTATGAACTTGTCAGACGTAGACATTTCGTCCGTGTTTGGGGTGTAAAGATCGCCAAACTGATACGAATCTGAAATTCGTAGGACGCTTATTTTTTAAGTTATGATTATTTAATCATAATCTTCTACAAACTTGACAAAGCAGTCTATATGAATCTTAGTTATTTTGAATATAGTTTGAAATTGAAAAAGCAACTTGCACCGATTGGCATGAGATTTCTTTCAAAAGCAGCTAACGATGCAGTTGATACGAAACTTAGCGCTGTGTTTCCGATCTATAGCCATTAACATTGTAAACTTGTTTCGATTTGTACCAGATTCGTTCTTAAAAAAATTGGTGATGGAACTCAGACGAAACTGAGCTTCTTTTTTTTCCAGAGCGTTTAGCTTCCTAGTTAAGGTCATTTGTGCAGTTAGAAAAGTAGATTTACTGCATAAGATTTGATCCCGAAATGGTTGATGATGATGCAAATCTGAGCTCCTTTTCGCTGTGGGACGCTAAGTTTTTCAGTGCTAGCCATTTGAAGCTGAAAAACTAAACAGGCACTGATTGACGCAAGGTCGGTAGTAAAAAATCTCTGCCTATAAAAGTCTACTGTATTTTGCCATTATAATGGATCTGGCCTTAAAATTAGCGAATTCGACTAATTTCGGTTAGCCTTGATCTATTCGCTGCGGAAATACATAAAAATACTACAGCAAAAATTCTCAGGACAACATTTTGAAGAGAAACCCAACCAGCAACGAAACGAAATAAGTGGGTTGCGTCTTGAGCGGAACTTTTGAAAAAAATCTCTATTAGGTTTTGAACATTTTTTAGCTTAAAATATGAGTAAATGATTGGCCGGGCGTCGGTAACGATATTCGATGCCCCGCAACAGCACTGGTGCATCTGCATAACAAGCAACAAAAAAAAGGGTTCGTCAAAAAACTGTAGGCTCACGTACTCTTGAAACATCTGTATTTAATATATGGAAGGAGCTTTAAGAGCATTGACAGGGAAAAAATTTATTTTTATTATTGATCGAATTCTTTTTGAGTTTTTTGAGTTGGTGCAGTTCCCAATGGTAACTATATCACATATCTTCATTATTCAAAACTTAAAATAAACTTTCATCCCCTGATGATTAGATGCTCTGGCTCTACGATCTCTGAAATCCCTCTTAATATACTTATAAACAGAGAATCTTAATTCAAATCGGAGATGGCCTTTGGAGCTCTATCGTCATAGGAATACACGTTATTTTTTCAACTGATTTATTTTTAATTAGGTTTTTAAAAGTTTTTTTTTTAAATCACAAAATTTATTTTGTAAATGGTCATTGACTATATAATCAAGTTGTTCTTCAATAAAATGAGATAGTGGTAAGTTTAATATTAAACCGAAGCTTGGATTTAAAAGGAAATTCTTAAAGCTAATACATTTTTCTAAACATACATGAGTTTTTTTTGTCTTAAGAAAAAGTACACAAAAAAATAAAGAAAAAAAATGTAAGATTTGCTCGTGGAAAAACTTTTTTGTGCAGAAATTATTCTTTAAGGATGACACTTTCATATGAATTATTGTATAGGACCAGCGCAGCTCGTCTCTATTACAATATATCACCAAAAAAAAGGAAAAAAGTCATTTGTTTACGCTTAAGTAGCCCCTTGGGCATACTTCAGAGCTTACCGCCGAAATACGTTTAATGGAATTAATGCAAAAAGTTCAGATTCAAATGACTCGGATGAAGGAAGGCATGGCGCATGGCAGCCCCAAAAACCGATAGATAAAAACTTTTTGCTACGTGAAGCAGATGCAGCTTCCGATAAACACATAAACTATGTGTATTTCGTATACATATTATAAACTAATACTTGCAGAAAAGAATTCTAAGCGTCTGCAATCTCTAAGATGATAACCCAAGCAATATAATGAAGTTTGTTGCTACAAATAAAAAAAGTATTTGGCTAGAATCCTTAATGATTGCTCAGCATATTTTCTGTCTGCTTGGCAAACCCAACCCAGTATTTGCTGCCATTGTAGCCAAACCCCCTTCCTGCAGTATGCCTGGTCCAACATGCATGCTGTGATTCCAGTTCAGCAGGGCGAGAGGCTGGCAGTGTGTGCGAACGGTAGCAAGAAGTCAAGACTATGTGAGTTGCGTTCGATCGTTCGTTAGTTTCATGTTCCAGAGCCAAAGAGCCAAAGAGCCACAGAGCCAAAGCGCTCCACAGAGCTCCGCACTGCATGTGCCATGGCATTCAGCGCATGTCATGTCGTATCTTTTGTGCTAATCGTAAATAACTGTCGAAATTTTTTGCTACTGTATGTGATTTGCACATGGCACATAAGGATGAAAAGGAGTTGTTCAAGTGGCCGGGTCTCCACACTGTTGGCTGGCCTGGTCGGTTGACGCAGCATCCATTCGAGTTGTTGCTTTTGTTATCTTTGTTGCGCACCTTATAAAACCAACAAGATACTTAATTTTTTTCTTTGCTCTGTGCTGCGGCAGGGGCTCAGCTCCAACAGCTCCAGCAGCTCTACCAAAAGCTACCAAAGGTTGCACACACAAACACCATACCCTCGTAGATTCGAAAATAAAATGGAAAAAAAAGAAGTTAAAATCGACATACACGCAGCTTGAAACCGGAGTTGGAGCTGAAGTTTTGGGTGCAGCCCGAAGCTAACTGAGGAACATGTGAGGAGCAAAAAACATGTTTGGATTTAATTCTTTTTATTTATTTTCACCGTCGTGCGTTGTCGTTGTTGTTGTTGGTTGCTTTCTTTTCGTTTTGGACTGAAAACAAAAATATATGTATATCTGAAAGATACTTTTTTGTGCCGTGCCAGTGCTGCTGTCTCTGACGTTGAAGCTGACAAAGGTCTGACGGACAATACGCCCCACCAGCCGCCGTCAATCCACCCATACGCGATTTTAATGAAGCACTTAAAAAGCATAAATGAAAATAAAAACCCAGCAAAAGGCAACCATCCAACCAACCAACCAACCAACGAACCAACACAAGATACAACTACCATGAGTAGGTTCAGTCCCAGCACTGACTTCCCATACACATCCATATCCACAACAACGACAACAGCAAAGACAATTGTGAGCGGGAGGAGTGCCCGACTCCGATGCCATGTTCTCCAGCCTCTTTGGGCCAGCTATGCTATGTATGCTCAGATACATTACTTTTTATTGTTAAAGTTTTATACGATTTGCCTGCAGTGCTCGCATTGCTCTGGAAGCGCATCTCCTGCCTGCGTCTCAAATTAATTCTAATCTAGCAAATTACGATGGCCAAGCAAGCAGGAGCATTTGTGCAGTCATAAAAATTAAAGTCTTCCCCACCGTTCCATGCAAAAATATAGGCATTTACTACAACATCCATGTGCGTCCATGAGCGCACATCAGCATGAGGGTGGGTGTCTCTGTAAGGATGCGTTCATTATGCGACCTAACGGCCGACTGACATATCTTACCGAGAACAGACACAGATCCCCACAGCATATTTGTAGTACTCCATAGAGCTAACAACCACAAAATAGAAGCCAATAACGACAAACATTAAAAAGAAACGAATGGTCTTCTCGAGAAATATGACCTTAGATTCGGGGGTATGCCCAGCTAGGGCAGCGATCAATAAAGTTACCCACATTAAAGTATCATCTTATTTGCGCAAATTAGCTGAACTGAAGAGATTACTGCGGCAACTAAGCGTTATATTCGTAGAGTAGAAACCAGCTGTATCGAAGCTGGAGGTGATGGAATATACGTTATATTCGTGGAGTAGAAACTAGCTAAATCGAAGCTGGAGGTGATGGAATATACGAATTGCATTAATTTGTCAATTTTTGGCTAAAATGTTCGGCTTTTATCTCTGGAACAGATTCCTAGCTTACCTCTACTATTTTGCAACTCGTTTAAAATAAATATATTCAAAAATAGGCACAGCTTCTTTGGTTACCTGTGAAAACCCCGGCGCTCACGGCGACTTTTGGATACACTGCAACACTTTTCTGAAGTAATATTGATAAACTAAAAAAATTGGCGTAGGTTCCCACTGCAAAGGCATCATAATATATGTATTCCTTAAGTACCCCTAAGCATTTGTTTGGTTAGACGGAAAACATTTTCGAGAAGTTTCATCCCCGAGATATCCTTATAGAATTTAAGATGTGAAATGGTTATGATCTAATTCGACGCAGTGCTTGAAATAGTAAAATACTTTTATAAACCAAAATCAGTAGCGATAGCTTAAATACTTTTTTTACCGATTGTCATTTTGCTAATTAAATGATTTTGGTAAAATGCTTAGAATATCGTCAGAAACAATCAAAAACAGTAATTTATGTGCAAAATACTATTTTGTGATGAAACGATTTTGAACAGCCGAATTATGCAAAACTATTATTTCCAAATAAAAGATTTCTGCAGAAATTATAAACTGTCATTTCCACGAATAACAGCGGCAAAGACAGACTCACACAGTTGTATCAACTTTTCTAATCACCCTAGGTTGCTTCAGTTTAGACTTTGAGAATTGGGCGTTCGTTCTGACAGACGGAATGATAAACTGACACAGTCATATCAACTTTTCTAGCTGCCCAGATTGAACTTTAGGCAGCTTTGGGGATAGCAGACCTTTCCGTCTATTTGTTACAAACATTTTCCACTTGAACAAACTTGACATACTCTTTGTAGCATATGATACAGGGTATACAAAACAGCTTGTAAACGTTTAAAATTTATCGCAAAGGATTTTTATAGAACATATATCCTCAATAACAAAAAATAAATGTAAACTTGCATTCCCTCGGATAACAAGTATATTCCGAAAGGATAGTTGCTCTCTCTTTAATCATCTTGGAAATCTGGGCGTTCCTACAGATGAACCGACATTAGACTTACAAAAATATTCTAACTTTTCTACAATAGTGACGCTGATCATACTTTAGGCAACTTTAAGTGTTCTCCCTCTTTTACTTCTGACTTGCACAAACTTTACATAATGGATACAAAAAGAATGATGAGAAGGACGTCGAGTTTCACACTGTACATTTGTCTTTTGAAATAAAACTTATCTTTCCAAACCGTACTGTGCCGTCAGAACTGATCGCAGATGTATACATCAGTTTTTCCGAAGAAACTGAACTCTAAGGAACCTAGAAGCTGATCAAGTGAATATCGTGTCAATATTGATTGAGTCAAAATAATGTAATATTAATTTTTTCAGAGTCATCTTATGTAATGTGCAAAGGTCTACGATATATAAGAATCGGTTGTTTTTGTTTGAAATGTATGTACTGTTCTGTTTTGCGAACGCCTTCTCACGTAAGTTTACACAAGGGAGGATACGTCCGCCTTGCATCGCTGTTTGAGTCAGCATACACTGTGTCTTTCTTCCCTCGTTAACCTCAAGACCCACTTTCGCTGACTGCTTTTGTAGACTAGAAAACGTAGCGGTACGATGTACACCGGCCTTCCGCAGTTCCCTTTCCATTATGAAAATTTAGAGCCTTTATACCTTGACGAAGCTACTGCTGGTGCTCAATGCCGTTCAGTCGAATCATCTTAAAATAATGTTGAAGATTTTGATAGATTTATTTGACACCTCTTTACGATTGGAGAAAATTTGATAATTAAAGCCTCTATATGCCATCAATTTGACCACACATCCAAATTGTCTAACGGTGGGAATTGAAAAGTTTTTCAAATCATTATCAACCATTTTTGATGATAATACAACCAAATCACGTTCAGAAAGTTGTGAGTGGCGTGTGTTCGTAATTGGAAACGAAAGATAATGCAATTTGTAAGCGATTTAGACATGTCCAAGCATACATTGACCTAGCGTTTAATTTATGGGAAAATGGTAATTATTGGAAAATGTAAGCCTTTTTTAACTCAGACACATATTTGATAAGCAGTTGGTAAGTTTTTAATAAAAGGTTCACACCAGTTCGTTAATTTCCAAATAAAATACAATAATTTGACATCACAAATGTATACGATATCACTATTCGCATCCATAATGAGCCTTGTTAAGAAAGGTTGAGCTTTACCACCGCGAACGTTATACAAACATTTTTTAAAATTTTAGGCAACATTAAAATTTACTTTCAAGAGTACTTTTGAAGCATTTATTCAGTTCTGTTCGAATTTTTTTAAAGCCGTAGTACAAATCTTCCTCAACAGTAATAATAAATCATGCGCTTTTTGAAAGGGTTTTCCAAAATCAAAGTCTAATGATATTTCGAAATTTTTAAAAAACAGAAAACTTTTACATATTACATAGTTTTGAAAAGAAAAGCAATAGACTTGTAACATGTATTTCAAAATTGAGTTAGTTACAATGCTACAACTTTTTTCGTGGAAAACACACTCTTCTATGAAAGTTCAAATAAATAAATAGAAATCATCAACTTGAAGGCCCCTTTATTTTTCTGGCGAAAATGTTTTTCCTTAAAAAAAAAAAACAAAAAAAATAATGGATAATTTTATTAACTCCTTTATATATTCATTGAATATTCCAGCTCGGCCAATAAAAACAACCAGACTACATTTGAGATAATTAAGATAAAATATAGTTTCCGCGTCATTGGGAATTTTGTTTTACATATCCAAGTTTGAGGGGGTGTAACCTGCGCCGACTGGCAAAAGGATTTCACTGATAATTTTACAAAGCTCCCACTCTGAGCAGACTTGTGCCAACTTTGATGTTGTATAGAGAGAGTGAACGTTCCATGTTTCAATTCTAGCGGAGGGTATGTTATATCCGAATGGCTCAATGATGCTTATCAAGCAAGTTCAGGGGCACGTAACCGAAGCTGGAGGTTGGGAGCTACTTGAATTATCTAACAGAGGAATTACTTCTGGCCTTGCTCAAATATAAGGCGATCACAAAGATTTCGTCTTAAGTGCACCTCTCTGAATAGAATTATCCCCCAATACTATTATTTGCAAGCATACTGTTATTAAACTTGAAACTCCTATTTCAAAGCTGTATGTAAAATGCATTACATCATACATACAGGTACCATATGGTAAATTGCGGAAAATCTATTATTGCCAACGAACTTTAAGACTGAGTTTATTTTTGGTGATATTATGACTAAAACGTTTAGTAAGTTTTAAGTCTTGTGAATATCGGTCAAAGAAACATTGATACAAAACACAAATTAATTTGCGATTCGTTTAATTTAAAAGATTTCGTAACGAACTTTAAAAATCACTTTTTCGCAGTCCGAATACCGAAAGTTATCTTTACCCACGAAAGTACTTAGAATATTTATATAATTAAATACATATATTCAAATTGATTAATTTTATACAGCGAACTCCATTGTTGATGTATGATTATTGTTTATTTATAAGGATTACGAAACGAAATCTTACAATTAAACGAATTCAAAAGCACTAAAACAAGAGGAAGATTATTCCAAAGCTGCTTAAGTTTGGTATCCTATACATATGTCAATAAAAATTTAATAGCATCTAAGACTAGTGTCACTTTCGGTATAGTTGGTAACTAGTTGAGAAATGAATGTGTCTGGTGAAGAGCGAACTAAATCTGCTAGTAAAATGAAAAGTACTTAAGTATTATTATAATAAAACATAAGGAAGAGTATCCTAAAACCGTGCAGTCGTAGGCCACACTTGGCATGAATTGCTAAATCATGGTATCATATATCAATAAAAAGAAAGGATTAAGTAGCAGAGATTTTATTTTGATCAAAATTTGCCTAGTTTTTGTTATAATCGTACAACATATCCAGAAAATACTAGTTGGCCAGACTTTTACCCAGTTGCTCATTCGATGTACTTGGCAACTTCTTACCAAACGAATGGGATTCCCGCAGGAGGAACTAAATCTGCCAATCAAATGACATGCAATGTTCTTAACCAAGAGAGTAGGAAGCTAAATTATCTTGCATATGGCCATGATGCGTCTCCTTTTGGACTAGTTTAGCACCAGTCAAATAACACAACTAAAAAATACGAGCAAGACTCTCGCAAAGTGTCAGTTTTGGTGTAGTTGCCAACTAGTTTCCTGTAGCTGATACCTACAATGCTTGGGGCAGTTTTGTGCCTTGTTGTGGGTTAGGGAGCTTGACCCAAGCTTTGGCTAACCCGAACTAGGCGTCGCACTATTGTGCGCTGGGGCATTACCAACGCCGCACTGCAAATGTGCATCATACATACACACCCTATGTATACACTATGTATTTATGTACATACTAGGTATGTACTACATACATACATCCATATGCATGCATTTTGCTCTGTTTGGCTGCCTGCATTTTACTCTCCACTCTTTGATGCTCTTTTGCTTTGTGTTCGCTGCTGCGCTGCTTGACTCTCCACGAGTTGCGCTTCTATTGCGGCCCGAGCTCCAAGCGACCAGCTCTACTGCTTGCAGTCGTCGTCGTTTGTGTGTGCGTGTGTGTGTGTGTGTGTGTGTGTGTGTGTGCACCAACGCCGCCTTCAACGTCGCTGAAGCTGTGCACTGGCACGCATACATAGAGCGGCCCCAAAGTTGGCGGCGACGTTTGCATCGACGTCGTGTTGTTGTTTATCGTTGCCTTCCTTTTGTGCTGTGTCTGCTGCCGCAGTTTGCGTTTTGCTTTCGTTGCTTTTGTTGCTTTTTTCGCCTCTTTTCGCATTTTTTCGCTTTATTTTTTGATTTTTTTTCATTATTTTTGCAGCTTTGTCTCTTCTACGGCTTTGTTTTTGTTGTTGCTGCTGCTGCTGCTGCTCTTCTGTCTCTTTGGTTTTGTTGCTTTTGTCTGTTTTTTCTGTGTGCTTTAACTCTGCTTGGCTGTCGTTGGCTTCGCCGTCGTCGTCGTCGGCGTCGTCTTATGTACCCAACAGCACTCGCCTCCACCTAGCTACAAGCCCATCCGTCCATACATCCATCTATTCATCCATCCATCCATCCCGTACACATACAGAGCAGCCAGAGCGAAGTCGTCGTCGTCGTTGTCGTCGTTGGTGTCGCTGCTGCTGCCGAACTGTTGCTGCTATTTTTTTGCACATTCTGTCTGTTCTCTCTTCTTGCTTGCATTTTGTGTATCTCATCTCGTCTGCGCTTTCGCCGCTTTTGTGCTGCTTCCGATCCCTTCCCGTCCCATATTGGCATTGCTATCCAATCTCCACGGCGTTGTCGTTGCCGGCACAGAGCTCCAACAACAAAGACACGGGCACGCTTCAACGCAGTCGACGCAGACGTCGTGGTTGTTGGCGTTGGCTATGGTGATGACGATGGCGATGGCGTCGTTGTTGTCGTCGTCGTGGACGTCGCCGTCATCGTTTTCTCTATTTTCCTCAATCGTTTTGTGCCTTTTCATTTTCAATTCGCATATTTTTGCAAACTCTACTTTCAGTTATTCGCCGATAATTGATGTCAAAGGACGCAGTTGTGCTCCGCTCCAACTACTGTTGCTGTTGCCGCTGCCGCTGCCGTCGTCGTCGCCGTCGCTACCGTCGAGCTTCCTAACTTAACATTTTGTCAGTTGGTGCACCGGCGTTTTTTATGCCGCCTTGCAACCATGCCCAAGGAAGATCCCTTTGTTAATCGTGCCCAGCTGCTTAAGGCCATCAAAAAGTATCCGGAGATCTGGGACTCCAACAATAAGCTGCACATGTGCCGTAGCGTTACCTCGCCCATGTGGAACGAGATCGCCGAACAATTTGGTGGCCATGTGCCGACAGGTGAGTACGCCACATTATACATACATGCATACATATGAAATCGATGTACACAAGCAGCTGAGAATATGCAATCCGTCGGGTGGGCTGCATAGGCTGCGGGTATTGTCAGGTTGATCTTTGTTTTTATTTGAAAGCTGGTTACGGCATTGATGCGTACATACTTACATGTGTATGCGAGCATGCGCAAAGTTTAATAAATATGTCTGTAAATATATCATAATGATCATAAAAAATGTATTCCAAAAGAGGATAATGCAGATATTTCTATTAATAGTTCGAAGAGAACAGGATTCTACAGTTTATAGCCGAATCTGAACGGCGGTATCTATTATTAATAGAGAATTTTAGAGAATTTCCTAGGTAATGGATGGAATCACACCACTGATCCTCCGATTTAGCGACGAGTATGCTACAACTACGCTACCGAGTCCCACGATCACAACGATCATATTGGTAAAACGAAAATCAACTTGTTGAACTGCATACTTCGAAGATATGTTTCAATAGAACAATTCCGAATTCCTTTTATATATTCATTTGTGTTATTTGGTTAATAATTTAATATTTTAAGTTTTTCTCCCTTACATTAGTGGGTCTCTAAGTACATTTCCATAAATTATCGATCGCTTTCGGATATAAGCTGTAGCTGCCTGTTCTCTTCGAACAGCTATTAATAGAGATATTCCAAGGATATAAATGTATATTCCTCACGTTGTACAACCTATCAAGAGATTTACCAAACTAAGTTTACGACTCAGTATCGGAACTCTCTAGGCTTCTAGTCCTACATATAGATACATTCTTAACAAAGACGACTTCCGATACCTAACTCATTTTACATCTTCCGACAGTTAAACTACAATCGATTTGGAGCCAAATGAAATATCATTACCATAATCTGGTGCATCGACAGATTCTGCACAAGGACCGCTTCAACACCAAGTGGGAGCATTTTGAGCCAATGTCCTTTATGTACAACATAACAGTAGCCAAAATTGTAGGCGCACAATCAGCAGGTGGTGCGGCAACTCCTAATGTTGAGCAATCAAATGAATCGGCACTTGCACAGAGTGGATCTTCACCCACACACCGTGCACCAATTGGAGTACCAATTTCAGCAATGACAAGTGCTCCACAGGGGCGCGGTCGTCCCAGTGGCAGTTTTACGTGGCTGCCACCAGCTACCACGGCAACACCACCGCCTGCTGCAACGTTGCCGCCTACGGAACTACCACATCTTCATGAACAGATGCCGCAGCATAGTGTAAACTACACGGCCTTCACCGGTCTAGTGCCTCCAGCTGCCGTTTCAGTGGTGAACAACAACATGCCGCTGCGCAAACTGGGCCGACCAAGCTCGCTGCACAACAGCATGCGTGGACGCATTATAGACGCTATCAAAGCGCGCCCAGCACTTTGGACAGGCAGACAGCGTAGCGAAAAAGGCCAAGGACAAAGCCGCACATCGGCAGTTTGGAAGGAGGCCGCAGCGGAGATGGGCCTGACGCCTAGTAAGTAATATGTTATTCCTGATTACTACTCCATCTAGTTACAGCCTTTTATAGCACTCATGCAAACCCGCTGGTCCATCATAAAACAACGCTATGTGGATGAGCTGCAGAAGGAACGGCATGCGCAGTACACGCAGCAGAGCTTCCGCTCTAATTGGGAGCACTTTGAACGCATGTCCTTTATGCGTGATATGCTGCTTAAAAAGGTGGACGAACGTGAGCAAACTCGAGAGCATATTCAAGAGATGGTCAATGAACAGCAACACCAGCAACAACACGTGCATCATCCTGAACAAGGTAACGCGCATCAAGCACAGCTCTATCGATCGACTGCGGGTCTGTCACATTTAGCTGGTCTCGCTGAGCATGCTCAAGATATGCCCATTGGCCTGGTGCAGCACCAAATGCCACAGCATGGCCATGGAATGCAACCACATCCAGCTTTGGCCATGCATCCACATCACCAACATTTAGCACCACGGCGACGAGTCAAACATGAGTCCGACTTGGAGTGGGATCCTTTTGAAATGATATTGCATGTGCATGGCAATGGTGAACCCGCCGCTAACTGAAGTAAGACTGAAATGACCGTCAGAGACTGTGGATGAAACAGAGAGAGACAGAAAGAGAGAGGAAGAGCGAGAATAAAATATCCTATAATGCATCGACAGATATAAAAACTTTTTGATTAGCAGTAAAATGGAACCCGTATTGTAATTCCATTTACCCTTTAGATTTTTTAGTAAAATAAACAGATTACACGTTTTCTAACAAAATTTGTCTGTCGTACTGTCTTTTAAAATATAGCCAAGAATCCTGTTTATGAATTGCTATACATTTGCAACTCCATAACCTAACCTCGACACCATTCGTAAGTTTATAGTTTATATTATTGAGATAAGGAAATCGTTAAGAGAGCTCTATAACGTTCGTGCATTGTCAATCCACTTTATGAACGCATTTGGCGATTGTTGAAATCCTAAACGAATTTCGCCACCCAACCAAATGAGACAGAGCTGTTTCTTAGCAAATCACATGGTCTACTGTGCTTCCCTGGCTCACCCGCGGTTTGGTTTTTGGAAATAGCAAGCACAATTCCAATCACGTGCCACAACAGAAAACTTTTCAAACTGTAAAACGTTTATCAGAGCCTTCCTTGTCTGTTCTCCGTGCCTTGTCCAAACCAACTGTAACCACACGTTATGCCGCATCACACTCACACTCCTCAAGCGCACATAATTGGTTGGTTTGTCAGGCAAGGATTTTGGCAGAAGATCCATCGCTACTGACGCCGCTTCCGCCATGGCTCACTGACTACCCGTAACGTACCGGCTGCTGCAAAAAGATTTTTTGGCTGTCGGACTGGCGGGCATGCAAATCGTCAATAATAAATGCAGTTACTGTCGAATTTGCCGCATTCCGCACAACACACGTGCCTTAAATAATTCACGTCGCATTTAGCGGCATTTTTCTAAGCTCTAATGGTTTCAGCCATTTGTGCGGGGAAGATGGTGGTAGTAGGTGATGTGTCGGGGCGTGGCAGGCTGCCAGGTAATGCCAGAGCAAAGAAGTTGGCACGGTTTGGTTTTAGGCGAAAATTTGACTAAAAACTCAACTAGTTTGTTCAAACTTTTGTGCGCTTCGCATTTATCAACACTGCCATGGAATGGAATGGAGTCTGGCAAGCGGATACGGTTTTCACGTACTGACGAAGGACGTAAAATGCACGTCTAAAAGTTTTTTGGTTACAATTGTGTACGTATCTGTGCGATGGTACGCTATTCAAATGGTTTACGGAAGGCTTGTGTGTGAAAATGTTAGCTCATAGTACGGGAGCCAAGCAAATCCTTGCTGCAAAATAAATTCTTATGAATTCCCTTGAAAGAAAAGATTTTGACAAAAAACAACAACAAGTCGTGTGTATAAAGTACATTTAGATAATGCCGTACCATTACATGGGGCTCGATCATATGTCCTCCGCATGTTTCCTCTTTGGCTTGTGACAAACATTTTTCCTTGGCTGAATCAATAATAGCCTTCAAGTGGAGCGTGCGTCGACGAAAACTTTACAAATGCTCTAGGGTACTTTCTCCCCGAAGAAACACGCGTATACACCCCACACCCTGCGCGTACACTCAGAAAACACATTTCGCATAAGTGCACGTATACTCCTAAATACACACACAGCCCACTCATGATAAGAATGCTTATGTGAATTATCGCACATTTTATGCTATTGTAGGCGCATCTTCAGAACTACATCAAGCCAGCTCAGCGCCACATCCTTACTCACACACTACAATAAGTAGTAGTCCTCGTACTTGGAGGAAAGACAAAAATAGGAAGAAATAAGAAGTATAAAAAAAACTAGGAAACTTGTCTAAGAGTGCACACTTCTCATATATTTTAGGCAGACACACGGACCGACAGTAGCGTGTAAAAACTTTTAAATTTACTTTTGCCAAGAGTTTTTCCGATTCCTCGCTCCCAACGCCGACAAACTCACTCAATTTCATGCCACGCATATTCATTTCAAAAATCCATACACCCACTTCCATCGCACATACACACAAACACATAAATACACGCACACACACACACACACACACACACACAGTCATGCAAACAAGTTTTCTTGTAAAGTTTTTGCTCAACTCCCCGATGTCTGTGTTCCTGTGCAGGCAATGCGGAATCGAGCGGCGTTGCTTAATAGAGCTGCCAAAATTTTTGTGCCTCAGGTTGCATCGTTTGTCTGCTAGCACCGGGTTACATGTGCACCAAATTGCTCACTTCTCCAGCGGCCACCCAAGCCAATTCCCCCAACCGCTGGCCAAGTCAACCATATGCTAGAATTTAATTCTGTCTATACCTTGTACAATGGGTCTAATCGACAAGGCATATAAAGTCAACGTACTTCTAATAGGCCCTTCCACGTGAACTCGAAGCACTCGAAAGTCAGTAAAGTCAATGAATCTTGTATTTAAAGCTAATCGAAGGTCTTATCATTGATCCCATCTGGGATGTTTAGAACTTAATCTTGCTGAATGTCTAAGTAATGCGAGAATGTCCGATTATAAGAATTAGGCCCAAAACGTAAACTTTTTCTTGCTCAAATGTGTATTTACTAGACTTTTGCGAGTATTATACGAAATATTTACCCATTTTCCCATCGCCAGAGGACGTATGTTCTAAACTACAAAAAGAGAACAAAAACTTGTAAATTAATTGTATTTTATCCGCAATGCGACCCAAAGAGAGAAATATCAAACTATAAACTTATACAATAACTATTTTGGGCCCAATGCACTACATCTCCGTAGACCTCAAGACTTTATAAAGAAGACAATTCATAATATAAAGAAACCCCTTTTTATTCATAAGAACATTTATTCCTATTATTAAATAAAAGAGTAGTTCCAAAAATATGTCTTTTTTGGTCCTTAGCTCTTTGTGGATAAAACAAAATAAATACAAATAGGTCCTCTTGTGACTTAGGAATAAAATTACAAATATGTATCACTCGACATTTATTTCCATAAGTCGCCAAAGGGAGTAATTGTGTTCATTTTGTAATCTCCTGAAAAAAACCTATAGATGAAAAAAGACACCATTTCAAGTTATGCAATTACTATTTTTGGAGTCAAGTCATTCATATTTGTAATTTCTTTAAATCAAACATAGTCTTATTTATAAAGTCTTGAGATCTAGCGAGATTTAGTCAATTTATTCCATAGTATTCAGGAAGGTTAGGCATAATCGAAAGTGGAGTATGGCATGGAAAAAAGCCAGTCGTAGTGCTTTGAAATTTTGTTGTAAAATGTTGCCACATATCCTGCAGCAATTCGTAAACTAATTCAACATACGTGCCCGTACCCAAGTCACCCGGTTATATGGAGTGTGTGTATGTCGTCAGCATTGCGCAACCACTAGAGACACCGCCCCGGAACGGCACCCAAATCGCTATATGCATTTGGGTATTTGTGTGCCTGCTGCCTGTGCGTCATGTTTTGATTGCCGTCATGTACACGGATGGATTCAGATGGATTCATGCCGACACCTATTCATTGCTACAACTAGGGCTTGGGAGTATACTATCGTAAACAACACAGCGCATGCATGGCAGTGGGAACATTTTCTTTTTTTTTTCGCTTATAAATAATTGCATTTTCGCCTCAAGAACTCACTGACAGATGACGGTGGGAACGGCGGGTGGGCACACAATTCAATTTTGCCGCGTTTCCGTTTTGGCAGCACCGTGCGAAGGACTCTTGGCGTACGGCTGGTCGTAGTCCTGTCGTGGGTCCAACCCACTCAATGCAATCTTTTTCATTTTATTTCATTTCATATTTCGCTGTCAGTGTAAAATGATTCGATTTTATAGATTTGTTAAAAGCAGATTGAAATTTACTATGTGTTTATCAGTTCATAGTTTATTGATAAGATTTGTTATTTGTTTCTTCTTTTTTTATCTCAAAATACGATTGCATATAAACGATCTACTTAATTTAACAATAGTTCAAAGTCGTCTTATAAAAGATTAAGCAAATAGCTACTACTAGAAGAAGAAGAGGAACAGAAGAAGCTGAATTCCAATTCAAATTTTGTGCTACTTCAACCTATTTTTTACATGGAAGTAATCTCAGCAGTAAAGGCAGTTGAAACATAACATTAAATTAAACTACCCTCAGCCCGTGGGCAATTCATTCAGCCTGGATTAGGCAGAGACGGACAGGCAGCGTCACACGCTTAACAAGCTCATCATAAATCTTTGAGCAGCCAGCATCTCTCTTTTGGCCAAAAAGAAATTACAAAACGCCTAGTCGGCGACTGAATTATTGCATACCTGCTGCCGCTCCTGCTCCTCAAGATGCGCTGCACAGTCAAATTCATTCATAAATTTTCACAATGCTGGGAAGGAACGGCAGCAGCTACTACATGAAACTGGCAAGCTAGAGCCACTTGTTTGGGCCATAAAAATGTCGCATTATTTTATGCAGAAACACGTGCTTGGGCTGCGAAGGACATTTCCGGCATTAAGAGCGTTTTAGCTTCAAGGATATGGAAAGCGCACATACAAAATATACCTGCTTTTGGATTTTATCTGGAATATGACTTGGTTGCGTCTTTGAGAGGATCGTTTCTTTCACATGACCCAACAACATTATTGTCTACAAATTTACATAACAAGAAAACACATATATTACAATTGCCATAGCCATTGACTGGTTTCTAAAAATACGATACAAAGCAATTACGAAACAATAGATACAATACAATACACAAAGGTTTTCTTGAGTTTTCCGTATTTTCACTAACTAAAACTCATTCATAAGATATTTACATACGAAATCAAGGTGATGGCTTAATGAAAGAGAAATAACATTTTAGTTTTAGCAACTTTTCAATCTGAAAGTATTTCTACGGAAGTACTTTTTGATCTTTTCGCACAATAGCTTGGTATTAGGAATAAGATATATATATATAAGTAGTTGACCTAATTGACGAAGCAAAACGTAGGATTGTAGCAATTTTTAAGCAAGTTTTAAGTTACCTTTCAACATGAACCTCTTTTATAGTAAGGATTTCTGTTTCCGCTGCAGTTGCCCTTAACTCGCAAAAGAATGTGCCATGTCCGTTTGCTTTAAGAATACTGAGTCAAAGTTAAGAGACAATTTTGTACTAGCCTGTTGATATGTTGATCGATTATAATTATCATTGGTTGCTAAAGTTAAAGTTTGACGCAAAAGAGCAGATTTACGAGGGTCTAACGAACTTCTTTGATATATCTATATTTTACATATATAAGAATCACTCAACTTTTTGTAGCGTTTCGCGAATGGGGAATTTCAAATAAACTCATTATTAGCCTTGTAAAATGAATAGAATACGTTTTTGCTGAACTGAACTATTCAAGCGACAAACGGTGCTTAAATTTGGTTTCTCGACTGAGCATGACCAGTACCAGTATCTTAAAAAAGAATCAAAGTTTTATCTGCTGTTTACCTGGACTTTTGCAAATAATAGGTTCAATCTACTTTTTGCTGCAAAGGCATGCTTGAAAGAACAACTGCAAAAATCATGCTTAGTTTGTCAAAAACCGATAGAAGATAGATATGTATCTATCAAAGAAATTAACAAGATTATTATGTAATCGTTAATATGTGTTAATCTTAAATGCAAATATAATTCGTTTTGATCAAAAAGATTAGATACTCCAGACTACGCTCCGTTGCATTTCTTTTTCTTAAGAAGTTTTAGCTTGAAACGTAAGTATTCACATTTTTTATTGTTGCGGTCCTGTCTACATTCTTTCTGTTTATTTGCCTGTCAGTCATTATTCAGCGTAAATATTGACACTCTTGTCATGCCCAGTAGCACTTTGCGTTAATTGATTTCGATTCCGAAGCCACTTTTATTGTTATTATAACGATTCCTGAACGGCGCAGTCCACTGAAATCCACCTCGACACTTGCATAAACAATCGAAAAAGCACTCAGACACTTGCACATATACACACACATACACTAAAACACACGTACGTGTTTGGGTGTATATATATAATCTTGATGGTTATATACACGCACACATACATTTTACATAGAGACAATATATAGATATAGTCAAATCAATCTATCCGTTCGTCCGTCCATCTGTCCTCCAAGTAAGTGTAGCCATTGAAATGGACTTAACTTGACGTGCACCTGTTCCTCCCACCGTCCGTACTCCTGCCGTCGTTTCCATCCATCCGTCACACGTCTTTGTCATCTGGACTTTATTGTTTCTCCGATGCTTAAGTGAGTGATCAAACATTCAATAACCAGTTTGCTACTTCATGACTTGCATTGTTAATCAAAGCAAATCAGATTTAAATTTCAATTGGCATTAATATTTGAAACTTTATTTCCAGCTTCGCCCTTGTACCATAGTTTTTGTTTGTTTGTAAAAACTAAATGTATCTGCTCATATATTATTCGAAAAGTTGTAATTTTTAAGAGGTAATTCAACAGAAAGGAGAAAAACAAATACAAACCGATTTTTGATTAATCACAGAATTATTCTCATTTGAAGATTATGCCTGTCAATCAAAGTTTTTAAGCGAACAACTTAAGCTACTGTTTGTGTGGGTCCCTACACAAGATTTTATTTTTACGGTTTTTTATTTTCAAAGAAGAAGCTTATCTATTTTTTGGTAACAAATCTTTATTGGTTCTTATATTTAGATCCCTTCATTTTGAAAAATTATTAAATGTTTTAAAATACGCATTCCCGTTTGAAATTGAGATATATATCATTTATCATTGCTTTGGAGTGGGGCTTGAGGTCTTAGAATTATTTGGATAAGATTCAATTGAAATGTACGAAATTTTTATTAGAGTTCATAGAGCAATCGATATAACTTAAAGAAATATATAATAATATAATTTATTGAAAATGTTAGTAGTAGTGGCCAGTATTACATACGCAAAGTTCAATGTAGACATATTCTTTCAGAGTCACCATAGATGTATAAGGTATATACATCGTACTACCAAATATAGTCAAAAGACTTTAAATCGAATAATTCAAAAACTAACTGACGGGAACTAAACGAATTATACGAATTATCAACAACAACTCAAAACCAGTTCTTCCGTATAGCACTGAGGCCTGGTTGATTTCAGATAAGACAAATGTCAACAAATGTGTCAAAATAGTCTTACTAATAATATTTTATGGCCAAGTAGAATCTGTAATGAACCAACAGAAAGCATATCTACTCCGCAATTCGGCAGCGCAAATGGAACTAGTTAGGTTGTACTTGCAAAAATGGCTTTTGTGTGGAATCCTCCTGGCTATCGAGCGCCTCTGTCAAACCTGGATGCGTGCAATCCACAATGAGTGCCATTTAATTATCTAGAGTAAAATAACGCTAGTAACTGCTGACAAAGAACTTTGTAGAACTTTTGATATCACACTAGATCTATACCTTATTCTGTAGAATGTAAAATTCTGTATTTAATCGTAAGACAAAATCAATTTTTTTTTTATATTTTCTTTACGATCTGCCCTAAAATATGACAATAAGTAAGTTTGAAGATTAATATTACAATAATAGAAGAAGTAGTTTCCAGTGATCTTCCTACTACATATAGTTTGAGAACGTGGATTCTTTTCACCCTTCTTTTATATATTTTTATTATTATTATTTGCCAAGCTAAGGGCTAAATTATTTCTATGGTTATATAATCTTTTGATATATTTATTACTGAATTTTCTGATTTCATCTGTAACATAAGGAATTCCCAACTCTTATGTATGTTTGCTTAAGACGGAAAAAGTAGCATTGACAATTTGTTGCAATAATTTTGATTGGTAACGTTGTATTACTTTAATAGTAGAGTTACTAGCAGTTCCCCACAGCTGCACAGCGCAGGTCCACACTTTGTTCTCAAGAGATGCAGATTTCAGATTTGCGGCCTAGCAACCAAGAGATTGTCAGGGTTTTTAGGTTGATCTGCTGACGCTTTGTCTTGACACTGTCAATAATTGATGTTATATTTATTTATCGTCTTGTAGTGGTCCATAAGGTGGCACAACACGACAAACTGTAGAACCGCTCGCATTATGTGCGGGAAACCCAACGCAAAACTAGTCGAGCACACCTTGCAGCTTCCCCGGGAGGAGTGCAGAACCATGCTTGGCCTACTAACGGGTCATTGCTTGACCGCT
The DNA here is from genome assembly GCA_035046065.1 of Chymomyza procnemis. Lineage (NCBI taxonomy): Eukaryota > Metazoa > Arthropoda > Insecta > Diptera > Drosophilidae > Chymomyza > Chymomyza procnemis. The sequence goes on along the minus strand of JAWNOJ010000013.1, from coordinate 26,550,513 downwards.
GTCCATGCCAAAAAGCTGGGCATCACCAACAACGATGAATGGTGGAAATGCAGGAAACCGGGGGTGAGAGAAACCCTGGAACACCTTATATGTAATTGTCCTACCCACTTCACCCCGAGAACTAACTTCCTAGGGACACCAGTGCTTGACTCGCTCGTAGAGGCGGCGCAGAGGCCACCCCAGAAACTGTTAGCCTACGCAAAACATACGCGCATAGTGGATGGCTAATTCTGTCCACGACTACGACTCACAGCCGAAACACTACGGTTCCACTAAGGATCACATTGATCTATGTGAGGTCCCCTCCCCCGGGGGCCTGCCGGCCTAGCCTAACCTAACCTAGTGGTCCATATCAAGAAATGTATAAAAAAACATATATAATCAGTTTTCAATTTTGAGAACAAGAATGGTTGTAGTAATGTAAGTTATGGGCGCAATATACTCACATGCCGTGGTGCAAACCTTCCCCCAAAAATACCATATATTAGCGCTTACCTTTCACAATAAAATTCAATAATTTATAAGCGATTTCCTTTAAAATTTGACTCAGTTAAATTAAAGTCCAAACAAGTTGTTTGACAGTAACTTGGGACACGTAAAAAACCACCCTTTATATCAATGCCATATTATCCGCGTCCTGTCTGTCTATTGTGCCCCATCTCTTGGTATAGCATTTTCATAAATTTATTTTTAGCGCTATTATCTTTGTATTTACTAAAAAAGTGCACTTCCTTCGCCTCTTGCTACCAGTAAAAGCTTAGACATCCTACAACTTTGCAACGAGCAGTAAGAACATATAATTAGGCATAAGCAAAACGCCCCCAAGCCTAACCTAATTACGACATGAAAAAATAAATAAGCTTTTTACAAAAAGCTTTTCTTAGATTTCAAAATTACTTAATACCATCCATAAGCTCCTTACAAATAATCGCTTTCCAAAGGTATACAATACAATAATAACAAAAAAAAGTTCTATAAATATACTCTCTGGTGGGCAATAGCCGTAAATACTCACAGATCTTTAAGTATATAAACAGACATAAATAAATATTTATTTACATTTTCACATAGCGTTTATCAATTTGCAAACAAATGCAAGAAAAGCAAAAGCAAACATTTTCTTTTTTTTATACTTTTTTTTTCCCAACAATATTTCATAGTTTCATGCCTCTTGCCACAGACCCAACGCTCGTAATCCCAAACTACGATGCCGCACCCTATCCCGTACTCTATGCTGTTTGCCTATGATTTGCCTTGGCTCTGTGTTATCTTATCAACGACCACGGTTGCTTTGCCACGTTGTAAATATATGCAGCATTGTCGCCTCTGGAACACTGTTGTTCCAGCCGAGTGCCGTTCATTAGTTCCCCTCAATGTTTGTCCAATCTATCCGAACTTTAATTGAAAAACAATACAATTAACTAAATCAGTTAAGCACTTGGCGTCGAGTCGGTCTATGTACATAGTGTGGCTGGCTGGCTATCAGTCGTGCAGGCGACTCGTTTGGGCCAACTTGGTGGTAATTTGGAAAACTGACAGCTATGGCGCGGGCGGGGGTTCCAAATTGTGGCTAACATCAGAAGTTTCGATACTCTTTAAAAGTATGGGATTGTGAAAATTTCAAGTTTTCATTTATTTTAAATAGATGTACTTTTTTTTATTAGTCGTATCTGAAAACCGCTGGATTTTTAATTTTAATTATCTATAATTTGTGATCCAAAATTAAAAGACGATTTCTAAGTATCTCTTAAAATTTCCCAGGGTATCTTATGGCAGCATTATCGCTAATCCTATTGTAAAGAAAGCACAGGTAAGCTTTAAGTAAAAATAAATAAAAACAAACGTATTCCCCACGGCTATGATCGCTCCAAAGATGAAACATGAAGGTATCTCTATTCATAGTTTTAAGGCTTAATTGAAAAAAATAACGCATTTCTCTAGAAGTGTTAACTAAAAGTAACATTCTTAATCAGAATAGAAGAATCTTTTAAAAAGATTTATGAGAGCTAACTAATGTAACTTTAGCAGATAAAGAAGGCGAAGTCTATCACAATAAGCAGACAGTTGAACAGAATCATCTCAACTCTAGCCTCTAGTTTTGATCACAATATTGCAGACGTGATGGTCCAACTTAGGTTTCTGGTCAAACAGACTACCAAGGCTTGAAAAGCTTAGTAAACGTTGTAAAATAGATCAGTAGTCTAAACACCGAAATGAGAATAGAATGAAAAAATCGCATAATTTTTATTTAGTTTTGTTTACAAATATTTCGCTGAAATTAAAACAATATTGCTTTCTATTGAAATCATGCTGAAGAAGCAAATGCCTATCATTTTACGCCTATGGACATTAAAATTGTATATTTATTAAATTAAAATACAAAAACAGTAATCTAATTTATTCCCTGTGACAGCATAGCATCGCTTCAAAGGCGGAGCATGCAGAATTATTCTATAAATAGCTGTTCGAAGACATCAGGGACCTACAGTTTATAGCCGAATCCGAACGACGAGTACCCTAGGTAAATAACGTCAATTTCCTAGCTATGCAACTGATAGTCAAATGCACCAGTGCTGCCTGCTGAAATCGAACAACCGAACTTCGAATTCAGAGACTACGCTACCGAGGTCCACTCGGACACTTCAATTACTAAGCTTAAATCAGAATTATATAAATTCTATTTGTAAAATTAAATATTTAAATCAAAACATTTTTGAAAATTGTGTTTTTGATTTAAGTTTTCAAATTTAAAACTTTCTTGCAATCGCAATACTTTTGAATGTCTTGTTTCCATTATCACAAACTGATACATTTTTAACTTTTTTAACTTTATACTGAATAATAAAATAATTTTATTTCGAATATAACCATAGTTTTGGATGCTTCGGTTACAATTTTAGTTTAACACAAATTTTTTTTTCTCGGCGAAATGCTTGAAGTCATTTCGAATCTAGAGACTATTTTGAGGCTTATATATTCGAAATATTGTATTATAAGCAAAATAAATTTTATTAAACAAAATTGAGAAATAAATTGTACAATATTATAAATAAATTAAATACTTTTAAGTTTGCAGCATTTAGTACTGAAAACGTAACAAATTGTATTAAAAAAGTTTTTATATCAAGAGTGTATGCGGTTCCTAAAGTGTAACCGATGACGTTGGGGCAATACAACATTGTTGGTTTTTATTTTTTTGTCTCTTTACTTTCTGAGTTTTATCTAAATTACTTTTAATCGCCATTTAATGTTTTTGTTTTTCTTGTTTCTGTTTTTTCTTCTCTTTTTTTTTCGTTTTTTTTTTTTGGTTTTATTGCCGAGTCTTTCGGGTTTTCTAATCTAATTGCAAAATATAAACACCATATACAAACTATATAGTATATACAATCATTAAACAAAGTATGTAGAGTATTGAACGTATAATGTGTGTGTGTCGGTATAATGTACATATACTTACGTATGTGTATGTGATTGCCGGGATGTTTGTGTTTATTTCAAGGCCCGCTCATTTGCTTGTTCTGGAAATAGATTGCTCGCTATCTTAAAAGTTCTTCGCTTTGGAAATTGTATAAACAATTGCAAGCAAACAGCCGTAGTGTTTTTATCATGGCCTACATATGTACTTATTTTATTGATATCATTAAAATCCCGAAAATACTTATTTCTAGTCCCGGCATACGAGAGCGTAACCGTCAACATATCTGTATGCATACAAATGTATCGCTTGGATTGACCCGTGTTGCCGTTCCGTTCGTGGCGGTCATGTGCGAATCTATAAGATACATTTGCCTGTAAACAAAGCTATACATCATATTGACGTCGACGTCGCTGCCAAAGTCAAAAATACAACAAAAAATCGAAAGAAAAAACACACCCTATTCCAATTCCGATACAATTTATAGAGCAAAATGACTTTACAGCATTTGTTGACGCAACTCGTCGTCCAGGCGCACTTATTAATGTTAAATACGCAAAGATATTCGATTGTAGAATCTTAAAAGATTATCTGCTATAATGCTGTTACTAGAAGTGATTCTGAAATGAAGAATTCAAGTAAATTGCAATAATTTAAATATCGATTTTATTTTATTTTCTGTTCTATATTAACGCTGAATGGGAACTAAGTACTGTGAACTGAAGAAATCAATTTTTTTGATTGAGAATACTAAAATACTTTTGTATCTTTGTTACTTATTTTTGGCATGGGAGGCACACAATTTTGGTTTAATTAAGATAATGCCATGTTTTTTTTTTTATTATCATTTTGCTTTTATTTATTTAATCTTCTCATTAAGAACTAACAATAAGTTTAAAAATCTTAATTGTCACTATGTTTTGTTAAGTTTTTTTTTTCAAACTGATCCGCGATTTAGCGTTCTGCTTTCGCTGGGTTGCTTTTGGCGAAGACGGGATCGACTGCTGAGCTGCGTTAGACCTCTCGCTAGGTGGTTAGGATACGATTCCTCGAAAGCTTGCTGATGTATTTTTCCTTGAGTTCCGAAATTGTATTAATGACTGATGGAATGGCTTTGCATGTTTTCATTCCGAACGCATAACGGTGTCCCAGTGATGGTTCCTAGAATCTTTGATTGTGCCCGCTCTAAGATGTCAATATTGCTGTTACTGGCATTTCCCCATAGTTGTGAGCCGTAGGTTGGTTTCAGTATCGAATTGTAGAGTAGCGTCTTGTTGTCCAGGCTGAGCGGGGAGCACGCGTTAATGAGCCAGATTAGGTTGCTGGCTTTGAGTTTAGGATGCGTTTTTTTGGCTTCAATGTGACTGCACCAACTGAGTCTTCTATAAAGCGATGTGAATGGATATGGATAAGTTAAGAAATGCCTAAATTCGATCGATTTGACCTAAAGGAGCTATATGATGGACTTAATCGATTTTGATTCAGTCATAAAAATACTTTTGGATACCGAGTCTGGTCTTAATTCATTTATAAACAATTATTATTATTTAGTTGAGACTACTAGAATATTTTTAAAAACAGCATTGAGTAAACGAAAAGTTGAGAAAAATTTAAAAGTTAAATAGCTATTTATTCTATATGAGATACTTGAGTTAACCAACATTGATCTAATTTGACGAATGCTTGAGAACAATACAAAACTATATTTATTAAGCAACTTAAAACTGTTGGGGTTTTTCAAGGTTGATCAAAACAAACCTATTACATAAGGCATCATATATTCCTGATTTATTAATATAAACGTAGGATAGCATTATCCTTTTCGAAAAGTTGGTTGCTCCAGCCCTTAACATACAGACGAACAAATAGACGTGAATAAATTAAATTCTCGAGTCACCGTCACATCATTTTTAAGTTAACTTTCCGTATCTTCTATTCATATCGTGTTTGCGAATTGCGAGAACTCATTCTTTTCTAATAAAAAAAGCCGTCATTACAATATTTAAAGATCTACGGCAATAGATAGTCTGACACAGATTTCAGGTTTTTGCAACAATAGCAATAATAATTAACACAACCGTGCTTTGTATTTTCTTTGTTAGTGCAAAAAATTAATCTTAAAGCTGGTTTGAAAAACATTTTCCAAGTAGGGAAATGAATTAATTTTTAAGCTTTATTAACGTAAACAACTTTTTTTATAATTTGCTTTAATACTGCAAGCAACGGATCAGAAAATTGTGAATGTTATTGACGAATGTATACTCTTCCAGCACTAGACTCCGGGGGAGAAACGCTATTTGCCAAAAATAAATTTCGAATAACTAAAGATACAATTGTTCTGATTCGGCTTCAATAGAGCTTCTCATGTTCTGTCTTGAAGTGACTGACAGGGTCAAGTCAGAAGGAATTATTTTAGAACTTCTAGCTAAGTACTTTCTACAAAAACGAATCTTCTGATGACGATCTCATGTAGAGTATCCATAAAGCCACGATTCGCTTGCGTCTGCATGTTTGTTATGATCATAAAAACGTGTGTCTTTACCCGAACCCGTGCCCAAGTTCGACAACGGAGGTTGGAACAAAACAAAAAAAGTATTTGTTATTCTTGTGACATCACCAACAGCGGAGCATTTCGAAAATACACAAATAAACATAGAAGAAACAACAAATAAACAAGCCAACGGAGATGGCAATGTACATATGTATATGGAGGTGGGGACGCAGACCCAGACCAGGGCTACATGCAAGCAGAGCGTGGCGCTCACCCGCACGTGTTCCAAGTCGAAGCTGTATGCCTAGACTTGCCTGGCTGGCGCTGGCAACTACAGTAGCGGCTCACGTAAGAGCCCATCGATTCATCGAAAGACAGCGACTGCAAGATGTACATGATCAATGCTTTGAACTTGCGGGTTAGTCTATGGTCTACGGGGTGTGCTTGACTGAAGACGCATTCCCTCGTTGGCTCTGCGATCCGTGGACGTATCTAGATAGGCGCAGCTGTGTATTAGATAAGCAAAGTCTGACTGTGCTGCGGGTATTAATATGCAAATTAGTTGGAAACAACAAAAGAAACACAATAAATGACAATGGCAACAAAAGGAAGGTTGATGGAAAGTCAAAAATAAGCCAGATCGAATCGGGAATGAGCTACATATAAATAATACGTCCATATCTATAAATACGGTTGATATTTGTAGACTTTCGCAGTATCTTTGGATTGCAGCTGCTCTATGAAGAATATAATTATTTGCTTAATGTACAGATGGTCTGTTCCAAAAAAGAAAGATTTTTTCTTGTTTCGGAAGAAGACTTGTAATTAACACTTGGAACTTAAAGGAATGATAAGTTTTTTGTTGCTGAAAAGCATTTAATTATCAATTCTTATAACGATATTTACTGCTTATAGAATATTTAAATAATCTACTTGTATACTTTAAGTAATTATTTCTTAACATAACGAAGGTGGTTCGGTAAGTAGAATGCTTCAAGGATCACTGGAGGTACCAAGTAATTTAGTACAATCTCAGAGACTGCCAGTTTCGAACATTTAAATCCGCATGATTTACATATATTTGTTTTTACGTATTACAATTGCCGCAATATTTATAAATATCCCATATTTTATCGATAAATTCTTATATGGTTTGATCAGAAGACCAAAATGAAAGAATAAAATTATATAATAAGAAATAATGGTATCTGCGAAAGATTTCATATGTTTCACGTATTGCCTATAAGTTCTTAAGTTAAATGAGAAACAAAGGACTGCAAATGAATTGGGGAATACGATTATAAATAAAAAGTTAATATTTTTTATTGATTTTATGTAAAGAATATTTTGGCATGTGTTTTTTCTGACTTAAGTAAGTGGCGACTACATGGGCCATCATCATATAAGTATATTATTCTGCTCCTGATGTTTTTCTGCTTTTAACTGTACTGCAATTAAATTCATAGAATCCTCTATTAAATTTCTTAAAATTATCTTTAGATAATTTGATTGTGCTTGACGAAAAATTATTTCGATTGGCGCAATTTTTATACAATTTATTTTAACATCAACTAATTACGACTTTCCTATTTTTTTTTTGTTAAAAATTTTCCCCCATTTGCACCATATTCCCGTTTGTCATAAATATGTTTTTATTTACTTTATTATTTAATATGCAACATGGTGGGATTCTGGAAAAATGAAAGTATATTTTAAAAATAATTTCACATTAAACATTAAAATAATATTGTAACTTTATTTTGACGATACCTCTTAATTTCATATGCAACAAAGCAGTCGGAATTAAATCACATAAAGCATGCGAATTCACGAAATTAGGAACACAAAACTAGCGTTTTGAAATATAATGCGGAACAATATGGATCCAATAATTGGAACACGGCTATATAAGTTGAATATTTAAGTCGAATCGGAATTTTAATATTTGTAAATTTTGAAGGCGCGTGAAATTGAATTTAGTATTTTTGGATTTCTCTAATAGACCAAGTATTTTTCAGACCACACTCGTTTGTTCAAGAAACCTAACATCTGTAAAATTATTAAAAATGGTGAAAACATTTCAATTTCATTTGTAGTCTGAAACAAAGCTTTGAATAATAAAAAACTGATCATCGAAATGGAAAGCAAAGGTTCGAACTTTGAATTTTTCTGGGATTCTGAAACTCCGTGGCTGCCTTAGTTCATATTTCAAAAACGCCTAACAATGTTTCTCGTATCAACATAATTTAGCTTCAATATTAAAGTTAAGGATTTAATTTACGCAGCTTATAAAAGGCGTTTTTCTATTCATTTAGAAACTACCAAAATATAAAAATATTACCGTATTTAAACATTTGATTGTTTCGATCCGATAGGCGGTGTTTTTAAAGAGGTTGCCGTGCAGATATAATATAAATCATCTGCAACTAAAATTCAGAGTAAGTTAAAATATATATAGTTATATTTGATGAAGAGTATATAATTTCTTATAGTTTTTTCAAAACAAAATAAATACCATTTATTGATTCAATATCTATTTAACAATTGCCGAACGGGGGATTAGTGTGTAAGGTAGAAATGTGGTGATTTAAGTGTTTTAGTGAAATCTAGTCTCTAAATCTCCTTAAGAAATAACGAACTTCTGAAGAGGAGCAAATTTAAGAGCTTGGCACCGCATCGAGTTAGTCCGGGTATGCTGCATGCTCAATAAGGTTGTCTGCATCTGAATAGTTAGTTCTATTTTAGATCATGTTCAACTCATGAAAAACTTGTAACTTTTACATTTAAGGTAGCTGCTAATATTTACCTCTAAAGGCGAAGTTCGTAGGTTAGATGTCCCACAGCAGCTTTGTTACATTTGCCTAGCACTAACATAGCTAGCAAAATTTGTCTTAATAAATATCCTCGTTGTTCGGATTCTGCTAAAAACTGCAAATGCGTGTTGCTTATAATATATTTATAGAGAAATATATATCCATGCTTTGAAGCGATGACAGCACACTCAAGGAGTATAAATTTAGTGAATTTATTACTTTAAGAATTTGTTAAATAAATTTCTTTTAAAAGTCTGTACTAACTCTCAGAAATCCGTGAGTGAACCTAAATTATTTTGCAAATTATGGAAGATTGGAATGTATTTTTCTCAACTTCCAGAAAATATAAAGATTTATCATGAAGTATTTTCTACTATTTTCTTAGGTAGGCAATTTATTATATCGCATAAATCTAAGAACTTTTATAAATTGTTCAATTTGTATAATCAAAAATATAATATTTTTAACCCATTTTGGGCTTACGGCTGCTTTAATTTATGTATACCCGTTGTTGGTCGATTGGTCGACGGCTATCATGTGTATCCGGGGCCCAACTGGCCCTACAATTACAACCATGACTGTGTGTGGCGAACGCTTTCTACAAAGCCAATACAGTAGCTTATGTAAACAATGGATGAGCATTCATCGAGTGGGGGCGCCGCCGCTAGTGTCACCATGAGGTGCGCGCTACGACGCAGTAGAATTGGAGTCCAAGTGCGATAACGTTAGCAGGCCTTAGGCAATCACCCCCTTTCTTCGCAGTGGCATAGTCGTAGGCGTAGGTGTTGGCGCGAGTGTTGGCATATTGAATAGGTCGATGCGAGCTAGAGCCCTGGGTATACACCTCTATATGCACAGCTTTTGATGCGCGATCCGTCAGACATAATAATAATAATAATAATAATATGTGGTCCCCAAATGAATGAGTGCTAAGTGGACGAACGTTACGAAGCGTTCGTTTTGGCTGCGGCTTGCTTCACTCGACCGACTCTCAGCTGGGGCGTGACAATTTCTGCGACGTGGCATTTTGTTGTAAGCATTTCGTGACGCTTAATGTTGGTTATGATTTTATCTAATATGCATATGTACTATCCGAAAATTTACATAGTACTTCAAACAATATAATGCTAACTGCGTCCGCAGCCCCCCTTTGTCTAGTGCTTATTGGTTGTCTTATTGTCGCTGTTGTCGCTGTTTGGTGTTTGTCACCACGTTCAATTTGCGGCTCTTGTTCTTCGTACAGTTTGTAAACAAAACGCGATTTGAATTCGAAATGTCAACGCGAACGCGCTACATACTATTTCCAAACAATATTCAAAGGCGACAACTTTTGGGGCAATAAGTCCCACCAACCGCACAGCCCCTCCCGCAGCGCCTTACAATGTCCATTCAGCTGATATTTTGACTTTTGTTGTTGTTTTTATTTTTGCAATAATTATGCAAACTCACTCAATTCGGTGGTGGCAGTGGTGGTACGTTCTGTCCCATAGTACGCGCGAGTAATAACAACATTCATGATAATATTGTACAATATTTTTTTGTGGGGGGGTATCATAAATTGTGTTTTATTTGTTGCATTTAAATGCTGCTTTCTGGTTGGAGACTGATTTGCATTTTGACTTTGTTTGCTTTTAATTAGCAATTTATATTTATTTTTCAACTTTTGTTTTATTGATGTTTTTTTTTTTTTTTGGTGGAACTAAAGCGTAAATGATTTGGATTTAAAATTCAAATGTGGCGCCAAGCGGAGTGTCCAAAAACTGGACGTGTTGAGTTGAGTGTTCAAAATACAAAATGCTTTTCTATCAAAAAAAAAAAAAAACAGCTCGATTTGTTTTTCGATTTGTTTCTCGAGCAACCAGTTTTAATGTCTCGTTATTAATGTTTTTATTTAAATGAATTGAAGAATTGGCGGAGGGGGTAAATCGCAGCAAAATGAATACTTTGTCAGTGTGTTTTTGGCACTTCAGCTCAGTTCCAATAAAATTTTAAATAAAAATGCTGTCGTTGTGAATAAGCTATGAAGAGCTCAACTATTTGAAGGGTAAACGCTGCATTGGGGTATGCAAAGTATGAATTTTAGACATATCATTATGATCATTTGCATCTTATTCTCAAAAGTTACCTAAAAGTAAAAACTATTCCTTTGGACAAGTGAACCGACATGGTCTGCGTACTGTCGAAATCGCTGCATTAGGATTGCAAAATAGTCCCAAAAATTGGATATTCAAAAATATTGCAGTAAGAAATGGAATAAAGTGTGGTTCATAAGCACTTTGTGGTTACTGTCGACCTTAAATTTGGTCTATAACTTTACTATCAAAAATCACGTTCGGTAAGTCAATTTGAATTTCTTATTTATCTCACTTCTCGCAAACAAATTTCTAGTTGTATGGATGTGTGAATGAAAAAATTGTCGCTTTTGAACAGAAAATCAACCAAAAGTAATGCCAGAAACCAGCAATCATGGGGAAAAGGTGATTGTTTGAGTTGATCATCATCATGATCCAGAGGCGTCATTCGGCCGTATTTTTTCATCTCTTTGTTAATGATATTATCCTATCTTATCTTGATTCCCCAAATCGAGCTTCTTTGACCAATCATGAACTATTAAAACCTATCTTGGTCAACGCTGTTTCTTTGGCTTCTATTTGGAAACAATGTTTAAATTTATATGCTACTTTCTGTTTTTCATCTTTTACATTGTAAATCCAAGTTCCTGGCTAGCCCCAGATGTGAGACGGTGCACATCTATACAAAAATTCACCCATCAGGCTAGGAATACGGATTAGATTTATTATATTTTTTTCTCGTTATCGTTTATTATTTCATAATTTTTGGAATGTTTAACTTGTCTAATATTAAGGTCAACTGGACTTAGTTGTTCCCTTTCATATTAATAAATAAAAAAATAAATAAATATTCACTACCGTAAGATTCTCACAATTTTTTGTTGATCAAAATGAAAGTACTCGACTTGGATGCTGTTCGAAGAGAACAGCAAGGCAGGCAGGCAGTCCCAAAAATAATTAGATCGGTCAAATGCAGAGCCAGGTTCATAGGCAACTGCTGACGAACCCCGCTAAAAAGTCGATATCAATCGAAATTGCAGCAGGCGGCTGGCTGTTGGTCAGAAGAAGAACTCTTCTCTTACAAGATAAACCCATATATATACAATATCGAACGCCACATACCCTATGCATTTGTACATAGATTAACGTGCTTATAACGAAGTGCTTAATTTATGCATAAATTATGCATCCCTTATTTTTCACCTTTAATAATATTTTGAAATGCTTTCTTTGTTACTGCGGTCTATTAAAAGCGAATTCTTTTAATATAAACAAATCAACGATTTATATGTATTTTCACTTAGGATGTTTATTTTCGTTTTATATGCCACTCATCTAGTAATTCATTCATTCATTCAATTATTCAGTTTTTCATTCATGTTTTTGTTGATCTTAGACAACCATGTGTTCTTTTTTTTTGTTACTTTTTGCTTATTTAACGTTTTCGTGATTTATGCAGATTTAACGAAATGTGAAAAGGATAGCCGCATAATTTCGTAAATATAAATAAATAAATTAAACAATTTCTGTTATGGTTGGTGTTTTTTTTATAAAAGGTGCAATTTATAAGACACACATAAAACGGTTCATTGCTGGAACTAGTTCCATTTCATCTAAGATGATATATCGGTTGATTAAGTTTTGTTTGTTTGTGGGTGAAGATGTGTGCAGGTACGGATATGCCCTGGCCTGGCGAATCTGTGCCAAATGTATAAATTTTGAATTCTTTTTGAAAAACATCGCACAATAACATAAAGCCTAAACAAAACAATATAAATTGCGCTTTATTTAAGTACAAAAATAACAAGAGAACGCAATGTGAATAACAAAACAAAAAATCAACAAAAACAGAAAAATAAAAAAAAACGAAAAAGAGGCCAGAGAGAATATATTAGAAACACATTTTGTGTATTTTTCGGTGTGTGTCAAGTGTGTGTGTGTGCGCGCGCCCAAAAAGTCGGTTAGACATATGAACACTCACTCACTCATTGTTTCAGATGGGGAACTAGAGATGACGCTGTTAGCGGGAACGCTTTCTAGGACTGCTGCGGCAACTGCTGCGCCAAAAATCGCTTAAATGCAAAACTATAGAGCAAAAAATTTGTTTACATGCCGCTTTCCAACAATTTTTGCGTCGTCGTAGCCTCATCAAAATTTTATTTTTCACTTTCGGTTTTCTCCGCCGTATCTGCTTACTCCTAGCGCAACAGACCTAAAGCAAGTGAGATGGCGAATAGTTTTTAAATGTTTTTGTTTTGATTGCAAAATTTATTTACTTTTTAGTTTTTGCATTTTTGATTATATTTTGAACAATTTATTATCCACAATGTAGTGGGTGTGGGGGAAATCTAAACTATTTTCAGAATGACGTTTATGGTTTTGGGACAAAAATATTTTCAATTTTCAATTGCGAGTATACGAATACGACGAAAATCATGCAAATAGTGATATGGTAGTAATAGGAAATACGTTCCTATTTTGAGACAAATGGACAAATATTATTTTCTATATAAATTACACAGCTTCCCAACTCAAATTGAAAACCCATTTCTTCAAAAAAAAAAAAAAGTTTTATTCAAATACAAAACTAAAAAAAAAAAAATAAAACACCTTGGGTGTACGCTTCCCTACAATGGCATTTTGCGACCCTCGAGAGAGAATGTAACAGCACGCCGATTTCCATTTACGCGCTTAGCGTTCAAAAATCGATTCACATGTTTTTCATAGCGATTAGTTATTTTTTTGCCATTTCCAGGTAATTCGCCAACGACATCCGATTTGGGTCGTATTATGTAGTCCTTGTTTGATGGCATTGGAACTCGTGCGCGTGGTACCCAGCCTGGATCTCCAGGACCAATTATTTTATCTTCATTCATATATGCATTAAAGGCTGCTTTACGAGCATCGGGCTTTTTGGAATGAGCCTGAGAAAATCTTTCAAGGTCACGTTGCTGTCGCTCCTCCTTGGTCATCGCAGTGAAATCGCAGCTTATATTAAAAAGCGGACGTGACCATTTCCCAATTAAGATTCCTGCTCGATCACGATTTGGTTTTGTCTCCTGTGGATGCTTACACAAATACATTAAAGCTTTTCCGATGCTCGATTGCTTAAGATAGGTTACATCGATACTGGGAAAAATAGTCAAAATTTTCAAAACACCTTCACGTATTTGCACGTTCGGCAAACATCCATTTGGTAGTGGAGCCAGCCAGTCAGTAAGCACGTTAAGAACGTCGTGTTCCAAAAAGGCAAGATGCAGTTGCTTTTTAATAAGCTGGGACATTGCATATTTTAGCAAAGACATTTTTTTCGTCGCTGGCTTGCCTTCAATATTTAGCTGGCGGTCCTCATTTGCAGCATCTCTCATATTCGAAATTAATAGGTCTATCAGATCGTCATTATCATTAATCAGAGTTATATTCGGCTTGCGTCGTCGTCCGCGTCTCTCTTCTTTTTTTTGTTGTAACATTATATCAAAGTCAGAAATAAAGGGCTCCTTGCTGGGCTCAACAGCAACCTTATTTTTATCTTGTTTCTTCTCTAAGCCCTCTTCAATTATATCTTCCGACATTTTTGTCTTCTTTTTAGCACGTTTTTTCGGAAGTTCCTCATCTTTGTCTTTACTGACACGTTTCTGCGATAGTTTAGAATTTGAGCCTTGGAAATCTTTTTTGGAGCATTTAGAGCCGCTATGTGAATCTCTTGATGCGCTTCGGGAACGATGACTTCTAGCTCCGCTTGGGGAACGACTAGAGGCGTTTCCAGCACTTCTCGATCTGCTACGGGAACATATAAAGCCGTTCTTTGGTTCCGATCGAGAGCCACTACGGGAACGACTATAGCTGCCACGATCACTTTTGGCTCCGCTTGGGGAACGTCTAGTGCTGCTTTGAGCACTTCTAGGTCTGTTACGAGAACGTCTAGAGGCGTTCGATCCTGATCGGGAGCCATTTCGGGAATGGCTATAGCTGCCACAAAGACTTCTGCCTCCGCTAGGGGAACGACTAGAGGCTATTCTAGCACTTCTCGATCTACTACGGGAACGTCTACAGACGTTCTTTCGTCCCGATCGAGAGCCACTACAGGAACGACTAGAGCTGCTACGAGCACTTCTGGCTCCGCTTGGGGAACGTCTAGTGCGGCTTCGAGCACTTCTAGGTCTGTTACAAGAATGTCTAGAGTCGTTCGATCCCGATCGAGAGCCACTACGGGACCGAATAAAGCTGCCACGGGCACTTCTGGTTCCGATAAGCGAATGACGAGATCTGCTCCGAGCACTTCTAGATCCGCTACAAGAACGTCTAGAGGCGATCGATCCTGATCGAGAGCCACTACGGGACCGAGTATAGCTGCCACATTCACTTCTGGCTCCGCTAGGGGAACGACTAGAGCCGCTTCGAGCACTTCTAGAACTGCTGCGGGATTGAGAGCCACTACGGGAACGACTCGAGCCGCTATGAACACTTCTCGATCCACTTCTTGAACGACTAGATCCGCTATAAACACTTCTAGATCCACTTCTTGAACGACTAGAAAAGCTATGATTACTTGATCCGCTACGGGAACGGTTAGAGCCGCTTCGAGCACTTCTAGATCTGCTGCGCGATTGAGAGCCACTACGGGAACGCCTAGAACCGCTACGAGCACTTCTCGATCCGCTACGGGTTTCACTTCCTGAACTACGAGAGTATCCCGATCTACTACGTGAACGTTGCGATTCGCAACTAGAACGTCTAGAGCCTCTGCGAGAATGAAAAGAACCACTGCGGGACCTTCGAAATCTCTTACGAGAACGTCGCGAATCAACTAGCGAACATTCTGACCCATCATTTGATAGTATTGATCCACTACGATGACGATTAGCTGGGGAACTACTTTCAGATTTCTGCCATACCCTGGGGGATCCACAAGAAGATGGGCTAGATCCAACTCGAAAAAGTTCCTCGATTGACATAGAACTATACTGTTTATGCTGCATCATACCAGTTTTATTTTTTTTATACAATTTTTACGGTTCAAATTATGTAAAAAATTAATTGCAAATAACCGTATACATTGCAATATGAACGTAAAAGTTTGCTTGCTATGATTTGAATAAAATTATTTTTTTTTTATTTCAAAGCAATAGAACCACACTGTTCCAACTGTAGTCAATAACTAAATATTTCGTACTCCAGGAATATGTTTATAGTTTTTACTATGCCTACCAAGATCAAGGCAAACTAGAACTAATTTTTTGGGGCTTGTCTTACTATGAGTTTGGTATTACTCTTATTTATTCCTATGGTCATAGAAAGAAGGCGTGTGGCAAAGTCCTTTTTAGACCGACAAAGCTAAGGCTCTATTGCGCCTCATCCTACGCAGAAGCATTGATTGCGTCGAGGACGAATGCAGCTGCACTTAGAATGTTCAAGAGAAAAGTGGGGCATTCGAATGAACCTTGGACTGTATGATTTCTACAATAACATAGACGTCTTCCAGCTTATCAAAGCACATGTCTTTCGTATGGACAAAGGCTCTCAAGCGAAGAAGGTGTTCGTTGCGAAAGTCGACGGAGCGAGATGAAGGAGATGATCAAAGGTCGATTAAAAGACCAGGTGAAGAAGGACCTAACTACAGGGGCGCCTGGCAAAACCCAGTGAGGTTGGCTGTAACCCGAAAACGGGGTGTAGTGGCCAACTAAAAAAACTACATAGTAAGAGAGTAACCTGAAGATTTAAAAAAATTTTCGTTAAAACCGCTCTACATTCATTTCTTTCAAATGTATTTGAACAATTTCAATTGATAATTTCATCTCCTTACGTTAATTAAAATATTGATAACAATTGTGCACTTAACTATTTCAAAAATGAAATTTTGCAAAACATATCTCCTTGAATATCCAGATTAACGCATTTTTCAATATATCAAAAACTTCGTTGCACATTTTTTAAGCCGCATTCAACAATCGGAACAATCCACTTTGCTGCTTTGTGCCATCATGTATCTCGGTTGATCTAGATAGTCACATTTGGCTATGGACAGTTCCCTCGTCACAATGCCAACCCAAACCAAATAACTATCTGCTGATGTGCAAACCCTGAACATAATACCAACAAAGACGCAAATACAAATTGTATAGATTGCACTAGGTAGCGAGAGCTCCTCTCATCAGGGCACACACAGACACACAAGTGTTTAGCAACCTGATCAAGGGCTTATCTCACCGATCGTCTGGAAGGCAGGCAAAGTGCATTAACGTGCAGAGCCAGGGGCTCAGTGCATTTGTCATGGGGATAAATTGTCTGCTCCGGCCTTAACTTATCCCACAACAAACACAATCCCAAGCATTGTTGTCATAAATTACACATCAATTGTCTCGTCCTATGTATGTCAGTGGATGGAGTTCTGTGTGTGTGTGTGTGATGGTGTGCAATCAACGTACTATTTAATTTACAAGTCCCAAGACTGGATCTGCTTCTACCTCACGTTTAACAAAAAACCAAAAAAGTGTCAAAAATATCAAATGTCCTTTTGTGGACACGCACACGAAATTGCAGTGCTGGGATTTCCTTTCATCCAACCTGTGCGCTTTCTTCACGCTCGCTGCATTTCTATTCCTAACTCTCTAGTACATAATACGTACGTACATTGGAACAGCTACCTGTAGAGCATAATTAATTTAATCATTGCTCATTGCACACATTGATGCTGGGGAACAAAGGGACAGTGAAAGACGTGAGTAGTGCACGAATTGAAGCAGAAGAAAGGTTAGATAAGGCATGGGCATGGCATGGCACAAGTGTTCATTGTTTAGGCCTCCTTTTGACGTGCCCCAGACCCACGACAGGCAGAGACTTGCCTCTGTCCCTATCTTAGCTACTCGTGCAGCA
This sequence comes from Chymomyza procnemis, assembly GCA_035046065.1. NCBI lineage: Eukaryota > Metazoa > Arthropoda > Insecta > Diptera > Drosophilidae > Chymomyza > Chymomyza procnemis. The sequence goes on along the minus strand of JAWNOJ010000013.1, from coordinate 26,532,849 downwards.
GCAGCACCACCACCACCACCATCAGCACCAGCACCAGCACCACTCCAAACAATCCGAGTCTAACAAGCGAGGCATGACAGGCACTTTTTTTTTCTTTAGTTGTTTTGTTTTTAAGAGGCCTCAAGTGAACCTGAACCGAACCCTCAATACTGATTGAGTTCTGAGGTTTCGAGTCGATCATCGTCGTCCTCATACATATTCTGCTCGTCATCGTCGTCGTCATGCTCATAATCATTATCATCAACTCTTCATTTGTGTATTATGGATGTGACAAACAAAGACCGTGTATGAAAGCGATCGAGCCAGCTCTTGAGGGCTATACCGTATCCCACTGTGCGGGTCGGCTGCCCTTGCCTTTCGCTCGCTACAACAAATACTCAAAACAACAACCCGAATCACAGAGCACAAAGCAGTGGATGGATCGCACAACAATATTTGGCACAGAACGAGCCAGATTATCAAGCAACTTGTTTGTGCACGTCCAGAAATGGCGTATCTTGGTAGTTGAATGTAAATCATTGGCTCTGCAGATGATCGTTTATATGTTTGTGCAACAAAACACACAGCTGGGCTTGCCACATTTTTATGTTGCTTGTTGGTCACTTCTAGGCTGGCTCCAGCTGCTTTCTACAGAAATTAGGCAACAGCTCACAGTGCGCACTTTGCATATAAATCATTATTATGACTTGTTTTTCACTTTATTACCATATCACCATATACAAGTACGGAGCGACCGTAGATGTATGGTACGTATGTACGCATTTTCAGTGAAGATTCTACACGTATATATATAACTATATACATTATTATATCTATTTTCATACGTATGTGCATGTTTAGGTTTTGTTTATTGAAAGAAAACTAATTTTTAGTTCCAAATACCTACAATGGACGAAGGCCGCGCCACAAAGTGCTGATTGAAAGCCATTTGTTAGTTGAATCTTCGTTAGAGAAGGGCATAGCTATATGCAGACGATTCTTGCAACACGGCAACATTATTAGGCCCATTGATCTTATTTATAGTGCCAAATTAATCAAAATTATGCCTGTGCAGTGTTTAGTTGGTGCGGATGGATACAAAGATTTTGAAGATCAGATGTGGTTACCGATTGAGTATAAAAAAAATTTCTTTTAGTTGCGCTTACCCAATTATTTCACTTAATCTTGAAGCATGACAACCCTGTTTGTTATTTATTTACAATTTAAGCTTTGAACTTAAATATTTTAAAAACATAAAGACAAAATATTGGCCAAAAAGTAAAGGGAATTTTAAATTGAAACAGAATTGCGTTTGATAGCGGACAAATCGAATTATTTTTGGATTGGCTTTGACATCGATGTCAAATTTCATGTCATCTCAATTCCTTAGTTTTTCGATTTTTACAATGCCTGCAGTTATTCAACAACGAAGTTTCATCATGAAATTTCTGGAGCCGTTATACTGAGAATGTTGTAAAAGGCCTTTGAGCAACAGGCTCTATCCAAGACACGTATATTTCAATGGTATAAAATCTTCGAAGAGGTCCGAGAAAGTATTGAAGTCGCAGAGCGGCCTGGTCCACGTCAACTGATGAGCAATATGTCAACAAGACAACATTTCTGGACTTGTTGGAATATCAGAAGGATCAGTTAAAATCATTTTAGAAGACCATTTGTGGCAACAACAGTCAGTTTCTTGGGAAAACAGCGTCGAGTTGGTGTGTGTGAAACCATGCTTTTCGACTATCCAGATGAGATGAATCGCATTAGAACTGTTGACTAGACATGAATTTTCGCTTACGACCCGAAATTAGCCGATAAATCGAGCGAATTTTGTGCGAGCCAAGTCCGAAAAAAAAACCTAAAGTCGTCCAAAATCTAGAACATGTTGACTGTTTTCTTCGATTACCGTGGTGTATTGCACTTAGAATTCCTTCCAAACGGTCAAGCTGTTAATAAGTTATAATAATATAAATAAATAAATAATATTATTTGACTGTTATGCATCGTTTGTATGAAGCAATTCATCTCAAGCGGCGAGACGATTGGATTTTGCGTCATTGTGTTCGTTTTGCCCAAAATTCGACTCGTTTCGTTCCACAACCGCTTTATTCGCCCGATTTGGCTCCGTGTGACTTTAGGCTATTCTCTAAACTCAAAAATCCAATTCGTGGTCATAGTTTTGGGTCAATAAAGCGGATACAAACCAAATCGAAGAACGAAGTGAAGACAATCCCGGAAATAACTTTTCTGACTATTTCGAAAACTGGAAAAAATGCTGGCTTTGCATGGGACGGTGACTATTTTAAGGGAATGAAATAGATTTAGAATAATACAGATTTTTTGAATTGCCCGTTAGTTTTTGCCTACATTAGTAATACTAGTCACCGTCCCTACCCAGATTGTCTAACTTTTTATGCGGATTAAGTGTGACATATGGGACCGGTTAGAAAGTGGTTAGAAATTAATAATTAAAGAATTTAATTATTATTCAATCAAAGCAGCTAAAAGATCATTGCTGACCAATTGGAGGACTAAGCCTAAGAAGTAATAGGATATACATAATGGTAAAGCTAAAGTTGGAATATTTCGAGTTATTCTGAGTGGACTGACACAAATATTTTTTTTTGAGATGTGCGTTTAGAACAATGAGCTCAAGGAGTGCCATGTTCTGCGTTAATTTAGGAAAGTCAATTTTTGAAGTAGGATGTTAAATCCCAATTTAAGCCGCGCCATAGACTTCGCGAGCTACAATTGTCTGCGTACATTTTCTTGACTCCTTCATATATGCTTACCTATGAATTTGAATTAAACTAGATTTGCCACATGTTTCCTTGATACCATTTCAAAGCTCTTGTGAGCTAACTCAATGATTATTTGTAAAATATTCTTTGTGCTCATATTCTCTATTCGGGAACTATCAAAATAATATTTGATTTTTGTTTCAATATTAAGAAAAAGCTAGCTTAAGCAAGAGATTAAACATCCCAGCGATATGTGTGTACGTTCCTATTTAATGGAATTAATTAAATCAATAATGTTTTGTGTTCCAACGACTACAGCCCCCACGAATTGCATAATGTGGCACAAAGCGATTTTAAACAATGTGGTAGACCAAAGTTTTAATAAAAAACAAATATAATGCAAAATGTGTGTAATATCAACAATTTATTGCAATCGGAGGCCCTATAAAAACAAGGCCAAAAAACAAACAACTTCAATACATGTGGAAGAGATACAGATGCAGAGATACAGGTCCGATGAAAATTGTAAACAGAAAAGGACAAGCAATTACCAGGGCCAAAAAGAAAACAAACAAGAAAAATACAAAACAAAATGAAATGAAAAAAGCTAAGAGAGAGAAAAAAAAACAACGATATACACAAACCAAAATTACCCGACTTGCTTAAATTCTGAAAAGCCATTAAACGCAGCTGGGGCCTCATAACAGCACCGAACCGCAATTATCATGAACACAGCGAACTGGGGGCCATGTCTTTGCAGTCGAAATGTACGTCACTAGCTATGGCATGGGGTTGGAATTGGAGTTGGTGTTGCTTGGGCTTGAGGCTGGAGCTGGGGTTGGGTATTGCGTACTGGGTCGAGAGGGTCGCCCAGCTAGAGAGCATAGAAAACACTTTAGCGCAAAACTTAAATCGTTAAATATTTATAAACGAGCTGAGGAAACGCAAAAAACGCTAAAAAAAACAACATGAGCAAAACATAAAGCTCTTCATCAACAAACAACCAAACAAGAACTTGGCGCTGGCGTAGAGATGGGCATGGCTACGGACATGGGCAGGGGCCATAGAATTTACACAATGGTAAGTTGACAAACACCATTTTTGAGGCTGGGAGACAGCACTGGTAGACAACTGGTAGGGTGCCGCTGGCTGGTCAACTCAATTGTTGTGGCGACGTTGTTGTATATCAACACATCATAATCCTGACTGTGCGTCGTAGATCGACCAAGGATGCTGCTGGCAATGGAATAAGCCTAAAAGACGAGCTGTATATAAGACTTAAATATAATAAGACTTTAATGAGCTTAACTACACTGGGTGAGTGTATTTTGGAACACCACCGAATACGCTACACGAATGAGTTACTCATATGCCATGATTTATACTAGTGTAAGTTGTGTCCCTTGGATGTAACTTGTTTTTAATAGACATACAGACATTTGTCATTGGGTGAATTGCTTATTGTGCCGTATTTTATTTTAAATAATAAATACTAAAGTTACATAACTGGAATCTTTCTTGTAAAATAAGAAGGTAAGAAACTCCAAATCTGAGCGCTTTTAGTTACTAAAGTTTGGCTCGATCTATCATTCCACAGTTAGATTTTTCCCACTGATTCTTATTTAATCGATTACTCGAACAAGAAATAGACATAGTTGTACCAGTTGAAACCAATTCTTTCCCAGATATACAAAATGCTGTATGTATTACCACTATGCTCCTTATCCTTCAACCTATTTTTTAGTGTGTTGGAACAAGAAGCTCGAACTAGCACAGAGCAGCGGAAATTGCTGATCTACTCCGGAAAGCATTTACGCCCCCCACAAGATGCACTCAACTGCAAGTAGAAGTCAACCCAGCCCTACTCCAGTCAGACAATCAGAATTAGTAGAAGAGGTTGAACGGATATCCAGACACTTTTTCCGTCTATAAATATTGGCTAATATATTTAATAGATGTATTGTGATAGGTCACTTTTCTACCCTATAAATAGAGTTATAGTCTCAAAATCGGCAAAGCCGAGTGCCTGTGTTGAATAAGACTGATTAGATACCGTATCACCGTAGAGCGCTCATATTCCACACCGCTGGATGCCATCGAGCCTTGGCTGCGTAAATGTAGAATAACTGTGAAGGAAAGTTTATCCACAACGGAATCCCCATTGCATCAAAATACTTAGTCACGAAGCTCTATAAGCGACTGGCAATTGGCGTATCTGCATCCTACGCAAATGGAAACAAGCCCAAATAAAATTCCTTTCCTTTCCTTCCTTTAAAGAACCTACTGAATCCAGTTGCAAGGTCTCCCAAACGCAGTGTCGTACAGTGTTTCCAAAACAAGACCTTGGAACGGTGCCGAACAGCCAAACGTATAATGACAATTTGACTCTTTATAATCAACAAGCACAAAGAACTAATAAGGATCTGTTTGCAAATACTCTACTTGCGATCGAACTGCAGAATAGCCAAACTACTAGGAGACGCCAGAAAACACACTCCATCTATCTGCTAAGAAATAGTCATAGAATTCCTCTATCACGACGGTAAAAAAATATAATTTAAATAAAAATAAAAAAGATTTGTAACCAAAATATAATTTTCCATCATTTTGTATCCACTTCGAGCTTTACCTATAATTCTTATGCTAAACCGATTATGCTATTCCTGGCAAACTGTTGTCTTACGATTTTCCGACGTTTATTTTAGACAATAAGCTTGTTCTATGCTATTCAAACAAAGCCCTCTTTAATTATGCAGTCTCAAACAATTGCTGCTTATTATCTATGTAGAGCCAATTAAGTTATCAAATTAACTCCATTCTGGGAAAACGAAACGAATTTCTTGAGCTAAAAGTAAAGCAAAGAATTGCCCAGAACCAACGCGCCTGTAGCACTAATAATATACAACTTTGGTTGGTAATACATGCTCTAGTTTTTTGTCAGCTCTCTTAGATTTATGGGATTGTTGTAGTGCGATTGTCCAGTTGGTGCTAACCTGTGACCCGTGCAACACACACACACATATCCGACGACCACGACCCACAGCGCCGCAACAAGCACTACAATAGTTTAATTAACATTAACGCTGACTACTGATGGCAATAAAAAACCATTAAAAGGAATTTATTTTAAGGACCGAACAGACTATAAATCACATTACATGGAGCAATAAAAACAAAAGCAACTTGGTGGTGATGGCGGTGGGTGAAATGGGTGAGCGCCAGTGGAAAATGAAGGAAATGAAAGTAGGGAAAACACACGTCTGGTATGGTGCTGGGAGTGGGCTGTCAGAGCTCGGGAAGGCAGTTAAATGTGTTGCCCCAGAGCAGCAGGTTATGCTAAGATGTTGCTGGCGACCATGGGGTGCCCCCCCTTGACGGGGTGTTATCGTTGTGTTGTAATAAAATAGAAAAATGCTTTGTATACGGGGGCGGGGGGGAAAAATCAATGCATCAAATTGACCGTGGGAGTGTGCGACACTGACTCAGTCCCCACTGAAACGAACATGTATATGAAAGGGGTAACAATTTCAACAAAATGCTCGCAGACAGTGGCCGAAAATGGAAAGTCTGCTGGCAAATCAGACAATAATATAATATAGCAAACTATTATAGGTATAGCAAAAACTGTTTTACGTGAGCACCACAAATTCACATCGAAAATGTTTACTTTTTACTTTTAGTTAGATATCATGATGCTCGATTACCCAATACCCAAGAGAAGCAAACCAGTGTAGCACAGTGTCTAATATATCCATAACATTTAAGTGGAGTAGGAAACACATTGATTTGCCATTTGAGTGTAAATTCATTGCAATAAAATCTGCGTTCGAAAGTTTTTAATGCCACTTTCAATATTTGTTTTCGGGCACCAACCAAAAACCCTCCCCCAGCGAACCAACAAATAAAAACATCACTCCTTTAGCATAACAGAGTAGTTATGTGCGTGTTCCTACTCCGCGAATCGAGTCGAGTTCCGTTCAAGTCTTCTCCACACTAGCGTTTCGTAATCGAAACTTTTAACGACTTGATGCGATTCGAAATTGCGTAATATTGAGGCACTAATACACAGACCAACAGATACTTAACTACGTCCTGTAGGTTTGTGTATGTGTGTGTGTCAAGTTAAATATCGGCTCATATCCTTACACATACATAACATATATGGAAGTTTTTCTGTGTTTGGTGCTCGCTCTTGTGTACATGCTACCCTTGTTGAGGATGCTTCAGTTTTTATTCACTGTTTTAAGTGAACTTTTGCACACTACTTTTATATTGCAAGGCATATGTGTTTGAACGCATTGCGGAATATTCGACTATAAGATAACAAGTATTCCCGGCAGTTTCTTTAGTAAATAGCAGATGTGTATGTACTCTAAATGCGAGCTTATTTTTTACGTCTTTGATTGTGAATGGTTGAATAGAGAGTTGATGCAATATGAATCCAAAATTAAAAGTCAAGGGGTCTCATGCATGCTTACGGGCAATGCAAAAAATTATTCTTAGAATTTGAACAACAAACTTGAAGAAAATATTAATTTATTTCAACGAAGACATTGCCAGTTAAGAGTAAATCACACTTGGATAAAACAAATAATCCTGCATTTTAATTGGCCATCAACGAACTCTAATTTGTTTTCACACTGACTAAGATTCTCTACCCATATTCTCTTCATATTACAAATGCGTCAAAGTTGTGCTCATAAGAAAAAATCGAAGACCCCCTTACCTAAAGTATGTTCATGATAGCCTGAAGAGATGATTTAACCAAGCCCGTCTGTCAGTTGACCTTTCCCTCTGTATGAACCATGTTCGTTCGTCTGTTAAACGCCTAGATCCCAGAAGAAGTAGAACAACCAACTTTTAGAAAAAACAAATCCTAAGGGATGCAAGTTTTTTTAGTGCCATATAGAGGATACATGATATAGCTGCTATATGGCTGTTTTTAACCATCATCCAAATTTTTGGGTGAATATTTCGATTGTTTATTAAATTATTTTAACCAAATTTGACACCCAAAATTTTTTTGTGTTTCCGAGCATGATTTGGTCGAATTCGGATAGCTGTATCCTAAAGTTTCAATAGCTAAAAACGGTTGAAAAAACTTTATTTGTGCATTAATTTTAATGTACTTCGTTGATTTTTCAACTAATCCTTACAAAATTCGCTAGATGAAAGTCTTAAGTCTTCAAAATCACTGCGTCTGATTCTGTCTGTATCGAATAGCTCGCATAATTTTGGCACTAAATTCGTTGTATTTCGATTGTTTTACAACGTATCTCTATCAAAGTACTTTACAAATAACTTGGCTTATCCTTATCTGTTTTTACTTAGGAGTAAATAAAATGTGGTACACATTGAAACGAGCGAATCGAGTGTAAGTGACTACCTTCAAATACCCTCAATGATTTGTTAAAAAGTTACATATATATCTAACACAAAATCCACTAGAAAATGAAATAAAATTTAAATTACATTTTAAGCGTACTACTGCAAACCTTTCGTAAGGGGCCTGCACAAGTCGTTGCAATTCGTTGGCAAATCCATATCGACTTCTAAGTGTCTTGAAGCTGCAAAAACCAATTCATGTACCAAACGACAAAGAAGTGCTAATAAATTTTAACTTAATTTCCGAAATGTGCAACTTATACATGAAACCCAGTATACAAACTCTCGCCCCACACACCGAACCCAACTGCCAGGCACTATCCAATCTTGGTGATGTATGCGATGTGAGCACTGTCTGCCACGAGTACCATGCGGCGTTTTGTTTTTGGGCATCGGAAGCTGCTCGATGGAGGTTTTGCTCCAATGACGTCGAAGAAGACAAAGACGCAAAATTTCAAGTAGGGTTTTTGCATAAAACTTCAATTTAAATTGACATTTGAGTGGAAAGTAATTGCATGATATGCGCAGAGCATCGAAAAAAAAGCAAAGAAAAAACGGGCAGACCACGTTCCCCTTAGCATCAACATCATCCGGCTGCTGGTTGGGAATGAGGCTGTGGAAGCCAGCGAGTGTTTAATATAAGACCCAGCAAGCTCCTATTTTTAGGTATTAAATGCGAATTTCTTTTTGGTTTGCCTTGCTCTGGAACTTCCTAACACTGGCCCACACTCTCTGCCAAAAGTACACACACACACACTTTGAGCAGGCTTATCCATTTGGCGACCAACTGTGTACCAGATCCCTCCAGCCGCGTTGAAGTTTTAGCTCATTATGCGCTCGTTTATATGCCGCATTTGTTGTTGTTGCAAAGTTTGTTTCCATTTCAAGGGGTCTGGGGCACATGGCACATGCAGGCTATAGATCTGTCTAAGCAGTCAGGATATGGTGCAGAGTATTGCGAAAATACGGGTTGTACATCTTATTTTTTATTTTTTTTTGTTGTCTCTCTTTTAAATTAAATGCCAATAAATTTGCATATTTCTTGTGCGACGAAACGCCTACCATGATGATCCCCGGCATTATAAGAAAGTATAATTTGTTTCGGTATTTGTGTATTCGTTTCGGTTGCTGGGAGGAAAAGTTTTTCAATTGACGTACCCACTCAATGACCAAGTTTTATTGCTGTAAATAAATGTTGTTAATTTGTTTTAATTTCAGAAACATTTATTTCTTAATTTTCGAGCAGCACAGCAGATGTGTGGGGATAGTAAATCGTCTATGTTTGCTTATCGAATGATGCTCCCTGCACATGCATATTCGACAAACATGTGTAATTTAAATACATCTCAGGCTGGAACATCTTTATACTGCTGGCAGGGCAGTTCGAAGAATTTAGTCTAACTTTGTGTGGCGTTGGGGTCATAAAAATACATAAGCATATCTATTCCAGATATTAAGCAATTTAAATATGCCATTGTCATCTAAAGATAATGTGTAATCCTTGGTATGTCCAGTGTCCCTGAGTCTCTTGTGTAAGATATTTCAGCAACAAAATATTAAACGAATCAAATTACAAGTAGAAATATATTTATTTATTGTTTAGTATAAAAAATGCCATTTATAAAACGTTTTCTCCCCTATTGCTGACAATCATCAATTATTTCATCAAAACTATCGTCATAATGTGCTCTGCTGTTGCTTTGTGGGCGATTCAAATCTGCCTCAAATGACGTGGCGCTTCGGCGTACAACAATATCCTGTAGCTGCGTCACATGACTGGGTTCCAGCTGCTGCATGCAACCGTAGTAAAGTATATCCGAGATCAACTTACGCGCCAGCACTTTCTGACGCTTGGACAGCTCATTGTATTGTGAGCTCCATGTGTGTGCAAGTGACTCGGATTCGGAAAAGGTATTTCGGCAATTGTATGTAGTTTTATACTGTTGCGAATTTTGTTCCATCTGTGTGCTGGAGAAAGACAATTGTGATTTCGTCGAAGACGCGCATCTTTCCATCGTACGACGCTGATGCGATTGCGATGTTTCTTCCTCTGCATCAGGCATGTTGCGTTTAAATCTTTTACTGTGCTGGTCATCGTATTCCGAGAAAAACATCTAAACAAGCAAAAAAAAAAAAAATAACAATCATAAAAAGTAACACTATGCATAGCATTGAATTTTTACCAGTGTTTCAGCATCCAGTCTATCATCCGTTTGTGCTACTACGCTATGAGTTGGACTGCTTTTGACCAAAAGCTGATTGCAGCCTTCATCTTGTCCTTCAAGAAAATCCAGTAAATCAAAGTACCAGAGAGTCGATACAAACGCTTTGCCAGCTTCAGCACATTGATCACGTTTGCGCAAATCGCGTCGAAAGTTTGTGCGAAAAGAGTTGATTTTCTTAACCACCATAGCACGATCTGCCTTAGGCTCCACCTCACGCAGCTTACGCACTAGCTTGACATAGCCGGCTGTCTTTAGCGAGCGACTACTGTACTCGGCACTCTTGACCTTCCAGACAGCCGGCAACGATCGATAGAGCAGCAAAAACTCTGTCCAGAACTGTCTATCCCGCGAATTCATAACTTTTTCTCGCAATCAAAACGGCAGTTGTCAACAGCTCAAACACAAACGCGATACTAAATGCTGAGAGACAAGAGCACAAGCTTGCATGCGCAAATGTAGAAGAGAGCGACAAATACAGCGAAGGCAAACCACAAAAGAAATTGCGAATAGCCCAAATAGTGCGAGTGAGACACAAATCAACACAAAAAGAACTTGTGAGAGTGAGAGAGCAGGTAATTGTGAGGGTAGGCAAATGTTTGTGCAAGCTATGATTGCGCTCTGTTTTATTTCGTTATTCGCTGTTTCGCTGCAAAATTCCACTACCTGCGAGATTGCGCTAAGAATGCAAAGAGTGGATGAGTCATTGCAAGCAGATTGTACAATAATAAGGGAATAGAAAACTATTTTATACATGTATACATGAATATATGTATATATATGCGTTTGTTTTATAAAATAATATAGAATCTATAAAATATTCTTATATTCTTTGCTTGGAGTTTTAATAGTTTTCGAAAATAAATAAATACGAAAGTAATGTGGGAAGTCTGTGAACCCAACAATTATTCAAACAGAATAAAAAGAAAGAAAATTTTTTTTATTCATGATAACAAAAATGTAATTCATAAAAACTATAGTTTATATTGCAAGAGATCGAAAAAGTTACTAATACTAGTTAGGGCCGCCAGTGGCCTCTATTACTGCTTGTAACCAACAACCTCATATTTTTTTGGACTCGCCTGGTCCAATATTAGGCACTTTAACGTATGTATATAAGTTCGATCACTTTTTTGATCTAAATATGGAATACGAATACTTAAAAGAAATTGAGCATATAAAATAAACAAGGGATAATTTCGGGCTAAACTAAAGCAGTTTGGTCAAAAGTTACGATTCTTCAAGAGACAAGTGATCGAAAACCAGATCGATATACTAGTGGATTAAAAATTCCCGCTCTATATTTATGCATTTGCATGCTAGATGGTAATTGCGGTACAGTTGTAAACTGTAAACTAAATATTTCGAAGGAAAACAGAAATAAAAGGATAGCAATTGCCAATAGACAACTCCAAGAACCGACATCGTTTTGGAATAATGTAATAAATATTTAAAAATCTGAGGTTAGGTGATTTAGATATGTTAGACCAAAGTTTGGCATAGAGTCAGAATAGTAAAAATTAATTATGAAGGGATTACCTTGGCGTTGGAAACACAGTAGGCGACAGGAGAAGAATGAATGTCATCAATTGACAATAAAATATACAATCTCTAACAAAAATGTGTTTCGGAACTTAATACATTGCCAAACTACCTTTATTTAGCAGTAAGACAACAATCAGTAAAGAAGTGAAAAAGCATCTCAAGTCCCCTACTCAATGTTCAAACCCTAGCTTGGCAATTCCTTGAAAGAACAGCAATCAAAGGATTTCTCAAGCAAATTTTAAAAACCCAATATTGGATCAAAAATTCTCAAATAGAATCTTGGTGTTACAAAAAATGATATCCGTTTTAGTTAACTTTTCATATAGTGTTTGAATAATTGTTATGTTCGTTGAATATTAAAATATGTTGAAATACATATTTTTCGTTAAAAGCGTGCAGGATATCCAAAAGTTACTCAAATATTGTTCTGCAATACAAGAGGTATTATAAGTTTGTGAAAATTTAGATCAGATTTGGAGGTCCAAAATGTTAAAGAATTAAAAAACGTCTACATACATTTCTATGTAGGGGAGTTTGCAACCCTATAATATCCGCCGAAGCCTTTATTTTTTCAGTGAAATAAATAACCAAAAATAATAAATATAAATCCTGTAATAATAAAAGATTGATTTAAAGTCAAGTTGTCGATGAATAAGAACAATACTTGTTACAACAAAGTCTAAGACGTCGTTAAAGTAAACTTCTGGAATTGATCAACATTAATCGAATTTAAATGCTAATATCTTCTCAGTAATCGTTCTTCAGCTAGTTTATAATTTTATTTTCAATTTATAAACCCTCTCAGTTTAAATAAAAAAAAAAAACCCCCCTCTCCAAGCGGCCTGAAATACAAATTATATAGAACAAGATTATGCTTTTAATGCCAACAAATAAAGCTGCTTAGATCCCATCAACATTTCTACAAATTAAATTTATGGCTAAGAAGCTCCAAGAATTGCCCTTGAGCTCTCTTAAGCTTCTCCATATGGCCATCGTAGCGGAAGTGTTTTTTATATGTTCACATACTCCGTCGTGTGTGGGGTTTATTTTTTCTATTCCCAAACCAAGTAATTGAAGTAACTCTATTTACATGCGAAATGTCAAATATTTGATGGAACACAAATATTGATGCCGCGAGGACATTTCATTATGCGGACAAATAGACAAATAAATAAAACGGAAAACCGAAACGTTGCCTAACCTTATTTCCCCCCAAACTCCGGGGGAAAAAAAACGACAAATGCCAAACAAACGGACAGTACTAAAAAGGCGGAAGACAGACAATTGGGCGATGAAGACATTTTGAACTTGTTTCAATTATGCGTAAAAAAGGCAAGTGGGCCACGCCGGAAGATACGGACGGAGCGCAAACGGAGTTCAAGTGAAACTAAAGCCTTTTGCAAATAGTTGTTAAAATATGTCAATAACCTTTCGATTGGGTGGATGCTTATGCCTAAGAGCGACCCATTACCCTAGAGCTGGCCTAGGAATCGATAGCATCCCTTTGCCAAGAGTGTCGGACATCACATACATATGTACATTTGATTGGCAGTATGTGCGTGGAGTTGCAGTTTAGACGACTACAACAGAATGTAGGAGGGTCTGTTGGGCGCTCTGTCTCTCTGGAGGCAAAGCAGTATGTGAGTACGCGCGTCTACACGAGTAAGCGCAGAAAATGTTTAATTAAATTCCGGGACACATTTGGCATGTTTCATTGCGTTGGTTGGATGTCGTTAGGATGGTCGGACGTTCGGTCGATTGACAGAGTTGAACGCCAACCCACCATAGGCGATGGAGCAACGGACATACGTTGTCAGTCAGGGTTGAATCCCTCTCGCTTCGGCTTATCCAGTACTAACTAACAGAAATTGCAATAAAAATACCAAAACGAAACAGAAATTAAGTAAAGCAAATTATGTTGTCGCCTAAGTTATTGACATTGTTTGTCTTTCCAAACAACAAGGGGCTGTTCGAGGAAAATAAATACCAAATGGCCGGGAAGAATATGTTATACTCCATAAGAATCCTTATGTTTCAGTGCAGAATTTCATCTCAATGTTGACGATTTTAATACAAGTAAATGGGAATTTTAAAACCGCAAGCAGTTTGAGCTTTGTGATGCATAAATCAGTGCTATTTTATTTTTATAAATATTTAAATAAAATAATAATATAAACTAGGACTCAGTTGGCCTTGGCCGAATTTTACCGCTCAACGCGCTCATTCCAGTTGGATAAATGATTCGCAGAATAAACTTTATAATATGAAATATTAATATTTCGAGATTAAGATCTGATAATAAGCGCAAGTGAATGATAAAAATTAGAAATGATCAGTTGCATCATCAAACAAAAGAATGTGTCGCAAATATCATCTGCTTTGTTACTTATTTAGGTCCGTTAGCAGCTACCAATTCACATTTGGTTCTGTGAGAGCAGTTTTACTTCAATCATGGGATGTCCAGGCTCTCGTCTGAAAAGGTTTTTTTGGAAAATAGTTGCATTTATTATTAGCCAATAGCTTTATCCGACCGCATCTGCTCTTGACTTCGAACACTCATAAACAAATTTCTCTCCATAATATGCTGTATTTTCTGACCAAAGAGAATTTATCATAAACAATTACTTCAGATTAACCTCAACAAGCCTTATCAACTGGATAGGTCGCAATTTACTTAAGAAAGATAACAACATTGCAAAAATGACTTCTCAGTGGATTTCTCAATTGCCACTGGGAATTAAATGAAGCGATTAGCCGTTCACAGAGATGTTCGAAGAACTTTTGTCATCGCCCTATCGTCGACTAGAAGCCATATTTTGTATTGTAGTATGTAGATTTATTTCTATATTTATTTTATCGGAATTGTATGAAGTAAAATAAAGTCTTGTTAATTTTATTTGCCGTTCGGTAGTAACCTATATCAAGGAATGTAAAAAAAATTGCCTCAGGAAACTCTCAAAAGTTTTATTTTTATTAAGATTCATTTTATAAAGCAGATGTGTAGCGCATTGAATATGTAACTTTATTTTTAGTATTTGTCGACAGACAATTAAAAAAAAAAAATCGAAATAAAACGAGCTTTTTACACGAAAATCTTTTTTTTTTTTGACGACATAACTAGTCATTAGATTTCGTTCAACTTTGTTAGTGCTTCGGAATACAAAAAGCTTTCATGGCCGATTTTCGTAACGATTCCCCCATAAACGTATTCGGATAAAACGAAGGAAGAATTATTTTCCCTAAGAGATTTTTGTTTGCAAAGACAACTGTTTACAATCTTCATATTTCTACGATATCAAAAAACTACAATAAATTTGCATCCTCAGGGATAATATATAATAACATTTTCTTCTGAAAAGTATATATGTTTTGGAGGTATCTACGCAGTTTTGAATGTACCTTTGCATTGTCTCCTATAAGTAACGGGTGAGATATCTGAATCGTGTCATTAGAGAAGTCAAATAACGCTTACAATTTTCAATGTTATGTAATAAAATACTTTTGGCGATTTCCATCACATTCACAAGCATTTCGGGAGATTGCCATAGCTTTCATTTAGCTCTTCTTCTGGTCTTCGACTTGGCATAAACTTTGCTCTTCAAAAATACCCACAAAAACAAAATGTCTCGGGAATTCCCAATGCAAATAGTCGATTGTTGCAGTTACAATGTGGCATGAGCGCCATCTTATTAGAACCAAAAATTTTCCAGGCCTTTTTCTCGCATTTAGGGTAACACAAAGTGCACCATTATCTATCTATACCGATCGCCGTTGATAGTCTCACTAGGTCTGAGGAAGAACGGCCAAATGATGGTTTGCGAAAAAAGTCTGGTAATTTTTGAGATTGTTTGGGATCTGCTGAAGACCGATGTTCAAAAAAATTTGAAGCTATACGACGTATCGTGTCGCATTTTGGTGCACTATGGTCACGATATTTTCGGCGATATGCACGCTGGGTTACCAAAACTGACCGATTATTATAAATGTAAAGCGACACTATTTCTGCGCGATCTTGAGGTGTATATTGATATATGGTAATAATGAAGTCACCGTAATGGTGAAGCCAATCTTCGGTTGAAGATTGTCAAAGATATTCGACTTTTCTACTCACCCGATGCAGATGGCGCACACTGTATAAATAATAATACTTCTCTGAATAACACAATGTAAGAGGAAGTTTGACTGACGTTCCTGTTAAGTCTTGCAAACGATATCTTTGTGTTTGACCAGACATGTCCATCTTCTGGGAAACTTCTTCATGATGAGAAACTAGGCCACAACCAGCTCCTAGATAATCACAGCGTCACCACAGTGTTCTACGAATTAAAAAGTATCGCCTATGCACAAACAAGTTTTTGCAGTTATCAAAGGCAACACAATTAATTAATCGATTTTCGGATGCAAAACAAAAAAAATTGCGCAAAATATTTGGTTTTTCTCATAGAGTGTTCCAGAAGTTTGCACAACTTAAGTCAGTTCAATTCTACAAGTTGCGCCGCTCCAAATGTAGGCGGCGGCTCACTTGTCAGACTAAGCTTTCATAAGACCAAACTTCGTTGTGCGCCCGATGCTTTGTTGATTTGGGGGGAATAATACAATGTTGCCGTCAAGTCGAGTTTAATATCGATAGCACTGCCCCCTGGTACCTTGAGCACTTATAATGCTCGCCTACAAAGTTTAAATTGATTCGGTTTTCGAGATTCAAGTCCCCAGGCCTCGCAGTAAGAGATGCACATCAAATTGCTTAAATTGTCCTGTTGCCAGCCTCTACCACCAACTAACTGGATGTTGCTGTTGTTGTTGTTGTTGTTGTTGTTATTGTTGGGTATACCAGTTTCTTTATTACAAAAAGGGGCTTGGGTCAACCACAAACAACGACGTACGGCCAAGACAACAAAACTAACCAAAATGGTGGATTGCCCAGAACCAGCGACAACCAGCGACAACTATGGTTGGAGACGACAAGGCAGCGGTGGCAGGCAACGCTTGGTAAAAGAAAACAATATTGTAAATAAAGTTTAGACCGAAACCAGTTTCAAACAAACGAAAACAACAACCAAATCTGACAGACCCATCGACGGACCACCAAAACGACGGACCAGCTCAGTGTCGTGACTGTGGTTGTTGTTGCTGCTGTTGTTGCTGTTGTTGTTTTGGTCTTTGATGACTTTAACCAAAAGTTGTTGCTGCTGATTTTTATTTTTTTTTATTATAATTTTTTGTTTTGTTTTTCGTGTTACCATAAAAGCAGTTAAGCCACAAACCACATCCATTGCCGCTAAACTTCTTTCTCATAAACAACAGCAACAGCAGCAGCGGCAGCAGCGTTTGGACGCTTTGGACAGACAGTTTGTTGTTTGGCTAGGCAACAACTGGCCCAACCACTTTGGTCCAAAAACACCATAAAAAAAAAAATCTAAGCCACGAAACAGGTCTAAGAGCAAAGAACTAACCTAGGTCTAGGAACTAGTTTCATCCAAGTTTTTTCCATCTGCTATGTTTTTGTTTTTATTTTTATTTATTTTTTTTTTTTTTATTTTATATTTTTATTTTTTATGCACATGTTTATAGGTTTTAAGATAAAAATGTTTATGATTGGTGAAACGTGCAAAACAACAACAACAACGACAACAACAACGGCGACGATGACGACAACAACAACACTAGAACCAACTAACAACTAAACAAAAAACAATCTTGACAGCTCTGAAGATGGAGATGGAGTACATTTGCACTCACTAGCACGACCACATCGATGTTATCCATATGGGCACTTATACCTACATACACAAACAGTATATATATATATTATATTTATGTATATGTCTATGTGCATATGCTTATGTATTAGTACAAAGTATATACTATGTGTGCCTGGCAGCGCCGTGAAATTTATGCCCTGGCATAATTAACTTCAAACATGATCTCATAAATTCAAGTCGCGTCCGCTTGGTCAGCTCAATGTTTCTCGTATACCCTATATTTCCAAGCTAAATAGGGTATGCACATTTTTGTGCTCTATTTTTCGACCTTCCCGCTTTGAAGCCCGAATGTCGATGATTCGATTCCTGACATACTATCAAATAGATTATTTCTGTCTAAATCTATCTACATTAATTAAAGATTTCGGATTTGGCTATAAACTGTAGGTGCTTGTTCTCTATGAACAGCTGCATTAATAGAGATATCACAAGGCTTCGTCTTTGGAGCGACTAGATTTATTTCTATATTTTATGTATTCTATTTTTTATGTGTCATCCTGAATGCTATAAAAAGTACGAAAATCCTTCACTTATCACTGCTAGTAGAGTAGCATAGAATAGGCACTATTTCTTTACATCTATCTCTATCTCTTGTAGAGAACTTCACTTCAGCCCAAGTTCCCGTATGACTGCTTGCTGATAAGACGATTCTTCTCCATATTTGGAGCGTTTAGCCAGCTTTTCCAATACTGAATGCCAATAGTTTATAGAAAAATAGAAATAGAGAATGCGAAATATTAGAAAAATGAGCTCTTATGCAGCTTTACATTATATTAGGAACTCATTATCCTTTTAATTAATCCTTAATTGAGGCTATAAACTTTGCTTTAGACAGACGTTTTTGATTTTATGGTTAAAATGTTTCGGGAATGTGCACTTCACCGTTGGTACTTTCCGTATTCAAGCCAAATATGTCGGAATGGCATCACGATACCTCCCTCTCTCATTCTTTTCTTTCTCATCTGCGATCCTATACAGGATGTAAGCGATCACACGAAACTTATTATTTAAAAATTATTCAAATTAAATTTTTTTTTTTTTTTTAATTAATTTTTGTTTGCAATCAAGTAATAGTACTTCCCTCTGTTGGTAGTGAGGTGTACAAGATCTTCAGCTCTTCATATTCCAGTCCATTGTCTGATGTTCCGTAGCCAAGAAAGTTGCTTCCAAACAATGCCGCGTCTGCCCTCAATTTTACCTTCCATAATAAGTTGAAGTAGTTGATATTTGGGGCCACGCATTACATGACCAAAATATGCTGCTTTCTGCGTTTGATGGTATTAAGAAGTTCCCTGCTTTTATTGACTCTTCTTAGGATAATCCTCATTCACCACATCGGTCGACCCAAGAGATTTTAAGCATTCGTCTATATATGCACATCTCAAAACTTTATAGCTTGTTCATCCGAGCTACTTTCAGGGTTCAAGTTTCTACTCCGTACATCAAGACAGTCCATTTATAACATTTTACCAATCTTAGTCTATATATAGTCATATATATATATATGGGTTGGTTATCAAATCTTTACCAACGTAGCTAATGTAGTCAGTGGTGCACAACCTGGAGGTAAGAGTAAGTAGGTATAAGCTGTCAGTAGCAAGAAACCTAACATGAAGAAATCTCTTCGTAACCCTTCAGGATGAAAGGGCCATCCTTAAGAGACCTACTAGAATATGTAAATATAATTTGGATCTCTTTAACTAAGGGGTAGCGTACTTGCCTCTAAAACCGATGGTCGGTAAAAAGCACTGGTGTATTTGCCTAGCACTAGCATAGCTAGCAAAAAAACGCCATTTTGCTAAGTAAACATTTATTAATTAAAAACGACTCATTTCGGATTCGGATATATTATACATCAAAATAAATCGATTAGTGTTTTATAAAAAGGGACTTTACCACTTTTATTCACTTTATTTGCTTATTTATTTGGAGCTATTGTAGGTATTCCAATTCAATATAACAATATAAATCTCGCCATGACCATGTCCTCAATATAAAATAGAATTGCTTTAAAAACAATGCCAAGTTTCTGCCAAATCTCGCACGAAATTCTCTAATCTCTTGAGAAAGCAATCAGTTGATGTACACTTTACGTAAAATAGTGTACTTTAAAGTCAGCAATTCCCGAGAGTAGCAGTTCCACTTGTTTTTCTTTGCTTTTTTGTTATTGCTTTCATTGAATGCTGGGCCCAAAGCTAAGCTCGAACCTTCGACGAAGTGGAGCACACGACAAACACAGCTGGGTGCACTCGATCAGCTCTGGCCAGCATCAGTTTATGGCTTCTTAAAAGACACGCGCGATATATGTGTGTATCTTTGGTGCGGAAGGCTATGAAACTATTGCTACCATCATAAAAAACAAACATTAAAATGATTTAAGTTCAGAATAAGGTTTTGCTATAGGAATTATATGATTGTTAAGATTATATTTTTGTTTATAACGAGAATTTTAACTACTCAACTTTACTAGATAGAAGATATCCTAGGTAACAATTGCGAGATAACTAGTCACAGCGAGTTTGGAAGTAGTCAGAGATACGATGGTAAAACTTATCGTATAAGATATGTATATATTCGCTTAGAAGCAACAAAAATACTATAGGTACTTGCAAAACGAAGCTGTACAAGAGATTGACTTACATCTGGTGTGGTAATTCTTACAACTGAGGTTATTCCGTCCATAATAGGGGAATTTCATTTTTATGTGTACGATCTGTGTATAACTTTCTTAGGGTAAAGTAGGTAAGATAGGCAAATATATCTGGCTATTTCATCAATCTTTTGGTAAGATACAGATAAATAGGTTGCAAGAATTTCCAAAATATCTGAAAACCGTATAGTAGTTGGAAGTCAACATTTTGGCAAGAGATATTTCAGAAATTTTTTTATATCAACAACACGATTTTCAATGATAACACATTAGGACGAAAACTGTAACTCCAAATAAACATTATTAATTTCTTATCTGAATAGATTAGAAATTAAGATGTTAAAATTTTCTTATTAAAATACGGAAATACTCCGGTTACTTGAGTTTGAAATTGAGTAGCTTTTGTTGCAAGATATCGACATGAATGTATTATGTAAACCCCGAATTTAAATTTTGACTTATTGAGTTATTAAAAAGATCAAAACATAAAAAGTGCAAACTGTAGTTTACTTTTTTTAACTAATTGAATTGAGGATAATTTTGACATATGGCGCTTCTATCAAGGCAATACAAGAACACTTAACTAGGTGAAACCCCTTGTATTAGCTTCTTCACGGAACAACAACATTACTGCAGGAGGTCACTTTACGAATCAAGTAAACGTTCGGAATATGGATTTGTCCACAGAGATGTCGTCTTGCATTTGGCTAATGCCATAAGCGATTTCTCTGTTGAAAAGTTCATCCATATTACAACCTACAGTATTGACAAGGTATCCCCGATTGCTGCTTGATAACCATTATAAAGTGAATTAGTATTGAAATATTAATATTGTATTTGTATTTGAACTATCTATCAGATGGTGCAGCTTAATAAAATGACCAGTGGAATTCTCCTACGGCCTACTGAAATGAAGGTTAGCTCAGGCTAGAATTCTGCATTTAATCTTGCGTTTTTTCATTATTGGTCATGGAACATAAGAAAAACACTCGGTGTCTTTTTCTAACGTAAAACTGTTACGTCTTTCATGCGGTAAATTCTTCCAATAAGCGAAAGGTAAGGATATTTCTGACCACTATGTTCTTTAAGATCACGAGATAACACGTTGGGCTATGTTTAATCAACCGCCAAACATGGCAAACCATTGGCTATATCGTGCTCTGTGGAACTAGTTGCATTCTGGAAATGATTTTTGCAGTAGACTTTCATATGACAAAGAAGTAGTATCCGTAAATCATCTTCAGTCAATTTAAAGTTTTAAGTAAGCATAGCAAAATCACTACTCCATAGTCCAGGCAAACAAGAAACTTAACATTCTAGAAAGATTACAACCTGCTAGCAGCAACTGCTCTAGTTGGAATATTTGCAAAAGCAGGTTTATTACCTGAGAATCTCACGCTTTCACAGCGGAGCACACCTTGGCGGGAACCCCTGATGAACGCTCTATTAGAAGACGCTCTAGCCCTACTTTTATATCTTCTTTTGAACAAATATCACGTTAAGGTACATTTTCAACTTAAAAATAAAAATTTGGAATTAATAGTTACTATAAATGTTTGTCAATATTGTGAACAGTTGAACTTACTATGTAAGAGCCATAAAATTTCTAATATGTTGCCCTTATCCTTACAATAACCTAATGATAAATGATAACCACTTCGACCGCGAAGTCTATCTACAAGGTTAGAAACAGTTCCAACAGAAAAAACAATTCAGATTTCAGAAACTATTACTGCTTTGTAACGCATTGTGGAAAATCAATTAATTTTTTAAAAACAATTTGAGTTTATTTCATTTAAAACTTTATTTATAGTGATATCGTATTTCATATAATTTTAGAAAGTTCTGCTTTATTTTTGTATAATATTTTGAATAAAATACGCACAGATAAAGCTTTGACATTTTTCCATTCCAATACTTTATTTTTTTTTTTTTTTCATTTTTAATCCCATCCATATATCAAATTTGCCACAAACCATCATTTATCTTACGTATAGTAGTTACACTATCCAACGCGCTCCATGTCCAATCCGTATGGCTCGTCTTAATTAATGGTTTTAACTACCTACCGAACACAATCCCTCGCTGCAGTGAAGCGGAAAACTGCAGCCGAACTTCAAAGCCCCCTCCCTAGGAAATTGTGGGGATTGTGTGTGATGCATAAACGGCAACTTCCTGAATTTACAACCAATATCAGAGACATAAATAAAGGTCGGCGGACTTTGGTCATTGGCTAGTAGTTGGCTGTGCCTATGTACCGAGCATGTACATATGTCTTTCCCATTAAAATACACAATGAATTATGAATGTTCAGGCATAAATCTGTACATAACATAAATTAATGTATATGTATATATTTATTTTAACGAAATCGACAGCAACCAACATAGTATGTACTCATATGTACATTAGGGTGGCTCAAATTATCTCTCGAATTTGAGGCCAAAGCGATTTTGTTTGTAAGAATTTTTTTAAACTGATTTGTGCTATATAATATTATGGACGGATTATGATCCAATAAGACATAATACTGTCAACTTGTTGAACGTACAAATTTTGTAATAAAAAAATACAAATTGAAATAAAGCAACTGAAAAAATATATATAGTCCGTATTGTATTTTAGGGAAATTTGTAAGTAAAATATTTGCCAACTTCGGCTACATTTCGCAAACGTAAGTAAAACTAAGTATGAAAAATTGATTTAGATGCAACAAAAATTACAAATACACAGCGGAAAACCCTACAATAGTTGGAAGTCCACATTTTGGCAAGTGATATTTATGTAATTTTTTTTATATCAACAACACGATTTTCAAAGAAAACATATTAGGACAAAAAATGTTACTCAAAGATTTAAAAATAAACTCAAACAAATTAATAGTTTTCTAAATACATTTTTCGAATAAACTTTGGAATTCATACACGATTGCTTAGAATAAATCAATTAAGATGTTAAAATTTACATATTAAAAAACGGAAATACACACTTATATTTGATTGTTAATACTGTAGGGAAGCTTGACGTGTTTATTGGTCCCCCTTTTGTGATCTTAGACAATCTGTACCTTCTCATATTTCGTTTTGCACATTTGCATCCTAGTGTTAAGTGCCATTTCTTCTTCTCGTATTATATCACCACTTCACTTATTGGCTCAGGCGTAATAGGTTTGTCGTCCCCTGGGACATAGATAGTTGTTCCTAATATGCTTCGCGTGTGTCCAGTGATATTGACGGGTATGGTACATCTCTCGTTGTACTCCATGTTTTGTCTTGTGGGTACGGGTTTGGAGCATGGGCCTCTCAGCCTTGCAACTGCCCAAGTTTTTTTTACAGTGGTTCGCCCCTCTCATCTATGCATATTGGCCAAATTTATTGAGTAATAATTATGCCATTCCAAATGTGAAACGCACAAGAACGAATTTCACCAATAATACAATTACGGCATTTAGGTGCTTGTTGGTAACCTTATATTGTATTAGTATCGACCAGTACGGCCGATTTATTGATTATTTTCAGATTTCATGCATATTTTTCGGATTTTTAATGATGTTAACAAGTAGTAGTGCTTGTTCTGCCATGTCTGCATCAAAAGAAATTGAGCTTCACGCAGAAAATTCCAAGTGTTTGAATAATTGATGTGTTCACTATACATTCATATTAACATTTAGAGTAGCTACAATTTCATAATTTTTTATTTTTGACACAAAAAAGAAATAAAAGTAAAAAGGCTACTGACATAGACCTCTTATCAGGGGGCCCTGCCAATCTTTGGTCTTGGAAATATATCTATTCAGCTGCTTGTATTTATTTTTTATTGGGTCCACCCTAACATATACGTATGTACCATCAAACATATGTACACACTATACATAAGTCGTTGTAAAATTTATTGCACATTTTTAACTTCTGCACAATTCAAAGTTTTTTTCCGGCTACTGTCTCGATTATTAATGTTATCGTTGTTGTTTTTTTTGTCTTCTTGTTTTTGTTGTTTATGGGGGTCTCCTGCTAAAAATGTTCAAAGACTTGAAAACCTTTTCACAAATGATCCAAGTTAAGCTCAAACGCCAGTGATGGAGTCGTCGACGGCAATGCCAGAAACACTTTCAACTCGAAAAACAAAGAAAACTCTTTCAAAAACGAAAATAGGTAGAAAAAAAAAGCATTTTTCACGAATTAACGTAACCACTGGAGCTGAACAGCAAAGGTTTTTTTTGATATAATTGATTTCCTGCGATTGCAACCAAAGAGTTTAAATAAAAAAAATAAACCTTTAACAATAAAGAGAAAAAAAGTTGAATAGCACAGGTGTTTGGACTTGGTGATACCCTTTCGGCGTCATAAAAGGCTTAGTTAAAAGAAGAAGGGTTGTTTTCTAATTACTTCTGACGAATAGGTATTATAGTACAATATAATAGGATTTGAGTATAATACCAAATATGAAAGAAATAAAGTTATTTATGTACAATTTTTGCGCATGAACAATGGAGATAATAAAAATGTGCATCCTTAACTGAGATTCTAAAAACTACCCAAAGAATTAGAATTTCAAGACCAACGTTCCAAAGAACGAACATGAAGTTGTTGCTTTAAAGACAGCTCCTAGCAACCAGGGAACCCACAATTCAACTTATATTTTATATTATAATTATTTTGTTTGTTATAAAAAAAACTCACTGTATTGGTGGCCCTCTGCAGCACTGGTGCATGTACCTAGCACTACTACGATTTTTAGTAATATTATTATGTAGTAAAAGAAAAACAAGTCCCAAGAAATATTTTTAATTTACATATTTGTTGTAAGTCTTCAAGTTTTTCATACTAGACAGCCCTAAGGTTTTTATTTTTCACAGCGTACTGCAGTACCAATTAGACTCTTTGCTGCACTTACCACAAATGCTTCTTCGAAAGACGCGAAAGACGTAAAAACACAACACACTGTGCAACCCAATTTATAGTAAAAACAATAAAAAAAGTCAAACTTGCTGCAAAAATGTAATTGCCCCTCGATGCATTTGCATGCAAACCCGAAAATAAGAGAAACCCAAAAATGGCGAAAATAAATAACATCGGAAAAAAGTTCGAACCGAATCAAAGTGAAGTTTGGTTTTTCGTTTTGGCATATAGTTAGAGATTTTTAAATACCCTACCCTATGCTAAATGCAAATTTACATTTTGTATAGTTTATTTTATATTTTATTTTAATTCAAGAAGCTTGGCAGGATACAAGATCTCTAAAAGTATTATATGTCTTTAGCAAATGTTTCCGTAGTGTATCCAGTGAAGAGTCGAACACTGCATTCCGAGGCGCCTAAAAGAGAGAACAAATAAAAAAATACACAAATACAGGCCACCTCTCTGGGGTACAACCTTAAAGCTATCTTTCGAAGATAACTATATACGATTGGCTACTGTGTCTGTCGACCACAGCAGATTAAAAACATCCAAAACCTATTTATACAAATCTGCCTTAAAGCACTATATTTCCAAAAGAATACTCGCGAAGAGAATTCAGCATCGGAAATTCTGTCGAAGAACGCTGAGATCGCATACACATAAGTAAACCCGAAATTTACAAGAAGAAACTTTTATTTGATTTTTATTTCTATGAGCATATCATATCACACATCATATTTTAAATCCATCAACTTAAAACAAAATCATAATAAATTCTTAATCCTACGTACACAATCGCAGGTAAAACAAACTAAGTTAAACATAGTTGGATATATTTTAAAGATCAGAGTATGCAATTAGTTGCTACTAATTGGATGTTCTGAAATACACCGTCCAAGTAAAATCAAATTCCATAATAATACTCCAAAAACGACATCTTTATCAAATGGATCTCAGAGATGACACGACCTGATTGCCTCCCTAAGAATACTAAGACCGCGTATATATACATCAGTAGTAATAGTAAATGAATTGTTAATTGGAAGAGGGTAAACAAAGTTTTGGTAGAGGAAAATATCAAATAAAAGATTAGGGGTTACATCAAAATAGCGAAAAAAATATTAAGTTATGGGCTACTAGGCACTGTAATTTTACGAATCTCTCTTTTTAAAGCATATATACTGTATTTTTTTTCTATGTGAATGTATACCGAAAATTAATAATACTTAGAGCATTAAGTTTGTGGCGTCCTTAGGTCTGCCACGCCTGCTTCTAACCATTACATACAACCCACAATGTTATCTTATGTACTGTACAAGTATAGAGCATACAAATCATTTTTAGAAACTGAGAAACTACTTAGAAATATTTTTCATAGACAGCAAATTTCTGAAACCAATTTTACACTAAAAACCAAAAAGAGATAATTGTAGAGTATGTTTAATTACTCCCTATATTTTTTTTGTGATTCTTATTTAATATATTAAAAATTGTGTTTTCTGCTGTACTCCGCAATACGACGAAACCTCCACATAGATACTTGCATAAGCTTCCTGAATATTGAAGCTTTCTCAAATTCAGCCAAATTGAAAATGAACAAAAATTGCCTTCGCATAAGAGCGACCTGAGTTCGAGCAAATCATACGCTACACATATGCAGCTATCCATATACCTGACCCAACTCACTGTAGCGCAGCAAAAAGGTTAAAAATCAAGCACTAAAAGAGAATAAAAAAAAATACTTTGAAAAATAACACAATAACTACAAAGTGAAAAAAGTACGACCATCAACACGATCATCAACGAGAACCATAAATAAGACTTAAATGGCATGAAAAAAGGCAACATGGCCAAAACGACAACAGCAACAACAACAGCAACCAACAACGACTGCAATCGAAACGCATGCTATGGCCATTACAGCAACAACAACAATGGCAACGACGACGACGACGATGACTGCTTTAAGCCAAGTTTGTTGTTCAAGTCAACGCAAACCACAGCAAACAACAAGAAAAAAGAAGACTGAAAGAAACAAAAAAGAGGAAGAAAAAGAAAAACAAACCAAAACGAAGTCAACGTTAAATCAACTATAAAGCAACAACAACAACAACAGCGGCAATGTCGACATCAACAACGGCCGCACCTTTGGAAAATAAGCAACACACCAGCACACACACACCTCTCGCAATGCCCCCTGGCAGCCGTGGCAGAGCTGCTCTCCCTCATTTCACTTACCTCTTCGTCTGCTGCACAACCGCCCCACAAATTGCCTGCCACTTTTTGAATGCTGCTGCTGGAGGCAGCCTGTCCAATAGATCGATCGACAGATCGACGGTGCGACCGACCACCCGACTGACCCACCAATCGGACCGACATCCAACCAAGACTCCGAGACAAAACTGAACTAAAAAACAAAAATCAAGCCGTGGCAGCGCTACGGGCTCATGGGGAAGCAGCGCGTGTTGTGCCACCATATCTTTGACTTAATCTCTCTCTCTGGATGGGTCTGGCTGGCAGAGATCCGCATTAGCGAGCGATACACATGGGCATTATTTTCCAATTGGCTCTTGGTGTTGCAACCAGAGCTTTTGCCAAGCACACACAAGTTGCAGCGTCATTGTGCCCGCCGCCAGTTGTTGCAGCTGGTATTGTGGCGCGGGTGTGATAGCGGCGCTAGTGCATCTATAGCGACTAACCAGTTGACTTCGCCAGTGTTGATTTTTTTTTTTAGAAAGGTTTTCTCCACAAAAAGCCACAAAACTTTTAAGGAAATTCGAGGGTGAGTGTGTGTGTGTGTGCAACTTGATCATGATCGATGTTGCATGCAACTTTCATTGGAGTCGAGAAAATTTGCATCATGTGCTGCAAAGACACAGGAAGTATCATGGTATAGACTTCTGATGGATTTGCGGCTTATGTAAAGTGGAGCACAAGCAAGGCACTCGATGCAAAAGACTACAAATATGGAAAGACCAAGTGTAGGAGCAACTCTCTTCCCTTGGGTTGACCAACCGAATGAATGCGTACAACTGGTGAGGTCGGTAGAAACCCGGTAACGAGTTGTAATGACAAACTAAAGTAAAGTACCAAGGCATTGTTAAGAGCTGACATGATAGTTCAATAATTATTTTTCGTAAATCAAAATATTATCGGTACATTTTCGATATATTTAAAAGGAAAAAGTAGCAAAACTTCAAATAAATTTTCTAATTTGAAATCTTAGGGAATCGATTCTTTCTAGCAAGCTAATCGAATAAGATTGAACACAGAAATTGAGAATAATAAAATTATTTTATAAGAACGAACTAAGAAAAGGAAAAAGTTGAAAATCAACAAATTGCATCTTTTGCATCGATTTGCCCCATAGAATGGGGAGCTACGATATAATTAACCGATTTTTATCAAATTCGACGAAGCGACTGGGAATAGTTAAATATGTTCAAAAACCGAAATAATGGAAATGAAGTGAGTTCAAAAATTTTAAGTTTCTATTGATTTTGATAAGATTCATATCAAATATTTACCTAATTCGCAAAACAGCGCTATGGAAGCTATATTACCTATGCCCCATATGAAAAAACTGAAATTTAGCACAATGTTTTTTAAGCTTAAGAACATCTTTCCACTGAACATATTTTTATTCCTGACGTTGCTTTTATATCAAGTACGACAATTAATGCTATGAAATCTTCAGCGTCAGCGGGAGCACCACAATGAATACCCATACCCATATATATATGGGATATATATATGATATATCCACAACAAATAACTAAATAAAATTGCATCACAAAATTAACAAAATTTATTAGCATGACAAATCCTAAACGTAGAATTAAGCTACGGTCCGGAAATAAGTACAAAGTTTGGGATAAAATTTATACGGAACACTTTAAGCATTTTATTTATGCAAATTTTTACAACTTATTTAGGTAAATTAATGATAGTTACCAAACAGAATACTTCTAAATGATGCGGCTCATGAAATGTCTTTCTAGATACCGAACCATTAAAAGTGTGGCCACAAATCTGTTTAAATTTGTGCATAAATATATTTGAACCAACAAAATGATGGGCCTCATTATTAGTTTCAAGGCCCTTTGGCTGAAATCTAATTAGCCGCATGCAAAAGTTGTAATAATTATTACTCAGCTAACATTAACGGACAGGGCCAGAACCGCTTACCGTACCCTAGTGTACCCTCGGACAGAAACAATTACTTAATGCCCGACAAGTGCGCTTACGTAATTTTGAATGCTTATATAATATGAAAACAACAAATTCCAACAAGATCTATCCATATGCGAGTCTCTGCCTGGGGTCTACCCATGGCCGCCGACGACTTGAAGCTGCCTGCCAGTCTGTCTGTCAATTAGATTTTAATGTTTTGTACTTAAAGTTCTACGCAATTAGAACTCCAGCTCGGAAACCGGTTTCTGCGTCTCCGAATAACAAAAAGTACGAAAAACAAATGAACATGTAAAGCAGGAATGTGTAAGCGGCATGTGCGCCGGAGAGGTAAGTTCTTTTCGTATACACTCCCGTCAGGAATGGGAGGGGAACACAATATGTATCAACGAAATAAAAGAAATATTGTTGTTGTTTGCAGAGCCAACGCTATACGTCTATTACTTGAAAAGTTAACATATGGCTCTTACGTACGTACCACTTCCCAAGACAATCGAAAAACCTTTTGATTTAAATGGGATTTGAAATGAATGAAGAAAAACAATTTAAGTTATGACTTGCCAAAATCTCGGTACCCTACGAAAAAAATGTAAGTGTTGGTACAGCTTTGTAGCGATTAATTTAGAAGAGCTGCTACAAATTTTTCGTATTGCTTATAAATATTTAGAAGGAATAGGTGGTACAAGTCTGGAATTGAATATTAAATAGTGCTGCATGTAGAATTTCTGAGGAAATGCTCTCAGAATGAATAAATACATCGCTTGAGGTCTGCGATTTATTCCATGTTGTCTCAAAACATTTAGGGAAAACCGACAAAAAAAAATGTGAAATTGCAAAAACGAAAACGTATATGACTTGCTCATTTTCCAAAGGTTCACACCGAAACAAACTATCCAATATTTTGAAGGTAGTGCACATGGACAAGCCACTCCAGTCGGTAGAAGTAAATTTATGGCATACCCGTACTTGGACTTGTTTGTCAATGTCTGGCTCTACGCCTGTCTCGGTCGCTCCAATGCCCCCTACGCTTGCCGATCGCTCAAGCAAGCTGTCATTTTGTTTGTCTAGAGATTTATGTCTACCACAATCTTCCAGGCTAACAACGAAGCTAACAAACAAGCATTGTCTACCGATCTTGGCCGGTTTTGGATCTCCGCTGTCTGCGCGTGCTAAGTTTCATTTTGTTTTGGCAAGTGTCAGCGGGGCAAATAAGCTGAAATTTATTTATTGGATTTCATCTGTTTTTTTTTTTGCTTTCTTTCTAATCTGCAAAACAAGAATTCAAGTTGAAAGAAAAAACTACAAAAGAACTTGGTGTGTATCCATTGAAACTACGTATTATATAATAACAGTTGATGTGTTTTTATAAAATGATAAATGAAGCAATTATGGTTTAGGAAAGCTATTAAATTGCAATGTCTTTTAGAAAATAAAAAGAAAGCTAAAAACTAAATGATGTATAAATTTATTCCTATTGCTTGGTTTTAAACAAATATGTACAAAACCCATTATTTTCGCCAACTCTTTGTTAATATCTGAATACCATCTCCGAAATATGAGTGCACTTTGGCCTTGATTGAACCAATTTTTAAATTTTTTTTAAATCAAAATATCAGTAGTTCAAAATTCCAGTTAATTTTTGACCCTTACAGCCACAAGCTGTCATATTGTAAAATCTCGTTGTCATGTCTGTGATCGCTTCTGACTGCTGCAATTAATGGTTTCGAGTGATATTATCAGGCCATAGTAGATCTTATCCGTCTGGTGCCACTGTACTGTAGTTTCTGGATAGCCTTTGCCTTCGACTATTTTACCATTACGTTAATAATTTATAGATCGGAGCAGATTCAGCATAAGCACTCTATAGGCTTCTGCTGTATTTTGGCTTACACAAAAAAAAAACGTAATTTTCTCGGGAATGCCGAATGATGTACATCCGATTATTTTTAACACATGTGAAACCTCACGAATAGGATAGGATATGGCTTGCAATATGAGCGGCAAATTGAAGGGTGAGGTTTTCTTTAAAAACGAATCCCAATAATGGGAAGCTCCCAATACCTGTCAAATAACATGCCTAAGCAGTAATATCCTTTATACAGTGTGTGAGATTCTACAGGGTTTTTACCTTTTTTATTTTAAAACTTATTTTACCAAACTAAACAAAATTTTAGGTAATAACTAGATTGAATGATAACTGAATTTGGAACAGCAACGATGTTGTGGCTGAAACTTGGTCTGTCCCCATTGCCAGCTTGGCTTTACAATTTTTGTTGGAATAAGTTATTTCACTTTAAAAAAAATAAATTTTTAAATTATTATTATTAATACATGGGTACAACTAAGAGCAGTTGAGCTTAAGATTGAAAATTAAACTACTCCGTATTCCTAGCCTGAATTTTTATAGATATGCACCGTCTCATATCTGGGGCTAGCTAGGAACTTGGATTTGTCGTGTAAAAGATGAAAGCGGAAAGTAACATAAAAATTTAAACATTTCTTAACCAAAAGAGAAGAAGCCAAAGAACAACAGTGACCAAGTTGGGTTTTTATAGTTCGTGATCGGTCAAAGAAGCTCGATTTGGGGAATCGAGATGAGGCAAGATAGATAAAGAGATGAATTGAATAGACCGTTCAAAAGAGAGCAAATCATAGAGGTTATTAAACGGATCGTGTAACGCATAAATAAATCTACAAAAAATAAATGCTGGAGTGCGAAAATTACGAGTTACTCTAGAAGGAATGATGAAAGAAATTTTGTTGAGTGTATTTGAGTCAATAAGACCGAGTAAAAGCTTATGCAAAAATAGCACGCCGTGGCATGTTCTACGATCACTTAGAGAAGGTAGTTTTATAAGGCGAAGTTTGTATGAATAGTACGGCAAAAAAAATATTGGGACCCCCGCTTAGTCCTCGAAGATTTTATTTGAATAAATAAATAAGTATTTAATACCTAACTCAGTATAAGTTTTACAAGATATAAATACTAGGGCCTTCGACTAGCAAATAATTAAAAATAATAAAGTAAATAAAAAAATAATGAAAATATTTTTAAAATTTTTTTTTTACAATAATAATTTTTTTGATAAGGATAATAAGACTGCAATTCTGTTAATATTTATAAAATGCCATCGGAGTTTGAGTAAATGCAAAGTCATATGTTTTTAACTTAAACACATATTTTATTCCTAAATAAGACCAGCTTGAAAATAAATCTTGTTTATCTATTATATTTTAAGATCGTGTTTCATTACGATATTGACGATAAATGGTTACAGAAACATTAAAGACAAACAGTTGTAAGGACTCACTGTGACTTCTACTCTACGAAAATGTGAAAATGAGAAAAATAACCGAAATAAACCTTCAAACAAATAGACTTCAGCGCAAAACACTAATAGAATCGGCTCATATATTAATATAGAACTAAATTTTTGGTATACAAATAAAAACCTAAACAGCTTGTTATTATAATAGAAATAATTGATAAAGTTTTTTAAAAAACTCTCGGGTAATAAATGAACCTGCAGAGGCGGCTCTGGAGCGAACATGATGAGGACTGGCGAGCATAGTGATCAGGATCAGCAATACGCGACGTTTTGTTAAAGTCAAAAAAACTAATTTTAGGCAAAAAAATCAAAAAAATCTCTATCGATTACTGCCGATTACCGAATTCGGCTCTAACCTAAAATTTCATAAAAGAGATATATTTTCATAATCTAAAGGGTGTTTTTTCTCAAAGTATAGAACTTTAAGTTGACATTACTGTTCAAATTGGCGACTCGAATAGTGCTTGCGAATAGTGCCCAAAACGAGCTTGCTGTTGTTCCTGATATTCATAAGCAATGAAGCGCACTTCTGGGAGTGAAGCCACTCCTCAAGTGTATGTCGCAACACCGTTACATCCGGAAAAACTGTCTTTATGCTGTACTTATGAGCTGATGGAATTATTGGTCCGTACTTCTTCAAAAACGATGATGGCCGCAACGTCGTAGTGAATGGTGATCGGTATAGAGCCATGATTACTAACTTTTTCATTCCTGAATTAAACAACCATGATGTTCAGGAGCTGTGGTTCCAAAAAGACGGCACAACCTGTCACACAGCTCGTACCACAATCGATTTATTGAAAGACACGTTTGGTGGCCGCTTAATTTCACGTTTTGAAACTGTGAATTGGCCTCGAAGATCTTGTGATTTAACACCGCTAGACTACTTTCAGTGGGACTATTTAAAGTTATTGGTTTATTCGGATAAGCCACAAACGCTTAACAATTTGGAAGAGAACATTCGCCGTGATGTTGTCGATAAACAACCAAAAATGTTGGAAAGAGTCATGGAAAATTGTATGTCGAGATTGGACTACAGCCGAGCCAGCCGTGGAAGCCATCTGCCAGAAATCATATTTAAAATGTAATGCCACAAGATTATCTTTGGGATAATTAAAATTCCTGTCAATCGAATAATCCATCGTTGTTTAATTGCAATTGAAAGTTGTATACCTCTAAAAAAAAACACCCTTTATTTTTCAGTGAGTAATGGATGCGTCAAACTTACTATTTTGTCTCTGTTGGTTTCTAAAGAATTCTATTTAATGCCAAAAAAACAGCAATTTCAAAACTACTGAAAATATAAAATTTTTTCATGAACCCTACAGTTTCGTCCACAACGAAAGAATCCATGATTGCAAATAAGACAAGCGATGAGCAAATTATTTTGGTCACCTCTAATATTATTGGAACAAGGTGCTGCAACTAGTTGGCTATATTTACCTTTGCATAGCGGTTAATACCAGCCTCGCATGAAATCTGATCCTTTTACTTTACCCTGGCACACAATAAAGGCATACAAAGCCATTAGTTAACTATAAAATCATCCAAAAAGGAAGGCTAGTTTACGGGTTTGTTTGTTTAAGAAAACACACACTGAGACTGCTTTCCAAGGATATTCTGTTTCTAACATATTGTAAAATGCCACGTAACTGATACATTCATAGTTTTTATATTGAAGAATAAAAAAAAAAACCATACAAATCTAACATCCTTTTGAGAAAACTGTTCGACAACCACGCAACTTGCTGACCATAAAAAAACATATCAAATTCCCCAGTTATCATTGGAGCTCCCTGAAGCCCCAAGCTCACACGGTCTTTCTCCCTCTCTCTCTCTCTCTCTATGTATCTCTATCGACTTTATTATTCAGAAGCAGCAACCTGGCCTGCAGGCAACAAAAACCGTCGAAATTTATGTGAAGAACTCCTTGTGCTGAAAACAGCACAAAAGTTAATTAAACTTGAAAATAATAAAAGCAAAGGCGAATGCAAATGTAAAATAAAATGAAATAAAATAAAGCGAAAAATAATAAAACACAAAAAGTGTACAACGTTCCGGCAGAGGGATGGGATGAGGATGGGAACAAGCGAACGAACACTGCTGGTCAGGGCCATCATTAGCATATCACCGAAGGCGCAAAAAGGGTTCCATTTGAAAAGTTAATCGCCAACCGATGCGACCGCTACTGGATCTGCCCTCTTCGGCGGATGTTGGTGTTCCGCCACTGTTTCGGGCATTATTGCTACTATGGCGATGCAGGCCCTTGGTGACGATGATGGCGTTGACACTGACTGGCCCAAGCGGACCTTATCTGTGGAGTGCAATAAAAACGGACAATAATTAAAAGTGGTAATGGCTGTGACAGTGCCCATATAGCAGCGGGTTAATTGTGAAAAAAAGAACATTATTTACTATATGTACACAGCGTTTTTGGATGTGTCTAGATTAGAGTCATATATGTTAGTTATTTCAGAAAGGACAACAAGTTCGGGTGTGAGCATAAAGATCTGAAAATGTATGATTATGCACAGAGTAGAAGAATTTTGAAATACCCTGCACCCATTGTGTTGAAAAAAAGTGCGGTAAGCTCATGTCGGGAGCGGTCGACTTAAGGATACCCTGTAGCACATTTCTGGAAGCGGTTTAGTTTTATTGCCTAAGAACTGCTAAACCAACAAGAATTGAGTTTTTTTTTCAAAAGCAAACAAAATAACACGAACTTAGTGCCAGAATCAAAATGTTCGACCCAAACACCAACCAACATATGGGTTGAAAATACAAAAATACTAAAATGCTCATCCGAATTTGATCATAATAAGTTGCAAATATAACTATTCAGCGCAAAAATCAAAATATCAACCGATTTGCCCAATAGGAACTATATTATATAATTAATCGATTGGTTTCGAACTTGGTAGATAAACTGAAAGCCCTAAAAACCTTGAAAGTAGTGAAATTTGTCAACATGTATTCAAAAACAAATGAAAAGCATCAAGCTAAGTGCAAAAATCGAAACTCTTTACCGATTATCTTCATGGGGCCTATATATATTCAATCTTTTGATTAAATTCGACGCAGTAATTAAGATGAATAAAATAATTTTATAAACCGAATTTAGCATTGCTTAGTTGAATTACAAACGAAAAAATCGACCGATTTTATGTACTGGAACTACATATATATGCGGTAAACGTTTCTAATAAAAATCGACTCAGATCTCTGGATAGAGAAAAATTCTTTGCTTACCCGAATTTTGTTAAATTAAGTTGATATATTTTTTTTTTATTTTTCGAATTATTTGCTATACTGGAGCTATTTGCTATAGATTTTGCTTAAATTCGACATAATACTTGAGAACATGAAAAAAAAAATGCGTGCTAAATATAGTTATCCTTAAAAGCGTTTTAATTTTTTTTAGGTGTTGCACAACAGCTTTATCATAAAACCCTGATATATAAAAGCAAATCAAATCTTGTATGCTCTTGGATTACAACAAAAACTCTCTGAAAAATAGGTTGCTTTTGCTCTTACAATTTCCGAGATTTATGCGTTCATACAAACGGTCAAACGGATACGGGTATATCAACTCTTGTAATCACCCTAATCTTAGTTTAGGTAAGAATTAGGGAGTCTATGACTTTTCGTTTAGGTGTTGCACAATTTTTGTTCAGTGTTTAATTGCCTTTATTTGGCATCGCTATCCTATATGCTATTTACCAATGAAAATCTCTATTGGTTAAGGACACAACCGTTAGAATTCGTCTATAAACTTTAGGTCCCTAATGTTGACCCATGCTCCCTATTGAAACAACAACAGATTAATCAAGCCGAATGAATTTATTTATTAAATGAGATATGGGGAACTGAACGATACTTCTGACTAAATAAAAGATGCAGATTACTAGACAAAATAAAATGACTTTCGCCCATATCTTATCACAATCGCATCTCGAGCAGATTTTGTTCGAGGAAACTGTAAAAGTATTTTATAAATTATAGGAAATTTTTAATTTTAACATTTCCTCAAGAAAACTTCGTATAGTAACTTCCTATAGTAAGTAATACCAGATAATGTGGAAGTCATGATATCGCTGCACATCTGCGGCTTAGAGACTTTTGCTTAATGTTATTTTTATGCGTAAACATTTGTCTTAAAATTTAAAAAATACCAATCCAACTTATGATTTATCTAATTTGTTCTCCTAATTTGTATTCCTCTATTAGGAATACTTCTCCAACAAACTTCTTACAGCATCCGAGATATGATTATGGAAAATATGAAAATGTTCCTACCATAAACCGATTATAAAAAGTATTTTAAGTGTTGCAGCATGCTTTAAAGGAGACAAAGGACACTCTTTGATCGAAGTAGTAAAAACGTAATATCCATAACATATTTGAAATGATTCAACTTATGTATTACACTTACTCCGTCCTCGACACGCATTTATTTAATTTAAATATTTAGCAAACGCTCTAAAAAGAAATAAAAGTTTTACAACAATATTATAATTATAAGATAATTAAGCAGACTTAAAACGAATATCCTTTCTGAAGTAAATTTATAAGATAATATCCTTGTATGGCATTAAAAAAACGGTTAACAATTAAATGATATCTATTTGCCAGGAGCATTTTGTTTTGCATTTCCCTAACTTTTATCTGGCAATTTGTCAAGCCATCCTTTTGTATAAACGTTATTTTGCCTTTTGAATTAACGAAATCGACAATGAGCGAGAGGAAGAGTGAAAGGACTAAGCGAAAGAAGAGTAGCAACAAAATTTGACATAAAAGTTTATTACTTTTTATTTTCCGGTACGTTTGTTTAATTTCTGCAGGTTCGCTACATTTTGTATTTTCCTGTTTTTTCTCTTTGTCAACAAACGACCGTAAAAATCTTTGCCGTATGCATCAGCCGTAAAAAAAGGATTTCATTTTAATTACATACGAATTTTTGAATGCCAGAGACGAACCGTCAGGGAGTCGATTTTGAGTAGTCTTGATGACATTAAGTGCCAACTGTCTGGGTCTGGGTCTCGGTCTACGCCCGCGACTGTATCTCGTACGTTAATACGGTTTTGGATATGGATACTACGTACGTGCTGGGAGTATGGGTAACGGTCGCCATGTGTTGACTTTTATAATTAAGCCTTTTGTACACTTTTCAGCTCATAGAATTACAACCCTATGCCCGCACCTGCCCCTGGCGGACAAGCCGACTACAACCCCTACAGCAGCACAGGGAATGATCAAATATGCCAACACAAGAGCACAAGAAGCCTCAACAACAAGCACAACACTCATAAAAAGGATTAATTGTGCGCAATTAAAGAAAATATATTACAACGTTACGGCAGTGTGCCAGGACAAAGTTGTAAGACTTATATAGAGCTAGTCGCAGCTACCTACCTACTTGTTGTATAGCATTTCAGGACATAGTGCCTCAAAGTTTTGTACTTTATTTTGCATACTCTTCATTTGCAGGCTTCCTGTGCGCGACAATGCGCCAGCGTCCAGGCTGAGAGTGTGCCGAAAAATGCTCTCCATTGAATTATGCAAAATCAAAATTCGCCGCATAAAACTTTTCTCTTTTTTTAAAGAGTTTCTTCAACTTTTAACACTTGACATGTGTCTAAGATCCTTGGAAATGCCTTTCAATGCTCTGCCTTCTATTAAGACCTTAACTTCATAATGTTCAGGCAACGTTACACGCTTCTTATTCATTTCATTCATTGGAATGGAAGGAATTGCGGAGCCGGCAGGAGCATTTGTTACGTTGCTGCACGCTTTGTAGGGTGGGTGGTAGGGTTGTGATTACAATTGCTATGACTTCATTGTGTGTGTGTGTGTGTGCGCGTTTGGGGCGGTAGGGAGTGTGTTGGGGTTAATTGTTCAAGTTCAAAATTAAAATATTTATTACAATAGAAAACTTTTGCACTTTGACGACGCCACCACAAACATTGACGACGACAAAAGTCAGATTAAGTTGTTGAAACAAGAAACAGGAGCAAGTCGGCGCCGTCTTTGGGTTGGACCAAGATTACTTTGTAGGAATTTCTTATTTCTAACATTAATGAATCTTTTGTTTAATGTTTCGCATTTGTTCTGCGGGGAATTCCGATTAGGTCTTTTATGTCGGCTTTTGGACGATACGGATCCTATTCTTTTTGCCAAGATAAGTTAAATGTTGACTCAAGTTGAGTTTCATGTGAAAGGAGGATGCAAGTATTTTCTAAATCTCTTACAACACTTGAGGCTGTAGAGACAGCGGCATTTGGGATTTCGCAGCAAGGTATTGTTTTTCTGAAACGCCTTTGCAAGTATCTATTCTTTAATTAGTAAGTACAATGTGGGGATCATGGTTGGCATTACGCATTCTGAAACTTCTATTTATAAGTCCCTACCGCCAAAGGCGCCTTTACTTCAAAACCTTCTTTGTACCATCATACCGACTTGAGTCGAAAAAATGGCAACCGTAGTTTAGTTCAGCAGCAGATAGACTTGTGATGCACTATCATCCTTAAGCTCGAATTGTGTAAAAGCGGCGATAGTTCTTTCGAAAGAAGTGCACCTAAACGTAATTTTTTGGTGCTCGTAAATCTACATACTAACAAAATCGCTTAAACGTATCAAAAAGAAATTGGAAAATCGGTGAAGAACCAAACTCGTTTTCGATTTATTTTTAACTTACATAAATACTGTATTAGCTCTTATAGGAAAAATAGGATAAAAAATTGTTTTTTTTTATCACAAAATATCCGATGATTTTCTCAATGATTTGAAAAAATCGGGTAATATTATATATAAATTATTATCTCTTTGGAACAATCGGTGGAGTATAACAATTTTGGCACTAAACTCATTTTAATCCCTTTGTTTTTCAATATTTTCAATTTTTGTCTATCAAAATCACTGCGTCAAAGTTGATCCTCTACGGTGCACTTTACCATATTTCTCTTATAGAGGAAGTCTGTAAGAAACAGGAAATTTTCACAATTCGATTTCATATATTCATTTCATAATTCGATGTGTTCAATTTTCAACCACTGTGTCGAATGGTCATCCCATACCGCAAAATGGTTACAAAATTCAAATTCGGCATTAAATTTGTTGTTTTTAAGCTATTTTTGAATAAACCAAATTTGATAACCAAATTGCCTACTCTGAAGGATTTAATAGTTTTTAAACTGCAAAATATGACAGAAACCGATTTTGGTCGGTTTGTGAATGCTTAAGCCATGTAGCTGATGCTTTTGGAAAAGCTTCCCGATTCCCTTTCATAACTGTCATACCATTAATTACCCTGCAGGTGGGTATCGGCATGTAGATGGATAAGACTTTCAGGTCTACAACTAAAAATTATAAACAATCACAGCAGAAGTAAACTTGAACAAACTCTATTTTCACAATATACCTCGAAACCCAACCCTCAAAGCTACCACTCCGGGTCTGATTAAAATTAAATTTCTTTTCTTCCGAAAAAAAGGTCTGTCTAGATATTCGGCTTAAAGGGAATGCATCCTTTCGGACGTCAGTTCATCAAGAAAGCATACGTGTATTGTACACCACATGTTGTTACTTCTAACGTTAGGCTTCTGGTTCCGGTTGTGGAAGAGTGAAAAATCTTATTGAAATTGCTGGGTACCTTAAATCGTTTGCGCTTCTTTCTTTTTTATCTAATACAAGCGGCAACCATACAAATGCATTACCATTCACCATTATATGCCAGAACAGGTGCTGCCCAAGGCTTCTCCAATACCGACATGCACATATCGCATAGACAGTACGATAAAAGCAGGCGCAACAATTTCCTTCAATCTGCCGTAGAGATATACATACATACACTTGTCCTTTTTTTTGCAAAAGTCTTTTTTAAAGTAGAACGTGTTCTTCCCATTTTGGTTTGCTCTGGGTGTATCGAAAATTGAAACGCATGAATAGTCAGTTGGATAGACCTGCGGCTATGTGAGCCAGCCAACCTGGTGGCTGTGGCAGACGTGGCACTCATTCCAAGTTTATCTGCAAGATACAATTTGTGCATCATCAAGTTGGTCGTAGGACCAACCAACACATGCCAAACGTGAGCTTAGATGTTTCATAGCTTGTTGGAGTGGGTGGCAACCGTATCCGTTGGCACTGGCAGATGTTTTTCACGCAGCATCAGCAGCGGCAACAACCGTGATATGTATATACTAGTAGATGGTATATGCTGCATGAGTGTGTATATCTTTAAACATCTTCCATGTCGAAAACGCACCCGCTTCCAGCAACCCGCACGAATAGAGATAGATACAGCAACCATTAAGCTTTGACGCTGCTCAAAAACAAGCGGAGCGCAGCAGGAGCAGCAACAAAGTGAATGAGCAAGTGTTGCGGAAATGATTTGGCGGTCCGTGTTTGTTTGTTGGCAACCCAAAAGAGACAGAGAGATGTGCCAGAGAGTGTCGATAGATGGGGTTACCTGATATGTACACACAACAACATGCTGCTGGGGATTTCAGGGGTCCGCCGCCTCAGCAGCCAGAGTCCATACGGTTGGCTTGCATGATTGAAAAGTGTTTTGCTATAAATTCAACTTTTCTATTATCGTTATCTCGTGAACAACACGCGCGCGCTCCCTCCCAGCGAATCCGCATGAATCCGGTGGTTGCTGCGTTGATGATGGCTTGGCTGATTTTGGTTGAATTGGGTGGACGATTAGACAGGCGGCGGGTGTTGTGCGCTGCAAAAGTAGCTCTAGCTGTAGCTGCAGTTAATGCCAGAGGCGGCCATTAAAGATTCGTGGAAAGACTGGCGGCGCAGCTGTGACTCTGCTGATTTGGTTTAATGCATGTGCAAAAATGACGGCAGCGCTCGTTCGATCGGGTCAGGTCGGTTCGAGTGTAGCGCAGTCTGTTTCAATGGAGTCGAGTCGAGTTAAGTTGCTGGTTGGGTGGAGTGGTTCGGCTGTGGAGGTCGAGTGGCAAACATACCGTTGCGGCATCTATAATTGTTTCCTTTTTTGCTTTACTCAGGAAAGGCAAGCCAATGCGAAGCGGGTGCCTTAACCTTTGAAGAGTTGCAACTGTACACCGGCAGAAAATAATAGTTGCTTCGTGTTGACAGCTAAGAAACGAAAAATTCTCAAAATTGTAGAATAAAATCTTTATAAGCTAAGGACTGGCGATCATAAAAGACTTTCAATACAATAAAAAAAGACAAAGACTTTGAGACTCAAAGAGATCCATAAAAGCAATGTCATGAGATAACTGCTCGATTGAGGTTCTTCCCTTGGAATAACCAACTAGTGGAGGCGCACTCAAGCCAACTTCTCCAATATATAAATTTGTTCTTCAATTTCAGCTGAAATTTCTCGCAGTGTATAATTACAAAACGAAAGAAAGAAAGAAAGAAAAAAAGCATCAGCTGTATGTGTGTGAGCACATTTCTTTTAGCTAGCTACTTATGTTCCTACAGACATGGTAGTCCTGCTGCTTGCAACTCCACACCCACTCCAAGACCAAGTGCTGCCACAGCTGACTTTGCTCACGTTGTTGTTGCCGTTGTCGCCATACTCTCTCTCTCTCTGCCGCTCCACATCATCGTTCGTCATTATCGAGCGCGCAAGCGAGCAAAATTTTGCTGTCATTACTTTTTATGACCCAACAGCATGATGCAGTGAAGCAGCATCAGCTAGAGCTGGTGATGATGGAATAGAGTGGGGTTGGCTGGCGGCACGAGTGTGCGTTAGTTTGAGTGCGTGTGAGTGCTGACTGGCAGTTAAAATATAATTTCAGGAAAAATCATCATACAGCCGCTGCTGCTACTCCCTGCCTGCCTGCCTGCTTGCTTCATTCAACATCAGCAACACGCAGCAGCAGAGTGCGCATAACGGGCAAGGAAGCGGGTAAGCATCAGCACAAAACATCAAAGCGAATGCGAGGCAGCCAAGGAAACACAGCGAAGTGATTCGGCGCCGGACTGTCAGTGCTCCAGCTCGAGTGCTTCATAGGCTTTATGCTTTATGTCAAAGCAACCCAGTGTAGTCACAACCGCCAGCGTCAACTACCTCCTCATCCAACTATGTACTGGGCCACAAGGCGGCAGCAGTTGTTCAAAATTAAAATCATTTTCTCTTTCATTTCTTCTCCTTGCAGCTTTCTGCCTTTCTTTCACTTTTTGTTTCTTCTGGCAGCTTCCTGTTTTGCTTCCTTTTCACAAGCTTCTTACATTGACGCTCGTTTGCCGCAATTTTGTCATAATTCCACTTAAAAGCAAGCCCTTGATGGCATTACGCATACGCAATGTAGCCCAGTGTAGCCCACCCATCCCACTTGGACGCTGAGCCTTTTTGTCGTTTTGTTATGTAATTGATTTAACTGCCATGCCCACAACGCCTCAATTTCCACACCCAACACTGCCCCAGCGTTGCCGCTTGTCAATCCGTTTAAAGTCGTTAGTTAATTAAGTCGCTCGTCTGCCAGCCGCCATAAAATGCAAATGTTAAATGTTCAAAATACCAAAAAAAATATTAAAAAAAAAGTGCGAGAAAGGGCGCACATTTTCAGAGTATATCTGCGGGTGGGATTGGGTATGGCAACGCATTTTTTAAACTGGGGGACTGGTGGGGGCGGCTTACTCGTGCCAGGTTTGTCAGTTACCGCAACCTACGCAGCCCTTGGTTGTTAACGATTTC
Organism: Chymomyza procnemis; assembly: GCA_035046065.1. NCBI lineage: Eukaryota > Metazoa > Arthropoda > Insecta > Diptera > Drosophilidae > Chymomyza > Chymomyza procnemis. Next base: position 26,489,466 of record JAWNOJ010000013.1, on the reverse strand, counting down.
CAAAAGGTTTTTCTTGCTTTTATTTCGTTCAATTTTGTTTTTATTTCCACTTGTGTTTCATTCTGCTTTTTCATCTTTTATATCTTTTTTTCGCTTCGTTTTTATTTTATTTATGTTTTTGCTCGTTTCTCGAAAGGTGTGGGAACTGTCTGGTCGCATATTAATTTTTATGTCGCAGTTGCCGTGAAAATGCATTTAAAATAAATATAAATATAATAAAATATAAATCGGCCTTAATTTGACAGAAAAAAACATCGTAAAAAATACTGAAATAGGCTGCAACAAAGTCGCTTAACCGTTACGTATATTATGTACTATATGCATATGTGCAATATGTATATACAATATCCGCATCTCATAAGTGTGAAACATTTTTTATTCAACAAAAATATAATTCACTTTTATGAGCAGCCATTTGAGCCAATGAAATATTTAGCAAAATACAACAAAAGTTGAAAGTCTGCTTAAAAAAGTATATAATAACGTATATACTTTGTATATATAAGGCCGCATATTATGAAGTAGCTAAATGAATATCCTTAAAAATTACTAGCTTAAAAGTGAACTGATCCAAAGGTTTTTTTTTCTTTCGGAAAAGTTATTCCTGTCTCAATCTACAATCTATGCAGTCCAACATCGCAAAAATACAAAATATGTGTGTGCAGGAGTTTAAAATTTCTGGATAGAAAAACATTATTATAAACATATACAAAATGAAAAATAAAATAGATTAAGAAGTTGTAAATAATTATTAAACAATATATGCTTGCTCTCTATTGAAACAAACTTCTTTTTTTCATTTATTTAGTGCTGTTGACCTTTAATTTTTGTAAAGTTAGTTTTCTTAGTCGAAGCTCTAATCGTTTTATTAAAAATAATAACTACATAAAGTTCATAGCCAAATACAAACGGAGGTATCTTTAGTTAATAGAGATAATCTTAGGCAAATAGAGTATATTTTACCATTGCACGCTGTACTACTGAAGTAAAGTTCGGTGATCCCTAAAGGCATCTAAAGCATGCAAAGGGTAACAATATCGATATCGATAAACAAGTCGATAAACCTAATATACATCTGTTAGTTTGCTTACGCCTAGATCACAGCGACGACAAGATCTAGAGTTACCAAAAAACTTGTTATCCTAGAAAATGCAAATTTATTTTAGATTTTGATTTCGAGAAGTTAGAATATAGCACATGTTGGTATATTTTGCAGTAATTAAAGAAAAAAAACCAATAAGTTTTGGCCAATTAATTTTGAAAGCCATTGAAGGGGGTTTCTTTCTGTTTCTTATAGTTCTAAGCATATCTATAGTTCTAGTCACAAACACGAAAGCAGTACTCAAAATGTACATTGATAGCGCTTAAGTACTAGCCACATCCAATGTAGATCGCTTTTCCCTAGATCTATAGGGACCGCAAAGTGCTCATGCGTAGCTTAAGTTATTTACCATTTGATAGAGTAGAAGTATCTCGCCACTTTATTTCGCAGAGTTTTTTTTTACAGAAAAAATAGCAAGAACAGCAAATCAAAACTTAGGAATGTTTCTAGTGTTCCAAAGGTAAACAAAATATAACAACTTTGATCTATTTACGTTGAAATTGTAAATAGAATTTATTCTTAGAAAACGCATCTCGTAGGATACTTATCCGAATCCGTTACTGCAGGAGGAGACTCTTGGGATTCTAACAACTACGAAGGAGCACTGCTTGGCGGTGCTGCATTGGCTTTTACCATTTCAAAACTACGGAAGAACTTTTGATGCGAATTTTTATACTTCCTATATAGGGGCAATTCAAGGGCGGCCGCAGCGGCTTAATTTTCGTGTGAATTTTAATTAAAATGCCTAACCAAACTTTCAATAAGTTTGAAGGCGAATCTTACCGCTTGCCACTCACCACTCACCACTTACCACTTGCCAATCCCATTGGCCCACTATGCGAATTGTTGTAAATTTTGTGGCATGTGGCAGAAACTGAAATCCATTTTTAATTATTTTCATATTTATGGCAGCGAGCGGCAGCAACAAGAACAACTTAAGCAAGTTATTAGCGTCAGCTAAACAAAATAAACAAGTCCCAAAACCAAAAATCCCCAAACTCAAAATCAAAAGCCTGTCAGGCGCCCGCACTCTGCCTCAGCCGCTTCACTACTTTGGTAGTCCTTGCGCCGCAACCCGCTTAGCAGTAGAAATTAAAAGTATAAGTAGTTGGTTGTTTGTTTTAGGGATTTGAACTTTTTACGCTTGGTATATCAATAAAACTGACGGAGAGGATAATGCTGGTCCGTAGTAGTAAATAGGGCGGGGCAAATGTGGCAAGGTGGGTATGAAATGGTTGGGTGTGATAAGGGGCGGTGGATGGGTTGCACTACAAACTAACAAATAACAGCAACAACAAGGCGCAAGTTCAACGCCATTTTGTTGCTCACATACACATGCATACACACATGAGTACACATACACACACACACACACACACACACACACACAATCACGCACACTAATGCTCGCGAACATTCACTCGACGTCTCTAATTAGTAGAATTTAATCTTCACACTATGGCAACGACAACGCCAAATGCCAGTACACCGTCAACGCCCCCAACTGGCCCACTGTACAAATCCAATACCCCTACCCTCCCCCTTCCCCACCCATTGCTCATTATGAAAAATTTCAAATTAAAAAGGGGCAAGCGGAGCGGTGCGGCTGTTACTGCTACTGCTGCTGCTACTGTCACAAAACAAAGCGTCATTGCACAGTGGTCCAAATAGCTAATTTAGTGGAAATAAATTATGACTTGGAACGCTATGCATTTTTTATTCTTATTATTTGACTTGCTTGGAACAGGCAAATTTTTTTGCCGCTACACAAAAGTTACAACATTTTTAAGAAGGATAAAAAAAATGTGTCCAATATAATGAACGCCTTGACTGGTTATATAAATCCGACTTAAGTTTCTTAACGTTTCATCTATCAATTGAATTCTTAATAATATTAATTTTTATTATTAAGTTAAGTATACAAAATATTATAGCGATTAACCTTTTATACGACATGTCGTTTGAATTGTTTATATTTATGCATTAATTGTATTATATTACTAATGAAAATATTGAATAAAAATACCCTAACAGATGGAAAAATCTAACGAAAGAGAGAAAATACGAACTATGTATAGCATAAAAATAAATAACAATCATAGTGAATTGGTTTTTGATTTTAATAATAAATTTAATAATATCTGCCTTTTTGTGAAGATGGAAAGAATTAAAATTAAAGGGTTAATTAAAAATCATTTTCAACAGTTTATGTTGAGCATTTCTGTGAATGATCTAAAACGTTGGAGCCACATAACATAATGAAAGTATAAAACCTATACGTCGATTGTCCTAAGAATACTTTGCTATCTAATGAATGCCAAAATGTTTGATATTCATAACTCATTCAATCGCTGTTTATCTGGAAGTTTGTGTTTGGAAGGCTATATGGCTTACATTTATAGCAAAAATAAAATTTCACTTGTTTTTTAATATGTAAAGCTAAATTTCCCCCGCTGAAATTATCTGATATGTGATTCCATAGCTTCAATAGGGTTATTTTCGATAATGTTCTACTTGTTTCCAGAACGTATAATAGTGTTATCTGCAAAGATTTTAAGAATAATTTGAGTAAATATGTTATAAGAAATGGGTTGGTTATAAGTTCATGACTTGACTGGATACTACTACCAACTATAACATTCTCTATACATTTTGAAACAAAATTGATGTGCTTGAAATAATATAAATTCCGCCCATTCACGCAATTGTGAAAATAATGAAAACCCAACTTTAGAACTAATCTTTAGCTCGTTTTCGCTCCAAATGTATAACGATTATGGCATTGAAAGCTACTTGACATTATATTATACAATGTTGTCATCGCTTCAAAGGCACAGCATTGAAATAGCTCTAAAAATAGCTGTTCCAGGAGAACAGGGACCTGTCGTTTATAGTCAAAATATAAATTTTCTTAGGCAATTCGAATCTGCGAACGTTCATTTTAGAAGTGACATGTTAACTAAATCGGTAACTAGCATAAGGCCTCGCATTTTCCTTAGGAAAGACAGTTTCAAATCTCGAATAGAATGTGTTTTAAAATTATCTACTTCAAGCTGTGTCTACCCCAGTTCAAATTGTGGGCTTAAGTCGCTTGTACTAATTGCTAATCTGTAAATAACGAATTGAGTTCAGGTTTTTCTCAACAATTTGATTTTTTGTAACATTACACTTTAATTCCATTGTCTTATGATTAAACTTTTATGCATTAAATTAAAAAATCGAATAAGAATTAATTTTATTATCTTATCTTGTCAACAGTCAAGTATTTTTTGTATCTGCACTATAGATATATAAAACAAAAACATAAATTTAAAACTTTACTTACCATTAAACATTTTTAATGTAAGCAATTTCCGGCCTAAACATTTCCTGTTGAAAATTTGTGTTATACATATGAGCTATGAAAGTCATGCCTATTTTACTGAAACTTATTTTGTAAAAGTCGCCGAAAACTACTTTGAAAGATTTGTATTGGTTTAAAATTTAACAAACTCTACGAAAAAAAAAATGACAATTTTATTAAAAATAGCAAGTCAGCGATTTGAAAGTAAAAAAGTTTTTTCTTGAGTAGCACATTTTAATCGTCTGAAAATCTATTACTTTTACAGCTTGCTTACAATTAGAAAAAAGCCGATTTTATGTGTATTTTCTTCCTCTGCAGGATGACTACGGTCAAGCTAAAGTGGGGCCAAAAATGTATGGCGCCGTCTATTAATTGAACAGAGTAAAGCTTCTAAGCATTCTCTCTCTCAAATTGACGCACAGCCTCCTGGTGGCACCAACTAGGTAACTATCTTAGCACCCGCCAAGTGGTAAGTCAATGTGTACAGCGAGTCAGCCGAACGCTGAAAGTTTAAGTTTAAGGGTTTGGCACAAGTCTGGTACAACAAAATATTCACCGAAAATCAACCCGGGCTTATATTGACGAAAAAAAGCCCCCTAGTATAGTTTCTAAACTAAAGCTTCAAGATGGATGCTTTTCGATTACTTGCTTGCATGCCCCGTACAACTTGACATATATTTATGCTCCGATTTTGGCATTTCGACCACTGTGCGCCGTTGGTAGTTAGTGTGACATCGAGGGCGGTGAAGAAAAAGTAACGTGCAAAGTTTTGCACAAGAAAACGAAACGCGACGTCGACGTCAAGGACTACAACTCTGCCAGGATTTGCATAAATGTGCTATACATCTGTTCGTGTGTGTGTGTGGGTGGGTGTGTGCGGGTGTGTGAGAGTATCACACATCATGATTACATAATTTAGCTATTAAAGCAGAGCCATGTTGGGACACTTACAAGTGCAAAACCAGGAGCAATGAAGGGGGTAGTGGCATCTGGATGGCAGCAGCCTGGCTTATTTATGCCTCAACACGCCGTTTTGAAGTCGTTTGCAGCAGCTTCAAAGGATACGCAAGGACGCAGTACCACAAATTCCAGTTCAACGGCTTTGTACTCGCCCACTAACACACACACGCACACACACACATGTACACTTGATTTACTCATTAGCGTTACTTTTCTGTTCATAATAGTCGCTTACTACGCCTGAAACCACAGGGCCCAAGCTCAGGCGCAGGCACCCAAGTCCTTTCTTGCCGTGGGTGCGGCACTAAGCGGCTTAAGCGTATCCTTTATGAATGTGTAATTGTGCACACACTCACGCTCACATGTGTATGCTCGCCTAAGTCCTAATAATCCTCACTATTTGGCAAAAACCAAACCAAAAAAAAAAAATGTATATACATATACATATCTTTTTACAAAGGAAAAGGTAAACCTTGCCGGAGCTATGCGTAGGTAGGCAAAAACATGCTGTGCCCCGCCCTCGGATTAACCCAAAAGTCAAAATTTGATGTTTCATATTCGAGCTGCTCTTATTTCGGTTTCCCTGGCGGCCCTTGGCCAATATTCTGCAGTCACGCTCAGTCTCGCTTTGCAGCTCCTTATCAATATGCGGTGTCCAAATCCATCTTTTGATATAAACGCTGCTTTCAAGATGTAAGGACATAGAAACGTACGTATGTCCCACGTGTCACATGCAGCTTTCACATGGTATTATGTGACCGGAGCTCAAGTATAGTATATATATACATATATGTACATGTATGTATATCAATAATCTGCCATAATGCATACTTAGGACAATTTCAATTGATTGCCTTGACTTTAAAATGTGGTGGCCCCTAGCTACATAATCTGCTGCAAATATATGAGGTTTGCCTTTCATATTTCCGGAATAATGTCAAAAACAAACATTTCACAGCGGATACTGTTTTAATATTTATCTTATAGAAGTATTTAATTTAAGTAATCCTAACTATATTATATAAGCGTCTCCAAGCATATTAATATATCTTTTCAAACAGTGCAGTGACGTTGTTTTTAAAGTGATTCCTCTTTTACTTGTAAGCGTATCCTGAGGAATGCTTTAGAAGTAGAGACAAGTTTTTGAATTGAATTTTTTGGAGAAGACCTTCCATGCCCATATTAAAGAACGAAAGAGATAAACTAAAATTTACATGTTATTACCATTTGCACAGTTCGAAATTCTAAAATTAGAGTAGAGCTTTTTATGAATCTTATTTGGACCCGTAATATACTGCATCTAGTAATTTCATTTTAAGTAACAACCAAATATAATAATTAAAAACAAATACATCGAAGAACTTAGGACTTTTGCTCTCTATATCAAGTGCATTTGTTATAAATATTGGTGACTTTTTGAGATAATTAATTTAGTTAAATCGACAAAACTCAAAAAAGACCTGTAGATGCAGAAAACCATTAAAATAAGCGATATAGGAACATTTAGGACCTTGAGCGGACAGCAAAAGTGTACATAAATAATTACTTCGAAATTCTTTCTCGAACTTATAATTTATTTCCTTTGAAAGTGCTGTCAACGTTTCTAAGGAGAATAATAGCTATACGAAGAGAATAGGGACGTATATTTTAAATATCTTAAATATTTTATGTTTTTATATCTATAAAATTAACAGGAATAGAAGATTTCCATTGAACTCCACTATTTTATTAACAAACAAAAAATATAAAAATTGAATTTGTTTTCTATTTACAAACAAAAAATATTGGCATTCGGTTTTGTAATTTTTGATTGACGGATTTATCTTTAGTTCCTTAACTTTAGGTGGCCATTGCAGCCCAATCACAAGCTGACGCCTTACTCGCGTCTTGTCCAGTTGGTCACCGCAGGGAAAGATTTGTTCTTCCGTCTGTGTCTAGGTCCGACGGCTATCGCATTGAGCACCTATTCTTTGCTAGAGCGTCTTTATTTATGGACAAATTTATCCGCTTCGGCTTATTGAGTCACGTTAGTTACTCCCATGTTCTCCAAGGTGTAAGGTGACACCCTAATTTTGTTAAATTATTGAGCATGATAACCTAAATTATTGGACTTAGATTTCGAATTTTTTTTCTCCATTTTGAGTTTCAGCAAGCAAATTTATCTTGTGGAAAATACGAAAACGTCATCTTATCAAAAACCCTTTTCTAATCGATTTAAAAGAATATCTTTTCAAATTTCGGAAAGTATCATTGTAAACTATAAGAATTTACGCTATTTGTCGGAAGTAAATCTCCGTTAATAAAGACAGCGCCATTCGGATTTGACCATAAACTATAGATTCCTGCTCTTTTTGATCTTGAAAGCGCTGACAGCATCGTTAAGGGGATCCAAAATTTTAATGTCTATTCTATATCTATTCTATACATTTTCAAACAATTTTCGAATTTTTGGTATTCCTGTCGGCGGTAGTTCATTTCACAAATACATACGAAATTAGGGGATTCAAAATTTTAATGTCTATTCTATATCTATTCTATACATTTTCAAACAATTTTCGAATTTTTGGTATTCCTGTCGGCGGTAGTTCATTTCACAAATATATACGAAATTTCTTTTTGAAATCATACCCCCCGTAAAATTATAATATGCCCTTAAGGATATAGCTCAATGTACTTCAATATTGTTTCCCTTGTACCTTAAGACATTTTAGATTTTAAGCATTTTTTTTGCACTTTTGTTGAGTCATTTGAGAAATCGATACGCCAGAGGGCGTTTCATCTGCATATTGCAATCATTAAGAGCACTCGGTGTCCATTGGTAAATGAAATGAAATTAATTTCCTCTTAAAGCAGCTCGGTCGTTGGTCGGTCAGCTGGCATGGCCACCCAACAATCTCCACCCGCCATCAAGTGCCAAAACGGGAAAACAACTTTACACATTTCACGACGTCAAGATGGGGAAATTTGTGCATGTCATCTATTATACAAGGCGGTAGATAACATCAAGCGGTATACACATAGGCTGGGCCATGCCATGCCCAAGCCCGGCAGTGCGCTGAAGTTTCCGTCTCTTGATAAAAGATTTTAAATTAATAATTCAGGCACAAAAATTGCCGTCGCAGCGCGTTTTTCACCTTACGCACCCGTCACAAACGCAGCGAACGAAAAACGTTGGAAAATTGCTCAATTTTCCGTGCGAACACAGTGAAAATAATAAAAAAAAAGAGAAATTTATGCTAATTTCCAGCAACTATCACTACTTAGCATCGGAGAGCGTTCCAAATGGTAGCAAAAGCGGCAACAACGGCAATCAAGCCAACCAAGTCAACCAACCATCCAGACGGGCGACGAAGACGACGACCAAGCCATCCATCCAACCAACCAACCAACCAACCAACGAACCAACCAGTAGTATTATGCTATATATAGATGGATGAATTGTGGAAGACGGCTGGCAAACGGGCAACCAGGGTGGGGGCCAACACTGCCATGTAACGTCAGCGTTACGAAGTAACCTAATTAATTTGTGGCACTCATTAGCAACAATTGAAAATGCCACAGCCAGCAACTACAACAACTACAACAACGACAGCAACAACAAAAACAAAAGTGGCGCCACAAGCTCCAAGTCATTGCCGGTTGGTTCTAGGTTAGTCCGCCAGTCCGCCAGTCCGTCAGTCCGCCCAACAAGCTGTCAGTTTGTGTCGTGCCAAGTGAAGCTCCAGTCACAAGTTTATGCGGTGGTACATTGGGTCGCCAAGTCTAGTGCCAAAAAAAAAATGAGAATCCCCCAAAACAACAAACGGCCCAAGATCTAAAACTAGTTGAGCATGTTGGACGGGTTCATGCTCTACTCAGCTATGGAGCGAACTATTCTAAAGTAGACCATTTGGTTTGTGCCAGTTGCGTGAAGGAAACTTCTTTCCTAAATAGGAACTTACCGATTGTGTTGTACATCTAGAATTGCAACTTTCTTCACCTCACCTTATATGTAGAAAATTACGAATACGAGCTGCCATCGAATGGTTTCGATTATTTTAGCTTCAAACCTTCGATAGCTACAGCTTGCGTTGAAAATCGTTCCAAACAATAATAAAATCGATATTAACGATAATACCAATGAAAACACTCAAAAGGTTGTAACCAATAAGATTACTTGTGTACTGAAATCTTTTATTTTCGTTTATTTTTTAAAATTATAATTAACAACTTAATTTTTAAGCTTCGTTGTGTTACAAGTGAATGAATGGGGAATATACGCAATGCTGAATAATCGAATTCTCAAAACAAATGTTTTGAAAAAATTGTAGGTGCTGGAAAGTGGCAACTATAATTTTTTAAAAGTTAAGAAAAAAATAAGGTAAAATATCAGTGGCTAAAATTTCGGGTAAAATTAAAGCAATTTTATTTGGATTTCGCTTAATTGTTGATTTTTTTATAATAAATTATTTATATAATTATTTTTTAACCTTTTTTGTAAATTACCATTTAAACATTTATAAAAAATAAATATAAACTTATTTTATTTAGGCTTCTCTAAAAAGGTAATTTATTTTTTAATCGATTCTTAAACCAAAACATTATTTAATAAAAAATTTTATTCTTTTAATAAATATGAATAATATATTAATAAATATATATAATAAAATAAATATTGTTTTGAATATATTGTAAATACAAATAAATTAAACGATTAACTATTTGCTTCTTAAAAACAGTTTGTTTTTTTTTTTTTAATATTTATTATATCAATAATAATTTTTAGATTTAAAATAAATATTAAAAAAAAACTTATTTAGCATAAAAAATCGATTTAATGTTAAAAAAAAAAACAAATAAAATTTCTAAATTGTAAAAAAAATGTATAAAAAATATCGTTATACTAATTATAAGTACATTGTCACTGATTAAGCTGTCAGCATTCTTGACGGTTCTCCAGCAGTTTAAGGACAGCTGATTTTATTGAATATAAAATTTTTTCGATTTTTTAAGCAAGAAAAACAATTTTATTTTATATAATTTTATATATAAATTGTAAAAAATCATGCAATTAATTAAATAAAATTTTAATTTTTCTTAATTTTTTGAAACAACCGATTTTCTTAGCAAACCTATATACTTTTTTTAATATAAAAATTTATTTTTTTTTAACATTTGTTAAAACTTTTTTTTCAATTAGCACAAAATTTAATTTTTTTTTTTAATTCTACCAACATTTTGTCTTTTATTCATTATGCATAAGAAAAAAAATCCATATTTCGAAAAATAATTTTAGAATATTGCTCAGGCATTTAAAGCGTCTATCTATTCTGATACACTTTGTCTTCTAGAGTAGAAAACGAGAAGGCGCAATAATCTAGCACCAACTATTGGCTGTACTATTTTTAACGAAACTGATGTTAATTTTAGTGTACCTTCTAGAGGAGCAAACATGTTTCATTATTCGTACAATTTTCCAGATCTTATTATGCATTATTTCACGATTCTTCACTTTTCATTATTATAGCCTTTTAAATTTTTTCCCTTCAGAATGGTCTACCACTTCTTTAATTCTAAGTCACCGAGACAAGCACTATGAGCATCATTGACCACTTCCATATAATTATTTTCGATTGATTATATGATGATTTTGTTTTTGACTCATTTTCTAATATAATATTTAATTATGGTGATCTTTCATTTCCATTCTGATCTTGGCTATTGTATTGTATTGTGTATTTGATCTGCAAAAAGTTTGTATAAAGTTTACCCAACGATCTGTAGGTCCAGACTAATTTATATTCACTTTATTTTACGTTCTATTTTCTAATTTTATTCTTTTAGGTAAAGCGCAACTACCCATTGTCGATTCAATATATAAATAATAACAATAATTTTATTTGCTGTTAAATATAATACTAAGTGTTGATCTATATTCTAATATTTCCTAAAAATTGTGTAATTCACTTGTACTCATAGTGCAAAAGTAGAAAAATCCATATTTCTTATTCTCTTGCAAATATTTAGTTTGGTTTAGTCGTTTGTGTGGAAACGATTTATCTGGAGAAATCAAAGACGATTTACAATTCCGCAAAAACTATTTCCAAAGTAATTGGCAATAGTCCTATGTCCTAGTCATGTAGCGTTGGTACATTCAGCTGTGCATTTGCCGTCGTTTAAAGATCCATCAAATCTTAGCCTGGTCACACCTTTGCACATATAAGGCTTGTTTTTAATATGGTTTTGGTCACACCTTTTTGGTAGATAATACGCTAACACTTAGCGTATCAAGCAATTACATGCAGTGCATTACCAAATAACCCTCACTTTGCATGCGCTGACAGTTTTCACAAAATATAAACGTTTCCTGACATCTCAAAAAGCAGTGAGTCACAGAGATTTACGAAAGTAATTGCTGTGCAAAGTTGTTTTGGAGAGCAGTCACACACGAGCCTTTGTTTGTTTAAATGAAGATTAATTATTTAAAATTTTTAGAATGTGGAGCAGTGCCTTTTGTTGTTGTTTTCTTTTATACAATCAATATTCATTGGCTGATTTCATTATAATTTATATTTATTGTCCTAAACACAACACAATTCAAACTCACAAACAGCGGAAAAAAAGTGTAGAAATCCATTAACAAGTTAATCAGCGATCAATCAATCAATCGATCAATCTTGTGAGGAATTTGCAGTCCTATTTCATTGTAAGCTGATTATATTACACTTCCTGTAAAAGGAAAATAAACAAACCAAGCGCCTTATGCGCATCCTAAATGCTTAACAAAAGGAATCGAAAATATTTAGGAACTACCCTCTCGTCTTTGTATTGTAGTACGGCTTTGGTTGTCGACAAATCCATCAATAAAAAAGAATTGTTTATAGTTGCTTGCCAATTGACTCATTTATCATTAATAGTTCTCAGACGTACTCAGGGCAGCTACCAAATCGCTCAAGCTACTAATATGCTCTACAGAAAGCGTATAGAGTATACAAGAGAATTTATAAAAATTCGGCCATGTTGGCTGCGTTGACGTGTCAAGCGCTGAGCAGCCTAAATGGTCAACGGTGGTCAACGTTGGTCCGCTAGTTTGCGCCTGGTCCACACCGACTATAACAACCCTGGTGCGTTCCTGAACAGCTCCGTCACCTGCTAGTTAGCGAACGGCCCATGACGGCTGTACGGTGACCATTGAACGCATTTTTGTGCGTTATTTAAAGCGCTGTCAGTGGTTCGTTCGCTGGCACCCTTAAGCAAAAGAATGGCAATGAATATGGGCGAGATAAGAGTGCTGAGATGGAATCACTAAAGCCGACAATGACGTTGACGGCTATGGAGGCCAGCCAAACAAGCCAAGTGCTACGCATGACATTTTTCCCAACGGCCGATATGCAAAATCATTTGACCCGCTTGGCCACCACCCTCGTCAACGCTGATCCCTATCAGTCTGTTAATATATACGTATGCGTGGGTTTCTGCCGCACCGCAAATACCTTAATAATGCATAATTTTAGGCACTTTTCCGACGTGGCACAATGCCGAGGCGCGAAACCAGCGACCACCAGCCACCACCAAGTCATAGTTGGCAAGCGGCCATAACTGAAGCCGCAACAGTCAACTGGCCACATGCGAAGGTTTTCCATTTACATAGCTGGGAAAATCATTTAATTAGCATTTTTCCTTGTGTTTTGTCGAGGCACAAAACAATCACGCATATGCGTACGTTATCTGGGCCCACGTCCGGAGCTGCTCTGGGGCAGAGGGCGTGACGCACAGTGGTACAAACGCGTTGCAAAATATCTATCTATTTGCGTTTTTGAGAATACAGATTTCGATGCGTTTGGTATAAATCCGTAAATAGTTTTGCTGTGGGTCTACGGATCCAATAGCTCTAGGCATTCAATGTATAGCAAAAAAGCCCACAAAATAGTAATAAACAAAACCCATTGTTTCAATAATCGGATGATATAGCACTTATCAAAATTTAAAGCTTTTCGAAAAAAAAATAACTACGTCTTTAAAGTTTTTCAATACTCGTTCAATGCTCCTCCAAACTATACTGAAGCCTATCATGAAATAAAAAAATGTATATTTACAATATCCATATAAATATAAACAAAAAGTGTGTAGAGTTAGATAGGAAATAGACTCGAAACAAATCAGAAACAGACTTATAAACAAAATCCTTCTTCAATTATTTCAAAATGTAATATTTAGTTTTTTAACTAAATTTTTATTTAAATTTTTCAGAGCTTACACATTGAATATGAATTAAAAACTAGAAAATAAAAAAAAAATATATATAGAAAGCTTACTTCACTTGTGTCAAACTATATTAATTAATTTATAAACTTAGCGAGTTCTAAAGGAAAATGTTTATTTAATTTTTAATATTGAATGTCTTCTTGAATATCTTCATAAATTTGAAACTTCAGGAACGGATTTAGAGCCAAAACTTTCTTCAATTATTTCAAAATATTATATCAAATTAATTTTTTAACTTAAATATTTCAATATTCCAATATATATGCGGCCATCACACAGATTTGTGCACCATACTTCCAGAAGGTGCTTGCACCTTAAAGGCAGTCTGCTGTTTTTGTTTAAGATTCAGTTGAGTCCGGCCACTTTATATCTGCAGACTTTAAGTGTGGCCTGTATATGCGGCTTGAAGGTTAGCCACTTGTCTAAGATGACTCCCAGATACTTAGCATCTTGTGCGATTTCAAGCACTTTGCCATTTAGCCAAACGTTTCAAAATTGGTTCCAAAATTGAAAAAAAAAATTTAATCCCATCGTTCTTCCGTCGCATATCTATCACTGCCTATCATTCCGTTTTTCTTATTAATTCTAGTCAACCAATCAAACAATTGTTTTTTTTTACATTATAAACAGTAAGTAATGGCCTATACTTATTCCTTTGAAGAGTATCTTCAAGATTCTTTCAGGCTATGCACTATTAAATAATGAAAATAGTAAACACTTAAAAACCCAACTTTAGCTTAAAGTTTTCACGAAATTATTTGAATTGTCGTGGTACCACTGTGCACGGGTCAACTCTGCCGCTAAGCTGACTTTCTTAACTATTTATTGTGCACCCAAATATAAGGCTTTCTCGCTCTGTCTTTTGCTGTATCCATCTCTCTCTCTCTCTCTCTTTCTCTCTATGTGTGAGTGTATTTGGGTGACCAAGCGACCTTTCACGTAAATTATGATTAAAAACGGAAATGCTGCCACTTTCATGGCTTTAGCGGGTTTTGGCTTTTGCATTTCTCTCACTGGGATTCGGCGTGGGCCATTCATTCACTGTAGAGTATGTCGGACAATAACATAAATTTCATGTTTTAGTTTTTTTTTTTTTTTTTTTGGCCGGTTTTTCTCTATTGCCAACAATTGGCGACCCAATGGCCACAAGTTTACTCAAGCGCACTAAAGCCATAAGTCCCAAAAGGCACACACAAACATACAAGATAGATAGATCTTGATAGAATGCAAGACATTGGGATTGTTGAACGGAGAGACGGCCGCAGAGACAGAGGGAGAGAGAGAGGGCCGCACCTTACACTAACTGCAGACATCCTTCCACAGGCGGCTCGGGATACATTTGCATATATATGTATATATGGCATAAGTAGATATCATATATGATGTAGTATATAACGACTATGTATATAGGCATGCATGGAGGGGGAGCAACCAAGCGTTGACTGCGGCAGTTGACTGTTGCGTATCTTACGGATACGCATGTGTGTGCCACAAAATATGAATAAATTTAACGTTACTGTAACGTTGTTGTAACTCTTGCTGCCGCCAGCCTTTTGATTAATTGTTGCACCTCCCGGTTTTTCTCCTCCCCATCGCGCCCCTTACCGCACAGTTTTATTTTTTTATTTTTTATTCAATTCAGCTTAGTTTTGGAGTTTTCCATTTTTCTTGACGCTAAGTGCGATATTTGTAACACTTTGCTGACTTATTGTTGCTGCTCTGCTTGAAAGCTTTCCGTTCCATATGGAAATTCGGATAAGCCTAATTAACCCATTAAAAGGGGAAAGCTGTGCGGAAGGGGTGTGGGGTGCTCCAAAAACATTTATTACTTTGTTCATGTGTGTGTGTGTGTTTCGATAAAGTACAACGAATTCCCATTTAATGGCCTAATGAATCTACCTAAGCTACTCATTTATTTAGCCGAATTCAAATTGTCTTTTCTAAAGTAGCTCCTTCATGAGACCCTAAAAACATACTAACTTTTAACGCTTTTTTTTCAAAATTTATGTAGGTCGTCGTTACAACTTGTTACAATTTTACTGATAAGTAAAAAAACACAGAAATCGAAAAATGAGGGAAACTTGTATTCTTTTCAACATTTCTATGCAGTTTATATGTGATCCAATAATGAAGTAATTCGAAATCATTTATTTCGTTTCGATATTCATAAAAAATACAAATGAAATGGATTTAAGATTCGGAGGAACATTAGTTATCTTAAACTGGGTAATACTAAACACAAAAAAATTCCTGAGGTATATGTATACATCATCGCCCCAAAAACGAGGCATGGTAATATCTCTATTAATAGCTCTTCGATGAGACTAGAGACTAAAAAAGATAATATAATTTTAAAATAATGAAGTAATTTAAAAACATTTATTTCGTTTTGAGGTTCATCACAAATATAAATGAATGTATTTTTGGAATTGGAGGGACATAAGATATCGCAAACCGGGTAAGCAGTAAAAAAATAGTAATTTCCTTCTTATATATAGATGCCAAGAAATTCCTCAGCAACAGAAACAGACTCTGATTATGCTTCTTATTTCCCTTGATTGTCATAGCTCCAAAGTCAAAGCATGGCGTTATCCCTATTAAAAGGAGCCGTTATGGAGAGGAATTCCCAACTGTCGTGATTACTTGTTTGTTGCCACTGAAACTATGCAGCCTGGGAATTTTAATGGATTTACTGGATTTTTGAAAAACCCATTATAGCTTTTGTTTGCGGAAGTTCGATTCCACACGGCAGCAGATACATAGCCAATAAATATACGCCATTTACCTAGGGGAATCTTTATTAATTAAAGACACTGCGGTTCGGAATCGTTTATAAACTGTAGGTGTCTATTCTCTTCGAACAGCTATCAAAAGATATATTTGAATGCCCCGTGTTTGGAGCGATGACCATAGTCAAGAAGACTAAATAGGCTTACAATATAACAGATCAGTAAGATAACTTGGAAAGCTATAATTTTTTTTTTTTTTTTTTTTCCTTTTTATTCCACTTGGGAACTTAGGGCCTCTACAAGAGCCATCCATCGAACCCTAATTTTTCGCCTGGGTCAGTTGTTGGAGGATGGATCTTCTCCAGGTCGCCTTGGGTCTGCCGATCCGTCTATTGCCTTATGGATGGATGCCAGCTATCTGCAGTTTTCTCCATTTCCTCCTCGAACTTGATGGATCCTTTAGGGTTCTAACGGTCCATTGTCCTATTCGTGTCCGTTTTTTTTTTTTTTTGAAAATGCCTTTGGACGTCATCGAACTTGGGGAGCCGTTTATGTATTCTCTTGTGTAGGTTTCTGTAATCTGTTGAGTTTTTCGGTCGAACTGGTGATTGGCCAGATGCGAAAGCTATAATTAATATTTCTATATTTATATTTTAGTCGTCCCCATCCTCGAAACTGATTAATGATATTTCCTTGGGCACCACTTTTAAAATTTTTTGTACTGATCGATTAGCTTCTAGAACATTTCGAACTGAATTTTTGAGAAATGCGTTTGATATTAATTGTTATAATATAGACACAATATGCCAATAAATTTAGGAGTTCAAGATATCACTTCCAATTTTTTTTTTGACAAACTTATGCCTTTTGTAAGTTACAATATTTATTTCCTCTATGATCCTAAAACTTTACCAGAAACCTATAAATAAGAAAACGCGTGCAATAGAACGGAGTTTGTGTAGCTCTTCCTGAAAATGTAATGCGTTTTCATAGCCCCAACACCCACTCAAACCCTCCGTTTTTTAAGTACTCTATTGAGATAAAACTCGACTTAAAAGCTCACTAAACAAAATCTCATTCAAATGTATAACTATAATTACTGATTCTTCTTCTTTCTAGTTTGCGTTAGTTTCGACTAGGCATACACTTTGTTAAGAATAAAATTTCAATCAAGTCTTTAGAAAGATTGAAACATTCCTTTGACTCACGTCATTAGCAAAATGACGAAAACATATGCTTAGGATTTTGATATATTGACTGATTACGACAACGAAAAGCTCAACTAATTTTGAATAGGCAAAAACTACTCTCACATTTCAAGTCCATTGTTTGGTCATTTAATTGCGACTGGGCCATCAATCTAAGCCATCTATGTCTATGGAAAAACAATTTGATGTTCATAAAACTTCAGTTAACAGCTACGCCAACCTGAAGTCAAATGATTTTCAAATTACGTGTTGGTCCCAGTGTCACTGCCAGTGCTGCCCATCAACTGTCAGCTGTCATATGAGCAGAGGCTGCTAAGCCCACGGCAGCTTTACCGTGGACTTTATGTCCTGTCGGGCTGCTCCGGCTTCCTGTCGCTCGTAAGTTTCAATTTCATTAACTCAGGGCCGGCTGCCATGTGGCAGAGTGTCGGTAAGTAAAATAATATTTTGTCGATGACAGCATCAAGAGTTACCTGCCTAAAGCCCATTGATTAATTTGAAATTTATGACGCTGAGCAACGGCAGCGATTGTGCCCTTCAATTTCTCAGCGCCGGAATTGACCGGGTCTGCTGCTGGTGCTGGTTGTGGTTCTGGTTCTGGTCTGCGGTTCTCCATATTTTAATCTTTCACGCACGTTGCGTTCGCCGCCGTCATTGTTGCCGCATGTTCCATATAAGTTTTAATTAAAGGTCGCATCGTAACAGGAACTTCTGCAACGAACAGTAACGACGTCACACAAACTACTTGACAATTTCATGTTAATCCTGGCAGCGACACCGAACAAGCGTTGTCCTGGCACTTTTTCGCTCATAATCGTAAACATTGTGCCTAAAACTAGTATAAATATCATTTGAATATTGCTCGAGGCTGGATGCGGTTGTGCAGGGGCGGGGCACACATTGACACAACAGTCGAACTTGCGACTTAATTACGCGTGCCAGGCCGAGGTCCTTTTGTTATTATCATTCAGACAGCCAGTCGTTGATGATAATGCTTTTGAACGTGTTGGTGGGCAACGTAATCAGTAGGTGAGGACTGCGTCTGTGCCGCATTTGCTGCGCTTAATGAATTTATTTGTTACGCATGGAATATTTTGAATTGGCGTCTACGGCTACACATGGAATGGCGGCATGGCAGCATGGCAGCATGGCAGCAGCATCAGGCCTTACTTCATTGTCCTGCATAGTACAATGTGTCCTGTGCGTAAACTCATAGCCCTAATGAAATCCATTATTACGGAAACCATTTCGCCTTCTTTGACATTCATGGCACACACACATATACACAGATACACAAACACACACAGGAACACAAAAGTAAATAGACTTTATACAAAGAGTGCTGAGTGCTCTATATACAAGTATATAGCTTATGCAGCCTACAACCCTACAACTCAAAGTTCCCAATGTAGAATTTTGGGAGAGCATAAAACGCAGCAGGATATTTTGCTCAAAGCAACTTTGTCGACCGACATTGCTTCAACCTTCGCACAGTGGGTCAGGTTCATACGAATAAATACAACCCAAAAATATCGTTATCAAATAAGGGTAATTGGTTGTAACCTTAGCTGAAGATTAGTAATAGTGATACATGTTCATGGGATAGCTTTATTTAAATCGGAAATCGTTTAAGTTTAAAAAACACAGAAATGGAATCAATAAGCAAAATCTACGATTTCTGTTTTACAGCAAATAAGTAAGGAATGATAAAGAAGGATTTTTTACTCAAGAGGTACAACAAGGCTCAGATGCCCTCAAAAAACACAGGAATAAAAATAATAGTACGAACTACTTTGGGATACGCTGTACCACATGCATGCAAATAATAATTCAAATTTTTGATAGAGTTAGGACTGTTATGATATCTTTATCTTTTTTTTTTTAATTGACATAAAAAATAAGCGAAAAAGGACTTTTTTCCAAAAATAGAATCTGGAAATTTTCTTGCTGAATATGCAGAGAACTATAAAAAAAACTAAAATCGCGATTTATGAAAGAAACCACTTTTGAGGTCTTTTGAAAAAAAGAGTTTGCCATAAAACCGATCGGCCATAATCAAGAAAAAAGTTTTAGATAAGAGTTTAATTTTTTAGATTTTATTTTGAACCGCAGTACCATCTTAAAGTCATCTGAGTTAGAAGTCGACAAATTGAAGTGTCTCCTTGTGTCTGGTCAAAAATTATTATTTCTCTCCAAAACTGCATTGCACTGTCTTTATTTAGGTTAGGTTAAGCCGGTAGGCCTCCAAGAAGGGAGCTCACATAGATCAGTATGATCCTAAGTGGAACTGGAACTGTATTTATTTAAATACAATTATTTTAATAAAAAGCTAATTAAATTCTTCTCTCTACTTATTTACTAACTTAAGTGGCCCGACAACTGTGTCGCTTAAGCCGCCTTAGGTACCCTCCGCCAATCACCTCTATATTTCGCACGATGGCCTCAGTTGTCAAAACAAAGATGCAATAGGCTGTTCTACACTTGGTCTTTTTCATACTGGCAGGTCACCCTTCTCGATAAAGCTTCTCTTAATGGCACAGCATCAAATGTCCCTTCAACCATTATTATGACATCCCCTGAAATATTATGACATCGGCCTGAAACATTTCTCAGGAAAACTTCCAGAAACTAGTTATTCCCCATTACTGTTACTGTGCAAAACAAAGGTAAGGGTATGTCCTATCGAAAATCATGTTCGTGGATAAGAGTTTTTGGCAAGTGTCATTGATCGCAAGCCCGACTGCAACTTTGCTCTTTATGTTGGTGCCTTCATACAGAAATCCCTAGTGCCGTAATATGCGATGTCTCACAGCAATAATATCGAACTCATCGGCGTATGCGAGTAGCAACAATCAGTTGTGGGAGAGTATGTTGTCACTTTGGTAGATGTACGTAGCGATAAGTCTTAGGCATTAGGTTGAAGAAATCGCAAAGTTAGGAATCATTTAAAAAACATTCTCGTAATTCTCGATTTCGTAGAGCAATAATGTCAAGGTTGCATATAGCATCGATCATTTGTAGCAGACTAAGGTGTCACATTTATGGATTTTAGCAGTCTTATGCACGACCATCAAGAATTCGCAAGAGAAGTAGTCAACTTGTATGAAAACTCATTTGGTATCATGCTGTAAAATGCTGCTATTTATAAATCCCCAAACCTTTCAAACCTGTTCGGAAAGCAAGTGGCAGTTTCGGAAATGGCATTGCATCAAGTAATTACGAATATATATGTGTGTATATAGTGCACACGCATGTCTCGCATCATCTAAATGGTATTATTATCATCACCCTGGCACCACTGTGCTCTGCCCTTCCGTTGACGTTGGCAACTCTATCATTAAAACTTAAATGACCTTCCTGTCGACGGTCGTCAGTTGACGGCTATTAAGATCTTCCTACGATGCTTCAAACTTTGACTCTTGATATCACACTTAGAGTTGGCGCCCGTTCCGGCTGTTGTTGTATGCTACGCTTCCAAGCATTTCGTTTTTTTTTTTTTTTTTCCTCCATTCACCCATTGCCACCCATTGCCACCCATCTATTTTGTAGCCATCAACTAACTACTCATGACATTCTATTACCGGAGTCCCGGTTTGTATCCAACTTACTATCTATATCGAGATGTGCAATAAATGCTTTCTATTTAATGAGTTCTTGGCTATCATTTCTATTGGTACATCATCATTTTGTTCATCTTCATCAGCTGCTTCATCTGCTCCCACTCTCGCTGCTTTTTTATTTTCATCTCGAACTTGTACATTTGCCGCAATTTCTGTTTCTGCAAAAGTTACGCTGCGGAAGTTATCATCGGCGTCATCCCCATCTTCATTCGGGAGGCGGTCACGGCTGCTGAAGCACAAAATTTACATGTTTCTACCGTTGCTAACTTGGTTTATGGCTTGTAGTATTTATGGGTTAAGCGAGAACGCCTGGACCGCACTGGACCTTTCAGCAGGGGCTGTTTAATTGCCAAAACTCATATACAATGCATATGGTAACTCTTGGCACTGCGCTAATGGCGACAAGCAGGCAAGCAGGCAAGCAGGCAAGGAGTATCATCCAAGGCGTTCCATGACTCATTTATCATGTGTCAGAATGTTTAACTAAATGGCACTTTGCCGAAAAACTTTTCCAAGCCTATACTCGTGGCCATAGTATATATATTAATGTACCATACATATGTGCGAAGATGGGGTTGCAGGATCTAGAACTAGTCCTGTTGGCGAATGTTGGAGTTGGGGTGTTGCAATGTTTGCTAAGTAGTTAGCTTAACAATCGCCTCTCGTATAGCTGCCATCTCCACTCGTAAATAACTCGTGGTCATGTGGTTCTAGGTACCGCCTTCTGCGACTCAATTGCGAAGAGTCTTTGAGTTGCTTTTTGGACGCTAATGCTTCGTTGGCAGCGTGATGAATGAGCGTGTGTTCCATAATAATATGCAGGGTCGTGTCGAATTGTTTATTTTTAGATATTCGCATCTACTAAATGTCTTAATAGGCTTGTTTTGCTTTTTGCCCATTTTGCAGATTGTGGCATGAGGTTGAAGAAGGTGCAAGCTAGCTTGTTTTCGCATTTTCCGCATTCTCCTAGGGGGCAACATTGATATATGTGTAAAGGGTGTCCAAGAGGCGCTTAAGACAGTGTACAATAATATTCGTAAAGTTTTGAAGCCATACCAAAATATTGTAAATATTTTAGCGAAACAAACCAAACAATTAACTGTAAAGAGCAATTTAAAATCCTTAGAACTCGATTGTCTTCATTTTGTGAAGTAATTAAGTAGAAAGCATACTTTGATTTATCTGCATCGCAGTAAATAGAGCATTTTTCAAATACTCTTTTATATCGAACAATCGTCGTATTGCTAATAAGGACTACGGAATTCGTAAAATTCAAAAAACGTTTCGTTTCGTAATTTGCTAACTATGTCAGTGCTAAGCAAATGCACCAACAACCTTCGGATGAAAATGCAAAATGTACACTATCGACGGTTTTAACTTAATATTTATAATAACTTAACGTAATTTTTAACAATTACTATAATTGTTTGTTAAATAATGATTTAGTAAATAATAATAATAATATAAATAATCTTCATTCTTTAATAATAATATTTTTAATATATAATAATTATAATTTTAATTGCATATCTTAAGACTAGCTTATATTTTGCTTTTGCCGTAACCTAAGCTGGACTTTACTTTCGTAATAAATTTTTTTTACTTTAAGTAGGAAGAAAGAGCAAACAAATCAATCGATTCAAATTAAGGTAAGATATGTTGATAGTTTTTTATCAAATTTTTTTGAAACACAAAACTTTATTAGTAAGGATTTCTAGTAGTAAGAATATATATAATCAATAAATAGTAGAGCTTGCTTACCTTATTAGCACTCGATTAATTTGCTTGCATGGTTCGACTAAACTAGATTAACTCATAACACTAGACTACAAAGTTAGTTATTAATTCTGCAGCGCTTTGGTAATATAGCAAAGATTTAGGGCATTGAATATTTAACGCCTTTGATTATTAGTAAATATTTTCAATTTACAAGTGCTGTGTTCCAAGAACGAACCTCAGGAAAATGTATATCTAAATATAATATTTTTAAGTGATGTAGGCACTCCTGAGATATCGAAAAAAAATCATAATGAATGAAATAGAGAGAAGTTTAACAGATGACAAAAATCACGTAAAAAATTATTTGTTTCTTAAGAAATACAGCGGAATCCTTTGCAATGTAGTGAAGTCGAATACCTTACAGGCGTCGGAACCTAACTAAAATAATGCAATTTCGTGAGCATTTTTTATTATATTATATATATACGATTCTCCAGTTCTAAAGTACCGTATCAAAAAGCGCAAAAGTCATACTGTCTGATTCCTGCATTAAGGTCATCGTGTCTACAGGAGGATGATAATCATCTGGGAGATGGCTGGTCTACATAAAATTATGGGCTTATCCTTATACTTTTTATTCGCTGCAGTATGCTTCAACTTACATTTAAGCAGCGCGTGATCCTTAACGGAATCACCATACCCAGTGAAAAAACAAGGCTAACCTGGCGTACCCACATTCTGCGCAAAAGATAACAAGCCAAAATTAGGTTGAGCCCATACCAATGGCTGATAGGAAGGCACTCAAACTGAAAACGATACTCAAACTATTGATTTACAAGACTATTGATATACCAATATGAACCTTTGAGAGCCATGATCCATTCATCTCATGATTATATTACTGATCTTGTGTGCTTTTCTTATGTTCAAATCCAAATTGCTTCTCCAGGACAGTGCGGACGTGCTCAAGAAAAAAATATAAAATACCTAGTACCGAAAAGCAGATCCCCAAGAGACTAAGAAGAGCATCATTGACCTTGCATTCCATACGCATACTCTTACCCTGAACCAATGAAAAATGTTAACCATTTATATTTCAATCGCAAAGTCAATAGACTTCCAAAAAAGACAACAAAAAGAAAAATACATTTAATCAAAGTCTCAAGACTTTTGTTGGCCAGTGTAGGATCTGACCAGTGCAAATAGTTAACTCAAGCGCCGGTCCGGTTGCAAAGCTATCTCTATTCATTTACTTAGCCGTACTCGAATACCAATTATGCGCATGGGGGTATTATGTTTATCAGATGTGCATTCAAATGGACTTCCTTAAAACGCACTCGACAGCCGACTTCCCGTTAGCACCTCGGTGGGCCAATGGCGTCAGTGGGTAACAAGCGTTTTTCAGATACTCATCTCTGTTTTGGAGAGGGGAAACGAAATAAATAAATAAATAAACACTCACTTAGTCGGACTTAGAGCGGGGTCTATTGTTGTTTATGCCGTTGTCTCCTGCCCGTAACATGGGGTGCCCACTTCATCTAAGCCAAGTTAAAAGGTAGAGATGATGGCAACGGCAACGACAACGGCGACAGCGACGCCAACGGCAACTGCAACGCATAAGGAAGCTGCCACTTTTAAATGGTGGGGCAGCTGTGTGGCTAATCCGACAGGCTAAACAGTTGACTTGCTTTAGGCTCGGAACGAGACTGGCGTGGGGTTAAGCATGGCAGGAGCCGACGAGGGGAGTGTGGACAGTTGCGCGAACTGTGAGATGCATAATTGAAACAAACAGATAAACACACAAAAAGTGGGCGCAGGCGGCACTCGTTAGAGATTGCATGTTGGCAGTGGCAATGGCACCACCTAGATACGGCGCGGGAAGAGCAGCAAAGGAAATTGCAAAAAAAAAAAAAAAAAAACGCGTTAAGTCATCGAACTCTAAGACTCCGACTTTCACATACCCTTGCAGCATTACATAAACAGCTGCAGAGTATGATTTGTGGAATGAAAGTATTTTTTAGGAGTTGTAACTTTCAATGGGTTTCAAGTCTCAGCGTCCTTAACCAACATGATTGGATATGTCTAAAATTATTAAATCTAACGTTTATAAGTCTTAAGTAGTCATAATGCAGCATCATCTATATATATTGCAAATGAGCTTTGCCAAAGAGCTTTACCTCGTTATAAGTTTTCTATTGCTTCAACTTGTTTCGGTAATCTTCTCTACAACAACATTTATGAAAAAAAAGCTGTTAATTCAGGTCCGATTCATTATCAGGACAGATGATAAAAGTTGAAGAATTTCAAATGCAGATTAGCAAAAAAAATCGATTGAACTTGTATCTCTAGTATATACCGTATCTTTGGGTCAAAAATTGACAAATTTACAACAGATTTACAATAAAAGTTATCGATGCCGATTTGATTATTATTACTGGCATGGCTCTCTTTTAATCAATTATTAAGAACTTAGCCCATTTGCAAATAGTTTCCCGCTTCCCCATTGTTAGCTTAAATCCTTAATTCGTTAAACGATTTGGACGTTTCGTTGAGCACTGTCCGCCTCCAAATAGTGTTCGGCTGCCTTCTGCGACGATTGCCAATGGGGTTCCACATGCTATATTTCTATTGCCCTTCCTGAGGGTGTGTCCGATCCATCTATATTTTCTGCCCTAAATGTAGCTTTTGAGGCCCCGTTGCTTGGTAATCTCCCATAACCTCGCATTGAATATAGTTCTTGGCCAGAACACTCCAGCAATGCGGCTCAGGCATCGCTTGACGAAACTCTAAAGTTGTCTTAAGATATTATTTGTCGTATGCTAGGTTTCGCTTCCATATAAGGGAACGGATTTGACAAATGCATTAGATATTTAGTTTTCTTGACTTTCATATAAATGCAGTTCTCCATACGCCGATCTAATTAAAGGGTATAAAATTCGCCAATTGGCAAATACGATAAAAACGAGGAACGACGACAGCGACTGCGAAGCGAGCAGCAAATGTGGCAGCCACAACGTTGGCGATTTCAATGGCGACGTGACGGCTGAAATTAAATATATGTAAGTATATATACATATACATATATATATGTATCTATCTATATACTTACATATATGTACACATATTTACACACTTGGTACATACACATGCAACTTGTATTCCAGTCAATACCAATTTTAACTAAAGTGCACAACGCATTGAGAAATAACAAATAGTAACAACAAATACAACAAAAAGAGTAAATTATTTACTCGCGATAGCTTTCGACTTTAAGATACCCTGCAAAAGCACTTTGAGTCATTGCGAAACATTTCAAATCTGCGTGAAAACAGCTTTTTAATTAAAAATTAGTCACAATGTTTAATGTCGAAATTTTCAAATACCAAAAACCTTTTACGTTACTATGCGCATTTCTTAAGATAAAGAAAATAGAACTCTTTAACGAGTAACCTGTCATTACTAAGCGACATAAATATAATAAGTCCTAAAGTTCCATTAAGGAATAAACAAGTTGTGCCCATTTCAAACTGCCTTGAGCAAGCTCCTAACTATTCTTGAGCTACGGCTTCATAGCTCGCGTTTCTGATGCTAGCGATCATCTTCAGGTGTTTTCCGTTCATCACGAATTATCTCTATTGAAAACTGTGTTGAGCTAGCCTTCTAGCTTATAAACACGAGTTTCAATCGTCTCCAGGTGTTTGCTGATCTTCCTCGCTTCCAATCGATCTTTGTTAGGTCGTCACATTGTCCGTGCAATACGTTTCCGATTCAGCTACCGGCATTTCTATACTTAAATCCATCTACGATTATCTCTCTGATTGAAAATATTTTAATCTATTCTCTTATTTCCTTATCGTATCTTTAATATTTCCCTGCGATAGTCCTAAAATAATAAAAAAACTGCTAGCATTATAATTTCTAAATGTTTTGCTAATTTGGGAGTTATTTCGGTTTTTATTTTAAGGATTATGGTAGTTTTTAAATACATTTTAGGTTAGATTAGGTTAGTCCGGCCGGCCCCCGAAGGGGCCTCACATAGATCAGAATGATCCTTAGTGTTACCGGGTGGGGGAATACATTTTATATTTTATAAAATATATTGTATATATTTTTGTGCATCGTTGTGGTTTCTGGATTCGTATTTGAACGATAACCTTGGAAAGGTAAAGTACAAAATAAAAAGGATTGGAATATAGTATTTTATTTACTTACCGCAATATGTTCTGCATAATTATTACTCATGTACTCCTTTTACCCCTACATAAACATAGATATCAATATCTTCGTCAACGTACGTACGGAAAGTCAAAGCGCTTATAAAAAATCAGCGAAAGATTTTTCACAATACGTTCGGAAATAGACTTTACACCCTCCAGGTTACAGGGTATCAACACCTCTGCTAAAGTTGATTGATAAAAACTGTTTGACTGAGAGTAAACTGCTGAGCTGGCAAAAGCTTACCAAGGAAAGAAAGCATTAGGTATATATGTATGTGGAGATATCTACGTTGATATATACTCCATATAAAGTGTATATATATATATATATATATATATGTATATAGATGGACACATATCGAATTGCTTCTTATGTGACAGCTCAATGCAATTTCGTTAACATTGGCAGCAGCAGCAGCAGCAGTGGAACAGCAACAATAAATAATGGCTCTAGAACTGACACAGCTCATTGTGGTACAGTGGTCGATGAAAGTATTCGCACCGAGACAGAGATTTAAGTATCATGAATTAAAAAAGATCTTATTGATATGGGCAGTACCCCCAAAAAGGACTCGTTATGTAAACATTGAAGAACTTTTCATACGATACGCCATAAGATACTTTTAAAATCTTAAAAATAATGCAATTGTAACGACCTGCAGCAGCTTTGTAGAGTACGTAGCAAAAGATTCGGCCAAATGTAGAAAATAATAGCCGACAATCCGCATTATTAAACAATCAGCAATAGGAGTACTCATTTATTTTATGAGGATTTGCTTTTTTTATGTAACTTGTATAATTATCCCTTATTATATGCAAAAATTCGAAAACGATGGTATTAGCTGACTACAAAGAAACTTAAGTGCAATTTGCCAAAAAAAAATTTCTTTCTTTAAATATTAATCCCTCCGTAATATTCGAAACTGCAGCATAGATCTTGTCATAACTTTTGTGATTTGCTGCATAAAATGAGTGACCAAGAAGCTGACTTAACCGACTCAACGATCAACTGATCTTTTTTAAAAATTAGTGTCTATTTTTGGATAATCTTATATAAACCCAAATTCTAATATGTGTTGATAATTATAAAGAAAATTTTTTCTCCTTTAAAAAAAAAACTATCAACCGTCAACTCATTTTCGCATGCTTCCATAAATAGAAATAAGTCCAATCTATCTATAAAGTTTAGTATTGTGCCTATCTTTATTTTGTATAGTTCACTATCCTCTCTTACAGGACAATTTATGATCCTAATTTTTTCGTACATAAGGCTTCGAATTTCGTCCGAATCTGCCAGTTTTGTTTAAGAATAATAATGGGACTGTTTGGGACTGTTCTTAGTTAGTTATTCATTTAAGCGTTGTGGGGAGCTGATAAACAGCCTTCTGAATGTCTAAATTCGGGTAGGCTGCCTCAGTGCTTTTTACTGTTTCGTTGTTCTTTCCTCCTTGGTATCAGGAAAATGTGTTTTGTGCCTGAACCTCAAAAGGGTTCGCCGAGCTTGTTAAGCTTTGCAAGTGATACCTAAACCGGTGTTGGTGTTAACTTGTCTATATTGAGTAACTTGTTGGCTGCTTGGTTATCAGTTAGTATGGCTATTATCTACTTACGAAGATTCCGATTAAGATTAAAGTAAGCATATCTGTCAATAGCACATATGCATATCCGCTTGAAAGATAGATACATATGTTTTTCCCAAGATAATCCGAGTATCTTGTTCTCGGCCTTATTACTCCTGCTCCGGCTGCTTAATCTATAACGAGCAAGGGATACTATTTTGGATTGTTTTGTGGGTTCCTGAATAAGTCAAGACATCAAGATGTAAGGACACATAAAGGCAACCGTAATAGCTTCAAGCAGTAACTTGTCACAAAAAGAGCAACTTAAAATAAGCTGATATCTGCAGCGAGCAGTGGAATATCCTGTAGGGATAAGTTAAAGAAATCTTGCCTCCAAACAACTGCAATAACTTCGTCCCCTGCAACCCTGTAACATGCAAACTGCTGCAACATCAGGCCCGAAACTGAGCCACTTTCTCTCGGCAACTTGCTGCGATTTTTGTTTTTATTTTCTTCTTCTTCGTCGTCATCTTCTTCGTAGTAGTTGGTAGACGGTTAGGGGTAAACGGGACTGATGGCCATGTGTAGTTTGTAACTAAATGCCGTTATCGTAGGTGCGGCGCAACACGTCTGTCTCTCGGACTCTCTCTCTCTCTCTCTAAAGCAGCAGTTAAAGTAAAGTAAGAAGAAGACGCAAATACAAAAAGCTTCCGCAATGTAAACCAGCTGAGAGTGCGCAAAGGGCAAGAGAGCGCGGAGCGTCAGTTTTGTCGCCAAGTGCAAGGCAATCAAATGCAGAAATGATAAGCATGTGTGTGTGTGTGTGTATGGGTGTGCGTGTTGCTGTGTGTGTAAGTTTTGGCTTGCGACAGCAAATTCGGCGAAACTTAAAGCTGCCTCAGAGCGGAGGAGGAGCACGTGTTGGCAACACCACAACTGCCAGGCGAGAGCGACAAAAGATAGAGACGGTAGCAGCGAGAGAGTGAGAGAGCGACGTAGCGCAGCAAAACTTGTCAACACAGTTAATTGCAAAAACAAAGCAACCGTTTAAGCTACGTGAGCCAGCTGCACAGTGGTACGATTGTGACGAAAATCAAATGAAAATGCAATGGAATAATGCATAAAAATTACTCTTTATTTTGCACTTTTGTTTTTTTTTGCTTATTTGGCGAATCTATGTTGCTTTATTTTGGTGCGTTGCTTTTTTCTATGACTGCAGGAGCCATGAAGTGACAAATGTGTTTATAGAGCACATTGGTGCAATGTCTATTTGGTAGTGTGTGTGTGTGTGTTCGAAAATGAGACACTATATATTATATAATTGCTAGTTTCGCAGGAATCCTTCTTTTGACGCATAGATGCAGCTGGGAACAAGTGAAAAAGTCAATTCAAATGTTCAATCGATTTTGTTCAAATATGCTGACGATTTCACACTTAGAGTTTTTGTTTTTTGTCTTCAATCTATCGGTTATAATGTGACTATTGAAAGAGAAATCAATTAATCAATATATGTATATATAAACAAACAAACAGATATAATAAAAACGCTTCCAAAAAGCTTTGAATACGGTATATTATAATTACATGTTGCTACAAATTTAACAAGATTTTTTTTAGCACCAAAGCACGATTTATATATTTATTTATATACATTTATATTTATATTTATTTATTTATATACAGACCTCATAGGACTATTAATTATTAGTGTAGGGGCACAAATAACTCCTGTTAAGCTTAAGATTAAATAAAAATTAGGAAATATTACATTAGAGCTAGAAAGGTATAATATGAAACTAGCACGTATCCCTGGCCTGATGGGTAAAATTTTTAGGGAGATGCGTATGTGGCTTGGAAACTGGAAATAGCATAAAAGTTTAAGTATTTCTTAACAAAATATGCACGGTAGATCACCACCGTTGACCAAGTAGAGGTCAAGACTTATCGACTTGCTAAACAGTATCAAAATAGAAAAATAAAGGATTGAATAGATTGTTTGTGAGAGAGCAAATAGTAAAGGGTAATGACGCACAAGACGCGAATAGGCTCTTTTAAAGCATAATTGGATTTACAAAATGGTAGTGCTAGAGGACGAAAATTACAAGTTACTCTGTTTGGAATAATCAAAGAAAGTTTGTTAACAAGTGACAGTTAACAGTTAATGAGCCCAAAAAAGAGCATATGCAGATATAAAACGCCGTGGTATGTTCAACAATCTGAAAGCGAATGCAATTGTTTAGCACAAAGTCTACAAATAGAACGTCAATCATATGCTACCATCTCAATTTAAGCTATGTGGAGCAAAATTATGAAACTGTTTTTGTACAGACTCAATTAATTCCTGATAGTGGTGGTATTTAGGGCTGAAAACGCAGCATCAATATTCTAAAATTAATGTCATTACATTCTTTGGACCATCGCATAATAAGCGCAAGAAACCTCTAGCTTTATTTAAAATTTTGTCTCTTAAGAGTAAGTTGCAAAATAAGGATTCGAGAGTAGCGGATTACGTGGGAAAGATCATTGAAAAACAAACTTAAAATGCTGGGGATTTAAATAGCTACACAGCCTTTAAAAGAACCTTCTGGAAGTTTGATAAAGAAATGGGATAATAGCTTATCAAAAGGCTAGACGGAAAAGTGAGAGTTAGGAACCAATTTAAGCCACAAAGAGCTAAAATTTAATTATATAATTTGGTGCAATCAAATTGTTGCCACTAGGAAAACGTCAAACAGCTGATATATACAGTACATAGTGTGTATGTGCGTGCGTCTGTGGGTGTGTGTGTGTGTGTGTGTGTGTGTGTGCCTACATGTATCCAGCGCATGGCCGCCACTTTCTATATGTACGTGTGGCTACGTGCGAGTCGCCGCCACTTGCCAACGACGACAACACAGAAATTTGTTGGCACAGCTCGCCACATGCGCAGAAGCAGCAACAGCCCACTGTGCAACGTGTTGCTGCCTTGGTGAACGATCGTTGAGTGTGTGTGTGCTGTGTGTTTGTGTGCGATTGTATTGTTGTTTTTGTGGCTGCCGCTGCGAAGGTGTACGTTGTTGTCATAATAAGCTGCCAGGGCGGGGGCAAGGCTGCTGCGGTTGTCGCAATCGAGCGATCGCAAAAGCAAGTGACGAACTTACGGCAAACAGCAACCAAAACAGCAACAACAACAACAATAGTCGCCACAACAACAACAACAACTGGCCGTTTGGAGCAGCGCGCATGCCACACACAGTTTAAATATGTGAAATTAGTACAAATCGTGATTTCAACAGTGAACGACGACGACGGCGGAGACGACGACGACGACAACAACGACTGCGACAACAACGACGACAACGACAACGGAGGCGAGAGATTCAACAAACGTGTATACGGTGCGCCGTGCCGTGCCGGGGCCAACAACGCTGACGACAATAGTGGCAGCTACAGCAACAAACTTGTAGCACGTATTGTGGCAACAACAACAACAGCTGATAGCAGCAGCAGCAGCTGAAACTAGAAAAACAACAACAAAGCGCCACATTATCAACTGAGCAGCAGCAACAACAAATGTGAGCGAGGTGACTGTGACGACGAGCGCGAAAAAAAGCTCCCCGCATGCCGCTGCAACCAGACACACACAGACACACACACACACAAGCACAAACGCGCGCGCACACTCGTACACACATACACACACGCTTGCTCACTGTCACACACCTTTGCGTTGATTTTGGACGACGCAGCGAGCTTGCAAGCAACAACAAAACGCAGCAGCAGCAATCGGCGGGCGCTCACATACACACACACACTGGCCATAAGCTTGCGCTCTCTCGCATAAAGTGCAGCTGAGCTGCCGTTTGACTGCCGCCGCTGCCGCTGCCGCACTTACCGCTGCTGCTACTGCTACGCTTCCTCTGCCACATAAACGCCAGTCGAAAGTCAAAAGCAACGTGTTGTGGACGCTTTTTTTTCGTCGCGTTGCGTTGCGTTACGTTGCGTTCGCCTTTTTGCTACCTCCCGCTACCTCTCTCTCTCTCTTCACTCACCCGTCTCACCCGTCACTTTGGTCTATCAGTCTTCCACAAGCTGACGCGCACGCGCGCGCCAATCCTCAATCAAACTGCGTTACGACGCAGTCACCAACAACTCCAGCAACCCCAATTGCCAGCACCTGCAGCACCAGCGCCACAACTACCTCAACCTGCTCCAACGTCGCCACAACAACAATTGCAACTGCAACAACAACACAGCCAACTTTCACCATGTCCAGCAATCACAACAACAACAACAACAGCGTCACCACCACAGCTGCGCACTACAAACTTGACGCCAACTCCAATTCCATTGCGCTCCTTGTTGACTCTAGCCTGCCGCCCTCACCATCCAGCGTGGATCGCATAGAATGGTCGCGTGCGACTATACTCAACTTTATCGATGACTATCGCCGGCAGCGTGTCCTCTGGGATCCTAATACCAAGGGTTATCACATAAAGAACACCAAATATGAGGCGCTCAAGCTGCTCAGCCAGAAATATGGCACCGAAATACGCTCCATACGCTCCAAGATTAAGTCGTTGCGCTCATCCTTTCATCGCGAACATGGCAAGGTGCTGAGCGGACGCAGCCGTGGTATTGTCTATCAACCCATGTGGTTTGCCTACGAGGCCATACGCTTTATACTGGATGGCGAACGTGATGCTGCTGCTGCCGGCTTGGAGCATGATGATGCAGCGGACATTGTTGCAGATGTGACGGCGGCGTCGGCGGTAACATCACCTACGGAAGCTGCCGAGAAGCTGGAGCTGATGCATAGCCTCGATTTGGCACAGCTGACAGGTGGCGACAGCAAACAACAGGTTGACCTGCATCATGCTGCTCGTGTCGCTGCTGCGGTAGTAGCAGTGGCAGCAGCCGCGGCAGCGGCCAGTGCGAATCATATGGATGCTGAGGCGGCGGCCGATGTGGCGGCAGCAACAACACCAGGCAGCGCAACATCAAATGGCTGCGCGGGCGGCGACAGCGGCAACACAACGGCCGCCTCAGTTACTGTGGTAAGCTAATGATTATAGCCATTGTGCATATACACAAACACATACACACACACATACATACACACATACATGCATACATACATATATATACAAAGTACACACACAAACACACACTTATTTTGCGTGTGTGTGTGTGCAAGTGGTTTGACTCGTTTTGCGGCAGCACACGCGCTGTTAAATGTGTTTGTTTGTGGCGCTGTGTCTAGCGGTTTGTCGGCAGCCAACGTTGCGTCAACAGCGCACAGTGGTGCAAATCGTATTTGGCAAAGTTGAAAACATTTTGTTTAACTCGCTTAAGCTCGATTAAGAGAGAATTGATTTTATTATGCTTCATAAGTTGTACCCCAACTTAGTTCAGTTAATTTCTATTAAAATTAAAAAATATATAATAAGAATATGGAAAGTATTATATTAAAACTAATCCCTGTCCCTAGCCTTTATAGCAAATAGTTTGGGTCAGACGACTTGTACTCGTATTGTACGCGATACGTTTTCATTTGAAGATAATATTTCTAAAGTAATAAATGTATGTATATGGTAATGCATCTTAGCAAACTGGTGCATTCAGAATTTATATCTTCATAAATTTTACGAATAGTAGATGTAAAGTACTTTCAGCCTATTTTGTTTCACTGCAAATACAAAACATGGACCTTAGTAACGTATTACAAAAAGACACTATTTCTCTAGGTAAATCTGCATTAATTAAAGGCACCGCCATTCGTATTCGGCTATAACTGAAGCACCCTGTTGTCTTTGAACAACTGGTAATAAAGATATTTCCATGCTCTGCTTTTGTAGCCTTCGAATAAGTTTAATTTGTAATAAAATATTTGGATTTAAGGTTGGTTTGCATAGTTTTCAAGCTTAATTAGGGAATATTAATTATTTTGCGATTTTATCGTCTATATATTACGTTTGTCACTGTTCTGTTGGAGCCAATTTGTTTGATACCAAAAGCCTGATATGGTACTGTAATTCTTTTGCTTTTTTTATTGTTTATTCTTTATAATTTTGAGGAATATTGTTAGTTCTTTAAATACAGCTGAGAACTGATTAAATATTGTGTGAGAACTGTCACATATTAGGGGGAATCGCACCGCAACCTGTATGTCTATTGTGCCCATTATTTATTTAATTGTATTATATTTTATAAAAAATCTTTTGAGTTCAACACGACTAAACTAATGTTGTTACCTAAATAATTTTCTTACTGTAACAATATTACAATGGTCATGTAGTATTATCGAAAAACAATTTTTTTTTATTTGTATATAGCTTGATTTAACAAAAAATTAATAAATCACATTGTTTCAATATAAAATTTGGCCAAACAGCAAATTTATTTAAATCCCTTATGCATGAACAACACATAAATAATGTATATTGATAAAATAATCAAATATCAATTGAATCTAAATGAAAGTCAAGCATAAAAATAGACAAGTGAATGTTTTTAATCACTTCGATAATTGAATAGTAATATCTCCTTTACTCTCACAGTTTCCACTCATAACTTTCGTAGGTCGCAACTTTTTTGCTACACAGAACACCAAAAAAAATATTGTTTTTTTTTTTTGTACACAGATTGATAGTTGTTGAATAGATGTTTAAAAAATAACGGATTAATGCACATTTGACATAAATACGAAAAAACGCATCTTAAGCAAAGTCAAATCAAAAATGATTTCAATTAGATCTAAATTAAATTGTAATTGCTCCTCTGCCATCTCTTAAAAAGCAGAGTTTATAACGGTTTCATATTTCATTTTGGTACCATGCTTTCTGGGTCTTTAGCATATGACAATTTTTGGAACATTGAAGAAAATTAAATATGGGTTTTTTTTATAGGCGATCAATGAAAAAATAAAACTTTGTGTTTCATATTAACACTGATCATTTTTCTAGAACAAGGAAATCATATTTAGAGCATTATTTTTTGCTTATAAATAAAATGAAATAAATGTATTCCCCTTGACTACGCTGTCATAGCTCGAAAAGCGGAGCATGGGGAAAAAAGCTGTTCAAAACGAATGAGTATTCACAGTTTATGAGCAAATTCCAAAGGCGGTGTCTTTCAAAGATTTATTTAAACAAACAGCTTCTTTTTGCTTACTGTGTCAGTGCTTGGCAAACGCTGCAGTGCTGATGATGCGAGGAATTGAATCACCGAACTTTGTGTACGCTACCGACAGTCCAATATATCACTATACATATTTATATAAAGCAATAGCCAGGATTCTTCTTTTTGACTCTTCTAATATATCGATAATAAACAAACAATTTAATTTTTGACAAATATAAAACTCGTTTTATGTAAAGCAATAAAAAATAATTCATTTATTTCTAACTTAAATGAAATATTATAGCTTTTAGTTGCTTGGTGTCGTTATTCAGGCATAAATCACTTTTGCTTTATTAATTGCTTTAAGAAATATTTGGAATAGAACTACTTTCTTTTAGAATATTATATACATACGTATATCTAAAAAAAAAGGTATTTATGTTTATATGTATACAAAGTAAAATGTAGACCATGTCATGTAGAAAAATTAAATGCTAGACTTGTATATATGTTAGGCTGCAAATCACTCAACAGCAAGAAAAACCGTAGTAAATTAAGTTTTCAGCACAATATTTACGACAAATAAATTTTAAAAGTTGTTTAATTTGTATTTTGTTCCTTTCAAACCATTTTAAAATATTTAAATTTTACTTAAGTACCATTTGGCTGTGGATTACATATTACATAAAATGTGCACATTTTTATTTTTTAGACTCGCATACAACGTCCGATGGCGTTCCATATTAATTCTATTGATTGTGCACCACTGTGCGTATAGACGTAGTCAGCATCGTATGCGCTTGATAAGCAAGTATGCATGTATGTATGCAAGTGCGTGTGTGTATGTGTCAACTGGCTATGATTTGCGCTGTGGCCGCCGTATTTACATACGTACATATACATACATACATACATACAAACATGCATACATAGCAATATATATACATACATACATATGTACATACGTCTATATGGTTTTGTGTTTTTGCCATGTTGCATCAGCCGTAGAAATCGTCAGCACACGTTTCGCGCGGAACCTCCTCAAAACCCCGTCTGCGCTCCCCGCAAACGTCACACGTACCACACAACACTTCAACAGCAAAAAAAAAAAAAACAAAACAAAAAAACAGCTTCAATAGCCAGTTTGCCTGACTGACTGCCTTTACTTTTAAGCATTTTATTTTTGTTATTTTTATTTGTATTTGTTATTTACTTTGTGGCTCCTATGTATGTGTGTGTTTCGTTTTTTTTGTGGTTAGTCGATGCGTCCCACCATCGGTGAGGCCCCGCGTTGGTCTGTACGTCTGGACAGTGGTCCACTTCCAGTGTTGACTTCGCCCAAGCCAACAAAATTAATCGCCGCTAGCGAGCTAGCTTCTGCTGCTGTCTTCTGGCAAGAGGTTGCACAGTGCCTCAAAAAAATCATCTGCCGATTTGCTTTTCTAACAAAAAGTTTACTTAAATTGAGGAATCTGCTCAAATTGGAAAAAAAATGTCTAAAGTCTAAATCCAAATTGCATCGTTCTGGTGCCTGAACGACCAAACTTCTTGGACCCGCAATGATGTGGATCGCCAGCCCGCAGGGTTCTATCGTATTGTACCAGAATATGCTTGATTTCCTTATATGATAAGATTTGAGCAACATGAATGCTCTCAAGTGCGGTTCCTGCAATTTATATTAAAATAATTTGGGCCCCGTTTGCTCCTTGAGACGTCCTTGCAGTTGCGCACAGCGATTACGGGTTTCTTGCGTCAAAAGACTTGCACGGCTTGCACGAATTCCCTGCGCTTTTGCTACATTTGGTTCTGCGTTTTGAGATGAAAAGAGCGAATTGTTTGAAAACAGAAAATTTCACAGATGAAGGAAGAAAATGCATTATGCAAGGTGGCCTGAAGCTTAATGTTGCAGATCTAATGCAATATCTTTAGTACTCTTTCGTATTCAGTACTATCGCAAATTTAATTCTTTTCGATCGGTTTTTTTATAAAACTTTTTCTTATCTTGAAGCAAGTAATTTTGTGTTGACATCTTTCTTTTTTTTTTTGCTTTTTCTGTCAATTATGGATGTGTTTTAATGCGTAAATTCTTGCTTGTCTTTGAAGAACTTGCGAATCCCCTATATTTATTATATATACCTTTTTTATTTTTCCTGTTTTAGATATTTCTTTTCGGTCAATTCACAATGTGAGTCAATGCGCATCGTTCACCTTTCAGTATAGAGTTCCTTACGTAATATTTAGATTTTGTTTCACTTGGTGATTTGCAGTGGCTCTGACGATTTCGTTTAATTGTTCGTTCCAAGTTCACTTTGAATGTTTAAGTTTCGTGCATTTATAATCATTGATTGGGTCAATCTATATCCAATCGAATTCTTTTAGAAATTTCTCGCATCAGATGGTATAGTTTGGCGACTCTCCATTAAGGTCTTCTAGATCTAGGGCGGAAAAGTATGGTCGCGAAAATCTAGGGGACCCTTCAGACAGACATGACTCGAGCTCGACGAATGTGGGTATCGAGGTCTTCCACGCGCCCTTGTCGTTACATACATAGCTTCAATCTAGTATAAACTTTGTACCTATATAAAAAGCATAATTAAAATTGTTCTTTCAATCTTTAATTCAGTTTATTGCAATTAAACTATTTACTATAATAAACGTTATATAACAATTAAAACTATACAAATGGACCCAAGGCAATCACTCTAGTACGTTCTGTAATTAAATTAGTTATTTATTTGCCAAATTTAAATATATAATTACAATATTATAATCATTATGGTTTCTATATAGTTACTACATTAAAATGATAAATCCCGAAAAACATGAAATCTGTAACTCACTAAACTAAACACATAAAGCCAAGTATAAAAACAAACTAATGTCCATGCGATTTTTACAAATTGTTATTATTTTAACCCATCAATAATTGCTAAAGTTTGATTTATATTATCATATCCCTAACACATAGCGAATGATCGTATCTAACTTCGTTCTGGCGATTCAATTTGATTTATATTATTATATTACTAACACTTAGCGATTGATTGTATCTATCCTCGGATGGTTCTGACGATTCAATTTTTATCGCTTTCATATAGGTTTTTCCAAATAAATGATAATATATTGTTTCTAACAAGAAAAAGGCTCCAGAACTTTACATAATCAGATAAATTTATTATGCTATACTGAGTCGTGTTGCCACATCCTGGCTACCAACACGATATTTCATTCATAGTCCGTATAGTTCATGAGGATTTGAACCTGTAGTAGCTGGTTATTTTTATTTCTGCAAAGCTTCCAAGTTCATGAAAAGGCAGGCTACTTATGTTGGCTTGGTCAGGTTCATCTGGCATCATTCGGAATGCATTTTGATACAATGGACTTGGGGCCTACCACGCACAAATCTTGTTATCCCTTGATCCCTTTAGGTACAGTGCGCAAAAACCAGTTCTTGCTATATTAGCATATTACATCGAATACCATCTTAAGTGGCAGCATAGTCCAGGATTGCTACCGAAACTTTAGTAACCTAGTAACCAATTCGAGAATATTATGGTTTGGTTATGTATAAATTGTTGGGGGGTATAAATCTGTATTTGCCTGAGATTTCCGAGTTCATGAAAGGGCGGTAGGGTATTGACAGATATAAACGTTCTTTTAGTTTTTGAAATAGACCTTGATTTTAACAGCTGTACTAAGACTTTTGGTAAGCACTGTATAATTTAGCAGGTCTCTGTTTTACATTTATTTACTGCACACACACACACACACACGCACATACTGTGAACGATTTTTTATTTATTTTTTATTATTATTCTAATTTGTTTTTGTTTTTTTTGTTTGACTGACTGACATATTCTCCATAATGTTGTAGTTGGAGTTGCTGTCTCTGTGTGCCATTGTCACAGCATTAATTATTATTCTCATTGTTGTTGTTACTTTTGCCACTATTATTATTATTTATATTATTATTAATTTTATTTCAATTTGTTTTTATTATTATTGCTTCACAGACCCGAACACGTTCCTCTTCCGATTTGGACAGTGAGAATTATTGCAATATAAGTGCCGAAGATGTGAAAACAGAAATTGTAAGTATCTCGATAATTGCGTTCATAATTTTATGATTAATCGCATTTGGCGTTTTTTTTTGTTTTTTAATTAAGTTTAATAAGTAATTAATTCATGTATCAAAAAGTGGTAGGTAGCTTGGCATATGGTGTTACGCTATAAATGACGAATACAGTGAACATGTACAACAATTAATCAAAACACTTGAAGCTATTCACTTTGAAGCCCAATTACTTGAGATTAAATTTATATTTTTATTAACAAAAAATCAAAAGAGAAAAGAAAAATGATTTTTCTACCATTTCTTGAGCTTCAAATAAAATTTCAAAGTGTTTGAATAATTGTGGTGTGCACTGTATATGCGAGTGCATAGGTGTCGCAATTTGTATCAGTCCGTTCCTTCTACCCGAACTGTTTCGTTTTAAAATACCTAGTCGACCCATCAAAGATATATTATTATATACAAAAATTGTTGTTCACCGAGCAAACAATGCTGGGTAAAATATCTCTTAAATTTATTACCAAAAACAGTCGAAAAGATTTTGCAATATTTAGAATTTAATAATATTTCACGATAAGTTTTTAATATCTGAGTTTTGAGTAGTTTTTTTTATGCAATAAATTTTAATACTTTCCAAAATGATGCCTAACATAAGTCAGACCTATTTGCTGTCGAATTTATCCTTATCAAACTGCAATAATTTGCAAATCAATCGTAAAGGTTACGCTTAATTTTTCACATAAAAATATTTTGAAAAATGCCTATAAATTATATATTATTATATTATACGCAACGTTCATACTTGTTTGGGACTTGTTATCTTTATAAGCAAGCAATTCATTGACCGTAAAGTTGCTTTTAAAAATAAAGTTGTATTATTTTACATATTTGGTCGATTCTTATAAACAAATGTTATCTTTTTTTTAATTTTCTAATAAAGAAGAAAGCGGTTTTTTGTAGATTTTTTATTTTCTATCCATAAAATTGATTAAAATAAATGATTTAAATCAATTCTGTTTAACGAAATTTGCTTTTAAATACTCTGAAGAAAGTTGGCATAGAGAACTGAACGGTTGTTGAGTCAACTTAGATGTGGTGGTCGCGATAACCAATGGTAGGAGGTCCGATTCCCCGTAGCACCAGCATTGATGCATTTGCCTAGCACTGGATAGCTATTTCCCTAAGTAAACCTTTATTGATTACAGACACTGCCCTTCTAATATTAGATTAAATTAAATCGGTGATATCTTCAATGAATTGTTAAAAATTATAGATTCTAAAAACTATTTCCAACTTCCGGAAAAATGCCAGATCCCTAAATATGTATTTTGTTTTGCCTTGTAGCTTTGTTTTTTTTTATGGAATTTGTCAAACATATTTTCTGTAATAAATATTCTTTGGTTGTCAAATGGCAATTTATATCCCCGATTGTAACGCCAACCTGTTGGAATTGAATATCATTTAAGTTTTCAACTTTAGTTTGAAAAACAATTAGATATTCTTTCATGTCAGCCCCCAACATTGGCGTTTAAGTAGATTTCTGCTTAATTTTTGAAGAAACTCGAGCCGCTGATGCCACCAGATTCAAATTCGTACGAAGTACTCAAATTTTTTAACGTCTGTGATAAATAATATGGCTATATTGACGTTGATCTGGTTTTTAGCTTCAACAACTCAAATAAGATACCGATTGTGTTTACTTCAAACGAAGAAGAGAAAGATGTGCAGAATATTGATATTGTCAATTGTTTTAAATTGGTGATATCTACAATGTAGTAGTATTATTTTCGGATTCGGTTATAAACTGTAAGAAGCTGTTCCCTTCCAGCTTTTAATAAAGATATATCCATGTTATTAAATTTATTTAAATCTATAGTTTCTAATGTGTCTTTTCTGATTAATTGTCGTTTCTGGTTGGGACTGGCATTTTTTTATGCCAACTGGTTGGCATTACTATAAATATTTGACTTTCGTTTATAGGGTTGAGACCATGTGCTCCAGCTAAGGAACCTTGGGGAAATGTATTTAATTCGGATATTGCTTGCTTTTATATTTTTAAGAATTCCAAATTTATTTTTAACATTTTAACTGCTAAATTTTAAATGAATCACTATTAATCTATCTGAGATATCCTGTGGTATAAATTTTGCCTTTTAAGTTTTATTGATATTAGACGAAGTTCATATACACTTTCCAAGGTTACAAGTTGTAACACAGGGCCTCATTTAAGTCGGGTTGTCTGGCGAAGCACGAAAAAGCTAATGACGCTAGACTTACATAGTTACGGCAGTTTGTTTGCTTCTAGGTTGGTCTAGCTGTACGTACATTTCGTGCTCCTATTCGTGATCCTTTTTCCATGCTGAAGGTCCATTATTAATTTATCGGCGTTACTATTTTCCTTGTATGTCTTGGTTTCTGTAGTCAGATAAGTTAAAGATGACGGGGATTGGGATGCAGCCGGAAAATGCGTATGAATTTTCACCGCGTTGATGATAATGTTATACCATGTTTACTCGGTCTTCTGCATCTCGTTCGTTATGAACAAGGGGTGCCGCTTGAAGGTGATGTGAACATATGATTGGGATAGTCTTTGATTTCGCATCATCGCACATTTTAGGTATTAGTTAATGAGCCGCCTTTAAATACTTGAAGTATACTAAGTATTTTTTTTCTTAATCGAGTTCCTACTCTCAGGATTAGAACATAGTAAATTTATGGCAAGTAAATTCGAAGCACCCTACTTGATTTTTTTTTCGATTTACTTGATAATTTTTAGTGACTCTGTAGATTTCATTTAAATGCGCGTATCGAGTTCACTTCAAATGAAGTTAAATGCATTTGCAACCAATGAATGGGTCAAGCTGCATAGACCAACTGTTACCCCATTTTTTTTGAGATTTATT
Source organism: Chymomyza procnemis (assembly GCA_035046065.1). Lineage (NCBI taxonomy): Eukaryota > Metazoa > Arthropoda > Insecta > Diptera > Drosophilidae > Chymomyza > Chymomyza procnemis. Next base: position 26,446,689 of record JAWNOJ010000013.1, on the reverse strand, counting down.
CAACATTACCATACGCTGGATAGACATATTTGTGCTTATCTTCAATAATCATTTGACTTAAACAATTGTTTGCAATATAAAACCAGATCCCTAACTTGAAACTTCTCTACTTTCTCCCCCATTTTGCTGCGTCACAATGCACATCAGATCGAGCATGACGCAGCCGAGCTGAACATGCTAGAACGCCACACCAGCACGCCATCTCCCATAAATTACTATAAACCAACCGATCTGACCTATAATCATCGCAAGCGCAAAGCGCATCTGGATGAGAATGGCAGTAACGATGGGGGTGGCAGTGTTGGCAGCAGCGGCGGCGGCGGCGGCGGTAGTAGCGGCATCGGTGGAGAATGCATGCTTGGTTCGCTGACATTAACACCAATCCAACCGGCACATCAGCAGCATCATCCGTATCAGATGAACCACAAACAAATCGCATTACAAGCGCTACAACAACATATTAACCACAATCTCAGCAACCACAACGGCAATGGTCAACAGCAGCATCTCGCCCAGCTGCAGCAGCAACACCAGCACCAGCAACAACAACATTCCAACGTGGCACAAAAACGTGATCGTGATCATGAACGTGATCTCTCGCCGTCCAGAGTCAACTATAATAATAACACCATGCACAACAGTAGTGGTGCCAATGAGCACGCTTCCTCGACCACAGGCGCAAATTTAGGAAACAGCAGCATAAGCTCCACAATGACCGCCACCAGCTCGACAAGCACATGCAGCGGCCTGGTGAACATAAGCAGCAGCACAGGAGGCATAACTAGTAGCACGCTAAGTAAATCCATTGCCGGACATGTGGATGAGTACGGTGTCTTTGGTGAGTATGTGGCCATTACCATACGCAAATTAAAGACGCCCAAATCGAAGATTGTCGTCAAGCATTTGATCAATAATTTGCTGTACGAAGCGGAGCTGGGTAAATACGATCAGGGCATGCCGGCGTCCACGGAGCCGCCGCAGTTGTACAAAATGCAGTAAGTAGTGTGTAGCGTATCTAGTGAGTCGGCTTGTATGTAGTTAAGCTTGGTTTGGATGGACGAGCAGTTTACAGTGAGCGCTTAAAGTTAAGGGACACCGCACTAGTCAGCACAAAGCAACAAGGAAACAAGCTAAAGTTAATGCTTAAGCAAAAAGCTAAACAATTCTAAAGGGGAACCGGGTCGGGGGCTAAAGCATTTCATTCAGGGACAAAGACCATATAAACACACTATGTACTTTATAATGCGCTCCAATTTATCACTGATAAGGCGCAGTCAGTGTAACAGTCACTTTTTTTATCAGGCAACAGAAAAAAAAAAAACAGAAATAATAATTACTAAATTCTACGATAAAGTGGAAGAATACAATCAGAACCAACGCATAGAAAGTTAAGTAAACATTACCAATACGATATAATTAAATGGAATTAATTATTGTAATTAACTTAGTAAGTAAATGCTTAAAGTTTGCATTGAGTTTCTTTTTATTATTATTATTATTATTATTCTTATTTACTTATTTTTTTATACAACGGCAATAATATATTGTGAACTCAGGTGCCTTTTGTTAGTCAATTAAGCGTTGTTATCTTATGTCTAAATGCAAATTAAATCCGTTAAATATGAATATAAATAATAAATAGTTTAATTCATTAATTAATTAAATAATAACAACGCCTACTACAACAAGCTGTAATTGTTAATTTAGTTACTATCTTATATATTTAGTAGTTATGTATATAAATGCAAATGTTGAAACTAAATCAAAGGAATGATACAAAAAAACAAACAAAAAAAAACACCCTTTACTTTGTAAATAGTTTGAAAATTTTATATATAATTTTGTTACTGAAGCTGAAAAAAATCTATATTGAATAACTAATAAAAACAAAAATGTTGAAAAATTGAATTTAAAAAAAATCACCCTCTATTTTTAATATCCTTCACTTCATCAGCATATGAAGTATTCAAAAGTTCTGAGCCATTTTTTTTCTATAATTTATGTTGTCTTTCAGGCCGTTTTAGTAGTACATTTTCTCGACTTTTTAGAGGTAAGTATTATATTCTCAAGTTTCATAGGGTTGATATCCTTCGCGATCATATTAATCAATAATCCACAGCATGCAAGATTACGAAGAAGGCATAAAAATTATTAAAACTTTTCAAAACTTAAGATACATGTTATATAATAATATGTTTGAATTTATATAAAAATTATATTTTACAGTTGTCTATTGTATAGTATCGTTGAAAACAGTCTCCAATATGTCGGCCTAGTTTTCGAGAACAAGTGCCACAAAAATATTCAGTCAGGCGTCTTTTCTTCTGAATTTTTTCTTTTTGAACATACGAAACAATCTTTACTTTTTACATCTTCATAGTGTCGTAATATATGTAGTTTGCCATTTAGCCTTTCCTCTATATCTAAGGACGATGGTCTTTCTAGTTAGAGTATTATTTTGAAATATTTTAAGAAGCTAAATCGCCCCATCTGGCTTATAAAACATCATTCGGCTTCAAAGAATTTCGAAAACTTATCGAGGGGAAACACAATCGAGTAGATCGGTAAGAAAGCTCGTTGACAGTAGACATACGGTCGCAAAGGTTTATGATTGTGCTGTTATTCGATATACTCACGCGATTTTAATTAAACTTGCTACATTATCACTATATATTAAAACCTTCGGATTTGGCAGCTATATACTATAGTCAAGCGATTTAATTCCAACATGATGCAGTGATTATGAGGAATAAATTATATGCAAGCGCCGCATTTAGTGAGGATAAATTTAAAAATAAATTAAACACAACGAATTATGTAGAAAAATCGATTTTTAACCGATAAGCCCTTTAGGAGCTATATGACATAGCTAACCGATTTCAATTACAACAGACGAAGTGCTTAAAAGCTTCAAAAAAAAACTAGCTTGTTGAGCTTGGTTATAATATCTTGACAAATTTTTTCACCAAATCTATTTCGAATAAAGCCATTTGATACATCCCCGATAGGACAACAAATAGTATTCTCCGAAAAGTTGGTAGCCAAGTCTTTATGCTGCATTCGCTTAACATTGGAAATACTAACAAAAAGAAGATATTTTTGGAAGTATATCTCTATAAGTTAAAGAAACCGACGTTCCGGTTGGATTATAAACTGTAGGTCCCTGTTCTATTCCAACAGCTAATAATATTGATATAACCACGCTCTGCGTTTGGAGCGATGACAACATTGTTAGGGGGAATAAATTTAATTTTATATTTTATTTTATCTCAAAACCCAAATCTAAGATTTCTTTTTATTATAGAAACTTGACTAATTGGCATCGATTTGCTCAGTAAGTACAAATTTAATAAACTTCTGATCATTATTTTGTACAAGAACAGCACTTCAGAATTGGCAAGGGCCAAAAGACGTCTTGTCAAGCAACGTCTCCATATATTATACATAAGTATTCCTCTATTTATTTTTCTTGATATAATCGCAAACAACTGACAGTAATTGTTGATTGTTATTGCGAGACGATGAGGGCTCGTCGGCTTCCCATTCGTAGAATTCGTTGCGCTTTTCCAAGAAACGTCCAACAGTTCGATCGTATATACGGAATATCTGCTGTATCTGTTGCCGTCTCCAGGGTTTCTAACTAATGTGTTGGTTATTGGTGTTGGCGTTGGGACTAGTGCTGGAAATGACGCAATTTTAAAAACATTAAAAAAACAACATCAAGACGGCTTTTATTGTTGTTTTTATTTTGTATTTTGTTTTGCTCGTTTCGTTTCGCTTGGCAAAATCAACAACGAAGTTGAAATACATTCAAACGTACTATAGATACATTAGGGTGGCTCAATTTGTTTGAATCCGCAAAAAAAACTTTGCAACTTGCAGCGATTTGTATTTTAATTATTTTCGTTTCGAATACTCTTTCACAATGCGTTTTTCTACAAAATGCCAATAGTAATAATTGCAATGCTAGTACGATTTAGGCTAGGGCCATTATGCACTGCGACCGAATTGATCGATTATATGTCCCTACTTACTTAAGTTGTTTGCGTCGAGGAATTGCAGTAGCTTCGGCGAAGGATGTTTCCTATGAACCTGAGCTTCGAAGTTGGTATTACAGGGTGCATCACTCGAAGTGTAACCAACTTTAGACCGCTCGCATAACTTAGAGTATTGAGTTCAGAGTATTGTTTACAAGCGCGCGAAAACATTTCGAAAAAATAAGTCAGTTATAGATTTCATAAAAACGCTGCAATGTCAGCTGAGATGGTGCACGTAATGAAGAAGCGATTTAACCAAATTCCCGACGATAATAATGAAATGGCGACAGAACTGAAAATATCTGACTGTAGCATCCAGCGCATACGGAAAATCATCTCAAGGACAAGCCTTATAGGATGCAAAAGACTCATGATCTCACACCGCAGCAGCAAAGCAGTTGCTTCGCTTTGCCGAAAGTGCTCAATTTGCGAAAATTTGTTAGGCGAAGTGTGGGGAGTGTGTTAGACCGTCAAAATACCTAACAAGTGTGATCATATACATAATTTATTGTCCTAATTTGGAGCCTCAAAAGATGTGATTAAAGTGTCTGAGGCCCTCTTCCAATGGTTATTAAACATTTTTTAGTCTCAATGCAATATTATTTTAAGTTCTCGAAAACATTTTGTAAAGTTTTTATGCGTTTCTTTGAAATAGTTTTTAAATATTGTTGAATAATTGTTGTGTATACTACTGTACGAGAAGTTTGAATTCTGCGAATTGCGGCCTTAAATCAATTGGAAAAAATTAATTTAAAGGAAAAATTTTACGAAGCTCTACTTGGCGGCATAATATAGAATGCGTTATAGTCTAAATTTGATGAAATGATCCTTAGTAGAAGAATCGTTTGCTTTATGAAGTCCCAATGCTTTAGATGGATAGGACGTGTATGGTTGACGATTAATGTGTTTCTGGTAGACGGAAAAGTATCTTTACTATTGGTTGTGCGTCAAAATCATCCTAATTTGGAGTTTTTTGCATATTATTCATAATCAAAGTTTTTCAAAAATGCATGTATTGCAAAGAATAGGTCAATTCCAGCCTATTTTTAACTCTTTAAAATGTTGAAGTCCGAAATGCTTAATGCAATTTTCATTAAAATCGAATGTAACAAAACCGGCTTTTTTGGGCCACCCTACGATACTATACTCAACTCAAATAGAAAACTAATGATAAATTCTAAAAGCGAACTAAAACACAACAAATGGGGGCTGACAGTCTAGCTAGCTGATGGATTGACGAATGAACTGATATGAAGAGTGGACGTATGCGGTATGAGGCCGCATGGGGCATTGAAATGGGTGGACTGTGTTGAGAGAGTGTTCTGCGAGAACTCGACTCATGTCAACAATCAACAGTTTGCCATAAATTATTTTTGCAAAAGCTCATGCTTCATGCCACCCCAGGGACAAACAAAGGGACGCACTGACACCCGGTCGGCGGTATCTGTGACTATAAGTATGGCGGTTTTGCTGTTTGCCACACGCACACCCCTCGCCAATATCTTTGATAAGAAAAAAAGTTCTTGCAACGATCCACGCACACACATATGCATGTACCCATATCCACATCTATAAGTACTTAATGGGATTGCGAATGTCGCGCCATGTGGCAATCGTATTGAGCAAGACGAACAAGACAACGCTGCCAACTCTGGGATCCAGCTATAATACATATATATGTATATATATATATATATATATATATATATATATATATATGTATATGTATTTTTGTAAAATTAAAGAAACAGAACAGCCCAAGAACAAGACATTTAAACCCAAGTAGAGTAAATATTTATTATATTGTACATGAAACAAACGTACATCCATATATTTGAGCTATTTTGTTTGTCTTTCGCTATTGAGTAAGGTTGGCAAGGGTTGTAAATCAATTAGGTTCGACAAAAGTGTTAAAAAGCAAGAATTCTACCTATTGCGTTGTAGGCGATACTTTTGACCGTAAAAATCTTTGGGGGCGAGGCAGTTTTTAGCGTTGGGAAATGTGCACTTACATTATGATTTATTGCAAAAATGCTTTTAGAGAGCTTATTACGATAAACAATAGCACCGTAACACGTTATCGTAGTCGGGGCTTATCACACAAACCCGTAAATAGCCATTTGTAAGCGCTACATAATGCTTTTAAAAATATTGATCTGTAGATTAAAGAAAGGAGTGCAGCTTCTAAGTTCATTGAAGACTTTACAAGCTGCAGAGAGATAAGAATAAGTCTTGAAGATAGGAAGTGGGCAGATTCTCAATTTACATAGCAAGCATGGTTGTGGTATAATTATTAAAGGTAGCGGCAGTAGTTTGCGTATGCAGAAAAGAAAGAATGTGAGTGAGAAAGTTAAAAAACGGTTAGTTTCTTGTTAAGTTGTTAAATGAAATAGGACTTTGATAATTCGAAAAAAGTAATATATTATTCATAAATGTTTAAAATATAAAATACATATTATTTACGCTCTAACCGACACATGTACCATATATCGTTCAACTGACACATTCAACGAGTTTTCGAGAATTATTTTATTGTCATTCCGAAAGGCAATGAAATTTCGGGAATTACCCAAAAGTTGAAGTTAGTAGCTGAATTATAAATGGAATGGAGCGGCGAAAGATACCTATTTAAATTTAAAATCACGAAATATTTATTGAAAAATTGAATAGAAATATTTTAATACTCACTGATATTTTGCGAATCCAGAGCTATCAGCATTTTTCTGGTAATATAACTGAAAAGATTTAATATTAATAAATTTAAATTTTTTCCGCTTCGTACTTCTAATCAATCATTATGCGCATTTGAAATATAATAGATATAAAAAATAACATATATCTTTATATTGCCTATAATAATAATTTTAGACACTACACAATGAAACGATCTTGTATGATCTAATATAGCCTAATAAAAAATCGCCTAAAACAAAAGTAGATTTTGGTAAAAACAAGATTAAGGCATAACTTCGATCGCTATCATGAGTTTAATTTAAGAAAAACAAGCACCAACCTATAGTACGCAAAAATCTTCTCCCAGATATTGCTTTATAACAATTTTTGCATTATAAAAATAAAAGCGACACACAATTCTCCAAGAAACTTATTAAATAATTTTCCATTCCATTTAAAATCGAAGCAAAAATATATGAGCAAAAATGCAAAAAACTCTGCTAAAAATGATTTTAAAGAGAAATATAAACTTAATTCAATTTAATGAAGCAACAATGTTTCTATAGACCTCTCCCAGTCACGGAGAGAAGGGGAACTTAGCAATCCAGACGTGAAACAAACAAAAGAGAGTTTCGAAACTGCAGCTGGAGCTACCATAATTATACGAATATCACGTATTCGCATTTTGCAAATAATTTTTGCCATAATAAAAGGACAATTTATGCCAGAGCACAGGAGTGTAAGACGAAAAAGGCTCTATGGCAAAAGGATAGAATGAAATAAAATCCGTAAAAGAGAAACAAATGTGTTTCAAAAACATTTTTGTGTGTGCAGAAATAAATTTCAATTTTATTTTTGTTTTTCTGCTTTTTATACACTGCAAACTTCATTGGCTGGAAGGGTAATATAGAATTTGAACGGAAGATGGCGTTTGCACAATAATGTGCGTGAAACGAAGGATTTGGGGAATATGTACAGGGTTCAGCAATCGTAGTGTATGGCCCAAAGTGAAGGATGCATCGACAGCCATTTTGTGAAAGTTATGAAAGACGGAACTTTGTTTTTCTGCAATTGTTGGTTCTCTTGAGCCTTGTGAGACGTTGCCAAGTCCTGTTGAAAGTCCACGGTCTACCATCAAAATGCTTCAAAGTAACCTCCAGAATACTTTCCAGAAAATGTTGCGCCCTAACCTTGACGTCAGGCTCGCTGAAAATGACTGGAAAATACCCATCTGTAGCGGTTGCTACCTCATGGTGGCCAATCGGTGACTCAAACTGCTGTATGAACGAAGCGTCATGTAAACCCAATACATTCGAGAGTTTACGATTATCAATTGTAAAAAATTTCTCGTCAGATAACACAATCTTCGCAAATTGACCATTTTCGGTCTCCCAAGTCTGACTTATTGCATCATGAGCCTTTTGGTTCTTGTAAGACTTGAACTTAAGATCATTTTTGCGAATGCGGCGTATGCAAGAGTCAGATATTTTCAGTTCTTCCGCCATTTCTTTGGTGTCGTCGGGAATATCGCTTAAATTGCACCTTCATTACGAGAACTATCTGACGTAATATTGCTTCCAGTATCATTATAACGAGTTTTGGTGCGATAATCGAAATCCTTTTTCATTTTGTTTGACTTCACGAGGAATCGCAACTTGTGATTAGGGCCTCGTAGTGATTTAATCGTTATATTGGTATAAAGAGATTTTTGTACCACGCATTCTATTTGCTGTTAACCTACATTGGATAAATTGAGTATCTCCTTTGTAGCTTAAATGTAAAAAATAAATATAATTGCTTGACTTTGCTGTCGTCGCTGCAAAGAAGAAGCTTTTGAAGATATTTCTATTAATAGGTTTTCGAAGAGTACAAGGACCTACAGTTTACTGACCAATAACAACGACGGTGTCTTTAATTAAGAGAGACTTACTTAGGCAAATAGCATTATTTTTCTACTGCCGAGTAAATGCACCAGGTACCACTACGTTATCGAAGACTAGCGTATCTTACAGGTACAGCTTGGTTTGCTTCAAAAAACAAAATTAACTTTCATATAGTTTTTAACCGTTTTTTAACATTTATGAGAGCCTAACTAACATTCGACGACTGCCGTCTTACTCTTGTAGATTTCCTCTTACAAAACTGGCTTCACCTTAATAATCGTAGAAAATGCCACGGTGTCTTATTTCTTCATATTGCTTACTGACTCTAAGGCACTTCTTTACAAAGTTTGGTTATGTCATACCATCCAGAGTAGAGAGTAATTTTCAACATCCAGCACTACCATTTTTTACATCCATTAAGCTTTGTACGATCCTACTTACCTTTACGATTCTCTCTCTTACGAACGGTCTATTCAATGCATCTCTTTCTCTAACTTGACTCAACTTCGCCCGTTAAGCTATATTACACATCATTGTCAAAGAAACCATGGTACATCTTCTATGCAACTGACCTGCCCTTTGTACCTCGAGAGCTAGATTCGTGGAGAGACCAACGTTTGACTCGCTTACAAAGGCAGCTCGAAGGTCGCCCCAGATGTTTGCTTGCGCGAAACACACGCGTTTATGGGACTACTATGACCATGACTCACGTCCGACAAACTTCGGTTCCACTAAGGATCACACTGATCTATGTGAGGTCCCCCAACACTTCTCTTCATATTTCCAACTTGAATAATGTAAATCCATGTTTCGAGCCAGCCCCCATATGTAAGACGCTGAATACCTATAAAAAAAATTAGACACATCCGACTAAGCGCTTGGATTAGTTTTATATTATATTTTCCCTCTTCTAATTTAATATTTTGTAATTCTATCCATATTAAGAAGCTTTTCGAACCAAAATTATTCGAAAAAATAACGTTATTTTGTGGATTATCTCATCAAATTGAACAAATGAGTCAACTCGCATTACTTCCTTCCCGAGCTTTGTCCGAAAGAAACTTATCCTGCTTGCAGTGTATCCAGCTGGCGTATATTGTCGCAATTCTTTCGTTTATTTTTCTCCATTATTTTTATTTCTACGTTCTTGTTGTTGTTGGCCTTATATGCATGTTTCATTTTGTTGCCTTTATTTGTTGTTGTTGTCCATTTGCTGGCAAATAAATGCTAAACAGTTTGCCAAACTGCGACAGGAATCGGGCGAGTAACACCTTGACTCCCATGGAGTACGCTGCCTTACTCCAACCCACCACCACCCATACGTACAGCCCAATATTCGCCCAGTAATTGGCTCAAATTACATAAAATTCGTTGGCTCCATCCAGAGTTGCCCTCGTCTCTTGCGCTTTTCCATGCGGTTTGTGGGTGGCATTGGTGGGTGAGTTGCTTGGTAGCTGCCGGCTTGCTGGCTTGCTGGTATTATTGTCATGGCACAATATTGTTTCCAAAAATGAAACGAAACGAAAACAAATACGTGACCAGAAATCACAAAAAAAATAAACGAAATGAAACAAAAATACACAAAATACAATGCAAAAAAAAAAGCTAAAAAATAAAACATGAAACCCAAACTAAAATAAGGAAACAACAAAAATCGCGTTGATTTGAATTTTAAAATGTTTCTGTTTCATGGCATTTGTTTTGTTTGTTGTCGCTGGTAGTTTTTGCGTTGGTTGCAAACTTTTGTCGCACACTGTCCCCAAATACGCAGTACACAAGCAAACTGAATTCCAGGAAGTTAAAAATTTCGCACGGCTTTTGGTTAACATTTTGAATTTCTGAAATCGTTTCTGTTGTTGAATTTCTTATATCAAGTCTACATAAAATATCATATGGTTCTAACAACAAATCTAAAAATATATTTTGTAATAAGCGAAGAAATATTAAGTTTAGTCAAAAATTAGCTAAATAATACGAAGTTTATTATTTTTGATTTTTCAGTTCATAGAGATAGCGTACATCAGCATAATGCCTCTTTTGGATCGTTTCCTAAATAGTCCTGATAATATTTTCAAAGCTTTTGTCTGCTTTAAGTCACAGCTTCTCGAGTTTAGCAGTTTCCAAATAAGATTTACTGATAAACCAGTAGTAGAAGTACAGATAGTCTTGAGATACCTATTTTAGCGACATATATATTTTCCCCATTATTGGGTTTCGCAGCTGCCAAAGTTCTATATCTGTTGTTAGTTCCTCAAAGTTAATACAATCGAATATATACAATATTCCGTTTATCAATCATCAAAAATTAAATATCGATAAAAAAAAAATAACAATAGTTAAAGTCGAACAGACGTTCACGACTTTGCGATACTCTTTACTATCTATATCGTAGCGTCGTTAGGCTGGAAATAGTATATTAAAATTCTAGCTGCACTATGTAGAAAGAAACTTGGCAAAACAGCATAATAACGAAGCATAATTTCCCTGGGAAAGAGGTCCATATTGCAGAAAAGCATAGTAACGCCAACTTTGCCTTATGACATTCAAGTCTGCGGAAAAGCTGATGGGCCCCTAGTAGATCTGAAACCACCGTTCGTACAAGGATCTTGGGTAGCCTTTTATTGATGGGCTATATAGTCTGAGTGTATGAGGCGGTGCTTTTGTCGCCTTTGCTACCCTCACAACTATCTGGATGGCACTGGACTGCAGTACCCAAGGCAGCAGACGGATCGGAAGGCCCAAGGCAACTTGGAGAATATACTTCCTCCAAGAATTGGCCCAGTCGAACTCAACATGGATCACAGCTAAACAGACGGCGCAAGTTCCCAAGCGAAATAGCAAGAAAAAAAAAAACGAAATCTCTTTAAAATAAGTGCAGAAATATTTTTACACTTCCATTCGATTAATATATCGATTATTCCAATCCTCACTTTCATACATAATGGAACTTTGTGGATCTACGACTTCTACTTCTGTCTGTCAAATACATTTCGTCTCAAGGCTAGACGATTGCACTGATATAGCTAGCAAATAGACATTATTTGTCTAAGTAAAAGACCATCTGGATTCGGCGACAAGCTGTTGGTCCATGTTCTCTTTGAACAGCTGTTGAAAAAGATATCTTCATATTTCGCCTTTGAAGCATATTCAAGATAAATAAACTATTTTTTTTTGGGTCTTGATACTAGCAATCGTATTTAGCGCTATAGGAATGCCTAATTGCTCATCAACAGCTTAAAATGAATTTAACATGAAAAAATACTTTGTGGCCCACTGTGCACAATGCGCGATATCACCAAAAAAGTTTTTCACTGTGTTTCGTTGTCACCTCTCTCTCCCGTCGTTGTTGTTGCTATTTCTCTTTTTGGTTACGGCCGTAAATGTTACATTTTGCTATTTGGCGACAGAGGACTCCTCGAACCAGCAGCCTGCATTGGATCTCCTCCCTCCCGGCCCCATACATGGCGCTCATATTTGTTGGGCCCCAGAGGCGAGCGCAACAAAGTTGCATGGCAGCTCAGTTGACTTTGGCAGCGGCAGCGGCTTCAGCGTCTGCGTCGGCAACGACATCGATAAACGCCTGCGACAGACACCGTTTTATGTAAATTGTAAAAAATAAACTGATAATGAAACTTTTCGACGTAATAAATAATAATATGAATTGAGGGGGGAGCAGAGAAAGAGAGAGAGAGTGTGTTCAAAACGTGGGGCAGTAAAATGTAAAACCTTTTGAAATATTGATTTCGCATTCAATTTGTGATAATTTCCGAAAATATAATACGAATCTTCAAGTTACAAAGAAATAAATTTATTTCGTGAACATGTATGGGTGGTTTCTATACAAATTCCCTGGAAGTCTTTAATTGTGGGCAGCAGTAGAGCAAAGGGGAATGTATGCCTTTTTGTCGCATACGAGATGACTAAAACTAGCCAATGTGAACTTGATTTGTATGCTAGACGTAAAGACTAAGGATAATACTAAGGAATATTCGGAATAATAATTTATGCAGAAACTACAAAGATGAAGAAGATTTGAGAATAGTCGAACATTTCTTCTGTTCGTACAAGGTTCTGATTGTTTTTAATAAATGGCTTGTTATTTGGCTAAGAACAAGATACGAACCATTTATAAAGAACAAGAACAAAAATTTAACTAGAGCAGCGCCTTTTAAAAGCATTATTTAGATTATCGAAAATCTTCTAAATTAATTTCCTTCGCGAAAGCACCTAAGCCAGCTGTATTAGAGTACCCACTTACTTGACTGTTTTAGAACTTGCCTCCTTTCTTATATCTCTAAAAACTATTCTACAATTTTGGTTAATCTGTTGAATTCGTTAAATTGCTGTAGAATTTGTCTCTCACTTCCTAAATCTCTTAATATATAATGCATCAATTCAAAATCTCTAAATGTACTTTATCGATTTCAGTTATCTCATTTTGAATGTGTATTGTGTGCCAATTTGGTCTCTACTCTTTTTGAACAAATTTCGAGTTAGTAAGAAACTTATCGAAGCTAAACTTATGAGAATCCCCACAGCATTATAGAATTTCGATGTACTATCTTTAGGTAGCCTCTAGCTGCGCTAAACACAAATAATTATTTCTATATTATATTAGAGACTGCTGCATCCTAAACAATGGTTTATATATTGTCTAGGTCATACATACACATACATATGTATATATGTATATAAGTTAAGTAGACATTTTTAATTTTTATGATGACTGTATTTATTTTTGAACATCTCATTGCCGCTGTTGATATGGAAATTCGCGTATTGGCATAAAACTGAAAAGTCAACAAGCCCCAAAACAAAAACAAGTTGGACTCTAGACATCATGGAATACCCTATAGTTAGCAAAACTTACAAACTTTAGGGTGTTTAACTTGAGGACTGTACCAAAAAATAAAATAGATTTACGGCGCTCCTGTATTTTTGCAAATAAACGATATTGCGTTGTAGGCTAGAGTAGTTCGCGAATCGAATTGGGTTAAAAAGTTTGTTTTCTTTTTCTATTTTAGGCCAACTTTATGTACCTCTCCACCCTTTCGGTACAAAGTAGAGGAGAGCAAATATGCTCAACACACACACACACAGATAAACAGCAAACAAACATTCACACCTGGGCCCTCAATGTCGCCGTCGCTTCGTTTCGTTTCGCTACGGATTCTAGTTTTAACGTAACCATAAAAGCGTCCCAGCCAGCGTCTCTTGTCGCGTTCCAAACGCTATCAGTCTCGTCGGGCGGGCGCAATAAAATAAAACTCAGAGGCAAGAACTCAAAACTATAGAACTGAAAAAAAAAAAATAAAATACAATAAGTAATCAACATTTGGTTTGGTTTGGCTTGGGTTGAGTTGATAAAATAAATACCCTTTCGCAGTCGTGAATACTAAAATTTGATTAGTTTTTACTGCGTACTCTGCGATAAAAAGAATCTCCAAATGGAGAGAAGTTTAAAAGCACATTTAAAGGTTAGGCCCTAGCCTTGTTAGACACAAAAAAGTTTTTATATTTCAATAAAAGTTTTAAAAGCATTTATGAAAAAACATAAACAATACTTTAAAAAGATATTACTTCAGATATTTTGAAAGCTCTTTGACTTAGGCTCCCTTATCTATAGGGTATTACAAGAGTTTCCAAGCACTACATGTCTGAAAAATCATAAATTTTTTTTGTCTCGCACAAACACTACTAAATAGCGATTACAACACAACACAACGATTGGTTCGACTAATAAATATTCATACACTCTTATGTACAAATAGTTTAGTATATATTTGTCGTTATTTTGCATCTGCTAATTCTATTTCTATATTTGTAGTACTCCCCTTTTGTCCGTACGTACTTATAGGTACTATTTGTGTTAAAAATCTTGATTGATTTCGTCTGTAAACAAATAGTAAAATCGTATTCTAAATTGCAAATATTTATTTAGTATTCAAGTCGAAGTCGCACACAAACCTCGCCCCTACTTATAGTTAGTTCGGTATTCAGTCAATGTGTTACGTATATTATTGTTTATTATTAGCAGACGCTAGGTTTGTCGTATAGCTTTTAGAATCTAAAATTCCAGACACCCAGACACCCGTTTGCTTGTAATCTTTAGGGTTTACGCTTCCTCTTCTTATCGCTTAAGTGCAACTAAACTGAATATGTAGAACGCACACGTTTCGTCTGGGTAGAGCAGGTTTCTTACAAGATTACAAACAAATCCGACAACAAGTGAAGTGGGAAAGAAAAGTATCTTAGTTTAGTATATAGTAATATATGAGTATTAAACGTCTAGCCGTGCAGGTTGTTAAGAACCATCGACTCGACGCGGTCAAGTTATTGGTACGCAAAATTGTATACAATACTTGTCGAAATAGGAATTTCGCGTATCGGTTTATTGAATTGACGATTTAGCTACAAGTGGGTTGAAAAACAGCCTTCAAAGCCCTGTCTGGCATCGTAGAGTCAAGCATAATGTATATATTTCATTATTTTTTCGAAAAATAATACATCTAAAAGTGAAAGAAATCGGTTGAGCAAATAAACTCAAAAATGTTTCTCACTTTAGAGCATAGTACCTGAATGATAAGTTTTTCCTATTTAAAACTTTCTTGAGCTATAGAATTTCGATGTTTACCTCCATATTGTGTTGACTTTTTAAAAAGAGGGCCTCTAAACCTAAAGGATTTGCCTAGCACTAATACAGCTAGCAAAAAGACGCTATTTGCTTAAATAAATCTATTTTAATAAAAGACATCGCCGTTCAGCTTTGGCAATAAACTGTAGATTCCTGTTCTTCTCGAAGTAGCTTCTTGAGTCATCTCCGCGCTTGGAGCGATGACAGCAAGTATTCAATGGAAATAAATTTATTGAAATATTTAAGAAAATATTTCTAATTTGCCCTCACAAAAAATTGTTTGAAATAATCCACAAACATAACCTAAAGCCAAAGCACCTTAAGAATCCTATGACTGAAACAAGTTGTAAAATTTTCGAGGAATTTTCGAGAAATTTATCGTGGAATACACAATGGTTTCGCTTCTAAAAACAATTTTTCTAACTAATAGTGGAAGTTTTTCAATTCATGCAGAATGCCAGATATACGCATAATATCGAATTATTTAAATAAATTGAGGAAGTTTGAAGCATTCGATATATCCTTAGTGCATTCCCTTAATGCTATGGAATGAAACTGAATAAATATTTTGTAGATCTTAAATATAGATTTTTCAATGAGTAGCCATGAAGCAACTTACAAAATAAATATTGGGTTTAAGACGCTTGGTTCCAAACTATGAAGAATCAAAAATTCAAGTTGTTTATAGAAATGAAGTAAGATTTTTTACTTTTTTGTTCATTATTAGACACTGAACATGGCGGCATGATGTTAAGTTACAAATAATGTACCGGAGTCTAACTTTTATAGCCTTCAACATATAGACGCAGATGTGGACTGATAGACGTAGGTATCGACAGGTGGACATGATAAATGTTTTGATATTAAAATATATCGCTGAAAAAAATTTTGGTAGAAAGTACTTGCTACATAGAGTATAGAACATAAAAACTTATAAATAATGTCATAATTTTGAAGAAAACTTAGAAAACTTATCCCTAGTAACCAATTAACCAATTTATGATCGACATATTTGATCTTATAGAATATTTAATATTTAGCTATACAAGAACAAGCGACTCAATACTTGATATTACAACAAAAATTGGTCCACTAAATCAGGATATAAATATATAATGAATTTATATAGCCGAAAAACTAAGATATAAGCTTTGTATTTGTTTAAAATTTTATGGCCATTAGAAGTTTTGAAGAATTCGTAAATACTATATACATAAATATTTTAACAAAAAGTCAAGACCTTTTGTATCCACGGAATAAGCAAAACTCAATCCAATGTTACCCACTATTTATAGAATAATATATAAAAGTAAACGGAGCAACAATTACATTATCTATCTATTATCTAAAAATAATCTTTAATTAAAAAAACAAAAAAAAAAAAATAAATAAATAAATAAAATAATTTATACTTCTGCAAATGATGGCATTAGTTGTCCCAATTTAAATTAACATAGTCTTATCTTGCGATAATTATGCATGTTAAGATAAATAGGTGCGTCTTTCTAAGAGGGCCGTTCGAAAAGTTAGTGAACTATTCCACATGCAACAATAGATGTGTTTATATGGAGAATTGGCTGCAAAACTCTTTGCTTAATTAAAAAAAAATTAGAAGAAATTAGTTGGTAGGAAAAGCAGTAAATTTATTTTTGTCGAACTTTATTGTTTTAAAAAAAAAATTGGTAAAAAATGCTCTTATTTTTTGAATCACACTCTATTCTATTTAAACATTTGATCAAATTGTTCGATAATAATTAAAGCTAATCAAGTTTTTGGCGGTCATAGGAGGAAACATATAAATAATATAAATAAAGATATAATTGGGATACTAGATTTTGGTATGTCATCAGAAGAAGGACATTATTTATACGAAAACCTTGGATAGCGTTTGTCCGTCTGTACGTACATACAGATCTCAGTTTTTATAGAGATAGATTCATTAAATTTTACCGTGATTCCTGTCACACTCATTTTGCATATTCTTTAAATTCATTCTATGTGCATTTACTTACTATCTTGAGCAGAAATTCGAATTTTGTGTAAATCGTTTGAAGTTGACATATGAAATCAGGACGGCTATTATAAACATATATATCTATAACAAAATAATAATAAAAAATGTACTTTTATAGTTATCAATTTCGTGAAAGTATAAGATATGGTAACATAATAGAACTTATGACTTAAAACTTGTAAAAGACATTTATATGTTCTCAAGATTACCAACTTAAGTCTATTTATATGTTAAGGCCCAGTTCAGCCGCATAGCACAAAATAAAAGCGATCCATTCACAATGCGATTTGTTGTATCAACTGATTATGGTTGGCAGCATTATTTTGCGTACTTTTGAATGAAGTTTTTTTATGGTATTTTATTGGTTTTTATAGTTTTATTGTATTGTTATTGTCGAGAGCATTATTTTTTTCATACTACTCTCGCAAATTGCAAAATGTGTTTATTGACAATACTCTTTCTTATCTTTTGTTTTCATTTTTCAAAATGTTAAAGAGATTTATTTAAGCTTAAAAGTTTGTTGATAACGAAAAAGTGCGCAAATAGATTTTTATTTTTAAGGCTTTTTATTTGCCATCCCCCTTATAATCTCATCAACCTAATGTCATGGTTACTACTTATTTTTCGTTTTCGCAACTTCAAATATCGATCTTTAAAAACTTATTTAAAATGAAACATCTTCAAAAAAAAAATGCACAGCACATTTTAGCTATTTTCTAGGGGGAAGTGTGACCTTTCGATCTTCTGTATAATATCTATATATCTTATTTTATTATAAGTTATATAGTATAGACTGTTTACAATTTTTATTTTCAAGTTATATTGAAACCGTTTAAATGAAACCCATTTAATTTAATTTAAATTGCATTTGTGGTCCTTCATCAACTGCACAAAATGTGTTAATTTTTAAAGCCCGAAATTAAACAAATATAGTTACAATTTTTATAATATAATCAAACTGCCTCGTAACTGGCATTGTTGCTGTAGGTCTCTGTTTGCATATGCACATGCTCGTCACATCCATAAATGTATTCATATTTATATATATTAAATTACATATATGCATGTGAATTAAATGAATGCAAGTATAGGGTGTGTTTTTATGCATTCTTCTTTTTCGAATTTCCCTATTGATAACTGTTCACAGTGCACAGGGACCTACAGGTAGTTAAACCAACGACCTTCAGTTTTAGAGGCGAGTAGTCTCACACACTATCGACGTTCCCACAAAGTAAGGTTCATTTTCTGTTTATTATCTACAAAAAAAAAACTTCTGCGACTACAAAACTCTAAGGTAAATACCTCAAATAATTCATTTTTATGATTTAGGAAAATGGGTTAGGTTAGGTTAGAGCGGCAGGCCCCCAGGGTAGGGAACCTCACATAGATCAGTGCGTTCCTTAGTGGAGCCGGAGTTTGTACGCTGTGAGTCGTGGTCATGTCGAAAGCTAACCGTCTCTGGGCTGGCCTTTGAGATAGATAGAAGATAATTCTCGAGATACAGAGGGCAGGGCAGTTGCATTCAAGGTGACTTTGACTCCTGGTTTCTCGCACTTCCTGTTTAGGCATTTAATAGATTATGATTATTTTTCCCGAAATCAGAAAAAGTCAATGGAAACACGAACCATGAACTAGTTCTTTCTTTAACTATAACCAGGTATTTAGTTTTTAAAGTCTTTGAAGACTTTAAGTGGTCGTGGTTCTCGGTAGTATAGTGTTTGTGCACTCTATTCTAAATCGGAAGGTCGGTGGTTCGATTCTACCCAGCAGCATTTGTCTAGCAGCGGTATAGCCGGCAAATAAATAATCGCTATTTGTTCAGAAAAATCTCTATTAATTAAAGTCATCGCCGTTCGGATTCGACCATAAAATGTTGGTCCGTCATCTCCTCAAACAGCTGGTAATAGAGATATCTTCGTGTTTCGCCATTGAAACGTTAACGAAATCCATCAATTTCTGCTTTATCTGCCAAAATCCATTTACATTGTCACGCATTCGGAAACCTCAATTTCTGCTTTATCTGCCAAAATGATCGAATTGATTGTAAATGTAAAAACGCGTTTTATATTGCTTGTATTCAAATCAGAAGAAGTAAATATTGGGCACAAAGAAAATCACCCTTTATATGCGATATGTATGTGCAGCGCATGTGTCTGGCATATGGTTTTAAGTGAGACGATTGGGGACATGTGGTACTCGCATGTGAGCTAGTAAAAACTCATTCTGCAAATAAAACTATAAACACTCTGAGGCTGTAGTAAAAATTTAAATATTTAATTTAACAAGTTATTCAATTAAATTATTAATGCAAATTGTTGACTGCGCAATATTCTTGCTGCAATTTGATGCAGCCAGACTGTGAGTAACAAGTTCTATCTATAAATAGGTCTTCTCTAGGGTTGAGAGCAGTAAATTGAATACTTAAAGTTTGCAATATATTTTTATAAAAATATTTTTATAAAATAAATTAAAATCATGCAGTTTCGCATAGATATATATATATATATATATATATGAAGTTAAGGTGGACTAATCTTTTTAGTGATACAATTTTGATGAAGAGTCACATTAACGAAGAAATTTTAAAAGCAACTTGTATTATGTATTTGACTCATATACTTTGCGAAAAGATTCCTAGGCCGTCAAAAAATTCGTTGAATTTAAAACAATTTGTTTACCACAAAAGACATCGAGCATTTGTTTTGGTAACAGATATCATATATGTATATTTATATATCGATGATAATCCAAACACATTTGATTTTAATTTTTTACCTTTTCTTTCAATTCTTCAATGTCAAGAATCAAAATTTATAGACAACAAATAAATAAATATTGATTTACCTACTTATCACTCAATTATTTATATACACTCAGTTGGGCTTAAGAACTTTGTTTACGATTTACGCATAAACAATAACACGTCGACATTTTTTCAATGACCTGGGGACTGTTTGTCTGCAGATAGACTTCCTGCTAACGTTCGTCTTTCTTTTTTAACTCGATTCCATAATTCCGTCCAATTCTATGATACCGCCAAAATAGCCAGAAAAACAAACTGATAATAGCTAATAATACCAATATAAATACCAATATATGTTGGTGTTTTAGAAAATAGGTCGAGCAGCGATTTCGTTTCCAATTTCTTATCAATGTCGTTGAAATTTAGAATGCTCAGTTTGTTGATACCGAAAAATGGCGAACGTGACAGCGTCATCATCATCATCCACATCGTAATCGTCATAAGTCATAATGCATATAAGGTCATGTTTGGGTCTTATCAAGTAAAAGAGCTATTAATAAAACTGCCCGAGTTGTATTATCATCATGGTACTGGGTACCCTTAATAGTCTTAGACGGTTTCTCGATTTCCAGTCAGGCTTTATCAATGGCACTTAGCCAGTGCAGTTGTTGCCTTATCATTTATGACATGACACGGCAGAACAGGTGCATTGAGTGACTAAAGTAGTTCCCTGCGCAGTGTCTGTCTTTTGTGGTGTCTCTAAAGTAATCCTGATTACATTTCTGAAGTTAAGTTAGGGGTCTACAAGTCAGTTTCTTTGTCACAGTTTAGTTGTCTAATTAACAGAACGAACCATGTGAAGTACGTCTTAAGTTGGAAGAATCTTGAAATATCACCCTCCGCAAAATAATTATTTTTCCAAGAATACGTTTTACACTTCAATCGAATATCATTCATAAAAATTATATTTCATTAATAAAAAAAATATCATAAGTTGAAGTCGGGAGCGCACAAGTTTGGGTCGCCGTAATAGAATTTTCTGCAAAGGAATCGCCTATATTGCTCTAACACTCCTAAACCAACAAAAACCGAATCTTTTTAGACGATTGTAATCAAACTTGGTACAGTATCAGGAAACACCAAAACAAGCAGATTATTACATTTTGTCAAAATTTATTCAAAAACTAGTGGGAACCAACGAATTATGTGCAAAAATCTAATTTACGTACGATTTGCCCGATGAGTGTTATAAGCTATAGACAACGCAGTAATTAGAAGGAATAAAATTCGTATATAGACCAATTTTTTGAAGGATAAGTTGGGAAATAACCCAAATACAACAAGTAGTGCAAAATTTTGGAATCGAATTTACTGAACGATTTCAACTGTGTGATACAATTAGCCAATTTTGTCCCATTGGAGATATATAATATAATCAATCGACTTCAATTAATAAAATAAAATGTTCAAAAACAAATTAAATAGAAAAGATTGTCACAATTAAATATTTATTATATTACTGTATTGTCTGATATCCCATTTAGGAGCTGTCTGATAGATACCGACAACCAATATCGATCACATTCGACGCAGAGATTGGAAAGACTGAAATGAATTCTGTGAAAAAATCCTAATTTTTTCAACGATTTTATCTATAAGAAAGTGACTTATAGTGAGTGCGAGGAAATAAATAATATAAAATAGTTTTATGATTACGTTGAGAAACAATCGAAACGCAGCGAATTTCAAAAAACAAGAAATCGCTTTTACCGAAGTTCTCTATGCAAGCTATATGTTATAGTTAAGCGATATCGATTAATGTTAGCGCCGTGCTTGGAGAGACTACAATAAACCGAATACGTTATTCGTACAGATAAGTTGAAAAATAAAGAAAGTACAACGATTTTATGAACTCATGTGCCCTACCAAAAATCTCTCACCTGCCGTATTTGGCTATATCTTGGAATTATTCATCCATTGCTTTTTTTTAGAGATGGTAGTATGGGATCCACTGGCATAGCAATAAGTAGGCAGATCTAACTCTTATATATATGTGACTATATAAACTTCTCCCGCCACCCTGATTATACATTAGGTAATTATGGAGAAGCTGTGGCCTCTCCTTCTGAGTATTCCTAACAATACCGGCGCACAAAAAAAAACAGAGTAGAAAAACCATAAATTTCTTGATATTTTTGTGAATTGGATATTCTTCCCACCAAGTAACGCCATGTAGTCTAAAGTTTAATTTAGTTGTTTACATTTTACTTTGATTTTATTATATATTTTTTTTATTTTTACTTTTGTTCCGTCGTACATTTACATACGTACTTGTCCGGACACTTGGACACACATAATTGCAGCTAAAAATATACAAAAGCTCTGAATCACTGATAAAAACACGTGCACTTGGACACACTCGAGCTCTCGTTGCCCCCAGACCAGACAATAAATATTTACTCAAATATAGCTAGAGGCATAGGGAGTAGATAGAGGAACTGCATATCCATAGGTTATATTCCACTTGTTGGAAATCTAGGAAACTCTGATCAAACAGCCCGCGACCTTAGTTTGAAGAGCATTGTTGGTTCCTGCTTTAGTTGTATAATAAGGTATCGTTAATGAAGGCCGGCCTCTGCTTGAATAAAATACTATTATGTACTTATATTAATTTTTAATTGCACAGCATTTCCATTTTTCTCTGTCTCTCTTTTCAATGTTTTGTCACTCTATTTGAATAAAACATTAGACAAATGGGGCTGCCAACTCGGAAATTGTTTTATTTTACTCCAACCTGGTATGCCTGTCTCACAATGGAATAAATCTCTACAGCTCGGAAAGGCTAGGTTATACCTCGGCATGTATTCTCTAAGTATAAGGACTCAGTGCGAATTTCCGTTTATCGCTGCATTGCATTTGTCTGCAGATAAATATATTACTACTACCAAGATGGCCATCTATTCGAATAAGTTCTCTCCGTGAAGTGCGCGACAATCCTAGTTGAATCTTTGCCTCCCCTTGAAATCTCGTCCATTCTTCAGTTTCTTCCTCAAAGAAGCTTTGCAGTTTGCTACACATTGTCTATCCAACGAGCATTTGGACGACCTCTTCGTCTTCTTTCTTCGCGTGTGTTTTGGTAGACTTTTCTAATTGGACTACGTGGGTCCATTCTTTGGACATGACCAGTCCACGGGTTGCTTGAGCTTGATACTTTTGCTGATTGCGGGTTCACCAAGTTCTTCCTTGCATTCACTGTATCTTGATATTGAAAAAGATAAGAGCCATCGCTTTCTTACACGAACAAAGTATTTTTCTTTTCAAAAAAATTAAAATTTTTTCGAATCCTTCTTTTTCATGGTCCAGGTTACATTAGTATCGGTGATATAAGCGTTTTGTACAATCGCTTTTTGGATTTTTTATTAGTTTATTTGAATCCAAAGCTTTGTAGAGTCTGCCAAATGTTTTCATCTCTTCGCTAAAGTTGTAAATGGTATTCGTTATTGAGCACAGATATTTGAAGGATGCTGCTTTCGCCCAACTTTATTTCACTGTTCGGGAACTGATGACTGCTTACAAGTTTTGTATTCTCATTGTTAATATTGAGTTCTACTACTTGAAGCCATTGAAACTTTCGTTCCGTGATGTGGTATTCCGAGCTAAAATATCCACATCATCAGCAAAAGCCAAAATCTGAATGAATTTGTACCAGATTGTTCCTTTCGTCTGAACATCTGTTTTCCGGACTATATATAGTCCAGGACCAGATTAAATAGAGCCGGTACTTAGACATCTCCTTATTTTACACCAGTTTGTGTATTGAAGTTCTAGGAGGTGTTTCCGTTTACTTTGACGCATGATCATGATTTGAGATAATAAAAGTAAATAATTGTTAAAACTCTATTCGTTGTGCATATGGTAATGGGAAAATGTAGACTTACTTATCTTAAGTTTCGTAAATTGGTTAAGCTGGAATATGTATTATACATCCTTCGGCAGTTTTTGTTACAGTCTGAAGACTTAAAAATACCATGGTTTTTTTTCACACTATATGGAAAACTTGAGGACTCTCCAAAGGTGCCTAGAGCATGGATCAGGGTAACCAAAAAAGTTAATATAACCATGTCCAGCCGACCATCAGCCTTTCCGTATGAACCATTTGCGTTTATTCATTTGTATAAACGCCTACATCTTAGAGCTGGTACAGCTCAATCAACTTTTCTAAATCAGAAAATTTTCCAACTTAAGATACAGCTTTCCAGCTGCTCTTAAGAGCCAACTCCTGTATATAATTATTATTATTATTGTGACATGTTCTTGTTGTACAATAACGTTTTTTGAAAACTTAACCTATTTACTATCACTTTCCAATTTCGTCTATCCTGAGTCAAATATCTTAATTCATTTATTGACGTGTTGGTTTCGTTCATAAGGGTACGTCTCCTAGGGCGCCCCGTGCGTCTAGTACGAATGGGATTCCAGCTAAGGGCGGAGTATGCTAGATTTTTCTGGTCTTTGGGCAGCGTGTGTCCATACACAGATGGGTATTATTTACGTCTATAGATGTCGCTTAGTAAACCTTTTTGTTCATTTAACTGACATAATGTAATTACTGAAAAATAATTTATAAAAATAATTCGTGTTCTCAACCAAAGATCTTTAATTTACCACTATAGAGTTGAAAACAGGAAGTTCCATAAAAGTTTAAATATTTCTTAACAAACGCTCGATATGGCGAAACAAGTTGAGTTAAGATAGGGACAGAGACGGATTAAATAGGTTATTAAAGTTAGAATGTACGACACAAAGCTTATCGAGTGAATCACAATTAGACCTACGAAATGTTTGTGCTAGAGATTGAAAATTCCAGGTTCAACGATAACTCGGTACTTGTTTGCCGAAATGATTTTAAACAGAAAGAAAACCTGCAGAAAGCTAACTCGAATTGCCAAAAAATTGTGTAATTTGAATAAGCGACTTCATTCAGTATTTTATGTTTTTAAAAAGTGAAATCCGTAAATGTTGAAATTCGTGAAAACTGCTAAAACTTCTAAAACAATATATTTCATAGCTATCACTCACACATTTTGAAGACTACAAATTACATATCAGGTAGACAAACAACAACTCGTTTGTTCCAGAGCTGCACTTATCTTCAAATAAAGCCATAGACACATTTTATTGCTCTACGCACGAGTTAGACATTTGTCTAATGCATTAGGCCCCTAATTTTTACTTTGTGACTCAACACCCCATATCTTGTTTGCATATTGTTGTTTTCAAATCATTTGGGTTCAGATCGATTTGAATTTCATGTGGCGGCCGTATGCAAATGCTTCCGAGTGTAGTACGAATGAGTAGTCCAAATATTACTTAATACCTTTGACTAAGAGACGACATACAAAACAACTTTCGATTGGGAAATTAAGCATTCAACCGAGTTGGCGAGAGGCGTGTAAGCTCCTAGGGGCGCATACTCGCATAGACCCACACCCACCAATGGAGTGTGGGGAGAAGTATCTGTCGTGGCTGGCGACGTCTGATCAAAACAAACCCAGAGTCTGCCAATAATAACAAGAGAATCGAGAAATATACTTAATGAGCTTTGCAAAATGTGTTGTTTATTTGCCCTTTCGATGACTCTTAAGTACTCTTAAAATACGACTAAACCCAATAAATAGTGTATACGATATTGTACTTACTTATATTATATATTATATCATTAAATATGCGCATAAATTAAGAACACAAGCAAATTATTTACTTTTGGTGGCCGTTGTTATAGATGACTAATTCGGTCTAAAGTCAAGAAAAGTTGGAACCAATTACGAATGCATTCGAAACTGAGGCATACGGCCAGTCATAATCACAATCGGTATAATTATTGTTGCATTGGTTTTGGCTTTAATTTCGCTTTGGGTTTTGATTCGGATTTGAATTTGGGGCTTTGTTGGTTTTGCGGTTTGCGGTTTCTCATTCGAGTGATGAGTGATCATCCGGCTGTCGAATGATAAGTGATGAATGGTTTAAAGTTACTTTTCCGTTTAAAATGGTGCATGTTTTTGGCGGTACAATCACGAGTTTTTCAAATGTCCGTGGCCCTATAGTTTAAGGTTTACAATTTGGTTTGGGTGTTCGGCAAGCGTTTTCTTTGTGGGACTGCTAAACCGAGTTCAATGTTAAACCAAAGTTCTAAAATTCTATTTCGGAAGACCGTTTATTATTCGTTCATACGGGGCCTTAAAAGTTTAACATAACGGCAACATTAAAGATTCGAAAGGTTGTTTTAAAATTTTTATTTTTAAGCTCTACTCTATTATTCTATTCAAATTGGGAGCAGGGACACATTAATATCGCTTAAAAATAACCCTTACGTGCAGGGGTTTTTCTTATTCCTCTTTATTTTGTCCCAAAAACACAAAATCTTTTCTTAGAACTCATTAAAATTATTAAATATAATTTTTGCACTAAGTTTCTTATAATTATTATTAAAAATGTTATTAAAAATTTTTTTTTTAATATTTAGAAATTCGAAATGTGTAAAAAAATGAAGCGCTCGTAAGAAGATTTATGCTTTTATAAAAGTTACCAATATATCTATATATATTGTATTGAAATATAAAAAATTGTAAACTAAATTAATGTGTATAAATTATTCATAATAATATTCCATATATATAGTTTATTGCCGATATATCTTCAAACAGACTAGTTCTACATTTTGCGTTATAAAGGGTGATTTTTTAGTAACTAATTATTTTGGCATTTTTGTTTTGTCTCATGCGACTGAACTGGAACCGCTCTTTCGAGCATAATAGCTTTATGACCATGATGTTAAAAATTCTCAAATATTTTTAAAATGTCAATTAAATAATCATAGAGACTTTCTGAAACTCTTCAGAAAACACTCTCAAGAAAAAGCACTAATTTCTTTTGGCAAATTTTACAATTTTTTTATATAACAAATTCAAATTTCATATAGAGCATATGAATTAATCCTCAAAAAACCTCAGATACGATTCAAGGTTTACTATACGGGATGCGATAAAATAAAAGCGATAAAAATGCCAACCTTCGACGAAAATGGCGCAAATAGAAAAAAATTATTCCACGGCAAGGACAACAAAATAGATCCACAACTTGAGTAGAATTTATAGAGTTTAGACGAAAAATTCATTGATAGAAGATGTCAGGTTTTGAGCCAAATTAACATTTTAAATACAATGGCGGCTAAAGCTCATCGGTTGTTCTTGATTACCTACGATGAGGCTGCTCTTAATAATGTCCTAAAAGTCCTGCTAGTGGTCGAAAATTACTTGGAAACGCTGAATTACGAGTTTTTACTCAAACTCTTCCGATCGAAAGCATATTATCAAGCTAACTAGCACTTTCATTCATTTATCATATGGAACAACTCGACAAAAAAAATCATTCCAAAAAAAATATATTGCATGGACTTTCATTTATATTCCAATTCAAATATTTTGCCACAAGCAGATGTCAGACAATTACAATGTGACTTCAGCTACTTGTGAATTCTAAGACACGGCATATACAATCTGTGCTGTAGTTGATAGGAAGAGGACCAGCTGGTATGTAAGCAATAAATCATAAAAATCTGAATGATTGTTTTGATAGCTGTATATATTTATCTGCGATGATTGCACTTGTAGTTAAGATGTAAATTTTATCTTTGCTCGATAAGTATCTTCAAAAACAGCAATTAATTGTTGTTAGCTATTTTCAAACGTACGTTTTGATAATGAAAACTGTTTGTTGCTTTTGAATAAATTCTAGATAATAAACAAATATTGTAAATTTTATTTTAGTTTTTTTTTTTTTAATTATTTGTGCACAGAGAGAGTGAGTAACTTTTCAAAACAATACATATTTTGCAGTAGAAATACTTAATTCTAGAAGTGCTCCCCATTCGAATGGAACGAATGAAACGAATAAAACTCAAAGATTAACGCTAATTAGCAAATGAACTTTACACTAAGCATCTCCTCTTAACATCTTAATATCTTAACGGCTGAGCGCGGTGCAAGCAAGTAAACAGCTCAACAATAAAATTATAGAGATAACCGAAAATGTATCTGTGCGAAAAATTAAAGAAATTTACATTTTTATTACAATAATTGCCGAGTTGTTGTTGCTGTTGTTGCTATGGCTCGAGGCAGTTACAAATATTATATCTTGGCTTTTGAGATTTGTAAATATCTACATACATACAAAGCACTGCAACAATAGGCGTATCTTATGTGTGATGGTAGTTGTTTTGTATCTTTTGTTTGTTTTGTCTCTGCTTGTGTGTGTGCGTGTGTGTGTATGTGTGTGTGTATGGGGTGTAATTTAAATAATTTGCCAAAATATTCTTAGCACTGAGAATTGCTTAAGCGTTCCTTTGGGACTGCTTAGATTTCAGTTTTTGATCTGATAATAATGACAGTGTAGAAGTGCCAATAGAAGAGTATCTTTAAGTCGGCCCTTGGCCATACACACACACACACACATATACAATTATGTTTGTTTATTTTGCTGCTGGGCTCATCTTTTCTCTTTGTTTCTTTGCTCAAAATTTGCACATATTGGCCTTTTGTTAACGATTGTTGCAGTCGATTGTATATGAGTGCGTACAGTGAGTCGAAAAAGTCTTGGCACTGCAAGATTTTCAAGGTTTCAATGCATATTTTCGTTTGTTAGTTTATTCGCTGAATATATTATTTTTGAATGTATATGTACTGTCGTACTTATAACTTAAAACAAAAATAATTAACTAAAATATGGCTTCTGTTTTTGTTAATAAATTTAGTCGTAGCCCGATGAATTTTTTTTGATAATTATGCAACTTACTTGTAACTATTGCCTAGAACATGCAGCACAAATATAATTAACTGCATAACAAAAGTGGCAAATATATTGTTTTAAATATTATTGATTAATTTTTATTAGTTGAATTAGACTTACGCTTAATAAAAGCATTGACTTTGTCGATTGTCCTGGTATCCTAACGAATAACTGGGTAAATTTGATATTCCTCGACCAACGCATTGATTCGTTGTTACGCCCTTCGGTACTGCGACCCCCAAGCATCTGTTGTGCCCCATGCTTTTGATTTTACGTTTACGCGTAATATAATATAAGTGCACTTGTCCAATTGAGCTTCTTAATTCTGTAAGGTTGCTTTGGATAATGCTACCATTATTACCAGAAAGTAAAAGACAGTATCATCTGCAAAGACTCAGCATCCAAATATCATGAGGCCTAACTAAACTGGGAATATTCGCAAAAAAAAAACTTGTAGAGATTGGATGCCTGCTCAGCTGTGTTGTCAGAAAAAAGCAGCTTCGTTCAAAAACTCTCATATAATACAGGACACCGTACGCACTGCTAAACTTTATAGATAACATAGCTTTCAGATACAATCTCTAAGACGCAGTTATATTCTCCCTAGTCACTGGCTCTAGAGGCTTAAATACTAGCCATAATTTACTCAAACAAAAAAATTAAATAAATACATATATGTCTAAACAATTGTTTATAAATTGTATAATATTAGCCACTTGCCAAAGGTCATTGACTTAAGAACTTGGAAAAAATTTTCTTTAAATTCTTTTAAGTAAAAGCAAAGAGCAAATTTTCGTAGCAAAAAAGAAATGCCAAAAAATGTGTAAATATTTCGCTGTTGCAAAACTATTTTCGTACACTGTCTGTGCAGTTAGTTGTTGGCCTAGCAACAACTACGGCAACGACACCGACAACAACAACAACAGGTGAGCTGAAGAAGTTGCTTCAAAAGGTGATTAAAGATGCAAAGTGAAGTGTTGCGTGAAGAGAGGGAGGGAGCAGTGCAGAGAAGTCAGAGCGGCTTACAAATGACTCACATTTTGCACTTGTTTTTGTTGTTCTTATTTTTAGTTTTTTTTTTTTTTGCTTTGTGTTGTTGTCGCTGTTGTTTCTTTTGTTGTTGTTTGTGTTGTTATTGTTCTTCTGTTGCTGTTGCTGCTGTGTTGTTGATGTTTTCGCTGTTGTTGTTGTTATTGTCGTTGTATCTGTTGTTGTTGTTGCTGTTATTATTATTATTTCTTTTTTTTTATTCACTTCGATTTGCGTTTACGAAACCTTTGCTGTTCATTAGTGTTGTTGTTGTTGTTGTTGTTGTTGACGTCGCCGTCGTTTTCGTTATCATTTGTTGTTGCTATCCCAGGTAACTTGCGCACATTTACACACACTCGCACACACAATATCACATATGTATGCCCCGTATGTGTGTGTGTGTGTGTGTGTGTGTGTCATGTTGTGAAAACCTTGGGACGACGCAACAATTACTGTTGACTTTTGTATTTGTTGTTTTACTGCCTTTTTGTTGTTTTATTTTTCCATTTTTCATTTCTTTCTATTTGTATTTGTTGCTTTTTGTTGTGTGCTTGTGTTTGTGTTTGTAGCTCTTTTAGTTCGCATTTCCGCTTTCCTGCCTTCGCAACAGCTTGAGTTCGCATTCGCATAAGTAATTCGTGTTGCCATTGTTGTTGCTGTTGTATTATTTACTATTGCCATCTTTGTCATTATTGTCAAGTTGGGCATGGCAACAACGTTCTCAATTTCGCCCACAACAATAATAATAACAACAACAACAACAACAAACCAAAGAAAATCGCTATCAGTTTTTTTTTTTTGGGAACAAGCAAATCTCCCAGAGAGGCAATTGAGTCAGAGGCGGTAAAAATACAGCTACGCGCCACACGACAAGTAGAAAAAAGCAGAAAGACACAAAAATCGAAAAACAAACACACAGCATATTCACAGTTATACATAGAACAAACCAAAACAAAAAGGAGACAACAACAAAATACACGTAGTAACAATGTCCAGGGGAGAATATTCTCGAAGATTTAAGCAGATGAAGAAGCAGAGTAGAATACAAGAGCCAGCATACAAGTTAAAGAAGTGAGGTCAGCGCTGGGTTTAAATTCGGGCAATAGAGAGATTTACTACTACTACCTTTAGGGGGCGTTCATTGGTTGTTTCATCAATGGGTCAGAAACGTGAGAAGTCGACGGGAGTCGTATAGTATGCAGGTTCACAGTGCCACAAAAGATGTACACCTCTGCGTCCCTACACACCTACATGCATATACATAGAAAAAGATACATTGTGTTAAGAGCAACTATTGTGGTTGAAAAGTATAAATATTGCATGACACTTGGACAAAAGCCAGCTACCAGAAGAAATCGAATGGAGGCAACACGTTTTTCGTAAAAAAGTTTACATGGACTAAATATTTATTCGGATTTAAATGAGATTTGATATGGAGCTATGGCATTCAAACAAGCAATACAAGTCTAAAAATTGCAGCTCTCATTAGCTGCTGTTTTCAAACATATTTGGTATGCCACAGAACCCATTTTACAACATTTTTTCTATTTTATTATTATCTAATTTCCACTAAGGATCACACTGATCTATGTGAGGTTCCCCCTTCTCTCAGAGCCTTAGATTTGCGAATCTGCACCAAAACCATAATGAGTTAGTTTCAGGGCGCCTATATAATACGTGCTGTTCTTTAAAAAGTTCGGTGTGTTGTTATTTTGGGGTGGTCTCTAGAGACATATTTCCTGTAAGTTTTATTGGTTTTTCGTAGTATTCTTGGCAAAACTTACGTTTTTCTATGACAATGATTAAAAGAGCTCTTCTTAACATAGTCCTATAAGGCCAACAAATGAGGTCAGGCAGATAGTTTACGGTCTATATGGCTGGGCCCAAATAGGGTAGAGCGAGAATGCCTAAAGTTGATATAAAAATTTATAAGTTTAATAGCAACATTGGTAAAGTATAAAGTGTGGGAAATTTTGAAAATAAGAACTGATTAAATTCCATGAATATTTTTTGGAAGTTTTAATATCTTATAAAGTATTGACATCTTAAGGACCTACTATGTCCATCTGCAAACTGGCCTCATGCGAATTTTAAGCTTCAATGCAATACGGTACGAGAAGACCCCTACTCCAACTGCGTATTATTAGTTAGCCCATGGTGCTGAGTAAGCATATAATGATACGGTACAATTTTGTAAGTTCCTTCAAGTTTTACAATATTTGGTATCCCAAATTTCTGTAATATAAAATTAATTTATTCTCGAACAGCGCCCATACATAGTATACACTTTGTTGAGAGAGTTCTGCGTATTTCGATGTACCACTTATAACTCCATAAAAATAAAAAACCAATAAGTCATTTAGAAGAAAAACCACTTTCGAACAACTCATAAAGTGGTTCTAATTAATTCCAAGAATTACATTTGTTAAGCAATTGTTTCCAACTTAACTAGGGGAAAAACAGAACTAGATAAATTAAATATTTACTAAACTAAATTAAAAACAGATCTGTATGGACAATGATGAGTGTGTTCATGCCAAAAATTAAATGAGCCCTATACTCAAATGAAAAATAAAAATTAATTAACTAAAAATTGTCAAAATTTTCAAGTTGATGTGTCGAAATTACTTGGGCACGTGTCCGACTTTTTGTTGCTGTCTACGACGAATGTCGTTGTGCTATGTTTTTTTTTTTGTTTTTTTAAATAAGAATCAAAGAAATTGGTAAAATATTTGCTTCCTTTCCAATAACAAAATTCCGCATTTGAAAAATATATCGCACATGTTTTTGGAGAAACATACACACTTTTCTATATAAAAAGAAGAAACAGTGGCGGGAATTTTACAAAAGGGGCCAATACCAAGATTATATCGTTTTAAATTGTTTAAATATTTGCGAATTCTAAAGATAATTTTAAACAAACTTTAGGTACTTTCAGTAATTTTTGAGAAAATGAAATATTTATTAAATGCAGCAGTTGGGAGTATCTTTCGTATAACTTGATCTAAAATTGAGAAATCTCTTACAAACGCATATGAAAATCCAGATTTTTCCACCAGGACAACAGAACGGTTCGTACTTTTCTATTACTTTAGGTGGCCATACCATACACCTTATTATCGTGCTATGGGGCGCAAGTTGTATACTCCCCAAGAAAATAGTTATGTTTCCTTTCATTTCAATCTAGGTTGGATCCTTCGTCTTCCAGCGTCGACCTTCACATCGAACACCTGCTTTACTGAAGCTTCTTTATCCATATACACGACTTGGTCGAGAGAACGCCTACATTATACAGTGGGCGACACTTTTGTAGTCGTAGAGCTCATACAGTTCATTTTTTATTCGAATGCGATTGTCATTTTCAATTTCTTTCGCTAATTGCTAATAACGCCGAATGATATCCACGATACAATGTCCATCGGACTTCCGCAGGACCCCTTCTCTCATGGTGAAGAGTTGGCACGATAGAGGGTCGCCTTGAAACCTTGAACAGTACTGAAGTGTTCGAAGAGTTGACAAACTAATTTTGGTGCTCAATGTCATTCGGCAGTCACATTAACTTTGAGGGTAAACTGAACTCGATGGTGACCTGATTTATTGTGGAATTACCAGCTCTGATTTGCCGCATTAATAAGGAAGACATACGCCTTCAGTCTTTGACAGAGAATTCGCAAAGGACCTTATAGATCCATCCTTCATCAATACAGAATAAGGGACAGTAGATTCCAATCTTCGAGCATGCAGCCTTGGAGCCAATTATGTGTCGATCTGTTTTTCGTAAGTATTTTCCAGGAGTTACCATAAAGTTAAGGGTGGAACATAAGGTTTCAGTCTTTAAAAATGTACGCCCAATAACACTAATTTTTCGGTAATTTGGACATATGACCATGGTATGCTTCATCTTTGGTTCAGTATAAGGGTCTTTGGGATTCCATTCTTTGGGCATTCTTTACGGACTTTATTATGACTACATGGAGTAATATCCGTATCTTCAATTGCGAGATTTATTACATCATCCTTAGCCAGCAGATTGGAGAAATGATTCCTGCACAATCTCAATGTTATTCTGCAAAGTTAAAACAATATAGCAAGGTAACCGAACTCAGGTGCGATGACGAATCGAAGGTTGAAGATACGATGCTACTAAAATATATTTTTCAAAGCTACTATTGCGACTTGCATCCCCGCAGTTGCCTACGCCCCTGCGAGAGACGTACAAATGTATGTATCTCCCGTACAATCAACATATCAACAGATATTTATATAGATGTACTATGCAGATATTGTTGACTAAAATGACACACCCAAAACCCAGACGTTGTCGCTCTATATAAAAGCACATACTATATTTGCTGTGTTTTTTTAATGGAACACAAATAAATACATAATAAAAAAACAAAAATAAATAAAAACAAAATAAACGACTAATTCAATAAAAACAAACAAAAAACAGGCAGAAACTTGAATAATTTTGCAAATATTAGCAAAAGTTTTTAATGAAAAACAAAGCCCGTGTCTCAAATTAAAACCAATTCTATGCCAAAGCAGAACAATTGTACCAACTTGTATAGACATTTTTCCTTTTTTGTTTTAATTATTATATATATATATATACAATATATGTACATAAGCTTATACTAAGAGTGCCGGCCGCCAGGTGTTGCGGGAAATCTTTGGGAAAATACGCAGAATTGTGTGTGACATCAAATATAAAAAAAGCACACTTCATCTGTTATAGAGCTACACTTGAGAAAAATTTCAAAAATGTTTCTCTTGACATTTGAAAGCACTTTTCTCAATTAAGGAAATATGCACGTCCAATTTCCGTGTATACCTATTTGGTTTTTCTCAGTGTATAGGCGCGTATAGAGTGTATAACATGAAATGGCAAAAATAATATTCACACGCGTCTGTTCGAACATCTAGAAATAATGCTTGCATATAGAGTATAGAGAGAACGTGTTTCTAACTTGAACGTGTACGTACGTATACCTATATATATATGTACTACGCCAAAAAAAAAAAACATACATATATAAATAAGTATATGAAAACAACTATAAATTACAAAGTCAAGGAAATTATCAGTCGGCAGACCGCGTCAGCATGATGAAATTGTCTCAAGTTTTTGCCATAGCAAAAGTAGAGCTCTAAAAATGCCAAAAGTGCAAAATATCATGATTTGAAAAATGACGTAAAAGTTTGTATTCCTTTCGGATGCTTATAAATTATGTTTGTTTTTCTTAACGTAATAACTTAAATTTCCCAATTATGACATATGCACATATTTCCCACAACTATCGGACAACTTGTAACAAAAAAAATACTGACGTCTGTGTTCATTCCATAATAATTCAACAGATGACGCATTTTCACAATGTTTTGGAACCAAGTAACTATACATCTCAACTGATTTTTCTAAGTTGCCCATGGTATTGCAAAAAAAAACTTTAAAATACGTACAAACCATTGCATATTTTTCAAAATCAATTTTTTTGTATGCAGCAATCCGAAAGAGAGAGGGAGGGTAGGTAGGCCAGAAAGAAGTAGCGCTTCTGATTGCTGTCAATCAGGCAACAGCCAAAGCCATCTCCGTCTTAAATTTTTGCACGTTGACACAGCCCTTCGTAGCGCAAACTGGGTGGCTAATTTAGCATCCCCTAACTTCGAGGCTTATAAGTGCAGCGAGTCGTACGTATTTGGTATCAGCCTCGTAAAACTACAAAATCGTATAAAATCAACAAACTCTCGTTTTTTGTACATTGTTTAGAAATAATCTCAGGTTTAAATCAAATGTTAAACATTCGAATTTCTACTTCTTTCGCTAAGAGCAGCCTCGCCGTACAAGCGTCATGTCTCAAACGCACTATTCTTTGAATTACAAAAGAAAAGCAATACAACCGCAAATTTTACGAATTCGGCTCAAAAACTGACCGTTGCAATCAAGAAAGATTGATGGTGTTGCTGTAATGTTGAAGACTGTCTCCAATTTTTGGTATATTGCTTTCAAGCGCTTACTAGCGTTTAGAACTTACCCGTAGACAACTGC
Source organism: Chymomyza procnemis (assembly GCA_035046065.1). Lineage (NCBI taxonomy): Eukaryota > Metazoa > Arthropoda > Insecta > Diptera > Drosophilidae > Chymomyza > Chymomyza procnemis. The sequence continues at coordinate 26,410,783 of JAWNOJ010000013.1, read as the reverse complement.
AGAGACGCACATTTTCACAAGACACAGACGTGCATAAATTTTCAAATAATAACAAAAACCGCTAACATTATTTTTTTTTATTCGTAACTTGCTCAAAACCCGTAAATGTAGTGTTTGTGCAGCCCTACAATCCAATATTTGCTCACCAGCGACATTTGGCAGCTTGCAAAACTGGTTAATCAATTGTGTGTGCATCCCTGCGCGTTGCGTCGGCCATTGACAACGTTGTATGTGCTCATACGCCGCATGCAACGTTGCCGCATTTCACTGCATTCGGCTGTAAAAGAAAGTTGCGCGCCTATTAGAGAAAGAGAGAGGGAGAGAGCGGGAGAGACAGCGTAGACGCGCTGCAACAGCCCTCAGCTGCAGCACCACCGCGCACTTGTTGTACAATGCCCGCCCCCCACACCAATGCCTTGAGTGGAACTTGTTAAAAAGAAAGCCGTTTTGTTTAAAATTTTTCCACAATTATTTTTCGCTAGGAAAAATTATATGCTTTTATTTTTGTAATTTTTTTTTTGCCTTTGTTTTTTTTTTCTGTGTATGTTTTTTTTTCACAAAAATTATATTTTGTTTTTTTTTTCACTTACATTTTGGTTACAAATTTCTCACAATTATTTTGTTTGTTTTTTACGCAATAAAAAAACTTAACATTAAATACAATTTTATTTTTGTACGTAATAATATATTAAAAAAAATTAATACATGAATATTTTGTTTGAATTTTTATTTATTTTTTTTTTTTACTTTTTGTTTTTCGTTTTAATCGTATAATAAATAATTTTTGCTTTTTCGATACTTTTTTTTGCAGTTAATATTTAGATACTTTGTGTGTGTGAGAGTGTGTGTTGTGTGTAAGTGTAGTTGTGCGTGTGGGCACACATTAAGTGTTAATTGTAATTTTTAAAAATTATATCGCATTGCAGTTGATTTAAATTTATCATTTCTGGTTTTTTTTGTTTTGTTTTTAAGTTTAAAGTTTTTATATCGCAATTGGAGTTTTTACACAGACAAAAAATGAAAATTTTACAAATTTTTTACGCTTTCACATTTACTGAGATATTCTTTTGTCTTAAAGTTGCTAAACGCTTAAATTTATTACATTTTATTTTGTTTGTTGTGTAGTATGCGCTATACATTTAATAATAGTATTTATAAAAATTTGTTAAAATCCTAAAATTTGTTGGTTTTAATTAATATTAATTAATAATTTAAAAAAATTTTTAATGCAGCAAGCTGCGTCTAACTAAAATTGGAGCGTTTTGTATTCGCCTCACGTCCTGCTGCTGCTGCTGCTACTACTCATCACTTTGCTTCAGGCTCAGCTTGAGCCTGCTTCATCTGCTGCTGCTTCTTCTTCATTAACATCCTACGTCTATAATTTTAAATTTATCAAGATCAAGTTTTTTGTTTTTGTAATTACTATAGCATAAAATTTTAGAAAATCTGTTCACATTTAATTCTGTTACTTTGTGTTATGCTTAGCTGCAGCTGCATCATCTGCATCATCATCTCTACTTTTATTTTTTTTGCTTTCTTGTGCTTGCCACATGCGAATTGCGCGCAACTGCAGTTGGCGTACACAAAAAACACTTAGCATCTTAAACAGTATCACATATTCATGAGTTTGTCGACTTTGGGCCAAGGCAAGCGCGCGTCTACATAGTGCACTGCAGTAAGGGTATGCTGCAGTGCCTAAGGACTATGGCTACGCGCAACTTGTGACCGCCGCCTTTGAATTTCATGTTGTTTTTTTTTTTTTAATATTTTTTGTTGTATTTTTTTTTGTTTTTGCAAAAAGGAGAAACAACTTAAAACACTAATTATTTTTAATGTTTTTTTTAAGTTTTTTGTTTTTTTTTTTGTTTTTAAGTCCTACGCATCTAATTAAAATGGTGGTGAGAGTCACAATTACAAAAAATTGAAATTGAAGTTTAAAGCTGGCGGCACGCTTGGCCTGCTCATTATTAGTTATTTTATGTATATATATATATTTGTGTGTGTGTATATGAGTGTGTATTGTGTGTGTGTGTGTGGAGAGTGTATGTATGTGGTGTGTAGGTGGGGTGGCTTCAAAATACTTGCTTCGTCGTCGACTACTGCCCTAAAAACTAACGTTCTTTTCAACTGCTTTGATTCGCCTCAAAACATTATCAACTAAATATTAATCATTATCTGCTGCGACATCGTGGTCGTTGTCATCGTTCGTACGCTGCAGTTGCTCGATTATGTTATCGAGCAAACAAAACAGTCGTTCGCTTGTTGCAACACTGAAATCGACATCGACATCGATAACAAATCACAGGGTGTTGGTGTTGTTGTTGTTGTTTTTGCGCTTAACGCCTATATTATTTGCAAAAAAGGGTTGGGGGTAGCGCTCACCTATGTGCTTGTGGGCGTGGCTATGGCCTGACTGTTGCTGCCAAAGGTATAGCTACGCCTAGCGCCCAAACCATCAGCCGAGTATAACTTATGCTTGGTTATAGTATACTCCGGACTAATGGTTATGGTGCGCGCAAGACTTTTCATGAACTGCGGCAGTAGCGCTGCCCAACCGCGATGATCCTGACGCAGCGTTAGATACACCTCAAAGGTGGATACCGTTTCTGCATCCAGCTTGAGTGAGGCAATGCGTCGTGAGTTTTGTGGTTCATCCTCAAACTCAATGTAGATAGTGCAGCCGCGTATGCCGCATGGTTCCTTCTCCGAAACGCGTATTATATCCGCCGCAATGTTAGTCGTGAGATCACAGGGTAGCGAGACTTCGGTGCAGGTTAAATGACGCGACTTGGCCGCACGCAGCTCGTCAAGTAAACGTAGCGATAGCTCTTTGACAGCAACTGCATCAATATTGGTATCACTATCGGCAATTGGTTCATCCTCGTCATAGTAACTGCTGCCAGCGGTTGTATAGATTGGATGATAGCAACTGCTGTTGTTTGTAGTTGGACTGGGTTTGGTTTTCTTGCTGTTGTTGTTGTGATTGCTATTGCTGCGTGTTTGTTGTTTGTGTTTAATACTGTTGTTGTTGTTTTTGTTGTTGCTGCTGCTGCTGCTTGTGGCAACTTTCTTGGGCACAACGGCAGCGCTGGTTGCAGTTGTTGGCGGTGTGAATGTGCTGCTCCAATCTAAAAATAATTGAGAGAGAAAACGATAAGTTCAATTGTTTAAATAAATAGGCAGCAAGTTAATCAAGTTCACTGTGCGTCGCCGTCGCCGCCGCACAACGCGTGAAAAAACAACGACGAGCAGTGTTTTTTTTTTTTTCATATATTTTACTTTTGGTTTTTTTTAAATTGTAATTTTTACGCAAACTTACCTCGCACTTTATTTGTTCCCAACATGTCACCATAAGTTGACTGCACAGCAAGTACTTCCATTTTCATTTGACTTTTGCGTACGGAAAAGCGACTTTTCTTTGAATTAATTTTTACTTTGCAGCAAAGTTGCTACGCGTTTTGCCGTCGCTTATTTGTTTTGCGAACTTTGGCAGGACACAACGGGCTTACTATCACGTTTTATTGTTATTGTTTTTAAATTTGTTTAACAATTAATTAATTTATCACAATTTGCTTGTTAATTTGCAGCTGATTGCTTGAAATTTGTTGCAGTTGTTGTTGTTGTTGGGTTTTGTTTTAAAATTAACTTTGCTTTTGTTTTTTAGTAGTGAAAATCACAGCACTTTTTTTTTATTTGTTGTTTGCAATTATTAAATTTTAATTTTATAATATTTTATGTATCACTTAAATGGCGTTGGTCCGTTGCATTTGTTTGATGGCAAATTTTAATTATTTTTATATTTTGAAATTTGTTTCAAGCACTAATTAATGTACATTTTGTTTGTATTTTTGTTAATTATTGCTGCTGCTGCATAGAATTCTTCTTGAAACAATGTTAATTAAAATTCTCTTTCAATTTTGTATTCTCTGTTCAACTTTAACACACGTTTTTTTGCTTTTAATTTTTATGTCTGTTTCAATTGCTGCGCTTTGGCTTTGTATGCAAGTGCGTGTGTGTCTGTTTAGCAGTTGTTCACTCAGCAATGTCTTCGAAGCTACTATGCAGCGCAGTGTTTGGTTGCGGCATTTTATAGTCTGCCGCTGCTCACGTCGTGCGCTAGGTTTGTACGCGCAAGCGGGTTGGGAGCGCATGGCGGACGTGACAGTTTGTTGAGTGAGTGAGTGAGCAAGTGAGTGTATGAGCAAATGAGTGAGCAGCAAGAGAGCGAACGTGCGTATGTGTGCGTGTGTGTGTGTTTGCTGAGCAATTAGCGGTTGTGCGCTCCGCAAAGAGACCGCAAAAGCTGTATGTGTGTGCGTGTGCGTGTATGTGGGTGCAGGTAGCGGCGCTGCAGGCAACGGCAAACGGCTGATGTAAGTTGGCTGCTGGTTTTACACAGCGCTGCTTGTTGTTGTTGTTGCTATGCTCACAATGCCTATACACGCTCAAACATCAGCTGTTTATATTTCTTACTCAATGACTCAATGCTGCACACCGCATTTGTACTCAACTCTCATACACCGCTCTCTCAACAAACTCACTATTCCACTCGGTACCTCACTCACTCGCTCATGCGCGCTGCGCCCGCAACCCGGCTCAACTGACGCCTGCCGGCAAAGTCAGTGTATCTGTGCATTTGTATGCATATGTGTGCGTATCTATGTGCGTCCATGTGCAGCTGTGTGTGAGTCCGTGCATACGTGACTTTTGTGCCGCTTTGAGCATGTCTCGCGCTGCTGCGGCTGTTGCCAGCCAAGGCAAACACACACACACCAACACACAAACACACACCAAAAAGGATGATGAAAATGTTCTAGAAAGGAAGCAACCAAAATGTTCAAAAAAAAAACAACAAAAAATGCACACTATCTACACTCACATACACAATTTTTGCTGCCACTTCACACCCTTTCTCCAGCTCACTGCCTGCACACACACACACACACTTATGCAGTGTTTCGTTCCACATTAATGCGCTGGCAAACGTTGTTGTTGTTGCTGCTGTGGCTGTTGCAAGTCTTGTACTCGCCGCATGTGAAAATTAAAATTTTCCACAACTTCAACTCGAAAAAGCCTAAATCTCCAAAAAATGGAGGAAGGAATTTTTATGTTGTTCTTAGGCAAAGAAGTATCTTTTAGTATTTTGCTCTATGCCTGCTTTAGATACAAGTTACAATGCAAAAATTTAATTTATTGGGTATTCACGTCTGAAGCAAAGTAAAACAGCAGCCTCCTATTATAATCAAGCAATTATTTTGGTTTTTTGGGAAATAATATTTAATAACAAAAAATGGCATATAACCGTTGGTTTCCACTGAACCACAGCAAGCACGTCTTAAATCGTTTTTACTTTTGATTTACCTCCACGAAGTTAGATACCTATTACCACAATAAAGTTATTTTGTTGTTCTATATCTGTAGTTAGTTCTTCAAAAATATTACAATTCGTACACTTTATTCTTGAAATGTACAATACTCCGATTATCATAAAAAAAATCTATTTCAATAACAACAAATGCCAAAAGTTAAAGTCGAATATACACGGCTATGGGATACTCTATAACACTTAATTTTCCCCACAAAAGAAGAGACATCAATATGATGTAAAAAATCACGTGACTCTTAGTCTCCTGGTTTGAAAGATCTACACGATCACACTGACGGACAGAGAGCCGGAAATAGCCCAAGTTTAACAGCATGCAGGACAGCTAGAGTACTGGCACCTATAGACTCCAAATTGACGGCATTATTTTTCGTTGGCTGCACACTTCTGGGAGAAAAGCCGACCAAGATACATTCTGCCACTATTGAAATCATACAGAATAAGAAGTTGTTTTTTTTTTTTTTGTTCCCCTGTGTATGCCCCTTCTGTTTAATAGTTGACAATGTACCTAGCCAAAGCGCGATGGTCAACAGAGGCGTCATTTTGGTAAGCTTAATGTGCAGCTTGTGTTTGCAGTTTTCTTACTAACTCTTCAATCATGAACTCTTTGTTTTAAAAATTTCCATTGGTAATAAAAGTTAATGAAAATTGTGATGGAATGGAATATTTTTAAATCTAGAACTCTCTTTTTAAAGCGTATCTGTGTATGCTTTGCGTGTATCTATCAAGTTGATAGCTTTAGTTTTCCATTTTAATATCGTATTCGTAACATGTTTGCATCTTTTATACGACATATCCATTCTTTTCAATTGTGAATGCATTTCCAAGTTGATGCTGCTTATTGCCTCTTTGTCCAGAAGTTGATGTTGCCGTCACGCACACACACACACACACACACACACACACACACACACACACACACACACACACACACACACACACACACACACACACACACACACACACACACACACACACATCCATACAGACACAACAGCAAAAAAATATTGAAAGATTAAAATGTATCTGTACGCTGCATGAACCTGTTTTTTGGTAGCAAAATGTCTACGTTGCAGGCCATGTCCAGCTACATGTCTATAAGCAATAATAAAACTACAAATAAAAGTAAGATACATATATTTGCTTAGATTTTATTTATGTGTATAATATGTATCTCTCTCAACTCAATAGATTGAAGTTTAGACTGCTTTTAGCATGTATCCTTCCGTCATATTATCCTTTAGTTACAGCATTTCGCTTATTTATGCATAAATATGTTTCCATTCAGCAGCAGTCATGACGGCAGGCAGCCACTTCGAACTAAGCAAAATGAAATAAATCTATCTATAGAAAACTCAGCTCCGTATGTATTTCACAATCTTTGAAATTTTGTATTTCATATGTTATGCAATGAATTATGCATGCACAAAGCCCAAACCAGATCCTTAGGGATACTCTGCAGCAGACATACGTACGTATGCTGCACGTTTTACTTTTAATTTGAGCAGCGCCTTTAATTTGTGCTTCCACATACAAAGAGCTATCCACACGTAAGCAACTTAAGTTATGCATAAATTTTCATTAAAAAATGAAATTTGCGCAAATAAAAGCAAATCACGTTGTGCAAAGTTTTTCTTTTATGTGCCGGAAAAATTATGCCAAAAAGTTCTGGGAAATTTAAGTTTCTAAAGCAAAAGATAAAAGTAGCAAAGCGTGTATTAACGACTTTCTTAGAATTTGAAAATTTGAAATGGCATATTTATTGCGAACGAACGCAGTGCACAACGTTCCATGGAGTTAAACCGAAACATAAACATATAAACACAGATGAAATTGCCTTATATTGCATTATCGGAAAGAACATAACTGAATCTTTGGAGTCCCTTATCAGCCATTATCCCTGGTGTAAAATAATGCAAACGTGAAAGCCATGTTATCTCTAAAATAAATTTCCATATTAGCAGAACTATCGACAAAATCAATAAAAGTATATCTGCCTTATATGCTTTTATTAACCAAAAGTCAAAATTAGTTAATTGGAAACAAATTAATAATATTTGAAGACAGAAGTGTCAGCTGAGTAAGTTTGAAGTGGTTGCGAGAATTAAACTTTTAAAAATGATAAAGGATACTATTATATTTTCTACCAAAATGACAGAAAAATACACTAACTTATTGACTTTTTCCATTATTAATATAATAACTTTATAAATACGTACATTTGCAGGACATATTTATAATATCTTAGTTGTAAAGCTGCATAAGAACTTAATAGCTAAATTATAACAAAAAAATAAAAATTGAAAAAGCATTTCCATAGCTAATATTTGGCCAAAAAAATGTATAATTGAAAATTGTTTAAAATGCAAACTAAATGTTTTGTTTTTATTTTCAACGGAAAGGCCAAAACAATTTCGGACGAAAATCAGCAAAACGGTGTATGTGGCGCCATCTAGTGAGCAAAGTTTTGCCAAACAGTGAGTGAGTGATTGCAAGAGAGAGTGATTGAGTGTGTGCACAAGTGAGTGAATAAGTGACGGAGTGTGAAAATGAGTGAATACGCTAGTGAGTGAGTGATTAAGAGATTGAGTGCACCAGTGAGTGAATTGACAAGAAAACTCAAAGAGGGTCACAAATAGTCTGTTTCTCTTTGAAAAAATCAGCATAAAATGTTTTTTAAAAACATTTGTTTTCTGGATAGTTAGCTGTATTATTTAAGATGTTCGGCAATTAAATGAAAATTAAAAAAAAATTGCAAATGCAAAATCAAAAAATGACTTAAGAATGCATTTATGTCCTTATATGCAAAGTAGTTTGAAACCTTTTTCACACAAAAAAAGTTTGCCACAGAATTGTCGCCAGTTTGCATTTGTTTTGTGCGTGTGTGTCCAACGTACCGTATGACCTCTTCAGAGCAACAACAAACTAGTTGGCCAACGGGCAAGCTAGCTTCATGACAAATCTTTATTTGCAAGCTCCAAATATAAGCATTAGCATAACTACATATGTATGCATGCATTTATGTAGCTTTGTTTATGTACACAAATGTACATAGAAAATGTACATAAAAATGCGTTGACGCTGTTTCTTTTTTCGTAAGTTTGGAGTAACTTTTGTATATGCGTTTAGCACTCATTGCCAGTTGAGCAATTGCTGCTGTATTTGCACTCAAAAGAGTTTTTGGTTGTGTTGCAAGAGCTCGATCGCTCAATCGCAATTGCACTCAACTCAACATGCGCTCAAACATATTTCAATCAAAGAGAATTTAAAATGTAGATATTTTACTCAATGGATTGTCACAGCTGATGCAGCGCGCTCACTCTTGTTTTGCCACAAATCTTGCTCAATTCACAAAACTACTCAACATTCTGTTGCCAGCCGCGGACTTCGCAGCTGTTTCGCTCATCATCTGTTTTACGGCTCTGCCCCCGAGCAGCACACACACCACACACACACACACACACACATACAGCCGGAGACGAGCCCCGCGTCAGCAGTGCTCCAAACACCAAACAGTCAGTCGGTCGGTCGGTTGTTTGGTCGCTTTGTCGGCCTACCCCGCCGTGCGTCTAACCAACAAAACGGTATCTTGATTTTCCAACTCGTTTCGCGCAGTCAACATGCCCCCCAAAACGCCTTGCATGCACACACACACATACATATAATATGTGTGTTTGTGTGTGTTTAATTTTGCCTTTGGTGTTTTGCTTTTGTTGTGTTTCTTACTGCTGCACACAATATACAGCGTGTGGTTGCCAATTTTCACTCATTTCGAGTGCTGCAGCTCTGCCAACGAGTTGCTCAATGGCAACGTCGCCCGTTTAGTTTGTCGTCGTGTCGCCGTCGACGTTTCAACTGTTTTCCATTTGTATGCGTTGTGTGCTGATGTGTGTGCTGTTGCTTGTTTTCTTTTCAGCTCGTTTATTTATTTATTTATTTTTTGTTTTTTTTTTTTTTTTTGTTGTCTTCTCGCTGGCTGCAACAACTGCCGGCCGCCTACCCCCTGCCCAGCCAACCTTCAGACAAAAACTAGTATATGTATCTGCCAGCGACCATCTCGTAGCCGCCGTATACGGCTCCAGCCGCCGCCGCTGCAAAGCTTTTGAGCTCTTGTTCCTACGTTTTGCTTATGTGCGGCGGCAATCATCTGTTCTGTTTTATTCTACACACACACACACACACACACACACACACACATGCATGTATCTGTAAGTGTTGCATTTGTTGCCTTTGCCACTGACGACGCTCCAGCATATCCAACGTTCCCTCAGTCAGCTTTTTATTTCATCAATAGTTCATTTTCTGCTTGGCAACGATTTTTTTTTCACTTTTTTCGCTTTTTTTTGGAGGTACATAAAGTTTCGTGAAATTGGAGAAAACGTAGCTCTGATGAAATTACCGGACACAAGGTTTTGGATGCACACATAGCACTTAATGTGCATAAGTATATGACGTCCAGCATCGTTGTCGCTGCTAGCTAGTAGACTTCTTGGTAAACACAGAAACCGAAGCAAAACGAGTTGAGAAACAACTGAAATATCCTTTTTAGCTAAGATACGACTAAATCCTATTAGAAAGGTAGGATTCGATAGGCAAGATAAGCCGCCTTTAGATTCCCTACAATTCAACGTATCTCAACTAACCGAGGCTAAAGTACTTTCTGCTATGATAGCCTTCATTCAAATTAATTTCATTCTATGAGCAAAATATTCACTGTGACGTGACTTTTGTCTTATGGAATCTATTGCTGTGACATATAAGGTGCACAATTTTCCTTTCGCCGTGTCCCAAAGGTGATCAAAATCGTTTACATTATTTCGTCAGAAAAGATGTCCGTTTGCATCATAAATTTATTGTGGATTGCAAAATGTCAGATTTAGTATAATAATTCAAGCACGCTGTTGATTTTGACGTTTGAGATAGGAGAAAGGAGTAGTGGAATTAGCAGAGACATTACAAGTAACCGTGTCAAAGAGTCCAAAGCTATGGGAATGATTCAGGAGCATGGAGAGAGATCGCGTTTCTTTGCTTGTGAGCGAATGTAAAATGGTGATGAAAAATAGGTCTCGCAAAAAGTCTTGGCGAAAGCCCGAGGATCGATACCAAACGTAGTTGATGCAATTGAGAACTTACGTTTATATGAAGAAGTCTAAATTGATATTTGGATCACCTCGAAAGATGAGCAATATCTTTATGGCGGAATTCGCATGCTATCAGAAAGATGGGCGAAAGTAGTAGACTACAACGACCAGTATTTTCAACAACATTTATGCAACTTTTCCTAATCCTATAACTGCCAGTTTAGATTTAATCCTTTATGGACGCATTGGTTTAAGCCAAATTAACGACAAAAGTCATAAGGTAATACTTGTCGCTAGCTAGGCTAGCTGCCGCATTTGAACCTTGGGAAAATCCCCGCTGGAAACTCATTGTGGAAAATTTGCGGCTCATTTAAGTCACGCACACACACGCGCATGCACACATATCACACATGTGAGATTACTTTTATGTGAAAACCAGGTAAAATTCAACTGCAACTCCAACTTGGGTTATGCCAGCGTACCAGCTGAAGAGTTTCGATACCCGGTGTTCGTCCGTCCACGGCGTCACGCGTATCAGGTAGTTGATGATTGTCCAAATAATGAAACAACAAGCACAGCAAAACTGATAAAAAAAATGATGGAGAATAAAGAAGGAAAATACATTTAGCTGTTGCAATGCAATCAATTGGGAAAATCAACTTATCTCGTAAGGGCGTCAGCGACCCTTTCCAAGCGTTTGCATAAATTACCTAGAGCCGGACCGGGTCCATCCCTTGTCGTCTCAGCAGCACGCCATGGCTGCCAAAGTCGTCACATGTCCCACATTGTTGGCAGTCGTTGTAATGCTAAATCTATTCAATAGTCACAATTTTTTAATTGATTTAGTACGTACGTACATGACCCGGGAAGTGGTGGCTGCTATTTTTAGTTTATTTGAGTTACTCTCAAGTCCCGCTTCTAATGCTACCCCCGGTACGCTGCCTAGAGCGCTGGGCAGGCGTGTCACAGAAGTCAATAACTGCAGAAGAGAAGACGCAATTGAATGACCTAGGAGAGGCATCATGCTACGCATGATTAGTGCTACTCAAATGTCGAGCACATGGCGATCCATAAAGCTGTCTCCGTTTTTTTTTGGGTATTTTTTTTTTTGTAGGGGCGGGTGGGCATGCTTAACCATAAGGGAAGTTGTTTTCTAGCGAGCATACATTTTTAAATAAATATGTTTGTTTTCTTCCCTAAGTTGTCTATTTCCTGTTGTGTTTGGCTGTAAAAAACTAACATTGGCAGAGGGGCTTTCGTTTTGCAGAGGGAAGATTTCGTAAAACGCAAAAGAACATCAAAGCAAATTTTCCGAATTAAATAACTACAGCTTAAGAAATACTTATACAACAAATGTTCACTCAAATGCGGGTCTACGTTAATTCTTTTAAAAATTTCAAATAATTTGTCGTACAACTAAACAAAAATCTTAAAAAATAAAAGAGAAACCCATAACATCGCACAGTACAACTTCTATGAGAAACCTTATTTATGTTGAGGTATTTCCCAAATTAAGTTATAATTTAGGTTTGCCAACTCAAATCATACCCCGTATTAAAAAAAAGGTTTCTCAAGTTCTCAAAGTTTCTCAAAACTTGATCAAATGTATAGAACAATAATGTGCGTAACATACAGTAGGAAAAGATGCAGACCTAAAAAATTCCCAAAGTATGATCAAGATGACTCAACTTATATCTGTCGTTCCTTCGGTATGAGCACTTAGATCTCAGAGACTTTTATTCTGAGGGCATGCATGACTATATTTTAGCTTTTTATTGTCGGAGATATATGACACAGCGCCCTTAGTTGCAACGCCACATAAAAAACCACAAAGTTTGGGGTGAATAAATTGCAGATATTTCAACTAAATTAAGCATCGCAAAGGTTTTTTATTTTTCCAGCATTATATCAAGTGTAATCAAAATCGGTTAACTTTATAATGTGGCTCCCAAAGAAGTCAGTCGAAAAATTTCATTTTTTTTGCACCAAATTCATTGAATTACGATTGTTATTCCAGATAACATAATCCAATTCGGTTTATAAAAGTGTTAAAAAGGCGTCGAACTTGACCGTACGTGGATGCCTATATCATCCAAATTCGTTGTATTCTATTCGTTTTTTGACTTATTTCTGCCAAATGCGGTTAAAAAAGTATTCTAGTCTTGCCTGCTAATCGTAATCGGTTGACCATATCATGAAAATTTTATAAGGCGAATCGATTTTTTTTTAGATTATAAAATGACCACCCTATTTTGAAAATTTTTAATGTTTTCTGGTACTGTACCAAGTTTGATACAGTTCATCGATTTTTATATAAAAATTTTAGTTTAAAATTGTGTTAATTGGACTAAAAAATCGTTAAAAAAAACTCGTTCATTGTTGTTTTATGAGTGCTGAAGCCAAATAACTGATTCTTTTGCAAAAAAGTGGTACAGGGTATCCCATAGTCGTTCACTGTGGCCTTTTTTTGAAAATGTTTGAATTACTTTACCATTTTCAAAAGGCTATTTATTTTTGTATTTTACAAACAATTGTTTTATTAAAAGTAATTCAAAGTAAAAAAATAAATTATTTATTTATAAAATGGTTTAAAAACAAATACTCTTATGTTTCTTATAAAAAATTCGGTTCACTTTGATTATTTTTGAGTATTATATTTTTACTTTGCACCATCTTATGATATCAAAAGGGTTTCCTAAAATCTTAGGATAATCTTCATTTATAATAATTAAAACCTTTATCAACGAAATTTGATCAATGAGTCCGCTTTGTTCAAAACAACTTTAAATTCGATAGCGATTCGATAGCAATGAATCATTTTGCGAGTGTTTACAATTTAAAGTTATTGGAGCTCTTTTGATGACATCTGTTAGCGATATCTTCTACCGGATCCATAGAGTTTACAGCAAATTCGTCTTTACATATTTTCAAGAAATTGCTAAGTAGATTTGAGCAATATTTGGTTTCTTAAAAAGTTACTTTAATTCTCGAGTCAAATTAGAAAGTACTAAAAGATATGAAATAAATACTCTATTTTTTTGGAATTACCAACTTGAAGTGTTGCATCTTTGTAACCTTAAAAACAAAATCAATATTGTGGAAAATACAGAAAATAAAATATAGATTAAATTATTTCAATATTAGATTAAGCCGGTAGTACGGGGCCGCACATAGATCAGTATGATGCTTAGTGAACATTTCAATATTAAAGCAGTTGAATAATTTGAAAAAGTTACGAAAAAACTTCGAGAAATCCGTAAATGCTAAGAAATAAACTCAAAAATATGCGAAACTCAGAAAAGGGTGTTTATTTTAGAGGTATCGCACTTTAAATTGCTATAAAAAAACGATGGATTATGCAATTGACATTGAATTTTATTTATCCGAAAGATAATCTTGTGGCATTACATTTTAAATATGATTTCTGGCAGATGGCCGCAACGGCTGGCTCAGACGTAGTCCAGTCTGGACGTCTGACTTTTTCCAACATTTGTGGTTGTATATCGGCAAAACTACGGCGAATGTTGTCTTCCAAATGATTAAGCGTTTGCGGCTTATCCGCATAGACCAATGACTTTATATAGGCAAACAGAAAGTAATCTAGCGGTGTTAAATCAGAAGATCTTGGAGGCCAATTCACAGGTTTAAAACGTGAATCAATAGATAACTGCAATAAAACGATTGTGGCACTAGCTATGTGTCATGCTGCGCCGTCTGGTTGAAACCACAGCTCCTGTACACCATGGTTCGTCAATTCAGAAATGAAAAAGTTAGTTATCAAGGCTGTATACCGATTTCCATTGAGTGTAACGTTCTGGCCATCATCGTTTTTGAAGTAGTACGGACCAATGATTCCACCAGCCCAAAACGCGCAGCAAACAGTCAGTTTCCCTGGATGTAACAGTGTTTCGACATACACTTGAGGATTGGCTTCACTTCCAGAAGTGCGCTTCATAGCTAAACAAAATTCGCTTATGAAAATCGGGAACAACGGCAATCTGGTTTTGGACCCATTCGATAAATCTACGCCTTGCTTGATGATCGTTTGGCTCTAATTCTTTAATTGCCCCACCAAACTGTTAAATGGTCGACATCTTAAACGGTAATGCCAACTCAAAGTTCTATACCTCAAAAAAAAAAAAAAAACACCCTTTATATGCGAGAGTAATTTCAAATCAGAATTTTTTTAAAAAGAAAGCACAGAAACAATAACGGTCGAGTAATAGATTTAGCATTGTAATATGATCTACGATTATTTTAGGTGGTTAGTCCTATATGAGTGGACGCGAATAATTAAACAGTTTTGTTATGTAAGAGTTGCTAAAAAACTTCTGGTTTTATTAGATATTTTGCGAATACATATATTGTTAAACAGCATATCAAGAGTCTACAAAATTCAGGATACTCTTTAAAGTACAGATCTCTCTACGAATAAGGCACCAAAATACTGTCGTAGTGTACTCAGCACAGGTACACCAGCTCTTGAACGCTGCACTTATATCTTATAGATAGAACCTTCTACTGCCAAGCATTGTGTAATTATAAACCTTTTAGTGACAGTAGGAAAAAAAATTTTTTGGCTTAAGAAAAAAACAATCTCTTGTCTTTTAGTTCAGTGCAACGTTGATTCTCTCTCCGTCGTTTTTTTTTCTTGCGTACGCAAGCAATTGTCGTTACCTTCAATAATTGTACCATGACTGCTATGCAGTTAACAGCCATATAAGGCATACAATTTTGTAAAATAAAAAACTTTAAATTAAAGGTTAAACCTTAAATAGGAATTTAAACATATAGAGATTAAAGCTTAATGGCTATAGAGATAACGCAGTTACATGCGATAACTACCTCAAGGAAGTCACCACTTCAGATATCTGAAACTATTCTTAGTTTTAGTTGTAGCACTAAATATATGTATGTATATTGTTTTTTTTTTTGTAAGTTTATGTGTTTATTTGGTAAACTTTGGCTGGCAATAAAACTTACATTTGATTGTTAGCGACAACAAATATTTGCAAGTTGCCAACCAGAAAACTCAATCAGTAAATTCTATTATAGATCGCTCTATCATATAGTTCTAGACATTCCTATATACTTACCATACACACAAAGGTGCTTTCGTATCGCTCTAGACCTTATCTAGTTTAAACAACTTTGACGACGAAACGTCTGACTGGTGCTAGTGCTACACCATACACGTACACCTACTCCTTACATATGTATGTATATAAGACAAGTACTTGCACTCCGACGACATACTATATATTCGTAAATATTATTATATCAAGAGCAACACGCTAAGGAATATTAAATCAATATTTAACGGTGCTACCACAAATACTCTTACTCATATATGCGTCACATTCATATATAGAACTTTATAGCTCTTTGTTCGACGACCGCTTGCAGCAAGGTCGCATCGCATGTTTTATCGCAAAAAATAAAAGCGAAGAAGTAGAAATTTATACCCCCTATACTTCGAGGGAGTGGGGTATGGCTGGCTTCAGTGGTTACGCGTAGACAAAGTGGGGACTGTCAAAATGACTTTAGATTAGATCTCACGGTAAATAAAAACCACTACGAGAGCGCACGATAGCTGTTGATATCGGAAGTGTGTCATGTCCAGGGGTGCTTGGTACGATTCACTGATGAGAGTCACTTTGGCGTCTAATCAGATTTGCGGCATTTGGTTGTAGGAGGTTTTTTTTTCCGGTATTGCAACAATCTATATAATCAAAATGATGTGTCGCTTTATTGAGCTAAAATGTTAACAGATTGCATCAGTCGATGGTTCTTACACAACAGCTCTCATATTACTCACCACCCCACGACACTATCTATGGCTGAACTTTTTCAGCGTCTGCAGTATTTGCAATGTTAAGAACACGTCAGAGGTTCAGGTTTTCTATTCGTTATAAAAACCAAAAAAGTATGCACACAGCCCATATTCACTTGGTAACAGCCTATGATGACTAAGTTTTCGAGCTAGCCATCAGAACTTTGTATGTACTTTTTGCTTGACAACAAAAAAAAAATATCAACTTTAAAATGATATGAAATTTTTAGTTTTTGATTCATATGTTGTTTCGAAATTGCTGCATAAAACTTGGAGCATTACGAAATCAGCTAACTTAGCAGAATACGACTCATTATGTCAATAATAATTGCGGAAATATGAATGGAATTTTTTTTGCACTGTCAAATTGTAGATCGTACGGAGACTATTTTTAAGCGAGATGTTACAATTGTTTTTTTCACCATCCTAAACGAGTAAGGGAAATGAGTAGGTCTAGCGATTTATGGGATTAAGACAGACAGAGTATATGCATTTGAAGTTGTCAAGGTATACCCGTACTTGGGCAGCGCCATGAACAACAACAACAACAGTAGCGATTCCCACGGCAGTCGGTCCTTCGCACCGGAATCGACGCAGGCACTGGACTGATCAAAGGCCGCCAAACCGCTCCTATTTCGGAAGCCCAAACTATACCTGGGGCAACGAAACAGCTATTGTACAACAACAACAATGACAACACAGTAGTAGTCTGGAGATTAAGCGTAGAATTACACATGTAAATTGTCGTCTCGATCTGACGTCTGCGGTTCTACAGTAAACGTTTTCCTTTCTTTGTAAGTTTAGAAGAAATCCAATTCTGTACGATCTCAGTATATTAAGGTTTCAAGTAAAACCTGCACTTCTTCTCAAACCCTTATTTACTTCTTTGCAGATTTGATAATGCAACTACTGAGTTGCAGTTATGTAATTTTAAGCTCTAAGTACGCCATGGGTAAAACTCAGAAATCTGAGCTGTGCTAAGCTGCGAAAATAATTAATTCTGATATATGAAATAACGATACTATATTTATTTTTCTTATTTTAAATACATTTATTTCTAATTAAAGTATAAGTAATTTTTAAGCAAGGAAATCTGAGGTAAAAATGCGTTTTTAGAAGAACGCAAATTTTTCAAATCGCAAACTCTTTATTCTCTTTATAAAGAAAAACGCAAGAATTCCTACTTCAAAGGTCTTACAGAATAATATGCAATGCTAAGCTACTACTAGAGTTGTCAGAATTAAAAGATATTGTGAAATTTATTAAAGCGTAAAGATTACGATCGATGGCTCACGTACTGAGCGTGAGTAATCCATAAAACTTGATTTTGGCATACAAAGCAACTTTCTCGAAGAGACAGGAACGTTCGAGAATGATGTTGCTTTTTTGTATAGCAGTGATAAAAATTAGGCAAAATAAATTTGAGATCTTTAAAAAAATCTTTAAACTGTCACCAGTAGTGGGGCTTAGTTTATTGGTTTATAGGTGCGACACCCATTGTCAGATATTTTTACTCCAAAACCGTGAAATAAAACTTAAAACTCGTTCTTTACGATTTCTTCGCGGTGTATTTCGTCTTTCGTCTGATGGGTTAACTATAAAGTATTCCAACGAAAGCCATTTGCATAATTGTTGTAACTTAACACTATCTTTGTGGCATGCGGTGGAATCGTGGGTGTAAGAGTGCTGCAGGAACAGAGAATGTGACAATGTACGAGCTCCCTTAAGAAATCCTGCTTTATTTTGCATTCAAATATTTCGTCTAGAAGTTAGTTTTAGCTTAATCCGACATATGTAGTTTACCGACCAGCAAGATAATGATCACAAAAATATTCCATTCCATATTCCAGTTTGTGCAGAAATTTTACATGTTTGCCACTGGAAACAAGTCCCCTAGTCAATGTTCGGACCTAAGTCCTATTGAGAATATATGGCAATTCTTTGAAAGAATAGTCCAAAAACATTGTATGCATTCCAAGTATACGGCTTTAATAGGGCTTTAACGCTTAAAGGGTCTGAAATTGAAACAGCAAGCGCAGAAATGGGGAGTAGTAGAGGTTGTGGGTTACAGGAAATAATTAAAGCCACAGGCAACCCTACCAAGTATTACTAAACTATTTACGTTCTCTGAATTCCATTAGAGAGTCTAAGTTTTGCTGAAGTGTTGTGCGTAAAAATCGCAATATTTTTAGTTTTGTTAAGTTTTTATTATTAATTCGTATTATTTTTATATTTTTGTTAGTTTAATTTTGTCAAGAAAACCCGACCCGAAACTAGCCAAGCATATCCTGTAACTTCCTAGGAAAGACTGCAGGCATATGCTGGGGTAAGCCCAGCCTGTGCATCACTGACGACGATGCATGCAGCAAGTGCAAGGAATCAGAATTTAAAGAAACCCTGGAACACCTTCTATGCAACTGCGCTGCCCTCTGTAACTCGAAAGCTAGATTTCTAGGGAGATCAGCGTTTGACAGATCGAAGAGCCAACCCAGAAACTCTTAGCTTTTGCGAAACACACGCGTATATTGAACCGATAAGCTCCGGTTCCACTAAGGATCAAACTGATATATGTGAGACCCCCCATGGGGCCCCACCGGCTTAACCTAAGCTATGTCAAGAAAAGTTTATATTTTCATTAAGAAAATAATTATTATTATATAATATATTATAATTATTGTTCCATCATATGTGCATCTAAAGTTAAACGCATTCAAGGCCTAAGATTCAAAGTGTTTTGATGAATTGTGTTTACTCTTTCAGTGTAGCTTCTTTATAGAGTATACACCTCGCGACATATCAGCTGTACGTCCGACTTGCTTCAATGGTAAATAATAAAAAAAAAAAACTTCTAGAAAATCGAGCAAACCTCTTCGATGAATGATTGAAACAAAACAAAATAAGGAGAAGAAGAAAGATACAAGATAAAATGAAAATTGCAAACACATCAACTGTCGACGTGATTATATAAATAACTGTTACCAGTCAAGCAACCAACGGACAACAACAATAACAAAAGCAAACAAACAAAACAAAAAGAAAACGAAGAAAAAAGCGAGAAAAAAAGAACGATTTATCAGCAAAACGTTTATCTCGCTTCTCAATTGATTTACATAATCAACGAAATCGCGTTTTATTTTCTCGATTTATATATTTTTTTTCTTTCGCTCGCTGCATTTAATTAAATGCTGATTAAGTTTTATTCAATGGAGCGAAATAGTGTACATATTGTGTGTATGTGTGTCGGTGTGTATGTATAGGGTATATACTATATTATATACAGACATACATATACATACATATATAACATTCAATATATGCCGCAATGAATACGCAGACGCCTATATACTCGTATCTAGACAAAGATTAGTCATTGGCAGCATTTCTGAATAGAAAACGTGAATATTTTAATAATGCTACATTAAGATAATGAAATTAGTCCAAATGGACACCAGACACACTCAACTCACACACACACACACACACACACACACACACACACACACACACACACACACACACACACACTCAGAGACTCAGAGACTCACATTCATTTATTTAATTTAAATACGAAATCCAATTGTTTTTTGTTTTTCAACATTTAAATTGATGGAACAACTGAGTCCAGTTGACATTATATTTAAACAATATTAAAATTAGGAAATATTGTATTAGAATAAGAAAGAAATAAAAACTAATCCGTGTCTATGGATTATAAGGATATATGGCCGATCCTGATAGTAGATATTGTTTAGATATGCATCGTCTCATATCTGAAGTTGGCCAAGAACTTAAATTAACGAGCAACAAGAACATAAAAGTTTGAAGTTTTCTTAAGAAAAGGTTTCCGAACGATCACTGTTGATCAAGTTGGAGTTTATAGTTTGTGATTGAACAAAGATGCTGGCTGAAGATACGAGTGGCGTGTGACACAAAGCATAATTACGCATTATTCTTAAGCTCCAATAAACCTTCACATTTCTCTAGTTTGCAGCAAAATACAATCTCAATAACTATAGTCACTTACGAAGTTTAATAACATATTACGTAATTGCAGTCTAAAATTTTGTTTTATGAATATCTGGAAGCAATTGGCTTTCGAAAGTAAAAAAGTTATGTACCGGATTGATAATTTTACAATAATATAAATATAAAATAAAACAAAAGTGTTCCATTAAAGTCTTGCTCTTTTTTAAAGTAAAATGATGTGGTCAAATCGAAAATGAAGAGTGAACATTATGAAGAGTATCATTATTATATGGTAGTCCCATTGAGATATATTTGCGAATCAGGCGTTTTTCAAAATACAAAAGAGCAGGTTTTTCATAGTTTTCAGACTGTAGGTTTGCCTATCTTTAGTTCTGAAACATTTTTTTGTTAGTTTCACATTTGTTTCTTTTGTTTTTTTTTTCTTTAAAATACAATTTTTTCATAATTTATACCAAATTTGTCTGCCCTGTACCTATAGATAAGCACAAAGAATATTTAATAACCAAATGGGGGCTTGACAGACCCCACTGCATACCAATCTGGTTAAAATTTCCTCGGGCTCGGATCACTGAGATTTTTAGAGAAGCTTTTTTAAAGTCCTTAAGGATTCCAAGCACTTTGCCAAACTTCATACAATTCGTTTAACTTTATCATATATGTAGCTACTATAGGGAGGATTGCGAAAAGTTCTTTGGCGTCCGACTATTCATACATTTCCGCCAATTGAATTATGTTTGTTTTAGGCGTAGATAGATAGATAGATAATATTGCTTCCGACGAGATGAGAAAAGATAAAAACTAAAAACGATTTCGTTTGTAAAAATAAATTTAACTAAAAAAATAAATAAATGTATTTGCTAGGAGCTAGGCATCCACACAATGTCGGAGTACTTGCAATATCTTACTGCGGATTGAAGAGACGCTATATAAAATTGAGATCACTTGAGACCATGCGATTTATAATCACATTTAATTTTGTATTGCTTGTCCCATATGGTAAAAAGAGGTATATGCATGAAACATCTAGAAATACCAAAGGGCAGCCAAGTTTTTGAAAAAACTATTTGTTATCCAACGGGTTGCAAGTTTATTTTATTTTGATATTGGGGATTTGCAATATAGCTAGGTGTTTTGCTCCAAAAAATTAAAGTGATATTATAAACACACTCGGTACATAGGAGTTTTTTGATTTTCCAAGCACAATATCAAATTGGAGTAAAATCGTTGGATAACTTTTATAGGATCATTGGTCATCGAGTTTTAGTTCTCAAAAAATTTTTTAAATTTCGTTTGTGTTTAACTTATCCTGATAAAATTCGGGTAATAAAATGAAACATTTTAGTCTTCCAAATTATGAATTCAATTTAAATTGATTGAGAGTAATTAAAATTTATACTTTTCATTCGTATGTAGAGTACTGTCCCAAGTTTGATAATAATCGGTTGAATATATCATGTTTCTCAAATAAAAATGCATCTATCAATATATTCTACTTTCGCACTTAATTCATTGAATTCGTTTGTTGGTCAACTAATCCTGAATTCGATCAAAATCGTTTGACTAATCAATTGATGTTACGGTACAAATGAGTAAAATAAATCGGTTGTGTTTTTATTGATTTTTGAATATATTATGACGAAATTTCTAATACTGCAAAAACCATTTTTCGTTGGTTTAAGAGTTTAAAATATAAACAGATTTTTTTTTGCCGAAAACCGACAACGGGTATTCCAAAGTCGTGCGTTAACTTTAATCCTAATTTTAACTTCAACATTAATCTTTTATGGAGTTAACGCTGGGATTAATAGCTGACTAATAGTACTAATCACTAAAAACATCATATCAGGAAGGGAACTGGGTATCCCTTAATCTTTTACTAGTTAATTTCCACAATGCTGAGTTAATTTCGGAAATTTTAAAAAAACTTTTTAAGGTGGGAAAACTATAGAAACGAAAGTTTTTCCCAGGCTCTGCAAAAACAAACCGTAGAATTTGAAATTTCACACATTACCAAAAACGAAAACAAAGAGCGACAAATCCGCATAAAATATTTTCTTTTCGAAATTAAAACAGAAGCACATCAAATGCCAGCAACGACAAACGCACGTGCAATTGGCCGAGATCCTGGTGCCAAAAGGACGAAACACCAGCACCGAACCGATGCTACATGTGCAATGAGAAACCTCAAGAAACCCATAAATTTGTTGAAAATCTTGAAGAAAAACAAAAATAGAAATGTGTCACTATAAACAAAACGGCTGTCAAAGGACTTTGGCCTAAGGCCTAGACTGCTAGAGGGTCAGCATGCATTCGAAGACCTTTGAACCGTAAAAGCGCAAAACCCAAACGTTGCATGCAATCCACTCGACTGCGCACCCGCTGCAATTTGGACATGGGAAGCAGTGTCTGAGACGGCGGAGATGATAATAATGACGGCCAAGCGATATGAGTTTAAATCGATTTCGGAGCTTCTACCTGCGGAATACTCAATGCAGCAGAGACTCCGACGCTGACGTTGGCAGCGAATGTGCGCAACGGCAGCGACGTCTGTGGCACTTACCTGCAGCTAATGGCCAGACCGACAACGGAACGACCGACATAAATCCATAAAAACATAAAAAGAAATAATTAAATTGCAATTATGTGCAAACAATTCAAAATCCGGAGATTCGGAAAAAGTTAATTACACGACAATAAAGAGCAGCAGCAGCATTGGTAATGGTCACGACGTCGCAACTGGAACAAGGGACGCTGCCAGACACGTCGAAAAAATCCCACATACATATATACAATATGATTACGAGTATATGTAGTATACGACTACTCTACATCCGCAGGTTAGCAGTGAGCGAAACCAAGGCTTCACGGGATTTGAAGATTTGTTTTGGTTGGAAATTTTCGCAACTGACGACGCCTTGGATGGGACGGACGACGCAGTGGCCTGAGTTTGGCTGTGACTTAAGCTGACATTAATGTGTATTTGAATGTTGGCTTCTTGTCTGGTTTAATAGCTCGACTGACGCTAAATGACTCCTGTTAATGCGTTCCCAACACATTGAATATACATATATAATCATTAGTGTTCGAAATGGACATCTTCATAGACATTTTTACAGGTACAAAATAATCGCGCAAAGCCAAGCAAAGATGTCTTGGCATTCCGTCCATTATCAACTTAATTGAAAATAAATCGAAATTCCACTGTCATGTCGTATGCTTGTCTGGTTTACGTGGAATTAGTTCTTTGTTTTGGGGGAAAAAAATTAAAGTGAAAGAGATTTACGAATTGAACGCAAAAATCGGAATGTAGACATATCCAATTTACTGTGAAGTTTATTTTTCTTTTTTGGCCTAGTCCGATTTACTAATATTATTTCTTAAATAAAGCTGGGCTTCGTTTTATAACTTGTACGCAGATTTTTATAATAATTATATTTTGCCTCTGCTATCGTACCCCATTGATTGCCAGATCTGTGGCCTTATCGCCGCTTGCCTATCGAGTAAATTCAGACAGAGCCTAGAGCACATTTGGTGGACATTTTTCCCCTTCCAGTATATGACCATACAGTCATACCATCGGAAATATGGTATTATGTTCCATTTCGTAACTTGTTCAATGTTGTTTTCAATCCTGCAATCTAAGATTATTTACCAGCTGTAGGTAAACTTGCCTCAATAAATATAAAACTAGTTGACGGTTTTGAATTAATTTAAAATGGAAAGAGATTTGAGATAATCAAATATTATTTATATGTTTTCGAAAGTGAGTCTAGTGGTCGAGAGAGTAAAATAACGAATAGAGGCTCCCATGTTGTTAGCAGACGGCTTTACTTTAAATTTGACGAGAATACCAACAACAATATAAATTATTAAGCGAGAAACCACCTATATTGTGAATTTTCGCCTCAATCTGCCATAATTAAAGATTTTGCAGAATTATTCTATTTGTGATTTGGGAATAAATCGACTTCCATAGCAGTATGACAGAGTTAACATAATACGTTGCACTTTTTAAACTATTTCTTGCAAGCCCCTAAATTATTTAAGTTATATACAATATAGCTCTTCCTGCCCGTGCTCTTAAAATTCTTTCCAAAATCTTCGGGCACTTTCGGATTGGGGACGAATTTCATTCACTTGATTGAACCCATGATTCAACTTATACATACAAAAGCTGACAAAGGAAGACGAAGGGGATTGCGTGGTCTTGCATGGAGAGATCAAGAGGGAACACCTATCTTCCCTTGGAGTGAACAACTAGAGAAGGTACTCTGTGAGCGGAGAGAGCGAACGTGCTCGTCTGTAAACCGAAAACAGGTTAAAAAGGCAACCAAAAGTACAGTAAAGTAAGTTTCTTGTTTTGTGGCCCACAGTGCCTCGAATACATTAAAAATAATAAAGATTTTCTTCATTTCAAGCTGTATTTATTTATACCGATATTTATAAATTTGCTACCTGCATTTCTTCTCAAAAGTTTTCACGCTATTTCTACATTAAAAACAATTTACGATGATTCGGTTACCTTAATGTCTTTAAGCTTTAAGTCTTCAAACAAAAATCGGTAATATTTTAATGTAGCCGTGGGCAACTAAGAAAGTCATATACATTTTTTTTGCCATAAACAATTGAACTCAAGTCGGTTCTATAAATGTTCAAAGAAAGCGTCAAGTTTCAAGTAAATTAACTGGCTGTCGAACGTTACAACTGGTCGTAGCCGACTTTCACATACCCTGATAAAAAGATCGTTTTCTGTTTAGATAAACACTTAGCTTATAGGAAATTGGGGCATATTATATTGTGAGAATTGTTCTTTGGTTGTGAAATAAGCATAATTTCTGTTTTATATCATAAATCATATATGCAGGGGAAGTGAGCTTGGTAGGGCTGACCTCTTTATGTATCACAAATTAAGTTATAGGCGAAATTGCCTTGGTTGTCTTGAATAGTTCATTGGATTTATGGCGGATTAGACCAATAGTTTGTTTATCATGTTTTTTCTTTCAGATATTCAAGTTCTTTTAGGAGCCACATCCCACACCATTGGTTTGGGGTCAGCTTTAAGAATACAGGGCATGATGAGGGTAACTAGAAATAAGCTTCTTTGTATTCTGGATGGTTCCAAATATAATGGAAAGTATTTTCTTTTCCGAGAAGATCGAAGCCAGTGAACTAATGATGGCACACTTACCAAATGTCGCCTGTGTTGTACTACAGAGAAAGCTGTAAGCAATTGAGCCTTGGCTGCGCAGGTGGATCATGACGTCCTAAAGGCGCCTAAGCGAATCATGCTGCACAATAAGAATCCGATGGGAGATTGAGCCAATACAAGTTGCTCACAGGGTCACAAAAGACCCATAAGTCGCGATACAAAACTTCCCCAACAAAAGTAATAGCTGTTAGCTCGATACGAGACTCAAGCTCCTGGTTTATAAAATGATTACAAAACCAATTTAGCAAGTTCTACCAATAGCAAAGTCATATAACGACTTTAAAATAGGGCTCTGAGCCTGACCTCCAGAGCCCACCTATGCAATGGCAACCTAAATATTTACAACGAACTGAGTGCACCCTGGGTCCATGAAGTAATATAGAAGGGTAACGCTAGATACATCATATCTGTACAATCAACAAAAAGTATTAGTGATAAACTTCCTGGTCAGTCGCCAAACCACAAGCAGAAGAACAAAGCCCATTGAACTTGCTATTGAAATGGCATAAAATTACTAATACCCCAATCCCTAGTTGAAGCAATAGTTGAATAAATAAATAAATTATAATTGGCTATGCTGTCTATATCTATCCAAAGGCGGATAGCTGCTCGAAGAGAACAAACACCTTCACCCTATAACCGAATTCGGACGGGGATTAGGGATTTGGATTTTATTGTCCAAAAAGAACAGATTTTAAATGAGAGAAATAGACTCGCTAACCAACAAAAAAAAAAATATATATATATATATATATATAGATGACTGAATTTAGGACCTCAATAGGTAGCATTATATACTTCTTCGTAGTTCTTCAGTGCATTTTTAAGTAATTTGTTTACTTTATTCTTAATAATTTATTATTTATTTATTTATTAATAATAAAAGCCAATTAATCGAATGTAAATATTTTATGATATATCGATTAAATATGCATATGGTTTAAATATACATTTTGTTGTTTTCGGTTATTTTTATAGTGGAGGCCCCCCTAGTATAAACCTAAAACTATTGCTACCAGCCAAACAAAATTATGCGTCAATCAGTAATTCTTCTTAATTTCTTTGATCTTGTCGTGCCTTCTGTTATACAGTAGTAAGAAATCGTCAGTACCAACCTTCATTGTTTGTCTGAATGCATCTTCTATATCTTCAAAACTGACGAGATTTCCGATGTGCCATATATCTGCACTGCACATACATACAATTCTTACAGTGTATCAAAAAGTTATTCATCACAATTTTGCTTCTGAAATGGACGCTTTGAAGCTTACAATCGTGGTTCTTAAAATAAAATGATTAAGAAGGTGATGATATCATGATGAAAAATAGATGCCTAATGGATCTTTTTTTTCGGCTGTGCCTATTTTCTATACTCGTTATAGTATAGGTCTTCTTAATGAGCAAAATCTATCATTCCCGTTTCATGGCGCTGATACCAGTTAAGGCGCCAACAGACCAACATTCGATTTAATTCGGCAGTAGAATCGTTAAGTGTAACTTTGAGTTTTTATTGGAACATAGCAAGCTAACTAAATGTAACTAGAACAGGTCAATGTGTCCCGCCAGTTGATTGACAGGCATGGGTTAACTGGGTTCAGACTAGCTCAATTGGATCTGCATACGAAATTTGGTAAGGAACTGTCTTCAAACAGGTTAACGAACTGTCCGAATTGTGGAGTCGATACAGTTTGTTGTGTTGGTAGCTAGGATGCGCTTGTTGGCACTGTTGACTTGGCTATCTGTGACAATGGCAGCTATTTTGACAAAATTCATGCCGGACACAGCTCTGGACGACTATCGACAAAATTTGAAGGTTTTAATGGAGAAAGTTCTTTGGGCTGCGAAAGTTAGGAACTGTTTTGTCATTATCACAGACGAGCTGCACTATGATATGTATGATAGCAAATACTTCGATGCAATAAGCCGTAATCCTTTGCCGTACTACGTGCTACGTGTGCAGGACAACGATGATCTGCTAGAGCCACTTAATGAAACGCAGCGCCTACTTAAGGCTGTCAAGGCATATGATTGCGATCTCCATGTTATAACACTATTGAACGGGGGACAGGTAAAACGATTGCTACAATTTACCTATGACAGCAGAGCCCTAAACACTTTGCGAAAATTCATATTATTATATGATGCGCGGCTATTCAACGAGGAAACGGTGCATCTTTGGAGCAGCATGGTTCAAAGCATTTTTCTACGGTCGCTTCCTGATAACTGGTAAAACTTGAAGAGAATTTCAGTCAAGCCGCAATAGTTTCTATGATCCGTTCAGTTTTAGTATATACACCATAGCTTATCCGGGTATTCTAAGTGGCGTTTTGGTTCTGAAGCATCTGATTCGTTGGGAGCAAGCAAGTCGCATTGATGGTGAGCTTTTGTTCAAGGATAAAACAAAGGATCTAATGGGTAAGTTTTTGTTTTTGCAAATTCCACAGAACGGATCTAACAGCGATTGCTGATATTTTAAGAAACGTAGAAATTGTATTGTATGTATCCGCGCATCATTTTCATTTGTATTGCCATTTGGACGTTAGCATCCTATCTCCGAGTATTGATGAGTCGTACAGTGCAACGTCAAGACTCCAGCTATCGGAACAAATATAATAGGCTCGACTTCTGCTGCAGAAAATTCGAGAAAACATCGAAAGATCCACCAAAAAAAAACCGTCAACTTTTCAAGCGATACAAACCAACAACAGTGCTTAGCTTTAAACTATCGCAGGACTTGTTTACGTTAATGTCCTCAAAGGACTTCGTCGTAGTAATTAACTGAAATGGTAGATGACTAGCTCGCAAATCATAAGCCAAAACTTAGACATCGAATAACTGGTCTACGACTTAAGAAATCCATGTTGTCGATTGATTCGTCGAGAGAAAATAAATTATGAATGGTCGGTGCCACAGGACATCATAGATATTGTCCAGTGCATAACAACAAAGCAAAGGATTGTCATCGCAATCGACAGTTAGTTTATGAAATTTTTCACTTTCAAAATTGATAGTCGTGAAACAGATGATACTCGCTTGGTTTCAGGTACGGACAATAAGGTGGATGTATAGGAACCTGCCAAACAAGCTCCCGGAGCTTCTTGCGAGTCACTATCAATGTGTGTGTCTGGCGTTGTCCTAATGGAGTACAATTTCTCTATTATGAGAGAACCAGTTTCGAGTTACGAGCAGTCCCATAATACACACAGCAAAACCTTCCTGGCGCTTAATCCTGCCTTTGCCACCGTTTTCGACAGCTCACCGTGTATCGACCACGACGTTTTTCGCTTGACGTTGTCGTAACTAACGCCATCTATTGGAAATATTTATGATTTCTATTTACTTCATCCAATATTTCCAACGATGAGTCGTCAGCGCTGAGCTTTGTTGCCTTTACTCCTATCCTTTGCACAGAAAGGGCAACTGGGAGAGTCGCCTAAGACCTAGTCCCAAGCCAAGGCCTGATGGATTATTGTTAGGATTAGGATTAGTCCCAGTGCAGACTGCCATAGATGGATACCGTAGAATCTTTTTCGGTGCTTTATGACAGTGCACCATATGGTTTTAGATAGCAATGATTCATTTGCAAGCACCACTTTTGTTAGATAGTCCGGATTGGAGAATATATTTATATTACGAAATTCTCGATGCAAAAACTTCTCTACAAATTGTTACCTTAACTCTTAACCTTTTTATCGCGCGATATGTGCATATGGTTAAAGTTCGCTTCATGGGACAAAATCTCGAATTGCTGATCCGAAACGGCTAAACAAGCATGCAGATCAGCATGAGGAAGCATCGTTCAAACGATGCCCAACGCCATGATCGCATGCGTTTAGATCTTGAAAGCGATAGTTTAAGATCATTTGATGAATACCTACCCCGCCAAGTATCTCGAGAACTTGAATATCTAGGTCTAATTAAAACTCCAGGGACAATATTCCTCGTTTGATAAGGCTGGTATATAGATTGTAGAAAATGAAAAATGCCCTGATGTAAGCGATATATAAAAAAAAAATAAAAAAAAAATAGACAAAAATCGCTAATTATTTGAAATTAGTTAAAGTGTTTAAAAAATTTCACCACACATATAGCGAAAATTCACGTGTGAATCAATTTAAAAGAATTGAACCAACTTAAGTACATCTAATTACGAAAACAATTTCATCTCTATATTTTTCTACAACTAGCTTTATTCTAATACTTTGAGAATATTGGGGATGGGTTTGGCGAGCGCCTCACGAAGAGCACGAACTCCTTTATTAGCTTTCGGTTATACGTTCCCATATTTCTTATGATGTAAGAGGCATAAACCCCACTTAATTAGATCCAAATTAGTTAAATCCGACATTTGAAGTTTACGAAATTTGCCGTTCTTATTTTTATCGTACGAATCAAAATTCGGTATTTAAGTTTTCCTTATTTTTTCATCTTTAACAAAAAATATGTTATCGCTTAAAGATAATTGGATACGGGAGTGACGGAGCACGAAAATTTCTTTATCCAAATATCCGAAAACCCTACATGTGGAGGATCTCACGTTTTTGGCTTTAGACTTTTAAATTGTTAAACAAATTTTTTTCGGTGAAAAGTATTTCATAGATTTAAATCCCTAAGCATCTTTATTTTACATCAATCTATGCAGAATTTACCATCTCTTCGATAATATTAACTAAATATTGTTGTCTCGGGTAACATGGTTATATGACCATTCTTGTAATAATTGCAGGATAACATTTGGTTTGTTTATGGTATCTCTCTTTCAAAATTGGTCTTATTTCCAATACCAGGTGCTCCATTATCAGTGGCAGTGGTAGAACATGTACCGATGGTGCAATTGGTAAAATCTACAAACAGCTATGAGGGCATCGATGTTGATATTCTCGGAGCACTAGCTAAAGCGCTTAATTTTAAGCCGGTTTATTACAAAGTTAACGAAAGTGATACGTCCAGCTTGGGTGCGATGGAAAACAAAACTAATATTATGAAGATTATAGACGAAGTGGTAAAATCCGAACTAATCCAATACCAACAATTAATGCTAAACACTTACTTTACAGGCGAATCATAATGCGCGCTTTGCTATAGGCGATCTTCATCTTTTTCAGAGCTATCTAGATCATATAGAGTTGAGCTATCCATATAACTTTGAGTGTTTGACATTTCTTACGCCTGAATCCTCAACGGACAGCTCTTGGCAGACCTTCATACTGCCCTTTAGTGGCGGCATGTGGATCGGCGTGCTGCTCTCACTGTTTATTGTTGGCACCATTTTCTACATAATATCCTATTTGAATTCGACACTAATGAGCAGCCAGACAACCAAAGGATCACAAAGTTTTTTTCGTTGTCTGCGCAGACATAACGCCTCCGGCCTACGCTTTGACGAGCGTACTCTACGCAGCGTTAGCTTTCGCATAGCGCTAAATCGACATAACCAATTCCCTGCAAGGAAGAATATTCAACTCGATATTTTTGATAGCTACTCCAACTGCATACTCCTAACTTACAGCATGCTCCTATATGTTACTTTACCACGCATGCCACTGAACTGGCCACTGCGTGTTTTGACCGGTTGGTATTGGATCTATTGCATACTGCTGGTAGCCACGTATAGAGCCAGTTTTACGGCAATTCTGGCTAATCCCGTAGCACGGTTGGTCTATTTCTGTATGCTTACATAATGTGCATTCAATTTTGTTGAACATTTTTAGTGTAACTATTGATACAGTGCAGGATTTGGTCCATGCTCAGATGCCCACTGCATCAGGAGCAGCCGAGAACCGGCAGTTCTTTCTAGATGCCAGCGACAATATGGCACAGAAAATAGGCGCTAAAATGGAGATTGTTCAGCAGAACAGTGAGCTGGTAAGTCCACATATAAAATCAGAATAGCAACGAGCGGTTGGAAGCTGTATAACTCCTTGCAGATCGCACGCATAGCCAAAGGACAATGCGCCTACTATGACAACTCTTACTATCTGCGTTATTTGCGAGTTGGCGGCGATAATCGCAGTGAGGTCGGCTCCACAGCGCTACATATTATGCGTGAATGTGTTGTCATCATGCCAGTGGTGATAGGTCTTGAGAAGAACTCGCCACTGAAACCACATATCGATAATTATATTATGCATTTGAACGAGGGAGGTGCGTGTAGATGAATTTATTTAACTTGAAACTTCATATGCTGTTACTCTCTTTCATAGGTTTTACTTCTAAATGGATAAAGGATGCTATAAAACGTTTACCTGCAGAAGAGCAAGCACCTCAAGAAGCGCTGATGAATCTACACAAGTTCTGGAGCTCATTTGTAGCCCTTGCCGTGGGCTACTTTATTTCGATTTGCGCCATTTTCGTCGAACGTTGGCATTTTAATCGTTTTGTCACTAAGCATCCCGTATATGATGTCTACAATCCCAGTCTGTACTATACCTTTAAGCGTCTCTATCCTGACTTGTAGAGGAGCTTTTAGATTAGCCAAGATTGAGATGTTACATCTGCTTATCTCGTATCTTTTTAGCCAATTTTATTCAAAGTAGCAGAATGGTTTAATTTGTAATATAAATAATAAAGGAAAAACATTATTGGTTATATAAAATTGGATTAAATATCTTTATTATGATTTCTTGGGAATCCCGAACGTAAGGATCTGACGGATAGTCTGTAACTGTAAGACGAGCGCTTTTAATTAAATTTTGATTTTAAATGCAAGTGCGACTGTATGAATGCAGTGCAAGTCTTTATAACAATTTCTTCGCAAAATTATGAGAGTATTCTGGTCAAACACCAAAAAAAGTCTCCAATACTTCAAGAGATCCGAAGGAGAAAGTGTGGCTGGATTTCAGACAACATGAAGAGAACCGCCATCGACTCCAAAGGTAACCGTAAAAAAGACTAGCAAACAACTGGACAGGATAGCGCTATGAAGCTTAGTAGGAGCGAAGTTAAAAGACTGGACTTTTAGGACTTTGAAGGGCATTTTCTTATTGTAGATTAAGCTTTCTGAATAATGTCGACATCTTACCTGTTACCCCGTATTAGAGTTTTATGCATTTAATCTACACCACTTAGTATTTTCACTTGAAACTTAACAAAGCAATATATTTGACTTGATGTGAATAAGGTCTAAACTGGCGAAGGATTACGAAACTTGAATTACACTGATTCATTAGAGCCTCATTAACAAATCCTCACTACAATTTTGAAAATTCGCCCTCCTAACGGGTTTGCAATAGTTACTTCCATTTCATGAAATGCCTGGACTTAAAACTCTTAAATCTAATTTCAAATATAATTAGATTTTCACCAAAATCGGTTATAATTTATCAATTTAATAAGTCGTATTTGACTCCAGGTTAGTAGACTGTCAAGCACCGCCTTGTCTATGAGCTATTTATGAGGAAATGGGAAAAATTTGTATGATTCGACACCAGCAAATAATTAGGTTTTTGTTTCGTTTTGTTCTTTGCAAGGACATAACCAAAACGATGATTCAAGTATGATTCTTTCAAAAGTTTGGTAATCTTTTTTTTTAAAAAAGCGTAGATTAAGGTTGGGCACGGCTTCTGTTATGCTGTACTACTATTCTGCAATAAAATCAATTAAATTGCAAGTACTCCCAAACACGTTCGATTGGCTTAGGTTAGCTTTGGAGATATCAAAACGAATAAAATTTGTCAAAAAGCGTTAGGCACTTCGCTTTATATCACTCAACCGATGTTGATTAAATTTTATACAAATTATATGGATACATTCAGAAACTACAGAAATAAATCACATTTTGTGCCAAAATAGATTTTTCTGAATCAATCCCATAGGAGATATATGATAGTGTATCAGTGTTGGATTATTTACCGATTTTGGCTGTGATATCTTAAATACAAAATCAAAAAACGAATACGTATAGGAGCTATTCAATCTATTAATTCGATGCATCGATTGAGAAAACTTAAAAACTTTAATAATTCGAATCGATTAGAAACAAACAAAATACAATGAATTTTTGATCGATTTACGCAAGCGATTTTTTGTCCTTTTTGACTTATATGTGATTATTTTTTATTTAATGCTAAGGAACATCAAAAAAACTCCTTGATGTCAAATCTGGTTTTAATATATGTTGGTAATAGTTTTACTTATTTATTGATTTGATTAATATGTTTTATTATATGTTTATAATAGTGTTAATTATACATAGTTTGCGATCGTTACGTGTGGTCTCATCGATGACCGTGGAGAGATTAAGAACAATGCTCTGGTAGGTGCTGCCAGAAGGTCGATACGGTTTGTGGGTTGCCAGATAGATCTCCAACAATATCTCTAACCAATTTATTCATCCAAATCTTTTTGAGTTTTTTTTGAAGTACTGAAATGACATTTACATTATATATGCCTGAAAAACTAAAGTAAAAATGTGTACTATAACAACAAGGTGGCCCTGATAGGTTTTTTTTATTAGTTTCCGAATATTTTTGTCGGAATGAAATTCCGAAGCATGCCCGTATACATTTATAAAGACTTTCCCTTGGCAAAGATGTATACGCATTGAAACTCGAAAGTCTTGGCTTATACATGATAAATAAATACTCGAACGTACTTGGCTGTACTAGTCAGATAGATGTATTCACCGTGATCGCACTTCCTAGCATTTGATATCTGCTTTTCGGATTGACAAACGTTATATACCTTTTGTAGAAAATATACATAAAATTTTTGAATTTAAATATAAACGTAAAAAATTCGGGATACACTGCTGTATTGCTGGCTACTAAAATATTTTCGACAGACAGATCGTATAGTATCGTATATCTTTATAAACAAGCGAGAACTCAGTTTTAAAACAAAAGCGACAGATTTTGAAGAAAATTGGATGCATGCTGGAGAGCTGTAAAAAATAGATTCATTCAAAATCATAAACTAAACTTGCAATATAATCTGGTTGCTCAGACTACCATCATTTTTGGGGATCTAGTTGTTTATACATTTAGTGGTCAGTGGAAGCACTTAAAGTAATTTAGGTATGCATTTTTCTATCCAACATACGATATTGGTTGATCGGTTTAAAATTTTAGATATATATTGACTTGGCTAATGATGGCGAAAAGAAACCCGACTTGCTCATAAAATACAATCTTGTTCGAGTGCTTCGGTGCATAAATCTGTCTAGCTGTAAGTTTACTGCTTAGTTAAAAATATTTGAGACATTTTGGAAAAAACAAAATTACTTTAAAATGTAAACTATTTAAAGATGATTGTGAAATGTAATAAAGTAAGAAGACAAATGGGTTTGCAGCCATCTGTTAATAAAAATGAAGAAAGAACGTTCCATGGTAACAGCATTGTATTCATTATATAAGAAGACATATAGCCACATGTGTACCCCTATTTCGCATACAAGTTGTATATCATAATGTCTTAAGTGGAAACAAATGCTGTGCGATGATCAAATTTTCAAGACTCATGCCATTTGGTAAAATTTTGGCATTTTTCTCCCTTTGTTTACAAGTGATTTCATAATGAACAACAAAATTCTTTATTGCTACGCCTAAAACATATTTAAATATTCCTAATGTTAAATACTCGTAAATAATATTGTTTTTGAATGCCAAAGGGGAAGGTGAACAAAAAATGATAATAATTAATAAACTTTACTTCATCTGCAGAAATTCTTTTGAATGAAACAAAGAATGGAATAATAAAATTATATTCAAAAGCTTCAAAAAATGTTCATTGTCTTAAGCATTTGCAAATTAGTACACAATATATACTTAAATTTAAATGTCTATAGATGATGGGTCTGTGGCGGGTTGTCTAAGAAGTTTTAAGAAATTCTGATATAAAAATATGTTTGATTTTATACCATCTATTATATGGTAACTTAGCGCATCTTAAAAATGTATCTAACAGCCAGAAGAACAAGTACTAGAGGTTCATATAGCTCTGTTTGTAAAAACGTCTTCATTACGGAAATGTGAAGAGCTATGGTAACCAACTTTTCAAAAAAAAAAATAGTTGTTATCGAGGGAATTTTAAGCGTATTTTAGTTTCTTTAATATCGGGGAATTGACAGCTCACATAAGTCTGCTTTACCTCATTTGATATGATAACCGGATTCGGCTCAACTCTATTGTACTGTAAACAACCAACTCAATGAAACTATTGTATATAATAAATAAATTAAATAAAAAAAATATAAAACATAAAAATTGTTCAAATGTTTTGTTGGTTCTCTCTGCGCTTTATGTTGTTTTTTTTACTTCATTGACAAATACCAAAAATTCGCATAGATCTCTGGTATTCTGGTAATCTACGAACAAATAAACTATTATCCTTTAAAGACAAAAAAAATGTGTAATGCATTGCGACAACTTTTCAGACGGACCTCTTACATATTACATCCAAATAAGCAGCTCATTATAGCTAAATATAATTATAAATAACAGCAATTAATTCTTTTCAGAGCGTTTATCTGTATAAACAAAATATATATACGTTTGGCCATATTTGTGCATAAATTATATTTATTAGCCAAAATTGCATAATAACTTTAATTTATTGTTTAAAATTTCTCGCGTTTTATAGCAAAATTTTGTTTGTTTCTGCCTTATTTCACAGCTGTTTATAATTATTTTGTGTTATTTATTTTTAATTGTTTACATTTACATTTAAATTTAATTTAATTAGATTTGTTTTGTTCGTTGAAGTTGTATTTTCTTTTTTTTTATTATTCAATTTGTTGTCTAGTTGAACTTCTACTACATCCCGCCCATTCGAACGATTTCCTCTTGCTTATGCTCTTGATTTGTTTAGTTTTCAACATTTTACAAATTTTACAAATATCTAATTGGCGTTTCCGTTGTAGACTCGATCCATGCCATAGTCTTCGAAAATCCAAAACTTGTTTATATTTTTTCACTTTTGTAATCAAAATTTATTTCTGAAAATGTTTCAGTGTACATTCCACATTTTACACATTCCCAAACTTAATTTGTTTAATTAGTTAATGTCTCGGACAATTTATTGTCTATATGTAGCTGGAACGATTTTGGAATAAATCCTTTTTGAGGACTGTGCGGTGTTAGTTGACAGCACTAGATTTTTTATCGTTGAAAATGCTTTGATTTTCCGCAATTCTTAGTTACGAACAAAATTTTGAATCCTGAGATTAAATACTAGAAAATAATATGCAGGATAAACTAATTGTAGAGAAATTATAAAACTTAAGATCCAAGGTGTATTGAGTAAATATTTAGTCGAAAACTTATTGAAAATAAACAATTAATACAAATGAGCAGTTTTCCAATACCTTCTACCTTCTTAAGTATAATTGAATATGAATATATGGTATATATTTTAAGGATAACAAAAGTATGATGTGGTTTCTTATATTTCTTGCCTTTTTTTTTGAAAAACGTATTCTTTATGTATTAACTTTAAATTATAGAGAGAAAAATATAATAGAAAAAACTTATACTGACGTGTCAATTTTTTACAGTTTTATTTAGGTTGAATTCGATTTCTTAATAACTTTTTCAGAGAATTGTAACCAATTTTACCATCCATTCGGCTCACTGACGTTTGTGAGTCTTGCCAAGAATTTTATAAGTTTAAAGTAAGTTTTTCTGAAGATATCGTAACAAAGTTAACCAAAGAAACGTGTTAAGAAGTACATGATATTTGATTGCAGCAATATGTTAAAGGGTATCGAAAATTCGAAAACAAATTGACAATGCTACTGATTTGAAAGCAGATATGTAGAAAAGGGTATATTGTTGTATATTGTTATAAACTGAAAACATTGTTATTGATTTGATAGCGCAAATGAGGTAAAGGGTATGCCAAAGGGGAGTACTTGAGCCATGTTACAGGGAATGCCAAAGTCGTGTACAACTGACTTTATCCGACGCTATTTTTATATGCAAATGGAAATTTCTTAACCATTTCTACTTCTATGGCAAAACGAGCACAATGCGGATGTAGTCTATTATCCATTTGTTACAGATTTTTTTCCAGTCGCTCAACCAACGCTACTTCGATCTACCATAAGTTTGGGCGCCATCGAAGTTTTACTGCATTGGATGCACTTCGCCACCTTAGTCTCCGTTAGTTTTGCAAAAACATGTGCTATTTTAACAGTGGCTTCCAATGTCCATTTTAGCAAATTAGATCAAGCAGTCATTGCAGAATGTTTCATACGCACGCTTTATATAGTTTATTATAATAATTATAAATTCGATTATCATAATCGTCTTATTATTAAAATATTGAAGGTGTTGGGTCGACCACATCACAAATGAGGAAGTCCTAAGAAGAGTCATTAAAAGCAGGGAACTTCTTAAAACCATCAAACGCAGAAAAGGGGCATATTTTGGTCATGCAATGCGTGGCCCCAAGTATCAACTACTTCACCTCATTAGGGAAGGTAAAATTGAGGGCAGACGCGGCATTGGTTGGAAGCAACTTTCTTGGCTACGGAACATCAGAGAATGGACTGGAATAAGAAGAGCTGAAGATCTTGTGCACCTCACGACCAACAGAGAGAGGTACTACAAATTGGTTGCAAACATATATTAATTTAAAAAAAAAATTTGAAATTTTGATAATTTCTTAATAATAAATTTCGTGTGATCGCTTACATCATGTATAGGATCGCAGAAGAGAAAGAAAAGAATTGAAGGTGTCAAGAATCTTGGCGAAGATACTGTAAAACAGTTAGTTAAAAAGTCAAAGATGAATAAAAATTCTGATTCTCTAGGAAAATTTTTATAAATGCTTTCCAAAGTCAGTCCAATTTTGAAGTCAGTCAATCAAAAAGAAAACGAGTTAAATTTTTTGAAGTAATAAGTTCCAGTACGTCGCCTGCTGAAAACAAAGCTCAAATTTAAATGATTCGATTTGTTGATGCAAAATATGCTCACAAGATACTTGATGAATAAATAATACTTTCGCGTAGAACAGTATATTCTAAGTTATACTCAATAACATTCAAGGAGTTTGTGCTTGTATCTCAAGGCAGCATACTCCTCATACACTGCTAATATGCCGCTGCCAAGTACCCCAAACTACATCATCTGCATACATATAGATGACACAGCATTCATCATGACACATAATTAAGAATAAATAAACTATATAATAGTAATTCTGGTAATTCGCTTGATTTTATGTGACTTTTATGCGTGCTTCAATTTCCGCCAATTTTTACAATAATTTGCTTTATGTATGTGTTCATTTTTTTAAATCTATTATTCTGAGTTTCAAAGTAATAAAATGATAAATTAATAAGTACTCGGGGACGATTGCGTAAGTTTGACATATTTAAGTGAAATATAATATTTAATATTTCTGTGTAAACAATGTAATATTTTTCTTGCTGCAGTAATTAGATGGCGAAGGGGCCAACAATGAGGCGAGCTTATTATGCTGCTCGATATTTTTGAGCTGATTATATAGATATTTTCAATGTGTTTGGCATGAATTTATTTAATTTTAAACAAAACAGCTGACAGGATTGGCGTAGTTTGCACAAATTTCTGCTTTGTAAAAATTGAATTCTATTTAATTACTT
The DNA here is from genome assembly GCA_035046065.1 of Chymomyza procnemis. Classification (NCBI taxonomy): domain Eukaryota; kingdom Metazoa; phylum Arthropoda; class Insecta; order Diptera; family Drosophilidae; genus Chymomyza; species Chymomyza procnemis. The sequence goes on along the minus strand of JAWNOJ010000013.1, from coordinate 26,371,726 downwards.
AATATCCACTAAATATCACATTGATATATGTGAGGTCCCCTCTTCTATGGGAGCCTGCCGGCTTAATCTAACCTAATTACTTACTATAAGAATATTTGGCAGTACTTTGCATCTCTATACAATCAAATTCGCAAGATTTTACTTCCGCATAATTTTGAGATAATTTCCTTTGTTTATTTGCGATGTATTTGTAAATATCGCTTACTCTATCGATAAGTTATCGTATGGTTTAATCAACTGAATGCAAAGAAAGATAGGCAAAATTTGCAAAATATATATTTTCTTAATTTTTTTAAGCTCAAGGAAAGAATAAAATCCTGTTTCCGAATAGTTTTGCGACAGGTTCCTTTGTTTATTTACGATGTATTGGTATCGATCTATTGATCAATTTGCGCACGAATTAACCAGCGAACTGAAAAGAAACATTAGCGTTATTTGCAAAAATATATTATCATAATTAAGTTTAATTTTTAAAGCTTAAAAAAATTTTGGGAGAGTTTCCTTTGTTTATTTGCGTTGTATTTGAAAATATCGCTTATTCTATCGTTCAATCCTTGTGCGATTTATTCAGCGAACCGGAAAGAAACATTGGCGTAATTTGCAAAGATACATTTTCCTAATTTCTTTATTTTAAGCCTCAAGAAATTTTCGCATATTTTTACCATACTTTCCTTTGTTTAATGGCGATGTTTTTGTAAATATCGCTTACTCTATCGATAAGTTATCGTATGGTTTAAACAGCTGATTGCAAAGAAAGATAGGCATAATTTGCAAAAATTTAAAAAGATCCTTAAAAAAAGAATATAATCCTATTAACGCATATTTTTGCGCTAATTTCATTTGTTTAGCTGCGATGTATTTGCAAATATCCCTTAGTCTATCGATTAATTATCGTATGGTTTAATCAGCTAAAGCTTGTAAAGAAAGATAGGCATAATTGGCAAAAATATATTTCTTAACTTTTTTAAGCTTAAAGAAAGAATAAAAGCCTGTTTCCTCATATTTTTCCGATAGTTCCCTTTGTTTATTTGCGATGTATTGGTATCGATCTATCGATCAATCCTCGTGCGATTTAATCATCGAACTGCAAAGAAACATTGGCGTAATTTGCAAAGATATATTTTTATATTAAGCTTGAAGAAAGAATAAAATCTTATTTACGCATATTTTTGCGATGATTTCCTTTGTTTAGTTGCGATGTATTTGCAAATATCACTCAATACATCGATAAGATTTCACATTGATTAATCAGCTGATTGCAAATACAAATGTTTAAAATTTAAATATAATTACTCAATTTGTTTATTTTAAGCTAAAAGAAAATTAATGAACTATATTTGAGAATATTTTGCACACTTCAGGGAAATAGAACGTTGAAACGTTTTGCGTAGACCGTGCTAGAAATGATCTTTTCGTTTCTGCTGTGAGGACCATCAGTAAGACAAGTTTATTGTCCTGCTCGATGTTTTTAAGCTTTATGCTGCACTACGAATTTATTTCTAGTATTAAGTATTTTGAAATTATTACTAATACAATCACAAAGTGGTTGGTGCAAAACTATTTTGATTTTAATTCCAACAGCTGATATGGTTGCCGCAGTTTGCACAATTGTTTGTGTTATTTTTTTATATTTTATTTTCATTACAAGGCTTCCTTGTCTTTATTAAAAATGGTATTTAATTTCTTAATATAGAAATATTATATTATTTTTACTATATTTATTGCATTTAAAACGACTTAAAACTTTTTGTTACAAATTTGGCTTTCTTTGTGCAACACAGCAACCCTGCCGCACACATGCATACATAAACCAAGCAGAATGAAAGTAATGAAATATATTAATCACCTAATATGCAACATGAATAAATATTAAAATATTATGCAACAAAACAGTAGGAATTAAACAACATAAACCATAAAAACCGCAGAAATGCATATAGATCCCTAAAAGGGAGCAGAGCCAAAAGCTTTAGCATTTTTGTTTGTTTCTTTTTTTTTTTTTTTGAATTAAAATTCACAAGTAACTGATATTCACATACACGCTTATGCACGCGTGAGGATGCGCGAGTTTGCGTGATTATGCGCGATTAAGCGTCACTAAACGACAAACTTGCCATTTCGATTTTGATCTTCGCAAGTAAAACAACGAAACGTAAGCTCGTGTCTTTGGTTTCAAAATTTACTGCGCAGCAAAAATATTGCATTATCTTTTAACTTTTCAGATGTCAACCAACCATTTTATATTTGACGATGACTCCTGTGCTGCAGCAGCACAGGCTATAAACTTGGCATTAGGTGGCCGTGGTCGTGGTGGTGGACCACCGGGTCTTAGCCATGGTCGTGGCGGTGGCGGCGTACCTCATCGTGGTGCAAATTATCGTGGCGGTGTAACTCATCGTGGTGCAAATTATCGTGGTAGCGCGCTTCAACGTGGTAACCATCGTGGCGGTAGCGCTGTCGGCAGGCAAAGTGCCCCAATCTACGACGCTACCACGGATGTGGCTACGTCTACCGGTGGTGGCGAATGTCGCGGCGGCCGTCGGTCAACTGTGCCGCACAACTGGACAAGCAACCGTGGTCGCGGTATGCGCCAAATTTCGTACTTTACGCCACCACGGATAAACGCGGCACACATGACGCAAATAGCCTCATTGCGAGTCGCATACCAACGCTTGCACCAAGCCATGGCCGGGCTAAGGGCACGGCAAGCTATTGCACGCGAAGCTGCCAACGCCCGCTACCGCCGAGTTGATGTAAGGGCCCAAGAGCAACAGTTGATTTTTATTTTTGTATTTATGTAATTAATAAATGAAGCTTAAAAATAATTTGAAATGAAATGAAATAATTTGAATGAATGAAATGAAATTTAAGTAAAGAAGTAAATATTAACTTTAAATATAAATATAATATAATAACGCGCAATTGTTCATTATTTCATTTCACTTTGTCAAGGGTCAGTCAATGCTGAAACGTCATAAGCTGTGGTGGAATATGGCATTTCTGTAAGCGAGACGCCAGCGAGTGAAAAATGGCAACAAACGCTAATTTTGTATGTGATGCCCAGAAACTAGCAATGTTCCACTGAGGGTGAGAGCTGACAATGTGACCTATTTTTTGCACGCATGAAGTGATGGCTACAAAAATACTCTTGCTCGTTATTCTCGCCTTTTTATATGCATTTGTGTGTGTTGAGGCCAAAGCATTTGCAATATGTCATAGCGGAAAATTGTAAGGAAAGTAGGGTATGAGTGCCGAGAGTTAAAATGTTGAAGCCAAGTGCAGATGCACGAAGATCGTATAAGCTCGGTTTGTATCACAATTTAATTATATACTATAAGTATGTATGTATATAGTGTAGATGCACTATTGGTAAATTTTCGAATGAAATAAAAACCTTTTGTTTACAATTTGAAGACCACGCAGTCTTCGCTTGTTTTGCAAGGCAAGCACTGAGCTTAAGCTATCGCAAGTAAGAATGTACTTGCAGTAACTATATGAAATCAAATTGTATTTTATATGCATGTATTTTGAAATTTTTATTTAAAAAATATTTTAAAATATTTATCTGCAGAAATTGTAATTTTATTATTTTAATTAAGATTATCTTTAGAACTGAAGCAAAATACCTACGCTCATTAAAATGAATATTTCTCAATAAATATTTAATTCAGAACTTTAGGAACATTTACAAAAAATAGCACTACTGTATTTGCTTAGCACTAGCATGGCTAGCAAATAAATAGACGCTATTTGCTTAAGTAAAACTCTCTGAAAAAAACACCGTCGCTGGGATTTGTGTATAAACTGTAGATCCTTGATTCCTTCGAACAGCTATTACTAGAGATATCTGCAGGCTCCGCCTTTGCAGTAAAGACAGCATAGTCAAGGGGAATAATGGTAGTTATCTTTATTTGCAACAAAAAAATGTTTGTACAAATTAAATATTTTATAAATATTACTTTTGGAATTTAATTTTTTCTTCTTTAAAGAAATGCCATTTTTCAGCTTAGACTTGCACTTGGCAAAGTGAAATGAAATAATAAAGAAATACACGTAGTTTTCTTCTTATTTAAAATTATTTAAAAATTTGTGATTAAAATTTAATTTAAATGTATTTTAATTTAAAAAAAAATTGTAAATTAAATAATTGTTAGAATAAAAAACAACTGTCGCTCTTAGGCTACTGCATCAAATCGGTGATCGTGCGCGTTGACAGCTCCGCGAACAATTGCTAGCCGTGACCCATCTCGCCCATAGCCCGGCGCAAGCAGCGGTATTCTTCTTGCAACGCCATCATTTCCGCCGCTTGTGCCTCTTTTGTCGACAGTGGCATAAATTGCTCATATTGGCGTCTACCGCGGCCACGGTTTCTTATCCTGTTGTGCGGTACGGTTGACCGGCGCCACTCACCACCACCGGCAGACATAGCAGCACCTGGGTTGGCGTAGTCCATTGCGGCGCTATGTCTGCCAGCATAACCAACTTCGCGACCATTGCCACATCTAGGCCAGCTGCCACGATAACTTGCACCACAATGAGTTCCGCCGCCACAATACCTTGTACCACGGCGTGGCACGCCGCCACCACCACGACCGCGAACAAGATCACGCCCGCAGCCACCAAGTGCCAAGCCAATAGTCTGTGCTGCAGCAGCAAGTTCGTCCTCGCAGAATACAAAATAATTTGTCGCCATCTGAAAATAAAAAACAATAAATAAAAATTGCCACCAAAGACACGGGCTTACATATCGTAGTTTTCCTTGCGAAGATCCAAAGCGAAATGACAAGTTTATCGTTGCAAACTCACGCCAACATACAATGCACACAGACAGAACAAACGATCAAGTGTATGGAAGTCAGTTAAAATGATATATTTACTTAAAAAAGAAAAAGCTCCAAACGTTTTGAGTAATCTTCGCCAAAATATTTGAAAATTGCGATTGCAATAAAATAAATAAATGCATTTAATGAAAAACAAAACCATGTCTCGGATTATCAGTTCGGTTTTAAATATCAAATGCGGAAAGCTGCCTAGTTTCAGATTTCGACTGGAGCTGGAATACACAGAAGCATATCTTATTAATATCGAAAAGGCATTAGATAGTGTCTATCTGAAGTTTTGATTTTAACATGCTTTGAATGTTTTTTTTTTTTACCAGGCATGACCCAATCCCTGAAGAACAGATTTAACCGCTTGGATATATATATGTTTTTGAGGTAAAATTATCTTTTTAACTGGTGGTTTATTTTGTCTGTGTGCATTAATGGATTTATGTAGGCGCTTGGGGTGTTTCAGATAAAAATTCTTCTCAAACTTTTCGGTCCCTTTTCGATTGAAGCGACTAGCGTGAGCTTAACGACAACAAAGTCCATGGCCAAGACCATGTCGTTTTTTGAAAATGATCTTTTAAACAGTTAGTTCCCTGTATTTACAGAATCATAAGTACAAAAAAAGTTAAGTTTTTATTGTTTGCAATTAAGCACAATCATTTCACAATATCATTATATTTTTATTAAACAAATATAAAGTTAACAAAATAATAGCATTTGCTAATGACATAATTGTTTTTCACTCAGACAGTAAAGTAGAACAAATTTATTAGAATTTACAATAAAAGGTCGATGTATTTTGTAATTCCGCCAAGAATTGGAAGCTTCCCATTAGACTTCAAAACAAAAATTGTCAAATTTGAACAAAAATTCAAATAAAAATCGAGTTCTAAATCAAAAATGCCAAGAGTTACTCAGAAAGAGATTCTCAATGTATTTCTGGGATTTTTCCAAAGATCAATAGTATATAAATCTTTTCTCAAAAATTATTTTTTTATTGATTTTTTTTTTTTTCCTTATTATTCCGCTTGGCAACTTAGGGCCTCTACAAGAGCCATCCATCGAACCCTAATTTCCGCCGTCTGTTTTTAGCTCTGTCCCATGTTCGCCTGGGTCAGTTCTTGGAGGATGGACCTTCTCCAGGTCGCCTTGGGTCTGCCGATCCGTCTATTGCCTTGTGGATGGATGCCAGCTATCGCTATCTGCAGTTTCTCCATTTCTTCCTCGAACTGTGCTAATCTTGATGGTTCCTTTTTTAGGGTTCAAACGTTCCATTGTCCTATTTTTTGATATTGATGTCATTGAGCGTTGTAGGCGAGATATTACCGCTGCGTTTTCCGCAATCGAAAAGCAGTCAGCGAAAGTGTGTCTTGCGGTCAACGAAAGCATGATAAAGTATATGCTGGATGCAGGGTGCCTAGGCTTCCAGGTTACATCAGATGGCTATACTTGTGATGTTCATTTACCTTGGCACCGCCTTCAACACCGATAATAACATCAGCTTGGAGATTAGGCGAAGAATCAAACTTGCCAATAGGTGCTACTATGGTCTCAGTTAGCAGATGCTTAGTAGAGACATCTCCCAATTGTCAAAATTAACGATCTACAAATACGTTCATCCTGCTCGTACTGTTATATGGCGCAGGGGCATGAGTTGCGATTCGAACGAGTGTTCGAGAGACAAATTCTTCGCAAAATCTTCGATCGAGCGAACCATAAGCTGTATGAGCTCTATAACGACATAGATATCGTCCAGCATATTACGGCACAACGTCTGCGTTGTCTTGGCCATGTCGCTCTTATGGACAAAGACATTCCAGCGAAGAAGGTTTTCGATGCGAAAGTCGACGACGGAAAACGAAGGGGACGATCTAAGCTCAGATGGTAATTAGTTAGGTCGGCTGTAACCCGATAACGGGTTGCCATGGCCAAGTAGAAGTGAGTCACTTCTGGCTCAGTAATCCCGAGAATGAGTTTATTGTGAGGGTATGCACACAAGTTAGGGACTCCGGTAAAATTATTTTATAAAAGCTCAATAAAATATAAACCATTTTTTAAACATTAAACCTACAATGACAAATTTTTGCAAAAGTCTTTAAATAAAATTATTGTACGTTTTTGGCAAAAAGTCTATACCAGAAGAGTGCCACACTTTGGGAAATATTTGAAATCGGAAAAGTTAAATTTGGAATCAAATCCTTCGTAGCAAACTTTTTTGCATACATTTAAAGTTTATTTCTGTAATTTGCTGTACGTTGTCTTTTTTGATATCGAAATTAATCTTAAATAAAAATTAGAGTCGTTTGTGGACTCTTCATTTAGAATTAAGTTAAAAAGTAGAGCACCTAAATGACTACTTTGTGATTAGTACTACTGACGTGACATGAATACCTGCTGGGCACGGTTTGGTAAATGATATTGATTGATATATAATTTAAAAGTGCAGACGGAAAACCCAAATGGGACATTTTAAGATCGAAAAGAGAATAGCTTGCAGATTCTAAACCTTTAATCAAATCGTCAGTTCAGATCAAATGAGTTTCCTTTTGTTTCGTAAAAATCATTATTAACAAGAGAGAAACGTTTTAAAAGATTAGCAGAACTAGATCGACGTTTTACAGACTCATATTTGATGGAAGATATCAAAGAACTAAAGTATTATTTTAATTGTGAAGTTACACTCTTCACAAATGAATAAAGTTGATAAAATTAAAGCATTTGCTGATAACATAATTGTTTATCACTCGGAGATTAAAGTAGCAACAGAATCTTCAAAAAAGAGTTCGAAGAAGAAAGTTGTAAAGTATAATAGCAAATGCGAAGCAATTTTTTTCAGATCGCCTATTAAAAAATATAATAAAAATAAAAGAATTGGAACATATATCAGTTAAACTCGGGCTCTGATTCAATAAAACTTCAACTCGTTGTAAATATTGATACATTTTTGTACATATTATATGATTTTTGTTAATTATATTATTTATTTTGCAATAATTTCTTAAATAAACATTTACAATTTAAAACAAGTATATTTCAAACTGTGCAAACAAAAGCAATGAGTGGAAATGGTTATTCACGAACTCAGCTGCATTTTAACTGAAGACGGAAATAATATGGCGAGAATATATCACTCACTGGCGAAGTCCAGGTTTTGAAAAACAAATCTCGGGCAAGGTTTTGGCATTTGCAAAGGAGAAGCAAACTGTCCACTAAAAACCAGCTTCTCTACAACGAGTATATCGGCTTCAACACAGTTGACTTGGCGTTAAGGGTTTCCTAAAAACAGAATAACTCATGTGTTGGATATTTCCATAAAAACTAAAACTAATTTTAAATTTAATTTTAAGCACTTTTTGTCTGTTTTTTTGTTTTTGTAGAATTTTATTTACAAAGCCTCGACGTGGAAAGGTCAAATTTTGTTTTAGCATTTTTTTGATGGTTCAAAGATTTGTTCCTTTGAACCAGAGGAGTTCACGGGAGTACATAGTTTTTTTTTTCGACTTGTGTACTTCTTTAAAGTTACCAACTTAGGCATATTTTTGCTTAATCCTGATACTGGACCAAATAGCGTGACTTAGCTTGCTCCTGCTTGGCAATATGAGCCAAATTCTTGGAGAACAGAATACCACTACCCCATTGACGATGGATCTCCACAAGACGATTATTGAAATTGGTCGTGCCAGCTCCTAAGTCTTTCCAATGTTGGCCTTATAGTTGGCATCAACGGTGGTCAAGGCCAAAGTTGTGGACGGCTGACGGCGTGTAGACGGCCCAAACGGGGCATTATTCGGCAGAAAGCTGGCAAGAATACAACCAACTCAAGAGCATCAGAAAAGCGAGCGAAAAGCTTTCTTCAACTTGGTGACTGTATTGATGCCAGCAGCCAAGTAGTCTGCCCGTCTTCTTCTGATCAGCTTTTCTGCGCCTTTTCTTTAGCTTAAGTAGCGTGTTTTAGATGCTGATTTATTCCCAAATGTGACATAGGACGGTACCTCTCCAAAAAGCTTGAATGGCGGTAGCTTGAATCAGAGATCGGGTGAGCTGATGCATTGGTGGTCACATCTTAAAAAGATTCTGCAACCAGCCTGCTGACATTGCACGCGAATATTTTGGGCCACCTGAGGACAAATCACGTTATATCTGAATGTTCTGGCCGGTGTCTAAGTTCTTGGTACGGTTCCTAAAGAACGGGGTTAACTTTCTTGACAACTGAATACTTGACGGCAAGTGATGCCTGGGCAACCTTGAAAGTAGTGAAGGAAAGAAATTCTATAACAAAGATATCATCCCCAAATTCGACAATCATTAAATTTAAAGATGAACTATTATCAAAATATTTCTTAGGAACTGCAGCAAATTTTGTAGATCCTTGAGAACATTTATTGTATAAAATTTTACACTCTATAGTGAAATAAAGGAATTCTAAATTTAAATTTACTTTAGAACTTTAAGAATTCGATTTAGATGGATGGAAAAAATGTCATCGAAAAATCCGACGCGGGAATCTTCACCTTTTAAGTTTTAAATTTTTCGGATTGTCGTATAATCATTATGCTATAGTAAATCCAGTATCAAACGTATAACACACAAATTCTATTATAATTTAAAGTATTAACTTTTACAAAAATATTTATTTGAAACTTCAAATAAGACCAAAACCTTTTATAATTATTCAATAAACCTATTAGTTAATTCTAAGTAGAACTTAAAAATCAATGAAAAATCCCTTGTGTTGGAGTTTTTGGATGAGTATTAATTTGTACCATATTTCTTTGAAAAAAAAAAACAGAAATTAATAATTTTCATTATCTTCGGCAGTAATCACAATAGCTGGAACTGAAAGTGGTCGATAACTTTGAGATTGGTGCCACCAAAAAGTCGGTGGAATTCCTAAGAAGTTCCGAAGCGGCAATGGTCCTGCGTTTGAAACTGCTAGTGACAAATACCTGATTGAAGCGAATGGCATAGCTTACTTTTTGGCCAACGACAGCTGAATCGTTGCTTCTTTACCATACTGAACCAGCCACAGGTTAAGGCTGTTTTGCACGATGTCAAACTTTGCCAACTTTGCCACCCTTTGATCCTAAGAAGTTTGCTGAATTCCAGTATAAGACCAGCGGCAAGCAGCAACAGCAGCCCAAACAGCAGGATGAGAAAAAGCCCAAGGAGCAAAATGTTGCTGCACACAAGAAGAAGAAGAAATTGGACGCCGCTTATGAGGCTTTGAGACTGAGCCCAAATCTTGGGATCCCTTCGATACCATGTCCCAATGGTACCTTTAACTTTGATGACTTTAAACGCGTTTACTCCAACGAAGTCCATTTTCTACTTCTTTGACAAATTCAATCTAGCTCATTATTCCGTCTGGTTTTGCGAATACAAATAAACGATGAACTGTCCAAGGTATACATGTCTTGCAATCTTATAACTGTCATGTTCTGGCGGATGGATAAGATGCGCAAGCAAGCTTTTGACTTGGTCCGTCTGTTTAGCGATGACAATAACTGCACGATTTCTAGTGTCAGGGTGTGGCGCGTACATGACCTGGCCTTAAGGCTATCACCCGATTGTTTGATCGACTATGATATTTATGACTGAAAGAAACTGGATGCCAAGAGCGAAGAGTGAAGAAACCAAGGAGCTTGGCACCGATAAGAATGGCCGTAAATTCAAACAAGGGAAAAATCTTCAAATAAATTCCAACTTCAAGTAATGCAGCAAAAATTGCGATTCACCAAGCGCAGTCTATTTTATTATAGAGCACATCACGCGTTTATTAGTTATAACGGAGACGGACCTCGTCTCCAAGACTGTGTAAATGCATAGGAAGATGTCTTATCTGGTCTTTCAATAGATTGCAACTTTTCAGACGACAATTATATCGATTAAAATTTTCTACATTTAAAACTGAAGCCTGCTTTTTGTAATCGCTTATATCAAATCCCGCAGAAGCTGTTTAATCTTATAAAGATAACAATAAATGAGAGCACATCACGCATCAAAGTTAACGGAAACACCTCTTCCAAACTGGTGTAAAATAGGGAGATGTCTAATCTGCAGCCATCAAGAAAAGTATCAAGCTCAAGCAACTGCAGTGGACTGGTCTTGTCCAAAGAATGGACCCCATTAGCCCAATTAGAAAAGTCTACCAAAACACACGCAAAGACGAAGAGGTCGTCCAAATGCTCGTTGGATAGACAATGTGAAGCAACGCAACATCGTGAAGAATGGAGTAGATTTCAAGGGAAGGCCAAGCTTCGACTAGGTACAAGTCAATTCAGTTTTTGAAATAATTTTATTTTTCGTTTTGTTTTGAGTTGTTTAAAATATTTTCAAAATAATATAAACATACATCGAATAAACAATTATTGCACTTATACAATAAATAACTTAATATGAATTTTGTTGTTTGTTTTAATTTTTTAAATATGCTTTACAGACTCAAACTAGATATAGTTTTATTTTTCACAAAAATTTCATAGACGGTTTAAAATTGTTTCATTTTAAAGTTACACTTTAAATAAATATATTTATATAGTTTTACTGCAAAATAAGTTTAATACGGCAGCTGCCCTTAAACGCTGCACAGACATGCACCAAGTTAAAAAAATTAAAGGATACTATTTGAAGCATTTAAAAAAATAACTATCAAAATGTTTAAAAAAAAACGTACTAATCAAGTTCGTTTCTACTTAGATTTTTCGCCTTTTCTGAGATATTTATTTGTTAAATATTTTATTTTAATAACTGCACTTGGTATTCGCTTTCCAAACATACAATACTCGTTAACTTGACGGCTTTTCAAAGTTTATTTAGTTTATTTTTCATTAGTTGTTCATTTTCATTTACTGCTATTTACTGTGTTTTTTAAGCTCCAAAAGCAGCACATTAAATGGTTTTAAATCTAATTCATTTATTGTTTTCAAATTCATATTGTTGTCACTTTCAAGTGATTTTAATGCTTTCTTCTTATAAACTTTGTTAATTAAATACTATTGTACAAAGCAGTTCTTAGGTATTAACATGCACCAGAGCTATGATAGACATTCGTATAAAATTATTGCAATCTCATGCTGACTTTAAACATTTGTACAAAATTACTTGTAGTTAAAGTTTATAAACGAAACAATTTTAATGTTTCAATAAGAAACGCTTTGCAAAGTCTTTTACAACATCGACAGTGTGCGTCTAGCTTAAGATTTGTTCGTATTAATTTTATTAACTTTTTAGCGCAATTATTGTAGCAATAGCAAGTCTATTAAACTATTTTGTGTATATTTCAGTTTGTTTGATTTTTTGTTTTATTGAAATTTGTTTTTAGTTTATTGCTGTGCTTTGTTTTACTAAAAAAAATATACATTTTTATAGCAGTTATGGCCATTTGGACCAGCCTTTGTAATATAATAATTTTGATTTTATAATTAAGCTGGCCATAATATTAACTTTAGTTCATTTCATTTGGCTAAACAATTAATTAAAAGCAGAGTGCTCGCTTAGAGCATGTTTGTTTTTTTTTTTGTTTTTTGCTAAACAAACAAAATTGTAGCAAAATCTGAACAGTTTCTACTTATATGCAGAGCATAGAGCTGCTTTCAAGCTTTAAAATACATAATACAGTATGTTATACATATGCTTTTGTTTTATAATTAATATATATTGTTTAAATATATATATCACTGTTGCTGGTTTATGTCTATAAGTTTAGAAAATACATATTAATTAATTCCTTGAATCACTGCAGCGCTGACTTGTCTACTCGTGTGTCATCCGTTCGGCTGCCGTTTCGAAAACATCATCAGACTCCTGGCCTGCATCATCTAATTCGGCCTCCTCGTAGTACTCGTCTGCATATTCACCAAATTCGGAGGATTCACCAAGCGTCCAGCCGTCGTGTTCCACGGAGTTTCGTGGACTGTAGTTCTGCCCGCTGCTGCTGCCTGTTATTGTTAAATTGTTTGCCGGCCGTTGAGTACTGAGACGCACATGAAAGTTTATAACAACAATAAAATTAGTTTATGTTTTCTAAATTATATTTAAGTAAAGTTATATGTTTCAAAAATGCAAATAAATTATGAAGTGTGTGTTAGGTGTGTGTGTGTCTGTGTGGTGTGTGTGTTTTATAGTGTATCTAGCAGTACTTGAACATATTAACTTGCAGCTAAGTAGTAAGCAGATAAAAGTTTGTAAGAGTTTTTAGTGTGTGTATGGGTGTGTGTGTGTGTGTGTGGTCTAGTGACTGGACATGTTCGTTTTGTTAAGTTGTTAGTACAAAACAAGGCAAACATTTTTACAATTTACAAAACTTGGCAAAAAAAACTTTAGGCTATAACACAAGGTAAGTATGGCACTGTTGTGAAGGTTAATTTTTGGTTAGAAAAGTTGCAGCAATTTACGTAAAATGACTTTGATGATAAGCTCGTTACAAGACTCTTTCAGCGTAAATGAAATTCCTATTGCTTTTACAGCTTAGAAAGCTCAACATTTAAATAGGCGTTGTTTAGCTTACAGCAACTATGGGTAGACCTTGAGTTCGCCAGCGAAATTTTGGTTTTTGTGTTTTTATACAGAAAGCAATCGACTGTTGATCCAACGATCATATAGACTTTATGGGTATAGAGTCATCTGGTTTAAGCAAAATAACATTGGGAAGCCGCGGTCGCGTAGTGGTTGGAAGCTTATACGTCTCTAAACACTAGAGTCGGTGGTTCGAATCTACTCTGCAGCACTGCTGCATTTGCCTAGCACTCGCATAGATAGCGCTTTTTGCTTATGTGAGCTGTAGGTCCATGTTCTCCTCGAACAGCTGTTAATAGAGATATCTTAATGCTCCGCCTTTGAAGCAATGATCATAGGCTAGGGGAACAAATATATTCAAATTAACGTGTAAGCTGTGCCGAAGCAGCTCCCCTCGCTTACAACGCTAACTTCAGCAACCCGCGTAAGCTATATTTAATAAATGTTAGCCTAACCCGAATTGAAATCCAACCAAAAAAAAACTATAACTTACACCAACAACCAGATGTTGATGTAATTCGTTTGACAAAACTATAGAAGTAAAATTCATATAGATGAAGCAAGGCACTTAAATCTGTACAGCTACCAAAGTATATCTGCATTTTGGTTGAGTTACTTAAGTAAATGTTTCTTTCACACAAAATTACTGACTATGAATATACTTTTGCAACAGACTGTGTGTGTGTGTGTTTGTCGAAGTATCAACGAAACGGCTACCAGCAGTCGCACAAATTGCACACATTCTTTGGCATAGCCCATAGCTGGTTAAAAGTCTTGAGCTGTTACAAATATTTATTACTTAAGCTATTTAATGAAACATGACAAGTTTCTTATGCGTTTGTTATTACTTAAGTACAGCCAAGACAAAAGGCGCACGCACAAGATAAACAAATTAAGGAACGAAGTACGTACGAACAATTCTTAAATATACAAATTTCAGACAATTGCACAAACTTAATGCAAAAACGGCAACAATAAAATGAGAGAGATGTTATAGTAATCTATTTAATGCAAAATATTGCTCAAAACATTTACTTTTTTTCAATTGCATTTGCCTGCGACGTCGCTTGAATGCAAAAGCCCAAAAATATGCAACGCTTTTGCAGCGTTCGTCTCGAATTCGTATGCTCGTTGTCGAAATTGCTCAAGTTTTTCATTTTAAACGCTTAATCGCTCATATTGCATATCACTAAAAATCGTTTCTAGTGACACAATGCTGCTGCCGCTGCTGCTGCTGATTTTGTTGTTAATAGCAATCATTATATATCCATATACTTGCAGTATTATAGATACTAGTTGTTTTTTGGATAGATAATACAAGTGGAATATTTGTTGTTTTGGAAAGATGCTTGAATGTTGTGTGTGTGTAGTAGTAGTAGTAGTAGTTCTTGGTGATGTGTACGCTTTTTTGCTTGGGTAGAGTATATTAAAAATCGGTTATAAGCAAACCATCCGTTGGTCATAACTGTCCACGGCGAAAGTGAGAACGTGAGGGTCTAAATAGTGTCGTTGGCGATGTTTGTTTATGTTTTGTGTGTTTTTTTTTTTTAATTTTCGTGTTTAGAAATTAAAAGAGAAGAAATTAATTAGCAAAATTATAATAAAAATATTGTCAAAACTTAGAAACGCAACCTGGTTTTGAACTACGGTGTTGGGAATTTTTGTGTACAAGCCCGCCAATTTGCGGCATTAGCTATTTGTATTATATTTTTAATATATATATTAATAGTGTTTGGCTTAAAGCTGCATAGAAGAAAGGTGTAAATTAAAAGTTAAGTATGAAATTAGGTGTAACGCACCTTGACCTCTAGACGCGATATAACCCACAACCTTAAGCTAATAATATGAATATAAAAAATATCAAATAATATTACAAATAATATAAGTACAAGTAAAGTTTGAGAAAATATGATAGTGGCTTGCTACTTTTAAGATTTTTCGTACAGTCATTCTTGCTACGCTTTGAATTTGATCAAGTAGAGGCTACAATTGCAAACAAACTAAGTATGAGCTAAGCTTAGGACTTCTACAACAGCTTCTATTTGTGCTTACTAGTTATATCTGCTCTGGCTACAACATTATTTTTACCTGCTTCTTTAGCTACGTCAATTCTCCAATCTTATAAAGCTTTAACCTGTTGAAATACACGTGACAAATTATGATAATATGTTTCAACATCTAAATTCCTTATTATCGTTTATATTTCGTTTAATTTTACAAAAGTTTACTCTCTTACTCTCTCTCTCTGTCTGCTCTACTGAAAGTAAGTCACTTTTTGATTTCGTTTAAATCCAACTCATTTGCAATTTTGGAGAACAAAAACTGTCGCCTAGACGACATCTATTGCCAAATGAGTTGATTTCCCGTAGCTCCTAACATTGTGCCACACGCAATGCTGGTATTACCTTTCAAAATGCATATCTGCTTCATCAGCATATTGTTGCTGCAACGTTTGATTCTGTGCCCGTCTAGCTTCCTCCTTTCTTCGACGATCCTCTGCTGCCGCCTTCATGGGATCATATGTGGAGCGTCGCTTCCACATGGCCATTTCGGCCTCCTTTTGTTTATTGACTAAAACAAGCATACAGCAATTTATATTAATTTCTTCCACCAACATTGCTAACTCGTTTACTTACCGGACGCATCACGACGCACTGCCGAGGATGCACGTGTTCCTCCAGACGCACCGCCTAATGAATTGGTGCTGGAATTCATCACTGATACGGCAGAGCGTACGCTGCGATTGCTAGCACGCGTACCTTCTCCGCGATTCAAACCCATGGACGAGGCACTTGGGCTGCGTTTCATCTGTTCAGCTGGCTTCAGTGTGCTTTTCGCATCGTTCTTGCGTAAGAAATTATTTGACTGTGCCGGCTTGTACTTGGATATGTCCATGTACTTGGGTTGCACGCGCTGACTAGCTGCAGTTTGTAGTAGTTGCTTTTTGGCGCTGGCCAAGGAGCTTGGCACTTGTTGCGCCAAACGACTAAGGCTTGTCTCCCGTGGCATGGATTGCCTTGTTCTTGTGCCGGCGGCCACACGCGGCGCACTTTTAATGCCACGTCGTGGCAATTCGGGTGTATTGGGACAAGCCACTAAGCCGGCTGCAGCAGCAGCCGCTTGTGCCGCACTAAGCTTGCCTGCCGGCGCTGAGTTTGGCTTATTGATTATGGCCGTTGAGTTTGTACTCGGCACGTTACCAGCGACACGCTGCTTGCTGCGTTCAATGCGCATAAGAAGCGCTTTATTGAGACGTGTGTTACTTAGTGGCACCGTTTCGTTGGCCGTCTCCAGTTCTTCCTCGCCACTGGAGTAGTATGCGCCCGTTGTGCCCAACTCATCTTCGTCGTTGATGTAGTACTGCAATTCGTTGTCATAGTCACTGTAGGCCTGTTCAAAGTTATTGCTGCTGGCGGACTTCTTTATCTGCGAATTCGTGGATGCTTTGCTTAGCCCCAACTGATGTCTTACTGCTGGAGGTGTGTATAGATTCTGGAAATTGGGGCGGGCCTGTCTACCTGCATGCTGCTGCTGCTGCTGCTGACTCATAAGTTTCGCCGTCGAAAAAGAACTCGAGCGGCGCAGCGGCGACAACGAGGCCGAATTGCAGGAGGCAGCTTCATGACTCGATTGCTTAAGCGGTGATACTGGCTCCAAATTCTCTACATCGTCTAGAGAATTCTTGCGACGATGCAGCTGCTTAAGCAGATATTCACCGCTTGTTAGCAGCTGCAATTGTGCCTCGTTGATGCTGCTGGTCATGAGTGATTCACGTGGCGGGCGTCCAGCCGCTGAGCGATGAAGTGGAGAGCGTCGATATCCCTGCTCTACGCTATGCTGCGGACTGGCGTGTGAGTGGGTGCCCGAATGCGCTGGAGATTTAATCGAGCTCTTGCGGGAAAGCGACTGTTGCAAATTGCTTATGGCTGCAGCTGTTTGTTCTAGGTAAGCGTCGGGTGGTAGCGCCGCCCGTGTACGGCTGGCACTGCGCGCGCGACCCAGTGTGTGCAGCGGAGAGGGTATCTTGCTAGGGCTTTTTGGCGGCTTGTAGGGCAGCTGAGGCTCCTGACCACCGTGGCTACACAACGCTGGATCGCTGGCGTAGTCGCAGTCGCCCAGCAAGCGATAGCGCTCAGCCAATGTGCGATTGAGCTTGGCGGCATACTGGCGTTGTTGATTATAGAGGCTGTCGTCGGTCAGTGAATCGTTCCCTGTATCCGAGCAATTATAGCTACGAGTCATTAAATCCTGTCATAAGAGGTAAAGAGTAAATTAGGTCAAACGTGTTGTCAGCATGCAAATCAGTGCCCTACAGCATTGCCGCTTACTCACCTGAGCCGCTGCATGCTTACGGCGACTACTATTACTTCCAGTACCATCCTGCGCCAAGCTGCGTGCACGTGCATTTCTCGCCCATTCCTGTATCCAGTCCTGCTTAGTCTGCGCCGTCTGTAGTAACGCCGTATCCGACAATTCCTTGCTGTGCATTGGAGCCGTAGGCGTGGTAGGCGTATCGGGTGGTGTGGCCAATAGCTGTCGTGTGGCTGCATATTTGGCCTCCTGAGGCGTATGCTGATGCGTCGATGTTGTGAACACGTTAAGCCTATACTCAGCCTTTTGATGATCTGTAGCCGTGCCGGCCAAAACTTGAGCATGCTTAAGCTTTGCCTCATTGCTGACATACTCGGAACTATCAATCTGTGAGGTAGAGAGGCTATGCGTGTGACGCGTCAGCTTGGGATATGTGTCTAGCGCACGCTGCTTAGCTAGAACGCCACTTGTCGTAACACTGGTGAAACAGCCCACATCTGCGGTTGGTGATGCATTATGATCAACAGCAGGTTGAAAGTGATCATGACTGGGTTTGGTGCGCAGCACACGTGACTTTAACTGCTCCAAATAGGAGCCGGCGCTTTGGTGTGCGCTTAGCAATAGTTGATCGTCCGCTGAGCTCAGCTTGCAGCCCGTGGACGCATTCAGCTGCTGCTTGTGTTCTTGCAGTGGCGTCTCATGGTAATAGCTAACCTCCAGCACATTACTGCCACGATTGCTAACTGCGGTAGGCTTCACAGCCAGCTGCTTAGGTCGCAGCTTCGCCGCAGCCGCTGCATTACGATCAATGTTCATGAAATCCTTTTGCTCCTCAGTGTAGTTATCGCCATCGAGTGTATAGGTGCCCGCATCACTAACAGCGTCCATATCCAAACCGTGTGGCTTGCCGTCTGCCAGCGGCGGCTGTGGGCACAACAAATCTACCTGTTGCAGCGCCAACTGCATGGCAGTGGAGCGTGGCGTAAATTGCGTGCGATTTGCCAGTGCATTGGCAGCGCCTTTCGCACTTGGTGGCGGCGGTAGTCTTGTTTTTGACGTGCGCCGCGCAGCTAACGGAGCTGCTGATGCCGCGTCTGCTGCATTTGCTGTATTCGCAGCAGCAGCACTGCTTGAGCTGCGTGGCGACCAACTATGCCGCTTCGAAGCGTCACGCACGCGTGACGAGCTGCGATCGCGTACGCGCATCTTTACCTGTACAGGCTCTGTGGGAGTGGCAGCTACAGAGGAAATTTCGGTCACGCTGCTGGCGTCCAGACTACTACGTTGCGAGTTGCGTCCACTATTTGTGCCAGCCTCACTTTCTAGCTTCGACAGTGAGGCTCCACGTTTGTGTCGGCTCTGAAAACGTTCCATCATGTTCTTATAGCGAGCGGCCTGCGCTGCTGCATCACTCTCCTTGGCATCAAAGTGATCAATGGTAAAGGCCAAAGCCGGTTTCGTTATAGACGACGTATTCGATTCCTCTTTCTCCGATATCTGTTCGTCGTCTGCCTGGCAGGTGACTTCGCTGTTGCTCTGTACGTTTGGTGATGGTTCAGTGAGCTCCGTACTATTAATGCAGTTATTGTTGTGACCGGGCCTTTGCTGGGGATTCGCTCGGTTCAACACGGCTGCAACGGAACCAACAGAAGCAACAGACATACAATTAAATTAGCATTTATACACAGTTATATTTTTCCACCATCATCAAGAGAGTGAAAACGAAACTAAGCTATGAGTTAATTAAACTGAACTCAACTCAACTGCAGTGATGGTTGCTGGCCATATGAGTGTAATATATTTTCACATAGTGTCTACGGGTGCGGTTCAGTTGACATTGAGGTTGGGGCGCCCCAAAACACAAAATACGGTTGGTATGCTAAATTACGCAACTTCAAGTTGAAAGAACTTTACAAGTTTCCTATTTCGACTTTAACAATAACATAATTCGATGGAATACAAAGATAAGAATATCTTTAATTTAAATAAAAAAATAATATATAAAAAATCAAAAATGTTTCCCTACTAATGCATTTTATATATTATTAAAATTAAAAAATAACTAAGCTGCCGTACTCCGTAGCACGAATTTGAACAGTTTATTCGATTTCGCTTTGAAAACGAATGTTTGTTGAATATTTGAATATTTTTTTACGAAGATTAAATAAGTTATAATAGACAAATGAATTAACTTTTCTCTACTTTAATACAAATATCAAAAAATACTTTTTAAAATGCGTTCAATGTATGAGTACACATTTAAAAAAGTTACTGTGTAAAAAATATTCAACTGATTCAGATCATAGATGAGCTCAAATGCAGCTAATAGTTTCATGAAAATGCATTAAATTACTTATGGGTCCAGCCAGGCACCATATGTCGCTTGAAAGATAAACGTAACACGCATCGTACGGAGTTTTAAATAAACTTTTTAAAAAAAGGCTGTGCGTATTTTGAATGTGTATTATAATTGAATTTGTTTATTAAACATAAATTTTTAATAATAATTTAAACTAAGAAACGACAAAAAGAATTTAGATGTAACGATAAAAATTATATTGTAAAAAATATCAAATTAAAAATTTTAATGTTAATCTGAAATTATTTTTTTTTACATTTATTACATGTACAAAAACTAAAATAAAAAAAAACGGTTAGGTTTTGTTTTACTTGATGCGCTGGACAAATACAATATGGCCATAACGATTAGAGCCCCATGTGCCAATTTGGAGGAGCCAATTGAATGCGCTCCTTTCAACCATCTCCACACAAAGATTTTTCAAGTGTTTTTGTACAAAGAAAAAGCAAAGAAAACGAAATAACAATTTGAGTTTAGTTTTCTATTTTATTAAATAAAGCTAAGTAAAGTAGCACACCGCACTATCCATCTAGGGGGCAAGCACTATTGTGATCTATGTCGGGACGGTCATATAAGGCGACCACTACACTTCAAGCGGAGCGGAGCATAGCAACAAGAGTTCGGTTAGAGTTTGTGTGCGTTTCGATTTTGTAGATTTCCATTCCATATTTGAACTGTTGGGTGAGAGGCGATTTCCAAAGTGCACCGTGTGTAAAATTGGCCATGAAACTTTGGTTTCCAACGAAAATATTTCATGGTGAACATTATAATAATTAAGTGCGCTTCTTTGTCTACCAAAAAAAGGCTATTGAAAGTAATTATTTAGTGCTTAATTAGGGCCAAAATATTCTAAAGGGTGATTTTTAGCACCTTAGTTTTTTGGCAAGTTTGTTTCTTTCAGCTGTTGCGTAATAAATACGTACAGTTTGATTTTATATTAAACCTTGAATCGACTTACAAATGACTTACAATTTTTCATTTAACAAAATTCGCGCATACATTTTTATTTCTCTCTATTTTCGCGCAAAATATTTTGTTTGATACACGAACTGAGGAGCAACCAGAGGTCCAACAAGTCGGAAGCTACATGCCACACAGCAAGCGAAATAATGATCCGATTGAGAGACGCGTACGATGAGCAGTTTAGAGATTTTCTTCGATAAAGTCGAAATTGCAAGTCAGACGAATACTGTAATACCAAGTGATATTACGTTTTTCTTTCAATTTCTTTGGAATCACGCAATAATATACAAATTATCAATAATGCTGGTAAAATCATGGAAATCGTTAAATCTGTACGTCATGTTAAGCATTGTTTCGATAGCACATGTTCTGAGCATTCCACAAACACCAATTGGAATAATATATTATGAATATGGGCAAATCTGGTAATCAGGCTGAGTTTAAGCTAAAAATTACCACAAAGTCGACTCGTTTACTGTCCACACTTGGAAAAATAATGAAAACAATCGCAAAAAGATAACAAGAAAATATAACGCCAGGCCACATATTTAGTTGGTTACTCGTCAAAAGCTCCGGGGAGCTCCGTTCTTTCGTATGCACTATATATAGTCCAGAAGTAGCTTCAAGTTACTACTATATATTACTGTCTATGGCGAACAATTTTGCTGATGAATTTATATCTAATATTTAGATATTTGATTTTGTGTGTTTTGCAAAACGATTACTCTTTATAACCAATACACGTTAAGTATTACTTTTTTTCTTTGTACCAATTCCATTGTAATACCGCAACTTCCGCAATACGATAAACGAACTTCAAAATATGAAATATAATTATTAGTTCAGCAGACAATTTGTTAATTTTGAATGTAATCGATAAAAAAACAAGTTTTTATTTTAATAAATCTGCAGGATCAAATCAACGCATACGACAAAATCTCATAAAATTCTTGCAAAATCAAAAAAATTCCATTAATTCGAAATCTTTAAAAATATTACCAGAATTACAATATATAAATATGCAATCACCCAATACTATACAAAAAAAAAAAAAAAAAAAAAGAGGAGAAAAAAAAAAAATATTTAAAAAAAAACACACGAATACAATTTTATATAAAAAAAAAAAAACAAAACACAACACACAACAACAAACACCCACCCTATATTTTTTTTTTTTAAATATAACCCCCCCCCCCCCCACAACCCCCCCCCCCCCCCCCCCCCCCCACCCGCAACGAGACCCCCCACCAACAAAAACCACACACCACACACACCCCAACACCCCCCCCCACCCCCCCCGCCCCCCAAAAACAACACCCAAAAAGATATGACCCCCCCCCCCACCAACACAACCCCACCACAAGAAACCCCCCCACCCCCCCCCCCCCCCCCCCCCCCCCTCTCACCCCCCCCCCCCCCCCCCCCCCCCCCAAAACTCCCCCCCCCAATAATTTTTAGGGACCCTTAACCAAACCAAAAAATGAACAAAACTTAGTTAAAAGTATAATTTTAATACTTGTTAGAATTGGAGAAGATTCAATAAATAAAAGCAAAACAATAATAAAAAAAAAATAATTTTTTAAAAGAATTCTCCAAAGAGATAACCGTAATCATCTTGGTGAGAATATAACCTCTTCTTATAAGGGCGGCTAAGAGCATGGCGCTGCCATGAGGTGCTGGCAAATGGTAGTCGAAGGAAAGTTCACTTATTAAAATTACCCTAATCTAAGGTAGTGCAAGAAGTCTAGACTTCAGGGGCGAAATAAGAGTTGCGGCTGCAGCTGTACAACTCTCGGTTAACATCAACGGGAAACCAAGAAGCATAGTAGCAGCAAGAGGCTCTTTCCTAGGTAACGATAATCAGGTACTGAGAAGGAATAAATAAACGATAGGCGCACTACTAATCGTAATGGATAACATTGGACTAAAAGATAATCTTTAAGATTACAGAAATGGATTTACTTTTTTTTGATGCAGAATACGCAGCTACGCCGTTAGATCTGTAAGTTTTAAACGAATTTGGTGAAATTGGAAACACACCTCAAACAAGTTGGCAAAATTACACAGGACGATTATTTAGTAGATAACAATTGGCAAGGGGTGCTAAATTTTAACACATTCTTGCCTTTGAATTTGTACAAAGTTTATTATATATAGCTCTTATATGTTCATACCAGAGATCGAGGCGTGCATAATTTTCCCGAAGGCAATTTAGACTTGGGGTCGGCATACACTTTGTGTTGGTAATAGTCTTGCTTATTTATTGGTTTGATTAAATATGGTTTATTATGTTTACAATAGTATCTATAACATATAGTTAGCGACCGATGCGTGTGATCTCGTTGATGACCGTGGAGAGATTGCACGATGCTCTGGTAGGCGTTGCCAGAAGGTCGAAACGGTTTGCGGGTTGCTAGATGCATCTCCAATAACTTTGCACCTATAGAACGGATCATTATCGGGCCTGGCGATGAATCAATTTAAATAAATTTAAATAAATAAAAGTTTATAGCCGAATCCGAAAGGCCGGGGCTTTAATTAATAAAAGTAATGATGTCAGTTCATACAATGCTAGTCAAATTCATACAGTGCTGCTGCGTGGAATCGAACCAACTATCTTCGGTTTTAAAGGCAGGAAAGCTGAACGGCCGCCTCATCAATTAATACTTTAAGAATATTTGTTAATCTCTCAAAACATGACACTATTTGCAATTAAAAGCTTTTCAAAGTATCATAAATACTTTTTTTCCCGCAGATGTCTCTTATCTACCACTCATCGAGCCAGAAAAAAATTAATTTCTAGTTAAATCTTTTGAATGCTGAGCATGAATTTCTGCAGAATTTAGTAAACAAACTGTGAAACATATAAAAAAAGTGAATTATTCAAGAAAATACTACAACTCAGACGCAATACTTTCAATGGAAACTTATCAGTTGAAGTATTCATCTGATTACAATATAATTATAATATTACTAGCGAAAGTTGGACAAAGTTCTTCAAAGTAGACGTAGTAACTTGAGCTGAGTAAAGATTTATCTAAACAAGCTAAATGTTGCTAGATCTTCACCAGCTACTCGCATTTGTCATCATTAACTTTGTTTGTATTTTTTTGGCAACAATCTACAAGATTTGCAAGAATAATGACCTAGCTTAAGATGATGACCACAATCTCTAGCAAACAATCGAAGCTTTCTCGGCTCTCACTTTGTTAAAAATACATTTTAATAACATTTATTTACATACAAAATAAAAACCGCAACCTATTTAAGTATTAAGTCAATTTATTGTTTTGTTGTTAATCATCCGCTGCAGATGACGTAATTATGCCTTTAACTTCAGAGAGTTCAATTAGTAAGCCAAATTAAAAATCAATTGACAATCGTTAGATTTGGCTAATTGTTAATTGTTCTCATGTTGAAAACAAGCAAAAACAAACATAGCGCAGCGATAAAGTTGTTATCGATTTTCATTGGAGAAATTTCGTCAATTAACTTTTGAAAATCACCAAAAACGTTCGAAACACTTACCAAATGCGCTTATTTGTTAAGTAGTTTGCTTCTATTTGGCAAACTAATTTCCTTAAAAAAAAGAGACAAAAACTGGCTTAATTCGCTTTACCGACGACTTTCGAAAGAAAAAAGAATGGACTGCCTAAAATCACGTTATAACAAAGCCAAAATATTATAAATACACCCTAGTGCCCAAATCCCCCGACAAAAGTACACAAAAAAGAACAATAACCTATATTTTTTGTTCAACTTTTTGTGTAAAAGTAAAAGCGTAACAATAAATTTACAAACAAAAGAGCATTTCGATGTGGTAAGGTGACATATGTTGTTGGCTTTTACGAATTGGTATTTGTGTTTTGGCCGCATTTCTAGAATTGTCAAATCAAATTCCGCCCACCTCAATTGAGGATTAGGAAGTTACAAGCAAAATGGGCACACTGGTCAGCTAAGTCAGTCCGTCCGTCCGTCCGTTCGTCTGTGTAACGACCAACTCAATAGTTACAATATAGTAGATACAATAATGAACTTAGTAAGTAGCGAGGGTTGCCAGTGATATAGGTAAATAAGAAGAACTTGATAAAATATAATTCTAGTAGGTAACACGACTTAAAATGCGCATTTTTTGGAACCTTTACAATATGTTTGTTTACAATGTTTTTCCAGGGTTTTTACAAGGTTTCTTGAAATTGAGCATGCTTTTTTTGAAAAGCTGAAGTTTTCTTGAATATTATGCAATTTTAAAATAATTTCTTGACAAGTGTTTTAACTCTATAAATCCAGTTTTAATCTGAATAACAAATGGCATTTAACATTTTCAATGCCAAACCTACTAAAAACTTTTGCAACGGATTTTCAGCTCTAAAGTTTAAAAGAAGAATTAAAAGTTTTGTTAATAAAATTGAGCAATATTAGTATAGAGCTGAAACATGCCAAATTAGATCATGAAAATTTGGAATTTGTAAGCCGATGTTACGTATGCGTAATATTTCAAACAAGCAGGGAAGCTCAAAACCCGTTGCACAAATCATGGACAATTAGGTTAGGTTAGGCCGGCAGGCCCCTAGGGGTGGGGACCTCACATAGATCAATGTGATCCTTAGTGGAATCATGGACAATTGAATACATAATAATATGTAAAGTCCCGAAATTTAGTTGATTAAACTAACAACAGAACGAGCAATGATTTCGCAAAAAAGAAATCGGTCGCCCATTTTGGCTACTTTGGGGTACCCTAAACCCAGTTATACTGCCTAAGTAGGCCCAAATCATGCAAAACCGATTTGCTCCATCGGTTCTAAAAATCCATAACAAAAATAGCTACTTAGTACCCAATATTGTTCTACTATATCTAGTCAATTATATGAAAATTTACCGATTTAACGCGTTCCAAACGCAAGTGCAGCCAGACGTGTCAAAATGCCTTAAAACTATAGAAATGATTCAGAACCAAGGACACTGGGTTTAGGTATGACTTGAAACTGAGAAATGTCGAGCGGCGTTTCCGTGCTTGAGAACAGCTTCTCCAAATGAAAACTGGTATGAGATTTCTTCATCCCATTGTCCATTACAATAAGCGCAGACAGTCTTGGGCCAAGACCGGACATAACTCTGAGCCCACAGCCAATGTCATCCTAAGCATTTGATTGGACCAGTTCTGTGTGATATATTACGAGCAGCTGCAGCCAAACGCAATTGTCTCAGAGGATCGATGCTAAAAGAGCCCAAGATATAAGAAAATACATGACAAACTCGCGACCCCATGTCGCAAAATTGGTCAAAAAAACGCTGAAACATCTGTTCCGATCGATGGCACACCATATAGTTAACGAGCACTTTCCTTCACATGAAGAACTAAAAAATCGGCTACTTGAATCAACTCGTAGCTCCTAGGATGAGCAGTTTATTCCTGCTGATGGATGGAGCATCAAGCGTTTTTCTGCTAGAAACCCTCAAATCAAATCACGAAAATAATCGACGAAAACAAAGTTCTATACCACAAATGACCTATTCGTTTTAAAAGATTCTTATTCTTTAAATTCATTACGAATTTGGACATTCTTCTTTGTTTCAACCAAACTCATTGACTTTATATGGAAAGATTTAGCTTCATATTAACACAAAAATATTAAACTTTTTAGAGAAATTGCTTCCAAATACTATCATAAACTTTGGTCGACGGCAATCTTAAGTTCTGGTCAGTTTAAGCTGGCTTTTGCCAGATTTATGCAAATAACTTGTAGTATGACAGCTACTTATTATGGAAGTCCATTAGTCATAGTGTTATTTTTTTGTTTTTTTTTTAGCTTTGTGGTTTCTCTTATTTCAACTCATTTCACAAAATATTTATGCAAACATTTCGACCTTAAGTATTTAATTCACTTGTAACATTTTCAACTATCCAAATAGACTTTCAATGATGACACAATAAATTTATGAAAGCATAAACAATCTGAAACATTTCAATTGATATAATGACAAACTAGTCCGTCATTCAATGTTTAAAGGCTTCGATTTTGTTGTTAGCAACTCTCGGATTTCAAAACGTTTATCATTTATTATAACAATTTACTAAATCTTGCACAAGCTGACAGTTGCCGTCATTATCTGTTTTTCATGCCGTACACGCAATTCAAGCGACCCAAAGTAAACCGAAAGAAATACATTCGTACATATGTCTAAACGATTATATATAATCGTATTGTACACACATAGATTGGTTCGTAATACATAATATATTCCAAGTGAATGACTAAGCGAACTTTGCAGCTGGGCCAGCGATCGTTTGGCAAACAAAGTCAATGGCTTTCTGGATGTTGAACGTTTTTTGCATAAATTCCGTACAAAATACGTTGCTTTTAAAAGGCGTTTAATAATATTATACTCATGCTATATAAGACATGAAGAATATTAATATATAATATATAAAAAATGTTTGAATAATTAATACTTTTTAGGTCTTTTAGAATTTAAGATGACGTGTCGCACTGAAAAATATTTTGGTAGAAAGGTTTTGCTAACAAAAATTTCAGTAATATGACTTGATTGTGTTATGAATCTCGTATGACAAAATTTTTAAAGCTTCAAAGTTGTCTTAGTAAATCTCGGAAATAGATTAACTTTTCATAAGATTCATTTATTAGTGAAGAAAAAAGATGATAGATTTCTAACAACTCAAAAGAATGCCGTTCTTAATCCAGATAGAACTCTATAAGAATCAACTAAGTTGGTTTATTTTCCTTTTAAAACCAATTTTAAATCCTATTTTGTGCATTGACAATACATTGATTTACATTTATATCCCTAGAGGTATCTCTTATAAATATCTGTTCGAAGAGAAACCAAACCTACAGCCGAGTCCAAACGGCGGGGTCTTTAATTAATAGATTTACAAATAGCAACTATTTTTTGCTAGTGCTACGAAAATGCGCCAGTTCTCGGTTGGAATCAAATCAACGATCTTTGGGTGTAGAGTAGTACGTTACCACTACGCTAGCGAGGCGGAAGAGTTGCTCCCGTAGTTTTCGATAATAATCCACTAATTTACTGATATGTACGATCCAGCGATTAAGTTCATTAATAAAGCTTAATGGACACATGCCTCTAACAAAAACTTTTGTATCTCGAAAATAAAGAATCTACAAGAGATTCATGAGGCACAGTTTAATGACGGCAACAAATCAGTCCAAATTAATTTATAAATGTAAAACGTCATCTATGAAGTCAAGTGTTTCTAGACATGTGTTTGCAATCCAATGACATCACTCGACATTCGGCATTTAAAACAATCAATTTATTGAAAGAGAAGACTGAAATATATTTTCTGGAATTACGCACAAATTTAGGCGAACAAACTGGCAACAAGCTGAAAGCCATATCGATTCTTAGCAAAGACAGTCTTAAATTGGACTTTTAAGATGATCAGATTTGCGTTAGCAAACAAAACCATAACATATTTATTCATTTATTATTATAAATAATAACTCGGTTACTTATCTTAAAGCTTTTATTCTTTCACGGTAAACCAAAAAAGGGCCATGCCATATTGATAACTATATATATATAGTACTCGTCTAGCGTCCCAGATATGAACTTTAGGGAGTAACTTTTTTTTATGAAATCAAATAAGAAATCAACTTTGAATATTTTTTTGACTTACGTATATGTCTATTTGTTGAAATTCTAAAATTGGAGGTGTTAGCGGAACCTTGATAAACCTGCACTTAGTCAAAATCACTAGCAAAGGCCCGATCAGTATGATTTGTGTTTTTATACCAAAACGAACTTCCGAGTACCTCTTTGTGGAAGACTTTCTCAATATAGTAAGTGGTCGAACCTAGATCTAGAAGATGCCTTAAAGGTCTTCAGACATTTGATCTTTAAAGTTCTCATATGAATTATTATATTAAAATTAAAATGCAAAAAAAATAGGTAGAAAAAGAGCTGCGACTCCCCTTGTAGACCCAGAACGCTTTTGCGGTTAAGGCACAGAGAATATTTCGCTGATAATAGGCAGAGACGAATAACAATACAGAAAAGTACTGGAAATGTCTAATCGGGCTTACCCGATTTGCTTATAGGATCTTATACCCTAAAAGCGGCTGAGGGTATGTATGCAACTGGCGAAGAAGAATAATTGTTGATATTATAAATTCGCATATATCTCTATTAATACGTGTTCGAAAAGAGCAGGGATCTACGGTTTATAGTCAAATACGAAAGTCGGTGTCTATAATAAATAAAGATTTTCTACTAGAAAAAAGAAAGGAAAGAACAATGTTGACCATTTCTAATAAATTCAAATATTTTACAACAAATTAATGCCAGAAACTTATTGACCTATCGTATTGTTCATGGAACATAGTTCGTAAATTCGAATCTGCATAATTTAGTATTTCATGTATACTGTTATACTCTTTTACCAGGGCAAGACAACGTATATGCTGTCTACAAACAGGGATTCACGGCGCCTAGTCATCCATGTTATAGCGGACAACTACACTTTATGAAGTAGCTACAAGTTTATGAATTCACCTACCATGGCGCCGCTGTGAACACTAACAACATCAACCGGAGATTAAGCAAAGAATCAAACTTCCTGATTCCTATTATGAAAGTCATTCAAGTATCTGGGGCGCAGCAGAAATATATTTCTATTATTTGTGAATTGAGAAGAAATCGATTTCTCTAGCATCTCAGTACATTACATTTTAACGTACTTCTTGAATTGTTTCTCGTAAAACCTTGTTTAATCCATTTCAGATACGTTTATTGGTCTCATGAGTTGCTACGTGATCTTATGGTATGGTCATCTTAGTAAGCAGATGTGCAGCAGATACTTCTCTCGATCGACAAAATTAACGCTCTACAAGACGCTTGTCCTGCTCGTGCTCTTATAATCCGCAGAAGCATGGATTGTGTCGGACAAATGCAGCTGCGCTTGGGGTATACGAGAGCAAAATCTTCGCTCCATTACGATTTGGGTACAACTTACAAAACCAAATGAATCATCAACTAAAGGAGCTCTACAAGGAAATATATGGCATGCAGCGTACTACGGCACAATGTCGGAAATATAAAAAAAACGACCTTCGGCACTACAATGACAGCATCGTTGAATTTCTACCCAATAACTGGGATCCCAAATCAGTTCGCGATACAAAATTCAAACCCAAATCGTGTCATAGGTGAGCACCCACCTGTAATATCCCCAACGGAAACAACGCTGCCTAGGGAAACACGAACCACCCTATTGCAACTAAGATCGTGATGGTTCAGGCTGCTTAAATCGTATGAAGCTCGGATCATCCCTAGAACAATCGGCCAGATTTCCGTTTACCTCCAAGCCCCCATGACAACATCTCTTCAACTGTCCGATCCGTCCGTTACAGTCCGCGATCTGTGCAAAACCCAACTAAAGTTTCCGGCTTCCTAGGCCTCCCGGACTTTAGGAATATGTAACTCTGCTCTACTTCCACAGGGCTACAAGAACAACTAAAACAATGTCAGCGTTGGCTCGGCCATGTCGTTTGTATGGATTAAGATGCACCAGCGAAGAAGGTCGATCGATTTGGAGCTATGACAGCATGGTGTCAAGGCTACCAAATATCATACTCCGATCTGATTAGAGCCCGTTGTTTGTAGACCTGTGTTGTCTATAAACTAGTCAGCTCTATGGCAAGTAGCCTAGTACTGTGGAAACTAAAGTTTATAAAGTTGTAAATAAACTTAATGTGCACCAACTTCTAAGGTTGGATACCAACATATTGAAACTATCAACATAATCAACTCTTACCACTGTGCACTCCAAAATGTGTACGCATAATTATTGCCATGACTATTGCAATAAATATTCAAGCATTTAGCCCTGGCCAAAACTTGAACATACCCGTGGAAGTAGTTTATTTTAAAAAAAAAAACAAATGCCAATTATAATCGTGAGAGCAGCAAACAATTTACGGCATAACAAAATTCATGCATTCGCTCGGAACGTACGGCTATACGAGATACTCCAAAATAAACAACGATTCATAGCACTTTGTATCTTAATTGTTTCTGCTGCTTTTTTGTTAAACAATTTGCGCTTACCTTTTTCAGACGGCATCGGAGGTGGCTTACCAAGACAAAACTTGGCATTTGAGTCATCAATGGCAGCGCCGAGACCAACGTATTGTGCATTGTGCGCATTGTTGACATTGGCCAAAAGGCTGGGGGAGCGTGGTGTTGGAGGGCGCGCCGTAGCCGCAGCTTTATCACTTATAATCTCAGCCAATCTTTTTGAGGTTCTCCGGTGTGGTATCCGCCTTTTCTCGGCCATCGGAGCTATCCTCATCGTCGTAGCTGGGCGGAATATGTTGGTTGGACATTTGCTTCGGATTTGGATTTATTGCTGTGGCTGGAATGCTTTGCGTGCTGCTGATATCAACATTATCTTCCGCTCTGGCTGTTGATGCCGCTGCTGCAACGACACCTCCGGCTGCTGTGGCCTCTGCGGTGCTGGTTGTTGTTGCTGCTGCTGCTGCTGCTGAAGTTGTTGTTGTTGTCATAGCTGGAGCTGCTGTTGTGTCATTTGCGTATGATGTCATGTTAAATGGCAGCAGAAAGTGACTGGGTTTGGCTTGGTCTGGACTAGGGGAACTTAACTTCTAGCGTTTTTGTGATGTTGTTGGTATTTTGTTACACCTTTTTTGCGTGCGCCACTTTTCTCTTTTTTTTTTTTTGATAATTAGTTAATTAATGAGCATTAGGTGTCTACATGCCGTTGCTACGTTTGGATACTACCATTTCTACTACCTTTTGGTGGAAAAAGTCTACGTTTGCTACTACTTGCACATGCTACGTTTTGTGCATGGGTTACAGCTAAGCAATACATTCATACAGTGCATCTGAAAAGTTTTGTTGAAACGCTTTTGACTTTGAGTAATTTGATAATAATTGTTAATAAACATTTTACTTAATGTTTACATATGCACTGTTTCAAGTTTAAAGTGCAACAAAAACAGATAATTGAAAAAACTTAAGGTACGTTTGAATATTTTGCATAAAGCAGCTGTAAGTGACGTTCTCTAAAAAATTTGCTGGTAATTAACTATGACTGGGTGGCACATCAAGTGTTTGCAAACTTAAAATTAAATACAGAAAGTCAAAATGTCATTAGAGCAGAAAGCAGGGCTGAAACATTGAACACTTGTTTTCAGTTGGCATATTTTTAGACTTTTAAAAAGTCAAATCAAATCGAAAACCACAGCCTTGAAAATATGCAAGACTGTTTATGTGATTAACCATTTTTAAAGAGAAGAATACTAGAATGTTGAATAATAACACACCTTCTGTGCGTTAATCTGAAAACATTACAGCTGTTGCTGAAAGTGTGAATCAAAACAATGGTAGATATCGACACCTCAACGTTCTCAGCAAATGTTAATCAATAAAGTCGAATATTGCACACAACTCAAACTTTGTTATGTTATGTCATTCTGGATGCACACGCAATTCAAAAATCCAAAATTTTTTTCTTACAATCGCAATTTAATTAAGACCATATAAATTTTGCAACAATCATACAGCTGCCGTGCCTCTGTAAGAAGAAGTTTTAATTGCCGGCATATGAAAATGGTCAAAATGAATCTAATTGGACAACAGTGCTTAAATTGCAGCGTTAGTTGAAAAAACAAAAGTATTATGTACAAACGAGTAAACTGTCGGACAGCGCCTCGACTTTATTGTCTTTTCCATAGCAAAATGCAAAACTATATTTAAAAGGTTAACTCTCTTTATTTATTAAATTGCCTGCGCCAAGACTTTTCGAATGCACTGTATTGCTGTAGCTTGTACGTACGCAAATTCCTGCATGTCTGTTCTTTGCTGTTCTTGCTGCTGCTGGTACTGCTGTTATTGTTGTTGGTTGCCTTTGATTTAATAAAATTGATTTGCAAATGAAAAATTACATAAAAGCCAACGTGTTAATGACCACGAGACAAGCATGCGACAACTCGTGTTGTTGCCCTTGTTGTTGTTGTTGCTGCTGCTCTTGGACACATGAAAAACTATTCCAAGCAGCAAGAATGCACATAAAAATAGACCGAAAGAGATATACACTTTCAACGCACTACCATAGGCTTTTCAAGGTTGCTTTTGTTGTTGTTTTGGAAACTTAATCGAATTTTCGCGCTGATCTGTTTTTATTTTTACATTGTTCATTTTTGGAACAAGCACACACTGGCACACACTTCGATACACACTCATACACACGTACACACTGTCAAGTAGTACAAATAATTTCAAGGCTAAAGATGCACTTTTCAGCAACACTTTGGTCTACTTCATTTACATTTTCATTGATAACGATATTTATGTATTATTGTTAAGCTTTTCATTTTTAATTTTTTTTATTTAACGCGCTTAAATGTTTTGGTCAAACGCTCAAATACAGTTAAGACTGAAAACTGAAAAGCAACGGCAAAAGCAGCTAACACAACGGCACTGTGTGTGAGTTTTGGCCCAAAAGTGACGTATGCTTCAGCGAGAGACAGAGAGAACGAGAGAGTAACAGAGCGTATGAGTAAACAAGTGACGCTCTGTGGGCTGTTTGTAGGGGAGTTGGCACGAGAGCGCAGCACGGAGCTGCCAACTTTTTATTAGAAATTATGGCTAGTAACCACACAATGACTTGAACTTTATGGCCAAAACAAATGCTGTATTTGCTGTATTAACACAATACTCCAAAAAAAAAATACATAAAAATGACGACACTATGTTTTTGTTTAACGTTTAAGCTTTTGTTTATGCACATACTCAGTTGCTGCACATGCGCGTTGCGTACGGAACGCAGAGATTGATTTGGGCAGACCAAAAGCCGTAGCCGAGCCTGATATAAGTTAATTTCACTTATTTACTATAAGCCGCAAATTATATGTGCCGACTTATAAGCCTTAACCATCCTACTTCCATGACGGTTATTAAGATTTTAATGGCTTTCGATTCAAAAAAAATTCAGAAAATTTCTTAAAAATCTACTATGTATGGTAGAAATCTCTGACTCGCTGCGACACATGGGGCCTGGCTAGACCCTACACATTTTGTGTGGAAATGGCCATGTAGTACAGGTTAGTGCACAATAGTGAGTGCCCTATAAGAAGATGCACAAATGCGTTAAGTGGATAAAATGTATCCAATGACTAGCATTTTCTTTTCGGAAATGCATATCCCTTATCTATATTAATCTATAAAACATACAAAACTTATATATTGAATTTTTTGTTTTAAATACGTGTCATATTAGCAATTAAATTTTTAGAAAAAAAAACTCATTTCTATTTCATTCCTTTTGTGCAGAATATATCCATATGTATGCAAAAATGAAATAATAAAAAAAGCAAACATTTCATTGAGAGTTAAAAAAATATACAACTGATTGTTAGATAGGCTCAAAGCAACTCATATTGTTATACAAATTCATTGAATTAGAACGGCGTCCAGCCAGACACCATGTGTCGCTTGCTGAAAGGTATATGGAACATATGTCGTTCGGAGGTTTACAAAAAAACAATAACTAAAAACAAAACGCAAATTACACCTGTATAAGCACGGTGCTCACGACAGGTGGCCTTCAGTTGGCGTTGTTCTGGCTATTTTTAAGACAAACACACAAACGTCGTACACTCTCGCTTTTTCACTTTAACCCAGAAACAGCGGGAAATAATAAAAACAAAAAGTGTTGCCAAAATAATGCTAAATAAAAAAAAATAATAATAACAATTAGACGAACAGCTAGAAAGACGGACGTACAGAGAGAGGCAGACAAATTGGGTTTAAAATTTAACTGTCATTCCATTGAGCAGTCGTAGCAACAACAACAAAGAACATTAAATTGATAACAAGAGCGACTGAGAGGGAGTTTCTCTCTCTCTCTACACACAAACATGCGCGCGCTGTCTTGCGCTCTCAGAACGCGCTTTTGTATTGGCATTTTTCATTGCACTTGTCGCCTTGTTGATTTTTTCACTCTCCAATTTGGCTTCAAAACGCCATAAATTAATTATAATTTCACTTGTTTTTTGTTGTAAACTTATTAAAGCAATTTTTGCACTAATTAAAATAAATAAATTTATGCATTTACTTGCTTAAAAAATGCAAATAAAAGAGCAGCGCTGCGCCAACTGCACACTCTACGCACGTTCGTTTTTTTTGTACTAAACAGTATTGAGTCACAGCAAGCTCGCCCTCGCGCTCCTATGCGTGCTGCCAACCTGTTTCAATTGCTTACTTGCTACAAAAGCTGTTAGTTTTTAAAAAATGCCATAATTTCTTGTTGTATTCAAAGCTTTATTATATACAATTTTGTTATTGTACAAAATGCTATAGAAATAATATATATAAATTATTATTTATATATTAATGTCTACAGAACAGTAATGATCTCACACAGTACACTCCGAATAATTAATAAAAAAAGTTAACTTACGAATTTAAAACGCCTTAAATGACCCCTGAGTAGTAAGTAAGATATACTTTTTTATAAGATATAAAAACATGCCAAAATGTTGGGTACTCAAAACGATTTTTGTGGAACGCAGTCTTGGGCGGACACGTTCAAATTTACTGAATTATTAAATCGCAATTAGAACACTTCCTTGGGTGAGTTAGTACAACCATTTAAAAATTGATTGTTCTTAACTCATAAATTTCAAACCAAAGTAAAACTGTATTTAACGAAAAGTTTGTTTAATTGAAAACTGTGAAACCCAAAAATTATAATAAAAAAATCTGTAAAAAAAAATGATTTACTACACAGATGTTATAGCAAAATAATAAAACAAGTTGAGTTAATGTTTTAAAAATTTATTATATGCTTTTATTTATTAATGAAGGATTCTTCTTTTTAATGTATGGTTTCTGTTTTTAGTATTAAATTTAATATTAGCGTGTCCGATTTTTCATTAATCATGCAAATATACACTCTGTATATTTTGTCTATTGATATACAGCACAATCACCCTCAACTTTCGACCCATGTATATTTTTAAGTAATATAAGTTTATTTTCAATTCAAAAATGTTGACTTTTTAAACTGTAAATATACAAGCAAAGCAACTGATGCCTATGGACTCTGCCTGCAGAGTTGGTTAAGGCTTGGGGCGACGAGCTGATAATATGCACACAACAACTTAGCTGCAAAATAAGGTTATCGGAAATCTCAGTGTCCTTTGTGCTGGGCTAAAGAGGGCAAATCCTTCGAAGTCCAATTTCCGTCTTATGTAAAAGACTAAATCCATATGCCAAAACACGGATCGCAGCCTATCAGTGCGTCGTTTCCAACAAGGCGCTAAGCTCATCGTGCGACATTTTCAAATTAAGAAGTGAAGGAGTACTGCGGAAAGCCGGTGGGTACATCCTAGTGGCACTACGATGATATTGATATCACTGGGCGTTGTAAGTGAGATGTTGGCGCTGTATTTTCCGCAACTGAAAAGAAGTCAGTGGATCACGACGGAAGCACGGCGCTTAATGTCCCATCTTATGAAGTTGTCAAGGAATTCACGTCCCTTGGCATCACCGTGAACACCTACAACAATATCGGCCAGAGGATTAAGCCTATGGCCTAAGTAAGCATATGTGTCTGTGTTACAGGGACCTCTCTCGATTGACAAAGTTAACGCTCTATAAGACGCTCATCCTTCTATTATATGGCGCACAACCATGTGTTGTGTCTCGGACGGATTCGACGGATTCTTCGCAAATTCTTCGGTCGCCATATAACATCACGGGCAGGATGAGCGTCTTGTAGACCAATGTAAATATTACAATCAGCATAGAATAATGCGCCACACTAACGGTCAGCAGAATATATAGGTAGAAAATGCCGATATATTCTACTATGCCAGATGAAGAGACCTTTTCTGTTTGGTCGTCTTCTTTACCCTTAGTAAATGTCGAAATGTATCCAAATCCTTTGTTTATCTAAGCGTCACAACACCCGATTGGTTATACACAACTCCATGCCAAGCTCATAGGCTGTACCACTACCACTTCAACTCCAATCAGCTAAGGGAAGGTAAACCATCGTATGCTGTCGAAGTCTTACGGGACACACCGGCTTAGATCAACATCAGACGAAGAACCGAGAAGTTGACACTAGGTGGCCGGCGAGTCAGCAAGGTTTCAAAGTCAGATGAAAGGTAAGGTGGAAAAATAAAAGACTAATAGGAAACCCAACACCGCAACGCTCATTATTTATTACAAGTTCTCTGCGAATATAAAAACGTTGCGACAAGAATGCTGGAAAACGCTGACTTTTCCCAGCCGTTGTTCTGAGCAAGCCAGACGTTTGTTACAACTTAGTTGCTCCCTTAAATTAATAATAAATAAATACATTTATGTATGTGGTATGTTGTAATACGTCATTTATACATAATGCATGTACTTTAAAATCTTACGCTAAACAAAATAAAATACTCGTACGTAAAATACAAACAAGCACGCTGACTGCTGACTAAAGAAGCCTTGAAGCCTTGATGCTGTCGTTGTTTGCTGTTTAGTTCATAATTTTTATAAGCATATTATAATATTATTAAAACATATTGTATAATATTAAGTGGCTCTAGCTGTACAATGGCCGGCGTCTAAGTGTTAAAAATGATATACATGGATTGTCACATCTATCTGCCACTCCAGTAACCGATGTGTCCATTTTCGAAAGCCAGATTAATGCGCGGATATGGCAAAGGTTTGTTTGGCTTCAATGGTTCACGCACTTGTGTTGGCGTAGTTGCACAATCCTCAAAGTACAAACACTGATGCACAAAGTCCAGCAGCAGCGTCTGTGCCTGTTTTGCGCAATTGGGCAGCAATTGCAGATTCTCATCACTGCATAGTTGGCGCACCAGCTGCTCGCAGATACGCGTATTGCTGTCCACATCGAATAATGGCACGCCAAAGTTTACATCCAGCAATGTCCATTCCTCGACAGCATTGTCCTTGGCTGCTGCAGCCTCTTCCCCATCTAGCAGGACAGGCAGCTGCGCACCAATTGGTATCTCAACAGAACTCTGCGAAAGCAGCTCGGCACGTGTGCTATTGCCGCTGCAATTGGCCAACTCGCTGGCGAGCAACTCACTGCAATCGGCCGAGGTAAAATCATTTGCAGGTGCATGCTCTGGCGTGGCTGCAAAGTGATTCTCATCGGGACTCTTGAGCAGTGCAGCGCTTCCGCCGCCTACTGTACGCGTAAAGCTGGTGAGTTCACTGGGTGAGAGTAGTTCTGTTGCCGGTATGCTGGCATTTGGCACATTTGTTTTGTTGGTCACACTGGGACGCTTGCGTTGCGGCAATTTAAGCTTAACCTGTAGCTCAAACGCTTCGCAGCCAAGATCTGGCACGCCCGTGTTTAAGAATGTTATATAGCCACATTGATGCTGCAGATCGATATGAGTTGCCAATTGCTGTACGGCATGATGATTGGCCCATTTGGCTTGGCGTGGGTCGGACGCTTGGAATGGGAAGGATTCGTAGTGCAAGTTGCCAGGCGCGTCTATACCGTAGCCTTGCAGTAAAACGCAGCCGTTCTTAAGCTGTTCGTTTAGATTGCGATAGTTCTCGGCGCTCAGAACGTACGCGTCGGAATGTAAAATGTTGACCAGCAGCTTGCCGTAACCCAGGAATAGACGCGGCAGTGATTTAAGCACTGTGCCGCGACACAGAAAGAGGCTAGGTGGTCCATACCCTGTAATACAAGTGAGAATGAGCATGTTTAGAGCAGCATTAAAACGCTCACCTGTTATGTGATTGAAGAACAGCTTTAGCCACATGGGCGCAGCATCGGAACTACGATGGAATTGACCAAAGAAGGGAATGTTGAAGGAATTGCTAAGTGTTGCCGTCAGCGGGGTAGCCGAAATGATAAACTTGTATTTCTTTTCCAGCACACGATCACGAGTTTGTACATCCAAACCTTCCAGGCACTCCAGCCGCAATAGATCCAGTCCACCAGGTAAAAGATGACGCAGCGAACAGATAGTAGAGCGCAGTATGATTGCATGTGCAAAATAGCGCGAAACATCGCCCTCGCCCTCTGCATCCAAAAGAGAGACTTGCTCCAGCTCGGCCAAAAAGCTGTCAATGCTTTCCTCGGAAAGTTTACCCACTTCAAACATGGTGACTGCATGGTTTTTTAGTCCCGGCGACAGATTGCCCATCATGAGAAAGGCCGTTAGCGTGGAGTCGAATAGAAAGCCCACACGCTTGCCGCTCTTTGGAGCAGGCGGTGTTTGGTTAGCTTGTGACTGCTGCTCTTTTTTGGTAGCGTTACGTTCACTAACATCTTCCAACTCGGAGCTTAGCTCGTGTTCCTCACTATTGGGGCTGTTATTGTTGTTGTTGTTGCTGTTGTTGGAGGCAGCATTATCGGCCGGAACTGGTAAGTTGGCAAAGCTAAAATCACTGGTATTGCCATCCGACGATAGATAACCAATGGAGCTGCTATCCTTATCCGCTTGCTGTGTCTGAGGTTTTTTTGGCGTCTTGGGACTTTGTGGCTGTTGTTGCTCAAACTCAAAGCGCTCCGCGTGCAGGCTGTAGTTCAGCGGCGTTATTTGTGGGGTCTGCGGTATTTCGTCCTCATTGTAGTTCAACCAACTGGCATGATAGTTGCTGCTATCAGTCTCCTCTGTGAGTGGTTCTTTGCGACGCGCAAAACCCAGGCGGCAGAAGAAAGATACAGCTTGCTTAACGCAATCCAGCTCCAATTGTAACATTTGCGCAAGTTCAGCAATAGTCATATGCTCATCTGCGCTAACAAATATCTTGTAAAGCAAATTCTCGAAATAGTCGCCACTGACGCGATTCATCACAAAGTTACGCAAAGGCGGTATCCCTATGCGATCTTCGCTACAAATTGGCACATCCAGGTAAACCAGGCCTTTGCGATAAAGACTATGTACAACTGCATAATCGCATTTACCCGCCAGCTGTGCACCAAAGTCGATTAGATCATCGAGCAAGCTGCGCTCCGCTGCAGTTACATAGCGTATATCGGATTCCAGCACATAACCAATATCCAAGCGCCACCAGGGCTCAATGTGTATGCGTACAGGAAAACGCGGCAGAAAATCAAGCGGATTGGGCTTGGCACTGAAAAGCAAAGTGCGCGTTGTATGCGTCTTTAGCTCACTGATAAGCGCTAGGTATTCATTGCGACCGATGCCCAATACACGCAGACAATCCGCTGCGGTAAAGTTCGGTAAAGTGTCGTAGCTTTTATCGCTGCGCAGCAGCTGACTCAGCACGTCCAGGTAATAGTTAAAGGGTGTGACACGCAGTCCCTTGGTTACAATATCAGCCAGATGGTATGGGAAAACACCCAAACCGTTTATATTCTTTTGTATGAGCAACTCGTAGTAGCGCTGCTCCTGACGAAACACTTTGGATGCAAGATTACCACGAAACCGCAGCTGATTCTTTAAGCTATAATTGAACACATATTTCTCATAGTCCCGCTGATTGTTATGCAGTATGGAGCGTAGGTGCACGGGCAGCTGCTGCCACATCACATTCGTACGCACGCAGTTGCCAATCTCTTCAGCCACTTTTTCCGTCGACATATTGATGGAATTGGTTGACCACTGCGCTGGGTTCAAAATACTTTAATTGTTGAAGCTATTTTTTGGCACATGTGCTGGCCATTTCATGTTGCACATTGGAGAACTCCAATGTTTTATTGGTGTTTTCTTTAGAGGATTTTGTATTTGTTTTTCTCGTCTGCCAGTTGGTTCTTTAGTTCTTATTTTATAATGCAAGAAAAGCAAACACGACAGCTGATAAGGCCGTATGTCCAATTCTATTTTACAACACTGTTCGATAACAAGTTATCGGTAATGGTTGACAAAAATAATAAAATTAGGCTGGACCTTAATGTTACCAGAGAAAATTAAATGCTTTTAAGTAAATTCTATTATTTTGGTTGCCATTTTTTATTAAAAGTTGAATTATTGTATTGAAAATAACCAAGGCTTTGACTTTGTGTGTGTTTAATGGAATTGGCAAAGAAGTTATGACGAACCCCTAATTTAGTGTGTAACTACCTTCGGTTAACCCGGAACCACGGCTGGGATAGTTCAGAGTGGCCCAAAGTAATTGGCATAACAAATGAATATTTTTGTAAGTATTATCGGGTTTCGACTTGAGTTTATAATTTTCTTTTAACATCGATGCGCCATTTAGAGGTGTAAGTATTCTATACAGTACCCAGAGATAAATTCTAGTAGCAAAAGATTTCTCTTATAGAGACGCTTATCTAGAAATAAATCCTGATAGTGAAACGTATACCGTACCTTGGCAAAATCTATGCTCTTAACTCCTTTTATTGGAACGGGACGTACTCGATCCACTTATGCCAAATAGTGCTCGTCGCATCCTCTCTCTCAAAATAACGGTATGAAATTCCTTAAGTTGCCTCGCACTTATTCACTTCTCCACAAATGATAGAATCAGAATCGGAATGATTTCCGCATTCCCGAATTCGAATGTTTAATAGTGCAACAGAAGTAGTCAATAATCCAGTTGTGAGTGCAAACACAATGCAGTTATATAGTAAAAGTGACGGTAAGTGAATAAAATACACTACACTGGCTTCGGTTCGCTTTTTATAGAACTCGGATGTTGGAATTCCTGCTAAATCAAATACTAATAAAACCTAAACCTATCTATTTCTACACAAAAAGGATAGTGCGAAGCAGTGCGTGAGAGTCAGTGAGTCACGAGTAATAGCTTATGGAAAAGTAAACATGCCTTGCCATGTTCTCCTACAACTAGATCTGTTCATCGGAAATTTGGTCGTACACTTCGTTTTCCTTCGTCAGCTTTCGCATCAAATGTAGTTTTCGCTGGAGTGCCTTCATCCATACGAACGATACGGCCAAGGCAGCGAAGACGATGTGCCATAATACGCTGGACGACATCTATGTCGTGGTACAGCTATTAGAGTTCATAATTTATTCGGATGCTAAAGTCGTCGCCAATATTAAAGGCACCCAAAAT
This sequence comes from Chymomyza procnemis, assembly GCA_035046065.1. NCBI lineage: Eukaryota > Metazoa > Arthropoda > Insecta > Diptera > Drosophilidae > Chymomyza > Chymomyza procnemis. Next base: position 26,329,711 of record JAWNOJ010000013.1, on the reverse strand, counting down.
TTTGTGAAGAATTTTTCTTTCGAACACCCCAAGCGCAGCTGCATATGTCCGCGACACTTCTCATGCATCTTGTAGAGCGCTAGTTTAGTCAATCACGAGGGGTCTCTGCTACACATTTGTTTAATAAGACCATAATAACACCTATTGGCAAGTGTGATTCTTCGCTTAATCTCCTGGCTGATATTGTTGTAGATGTGTACGGCGGTGTCAAGGGACAAGTTTGGCCGTCCGCTATAAGAAGGGAGCCTAGGTGCCATGCATCCTTGTTTGATCCACTTCCTTCGCGGCAGAGTGCATGTAATGGAAAATGTGACCGGAGTAGACTACGACTTTTCGTTGTGATTGCATCTTAGCGATGTCTAGCTTTTCATAGTATACGAGGGTGCACGCTTTTAGTATTGCATAACATGCGAATCATGGCTGCACCAAAATAATGCCCGCAGTCCATACCGACACCGCGAAATGTTCGTAAGTCCAACACGTTCGATAAATGGTTTCCGCTGATTTCAATATAATCAGGGGACAGCCAAGTGGCCTTTAAATATCGCGGTGTTTAAAGATGGTGCTACCACTACCATAGACGTTATTCTAGAAGCTCTTATAGAGGCTGAACTGATCAATGTTGGGGTTAAAGAGACGTTATCGTCCAACCTATGCATTGAAGTCCCTGAGGATGATATTTACGTTATGGGTTAGGCAGCGGTCAATGGTGTTCTTAAGACTCCTATAGATCACATGTTTAACAACATCGTCTTTTTTTCCGACGAGGTGTTCTCGTAAATTGCGCTAAGATTCAAATCAAATCAGACATAAGTAGCATCGAATTACATAAGGCAAACTATCGTTGAAAAGTTCAATGTTTTCCTTCTGGTAAAATCGCTGAAATATTTTTATCAAAATGCAAGGAATATTAATAAACGCATTACATTTACTCGCCCACTTAAAGTACAACATTTAAAGCCAAATATTTATCACTTTGTATAAATTGATTAAAGTAGCTTGTATTCAAAGTTAAACTATATTCATTTTAAAATCGATAGGAAATAATCGAGCAACGATTTGTTCTTTGTATCAAACTGTCAAACACTGCTCACAGCTGACATAAATATTTTCCAACACTGTCGTTCGATGATTTTCAATATTGCTTGGGTTTTGTAAACAGTTCTGCTTCGGTTAAAATTAAGCTTGTTGTGCTTTTGTTTTCTCTTCATATCGAAACATAATTATTGAAAGCAAATTATTAGTAAAGTTGCAGCATTTAACGCCTTGCAACTAAATGTTGAGTAGCACTCGCACCACTGCAAATCGAAAGCAGTGCAAGAACCCAAAAAGGGACATCGATTTTTAACACCCTTTTGATGGGTTATTTGGCCACAATTTAAACGCAAGCAAACAAAGGAAATTGTGAAGCGCAACGTGGGAAGCAGTAACGCTACGCAAAATCACCTTATAGAGGTATTTAATTTAATTGACTTGATTTTACACACAAACACATCACACACAGTCGCCCCTCAATGAGCGGTGGCGAAGGCAAGCAGGAGCAGAAGGCACGGCAAACATCGCCGTTGCCAGGCGCCTCAAGGTAAATCAAACTCAATGTTTTATTGTAATTGAGTTTATTGCATTAATTTTTTGCATTCCAGGGCGTCGACATCAATGTCCACACTAGCCGCTTCGACGTCCACGGCCAGCGCTGGACGCGCTACGCCTGAAATGAAGCGTTCGACCGTGCGTAGTCTTATACAACGCTACTTTTATCAGCTGCAGTCTGGCTGCGGCAATCCACAATGCACAAATGAAAATTGTGCTTCTAGTGGCAAAGTTGCTGCTATGACGGCCAACGAGTTGGCGGCACGTGCTCTACAACTACTTTCACAAGATGCGCAGCTTTGTGACAATGTTGCAGCAACTCCTGCAGCAGCTACTGACTTAAGCTTAGGCGAGTGTGCCACAAGCAGGTAAGCACATATTACTAGTAGCTGCTGCGGCTTACACCTAAATGACTGCACTCAATTTTCAGCAAAACAAACAATACGCCGGATGTTGATATGCACTCACCAAATGATAGCAGTAGCAGCAGTTCTACCAGCACCATAACGTCTGCCAGCGCGGCAACATCTACTAGTACACAATCCAATACAGCAACGCCAGCTGCAGATACTGCAGTGCCACTAATGAGATTTGCACCACTTGGCTTTTCACCACAAAACCCACTAACATTAGCCCCAACGACAAGCGACACTTCAGACTGGACTTTTGAAGAGTCCCTGCCGGCTGTGGAGAGTCTTAATGCTGTCACACTTGAGGAAATCTATGAGCAGTGCCATGCCTCAAATTGTTATGATCGCATCTATCAGGCACTGGGCGATGTCTTTACGCGCGTCGATCGTCTGAGCAAAAGTTTTTGTTGCGCTGCTGGCACAAGTTATACCAAAAATAATGCTGCAGCAAATGCTGTCAATGTGCGCAGCAAAGAAGAGCTTCGCACGCTAGAAGGTGAGCACGACAAGGATGAGGATAGCACACAACAAACAACTTCAAGTAATAGCCACACCCCCGTAAACCATGTCGATGCTGACGGCGATGAGTATATGATGACGCTATTTCCAGACTTTCCCAGTAATAGCCACCCAAAAAGCGAAGTGAAAGACTTGAGCGTTACCAAAGTGGATTTCGACGGCTTGCGGCGCATCAAGCGTCTGCTCTTTGAGGCACCCAATTTTTCCATTGCCGACAAGCTGACTAGCAATGTTATGCAACTGGCAGATTGTATACGCTATATGCGTACACCTGACTGGGAACAGGTGCTGCACTGTCTTGTCATTTGCTTTGATTTCGCCACCAACAGTAAGTGCAACAAAATTGCCGACTATTTGTCACTTTATTGACGGCTTTCTTTAGGCAACAGCAGTATTGCAGACATGGAGTATTTGGATCGTGCGCTTCCTAAGCTCTGCCATGCAGCAGCCGTGCTGCCCGTGCAGGCACAGGCGCGTTTAGCCTCCATTTGGGCTAAGCATTGCGCGGAACAACTGTTGGTCTTGGTTTCTTCGTGTCAGCAACAGATTACGCTACAGGTTTTACTAGACGAGGATTCGGTGCGTGAGAATGAGCATATTATTTCCGTAACCAAATTGCTAAAGGTAGGTGCTACTATGAGTTGCGACTTTGGTTTATCATTGCCTTTTACAGATTGTGTTTTATGCCAATTTATTGGCCAGTGAAATGGAACGACCAACCAGCTTGTTGCCAATTGCACAAGACGCGCCTAATGAAGCTGCAGGACATACTGCTGCTGCAAACTCAGCTGCTGACGATGATCCCTTTATGTACAGCTCTATGATGCACAGACATATGCCAAAGTTTGCCGAAGATAAGCTAGAAAAGGCACTGCAGGTATCCTGCATAAACTGTCGCAAGCCATTAGTGCCACTTGAGGAGTTCTACAATGAGGCACTAAGCGACAATATACAAATGCATCATGACTATCTGTCATATAAATCTCTAGCCATGGAAAGTGAAATGGGCTCTAGTCACAACAACTATTTCTCCTTTATGCTGTATGCCTTCATATTGACGCCAGCCACAAAAGTTGAAGCGTTATACTATGACTGTCGTATGCGTATGTATAGCGAACGTTACTCGTCGCTATATTCAATAATGAATCAGTTTGGTGATGGTCAAGATGCAGCCCGACGTCCAGATCTCAAATTGACGGTGCGCCGCGATCAGCTCATCAATGATGCACTCATTGGGGTAGGTGCAAACGGCTGTAACTTTTTTAGTTTTTTTTTTATTTAAAATTACTTTGTCTACAGCTGGAAATGGTGGCTATGAGCAATCCCAAAGACTTGAAAAAACAGTTGGTAGTGGAATTTGTTGGTGAACCGGGTATCGATGAAGGCGGTGTTTCTAAAGAGTTCTTCCAGCTAATTGTTGAGGAGATATTTAATCCTGCCTTTGGCATGTTTGTACAGCAGGAGGAGACCAACAACATGTGGTGAGTGTATAGCCGCTTTAAACGTTTTATCTGTGTTGTTGCTAAGCGAAAAATTGTGCCTTGTAGGTTTAATGCCACACCCTACGAGAATGGCGCACAATTTACCTTAATTGGCATCATCATTGGCTTAGCTATATATAACAACGTAATCTTGGCTGTGAACTTTCCAATGGTTGTTTATCGCAAGTTAATGGGCTACCGTGGTACCTTTAACGATCTAAACGACTGGAGCCCTATACTTTACAATAGTCTCAAGTCAATGCTTGCCTATGAGGGCCATGACATGGAAGAGGTGTTTCAGCAAACTTTCAAGATAAGCTATAGCAATGTGTTCGGAGAGCTGGTGGAACATGAGCTACGACCAAATGGTGGCGACATTGCAGTTGGCCAATACAATAAGCAGCTGTTTATTGACCTGTACAGTGACTATCTGCTTAATGTAAGCATAGAGCAACAGTTCAATGCGTTTCGCAAAGGTTTCGAAATGGTTACAGACGAGTCACCATTGAAGTTACTCTTTCGTCCTGAAGAAATCGAAATGCTGGTTTGCGGCAGTCGTGTAAGTTAACGCCCGCTTTCGTATAACAAAATGTAGACTTTTTCTCACTTGTACTAATCAATTGCAGGAGTTCAACTTTGTGCAGTGGGAGCACTCCACAGAGTACGAAGGTGGTTATACAGAGGAGACACAAATTATACAGGATTTTTGGAGCATTGTACATGCCATGCCGCATGATGTTAAACGCAAACTTTTAGAATTTACGACTGGTTCGGATCGAGTGCCCGTTGGTGGCCTAAAATGTTTGCGTCTGTTGATCACACGTCATGGCCCAGACAGCGATCGCCTGCCCACCTCGCACACGTGTTATAACGTTTTGTTATTGCCAGAGTATAGCAGTAAGGAGAAATTGGAGGAGCGTTTACTTAAGGCAATCAATTATTCGAAGGGGTTCGGCATGTTGTAGTCAACTGTGGCATTGCCTCAGCAGCAGCAATTGCCAATCAATGCATTAGTGTGCTGTAACTGATACCACCTCTTTGATGATTAATTTAAGTTTAATTTTATTGTTTATTTTTTACATATTTCTAATGTGACAATATAACTAAATATTTACTTTATGCTCAATATGATGTAGCATGTCGTTTAAGCAGAAAAAAAGAGAATCATTGTACCGATATCACAACTGAACGGACCCAACTTATATTGTTAAATGCATACAAGTTAATTGTAAATACTATAGGTATATATATATATATATATGTATATACATATACATATATAAATATATGACTCATACATATAAATATGTATACATACGATCAGATATATAAATTCGTAATACATAAAGTGAATATAGCTAATTTTTGCAAAGAATATCCTTTGTGTCCCCAACCATTTCATGTTTATTACTTAACAAATAGTCCGATAAGGGAACGCGCCTCATGCCTGAGTTCGGTATAGACCTATTCAAGTTCATAATGGAAGGATTAATGAGGATGGCCGGTGTACAACGTAATGTCACTATTTTCTTGATATTGATAGCATTGGGCTTTGTAAGCGAGATGCTGCTGCATTTCCGTAATCCAAAAGGAGTAAGCGAAAGTGAGTCAGGACTGCGCAAGACAAAGTATATGTTGTCTACAAACAGGGGTGCAAGGTTCCTAGATATTATATTATACTAGTCAAGGAATTCCAGGTATGTTGACACTTGTCAATAGCTGCTAATATTATGATATGTGCAGACCTCTCGAGAGACCTATCGACCGACCGACGCAACTAACGCTCTACAAGATGCACTTCCTGCCCGTGCACTTGCGACGTGCTCTTTGGCACGACCAAAGCACTGACAGAATGACCAAGTTTAGGGGGTCCTAACTTCTCTTGAAGTGACCAACTGAAGAAAGCAGGGGCGCCTGGCGAGAGTTTTTGAGATCAGGTCTAACCCGGGGTGTAATAATTAAAATAAAGTCGGTATTTAACAACATTTTAGGTTTCAGTATGTAAGCGTGCGTCCAGTCACAAACAAGTTGAATGGATAACCTTGTGCCATTTTTGGGTTAATTCGTAGAATTAGTTTCCATGTTTTGCAGTCTTCCAAGAAAAATTCGACGAAATTACAATGGAGGAATTCGGCAGAATTCGTTCAAAATAATAATCGGAGTGTGCAAAAGTCTGACAATAGTGAACCTCTCAACCAAGTACTCCCAAACTCTACCCAATGTGATGGGTTATGTTGAGTCACATTTGAATGAATGCTGATGTTATGATGATATGATCCTGGTCGGCAGACCATTTTTGTTACTTTAAATGAAACTAGCTGCATCTGGTAAGTTTATGAGTGTAGAAAAAAAGGAGTTCCGCAAAGTTGGGCGCATACGACTTTAAGATGTCCTCTAACAGTTTTCTTCAAGTAAACCAGTTTTATTATTTAAAGTAATACAATATAGATGTTTCATTGATTGTTGGGATTTCATGAAAAATCAAAAAATGTAAAAAGTAAAAAAATGTGATTTTGTCAACCAATTTTTATTAAATTTAGTTAATGTAACTGGAAGAATGGCAAGAAGCATGACCACTCCAACGTCCCTCTTAAAAAGCCCCACCACTGGGATAATCGCATCTAGCCAATCACCAGTTCGATCGAAAAACTCAACAGATTACAGAAACCAACACAAGAGAATTAAACATAAAACGGCTCCCCAAATTCGATGACGTCCAAAGGCATTTTCAAAAAACGGACACGAATAGGACAATGGAAAGTTAGAACCCTAAAGGAACCATCCAGATTAGCACAGTTCGAGGAAGAAATGGAGAAACTGCAGATAGCGATAGCTGGCATCCATACACAAGGCAATAGACGGATCGGTAGATCCAAGGTGACCTGGAGAAGATCCATCCTCCAAGAACTGACCCAGGCAAACACAACATGGGACAGAGCTAAACAGATGGCGCAAAATAGGGTTTGATGGAAGGCTCTTGTAGAGGCCCTAAGTTCCCAAGCGGAATAATAAGGAAAAAAAAAAACTGGAAGAAAACATATTTCAAAATATAATTTTTCGATTAAGTTATCCAAATCATATTCAATATGTGGTTTTTATTAGAAAGTTATCGAACTACTTTAAAAATGAAACCATTGAAATGAAGCAGCTAAAAATGATACACTAAATTTGCAAAAATTTCCTTTATTTGCATATCAATAGAAGAAGCGATATTTATCATAATTTTACATTTTAAACCTAATTTTGTTCTTTGATTCTTCTAAGCGTAAAAAGTTGAACCCACAGACAATATATCTTAATTTTGATACTTGGCAGTGACCTACTAATTCTTGTCCTACGCAGCTAATATCTTTCACAACATCATTCGCAAGTTCCTCAGCAGCTGCTGGAGACTCGTACCTTGTCGCTGTCGTCAAATCAAAAGTCAAAATGCCTTATAATTCTGCTGCTTTTACAATGGCTGTTTTTTCTGAAACTGAGTATAGCCATACTGACTGGGGTAGCATTACCTACTGTTCTCTTAATTGTGGCACATTCACTATCATTGGTTGGAGACGCACCGAAAAAGTCTATGTCTCGACTGATGAGAAACACGAATAACTTCTTCAAACAATATCTTATCGTTTAGCACAAACGTCTCGAACCCTTTCCTTTCTACTTAAATTTATTTTTTTTTTGAGCTTAAAATTCCGTTTCATTTAGTAATATTACCACAAATTATACGATAAACATTGTCTCAAAAAACTGCTACACTTGCAATTGCCTATTATCAAAATATTTATGGACTTTTTCTAAACTGCGTAGAATTTACACTAGTTCCGCAGATTTAAACTCTTATGTTATTATTTTCCATGAAACCGATTCTAAAATTTTAACTAACTTTTTTGAAATTCTTTATGGTCTTCTTAGAATCTCAGTTTTACATTCCCAATCAATTCATTCTCAATTCTCAATCTCTCTTCTTAAACATATTGAATAACCTTTTTTTTAACTTTCTAAAATGTGTTTAAAAAATTAAGTTTAAATTTAAGTTTATTTATATGTTGATATAATAAGTTTGATTTATTTGACACAAACGGTTAGTTTCAAATTGAAGTACACCCAAGCCTGTTATTACACGGTCTTTTTTCACGGTTTTGATATAACACGGTTTGAAAATTGAATTTTTTTAATTTGTAAACACAATTTTATTCTATAAACACGATTTGAAATTTTATGTACTTGAATTTTTTTTGTCAAATTTAATTTTTGCGAACTATGTTCATATCACAAAAAAGTATTTATGAAAGAAAAAAGTCTGAAACCATCGATAGTATCGATAGTTTGCGAACACTAGCTTAAAGATTTAAGTGAATTCCCCTTTAGCGCGTACAAACAATTTTTACTGGTCAAAGCAAATGTGAATTCCACTAATTCAGAATGGTCAGAGCAATTGAAACGTGTTAATATTTTGTGAACTGTCAATGCAATAAGACGTGTTTGGTAAAGAAATTTTTTGCAGGCAAATTTGATTTTCCATTAAATTTAATTTTAACGCATTAAGATAAAAAGAAAGCCAAAAAATATTTTGTATTTATTCAGTTATTTATGTTTTTTAATTTTGTTAAATATTTTATGTATCCCTAAAAGGAAATGTCAGATATAAAACTAAAACGGAATGCAATTTCTTTGGAATCCAAGATTAAAATTTTAGATTGCCTTCGAAATGGAGAAGGCTCGTTCACAACATAGTTTTTAGTTCCTGAACTTGCCATACATTTAATTTATATTACTTTTAAGATTAGAGTCTCTTTTATCATTAATTACTATGCTTGTGAAAATAAGCATTATATATTTTATTTAATAAAATAAACATTCTTGTTCATAAAAATTCTTGCTTTTCACTAATTTTAATAGGTTTTAGAGATTAGGAACAAATCACCCATTTTTGTATACGATCAATGTCTTTTTTTACACGGTTTTTTTTTCACGGCTTCTTCTGGAACCAATCTACCGTGTAAAAACAGACTTAGGTGTATTTTTTGTTTAAGTCATATCTCTCCATTATTCTACTGCATAAGATACTGAATTTAATGAAATGTTTTAAAAATATTAATATATTGTTTTGAGTCACATTTTATTCATTGTGACAATGTTAATGTGACAGTGCAAACGGTCTATAACAGCGCTGCTTAACAGAGCTCTGTTAATGTTAATATTTATAATTTTTAACACTTTGCACTGCAGTGTACACACTGTTTGTATACAAAAGCCGCCGAGAACACATTTATCTGCAAATGTTTTCATATTTTGTGTTTAGTTCTACGCGAAGCTTGGGGCGCGTTGTTGCAGCAATTTTGTGTGTGCGATATTGGAACTGGAAACATGCAACAAGCATAGTTGAATTTGATGCAACAAAAGTGCAATTGTGAATAGTGTGTGCGTTTGCTTCTGGAAATAAAAACCCAGTGTGTGTGTGTGTGTGCGCGTTCGTGTAAATATAAAATATCATAAATTCTCGCCCTCTCGCCATGCTGCAGAACACACAATGCGCATTGTTGTTGCGCACAACAGTCTTCCCTTGGTTGTTGTTGCTGTCAATCCTTTCCTGGACTGCAGCTAATGAAACAGTGGAAACAGCTCCAAATTTGAATGGTTTGTTATTTTGTTTTGAGCTCATTCTTACAATTAGCGAAATTATTGTTGTGCACATTGCTTGGGTGTGTGTGGGCGCGGTTGAGTGCTTGCACTCGGGCAGTCAGTTTGTAGAGCATTAAATTGCATTCCAGGAACACTCGTCAAAATGCTGAGCATCTTTGTTCATGCAAGTGTTCGAGTGGCATGTACGAGATGAAATTTGTGCGCATTTGTTTATGAATAATATACACAATTATGCGTTTTTTAGAGTATTTATAGCGTCTATAAGCCCTGTTGCATATCACTGTGATATGAAAGCTGAAAAAACTTTGCAAAAATAATATCTTCTTAATGACAATGTGACTTATCCTTAGCGAATGCATTTGCATTGCTGCATTGTGTACATGACCAGGTTCTTCGGTGGCGGAGTTTATCCTACTATAGTCCTATACCTTAGCAAATGGTACAGGACATGCTCGAACAATCTTGTTTTCGTAGACAGGCTGGACAGGGAAGCGTAGATTTATTCCTGAATTTATATAGGAACTCCCTGCCCCTCTATAAACTAAGTCAGATGGAACGTTCGAAATAACATTTGTGCGTATTTTTATATAAATTAATTATAGAGTATACATAGAGTAGATTTCAAGGTGTAGAAACTAAAAGCCACACATCTATAAGTCCTGATACGTGCCTGCACAGTGGCACGGAAGCTGAGAAATTGTTAAAAAAATCCTATCTTCTATACCAATTTAGGCATTTCTATGGCTTTCTGCATTCCCACTAGGGATTCCGCCAAAGATGACATCACATCTAAGCTAGCTAATGGTTATAGAGTAGGTAAACAATATATATGAATTAAATTTGTTCCACTCAAAATGGCTTAATTGTATATTTTATTTTATTTATTTCTTCTGAAATTGAGAAATTTTTCAAAATTTTTATGCCAAAAAGGGTACAAAAACAAATCGCAAGTGGCCCGTATTCTGGCAATTAATGTTTTAATAACGATTATTGTTTGAAATCTGTTTCACAAATTCCTGAAATGATAAATCTATATTGAAAACTGAAAGATTTATTTTTTTATGATCTTACAAAGTTACTAAAAATTGGTTTCAAAACATGCCTGCCTTCATTTAGTAAAACCGTCTTCAATTCTTTTTTTTTTAATTATTTTAAGTTTAAAGTCTACTATCCCATACCAATGTTTATATTAAGTTTGTGCAATTTTAAATATACGCAATAATCAAAAGGAAAATTCCGATACTCGCGGATTTTACAAGAAGTGTGTTGATATGGGTATATCCGTCTGTATGAACGCCAAGATCTCACAGTTGGTAAGAGCTAAGGCAACCAACTTTTTGGGAAAAAATCTCTATTGTTTGATTTATTTAAGAGCAGTCCTTTTCGGACAATAGTTAAATTGTTTTAAAATCACTGCTTCGTGGCTAGTTGAAGGTGTGTGTTTGGGGGTCTTCTTTTGGTCTGATTGTTCTCCAGATGATTAAACGCCTGTACATTTGGATGACAATGCATCTAGTGTAGTCTTTTCTTTTTATCTCTTAGATCCAGGGCGCACCCACTTGATTCTATATTTTGATATAGATTTGCAAGAATATTTAGTTTGGAGGTTTATAAAATTATTATTATGACATTAAGAGTAAAACTAAAAACAAATTTGCTTCAAATTTATTATGAATAAAAACCATTTCTATTTCCAAGTTTTGCCGAATGTAAATGAAGAGGGAGAATGTAATATTTATGCAGATTTTGTAGCGCTTCTTTGTTCATTCAATTTGTTTATATCTTCAAGTTCAACGCACTGAATTAATTTAGGAAACTATGATTTAATTAAACTGTGATTAATTTTATTATTTTCTTCTTTCAAAACAGATAAATTCAAAGTGTTCACTGTGGCCACAGAACCTACAGATGGCTATACACGTTACATGCGATCTGCTCGGGTCTATGACATTGAGGTAAGAATCAGAAACATAGTAATTTGTTTTTAAGGGAAATACTGTGAGTTACGTTTTTTGCCTTTGTAATTTAAAAATATTCCGAATAAAATATAATTTAAGTCTAGTTCTTCAACAAAAATAGGCTGAATCGTTCCATAAAAGGCATATTAAGTTTATGCTGCCACGCATACCCCCAAAGATTGGAATAGATAGAAAAGCTTGCAAAGGCCTAACGATCTGTCCGTTTGCATGAACGCCAAAATCTTAGAAATGATGACAGGTAGAGCAACCAATTTTTTAGAAATAATTTGATGTCATCCTATGGGATGCAAGTTTTTTCGAGGGTTTTGAAGAACCTAAAACGAGAGTTTAAGAACCCTAAAATTAAAAAAATATAAAATAAGCTACTATAGTGTACATCTCGGTAACAATAAAAAATAACAGTGTTCGACATTTTGTTCTTTATTTGAATATCTCAACCAAATTCGGCAACTATTAGTGGTTATGAATAAAATTCTATTTTTTCACCCAAATTCCTCTACCTTTCTTTATCTAACACCTAAAAGATACCTAGATCGTGACAATTGTTGCAAGAAGCTCGGAAAAATTAGAAAAATGCGTGTAATCCTTAGCTGGACAGATGATGGAAAAAATTTAATTTTTAAAGACAATATCATGTAAATTTTGTCTGGTACGACTATAATTTTTCAATAGTGGCTTTCAATGAGTCCTTTGGGGTCTTGTCTCTCTGAAATAAACTAGTTTTCGAACTTGATTGACGTTAGAGAACTCAGTCTCTTTCATTTGCGAATAAATGCGCTTATAAGCATCGTACGGCAGGCAACGCTTGCCATTGTCTTTGCCCTTGTCGTCTCTGATAAAGTTCGGACCAAAATTGTCGGGCCATAATGCAACAGCAAATAGCGGCTTTTCGGTATGAATTAGTAGTTCTTGAAAAGCTTATTCAACCACAGATGAGTTTGTGATAAGAACTTGTCTTTCGAAAATGCATTTTGATAATAAAAACTAACAATTTTTTAACTGAAGTGCAAGTGTTGATAGTTACACAAGACACATAATTCGAGTCAGCTGTTTAGAAAAATGTCAAAAAAGAGCTGCAAAAAATCACCCTTTATTATAATTTATCCTACGTCTTTGTCGCGAACTTCAAGCTCAACAGAAAAATTGTGCAAGTTAAAGTCAGGCGCTCACGACTGTATCACTTTTCTGCCAAATAATCAGTTATATTGCTTAAGCTTCCCGACTTTTTCGACCGATTTGCCCAATTTGACTTAGTCAACCGTTTTAAACCAAACTTGGTACAGTAGTGGAGAAATACTAAATGATTCAGAGTAGCGAATTTGATTAAAATATATTCAAAAACATGAAATGAATTTTAAGAAAATGAGTGTTTATCCGATATTCCCTATGAGAACGTTGATATAGGCAACTGATTTCGATTAAATTGGACATGTTGATTGTGAATACTACAGTACTTGTATAATCTGGACTTTAAACTAGTAGCAGTTGCATCAAGTATAGCTCAAAATCGGCCAAAACTCTAATGAAACTAGTTTTATATTTTGTCATTTCAAGATTAGTTGGCAACATTTCAAGTTGAACTCTTGCCTGTCTGAAATAGGATTGATAAATTTGCACTACGAACTAAGTACAGTTTTCGATTTATTTCTTCAATGACATTGATATTCGTATTATAGGGTATACCATTATCGTCTATTGGCCGTTTGAAGCGCATGTTTTACTAACTGCTCTTGGGTCTAAGAACCGTTAAACATTGCCATAGAGACCGGTTATAAAAATAAAATAAATTCCAATAAAAACTAGTTCTAATTTTCTGAGATACATATTGTCTACATATTGAAATGATCGCTAAATGTTTTTATTATTGATGAATTCTAATTTTGATCATCTTGTTTGAACACACATGGTGGTGTGTATTTTGGTTATGGACCCAACGAAACCATTTAGCATATGTGCATTTCATTTTAACTCTATAAACAATTGCCTCGGTGGTGGCATATCTCGAGCATGGCACACTTTAAGATGTCTATGTATTTCCAAGCATCCGGCACTGGCGTCCATATGACTAGTCTTTGATGTGTTTCATGCAGATTGGTCGAGACTTTTCCGTATATGTATGTGCTGCTACATAGTATATATATATGTGATTCCAAGCCGTCTATATGTAAGCATAAACTTTAATTACATTTTCGTATTTACTTTGTAGACTGTTGTTTTTAATCGGAAATTCGGTCACGTATGCCACAGAGTCCAGTTGCCGGGTCTTATGCGATGCCAGGCAGTTCTCTCAACATTTTGTCAACTATGTGGCCGTTCCATTGATAATTATCATTTTATATTTATGTACTAACATCGGACATAACACATGTACATAGGCTGGATTACTTATCATCTTAAAGCTGTGCCAGTTTCCTTAAATATGTACATACCATAAGCATTAGGGTGGTTCAGTAAAAATCGGTAAAATAGCTTTGGGCGCACTTAACGATTTCGATTATGAGTTGGTAGTTCTAGGCACGATTCTAAGAAAGTCAACGAATTTTTCAAAATGGATTGTAATGCTAGCGAAATTCAAAGCTATGTGGGGGCCCATGTGTGGAGCACAGCCAGTCTATTATAACAATCTCTGAACCTGAAAAGCCGCTTAGCGGTCTCTAAGCTATTTTGATTATGGCGATTCTAAGAAACCTTGTGAAGTTATCGAATTTTTCGAAATAGTTTGCTTGAAATGTATGTATATGTGATGCAGAGGAATCTTATTATTTCAGATTTAATAGGGTTAAGCATGGTTTTTGGGTTCAAAGCATCGAATTGTCATCTTCCATCGGAAACTTTTGTTTTGGGATATATTTTCGCCAATCCGTTCCAGCTTAAAGCCAAGTGCTGCATTTCTGCTTCTGTGTAGTTTCTTCAGGTCGTACGTCGTCTTCCAAATCTACGCCCCGTTTGATCAAGGATAATCCAGCCCATTGCTTGCTTGGCTATCATCTTTACGAAGCATGTGGGAAATCCATTTTGAATTCGTACTTATCTCGATTGTTATATCAGTTACTTTGCTTTGCGAAGTAGTTCTTTATGAGGGATAATGTTTTGATGTTTGATCATATTATCAATCCGTTGAAAGAGGTTGTGGTGCAAATTTCCCCCAAAGCAACAACATATATAAAGTATAATTCTAGTAATGGCTATTTTAAAGGAGAACAGGGGGCTGCAATTTAAAGTCCTATCCGAAAGGCGGTATCTTTAATCAATAGAGATTTACTTCGCTAAATAACGTCCATTTTTTGTAAGCTATGCCAGTGCTATGTTGTCAACGTTACTGGGGTCCACAATAATAATAACAATAATAAGAATAATATTTAGAATTTCCACTCGAATAAAAACTGCTGCAGGCCTTTATACAACCAAAAATTGAACCGCCTTAATGTCTATATACTCCAATGCATATAATCATTTGTTTTTGACTCAGTTTGTGTCAAATGTACATATATACAAATGTAGTTCTCGAAGCTCAGATTCAGATTCTCGTTTGTGAAAGACTTGCTGACATATTCATAAATTCAAATTGGCTGATAAGCCGGTTCCTTGTCTTTGCTTCCCCTTTTTCCTAACAAAGTATTGTATTACGTTATACAATATTTATACGAGCTCTGTGTGAATTTAGAGCTGCTTATTGCTTCAGTTGGTATACCTAAATTTAATCTAATTGGAATATTCTTGTTTAATTTGCGAAATGTGCTTCAAAATGAATGTCTCCTCTAATAAGCTCAAGGACAATTTAAATATTTTAGTTACTTCTGTTTACTTAGGTAAACATCCTTATCGACTTTGAGACAAGAGTCTATTTAGCAGCTGCATATCTGAAATTGTATAAGAATTTGCTTTTGTGAGAGAATTCAAATATTTTTGGAAGTAGTACAATATAAACAAATCAAGCATCTAAAATACAATCGAATGAATATAAATGGTAATAGGATGAAGCATTGGAATCAGAAGATAAACACTGCACAATAAGAGCCATTCTATTGCCACCTTGAATGAACTACATTTTATCGAAGAATATAGAATTCTGTATTTAATCGTAGCTGTCTCAAATCAAATGTCGTTTGTAAACCTGTTGTTCCGTTGTAAACTGTGTCAAGGATTAGTAGCGATAATTTAAAAGATATTATTATCATTATTATATCTATATTATTAAGTGAAGTAGATCATGGATAGGGAAGATAATTATTGAAAAAATGTTTTCTTAAGAATGGAGTAAGAGAATCAAAGCAAGCTATTGACATTACTTTAATTTGCATTGGATTGCCACAAACCCGCTATCAGGTTACTTACCAACCCGACCCCACCAGCTCGCTAAGAAATTATAGGAATGTATCGAAATCCATTGCAAAGCTTAAGAAAATGAATCTTCCAACTGCAAGTGGTTTGTTCTCTTTAGATTCTTTCGCTATTAAATGTTTATTTTAATAATGCATCTCGCTCTCTAGTCGACCGATCAATTAATGAGAAAGTCGTTAAGAAGATGCCCCAAATTTAGCAAATAGCCAGCATGTATGTTGGTAGAAATCGACTTTATTCATTCTCTCTTAAGACCTAAGTCCGTTGTTAGTGATTGATGGTGGAAAACTAGAAAAACATTTACAATAATTGACAGCAGATATGCAGTATTAGAAGAAACTTGGATTCCAAAAGGGCTTTATAATGATTAAGTATTCTATAGTTTCTTGCTAAATCCCTGCTATATAATTACATAAGACAATAAAATTTCAAAAAGATTCAAGACGATCTAAAATGAAGCCGATCAAACGTTTCTCTATTTGTAAAAAATTAAATAGATTGTAGGGATCCATTTCAATTTCGCCACGACTACACGCATCACCGAGAATTGAGAAATTGTTATGCATCTGCCATAAGTCATTGTCCAAGTACTTTAAGGTTATTATTTGTTTCGATCTCGTTTGAACTTCTTTTAATTGTATAAATTTTGAGTCAGTAGTCACCCGCAAAAAGGACTTGAACTCAAGATCTATAATACAGAATCGACAATAAAAGAGCCAATTTTATCAATAAAATCGACGCTGATTAGGTTTGGGAAACTTTAAGGGATATATTTTAGTTGGTGGGCCTCGTAGCTTAGTGGGTAATACACTTGCCTTCTAAACGTGGGGTCGTGGGTTCGAATCCCACTCATTGCAAGAGGCATGACCACTCCAATGTCCCTCTTAAAAAATGGCTTCTCTACTTTATAGAAAGCTTTTCTCCATTGCGCAATGCCTTTCAACAATTTCCGGCAACCCCCCCCCACGCTAAATGGAGGGTACACCATAGAACCAAGCGCCATTCATAGCTTTTCGGCGTACAGCAACAACACCAGCTAGAATGATGCCAACAATTAAAAAGACTGTATCGCCCAGCCTTTCCGCGCAGCCAAGCGCAGACGCCACTCCCAGAAGGCGTCAGGTGGCAGCCCACCACTGGGATAAGTCGCATCTGGCCTATCACCAGTTCGATCGAAAAACTCAACAGATTACAGAAACCAACACAAGAGAATTAAACATAAACGGCTCCCCAAATTCGATGACGTCCAAAGGCATTTCCAAAAACGGACACGAATAGGACAATGGAACGTTAGAACCCTAAAGGAACCATCAAGATTAGCACAGTTCGAGGAAGAAATTGACAAACTACAGATAGCGATAGCTGGCATCCATCCACAAGGCAGTAGACGGATCGGCAGACCCAAGGCGACCTGGAGAAGATCCATCCTCCAAGAACTGACCCACGCGAACACAACATGGGAGAGAGCTAAACAGATGGCGCAAAATAGGGTTCGACGGAAGGCCCTAAGTTCCCAAGCGGAATAATAAGGAAAAAAAAAAATTTTAGGTGGTCATTTGACCCTTATCAGGTTACAGTCGACCTAACTAGCTCTCTTTCCCATTCACTCCACGGAAAAGAGACCTTCCTGCACGTAGTCTTTCTATCTAAGTCTGTTCGTCCTCTTCGTCATACCCTTATCGACTTTTGCATCGAGTACCCGCTGTGCCGGAGTTTCTTCATCCAGACTAACCACATGACTGGACGGCATTATGTCTGCAAACGTCTGCGATGCAACCGGTGCATCTTCTTGTAAATCGAGGTTTTTGCTTTAGTTATTAATTTTGATAAAGTTAACCCCTTCATCAAACTATGGATAAATTACACTTACACTTGTTAATTATTTTACATTTCCAGGTAACTACCCTTGGCATGGGTGAAGAATGGAAAGGTGGAGACATGAATTATGCTGGTGGTGGTTTTAAAGTCAATCTGTTGCGTACTGCCGTGGAGCCGTTTAAGGACTCACAGGACACCATTATACTGTTTTCGGACAGGTAAAATGTGAAGCTGCTCGTATTAATATGTTTAAAACAAATAAAATTCTCAAATAAATCTGAAATCTCTTGTAGTTACGATGTCATTATTACAAACACGCTTGATTACATATTGGAGAAATTTAAAGAATCTGGAGCCAGGCTGCTGTTCTCCGCAGAGAAATACTGCTGGCCTGACAAAAGTCTGGCAGACCAATATCCCGAAGTCGAGGGCAAGGCATCACGCTACCTTAACTCGGGCGCCTTTATTGGCTATGCACCCGAAGTAAATGCACTTTTGGAGGGTGCCATTGGTGATACAGAAGATGATCAGCTTTATTATACCAAAGTTTTTCTGGATGAGGGTAAACGCACCAAGCTGGGCATGAAACTCGATACCAAGTCGAATCTTTTTCAAAATCTGCATGGCGCTAAGGATGATGTTAAGCTTAAAGTGGATCTAGACAGCAATCAGGGTGTATTGCAAAATATTAACTTTATGACAACACCCGCCATTGTGCACGGCAATGGATTGAGTAAAATTGATCTGAATGCTTATGGCAATTATTTGGCAAAGACTTTTAGCGGAGTTTGCACTTTTTGCATGGAGCAACTACTGGAGTTGGACGTAAGTAAATGTGCTTGGACAGCTGTGCAGGCTGACACCTAAACACCTTTGTTTTTTTGCAGGAAAATAATTTGCCTTTTATTGAATTGGCTATAATTGTGCCTGAGCCTGTGCCTTTCTTTGATTTGTTTTTGGAAGGCATTGAGAAACTAAACTATCCCAAGGATCATATGCATTTGTATATCTATAGTGGCGCCGAACTTCACGATGATTTGGCCAAGTCGTTTGTGCAGAAACATGGCGATCACTATGCCAGCGCTAAGTTTGTAACCTCTTCCGATGAGCTTGACGAACGTCGAGGCAGGCAATTGGCATTGTAAGTGGTCCGTATCACTGGAAAGCGTTGCAACGTCACTTTTCAATTATTTCCAGGGAGCAAGCAAAGCAGCGACATGCCGATTATATTTTCTTTGTCGATGGCGATGCACATATTGACGATGCGGAGCTGCTGCGGGAACTTCTAATAATGAACAAGTGGGTCAAGAGCATTATTGGTCGACACTCAAAAGATACTATAACCCCAACTTGTTGTGCAACCTTTTCAGACAATTTGTAGCGCCGCTGTTTTCTAAATATCACGAATTATGGAGCAATTTCTGGGGCGCGCTCTCATCCGGTGGCTACTATGCGCGTTCGCACGACTATGTGGATATTGTAAAACGCGATATAATGTAAGTAAAAGACGCACAACCCAAAAGGCATGACAATTTAGTAATTTTATTGTATATTCCTTAAATATAAGCTGGTATACACGCGTACGAATTAGTCGAACGCAATGGAGAAATCGGTCTTAAAACTGCGACGATCAATTGAGTACATATTATCGGCCGTACACTCATATAGACCTGCGTCCATTTGCGTGGCGGGATCTATTTCAATTTTAGACTTTACCCTGTCATCGCCAATACGCCACTCATGCACATGCATATAAAGATGTTGGTATATTTCGGCACCATCCTTGTACCAGGTTATGTGCGGACGTGGATTACCTTTGGCCACGCACAAAAATGCAATTTTATGGCCCAGCACGTATTCCAGATCAAAGTGTGATGCCTGCAGTATTTTTGCACCCTACAAAATGGAGTAGTTCGATTAGGCTCAAACAGTATGCCACATGCATGCTTACATTATTGTTATTGTAGTACTGATCCGATTCGGGATCACGATATTTGCCCGTAATGGGTAAACCAATTTGTACCTATTGGAAAGTTTATGCGGTTAAAGTGTGTGCTTGACCCAATTGCATAATTAAGCTTACGCGTGACTTGGTGCGTCCACGGCCGCGACCACGGCGCGCCTCACAAATGGGCGTGCCCAGCAGTAATACGCCCAGGCTCAGACAAAGGATGAGGCGCTTTATTTGCATAACGACAATATCCGTGTCGATCAGTGATATGTAAGAAGCCAAATGTTGCTGGCAGTTAATCAGGCGCAGTAGTTTTGCGAATCTCTGGCCGTTTGGATAGGCGCTGCGCGACTGAATCACAGCGTCATTTTTGCTGCGCTGCACTGTGCAGTGCCGTGTGTTGTCGCGGTGCTGTTTGCTCCACTAATTTGCCACAATTGGCGACCAGTAGGCACAATCGCCGCTTTTCGCGCTTGGAGATTTACATTTAATCCACAGATACATTTTACATAGTTTAGTTGATGCTTTTGCATCTTTATATTTCACACAATTTCATATTATTTTGGGCTGCGCTGGCATATCATTTGGTGTGTGTGGGTGCACCCCTTCCGGATCGGCGCGCTAAGCTATAGCTTTGCTATATCTATATATATATATATGTATATTTTTGGCACTATGGCACAGTGGTTCAAGCAACAAGCTGCGCAAAACCAATTTAGTCAGTCAGTGTAAGTCTCTCATGGCTCAAGCTGTGGGTTTGCTACAATTTTGTCGCATTTCGAATTGTCGATTTTGGTTTTGAACGTTTTAGCTTCACTGTTTTGCCAATAAAACAACGCAAAATGTGAGTTGTACGTTTGGACTGCTCTCGAAATTTATTCATAAACTAAATAAATGCAAAAATCGGTTAAATTGGGTAATTGAACCAATTTGTCGCTTACGCGTTTGGATTGTATGGGAAAGTTCGAGAAGTATAAGCAAAGAGGACTTGTAGAAAGCAGCTCATCATAAAATTTAACTAAGCTTATGAAATTGTATTTTAATTTACAAATATTATTGAAAAAGTTAAAAGTTAACCATGACATAGTCCGTGCGAAAGCCACGTCGATCAATAGCATAGATATTATCCGCTTGGCACTCGTAGTAACCTGAAAAGTAATCACATAATGTTAAAACTTGTCAAGACGTAGCGGGCAGTGTACTTACCCGCATCCATTTGTGTTGTAGGATCGATTTCCATTTTGGACTTGATCACATCTGTTTCTATATGAGATTCGTGTACCTTTTAACGAAATGTAAATATTAGCAGCATGCGACTCATTTTGGTCCGCCATGCACATACCTGAAAGAAGCGATGCTGATAGAGCTCGGCGCCATCTTTGAACCAGGTTATAGTGGGTCTGGGATTACCTATATGTTTAAATATAGCTGTGAGCTGTATTTTAACGAAACGATGCGGCTTACCTTGCGCCATGCAAAAGAACGTGATCTTGCGTCCTAAAGTATAATCCAGCTCAAAGTGTGAAGATTTTATAATCTTGGCGCCCTGTAGAAAGCAACATTACTACTGTTGGTACAGTAAATATTTGTAAGTTAACACATAATTTACATTCTCGTGATCATAATAGTTGACTGCATCCTGGGAGCGATGTTGTATGACCACGGGCTTCTTGCCCGTATAATTTCGACGTAGCACATTGCGTCCGCCCGTACTTCCTGAAAATCAAGCGAAAATAATAAAATATAATATAAAAGCTACACTTTCTGTTTTGCATAAAACCCACGCTGGCTGGCCACATAGCCAAGTTCACTAAAAAGCAGCAGACATAAGAGTGCCAACGTTTTAAGTTCCATTATTTTGCATACAGTAGTCCTTCGAATATCGGGCATTTTCATGCAACTTTGCAAAGGTTATATATACAGTGCGTTCACTTTGTACGCTGTCCGAGAATGTTTTTTGCAAACTGCGCTGGGATTTATCAGCGTCATTCGTTTACCCCCTTATTTATTATTATTTTTTTTTTTAACATTTTGATTAAATTTAATAGAGCCCTCGAGTCTCGGCTCGACCATGTGCTGTCGCCTCTACTTTCCATTTTCATTTCCATTTTCATTCCATAATTTATTGCCTTGTACGCCATTATGTGCAGTTTTATCGTTTGATTTGTTTTCATTCTATTTGCAGCGGCATGTGGAATGTGCCACATGTGACTAGTATTTATCTCATCAAGCATAGCGCCTTTGATGCCATCAACTATAATCATCGTGACTTGGATGCAGATATGGCCATGTGCGAATCATTAAGAAATGCGGTAAGCCTGTTGCACTCTTAATTAATTCCTTATGCTGAGCGTGCTTCTTGCAGGGCATCTTCATGTACGTGAGCAATCAGCGTTACCTTGGGCACTTGATCAATGCGGATAACTTTAACAGCACCGTGGTGCGACCAGATTTCCATACATTGTTTAGCAATCGCTATGATTGGACCAAAAAGTACATACATCCCAACTATGCGCTGCAGTTGAATGAAACATCGGTCATACCTCAACCATGTCCGGATGTCTTTTGGTTTCAAATTGTTACGGACGCATTTTGTGATGATCTTGTTGCCATTGTAGAAGCCTACGATGGCTGGTCCGATGGTAGCAACAATGACAGCCGTCTCGAAGGTGGTTACGAGGCGGTGCCCACACGCGACACGCATATGAAACAAGTGGGTCTTGATCAATTGTATCTAAAGTTCCTGCAAATGTTTGTGCGTCCAATGGCCGAACGTGTCTTTACGGGTTATTACCACAATGTAAGCGCATAACTCTCATAATTTATTTATATCCAAGTAGCTCTAATGTATGTACATTTTAGCCGCCACGCTCTTTGATGAACTTTATGGTTCGTTATCGACCAGATGAGCAGCCTTCCTTGCGTCCGCACCATGACTCATCGACGTACACCATCAATATAGCCATGAATCGCGTTGGTATTGACTATGAAGGCGGTGGTTGTCGCTTTATACGCTACAATTGTTCCGTCACGGATACAAAGAAAGGCTGGATGCTTATGCATCCTGGTCGCTTGACACATTACCACGAGGGCTTGTTAGTTACTAATGGCACACGCTACATTATGATTTCATTCATTGATCCGTAAAGCAAACCGCAATACTTTTACTCCTTACTAATAACTGCCATTTTGGCCACTCCAAAGATATTTCTTAAGCTAAAATGTTGGATAGTATAATTGCCACGGTTAGTTTTAATCAAAGAAATCGGAGTGCACCATTTTAATGCCAAGAGATGACATACTCGCAAAGTTAACGAATCTTCTTATTTAAACATTAAGTCTGATGAGTTTTTATATATATGAACTTTGTTAAGATCTTTAGAATTAAATGCAAATTATATACACAAAATCTTAAAAAATCGCTTACTAAAACTCTTTAGTTATTTTTTATGAAATATAATAGAGATCCATCCTAAGTATTGAAACGACTTATTTTATGGTAATGTATATTTTTAGCAAAATTACGAGCTGTTTCCTTTTCGTGAACACTTAGGCTGGTTGCTCCCAAAAAAATAACAAAATTTGACAAATATTATATTTTCTTATATTTAAAACTATTTTTCCTGAACCACCTTTATTGTTGATTTTTGTTTGACGCGATTCACAAAACCTTTGATCAACCGTTTAACAGTCGGACGACTCGCTGCACACATTAGTAGAGCTGCAGACGTGGTGGGGAAGTCTCCATCTTACTGCGAAGAGGCATCCAAATTTTTGCCTTTCCGCATGTCAGCGAAGGTCGGAACATCCTTATCCTGTTCATCTCATTTCCTGGATGACGATCTTATTAGGCTTAACTTTGTCTAGTGCACACGAAATTACAAGTTGCTTATCCCTAAATCGTAGTCTTTTTTATTACTTTTCTGTGAACGTAAACATTTGTTATTGGTATTCTTTAGATGTTTTCTTTTTAGGGTCGGGTCGACGTAGCCTGGATACAACCGAATATCAACCCGACGCCTAGCTGCACGCATTAGCGAATGTGGCGCATCTCTCTCTCTCTTGCTATCTAACTCATTTCAACCGAAAGCCAGGCCCATACGCGGATGCACGATTAGGGTGTTCGAGAGAAACATGTCATTGAAAAACTTCGATACCTTGCGGATTGGAGACGATTATCGCATTTAAATGAAGCATGAGCTGTGTGCTCAAGGACGCCATAGATAATGTCCAGCGTATCGGCTTTATCGTGCGTTAGGATGAAAAAGCTACAGTTAAGAAGGTAGACGAGGGGAGCGACCTAGAATAAGTTGGAAGGAGAACCTATCTTTGTTTGGAGGGATCAAACGGAAGAAGACGCGCACAAAGCAGGGGCACCTCTTAAACGTAATAAGTGTCGATATCATTGATAACATTTGGCCGTATTTTGTCGATTGTATATTAAAGAACTTAATCTTAGCGAAGTCCTTTTTGCGGGTTTACTACCTCTGAATTAATATAATTAAAAGCACTTCAGCCCAGATCGAAACAACTACTAGCACGATGGCTTTAATTGTTGACAATAGAGAACCGATTGACTGGGTTGTAGGGAAGGTAGGTAAAGAGCAATTCCAGCATTATATTTCCTGTAGCCAAGTCTGGTTTGGCAACCCGTTACAGATCTTCATCTTAGATCGTCCTAAATCACTTTGACACTTTGTTGTCGAACGTGATTCACTGTGCAGCGTCCGTAATTTCGCTTCGATTTATAAATGAAGAATAGAACAGCTAATAACTTAGAGCCTCTTTGGAACGCAAGTTTCGTCATATTCTGCATGTCTGGCATATCTAATTTTCTAAGAGTTTGCAATGGATTTCAATATATATTTTCTGTCGGCAAGAAGCAAGAAGAGTTGAAAGAGCTTTGCTATCAAAGCCATGAAATAAGCAATTAGCAGAAACTCGATAAATAGCTCCCAAGCCATCAGGCTACATGCTCTACCACGACCACTGAAGAAGCAAGGTAGCGCAAGCTGGGTCACTGAGTTAAGAAGAGTGGCGAAGGGTTCTCAATGGTGCAACATTTTCCATTGAAGCTTTACGATATAGACAAGCGACATTGACCATGTTTACATAATAATAAACATATCTTAAAAAACCACCAAAGTAAATCGAATTTGTTTCCAAAAACATCCTTTTTAATCTATTTTCGAAATGGAAGACATATCATATACTCAACCGTTGTGAATTATGGTGCTAGAGAACTCTAAAAATCCGATATCGTTAAAATATCTTTAGAAAAAAATGTAGCACATAAAGTGACGATTTGCTATAAGGGCGCCATGTCATCAAATCAAGAGATTTTAATTAAGTTTATTATAGTGCTAGGGATCTTAGGTAAAAAAACAGGTGAACAAATCACTCTTAAAGTTGTTTTTTTCTTTAAATGTGTGTAAGAAGGTAAAAAACAATTGCGCTAGTTTTTACCATCCATGAGATCAACGTGATCATACCGACAGTTTGACGGACATGGGTATTTCAAGTACGAATAAATAAATTTATTTCTTTTGACTGTACTGTCATCATTCCAAAGTGGAACCTGAAGATATCACTATTAATAACTGCTTGAAGAGAACAGATACCTATTATTTATAACCGAATCGGAATGGCGGTGTTTTAGTTTAGCCAAAAAGCGCCTATTTGATATCTATGTTAGTGCTAGGCAAATGCACCAGTGCTGCTGTTGACAATCGAACCTCCGTACTTCGCTTTTTAGGGCGAGTACTCTTCCGACGGCCACCCTGATAATTCCTTATGGAAACGAAAAAACATTTTATAATTTTGGCAATAAAAATTTGTTATTTTATTCATTCTCTTGCGCTAGCTAAGAGCTGCCGCTCATTAGATGATGGTATTTTCTTCGAGCAACTCGCTACAAAATTTTAAAACCCGTAGAATAGAACAAGAACTTGGATACACTGCTCATACTTGTCTTAGAGGAAAAAGGCTTTATTTGTGATCATTTTTATTAATATTCAATACCAAAAGCTTTGTCCTCGGCAAAAATGCTGAAATTTAAAACAATATTACATATTTTTTAAGGGTTCTTAAATTTTTTATATACGGTTACTTACAATTCACAAGTCGTTTACGCTGTAAGACATTAATTATTAATAATTTATTATTATTTATATACTTATTAAAGTTAATTGGCTATATAAATTTTCTGATCGTTTTTGGTTAAAGAGATTGGAGATTCAGCTTTGCAAATAAAATATTATAATTTTAATTATATTATGTAGTGTAAGAGTTGCGCGTATATGAAGCTTTGTATTTATAATATTTGCCATCTAAAGTTATAAAGCTGCATAAGAGCTAATCTCTATAACATTTTGTACACCCAACTTAATAATAAAATTCTATATAATAAAAAATTCAAATTGAATTAAAGAATCCATTTCTTACAGTTTAAGAAAGTCGGTTTATTTCACAAAAAGTTAAATAATAATAATTATCGCCAAAAATTTAATCTTAAAAATTATAGTAAGCATAACTTTTAAAGAATTTTTGATAATAAACTGATATTTAAAAAAAAGATGAAATTTCAAAACATCGACTTTGCCAATGTTCGATTATAAAGGGTGTTTTTTTTTGAGGTAAAGAACTTTAAATTAGCATTACTTTTTAACTTGGCGACCGTTTACCTGCTGTCAAGTGACTTATTCTCCGTTTGGATTGGCAATTCATCATAAATAGACTCACGTCTGAACAGCGCTTGTAGTGCACTACGTTCATTTTATCGTTGACAAAATCGTCCTGCAGAGCAGCTAATTCGACTAACCAAGGACCTTTTTGGCACCACCTTTTCTCTTATTGACAACTCGTATCCCCGGAGACGTCGTACGGTACGTACAGAAGAAGATATAGCTGCTGTAGAGCGAAGCATTGAGGAACCCCCGAATGAGTCCATCCGCCATAGAGCACAGGAATTGGATCTGTGTCCATTCACTTTATGGCAGAATTAGCGAAAGTATGTTCGTTTGCGTGTTTACAAAAATTAACTCGTGCAGGAATTGAAGCAAAACGATCATCAAGCAAGGCGCAGATTCGTCAAATGCGCCCAAAACGAGATTGCCGATGTTGCCAATTTTCATAAGCGAATTTTGTTTAGCGATGAAGCACACTTTTGGTTGAATGGCTACGTCAACAACAACAAACTAAGTGCTAAAGTTTACGTCAAACATCGTTACATCCAGAAAAACAGACTTTTTGGTGCGCTTTCTGGGCTGATGGAATTATTGGTCCTTACTTCTTCAAAAAGATGATATCCAGAACATTACAGTCAATGGTGATCGGCAAAGAGTCGTGATTACTAGCTTTTTCTTTCTTGAATTGAACAACCATGACGTTCAGGAGCTGTGGTTCAAACAAGACGGCGCATCAGGTCACACAGCTCGTGCCACAGTCGATTTATTGAAAGACACGTTTTGTGACCGCCTTATTTCATGTTTTGGACCTCCAAGATCTTGTGATTTATCACCGCTAGACTACTTTCTGTGGGGCTATATAAAGTCAATGGTCTATGCGGATAAGCCACAAACGCTTAACCATTTTGAAGACAACATTTGCTGTGCTATTGCCGAGATACGGCCACAAATGTTGGAAAAAGTCATCGAAAATTGGACGCCCAGATTGGACTACATGCGAGCCAGCCGTGTCAGTCATATGCCAGAAATCATATTTGAAATGTAATGCAACACGATTATATTTCGGTTAAATAAAATTCATGTCATCGTTGATTTATTGCAATTTAATGCAGTCTTTTTATTAAAATACATATTCGTGCTAAACATGATTGTCAATTATTTAGAGGCACTACTGTACGCGAGCTTACGCTCTTTACTCTGTAAACGCGCATGCGTGCTCTGTTAAGTAACATTAGCAAAAACAGCTGCTAACGTGCTGTTAAGCAACTGTTCATGCAAATAACACATTAGTGCAAGTAGCTACGCTATAGCATACTGTTAAAAACAAAAGAGATAGCAATTATGCGTATTAGACGCGCAAAGTACACACTGTTCCTAACAGACTGTTAATAAAGGCGGCCCCCGCGATTGCGGAACAAAAATTCAAACAGTTTCAAAGTTTCAGTTTTCAACGACGGCGGAGTTGTCGCTTGAATTGCAAAAAAAAAATGCAAAGTGGAAACGAAACAGTGCTGCCCATAAACGCCGTGGCCATGAGCAGTTAGTTGGATGGACCCGTCTCCGTCCGTGCTGGATAATAACGTAAAGTGCGTTTGTTTTGGTCTCTTTTCGGTTTAAGTCTAAAAATAGCGGATGTGCAGGCGGAAGAAAAACAACGAAATTCGTAAAGTGTGCGGTGTCTGTTGTAAGTTCCGAAAGTGATTAAAATCGTATTGTTTTGTGTGAGAATATTGGGCAAAAAAAAAACCTTTTGAATATATAAAAATATTAACCCAAAACGCCGCATCCTTACCAATAGTGGGGGTATGGAAAGCAAACAAAAACAAAAGTTGTCGCCCAAACAGACGCGCGGATAGACAGACCAACGGGCGCAACTGCTCTCTCGTTGTGCTTGCTCGGCGTGCACGCTCTCTCGCCTGCTGCGTTAGGAGGCGAATATAAACACGCTACGGAGGGAACGGACGAGCGCGTGTACAAACCCAACAGCTCATTCGATTTTTCTCCTGCGTGTACTACTTTTTTTTTGCTTCCTGTTTTTTTTTATTTATTGTGTACGCTTCCCCTATTTCCTATTTTTTTTTGAGTAATATATTAGAGTCCTGCACGTACACGTGGGGAAGGGGTGCCTTTACTGGCTCCTTTACACCTGCTCAAGTTGCTTTGGCAACAACAACGCGCAAAACAACAACAACAACTAAATTAAAGCAAACTTTTGTTATGTTTTATGCTCTCTCTTCCGCTCGCAACCTACCTTTAAAACGCTGCTTCGCGAATTTGCCTAAAAAAGACAAGTGCAAAAAAAAAGTTTTAATTTAACAACAACAACAACAACGAACCGGCAATAAAAAGCAAATGGCAAAAACGGAACGAAAACAATCCGGCAAAGACATTTAAAGCATAATTGGAAATGGAAGCGGGGCCTGGAACTTTCAACACCTACGCAGATTAGCATGGCTGAGTCCTTGTGGCAATATCAGCACGCTTGTCAACGTCTCCATCATATACGTTCCAATTGGCTTTGGAAGACGTGCGGCGTTTGCGCTTAACAAGTTGGCAGCCACATTGAGGTGAGTCCTTACTATGTGTGTGTGTGTTTGTGATTAAAGTGTGAGGATATCTCCAATATGTTATAAGTGTCTGTCTAGTTGCCTACGGCTACGGCGGTAGTCCTGTGTGCGCGAATTGGGGTTCAGAATACGTACGTCGCACGGCTAAGTGGTTGCGTGTACAAATTATGTGACAACGTGGTACACTTATGTACTTACTCCACGGTATATGGACACGCATAAGTTGTTCCACATTTCTGTTTTTTATTCATTTCCGGCATTATGCGCGTTCTTCTCGAAAATTGCTCTCTTGGGCAGCCTTATGTTTATCATAAAAACCAGCCTCACACTTATCGCGCTTGTGCATTTTTCTTGCCTCGCAACATCTTTGAAATAAACACATAAATATACAAGTATTTATAAAAAATACTTATACTTTTATGCGGGAGTGTCTCTGAACGTTTTTGGCCTATATTTTGTATCAAACTCACTAAAATATTATCTTTTTTTTGAAAGAGCTGAATCGATCGCTTTGGCACTTTAAATAAGACAAATATTTGAATCCGGAAGGGAATTATGTCTTTTTTTCTTTGAGTTAGATTTGTCAATTTTCCACATCCTATCGATAATATGATAAAATTTACAAAAATTCACCATTGTTAAAATATGCAAATATTTTTAAAAGTAAAAGAATATTTGCCATTGTTTTTCTGTACCAGATTGTCGTACTTTTTTAAGAGCTGAATCGTTTCTTTGGCGTTCATTGCTTTACAAGTTCTTTTGGAAATTCAACAAAAAAAGTTTCAAATATTGAAAATATTGTATTGTATTTTTTAGAGCTGTATCGTCCTTTTATCGTCTAACTAAATCCGTGTAATTTCTTTAGCATTTTAATTTATTTATTATTAATTATGTGATTGAATTAGTCGCAAAGGCTAAGATGGGGCACCCCCTCTAAAGAACTTTACCCCTGGAAGAAGAGTAGTTGGCGACCGCATCACGTTGGATAAATGGAGTTGAAGCAGATTTACAGAAACCAAACGTCGAAAATTGGGAAGAAGCGGCGAAGGATAGAGATTATTGGAGAGAAATTGTTCGAAAGGCCAAAGCTGAACTGTAGCTGTAGCGCCAAGGATGATGATGATTTGATTAAATTAAACAATATCAACTAGAGCGAGGAAAATATAATATGTCCCTAGCCTGATGTGTGATTTTTTTATAGGTTAGGAACTTGGACTTACGAAGTAAATTTTGGAAACACAAAAGTTCAACAGTTCATAGTGTGTGATTGGTTAAATGATCTTGATTTGGCCAATTAATATGAGTTAAGTTAGAGAAAAAATTGGCGTTCATATGAGAGGAAATCGTAGAGGTTATTATAGCTTGCGCATACGAAGCGAAAATGATTCTGCACTTTTTTGATATATGGTAAAAAAGGTAGTATTACAGGTCAGAAATTGCAAGTTACTCTGGAAGGAATGACAACAGAAACTTTGTTAAGTAGTGCATGAGAGTCAATGTACCCGAGTAGGAGCTTATGCAGAAATAACACGACGTGATAATTTCTAGATTATTTGGTGAAGATAATTTTCTAAGGATAGGCTCCAAATTTAAGCCAATTTGTATATTACTTGTTTCAAATAAAACAAATAGCTATCAACATCAAACGTGTTCCTTATAAGTTCTTAACAATTTTAAAGAAATTTATAAAAACGTCAAAAAAGAATATTGTATTTCAAATTAAAAAAATATGAGGCATAAAGTAGCAACGGAAAATGTTAAAGCTGGACCCTGACGACTCTGGGATACTCTGATGCTTTTTATAATAAAGACAGTTTTGACAATTATTAAAAAAAATGTTGTATCGTCAATATTCATGTTGTATTAATTTCAAAAATAAATAAAACAAAAAATAAAGGTTAACGTGTGTAGGACGAATTTTGATCACATATTATATTTTTAATTTAAATTTTTTTAATGTTTTTTAACAAAAATGTGTTAAAAACAAACAAAACAAAAATGTGTTAAAAAACATTAAAAAATTTAAATTAAAAACATAAGAGGTGATCAAAAAAAATGTGTTAAAAAACATTAAAAATTTAAATTAAAAACATAAGAAGTGATCAAAATTCAAAAATCAAAGTTTTATTTATAACGTAAGATAAAAAATTGTAAAAAATTCTTTTGTATGGATATTTCAGGTTTTGGTCAAAAAGAAAAAAATTATCTATTGAAGAAGATATGAAATAAAACAAAAATGTTTGTACAATCTTCCAAAAATTTTAATATATATATTTTTTTAATTTCCATGTAAAGTTAGTTAAACTTTTTCACAATTCTTAAAAAATGTTTTATCATCAATTGTTATGTTATGTTTTGGTAGAGATCACACGTTACAGGTTTTTTTTTTTGATTAAATAGAACTTTTTTTTATAGTATTGTTTTATTAATATAAAAAAACATTTATCCATGTTTATAATTAAACACTATTCTATGTGATTGTGAGAAGGAAAAGATGGAGTACTAAAAATATGATATAGACAGAAAAAGTAAAGAAAACTGATCTTAAGTTTAAGAAGGAACAAGAAATTATTATTATTGCGCCTGACTATACATTGGTAGGTGAGGTCTGAAAGCTGATCTATTGAATGAAGATAGTTTGTTGTTATTGTCAAGTAATTCATTTTTAAAAATAAGTTATAAATGTAATCAGTTCTTTTCTGTATGTTATTTACTTATATTGCTAGTAGTCTATATTTGGCTTATATCTTTTATTAACGGATTAGTGCTCGTGCTGTTTTTGGTGTGAAGATTGATAGAGAGCTTTGATAAATATACATCAAGCCGATCGTATTCATATGACATATATAAGACCTGATTAGAGTGGAATTTGTGCTGGTTTCTTGGTCTAAAAATGTTGTACGTGCTCCTTAGTTTTAGTTTTCTTACTATCCTTCTTAACTTTTCAATTTGAAAACTTGAAATGTTGGACGGAATAGTCCACACTCCATAGGTTAGAATAGGTTTGGAAATAAATTTGTCAGTATGAATGTTAATCCTATAATTGGCGGAAAAAGTTAAGCCTAAATACTTAATACTTTCGGAAGATTCAATGGCTACGTTGTCTATGACGCTTAACTTGCCTACAATGACGTGAATAAGTTGAGTTTAGATTTCCAACAATTGTACCTACTGGTAGCGTAGTATATCCAAATCATCATTAATTTTTCTTTCAACACCTCCTACTTTCGAATATGATATAGAATTAGGGGTATCGTCAGCAAATTGTAAAAAATCACAATTGACAGTTTTTTGAATATCAAAATTGCAAATATTGAACAGTAATCCACCTAAAACTGAACTCTGAGAAACTTCGGCAGATACGTTCTTGATATCTGAAAGGCAACTACCAAGTTTGACTTGAAAAGTACAGTTTTTTAAGAAGTGGTAAATTATGGAAATAATATATGGCGGAAAGTGTAATATATTGAGTTTGTATAAGACCCATGTTAATTTTATTTTGTACGATGGCTAAAGGGTGGGATGTGGAATGATCAGGCTGAAAGCCGAACTGATGAACCGGAATAATTTTATTTATGGAATTGAAATCCTTAATACGATCAGCTATTAGTTTTTCAAAGACCTTAAAAATGGTAGATAAAAGCGAGGTGGGCCTATAGGTAGAAATTAAATAGAACTAATTGTTCTCTTCTAATAAAAACCAAACCGTAACTTATTTGGAGCAACTTTTATCTTCAGCTTTTGCATGCATGCGAAACAAAAAAAATATGTACTTAACCAGGAACTGATTACAAACTTATCTCGTACGGAACGTACTTGACCTTTGCATTAATTGCATTTGAATAAAGTTTTGTAATCAACATTTGCATATTCATTCAATGCTCATATTAGCTGACAATTGCGCTTTGTAAAAATCGATAAACACAAGTAGCTGCTGGCTCAATTGGTAGTAATTAATTTGTTTATTTATAGGAAGATGTTGCGCTATAAAAGAAAGGGTATGGTCATGTCACCAGGTACTACCTTTGCTCTTTTGCCTTTTTTATTGCCACTGCCTTTGTTTTTATACCCTCACGTCTATCAAATTAACATATTTGTAATCATAATATTGTTAGCAGCAGAGTAGGACTCAAGGATGGGCGGTAGGGTTGGCACACATCCTGCTAACGGTACGTACGCGTGTAAGTAGCTTTCTGGTTAGGCTGCCCTGCCACTTGACATGTGCGTGCGTGCGAAATCTGTGAATAGAAATATTATTAACAAAGGCTCCCTAAGGTGCCTACATAGGACAACCAGCCAGCCATTCGAAGCCACATGGCTCATGCGCTCATACTTTCAATCTCACTTGGGCGCTTTGTCTACTTTTTCCTTTCCCTGGGGATAAGCGCAATGCGGCTGACATACATGATGAGCTGTGTATTGGTGGGTATAAGTGCTTTCAGTCAAGTAATTTGCGTCGCACTTTAATTTGCGCCCCCTACAAAGGGCGGCCCTTAGGGGCGGCCCCTACACTTACTTTCCTGTATTATCGCACTTAAAAAGCTCATCAAGTTTTATAAACATTATCTCACTGTCTTTTCACTTTTACACTAAAAATGAAGTCTTCTATTTCCTGTGGCTAGAAGATAAAAATTATTTTAGATCTCTCTAAGATCTCAATGATAAAAGAAATACTGCGAACAATTGAGGTGAGCTTTTTCTGTTTGTGCTGGCTTCCAGATGGAAAGTTGGTCTGTAAGTCTATATCCCAGAGATGGTAGAGATTTTTTTTTTAAATCGGGGATATATCATATAGTTCCCATAGGGGTGTTTGGCAGAAACTGAAAAAAATAAATAATTAATGCATGCATTATTCGCTTGTTTAGGGAATTATAACTCAATTTAGCTTACAAGAGTGTAGTAGTTCAAGCCCTAAATCACTTTGGAACATATACAGGTCTAATCGGTATAAAATGTTGATTGCTTCACCAAATGCATTGTACTTCCTTTGTTTTTCAACTTAATTCTTTCAAATTTGCCTTATGAAAGCATAGTAGTCTTTCCAATAACATCGATTTCAATTGAAATTGGTACTTTATAATGCTTTCATAAAGAAAATCGGTAAAGAATAGAATTTATCACAAAATTCATTGCAATTCGGTTGTATATCTATCAAATTTGTATTGTACGAGTATTTTAGTCCTTTCAATCACAGAGTCGAATTCGATTTAAATCAGTTGACTTCATCGTATAGTTTAAACCAGAAATTTCAACCGTATCGAATGCCCTGAAAGTATACAATAAAGATTATATCGGATACAAATATATAATTAAAATCCAGAGAGTTCTTAAAGCATCTATTTTGCTTAATAAACTGAATAATGACGTAAAGCATAACTTTCAATGCAACAATTCAATAGACGTGATAATACAATCTGCATTTGGCCCTTTTTAGCTAAAGTACATAAGTTTCAAAATAATGGTATAAATATTGCAGGTTTTCTTTCAGGACATAATATTTATAATAAATTTACATATGATATTCCAAGCCATAGTTTGTGTAAAGCCCCAATTTTTGCAGATGTCACTGGAAATAAGTATAGCATTATCCAATCGAACTTTACTGATGCTACAGAATCTCTTCTCAGATTTTTTTCGCGGCT
The DNA here is from genome assembly GCA_035046065.1 of Chymomyza procnemis. Taxonomy (NCBI): domain Eukaryota; kingdom Metazoa; phylum Arthropoda; class Insecta; order Diptera; family Drosophilidae; genus Chymomyza; species Chymomyza procnemis. The sequence goes on along the minus strand of JAWNOJ010000013.1, from coordinate 26,295,087 downwards.
GAAAACTATTAAAAAACTAGTTCAATTTATTTTAAACGTAAACGTAAGCCTTGTTACCTTATAAACATAAACATCCGGATAAACAACGAATCAGTTCGATATCAAATATCTGCGTATTTATTTGAATATCAAATTGTTATTTTATTTCCGTATTAGCAGGACTATAGACAAAGTCAATAAAAGTGTACGAGCCTTATATCCGTTTACATTTTGTCAAAACGAATGTATAATTTTTAAAACAATCAAATTATCAGCTTTATTATGGAATGGAAGTTTGGGATGGTTGTGTTGCATGACATGGGCAAAATGTGTCGAAAATGGTTTAAAATCTATCACATCCATCTCTACGAGAAAGCAGATATTTGCATGATTAATAAAAAAATTGGTGAGGCTACTACTAGCTTTATAATAAAAAGAAAAATAGTACACTAACTTAGTAAATAATTATTTTTAGTATTAACTTTAAGTAGTCTTATTTCTTTAGGGGTTTTTTGTTTTATTAACTTTTTGCCATTTTATTCCTAATTTAAGTTTGTTTATCAAAAAAATTCTTTTACCTGTTCAATTCGAATACCCTGAATTTTGATTATGTGCGCTATAAGAACATTGTTGTTCTGTAGATAGTTATAGATGGTTTCTATACCCCTCATAATTGCTAAAATAAATCATCAATTTCTAAGGATAACCAACCATTAACTAACTTGGGCATTCGTCTTTAGTGTTCCTAAATAAAGTTCTTGTAAGACTCTAAATATAGCTCCAATTTGTGGAAAATTATAATTTTATTTTTTATAATTAATTATATCAAATTGTAATCATTTCTCACCGTTTTCCAGACACTTCGGAAAACCTACTTTTCGAGGTTTGAAGAAAAAAAAATATGTCTATATTTAAAGACAATTGTGTCTGGTAATTATCTATCAATCATTTTGTCCATTGGGTATACGTTAAATTGAAATTTTTTGTACTTTTGACTAAATTTACTCTACAAATTTCATTTCGTATGAAAGTTAATGATAGCTGATCGACTAATGAGTGGCGGTTTATAAGCTCTTTTTTTTACAAAGAACAAAATGTCGTTCATTTAGCTTCAATCCGAACGTGATTTTCATCAGCAGATCACTTAATATTATTTAATATTATTATTTGATTTAAAAATATGACCGTCGGAGGCGTATTCCCTATATAGGTGAGCGTTTGGCCGTTTTCTGGAGTTTGTAACATCAAGGCGTACAGTTCTTCAGTAAAAAACCACTTGGTAGCCGTATAATGCGACCCAGCTATCGACAACGCTGAGTGTTCAATCGACTGATTATATGCATTGTATAGCTCATGCAGCTCATCGTTCCATCCAATATTATAGGTTTCTCCAATGTAAGCAACACCAAAATACTATGCTTACGAAAGAGCACCTGCATCCGATTGTGATTCCGCAAATAAACAGAAGCAGCAGAAGAATCAACATCATCTAGAGTGTTGTTTGCGTCTTTCGAGAAAGTGTTCTATTGATGAATTGCCGGCTGAACCCTAAGTAGCAGCTGTTGACAAGTTATAATTGGTTAAATTTCAAGGATTGTTGTGGAATACTGTTTACGTGTCTGCTGTGGCAGAGCCAAACTAAGCAAGCTCCTTGACTGACTCAAAGTAATGGTTATTCAATCAAGATGACATAATTGTCCTTAAACTACCATTAACTTGTTTTGCTTGACTTTATGAACTTCGAGCATCACCCTAGCGAAAATAAAATTAAAAAATCGCAGCTCATTTGCTCATAAGCTGTTGATCCCGAGTCTCTCCAAACAGCTATTTAAAGAGATAACGCCATTATCTGTCTTTGAAGCAATGACAACTTAGTTAAGGGGATTAAAAGCATAAATCTACTACCAATGGTGTCAATATCATCCTATACTCTCCTATTTTTTAGAAATCAGTATATTGAAGAGCATATAGTTAACGTGCATACTTGTCTAAGAGTTTTCCGGGGCATAAGATTTCCGATCAATGTCATACAATAAACTGGTTTTAGCTTTGCTAGAAAACCATTGGGGCACAAATCAGTCTCTCCGTAAGTAGCCTTTTAGTTGGCATAGGGCTTGTAACCCGCACATGGGAAGCTGCATAGAAATCTTTGGTTTTTGATATAAATCATGTATCAGAATGTTAACTTACCTATTTTTGAAGCATTTCGTATATTTTGCATACATGTAGTGCATGAATTCATCTCAACTTTACTCTCTATAAATCTCTTCGGTAAAAGCTGCTTGAATTTTTGGAGTCGTCTTTAGATTTTCTCTAGCTATATGTGAGACATTGATAGTAGATTATTATTGGTTAATCTCTTTCATTAATTGACAATAGTCATAATTTATGTTGATTGCACTTATCTACAGTTAGTGGAAAACTTTCGTTGCTTCATGCATAACAAATATATTAAATCTATGCTTAGAAAGTGTCCTGGATCGGATGATAAATACAATTTCCCAATAAAACTTAACTTTTTAATAAAGTTATTCGATTTTTGTAGTGTTTGTTCATTGAAAACCTTTCTCTTTTTTGGGTTATCCCAAACTCTATACACAAAAGATATAGATAATAGACGTAATCTTGGGGATAGCTGGGTCTTTGACGTCGGTTGTACAGTTTTTATAATTGCCTTTGCATCTTTGTTGTTGATATTGCATAATTGTACGTAATGCGGGAAAGTTTATCAATCAATTCTAGCTTAACTTTCAATGCCTTCATTCATTCTTTGTCAATTTGTAGAACAATACTACAATATCTAGATACACTATTGATATGATTTGTATTGGTTTTCTCCAAAAACAATGGAAAACACCAAATGATGAAATTGACAAAACGAAATGGAAAGACATTAATGTTCACATTAAGGCGCTCTGCATTAGTTTTTATGAGAATCGATTTTAACATTAATTAGAAACCTATAACAGTTTTCAAAAACATTATATAATTTTTCCATCTACTTTAAAACATATCTTATTTTCATCTTTTTTTTTCCCCTTAAACACACAAAAACCAAAAATAAAGAAATATTATATTAGAGTATCTCGGTATGCACCCGAAAGGCGTTATTTGAAGTGTTTATTCAATCATAATTATTAATAAATCCTGGTGATCTTATCTTATAACTTTGCAGTGGTTTACTTCGAACGCTTAGACGCTATGATGAACTCGGTTCTAGATTTCTTGTCATTCTGAGCGAAATATTTCGTAATACATACAATTTATACAGCAAACATGTGAATCTCTTCATGATAATCTCATACTGAAGCTTTTTCTTCCAAACCCATGTTTACCGCTTTTAGGATGTAATAACAGCGTACTACAGCAGGTATTCCGATTTTGACTCAAGTCATTACTCTGATCCATTTGAAAAATTTCTAGTTTTTAGCTTGTGTACGTATATAAAAAGATAATATTCGTCTTCGCTCTAAAGGCGAATCATCGAGATGTATCTATTAATATTCGTTGAGAACAGATACCTTCAGTTTATAGCCAAATCCTAAAGGCGGTATCTTTAATTAATACAGTTTAAGTTAAAATTTACTTACTTACTGCAAGGTCGCACCACCCACCGCCCTGCCACTTTAGAGGCGAATCCTCTGCGGCCACAACGCTACCGATGTCCGCATGTGTAGGTCTATGAATAGCTTTTACTTTTAATTTTGTTTAATTGCCGTTTCCTTTGAACGGTCTATCTAATCCATTTCTTTATCTATCCTATCTTATCTTGATTCCCCAAATCGAGCTTCTTTGGCCAATCATGAACTATAAAAACCTATCTTGGTCAACGCTGTTCTTTGGCTTCTATTTGGAATAAATGTTTAAATTTATATGCTACTTTCTGTTTTCATCTTTTACATTGTTAATCCAAGTTCCTGGCTAGCCTCAGATGTGAGACGGTGCATATCTATAAAAAATTCACTTATCAGCCTAGGAATACGGATTAGTTTTATTATATTTTTTCCTTTTTATCATTTATTATTTCATAATTTTTAGAATGTTTAAGTTGTCTAATCTTAGGTCAACTGGACTTAGTTGTACCCTAACATATTAATAAATAATAATAATAAATAAATAATTAACACTCAAGATGTCCGGAACCGGTGACGAATGCCCTAAAATGTATTCATTCATTCACTCATAAGATTTCATACTTTTGCATGTTATATTTTTTGGTTTACAAAACTTCTTTTTACAATCACTACTGTAGGAAAAAATTAGAAGAGCGATTGACACAAACGTAATCGATTTGTAGAACGTGCCTTATCCGGCGTATAAAATAAAGACTCGTAAGCTATACCATGGAAATAATAGCATTTGAAAACATCTCATTCCCAACTCACTCTAACAAGGATAATTTTATATAATCGCATTACAAGCCAACATCCAATTCATTAAAAATCCATTGCTTGAAGCATATTATGAGCATTGGGGTAGAATGCATGCAGAAAACTGAGACCAAGCTCTTACAAAGTTTCAGCTTAGAGTAAATCACAAATTGTAAGTGGACAACAGAGTAATCCCGGAATAGCTAGTGCAGCAGCTTGTTAACTTTGTCCAATGGACACAGGCACAGCACGGGCATGGACAAGGAGTACAGTTCATATATTCGAGCATGCAGGCAATGGGCACATAGCCTCAAGCATCAGTTTGTTATCCTTTATACTCTACGCAGACGGAAAACAAACGAGCCTTAAAGTGATGGCAATTAAATTTTTCAAATTCCATTTCGAAAGCCATTTTGCAAAGCAATCTAAATTAAAAGTGCGTTGCTTTTGGCTGTGGGATACCCTTTATGGAAGAATAACTTTTTTATACGAAAATATTAAGCGTTTTTAAGATATTTGTTTGAGGAATGGCGCTAGGAAATAGATATATTGAACGAATTTAAAAAAATATATACATACTGTGCTGTAAAAAATAAGCTATTCTACACATGTATGATGACAGATCCTTGCATATCCTTCAGTCCACAGCTAGAGTATATAGAAAATAGCAAGTATGCACGTTCAATTGTTGGTAGTTGTACTATTGCGGTGGCTGTACTGCAAGATAAACGACAATATTTTTACAAATAAACGTAAATTGAATTTGTTGCGAAGAAGAGTTTTTTTTCCTTGTTGTCATTGGCCAAGTTTGAATCAGTGCGTCTGCCGCCCCGTATAAAAGTATTCAGTCCGAAACAAGGCAAACAAACTGCCAACATTGGTTTAGAAGTTTTTCAGCTTGGTCGGCAGGCGCCATTTGTGCCGGCGCCTTACTGACTACTTTTCCCTTTTTGCGCAATTCATGTTGAACTGCCAAGTTTTTCCAAGGATTTCGTGTTGTCTTTCTTTGTTTTGCTTGCAAAATTCGTTTTGGACAAGCAAAATGGCTAAGCAAATGGATTTGGGCTGCTGCGTCATCGTACACCATCAGCTGTTGCCTTTTCATTTAGAAGAAGCAGAAGTGTTTGTTCATTCCAACATTATAACTTTGTTCCGAGGAAGCTACACAGTGACTTGGACAGTCAAAGGATAAAAGGTTACTTGTCGATAGTTTGAAGACTTACCGAAAAGCAATTTAATAAAAAAGTAATATTTTGTAGAAATAAGGCATTTATAAAGTTTAAGAAGATAGTATTTTCGTATTTGAATTCATAGTTTGGATTCAGTTGGAGTGTCCAACTAAATACAACAAAGCAAATATGCTGCTATAATTTATAAAATATGTGACTACAAGTTTTTGTGATTATTAAATATGATTTCGGGGGCGTATAACATAAGAAATATGTAATTATAACGCAAAATATTTATAATAATCCAGCAGCAATAGAAGCGGTACGTTATAATCTACGTAAATCGAATGAGCAATACACTGCGCGCTCCACAACGTGAAGAAGGCAAAGGTTTTTTATTCATGATCTGAGTTTTTAGGCCGATAATTGCATTTTTTTTGAAAAAGACTTCTCCGTTGAAATTTAAGTGCTTAACATTTATGTTTGCTTCAGGGTCCAATTATGCCAATTTCGAAAGAAATATGTTTCCTTGTTGTTTGGTTGATAATACGTTTGGGTAATTGTGCAGTCTATGTGGGGCCTCGTAGCTTAGTGGGTAAAACACTTGCCTTCTAAATGCGGGGTCGTGGGTTCGAATCCCACTCATGGCAAGAGGCATGACCACACCAACGTCCCTCTTAAAAATTGCTTCTCTACTTAATAGAAAGCTTTTCTCCATTTGCACAATGCCTTTCAACAATTTCTGGCAACCCCCCTTGCCCCACTCTTCACCCCCCCCACACTAAATGGAGGGTACACCATAGAACAAGCGCCATTCATAGCTTTTCGGCGTACAGCAACAGCTAGAATGATTCCAGCATAAAGAATGTATCCCCACCTTTCCGCGCAGCCAAGCGCAGACGCCACTCCCAGAAGGCGTCAGGTGGCAGCCCCATCACTGGGATAAGTCGCATCTGGCCAATCACCAGTTCGATTGAAAAACTCAACATATTACAGAAACCAACACAAGAGAATTAAACATAAACGGCTCCCCAAATTCGATGACGTCCAAAGGCATTTTCAAAAACGGACACGAATAGGACAATGGAACGTTAGAACCCTAAAGGAACCATCAAGATTACCACAGTTCGACGAAGAAATTGAGAAACTGCAGATAGCGATAGCTGGCATCTATCCACAAGGTAAAAGACGGATCGGCAGACCCAAGGCGACCTGGAGAAGATCCATCCTCCAAGAACTGACCTAGGCGAACACAACATGGGACAGAGCTAAAACAGACGGCGCAAATTAGGGTTCGATGGATGGCTCTTGTCTAGGTTCCCAAGCGGAATAATAAGGAAAAAAAAATTGTGCAGTCAGATTCTAAATGTATCTAGCGTTGGGTTTTCTTAACTGTTCTACGACCTAGCTGAGACCAAAGTTAAAAGGGTTGTGTTCTTCTGCGTCTCTGTGTGTTTTGGCTGTTGTCCAGCAGGTTGTCAGATTGCCAGTACCTTTGGTGATTCTCAATACGTCTTTGAACCAGGTTACACGCAGTTCATTGTGAATAGTAAGATTGTCGTGGCTACCAGATGACACACTGTTTTTTAAGAATTTGTGGAATTTGTATTCCCTGTACGTGCAAGGTACAGAGGGTATTGCAGATTAATGCAGCAGTCGCTGTAAAGCCATGATTGAGCCATGTCCGTTCACCCGTATGATCTTGTAGATCTTGAAGACCAAAAGAGCTCAAAGAACTGATGCTCATTTTTCCGCAGGCGATAAAGTTTATGAGGTAAAGTCGGATGCTGTGCCTTACGCACGTTTTAAAGCCTTGTGGTTTCTAGTTCAACACTACAACACTTTTTGACTTTAAACCGGGCAGAGCTATACACGACGTACATGCATGCAGAAGTGTCAAATAGGATAATTTTGTAAAATTTCTACTCCCTTTGCCAATAATTTGTTCTAAAATTTGCATTCAAGTATTTATGGAACCAAAAGGCCAAAAAGCAAATAATTCGGAAAGATGATTTGTGGGGATTCTGTCAATAAAACAACATACCCTTAAAAGTATCAATTATTTAGGTATATCTATCGTTATGCGTTAGTATTTTCACTGATTGACTTCAGTATAAAGTTGTTTTATTTCGTAAAACTAACCGTACAAAATTAATGGTTATTCTTTAAAAATATTTAAAAAAAAATTTTCTGAAAAAAACTTTATTTTTTTTTGCATTCTTTCGTTTATTCTTTATTCATTTTTTGTGTTCGATAAATTTTAATTATGCAAATTCGAAATACAACTTTCTTATTGTGTATAGAGTATAATAAAACTAATCATAAGTTGTGCATGGTTATGGAATCGAAACTTCCGTTCCATTGCATTGAACAACGTTTTAAGCATGGTATTCATGCAGAACCGAACAGCAGACAGTAACATCTGCAAAAGCAACAATTGAAACCTTAACGCGTACATAACTCCCGATAAATTTATGGTTATCACAAAGACCCCGCCTATTGTGCTGGCAACCAATGCTTTGTTTTCTTTTTTTTTCACCCGAATAGAGGGCGGTCAGACGACACATGTAAAACCCGGGGTGAAGGCTGACTGACTTGAAAATATGAAAAAAATATGATATATTTACTATATTATATATGCTATATACATACTATGTACAGGGCTTTGCGACTCGCTTGTAAAATGTCACATATCTAGCTATGTATATATGTATACTCTATGTAAAAACTAAAGTCTACGTCGCATACATATGCCACTCGGTTTTTTATCTGCTTCAATGCGATCGCTCTTAAAATTGCCTTTGAATTGTGGTTTCAATTTAGTTTTCTTTGGTTTTTGTTTAAAAAATTCTACAATTTATAATTTAAACGCCCTGTACTTAAGTGGACCTAGTCATATGCTCAAAAAGACCAATAAAGATAAGCATATAGATATTATATTAGTAATCCTGTAAGATCGCTCATTTTCCCTATTATTTTGTATACCTTAATATTATATATTTATTTTAAAAATTTTTTGATGCCTTCTCTTTAGTCTCTATGCTTGGTGTAAAATCGCATAGAGTATTAAAAAGTCCGCTGCTTTTATACGCAAGTGCCAAGCATTTTGTAAAAAATATTTTTGCAGGAATGCAATTTTTCATAACGAAATGTTAATTGTTTGTTGACTCGGCTGCAATTATCGTTTAAAAGCTAACCTAGTCAAAACCAATACAAATATTTGCGTTCCAAAATGAATTCTATATTTCCAGGTATTATAAGAGCTCTCATTTTATCAAATAATCGAACCACTTAAGTACTTTTTGAAAACAGAATTACTACAAATATACATTTTTAGCGTGTTGCTGGCCTAGTCTACCGACACTATATTGTGTAATATTATATTCTGTAATAACAGAATTATATATTATATTGTATTGAAGTATATTACAATATATATTATTGGATCCATCGCTTTTTTTTAATGCTTGAGGTTTGAGGCTATTCAAAATTCTAGTCATTGTTATCTATTACTTTTGTTCATCTTTCTGTGAATTCATCGGCGGAAAAACTGGCTATCTTTCGAGTTGATTTAATGATGATAATTTAAGACTTTTTCATATCATTCAAGTGCTCCTTAGCTAGACCGTGCGTCAATAATCGGATAAGTTGGTAATCAGATGGGACAATCGTTCCCCTGTAATAGTTTTACATTGGCAACAGCAGCTCATAATATATCACACCTAACTGCTGCCACCAAATGCATCGCACGCAATGCTTCCCCAAGATTTACAGCGCCTCGGATTATCGTCATGGACCCGTTGTTCGTCAGCAGTCGAGTTGTAATCAAGAAAACCCCTGCAATTTCGACTTTGAAATCGCCGTTCGATTTCTCTCGGTTTTAAGCTAAATGTTACCTAGTTTCATTATTCATTTTGGATTTACTCTTGCAAGTAGTGCTTCGAAATCTGCATCTTCCATAACCTTTTTCATCCACTAATCTGTCGATTTTCAACATTATGAGCTTTAGCCGCCGCACTTTTTTTGATTCGATGCTGGATCCATGGCTGCAAGTCTGCCTCTTGGCGGGTGAGAATTGCCCTTTCGCTGATGATAATATTATATCGCAAAAGGTGAGATTGATATTTGGATAGCATATGGTATGTTTTTTGCATCATCCTTATGACCAGTTCTACGTTTATTAAACGTTGGTGACTTATTTAACTTTGATTACTTTAAAAGGCTATCAGATTGATCCACATTAAAACCTACAGACCTAATTCGGTTCTGATTATTGCGGAAGTGTGGGTTCCAAACGCATATGTAATAATATAAGTGTACTTAAACAACTTTTAACCAACGCTTCACCACTCTAGTGTTATTCACAATATATTATCTACAAAAAAAACCCTTTTGCTATTCCCATAAATATTACATACCTATGTAGCTGACTAATTTTCATTGATAGATAGTTTGAAAATAATACCGAACATGAGCTATTGATAACAACTGGAATACAAATGAAAATTGATCATTGACTGCTATCATTTAATCCCAGTTATTAAAATGAAGCAATGTTTTTATTAAATCATCGTCAGCAAGTTCTAAAGATAAGAAGCGTATATTATTAGAAGACGAAAGTGCTATATGTCTATTTTTTTTATAGTCGTCAACAAGTTTGCCATAAAAACTCCAACTTAATTCACCAACTGTTGCTTTATAAAACTTTTAGATAGTCTTTGGTCTTAATGGGACGCACCCACATATTTGGGGAGCAACAGTTTCCCCTGCTTCGAAACGAAACAAGGTCGTTTTGCTTGGACTCCGCTGTGCGTGCGTTATATTGATGACAATAGTTAATGGCCTTAGAGGCCAGTTTGAAATAATCCCTCCAATAAGGCACTCACGCACAACCTTAATTTGCACAATGGTATAAAATATCTAAAGCTAAAATATTTTCTGTATTGTTTAACAATATGTCAAGTCTCTAGCATAGTTTCGTGGTAAATTCGTTGATTAAATAAATGCTATAGTTTATTTTTTCCCCTTTGTTACTTATTGATTCTTTACATTTCAATAGGAATATTATTAAACAACAATACACAATACTTTTGATTTTATCCATAGTGAAATATTGAGGTTATATTAATACTAATAGCAGCGTATTCCAGACTGACCCATTATAATCATCGTTCGATAGACATTAAGTGTACCACACTAATTGGATATCGTAAATTTTCAAAATTTTCTGCTTTTAGTTTTTCGTGTTAAATAATGTTTGGATATGTACTTCTCATTCTCTTAAATATTTATAGTTATATTTACTATGTTCAGAGTTATTCTTTAGTTAAATAGTTGCAATTATGCAAAAAAAATATGCAATTATGCAAGTTTTTTATCGCTAAAATAGGATATCTATGAATCTACAACCGTAAATCACAAATAATAATTTCACACAAACTGAATCTATCGTTTCGCACTCAGTTCTATTTTTACTCCTACTTCACTCTAACATACAAGAGCTTGAGAGACCCAAAGAAGAATTAAGTTGAGAAATCTAGAAAATAAAGTATTCAACCATTTAATTTGTTTGTTAGCAAAAAATATTCTCTTTCAAAATGGGCTCCTCTGCGACTTCTTAATTATTATTTAACATCCTAGATTTCTTTAGCAAGCAAAAGATTGGATTTCTGAAGAAATTAAGGAAATTAGGTTTTCAATAATTATATTTTTTGTACCTTTTTCAATTCTTCAACTTTCAGCGTAAAGCATACTCTCCTTGACTTCAGAATTCGAGTCTTCAGTAGTAGTAAGAGCTGGAGAACAGAGTTGCAAAAAAACGTGTTTTGAAATTTTCTGAAGATATTGGAACCAAACATAATATTTACAATTATTTTGTTATTTTTCGTATTTGTCAGTTGACTATATGACGCAGGTCCCAAAGAGTCGATTCGACAAAAACTTTTTGAGTTGTAAGTTTCTATGGTAGAAATTCGATGAAGTGTATTTTCCATTGTTTCTTCAAAATATTATAGAGTTTAGCTCCTATACAATTTTTCAAACTCATTAAATCGAATTTCTTATATCTTTGCATTTAATAAAGTTACAATATTATGTCACTTTAGGTAATAAGATAAACTTAAAATAAATTTACCTAAAAACCTACTGACCTATTGAATAAGTGGAAAATATTCTATGCACTGAATGAATTTTAATATTAAGGATATAAAGGGACTTGTCCCTGCTTTTTGCCAGCTGTAAGACCATTAAATTTGAATTATGGTGTACTTTTAAAGTGCTTTGGTATGTACAGAGTCAGCCCAAGCACAGAATGCACACTGGTTTCAATTCTATGTAGATTCCCGGCAAAAAAGTTGTACAAATTGCAGTCGATTTAAACTTTGTATATAAAGTTAATGCATAAAATGATATGTATTCGAGTACAATCTAATAAAAAGTAAAATTAATATTTTAAAATTTTTTGTATTTTGCTAAGAGTAAATAATGCAAAACCCCAAAAATATGCATTTTAAGTTTAAACTCGAAAACACTCCAATTTTGGAATTTTAATATGAAGTGAAAAAATGTCTGAAGCTAAGTCCAGCACACTTTTCTGTAAAAGTACAGCACAAAAATCTATTTTTCTTAACAGAAATGAAAATAGGCCAAAAGATAACCGATCTCAATCAAACTTGGTTCATTACCAGGAAACACCTAAAACCTTAAGAGTAGTGAATTTGATCATGCTATAATAGAAAAAAAAATATGAAAATTCGCAATTTTTTTGAAATAAAAATTTTTTAATAAAATTTTATTTATTTATAATTTATAATTTTTATGATATCGATCTAATCGCAGTAAATTTTTTTTATAAGATTAGTCTTATGAGAGCTATATGATATAGTTAAACGTTTATGTTTTTCCGTTGGATTAATTTTTTTTTTTTGAAAAGTTGTGGCTTTCGTACTTCTCAAATTATCCTGAGAAAAACTAGGGTAACTCGGGGTGTCTTCGACATATCTTTCTTGGTGGTATATACATATTCGTCTTGCAAATATCAATTTTACACCAACCAAAATTTACTAATAATTTGAATGTACATCATTTAAGGCAAGTACCGAATTTAATATGGGGTATGGTGTTTAGATGTTTTTGGATTTACAAAGTCATCGCTACCAAGTTGGAGGGATATTTTATTAGAAAATATTAACGGCGTGAATAATTCACTAAAACATTTTTGTACTAACATAAGACTTAATTGTTAAAAAATCTATATCTTATCTTATGATTGTAACCACTGTGCGTGCAATGGTGTGAATCAAGGCGCCACAACTGGAGCCACAACTGGCGCCACTAGGAAACCCAAGTACATTTAGAAAATATGCAATAAGTTTGTGTACCAAGCTCTTGAGTCGCCACATACAATTTATCCAAAGAGTTCTTCCCCTCACATAACAAAACCCGTTTCTGTTTAGCTCGAAAGATTGGTGGATTGTACACAAGTACGTGCCGACCGTGCCGAATATTATGCAATTACTTTTCAACATATAAATGTGACATGAAATCGTCTTGATGGAGGATAGGGGATTATGAAAGCCAAAAAGTTAAAATTTCAAAGGAGGTACTTAAGGAAACAGTCTAAGTGCGATTATTCCAAAAATAAATTGTAGAGAAAAAAAATTAACACTTTTTAATTACTTCTTTTGGGATGGATAACCTCTAATACCGAAGGTCGTTTGTTTGATACCTCGCAGCAGCACTGGTGCACTTGTCTAGCTCTGGTATCGTTCGAAAAATACCCCTTTTTTTTAAGATATATTCCCATCTCCGCTTTGGACCGATAACAGCATAGTTAAGGGGAATTCATTTCTTTTATGTGACTCCAAAATTAAGGGAAACAATAGCAAAATATTTTCTCATGGAGTATACAACGTTAGAACCATACATATAGCTGAAAGTCAGTCAGAATATTATATCTTATTTCTTAATAAACCCATAAACTGACGGGAAAATATAAAAAAGGTGAAAAGTAATTCTCTTTAAGCTTACGAAGAAGCATCCAATTCCATTCAATTCCAATTCGGTGAGTGATACGCATAATAATTTCTTCAATTTACACTCCTTGATGGAATTTTTAAAGTCATTTTATTAGATAGCTTAAGTATCTGGGTGTACATTATTTGTGGAGTTCACTGGCCACTAGGTAAAAAATCTTAAGTTTTCAAAATATAATTTAACTGGTTGAAATCATTCTAAAACCGGTACGGACATACGCCATCAGTTTTGCGGTACTTCAGCAATTCCAAAAATATCTAAATAAATTATTTCCCAGTACTCTTAGTGCTCCTAGGTATGTTTCCGACTTTTACAATTCACACAGATCTTTCAATTGTAATAACAAAGTATACCAGTAAATGTCTGGAAAAAGTGAAAAGCAAAAAACAAAGAAAACAATAATGCAGTCAAATGATTTTTCATTATTCATATATCAGTAGATTTTAAAATAATGAAAAAAATATGTACAAATAATATTTGCAAAAGTAATCCAAATAATATAATCTCTCGCTTAATAATCTGTAGGGTTATATTGTTTTTATAAATTGTTGACCTAACTCCAAGATTAGAATGTCAACATCCAACAGCAGACAGAATCCGAAAATGTTTAAACAAGGGTTTGGGAAAAGAACTCTTACACTCTTACATTAACTAATGAAATAACGAAATTAAAAGTAAAATAACAATTCCGGGTCTAACAATACCAAAAAGGACACTGTACCCACTTATAGTCTCTGACGCCATGTTGTGGGCGCAACAAATATGCAAAATATTACCCAGCAAAATTTTGAAAACTATTCGACAAGCATTCATGCAATCCACTTCAAATTTCCCCCACATTAAGTATCCTTACAAGGACATCTTTAGGGCGCCGGTTTAAAATGGCATCCTGGTTTCACTCAAGTGTAGCAGCAATGGAGTGCACTCCTGCTGCTACATTGCAGTCAATCCACTTGACTGCAGAAGTAGTGGGCTGGGATATGGCTTGTGTTCGGCGTTTACTTAGGATTTTAAAGGGCAGACTATTTACTTTGCTTGTGAGAGTTTGTTTATATAAGTACTCCGTAGACCCTGCTTTATGAATTCCATGTTTTATAGAGAAAGCAACCAGAGTTTTTTAATTTGGTATGTACTTCCAACAGAGTTAAGACAAAAGCATAAACGAAAATACCCTAACCCTCTGAAAACTAAGCCAAATTAATTAACATATTTTACGTAATAATTCTAATCTATCTTGAGAGTGCAGCGTAAATGTTTCGTTGAAATACGATACCTTCATGATATAATAATACACTATATAATATGTACGCCTAAATATGAGAAAATATTGACTATATTACGTGGAATGGCTTTTCGTGTAAAGGGATTTCTTTTTTATATTATTTATTTTTTATTCAGTCTGAATGGGTTAAGTGATTCTTTCAAAATTCATACTCGTTATATAGATTTAGCAATTAAAAAATTGTTTCCTCGTTTAATTTTTTTTTGAATATGGTAAACCGCGGATGTGAGCGGTTTGCTTCTACCTCTGAGCAGCCGGCATCGGTGCAGCCGCTTCCACGCTGCTTTCAGTTCAATATCCATCGTTAATTTTAAGTTGGCCGGAGTTTTGCTGTCGCCGTGATCTTCTCCAGACCGGAGCCGTATCTTTTATTCGTCCCAAACTACAATATTTCGTCCTCTGCTTTTTTGGCTAGTTTGAAAAGTTCTTGCAGGTCCGTGCATTGATTGTTAAGCTTTGGATTCCACCAGGGTGGCCTGTGTTTCCTTCTCGCAACCGTTGTCTTGCATTCATCATTGTATTCTTACATTAGATGATGGCTGATGGTCTCTAGAGACTTCTCGATGTCATCCGTTGATGTTATGTGGTGACCTGGGGGAAGTTTCCTTGTCATATTGGCTCTAAAACTCTACCACATTTAAAAAAGATGCTCTTTTTGGTACTTAAAAATAAATTTTCTGGCAATCGAGGCTTTCATTCTTTAAATGTCCATAACTCGGAAACTAAAAGTCCTACAGCGAATAGGTGTTGAATCACCAGCTATTTTGAAAACAAGTCGTATGGATATAGACTTTCCTTTTATACCGGTGGTGGTCTCCAGACACAGTAATTAATAAAATACACAGATTTTTGGAAGGCCTTATAAAGAAAACATGCTTTTCAAATTTGAAAGTGTTCCAACAAATTAATTTGCTTTTCAAAGATTCCGAAAAAAAAGTTTTTTAAAAAACAAGAACCTCGCAAATGTTTGCATTCCAAAATAGATACATAATGGCGGTTTAAAATAAAAATAAAAAATGTTTCAGACTCATTTTAAATATTTTTAGTTTACCACAAATTTTACCTCCCGGAAACAGATTGCCAAAGTTGGACAAACTTTCGACAAAGCTTTTTATAGCGAATGCATAAATAATGGGTGATTTTTGAATAGCTCGCTTATTTTTATTTCTAAAACAAATTTTATAAAATTTAGACAATTTTATGTATACATTGATGGTTTCGATAGAACGATCTGACTTACTTGACTTTAAGCTTGATTCAAGTGAACAATTGATATAATTTAATTTTCAATGATAATTTTATACAAAATTTGGCGATTGGTTCGTACTTTAACTCTCTCAATATTGATTATCAGTGCGTCAAGCGTTGTGGTCTTCGGCCTTAACATAGCCCTATAAAATTTTGTCCAGATGCATTCAGTCATATGATTTTTTAGGCAGTCAACCACTGAACGGCAACAAAAGTAACATCAACTTCATACCGAACTCGCCTACTTTATGGCACCATTCACAATAACACTGCGGCCACTGCCGTTCTTCTGTCCAAATTTTAATTCATTCAACGGGAAATGAGCTTGAATCGAATGAAAAATGTCATCGTGCATAATTATTGATAATTAAAATTATATAATTTATAAGCGCTGTTTTTTTATAAGTCGCTTTATGGTTAAGTTATTGTTCAAACTGAAACTTAGGTCGTTCCCTTCCATGTCTTGCCATGTCTTCGTCTTTCTTCGTTAACTTTCGTATCGAAAGCATCCTCGTTCATACGAACGACATGGGCGACCCAACGCATACGTTGTGCCGTAATACGCTGGACGACATCTATGTCGTTGTAGAGCTCATACAGCTCATGGTTCGTTCGGATACGATAGTCGTCGGCAATCCGCAAGGTTCCGAAGATTTTGCGAAGAATTTTTCACTCAAACACTCCAAGCGCGGCTGCATCCCTCCGCGACACAACGCTTGCTTCTGCGCCATATAACAGCACGGGCAGGAAACAGCACATCCTGTTGAAATCACTGTTGCCAAAAAATAAATAGCTAAAAAAATCACCCTTTATGTAGTATATAGCATATACATCATACATATTATCAAACTTTTTTTTATTGCAGTCATTTTTAACAATTAAGAAACGTACTTACCATAATTAGTTTTACTTTTTTTTAACTTATTTATTTAGGTAACGAAGATAAGTATTTTTGCAAAACATAACTTTTTTTTTCAAATTTATGTTAAAAAGTTTTGTATAATTGAATTTATTATCAGTAATGTTAATTTTCTTCTAGACAAGTGTTGTACTTGTTGATAATGGCACAAAAATTTGCCTTTATCTAATGGGAATACGGGAGGGAGTGTACATCTGCAAGATATAAAATTCAATAATTTTAATGTAGTCAATCAACCTAAATTGATAATGTCAAGCATATCAGTCCAGGACAGGCAGTTAGCTGCACGTGATTATTGTACATTTTGGAGTACGTACACGTACAATGCGACCTAGCAGCAACACCCCTACATGTTGATTTATCCGTAGAGTCGTTAAAAACATATTATATTATAAAATATTTACCGCCCAAAATGATGAATACATTTTTAATTCCCTAATGGATGCAATCAAGTCATTGCTTTATGACTAAATGCTGTAAATTTCGTTCAACTTTAAGGTTTGCCCTAGAACCAATAAATTTAATTCGGCAACACTGCCTCAGTCAAAATATATATGATATGATATGATATATCGCACATAATCGTGTGTAAGTTATGCAAACTGCTGTTATCAGCAAATTATTAAATGCTGAATAAGAGGCTATGTGGGCCAATAAATACTTAAAGTATTATTCAAAATTTTGGTTTTTTGTTGTATTTTAGCAATGTAATCAACATCAGAACATAATAATTATTTTTAAATGTTTGAATTCGCTAAATTGGCAATATAATACAAAAGTGTTTTTACACTTTGAACCTTGTAAAGTTTCGCTGAACTTCTTCTACCTATTTTTTCTACGATTAACAGCTGGTAGTATTGAATCCTTAAAATTGCATTTTTAAATAAAACATTTAAAAACGTTTAATTATTTTCGGAAACGGATCATCAGCTTTTCTTCGAAGAAGGATTCTAGTAGCAAATAATAGATGGCACTGGCAGCAAAATCAGCAGTTCGCTTTGGCGTCACCTTAAAAACTATGAAATAATTAATAAAAAAAAAATGTGTTCAACGATTTTAAAGTATGCAACAAGAACGGACCCACAAGTTATAAAAAATTATTAATAGTAAATACATTTTGTGTTTATTAATATTTTTTAAACGCATCATGCACTCAGTTGCACTCAGTGTGTAGGTTAACTCAGCCATGGTATAATTATTAAAGGTACCGACAGTAGCTTGCGTATGCAAGATAAAAAAGGGGAACGACAAGTAACTATCAGTTTGGTCATGGAATATAAAGCCTAAGGGTAAGCAACTACATATGAAAATGTTTTTGTTTATTGATGTTACCTCGTTTTTTCTACTGTCGCTAACTTTAAAAGTTAACCTCTTGCGACCGTATTAATTTCATATATGGATGTCCTTGGTTTTGTTGACAAAACAGTGAAGATAGCTCCTCCTCCATTAGGTCTTTCCATCTGAGCTTAGATCGTCCTCTCCGCCGACTTTCACAACGAAAAACTTCTTCGCTGGAACGAGGCAACGCAGACGTTGTGCTACAATATGATCACAGCTGCATCCGTCGGAGACACAACCCATGTTTCTGCGCCTTATAACAGCACGGGCGAGATGTGTTTACAAGATCTACAGAGAGCTGATAAGTCAAATGAACGGTTTCCAACCACGAAAAGACGCCTGGGCAAATTATAACTGAAAAACAAAAAATTCTTGACAGATGGAAAGAACACTTCGAAGAAGTGTATAAGCGGCTATCAGACTTTGGGGCCACTGAATGCTCTGTTTCTACAACTTTCTCAGGTTCTTTGGGTTCCTCGGATTCTTCGGATTCCTCTGGTGCTTCTGTTATTGTGGTTGTGGTGGGCTTGCGCGTGGTCTTCTTGGGCTTCTTCTCAACAGTATTTTATTATTTGAAACTTGTGAGCCAGCACCCTGAATAAATGATGCGCGGAAAATAACTTTTTTCCCTAATTGTAATAAACCTTCACCTTGGGTTTCTTTGTTTTTAATGATGAAGATGTAGTTGTACCTGCTTCTACTTTTAAAGACATGTTCGAATATAGCGCACTTTTCAACATCAATGGAGGAGTACAACACGGTGACAGTCTTGCCACAGTCTGTGTGTTAGTGCACTATGCTATTAGAGAACACACAATCTCTGGAAATGTCTTCAACAGGTCTGGGGTATTAATGGCGTATGCAGATGACATTGCCATCCTAGCGGGAAACCAGCGGTATTTGGGAGAGATCCTCGTAAATACAGCTGCAAAGGAAGTTGCTTTGATGACCAATCAATCCAAGACTAAATATATGTCATTATCTAAGTACGTCAATAGAAGGAGACCACAGAATTTCAGCATAGGTGATTATCACTTCGAAGGACTTGACAACTTTAAATACTTGGGTGTGCTGATGCAACAGTGCAAGGGACTGCATACAAGACCGGACTGTATCTACGTGCACAACAAAATATTCAGGACAAAACTACTGTCGAAGGCATGGAAGCTACGAATTTATAATTCCATCATAAGGCCTAAGTCACATATGGAGCAGAAGTTTGGAACATAACGAAGAATCTCTAAGAATCTTTGAAAGAAGAATACTGCGAAAAACGTTTGGGACAAAGATAAATGATCGAGGTGACTACATTCCAAGGAACAATGGTGAATTGTTGAGCTTAAACCTTGGCGAAAATGTAGTCAAATTCATTAAATCCCAAAGGCTAAGATGGATAGGTCATGTCCTACGATGGACCTAAACAGAGTACAATAGCTTGTTTTGGCATACACACCACTCTGAGATGAATGGTTGAGAAAGCCAAAACCCACTCCGGGTTGTTGAGCTGAATGATGATGATGAAATTTGCTTGCAAATTTAAACCTTTAAACCATAAGTCATTTATTGTAAGTAAGTATTGATCCAAAGAGCATAAAGAGTGTTCACTTACCTACCATTATGAAAAGCTCAATGGACACTGGCCAAAGAGCAAGGGATGTGTTGTTTCTTATGGCCAAGTGCAATCGGACTATTTGTATAGCATTTGGCACATGTAAGTAAGCCCTCAGCATTGGTAATGGACGTGGGAAACCACTGTTGCATTACGTACATCTATCGCAGCTGACAAATAAACGGAAAAGATACAGGTACATGAGTTCAAGGAAATGGTGCGTATGCAACGTTCTGATGCTACTGCTGAAGAGCATGCATCGGCCCCTGATTCAGACGAGTAGTCATTTTTATATTAAGTTACATTTGCATGTTAGTTCTGCAATGGCAAAAATTCAAGATTGTAATTGTAAAACTCTATTATATTATAGTCACACCTTCAAATATTTTATCAGATCGTTCAATCGTTAAAATTAAATATTTAATATACTATACTATATATATAAGATGAATACATCGATGTATCTAGTTTTAAGAAGCTTATTATTTTTTATTTGGAATTTGGCCTCCAAATGTTTCTGTAACTATTTTAAGTTCGTTAATAATTTAACATTTTCGAAAGCTTGAACAAAGTTCTATAGAGTTTAGCTCTATAGGCGAAGCTATCGACTCTATTAGCTGGTTTCTTCATGAACCGTTTCTGTTTTCGTCGTGAGTCTTTTACGAAAGAAATAGTAAAAAATAAATTTAATTAAACACTTTTTTTTAAACTATAGTACAGCTATATTAACATCTACTACAGTATATGCAGTCCTAACTGAATTCTGCATCAAAGAAATAATCCTTTTGTACGTGGCTGAACCAATTCTAAAGTTGCCAAATATCAAATTTTTCAGTATATCTTACACTCTAAAGATAAAAGAAGCGAATTGAAGTAATAAACCAATTGATCATTCAAGAGAGCTTCCATTTCCAATCTAACATCACACTGCCTTATTCTTTTTCTAAGAACTTAATAATGATAATGAATTAACTATAAGTAGTTAGAATATTGCTAAATTCTAGCGATCTTCCTTAAATTTAACTGCATTTGACAATACAAGGACTTTTGATTTAGCAATAAAACTATACGAACTTTATTGTTGTTTACTATAATGGAAACTTTCGTGAGATCCGGTTAAAGGTCTAAAATGTTTTCTGGTTCGTGGAAATTGATTGTTTATGTTTTCTTAGTTCCTGTACACAAACCAAAAGTCTTAGGGAAAAAATTGGAAATATAATGAATGATCGGTGTAAAGAGGTTCGCGGTGTTCGCGTCTAACCTTTGTAGTTTTAGAGGATGATTTTATGTATGCGCTTGCGAGTCTGGCTTAGAATGCATCCCAGGTACATTTATGGTTTATTAAGAATCCGCATCCGCAATAGCATCTTTCTGAGTAGCAGCTGTAGTAGATATTGCAGCTTGCTTTCTTAATGTTAGCTTGTCTCGTCCATTTTGTTTCTAGGATGGTGCTTAGAAATAACCACCATCTCAATTAATAGTTTGGACATTCCAGATGTATATCCTTAAATCTACATTTTCAACTTAGGGGATCCTACCCGAGTCTTTGTTAACGGTGTTTTTTGGATTTGTTGTTTTTGGAAGCTAATTTATTTGGCACTGTGAGGAGGTGTCAACTTGAAATCATTTGAGACAGAGATCAATCGAGCTGTCGATAGCAATCGATAGTATTCAGCAATGTTATTTTGCTCAAAGCGAAAACCAGCTCCAAAACACTTCTTCCAGACCATTTTTCTTTCTATTATTAGTAAGATAGTTTTTTTAAAATTTGACAATAGCCTAGGTCCTTTGACTATTTTCTCCGCCCTTTTCCTGGCTTGCAAATATGCTGCCCTATTCCTTTTGAAGCATTTATTACCAGATTTGGCATTACACGATTGATCTTATTATGGGCTCCCAGTAGGTTTAGTTATATGTGTTGATTTGCAACTGTTGAGGATTTTGACTGTCAGATAAATTCAATTCAAGAGCTCCACTCCATTCCAATAGGATAATTTAATAATAATAAATAATATAAATATTGATTACTTGAATAGCTTGACATTTAGTACCACGTAATAGTTTTCCGCGTAACATCTTCACTCTAGACTAATTTTTCTCAAATCTGGCCTCTAAATATTGTTCTAACAAAGCTTTTATGAAAGCTGTCATCTCTTCTTTATATAATTAATTCGCAGCTTGGGATGTTTTCTCATGGTTCCCTTGTGGTTATACAGATAAGTAGCTTTTATTTTTATCTTTTACCAATGTTAGATTTCAAAAAAGATGTGATATGCTCATATGACGTCTCTGGGCTCATTACAAGGTGCTAGCGAAATGCTGGGACCAAGCTGCATTTCTGTGTGTTTCCGCTTATGGCCATAGGAAAACGTATATGGAATTCAAGCCGATTCTTTAAAATATTAGCATTAAAATCAGATTAATTCGCTGATCTTATGATTATAACTATCTCAGAGGCAACAAGCTGCGGAGCCGAAATATTTCAAAAAAACTGCGCTTTTTCTGCAGTCAGGCAATTATGTAGACTATATATTTTGGATATCCTATTTTTAAGAATTATTTATTATAGATTGGTAAACTAACAAAACACAAACATACTTCTCTCTTTTCTAGCATCAAATGTGTACTGTATCTTTGGAAAAATGCGATCATGGTTATTTTTATTACTTGCAAAGGTAAGTTTCTAGTTTGTTTTGGCACAAAAAGTTTTAAAATCGTTTGTTATTTCGTTTACCAGTTGTATGCTTAACATTTTTAAATTGTTTTTCTTTCCTTTCCGCAATGATCTCTCAATAAAGTAGTAAACAAAATTGTTGCGATTTTATAGTTCTTAATAAAACAAAACACAACACGGATTAGGAAGTGCATAAAACTTGAATGGAAATTATCGGAATCGCACATTGACATTTATTAAAAAAAAAAAAAACTGGTAGTAGGTCTGACAAAGGCAAAACGAATGAAATCAAAACTACAAAGAAGGATAACACGCAGACCAACACGCAAAAAACGAACAACATAAACACATGCAACTTCTAAGCCCGGAAGACAACAAAACAGACACAATGAACAACACTCGCAAAATGGCACTGGGCAAATCCATTAAAATGTACCTGACCATATTCGTGGCCACGACCTGTATATATATGGTGCTTTACCAATATCATATGTCGCGTCAGCCCCTCTCGGCCAACGAAGTTATAAAGGTAAGCGAACTCGGCAAATAGTTCCGATTCCGATTCTAGTTCTTATGCAGATTGCACTGATAGGGCCTTGCATAAATTGCACCACAGTTTTTGTTTTTTTATTTGTTGTCGAATTTGTTTAGATAATGTTATCAGTAAAAAAACAAATAATGTGATTCCAAATTAATCAATGTAATTTTTCTCTTCATGATATTTATGATAAGTAAGAAAGCACCGTACATTTGCATTGATAGCGAAAATGGCACTTTTCTGGAATTTTAGAGTATCGTGTTTTTTATATTGAATTCGTGTAGGACTATGTTTTCCGCACCTAACAGCTCAATGAACATGCATGATAAGTTCAATCTTTGAGTAGGGTAAATCAATAAAAAAAATACAAATTAAATTATATTGGTATTTACATGAAACCATTACTTTATTATTAAGTATTTAAACTTGACATATTGAGATGTTAACCTCTTGAAATTGTTTACCATTGTTGTACGCTGTTAACTAATAGATTCGGTGTCCTTTTATTCGAACTTTTTATATATTGAAACAATTCTGATTGTCCCCAAAGGTAGCTGCGATTATAATAAGTACAATTAACTTAAACCAATTGATCATCGGAATTAAAGGGTGATTTTTTTAAGAGCTTACTAATTTGATTATTAAAAAAAAGCAACACAAAAACGAGAAATATGTATAAAATTATTAGTTTAGTCGATGAAATGACAGATAAATTTTAATGTTTAAAGATAATTTCCTGTTTATACGTTGGGCCGACCTCTTGAGAATGCAGGCATCACTCCAAAGCGGGCAGGATGTTTAGAGCCGAATCTGAATGGCAGTGTCTTTAAAGTATACAAATATATTTAGGCAATTATAACTAGGCTCATCGACCTTTGGTTTGAGAGACGAGTACAAGTACTCTACCAAAGGCCAATGCTGGAATACTATGTCAATATTAGACTCCTCTGCGTCAATCGTTGCGGTCCTGTGGCTATCGATATGATTCCAATAAAAATAAGGGGTTAAGAGGCGAACAATAACGAGCTCTTCCATTTTGGGTTAGTAAAAAGTTTCTACTGTCCATAAGGCAGCCCACATATACAATAACGATACGGCCTTGGTCGTCATTGAAATGCCCAATGCTGCCGACAGCCCATAACAAAGTGATTTTTTCGAAATGCAATTATACTTCTTGCATTGCTTTTGGTTCGCTTTATTCCAAATGCGTCAATTTGGCTTAATTAAGTATGGATGAAGTCACGGCGAAGAAATAAAAGAGACACTGAACCTAATTGACAGAAACCAAAGGCATGCTTATCTGTGGCTGCTGTTAAAAATAAAAAAAGTGTCTAAAAAAATCGCCCTTTAGTAGTACTTAAATTTTTAAGTTTAAAAGAGTAACTGTCGAATTTTCAAAATTTCAATCTCAATTATGAGCAATTTATAAAAATCACTACTGAGCAGCCTTGGGATTAGTAAAATTCTTTGAAAAACTAACAAAACTTTTGTAAGAACTAAAAAATTGTATTTACTAAAGTAAAGCTAAACCTAGTCTAGAAGTGCTTCATTACAAAATATTTGTCAGTTTAATTTTGGGGGAAGTGGCAATACTTAATTATTATGAGCTTGATGGTGCGCTTATGCTTTTACATTTTCGCAACGAAGACAATTTTATTGTGCTTAGGAGTACTTACTTGTAGTTACCCGCTGTTTCCATAATAACAGTCAATATTGTAATGTTGTTTTTTTTTCTGTATTCTATTTCTGTTTCTTTAAATTATATAAATGTAACAATACCATAATACATGAAATCTAACAAAACTTTAGCATCAAGAAAAATCATCATCATTATCTGTGACATCATCTATCGCTTCATATTTTTGGGCACCCATCTCCCTGCTTTCATCGAACAACTCCAACTCCGCCAACAACACTCAGGCATCGACAAGAACGCCTAAACAGCAGGCGCAAAGATACAATAGCCAAACAGATGAAATGTTAACGCAATCATCTGCATCCTCATCAACTAGCTTACGGCCAATGGTTTCATTAGTGGTAGCCAATACAACAACATCTCATCCAGAATCAGCCATTTCCTCCTCATTCATGCCACCCAGAAAGCGTACTACGGCAACAGTCCATGCTGCAACAGCTGCAACAGCAACAACAACAACAACCCAAAGACTGAGCACAACAACAACCACAACAACAACAACAACGTCCAGTCCAAGCGTCAAACCATTGTCAACAAAACATGCCCACGTACATGGTCGGGGTTCGATCTCGGTCGCGAAACCGTCGCATGCCTTAGGCCGAGGTCAAAACTCGCTCCAAACATTCGTTCCAGTTTCAGAGCCCGTAAATAAGTACCTCTAAGTAGTATATATTGTATATGTATGTATATGCACCTATAGCCAGTCACTAACACCCATGAGCTCCTCTTTCTATATTATGTAATCTTTAAAAGTGCATTTTTCGTTTTTTGTTGCTTTTTAATATTCTTATGTAAACTTTGTAACGATGTATTATATATATATATATATAATATATTTGTATGTGCTTGTGTGTATATCTGTGTGTGTTTTCTGTATCTTCTTACAAGTTATTGCAATTTTAATTTTCTTCAATTATTTACGCGAAAAACATTTATTGCATTTTCCAAATCGCATGCTCTACGTTTACGTCTACCCTGTAAAAAGGATAACTATCTGAGGGTTTTGTGAAAATATAATGTAGTATGTAATATCTGGAAAATTCGATTGTTGTAGGTTTTTATAATCTATGATCTTTGCAATCGTTTTCTTTACTCAATTTTTTGGCATTCAGAATATTCACAATGGTGCTGAATGTTTTTTATTTGACCTTCAGTAAAGTGTTAAATTTTCTGTAAAAAAAGAGAATTTGCCTAATCTCTTAGCTAAAGTATATAATTTTCTCGGAGAAAAATATGGCGTGTTAAATTCGGGCGTGGAAGCCTTTTCTATATTGTGAATATCCTTAAGACGAAAACTTTTAAATTCCAAATTGTGCAACGCTATGGCCGCTATTTGATTATAGTTAAGCTATCTCGGATTTTTATACAGTTAGAGAAAATAAAATAATGCAATTTAAAATATGTTAAAACTTAAGGAATATTCAACGAATTTACTACAAATATCCTTTTGATTTTGATCGACCATATGGAAAATATATGATAAAAAAAACACACTGCAATAACTGGAGAGGAATCACACTCCTCAACACTAGCTACAAGATACTGGCCACTCTACTAAACGAACGGCTTCAAGAAAAAATCGAGCCTACAATTCGAGATGAACAGGCAGGATTCAGACCACACAGGAGTTGCGTAGACCAAGCTAACACACTACGCATAATCACCGAACAAGCTGTGGAATGGAGAGCCCCACTATACCTGCTGTTCATAGATTTCAAGAAGGCGTTTGACTCAGTAGACAGAGCGGCAATATGGAGAGCACTTGCCAGAAAAGGAGTACCAAACAACATCATATGCATCATCATGTACGTCGATGCCAACTTGGCGGTACTGCACAACGGTAAAACAAGTGCGCCTTTCCAGACGAATACCGGAATTCGGCAAGGATGCCCTTTGTCCCCGCTACTCTTCAACATCGTGGTCGGCGAGCTAATGGAAGAAGTGTGCAACTCCAAACGTGGAATCACGTGGAGCCTCACCGAACACCTTGAGGACCTGGTCTACGCAGACGACATCTGCCTGATCTCCCACAGACTCTGCGACATCCAGAGCAAAGCCGATGACCTCGCCAGGCTAGCAAGCAAAATCGTACTCCAACTTAACCCAGCCAAGACCAAAGCAATGCGCTTCAACCACTCCAGCCAAGGGAACATCACAATCAATGGGAACACAATTGAGTTCGTCACTAGCTTCCCATACCTTGGCACCATTATCTCCAACAATGGGGGCGTGGATGATGACGTCACAAGCCGACTTGCTAAAGCCCGATCAGCATTTGGGAGACTCTACCGTATCTGGAGCAACCAACAAATAAGCAGACGAACAAAGCTCCGACTGTACAATGCGTGTGTAAAGTCCAAAGTAGTGAGACATGGCTCACAACGAAGAAAATGACACAAAAACTGCAAGTCTTCAGTAACAAATGCTTGAGGATTATATGCGGGAATGCAGAGCTGTCCCGTGTCACAGGCGAGCCCCCCATACACCTCCAAATCAGGAAGAAAAAATGGACGTGGATAGGGCATGCTCTCAGAAGGTACCCAAGCAGTATTGTCAGGATGGCACTGGACTGGAACCCACAAGGCAGTAGACGGATCGGCAAGAACTGTCCCAGGCGAACACAACATGGGACAGAGCTAAACAGACGGCGCAAAATAGGGTTCGATGGAAGGCTCTTGTAGAGGCCCTAAGTTCCCAAGCGGAATAATAAGGAAAAAATAAAAAAATAAAAATATAATAAATATATCATTCGTTCATGATAGAACGATCAATATAATGAAAGATCTTAAAATAATTTCGTGTAATTGCTGTACGCCAGTGCGCTGCAAATACTTCCTATTCACAAAAAAATAACCAAAAAATTCGACATAAAAAAAATATTAAAAATATATAGCAAATGGGGAATTTCTCTCAAGATACTCTTCAATCAACACAAAAAAATGTTCAGATGCATCAAATTGAGTACCGAACTACGAAAGGTGTTACAATGCAATCGATTGTGTTATTAGCGAAATTAATCAATAGTTAATTTAACAAGATTCGTTATAAAGGGTTATTTTTAAAGAGCATGTAATAATGTAATAATAATTTCAGCAGCACTGGTGCTTTTGCCTAGCAGCGGTATGGCTAACTAGTCAAGGGAAGTTATTTAAGTAATATTATCATTTTTGAAGAATTTTTTACTACTATTTCGACTGAAACAAAAGATTTTGCAATATTGCATCCATAGAATTACACTAAGAAAGAAGTAAGAGGATATTCCTAAAGCAGATAATCCGCAGTCACAATAAAACAATTCTTCGGGTTCATCAAGTCGAGTACAGACCTACCATAGAAGAAAATATCCAGTCTTCGCCATTAAAAAAAAAAAACATTGCTATTTTCGGGAAGCACTGGCAGTTCTTCGTATGTATTTCCACACTTTTCAGTCCAAAGGTGTAAATTTTGCATCGTTACGTATCATTACCAAACATGAACTTTGATATTTAAATTCGTTAAATTGTAAGTGCTTCATGGTTATAGATTACAAACTCAACTAAAAAACGCCGTTTATATTCTGGTTTTACATTCATCTAGAAGTTTTTACAGCAATGCAAAGCACGCCATAACCCACAAAAATCTTGCTCTTTTTAATCAACTCATTTTTTTTCCCCAATTTACGCAGAAGCTCTACCTATAATATCTTCATCAGCAAAGAAATGATCAATCAAAACTTGTGGTTTTGTTCAATGTAATCCCAAACAAATTTTGTAATCACAAACTCTTAACATCCCACAGATTAGGACCAAACAGACGGGTGTCTCGATTTCTTTAGTCATCCTAATCATATTTTCGACGACTTTATGGCCTCTTCAATTATAATAATTTTATAGATAGATGATGGCTAAAAGGAATATTGAGGTGGAAAAAAAAACTTTTTAAACGAAAATTGAAGAAGTTGCTAAGAAAATACTATATACATGCCAATTTTGGTTTGGCAGCTTAAAATAATAAGTGCATAGCGAATTGTTTCATTATATAGTACCATGAAATATTAATGAACTGTCAAATCGATTTTTTTCGCATGAGTTACGTGCCCCAATAAGCAGAATTGGCTTAAATCATCGCATATGCCGATAAAACCACTGAAAACAGATGTGGATTTTATTTCTCGTAAAGGTAATTTTAAAGAAAAAATTCAATTTAATTTTAGTTCAAAAGAAAAATTGGAGAATCCCAAAATTGTGCATTTATTGTGTAAAGAATCTCGAGGAATTTGAAACACTTCAAGCTTATAATGTGTGAAGATAATGAATTTAAGATTGAAGCCGTAGGATTGTATAACAATAATTAGCTAAGGCTATGCTTCTCCATAACAATGAAATTCTCAATTATCCCACTGAAAATAGAAGGTAAATTTTCTCGTTTAGAAACGACTAAAATATTGAGATCAGTAATTTTGATGTTGCAAACTTCTTTTTCCAAATTTCTTATTTTTTTCTTATTTAAAAACTTTCCTTTTTGGACAAAAACTTAGTTTTTTCATAAAGACGATTGAATGTTAATAAAAGCTATTATTTCTTCACGATAGGAGTTGGTGTATTACGCATCCTAAGTCTAGTCCGTAGCAGGGCAAGGGACTGTGTACTTTGGGATTTCTTCTGATTCTAAATAAATTTGCTTCAAATAGTCACAAATCTAAAGACTCAGTTACCGCCCGATAATTCTTTTGAAGGTAGTTTGGGGTCGGTTCCGCGAGCAAGGATACGATACTAAGGAAATTTGACTTGCGAAAACGCAACCTCGACCTACACAACAATGACAAAGATTCCGTCACAACTAAGGCGAAGAAACCACAGTTAAATGCCGAATTCCTACGGCGGGATTTCTAACTACAAGTGACTTTCTTGGATAAGTAGCATTGCAGGAACCAGGCAAAATTCGCCAGTGCTTCTGCGGGAAATGGAATTGCCAATCTTTGGTTCTACTTTTGAATCCAATTAATTTTCTTAAAAACTTATGTTGATTTATTGATTTAATGTTTGGTTATATTAATATGCTACCTTGGAAAATCCTACATACAGTCGAGACCGTATCGGCTTAAAAACTAAACCATTTTCTTGAAAAATATGAAAAATTGTTCATATAACTTTAAGTGAATTCCCTGTTAAAAAATTTTTAATATTCACAGATGCATGAAACTGCGATAATTTCCTGCGATACCTTGCTCTGTTAAGCTTTAAATTAAAATCGAGTGATAAAGTTAGGAGTTTTTTTAAAATCTTTGTGTTTATGCAGACCATTCCTCGAAGCAAGATAGCTTATTGTTCCAAGGCATGACTTACTTTTTGAAGGAATTGTGATTGTGTTTATCGAGGTCTTAAAAATCGCACAAGGGATCTCGAACATGAATTTGAACCTTCTGTAACTGAATGCTACTAATTGGAAATAAAAGTGAACTTAACAACTGAAGCTCTCGAAACTATACGTCCTGTTGCTCAAAAGGCTAAAGCGGCACTTATCCAAACTATTCTATGTATAATTTATGTAGGCATTACTAGAGGTTTGAGGGTGAATAAATGCCTTAAGATGGCACGTAGGTAGATATTTAATGGACTGACATTTGTACTGACTTGGAGCATTGCTTGATTTTCATTGTGGACTGCATAGTACATTGAAAGGACAAAGACATTGTAGAGTTAATTATTCCTTTTATTTGTAAATTTCAAATAGAATATTAGAAGAAGTTCCTAACAAGCATTCTGAAGTGGTTATGATCTGCACATTTATTTTGTGCCAAGGTACTTATTATTTTATTGAATTTACTGAAAGTTTGCCATGAACACCTTCGGCAAACGTCCACCGAAGAAATTTGTTTGAAGTCGGCTATAAATTGTAGGTCCCTGCTGTATCTTCATAGTTCGCCTTTGGAGCGATGAAAGCTTAGTCAAAGGGGAATACATTTATGTTAGCAATAAAAGATATGACACTTTGGTACAGCTTTGAGAAAGCTTATCCGTTACACAATGGAAGCACTTTCGCTATTCTAAATCACCATCTCATAAAGGCAGAGGTACTCTGCTAATCATGTGGTCAGGAATATAATAAAGTCATTACAGAATTTTGTACGACTGTTATAGGAGTCGCCTACAATTTGATGGGCGAAAATGGGATAAGCCATTCCACAAAGAATGTAACGTCTTAATGTATTCATGGCGAAGCTCTCTACTTTTTTCCAAGTCCTTGGAATGAGGCTGCTGAGTTATGAACTGAACATAGCGTAACAACAAAAGCGCGCCCATGTCGAAGCGATGATAAGAGCATAAGACATGCCAAAAAAAGTTCTTATCACTTATCACAACTCACTCTTGCATGCTTATGTTTATCTCTTCGGATCCCTTTGTCGCTTCGAATCTCTTGTCGCCTCGTCTGCAGGCAAGCAACGACACTATCGGCGCTCACTGTAATTTAGGTTAGAATTAGTTCTAGCTTTCACATCCGACGCGTGCAGCCGAGTCAACACAACCTCCCGGTCTTTCAAACTAACGTAGTTTAAGTCCCCGATAATCTAAATGAACATTATTAATTCGTTTAAAATTATATTATTCTTATAATTTACGGCCAATAAAAAAGCTTGTTGGTCTAACAGAGGTAGTTGTACACTGGCTTCGCTTAAGAAGTTCACTATTATTCCTTCATTGACAGCATTGCTTTCCTTATCAATCTAGTGAGCTAGAGCTCCCTATCAATCTAGTGAGCTAGAGCTTCCTATCAATCTAGTGAGCTAGAGCTCCCTATCAATCTAGTGAGCTAGAGCTCCCTATCAATCTAGTGAGCTAGAGCTCCCTATCAATATAGGGAAGAGTGAACTTTTCACTTTTTTCTTTTAGTTGGTGGCATCAAAATGGACCCTAAATGCCTGTGTATTCTCAATTATCTATTGAATTAAGCAGTCATAATGTAATGTAATCTTCGTACGAGTAAAATTCTATCCTAACTGTTATTGAAAAAAACTAAACCGGAGAGGGTGTTACAGGAGGGTGTCAACAAACAAATATGTACTTTATTAGCTCAAATACTAGGAGAGATTATGTTGACTGATCTGCTTCAATTTGAATATCCCCTCAGTACGTGTGACTTGAATAGTTTCCATAAAATTTGCTAGTTTGGCCAGGATTCCTTAGAATATTAACGGGGGGCTGTATGCTCAGGAAACACCTGCATAAAATTGGCATTAAGGACTTTTAGCCTTTATTATCTTTTAGGTCTTATTATCTATATTATTTTACTATTTATCAGATGGATGACTTTTCCTACAGCGATCACAGTCTCATGGTTAAGAAGAACAATGATAGTACAAGAGACCTCAACAACTACCTCTAAGACCATTTGGAAAGACAACGTTTTCTTAAGGGTCGCAGTGCACTGTTTCCCATAACATCAATATTACTAGCCAAAAATGTAGACTCGGCAAATGGAAATTGTGGACTTTAAAGCTTGTAGGCTCTGCGAGTTGAGAAAAGAACCCTTAAAGTGCAACACGTAGGATGTGTTTAAAAATGGCAAATGGGGAATTTCTCTCAAGATACTCTTCAATCAACACAAAAAAAATGTTCAAATGCATCAAGTCGAGTACCGAACTACGAAAGGTGTTACAATGCAATCGATTGTGTTAGCGGAATTAATCATTAATTAATTTAACAAGATTCGTTATAAAGGGTGATTTTTAAAGAGCATGTAATAATGTAATAATAATTTCAGCAGCACTGGTGCTTTTGCCTAGCAGCGGTATGGCTAAAGAATAGACGCCTAGCTAAATCGCCCTATGTCCCGCCTTTGGAGCGCTGACCAAATAGTCAAGGGAAGTTATTTAAGTAATATTGGCATTTTTAAACATTTTTCGACTACTATTTCGACTGAAACAAAATATTTTGCAATATTGCATCCATAGAATTACACTAAAAAAGAAGTAAGAGGATATCTCCTAAAGCAGATAATCCCAAAAAACAATTCTTCGGGTTCATCAAGTCGAGTACAGAACTACCATAGAAGGAAATATCCAGTTTTCGCCATTTAAAAAAAAATAACATTGCTATTTTTGGGAAGCAAAAATATGTATGTATTTCCACACTTTTCAGTCCAAAGGTGTAAATTTTGCATCGTTACGTATCATTACCAAACATGAACTTTGATATTTAAATTCGTTAAATTGTAAGTGCTGTTTGTAACTCGATTCATTTACAAACTCAACTAAAAAACGCCCTTTATATTCTGGTTTTACATTCATCTAGAAGTTTTTACAGCAATGCAAAGCACGCCATAACCCACAAAAATCTTGCTCTTTTTAATCAACTCATTTTTTTTCCAAATTTACGCAGAAGCTCTACCTATAATATCTTCATAAGCAAAGAAATGATCAATTAAAACTTGTGGTTTTGTTCAATGTAATCCCAAACATTCCAGGTAATCACAAACTCTTAACATCCCACAGATTAGGACCAAACAGACGGATGTCTCGATTTCTTTAGTCATCCTAATCATATTTTCGACGACTTTATGGCCTCTTCAATTATAATAATTTTATAGATAGATGATAGCTAAAAGGAATATTGAGGTGGAAAAAAAAAACTTTTTAAACGAAAATTGAAGAAGTTGCTAAGAAAATACTATATACATGCCAATTTTGGTTTGGCAGCTTAAAATAATAAGTGCATAGCGAATTGTTTCATTATATAGTACCATGAAATATTAATGAACTGTCAAATCGATTTTTTTCGCATGAGTTATGTGCCCCAATATGGAGAATGGCCTCATGGTAAAGAAGAATAATGATAGTACAAGAGACCTCAACAACTACCTCTAAGACCATTTGGAAAGACAACGATTTCTAAAGGGTCGCAGTGCACTGTTTCCCATGACATAAATATTACTAGCCAAAAATGTAGACTCGGCAAATGGAAATTGTGGACTTTAAAGCGTGTACGCTCTGCGAGTTTGAACCCTTAAAGTGCAACACGTAGGATGGGTTTCTTCCTGGGTGACCACAGGCTTATGGTGTACGAAAACT
Organism: Chymomyza procnemis; assembly: GCA_035046065.1. Lineage (NCBI taxonomy): Eukaryota > Metazoa > Arthropoda > Insecta > Diptera > Drosophilidae > Chymomyza > Chymomyza procnemis. The sequence continues at coordinate 26,261,185 of JAWNOJ010000013.1, read as the reverse complement.
TCATGATAGAACAATCACAGCTAAAACGTTCGGCCTCAAGAAATATCTTTTGTGGCAGATGGCCGTCGCCGTAATGAAGCCTATATTCACTCTAATCGGACGACTATATAATTTTTTTTAATGATAATTAGCGCTGTAATGATGGAGGCCAGCTTGTTGGGAGGTATCCCGTCTTGGATTAAAATGTCAAGTGTTGTGCAACAAAGTGGTACATGATATTGTATTGTAGGTTAATCAGCTGTGAGATACCCCGTATCCGTTCCCCCAATTACATGAATATAAAAGCAAACAAAAAGATTTCCATTCAACACTTGGTGCATGAGCCCAATTTGAAAATTGCGTACTGTTTGATTCAGGTGGGCGGGGGGGCGCTCGTATGCCACTCAATTCGGATTGCTGCACTTCGCTGGACGCAGCCGGACTCTATAACAAAGCAACCAAGGGGGTCTGTACAGGTCACTTTGTTGTGTTAACCGCTGCAGATGATTATGATCTAGATTTGCGAAAGATTCACAGGCGCTGTGAGGGGTTTTTGTTTTATTTGTGCAGTGTCACCCTACAGTCAATGTCAATGTTAGGTCTATTCAGTTACTAAAAGCAATTTGACATACTAATTGAAATTGCTAGAAGAAGCTGTTACTCAAACTAAGCCTGTTTGGTTTAAAAAGATAGCTGCATTTTAGAATCGTAAATTTTATATTTCAAATCTTATCTACGGGAATAGCGTAAATAGACTACTTGTCTACTTGTGGTTTTTGCAGTGTTATCTATATATAACTAATATTACAAATAATTAAATATAATTATATGAAGTCATATTTCTGAACAACAATTGAATAACAAATAACTTTGTGTAAATATCGATTTTGTGGGATATTGGTTTTCGAACTAAATAATGCAACCAAAACTTTTTGATTTTTTGTAGATGTTGCAAAACAAGCCTATAGAACCTGCATTTTGTATTTTTTGGGAATAACGTATTGCTCTTAACTGAGATCTAGGCGTTCATAACAACTCCAATCCAAAGCTACGCTTAGAGTGGACTCAAAAACCACACTACTGAATAAGTAGATTTAGAGTGATGCAGGTATCTTGCATGTGCATTTGTTTGGGGGCTTTAATTTATATTGTTAGATATTTCCCCTGTTGCCTCACTTTGTGGCATGTTGTATATACCTCTGTGTATGTGTGTGTGTGTGCGGTATGCAAATTTGAATGCATTTTGCAGCATTTTTGTATGTCAACAATAGACAATTTACAAAGAGCTCGACACTATTTTTTTTTTTTTCGTTGTAATGCTTATTTTTATATGAAATTTGAATTGCTTTAAATTTTGTACACAGAATGTGGCAACAATGCCATTTATTTATTTCATACACGCAGTCAATCCACTTGGTTGATCCACAAATCGCACAAGTAGTTCACAGTATTCCAGTCTAGAGTTGGATTAATTTGCATAATTGTTGTGCGCAGAAAGAAGCACAAGTCGTACTTGGTGTATCTATGCATCGTTTAGTCGTTGTGTTCTATATATTTAATAGTTTTTGAGTCCATGGCCACCGGCTCTGTTAATATATAAGCTACTTTCCTCTATCACACAGCCGCCACTGTACATAATCACACCCACTTACCGTAGACCGGAGCAGCTGGCGGAGCTGACGCGCCTGGGATACACTTTGAAGCATATTGTTAATTTACTGTGGCTAGTAATCGAGGATGCCAATAAAACGTCGGCGGTGGTCTCACAAACCTTGGATCGTATTGGCGTGCCCTACGAGTACCTAGTGGGTAAGTATTCTCTTTAGTGGCGCGCCATGTTTATTGCATGTCCAGGATACGTTTGTACAAAACTACGTAAATAATAATACGGCGGCAATACTAATGCCATTCCATTTTATTTTTTCGTTATAAACAGCACCAATGCCCCAGGAACACAGGGCAAAACGTGCCAAGCCACGTGGGGTCTCGAACCGAAATCGTGGTCTGAGCTGGCTACGTGCTAACGCCAGTGAAGGTGTCTTCTACTTTGCTGACGATGATAACACCTATGATATTAGCATATTCGAACAGGTACATATAGATGTGAAAAGGCAATGAACAGCAATAATCGGCTCTAAAGGTTTCAAGTTAATTAACGTTAAAAGGTTTTAACTTTAGCATGTTGCAGCACTCACAATAATCAATTTGATTTTAACAAATAGAAAATATATACTAGAAATTAGAATTAAGCAAACTCTCGAAAAAATATTTTGTTTTGTTTTCCCGAAGTGTACAATTAGCATAACAATGTGATACGTTTTGTACTGTGTTCGAAAGCGAAATTACGTTTCACTGGATTTTACTTCCCAACTATTTATAATTCTTTTGCAAAAATACTTATATCTCCAAATAAACCGCAGACCTGGGTATCGTTGTGCTGGCATACTCGACTCTAAGCACAAAGGCTGCTGGTTCGAGTCGAAAATAAAGCTATTCCACCTAAGTAAATATCTCGTACGGATTCGGTTAAAAACTGTAAGGTTTTTCTGACGCGCCTTTTTGAAAATGTTCCATAGATTCGTTTGCAGCATGATGATGCATTCATTATATTTCCTAGAAACATTTCCAAAACTGTGACTCGGTTGCGTAGTGGTAGTGCTCTCGCCTCTAAATCGGAAACACGGTGGTTAGATTCCACCTGGCAGCACTTGTGAATTTCCGCATATTAATTAAAGACACTGCCATTCCGATTTGGCAATAAACTTACTGTACGGTCTGTTGTTCCCTTTGAATAGCTTTTAATAGAGATATCCTACCCATGCTCCGCATATGGAGCGATGACCACATTCAAGGGGAATACATATTTTTTATTCGCAGAAGTCAAAATTATGACCAGTAGAGTTTTCCGTTCTTTAGAGTTTGTGTCCACCGATTCACCTGGAGTACTTTAAGTACTACAAGTTTTCAAAATGACATTTCATATATGAGGTGTACAAATCGATAGACCAATACAAAAATGCTCGAAATCGTTTAAATTCGAGCCTAGCAAGCATAATTTACAGGACGTGTTGTTTTTTGCATTTCATTAAAATAAAAATGAAAATATATTTATATAAATACAATATTGTCTAACAATGTTGCACTATAATGGAAGGCTCATAAAAAACGTCTCGTCCTTTTTTATAGTTAGTTTTATTACCTGCATTATTATCCGGTAGAACAAGACTCTATGGTAAACAAAACAGTCAATAAGATATCATGCCAACACCAAACCAGCGTATATTGACCGAAGCTATGCTGTTATTCGGTTGAAGATCTAAAACACGTATCTTCTGCTTGCAAATTTTGAACGATTCGCTTAATATGTTTTCTAAGTACTTCGAAATAATTTTTTAATGGTTGCTTGCATGTCATTCTCAACTGACTTCAGTGTCCCATGTCATAAGTAATATGTTTGAGCGTGCCATATATATCTAAATTAAGAATTGCGTAATTTTACTGTCTAAACATGGAATTGTTTGTTGTGTCTGCTTCAATAAGGGAACGTCGTCTCGGTTATGACATTTTTGCTTGGGCTTAACTTAATCAATGTAATGATATGCTATTTTTCTTCAAAGTGCCCGTCAAATTCTATCTAGTACTTTGCCCATCCCCGAATACATCATAAAACTATAGGCTTTGCTGGAATGGTGGTTATTGTTCAAAAGGATACTTCCTTTTTTTTGATTAAATGCACCATTTTGGTTTAGCGTGTACCAGAGAAGGTGTTTGGTACTTTTGTTCAGTCACTCACAAATCAAATACGATTTCAAAAATTTTCAATAATATTTAAAAAAGATAAATGCAAAAAATGAAACTAAAAAGTTCAAATATATGTGGAATATAAGCCTTTCAGAATTATCAGCATAATTAGCGTATCCCAAGAGTCCGATCAATATCAAAAAAGATCGATCCCTTGGGATACGCTAATGATTTCGAGACCATTATGTTTACATTGTTAAATTGCTGCATCATATTGGCTCCACTGTATCCTGTAGCAATGTCTTAGCCTTAAAGTTACTTTTTTACCCATTAGTGGAATTCTTATTCTTCCGATGATTCTCTATGGTGCGAAATCCTGAACAATGACACAATCGGCAACAGCTGCTGTAGGAATGTGCGATTGAACCACACTTTGAGTTCGGTGATTCAAATTTAATTAGGTATAAGTTGTAATAACGAGTCGTTGTCAGCGGATGCAGAAATCCACAGGCTAAGACTGTATTTTGTTGTCAAACTTTTGGAAACGAAATGCACCATCTCCACCTTGTACGAAATAAGAATTTACCTTTAGGGTGCTGCTACTTAGGAGAGACAATGTTGAGCGTAAACAATTTTGACCTCCTTTTCCAGATGCGTTATACGAAAAAGGTGTCAATGTGGCCTGTAGGACTTGTGACTAAAACTGGGGTCAGCAGCCCTATAATTAAAGCTGGCAAACTCGATGGTTTTTACGATGGCTGGATAGGCGGACGTAAATATCCTGTAGATATGGCCGGCTTTGCGGTTAGCGTCAAGTTTCTACAAGAGCGACCTAATGCCAAAATGCCATTTAAATCGGGCTATGAGGAAGATGGCTTTTTGCGAAGTCTGACACCGCTTGGAAACAACGAAATTGAGCTATTGGCAAACGACTGCACAGAGGTAAGTTACATGCTAATTGGCCCGAAATGACAAATTTTATGTTGAAGCACCACTATAACCTATACACAACCCCTAGATACTCACGTGGCATACGCAAACAAAGAAGAACCCACCAGCCCAGCCGGTCAACATGACGCGTTATGGGAACACGAATCTGGCGCAGATTGAAAAACTATTGGTACGACCGTAGAACAAATGGAGCAGAGTAGTTGCAGCCAATTGTAGTTAGTGTAGTTTCATTAAGGAACACACTCACACACACACACACACACACACACACACATATATAGATATATATATAGATAGATAGTCATGCTTAACAGCTGATAAGTATGCAATATAAGAGAGTGAGTTCACGAAGTGTCCGTGACTTTAACCAATTGTACAGGTACAATCTTGAGTTTAAGTCAAATAATCTTTACAGATACATGCAATGTTTACTAAAAATAGAATATATACATATAGATAAGTATATTGAATACATAAATAATATAATATGTGGTAGCATAGAACCATATAAATTATTAACATTTAGCTAGGCTCTAAGCGCACACATTTATATGATATTTGTATCCACGGTTACCGTGTTTGACCCCAGCCAGCACTCTTTATATACCAATATAAAATATATACAATATATGTATATGTTCCTATATTAAGATATTGTATTTAAAATACATACAAACAGTATGTTTGCTAAAATTTCATTTCTCTTGTAAAGACAACTCAAAGACATTGTTAAAAAATAGAAAAACTAGTTTTAACATTAATTTTGCTGGAACCAAGTTACTGTCATCTCTTATCCTAAGTTTTTTGTATACAGAATCAATTTATAATTTGTTTAAACATTATAAAAATAACCATTTTTACCAAAGAATAGTAGTGATATACCCAAAAAATGAAGAGGAGTGAACCCGTAATTTATAAGTTAAATGAACTATGAACATGAACATTTCATTTAAATAAATAAATAATATGTATATCATTTTAATTTGCTGGTATTAAAGAATTTAAATGTATTATGCATAAAACCATTAAAGTTATTCGATTTATATGACAGATTTTTGAAAAGAAATATAAAAATTATAGAATTCATTGGACATGTAAAAATCTGAAAAACATCAATTGTGCTGTCATTTCCGAATATTAAAATTCTTATCTATTTAAGTGGACTTCCTTTATTTTTTGCTTACATTTTTTGCACTTAATTTTTTGCTAATTTCCTTTTTTATTTGCGTTAAATTTGCAAATATCCTTTATACTATCGATAAAATACAAAATGTTTTCTTAATTTCTTAACTTTAAACTAAACAAAGGCATAGAAAGATAAAGTGAAATAATAATATGTAACTGAGAACATCTTCGTATACTTTTAGATAATGGAACGTTCAATTCTTTTATTGGTTTTTCTGTAAACACAGTACGATGAATTTCTAGATATTTACTATTATTATTATTATTATTATATTCCATTGAAAATTTCATTATTTTAAGTCAATAGAAATCATAATAAAAAATAATATAAAAATAGTATCTTGAAAGAATTATTAAGTTAGTAATTAAGAATGTGTTCCCATGTTTTACTTGCTTAAGAGAAAAAGAGCATTGCATCCTTTTTCCTTGCTGCAGTAAGTAGCTGCCATCATTGATGTGCAAATTTATTATCCTGCCCGATGTCTTTGAGTTCTACTCAGTACTACAATTATATGTCTAGCATGAAATTATCTATCATTGGAATGATAATGGAAGTAAAATATCTAATTATAAAAGACAGAAATATTACTTTGAAAAATTTTAATTACAGAAGAAAACGCCGAAATCTAAAATCAATGCAAAAATAGCAGGAAATTTATTTTCAAAATTTAGAATGATCATAATTCTTTAACGAAGACACTTCGAGCGCTAATAATACTTAAATTGTAAACATTTATTTTTACTTTGAATGCCATTACCAAGTCCCTAGGTTATAGTCAAAATTGTTAAAAATTTAATTAAAAAATATTTTTTTTTATAAATGTAATTCATTTTTATGTTACTTTTGATTATTCGTTTTAATTCCAAATGCTGCAAGAAAGTCAAAATTAAATCGAATTGCTGATTTAAGAGCACTAAACTTTCGATGCCCATAAAAATATGTGATTGTCGAAATGGAAGCTCGGTTGTATAGATGATTAGTAATTTATTGACCTGAAATTAATTATTTTTCCGAATTTGGTGTACTGTTTGGTCTACAGTGTGACATACCGAACTCACCAGGCACACCCAAAATTTGATTATTTGGCTACAACCACCGAAGTTTTGAACGATTGTGATAATACACAAAAATTGATTATGGAAATCGAAATTACCTGTCATGCAATAGTTTGTTTTAAACAGTTAAAGTATTGCCACTCCCAAGCATGCCTCATACGCTATTCCAAGCTTGGTGAAAAATGGCGCTTACTAACTGCACTGAAACTTACTCATTATAAAAAATTTCAGCTTTTATAATTTTTGCACAATGCTGTTTTCTAAATTCTCCCAAACACGCAGAAGATCGGAGTGTGAAATGGGGAAAAGCCTAAGTATTCATTTATTAAAAATGAAAAATAAGAAGCCTCAAATCTAATTTTCTATTTTATATGTTGTACTCTGCCACATCAAAAATAATATACCTATAGATTTTGAACCCGTTTTTATAAACTATTAGCAACCGGTATTCACAAAGACGCAAAACTCACGAGATCTTTTCATTTTATGAATTTTAGCAGAATAATCTCATAATATTAATAAAGTTGAATGGTTTGCCAAGTCCATTATTGATCTGTTTTCAAAACATTTCGTTTTTCGAGATATATTCCGATTTGCAATTAATCATTAATTTTTTTGTAATCGTGCGAACCTTGCGAGTTCTGAAACAAAATAATTTATAGAATTTGATTGGCCACTGCTACAGAAACCCATTCTAAAGCGATATTCTATCAAAATTCAGCAAACATAAAATTTCATTTTAACAAAAAAAAAGGTTAAAAAATGTGAATTTGATGAAATTCTTTTGCGAGTAGTTATGCCATTTATAAATATTATTTAAATAAATTAAGCTGTTAATTGAATATTAAACTTAATTTTAGTTTAAAGAGCACTAGTTATTACAGCCTACGACTCGATGATATTTATTAAAAAAAAATAATTAAAATAAAAGATTTTGAACTAGCGATATTTTTGAGGCCGATTCATTTCACTTCTTTAACATTCTTGTTGAGTAAAACTTGCAAAAGTATTCGGAGTCAATTGCTTAAAAATTTCTCTGCTATAAGTTTAATGAGTTTTAACGATAAAATGGATTCTACTAAATTACAATCATTATGGGAAAAATCCCTTTAGAAATAAAGAAAATGCTTTTGCGGATAGCGATTATAATTAAGTAGAATCCCTTTTTATATTTAAAACCCATTCAACTTATAGCGGGGAAATGCTTAAGATTTAGGCAACGATTATTTTTAACGATTTATAAGAATATATAGATTTTCATTTTCATTTCCGCGTCAGTGTCAGGCTAAAAAAAAGGTGTTGTAAAATAAATAAAAGTATTTTGTACACAAAAAGCCTATTTATAAATTACAATATATGAATATGATAATAAACAAAACTTGTTAGGCACTTAGTGGAACTTGGTAGGGATGTGGTAGCGTACTCGCCTCTAAACCGGAAGGTAGGGGGTTCGTTTCCACACTAGCACTGGCATTGTTGAAAAATTGACGCAAAGTTAATCTCTAATAATAAGAGTCACTAGAGTTTCGGGTTCGGTTATAAACTGTAGGTCTCTGTTCTCTTCGAACAGCCATTAACAGAGGTATCTCCATGCTACGACTTTGTAGCGTTGACAGTGGAATAATTTTTTTTAATCCATTTTTTTTTAAACTTGAATAAAACAATCATATCTATGTTTATAAACGTTATCCGTTAGAAATTTATTTCGGGATTAGCTTATTTTGGAAAATGCTTTTTTATTTTAACTTAATGAATTACATAAAATACGAATTTTCGTTAAACGTTCAAAATATTTGAAATCGGTTTTATTGGTATACGACTACTATTCTTTAGTAAAAGTCAGAAGACATATTAAATGTGTAACATTTTTATGACATCTTATAAAAACTAAAATCAATAATTGCAAAAATATTTAAGTTTTGTAAATGAAGCAACATGCTAGAAAACTGAAGGTTATTTGTATTTATTTTACAAAAATAACAAAAAAAAATTGAAGCAAGACTTTTGCTAATTTATTACAACAAATTTTTATACGTAAAGTCCAGAAATTTTTGAATATGTGCAAAGCCACAGCTTAATATTAAAATCGAAAATTAAACTCTATAATAGTATAATACATTTCAAAACTTTTAATTGTTATTCTTATATATTTAAGAAGTCAAAATTTATAAACGAAAATAAGCACTGTTTAAAATAGAAGTATTATATCAGCAATCAATGGATTATTTGAATTATATGAAGCCAAATTAAGCATAAATTGAAATAGAAGAATGGCATTTAAGATGAAAATAATGAGAAAACCTATGACTTTAGTATGCATCGTTCTTATAAGATGAAATCGTCCGTTGTATCTGCAAAAGAGGCAGAGTTTCGGTAAATGACTAATTGCGATTCGAAATATAAAGCTTTTTAAAAGTTGAATTTAATGGAGACAACAAACAAATTGAAATGTTATTGAGAAAAACACGAATGAAACGCTGTCAGCTAGGTACATGTCTAAAATCGTTTTACAGTGGGCATACAAATTATTCGAACACTTTGAATTAGTCACTATGAAACCCATTAGCTTTCAAATAATAAAAAAATAGTTTATACTAATAAAAATATTAGAATTTTGTTAAAATAATTAATAACGCGGCACAAGACTTAATGTGCATAAATATTTGAGAAAATTTGAGCGACTTTTTATTGTATAAATTATACCGAAACTTGATAAAATCTTAAAATAAAACTTTTAAATTTGAAGTCAAAAATGCCCTGACAAGCCACAACCCAATCTCCTAAGTAACTATAAAGTTATGTAGCTTTAAAGTGACAAATATGGAAGTGTCTAGAAAATTTTTGTATCCACTATGAAAGGGATTGAAATTGTTAGAGGCGAAACCACTCAAAACATGCAAAATAAAATTTGGTAGAAAAGGTCAGCAAATGTATAATAATAAAGTAAAGGAGATTGACTGATATTTGAGCGGTTTTTTGACCCTTTCAATTTCCATCGGCTTGACTCTACCTGACAGGAAATTCCAGGGATACACTACTTCAGCAAATAAGGCGCGATCTTTGTTAGTCTTTTGACACTATAAATATAACGATTAATAAAAAGAAATACCAACTAAATAGAGTTTTGGAATAAGCGGGTCAAGTATTACCTTAAAGAGCAAAACTTTTTACTGATCTATGTCTTACAAATATATATAATTCTAATTTCTATAACCTTTCTAACAACTAAACACTCGTATGTAGTATACCAAAAGAATTTATTGAAAATATGTTTTATTCATTCTAAAATATGTATGTACTTTAAAAAAGTACAATTTAACAATATAAAGTTTATGTATTGAGAAGAAATAACATTTTAGATAGGTACTTACCAAATCTATATAAAACACAAATATTACAATAATCGAAGAAGCATACGTATTGTAAATGAAAATATTTTTGAAATTTTCAAAGTTAAAGTGAAATTTAATTTTAAACTTATCTTTCTCTTACTAAACATTTATGCAAAGTATAATGAATGCATAAAAAAAAATAAAGTATATCTTGTACAAAGTGTCTGAACTTTTAGGCAACTTCCCAGGATAGCTTTAAAATTCAATCATTTTTATGAAAAACAATATTAAATAAAACAATCGAATATTTTGTATATGTGTTTTAATAATATTAGCAAAAACTATTTATTAGTGTTGGTGATCAATACTTATTCAGTTTGCTGTCAACTAGTGGTCTACAATTGACTAGTCGGTGTTCCTGCAGTCGCATCTTGTGCAAAGAGAGGTCTTTGTAACATCTACTATCAGCAGATTTATGAAAACTCGGTCTGACTATTTGTTTAACTTTTCAAAAATTTGCCGTAGCTCGCACTCAATGTTTTGGATGATACCCAAAATATTTTACGTGTATCTGCCATCGCTGTTTAGTCAAATCAACTTTTTATTCTTAAGTGATAAGTTATAATGTGATCCATTTAGCGGTAGTTAGCATTGTCAATAATATTAAGTACTATTGTATATAGAATTTATAGTATTATTTACTTATTGTGCAAGAACTTGAGAAAAAAATATAAATTCGATATCGATTAATAGATAACGTCGTTGAAGAAGAGCATTACTGGTAATCGATCATGTAATGAAATAAAAATAAATCTTTTATGGAAAGCACAGCCTTGAACGAGATGTTAACGGTCGCACAAGATGCACCCTAATTCTTTGCTGTAAAATTTGGATTAATCGATAACGCAATAAAATCAATATAAAACTTTTAAGTAATGTACCGCATTTATCAAGCTGTTATCGGACGCACAAGTTGCTTCCCGATAAACAACAATGCCTCTACGGCACATTACTATTTACCATCAACAAAAACTGAATGATTGCTGTTTTATAATATGTTATATGCAAGTATTTCCAATGCGTTGGGGTTTCCCTAGTACAGATGTTCGCATACAAAGAGTATCGGTTATTTGCCAAGCATGTCGATTTATATCATAGATCAAGAGACAACATAACAAGCTTACATGCTTTAATGAGTTATACAATATTTATAGTTAGTTATTTATGCAGTTCTCAATTACTTTGACTACTCAATTACTAATTATTAATAATTATTAACGAAGACGATCATCGGCTCAGGATTAACAATACTGAACTATTTGAGAGACAAAAGTTATCTGAAGCTAATAAATTAAACATGTGCAAAGGCATATACATATATCTCTTCCAGAGAGATTCAAGGTGTGTGCGTATTCATTCATTCTTGAAAGAAGAAAAAATTCCTATTGTGTGGTACTAAAAAGATAACTCAACATCGATGGCTGCACGTGAAAGCTTATAGTTGCCTCTTCCCACTTGGTATGAATCAATCGCTGCAATGGCGTGTTCAGCGTTGACTCCTCCTTAGCGACCACATCGCTGTTACCACCGCTAGCACCACTAGCGGCACCACCAACACTGCCGCTAGCGCCAGCCACACCGGCAATAGCACCTCCAGCAACGACGCCACCGCCAGCCGCAGCGCCTTGCTCATCCTTAGCTAGTTTGCCAGATATAGAGGTACCTTCCGGTGTGATGGGTTGGCGCTCCAACATAACCAATGCTTGTTCGTTGTATGTGCGATTATCGATGGTCATTTGTATCTGATGACCCGAGCAACTGTAATAATTAACATCGAACCGCGATTCTGCATGATAGTTGCGCAACAGATCTGGATTACGATTAAAGATGACGCCATAGTGTCCGGTACAGCTTGTTATCCAAATTGGATAGTTGGGTGTTTTCAAGCGGGATCCCGGCTGTCGCGCTTGATTAACAGCAGCCTATTGCAACACATGCATGCATATAAAGCAAAGCTTCAACTTTGAACTCAAATAATCCCTTGACTTACACTAGATGACTCAATATCCCAGAGCAGAAATCCGATCATGCAACGTTTGAGCACACCATACTGTGGCACCGCCTAAAAGTAAATTTATTTTATTTAACTTTATAAAAAATATACCATCAAATCACTCATACGCACATAACTATTCTCATCGCCCACATTGATAACACCATTATGTATATAGGGCGTGGCGCGACCCGTCAATAGCAGAGTAACTATCATTAAGTGAACCTTCTTCGTGATTGCTCATTGTCAAGGGCGATGACTTTGACGAATCCAGGTCCGTACGCACTCTTTATACGTTTATGTCAAGTGAATTGCCATAATCAAATAGATGTGTTTTTTTTTTATAATAATATATCATCATAAACCTAGAAATCTGAAAAATATTAGTATATTGAATTCTAACTAAGGTCTTACTTTCCCATTGAACGTGTCAAAACTGCGCTATAAAGAAATAGTAAAGTGCCGGGCGTTTCCTCCTCTGTAAACTTTTGGGTAAAAGTTATATTAAAGTTATTAAATATATTCGAGTAGTAATAGTAAAAATAATAATAAAATAAATAAAACACAATAAAAGGCGTAGTTGAGATTGCCAGAATATGTTTCAGTTGTCTGCCAGAGGCAATAACAACAACTCCTTTTAAGTGTAAGAAAATCCTTACGTATTTAAAATTTCGCTTCATAAAATGTTCCAGTTCATCGTTGGGAGAGAGTGTGAAAACGTAGAGCTGCAAGGAAAACGTGATCCTTAAAAAAAAAAAAAAAAAAAAAATTTAAAAAAAAAAAAAACAAAACCCCACAACAAAAAAACAAAATAACAAAAAAAAAAAAATATACTAAAAAAAAAAAAAAAAAAAAAAAAAAAAAAAACACCAAAACAAAACAAAAAAAAATTAAAATTATATTTTTTTTTTTTTTTTTTTTTTTTTTTTTCCCCCCCACACAAAAAAAAAAACCCCACACCAAAAAAAAAAAAAAAAAAAAAAAAAAAAATTTTTTTTTTTTATATTTAATATTAAAAAAAAAAAAAAAAAAAAAAAAAAAAAAAAAAAAAAAAAAAAAAACTCAATAGTACCCACACAATATAAAAAAAAAAAAAAAAAAAAAAAAAAAAAAAAAAAAAAAAGGGCGGGGGGGAAAAGGGTTTGGGTTTTCCCCGGGAAAAAACAAAAATTTCCAACAAAAAATTTGCAATCAAACCGAAAAAATATTCTTTTGAACATTAACTACCATTCCAGCAAATAAGGCTATAGTTTTATAAAAACCGACTTTGAACTACCCATACCTCCGTGGAGAACACTATTAAATTAGAGTTCCGCATATGCAGAATTTTCCCAACAATAGATTCAATACTTTGCAAACAGGCTACCAAAGAAATGGCAGAAGCAATGTTTTCACGATTTTGACCAAACCCATTATCGCACACAGCCCAAGTACAATTTGGCAACAATTGTAGGCTCTCGAGAGGGAACTAAGTATGTTACGACTAGTAACATTAATGAAAATGTGCAAAAAACTCACCGTAATCGTTGGAATACACATTTCCAAACAACTCATCTACTACCAATTGAAAAAATAAATGTCCTGAATTGGCCTCTAGGATCGGGCACTCGTATCAGATCGGGGTTCAACGAAAAGAGTAACAAAACTGAATTACAAGGAAATAATTACGAAAATAATATTTTAAGACTGGATTGGATTTACTACAATTATGTTAACACCACGGATAACGCTTGACCAGCACAATGGCAGCCACAATTAGGAAATATCATATAATCGTGAAAATATCGTAACATCTCGATGGTAAAATATAATATTTTAAATATATTAGAAAAAATCGCCGATTTAGTCAAATCCAAATAGAAATTTCCATATATTAAGAGACTCTGCAGAGGGTTTGACAACTCACACTTAAAAATTAATCATTGTGGAATTGAGATGCATTATCGAGAATTGTGAAGGAGGATGCAGGATTGTTCCATATACCTAGAGAGGTATGCTGATATGTATATATCATTATAATGACTTCCACTCAAGCAGATACGATATAAATTCCATGTTTTGACAGTAAAATTACACAATTCTTAGTTTAGATATATGTGCCACGTTCAAGCATATTACTTATGACATGGGACACTTAAGCCAGTTGAGAATGACATGCAAGCAACCATTAAAAAATTTTTTCGAAGTACTTAGAAAACATTATAAACGATTCTTTCAAAGTTTGTAAGCAGAAGATGCATGTTTTAGATCTTAAACCGAATAACAGCATCGCCTACTGTCAATATACGCTAGTTTGGTGTCGGCATCATATCTTATTGACTGTTTTGTTTCCCATAGAGTCTTGTTTTATAGGATTGGTTATAAAACTATCTATTAAAAAAGGACATACGTTTATTATGAGACTTCCATTATAGTGCAAGATTGTTAGACAATATTGTTATTTATACAATTATGTTTTTATTTTTTGAATGGAATGCAAAAATAACACTTACTGTGGATTATTCTTGCTAGGCTCGAATTTAAACGATTTGGAGCACAAATAAAACAATATAGAATTTTTAACTGATCCTAGCTATGTAAGATTTTTAATCGTATTTATCTATCGTTATATGAAGTGTCATTTTGGAAAATTGTAGTACTTAAAGTAATCCAGGTGAATCGGCTGACACAAACTCTAAAGAACGGAAAACTCTACTGGTCATATTTTGTATTAAGACTTTTTGGATTGTTTCTAAGAAATATTTATAGTTAATATTAGAGAAAACGTTCGAGTGTTTCAAACGCTATGACGGAATCGTATCTTTGCAAAGCAAAAAAAATATAGGTATATCTTTGTATACATGTATATCTCTGCATACATCAAGGACTACTCAAGAAGTATTTCCTTCGTGCCACATACAGTTTCCCAAATGAGAAGTGAGTGGTACACCACATATGTAATAATGACGCGTGCTATACGGAGAGAAGGTATTGAAGCCGTACGTCATTCGCGTTTGTTTTTTTGTGATACTATGAGTTTCAGTAGGAGTAAATTTGTTGTGGTAACTCTTTATGCACGCAAAATCGAACGATATCATGCTGTACTTCCATACAATATACACTCGTAACGAAAGTTGGGGATGCTCTGTGCTGCACCAAATAATGCAAAGATTAATTTGAACTTGTGCAGACCAAAAATGAAAAATCAAAAAAAAAAAAGTGGGAGATTCGCAGAGTAATATCAACCCATATAAGTATGATGGAGCGCCTTGATCTTAAAGACGGGTAAGAGTAAACTTTTGAAACTTTGGAATAAAATATTTGTTACCAGTGGAGATGCATTAATTTTAGTTTGATATAAAAATACCGCCGGATAGCAGGACATTGTTAACTTAATTTTACACAAACTATCCTAGTCTTTGTCTAAATCAAACAAGAAATGGAATCCGTCTTCGGGGAATCTAATAAGGCCTACACTTTCAAAATCTCGAAATTTTTGCTTCGCATGGAGTCCATCGGTTCATACCATTAGGTACCATATTAATATAAGCGGGGTAGGTAATCACCAAACGATGAATGTTATTACGTGTAGACAAACTTGAACTACAATATTTGGCCGACTGATAGAATTGTGGAGACTGCGATGGTCATACCCAAAAAGAACCATAAGAAAGTTTTATTTTTAGTGGTTACGCAGTTTCGAGAGGTGATTGAAGGTTGAAGTCTGACCGTTGTAATTACAGTTTTGCTATGTCTAGCTTCAGCTGCGCATTATGTGAGTAGTTATTAAGCGTTGACTATATGTTTTATGATTCTCCATAGGGGCGTGCACGCAAATGAGACTACGATTGAAGAATCTAGCCTCGACAAGAACTGTAGCTATCCACTTACTGACACGAGTGAAGCTGGAGACGTAGTGGCGAAGTCCTCATCTTATTATTACATATCTACATAGGAGCTATAGTAGATATCGGAGCTTGCTTGTTTAAGACAAAGGTGTCTTCTCCATTTTCTGGAGGACATATACCAGTTGAATTGAAGTACGAAGGTCAGTATTTATAAACTCATATCCTAATGCTTTTTCGTCAATACAAATGAGTTGTACTCGTTGCTGTCCGAACGACTAGTTGTACACAATATCTTACTATTTAGCGGATGCAATGATAGCTGAGCAGCTTAAATTAGCATGACTTGAAATATATATCGGCTTGCTGTCTACAAGTTGACTGTAATTACTAAAAATTTACTCTTTATAAATAAAATTCAGGTTCACACACCACTGACTACAGTACTTGGAAGGACTAAAATCTTTCTAATGCGTTTACTATATCTCTATTAATTTTAGGTCCCGACATTCCTGTGTGGAACATTGTTCTATAGTGGCTTCAGTAATCATTTAAAATTTTAACTAAGTAGCTGATTAAATGACTTCGAGATAGAGATCTTGATTGCATGTTGACTGCTATCAGTAAAAATTTAAACTACTGATTACAGTGCTTGAATTGCGTAGTCCTTCCTTTAAGCACCGTTTGGTAAGCACGATATCTTTAGGCCTTCACATAATGCTTTTAACTTGTTTCAATTTATGTTACTTCCATGTAGAATCTCAATAATTTATTACAATTAAAACACAAAATCAAGTCTTTCGTGCATTGTAACGGCTGCTAGTGACTTGGTATTAATTACAAGCAACGTTAGTATTTTATACGTTTGTAATACCAAAAATGATAGCATTTTGTATAAAACGGTCACACTATATTGCATGCAATAAACAGCTGTTCATGACGTGTTTTTGTTGCACCTTGAAAAAAACACAAAAAAATGTTTAAAACGACGGCAACTATAAAATCCAAGTGAAGGGACGTGTAATTATATGTTAATGACCGTTTTAAATGCGCACGAGAGTAAGTAGAGCGACAGTCAAAATGAAACTACGGCATACAGTGCTATTTTGGATAGCAACTACAATATGTTGCGCTTTGGCAACAACAGCATTGGAGCAAGTGGCGCAAAGCGACACTGCGGATGCAAAACAGGACACGATTTTACATAATGAAACTCTAAAAACAACTATTACTAATGAAATTGGTACAAACGCCAATGCGAGCAATGTCAATGTGACAACAAACGGCAGCAATGTGACGCAAGCTGCGGCAACATTAAGCTCCTCGACAATTGCGCCCGCAGCGAATACTACAAATAATGTGACAACTGTGGCGACGGAGCCACCATTGATTGATCCCCATGCTGTGGAGCAGGAGCATAATTCATCTCTTTCACTGTTTTTTGTAATTTGCGTTATTATGCTGGGCATTCTGCTTATACATTCCATGCTGCAGACAGGCTTTCAGTATCTGCCCGAAAGTATAGTGGTCATTTTTTTGGGTGCTTTAATAGGACTGTCCTTGAATGTTATGTCCAGTGAAAATGGCAGCTGGAAGCGTGAGGAAGTTTTTTCGCCCACTGGATTCTTTCTTGTGCTGCTGCCACCCATCATATTCGAGTCGGGTTACAACTTGCATAAGGGCAATTTTTTTCAAAATATTGGTTCCATACTGGTATTCGCCATCTTTGGTACAA
Source organism: Chymomyza procnemis (assembly GCA_035046065.1). Classification (NCBI taxonomy): domain Eukaryota; kingdom Metazoa; phylum Arthropoda; class Insecta; order Diptera; family Drosophilidae; genus Chymomyza; species Chymomyza procnemis. The sequence goes on along the minus strand of JAWNOJ010000013.1, from coordinate 26,243,329 downwards.
CTATATCTGCCTTAGTTATAGGTGCGGGCATCTACTTGCTCGGTTTGGCCGAAGTAGCCTATCGGTAAGCAAAAACTAGACAGTCACCTAGGAATGTCTTAAATAATATGTGTATGCTCTTTTCAGCTTAAGCTTCTCCGAATCATTTGCTTTTGGCTCGCTTATATCAGCTGTAGATCCGGTAGCTACAGTGGCAATATTTCATGCTTTGGATGTCGATCCTGTACTCAACATGTTGGTGTTTGGCGAAAGCATACTAAACGATGCTATATCAATTGTGCTAACCGCATCTATTACTCAGTCAGCTACGGTTAATGCGGAAGCCAGCACCAGCGAGGCTGTATTTAGCGCACTTAAGACTTTCTGCGGCATGTTTGTTGCTTCGTCTTTGCTGGGCGTCATCTTTGCATTGATATCGGCTCTATTGCTCAAGCACATTGACTTACGCAAGCATCCTTCGCTGGAGTTTGCAATGATGTTAATGTTCACCTATGCTCCATATGTGCTTGCCGAGGGCATTCATCTTAGTGGAATAATGGCTATACTATTCTGTGGCATTGTCATGTCGCACTATACACATTTTAATCTATCTACAGTGACGCAAATCACTATGCAGCAGACGATGCGTACACTGGCCTTTATAGCAGAAACCTGTGTGTTTGCCTACCTGGGCCTAGCTATCTTTTCGTTCAAGCATCAAGTGGAGTTATCTTTTGTCATATGGGCCATCGTATTGTGTTTAATTGGACGCGCATGCAACATTTTTCCGCTGGCTTGCTTGGTGAACAAATTTAGAGAGCATAAAATCAATAACAAGATGCAGTTTATCATGTGGTTTTCTGGATTACGTGGAGCTATTTCGTATGCACTCTCATTGCACTTGCATTTGGACAGCCAAGAGAAGCGACATGTCATCATAACAACAACACTAATTATTGTTTTGTTTACAACTCTTGTGTTGGGAGGCTCCACCATGCCATTGCTTAAGTATTTAAAACCTGGCAAAAAACGACGCACGAGGGGTAGTGGCCGCAACGCTACAGATGCAAATCCACATACACGACGCACTAACAGCGGCAGTCGCAAGCGCAACAAGTCTATATCTTTATCAAAAACTCGCGAATGGGGACAGGCAATTGACTCTGAGCATTTGTCCGAGTTGACCGAGGAGGAAGATGTTTCGTTCGCACAGACACGCATTGCTGGATTCGGGCGTTTGGATCGCAAGTATTTCATACCATTCCTAACACGCCGCTTCAATAGCCAGGAGCTGCACGAGTGCAAGTCACAAATGGCAGATTTGACAAACAAATGGTATCAAGCGATACGTGTCAGTCCTTTGGATTCGGACGAGTCAGACGAGGAACTAGGCCTAGCAGCTAGCACAAGTCAAAGTAATTTGACGCGCTCATAGTTCCAGACGTTACAGGTTAAGCAGGCTGTGTTAGGATGATTGTGTGGCCAAAGAGTTTAGTCCAAACATATGCTGCATATGGAATTTTATCTAGTTATATTGGAACTTATTAGTATTTGCTGAAGCTTAAGCACAAAGCGGGCATGTTAACTAAATATGCTTAACTCTACAATACGATGGTTATATCTTTTGCCCTAGTCTTATGTTCAAAACTTATTCATAATAATTATTATATATATAGTATACATAATTGAGATGTTTTTAAGTCCCAATAAAAAGTATTTTCTATATGTGTGTACATATATTACTACTATTGTTGTTTTATATGGAAATCAAATTGGCAACACAACCAAACTTTGGAATTTTTGTAACTTACAATGGTTTGATCAACAAAATTCCAACTGGTTTATAGTCAATATGAATTGACATACATCATCTCTTTGCAGATTATAAAGCTGCTTTCGCTAAGGAGAAGCCTTTACTGTCTAAATTCGGTATTCCTGCAAAGTTGATTCGACTTTGCGGAAAACCGTTGAGCACCACAATTCGCTCTGTCAACGTAGGAAGGGATCTCTGCGAATTCTTCAGCTCCTTGTATACGCCGATGACATTGATATCATTGAGCGTTGTGAGTTCTTCAAGCTGCATTTTCCGCAATTGAATCGGATTCAGCGAATGTGGGAATAGCGGGTTACAAGGGCAAGACAAAGTACATGCTCTCAAGAAAAAGTGCGTACACGGCCCTTAGGCTTCCATCTTATAGCTTACGGCTATAATTTTGAAGTTATCAAGGAATTCATTTATCAGTATCAGCTTGAAGATAAATTGAAGACACAAAAACTAACGTTCTTTAAAAATTTTTTAATTTTAAAGTCGCAACGGCGAATTTAAAAGGTTTGAAGAATTTTATATGTTTATTCATAATTTTGCATTTTTGCAGATTGTAAAATTATTGCGAATATTATTTTGAATTTATTTAAATTTCAAGTTGAAAATATTTCCATCTTTTTTTTCTATAATAAATGAAATAAATAAAATAATAAATAAATAAGTGAATGAAAATCAAGAAATCTTAAAAGTGTTTGTAAAATAAATATGTTAATTAATTTAATATATTAATATGTATGCTAATTAAAGCAAATATAACGATTTTGAAACTTTTAAGAATATCTACCTTTTAAAATTATATAAATAAATGAATTCCCTATTGGCTATACTGTCAGCGCATCAAAGGCGGAGTGTGAACATTCGAAGAGAACATGAACCTACAGTTTAATATCGAATGCTTGAGGCGTTGTCTTTAACGACTTTTTGATATAAAAATTTTCCAATAATAAAAAACTTAAAAAACTTTTTCTTCAAATCTTTAATTTTTCTACTCATTTCTGGCCAAATTTTATTATAAAGCTTCATGGTAACTTATATTTTTGGGGTTACCAATGTCTAGTTCTCAAAGTGTAAACTCTAATTTTGTATTTGATTTTTCAATAAGTTAAAGACTGTAATATGTTAACAAAGTTCCCTACAAAACCTTTCCTCGAGCTGATTAGTCCAACGGAGTCGCCTATTTCTAAAACCGTCTAGCAATTAGTCTAGAAGGTAAGACTCAGGTTTATAATAATATTTTCAATTAATTTAAATAATAAGGCATAACCAATAATGGGATTTGACATCAGATTTGTCACATACTTGCATATGAACCCATTTTTTTTGGGATAAAAAATTCAAAAATCGGAGAAAGCAGTAATTTGCATACCTTTTCGGTCACAGAGTCGTGAAAGTAACTGGCGCTATGATCCACAAATACTTCATCTTCCGAGGGCAACACAACAGTTACCTTTCCTTTATCCGAAATAGTGCGTAAAATTTCAAGTAAAGCACAGAACAATGCCTCCCGTTGCATTTCTACAGTAGCCAGCAATGGACTGCAAAAATACGGTCGTAATTAATTAAAACTTGAAGAAGCGCGAAGCTCCGGAGCATAAACGCACTCGGTTAGAGCTGCCGCACGGCTGTTTTTACGTGCAAACAACAAATACTTCAGCACGAATCCCTGAACCACGGATAATAGACCGCGCGTAGCATTACGTGGTGAGCGTAAGCCGTATGCCAGCTCTTCCTTGGGTGGACCGAAAACAAACGACGTTTGCAACCATTCGGCACGCATAGGTATCGCGGCAGTACCAAATACCAAATTGCGTAAATCCTAGGCAAATATACGTTATAATATTGCTGGGGAACAACTTGAAGCATTTCTGCTGCTTAGCTGATTACCGTTGCCAACTCTGTGGTAATGGGTATACCTCCCTGTGTCAAAAACTCTTTGTTCATGGTGCGGTAATTGAAGACCGAGTTATACGTATTCCGTTTGACTAATTTATATTTCCGCTCAAGACCTACGATTCGTTCAGGGACTTGACTTGAAATGATTTCGGGAAATGCATTTGAGGCGAACAGACTTGCATTAGCTGAGCGCACGCTGACTGCCTGCAGACAGCCGCCATTTCAATCCGTAATTCAGGCATTTCACACTTCAGCATGGATTTTTAATTTCATATTTAATCTTGGGCGCATGGGGCGTATGCGCAACAATAACAGCTACCAGCTAACTAAAGCAAATGCCATTGGTATAATGGTGCAAAATCAGCTTTTTACTTTCAAAAATGCATATAGTAGTATAATAGTAAGGATTTTGTCGAAACTCTGTATGCTGTGACAATGATTTAGGCATTAGCTGAAATTCCTATTGAGTTGTGGGTTGAATCGCTTTTAGTTTCATAACTTTGAAATTTGAAATTTTATTCAAGAAGAAAACAACGTACAACTGCGAGCTTCAGCATAAAGCTATATTTCATTAAAATTTTACGAAATATATTACTATTTTCGAGCATTGTACAATCGCGCAACACGAACACGCTTAGCTGCACTTGTCTGTCAATCAACATAACTTTAAATGAAATTGAATTGAATTTAGTTTTGTGTGTTCCACACGAAACTTGATATTCATATGGCAGGTGAGACGCCAGTGAAAGTGTTACGGGTGCCGTATGGATGCCAAAAAATTGGCATGTTGAAGCGTGGCATGCGCTGCCGCCACCGCCGCCGTCGTTGTGCCACACAACCGGAAATATGTAGTTGACGCCCATTTGTACCTATTTTGAGGCGAGAACATGTGTTGCAATATTCGTATGAAGTGTGTCACCAGTGAATCGAGTTAACTATCCAACAAGGTCATCCCTTTCACTTTACCAAACAATTATTGCATCTTGGCAAACAATATCCTGAAATAAGTTATACCCTATAATCGTAGTACAGAAGCTGGATTTATAACATTTCAATATCTCAAGCATTTGAAAATATCAAAGCAACTTGCAATGAAAACTCTAAGAGCCATAGGGATTCTTAATAGCTTGTTAATTGGCTTCATTTAACAGCTTTGAACTTTATAATTATTTCGTAATAAACATACTCTTTTTACATGTAGGGTATCATGTGTTACAACTATGACTGGTTTATTTAGACTAAATGTTTTTTTTTTTTTTAACGTGAACACATTTGATTGATTTGTTAGGTAACTTGAATTACAGCGGGCCTGTTTAGGCCTAAGTAATCTGGCCACCCTCATCTTACCATTGAGTATGAGTGTGGTGTGTGAGTTTTGTGCGACGACACTTTAGCCTTGATCGGTGACATTAACAATTTAATTAAGTAATGGAGGTCTGCTGCAGCCAAACGGATGGATCATTGTTATACTCATTTAAAGTTATTATTTTGTAACTTAAGATGATATCCTGCAAACCATTTTTTATGTCAAAGATGATCCTTCTTTAAAATAAAAACTCATTTTAAGGATTATCTTTTGATGTGAATTTTGAATTACAATCCACGTAAAAACCGTTTTGCTGTATTCGTCGCTTTAATTTATTTATCTATCACAACCCGTTATCGGGTTACAGCCGACCTTACTAGCTCTCGTCAGGCGCCCCTGTTTTAAGCGCGCCTTCTCCAGTGTATCACTCCCAATTGAGGATAGGTCCACTTGGTCTTTCCATCTGAGCTGCTCGGCACTAGATGATCAAAACGCACAAGCAATGGTAGTTTCGCAAGTTTGAATGAACTTGAAAATTTAGTTTTATGCGAAAAAATGCCATATTTAAAAATCCTGACATATTCACTGTCAGGAGGCGTTTACACAATAACTGTCTCAGTCAAAGCGCGCCATTGGCTTCTGAGACAACGGAATAGATACTATCTGATAGCCTATATAGGAAAGGGCGCCGTTACTTTTACGTTTGCAGATGTTTGGGCAGGAATTTCAGGCCTAAATAATAAGACCTAAATAATAAGTTTATCATTCAAAGTTAAGGAGTTAATCTGTGGACAATAACGTATACCAGGCGTACATGCACTTGGGAGAATATTAGAAACCATTGCAATGTGGAGGCGAGGTTGGAGAGAAGTTGGTTGATCACAAGCAAATCACGGCAGGCGACTAAGCAGGATGTAGAAAATGCTCCTACAAGGTTAGGCGCAGGGCGTAGTGTTGGTGATGGCGCTCAGGCACTATAAGCGGTACCGTCGCGAAAGACGCATTGACACGTTCGTGTCGGCTCACGACGGATGGGAGAGTAGGCTCTAAATATCACTTCCTTGGCGGCTGTCGGAAAAGTGGTTAAGAGGCCGGGATTGGGCCATAAGCGACACTACATTGTCGAGCAGGCTTTCCAAGTAGGTGGGTAAATAAAGTACAATGTTGGGTGGGCGAATAATGTGGAACCCTATTAGATGAAAATAATAACAGAAATCTAACACGACAAAGATCTCTTTATTTATCACAAGATCGTTACAAAAATCGTTGAAAAAAATCCATTCGTACATCTAGAGAAAGATTAAATTACAATTAGTTAACACGATTTGCATCTGCTTGATAAAGCCATTCTCAAGTTTCGGTTACCATCAACTCCAATGAAAATAAAATTTATTCTTCTTAACTCTGCTGTCATCGCTCCAAATGCTGAAAATGGGGATATCTCTATTAACAGTTTACGGGGAGGTCCATGTGAGCTGTAGATAATTGCCGAATATGAACGGCATTGTCTTTAATTAGGGATTCACTTTAGCAAATTAAGTGATCTTTTTTCTTCTGAAATTTAAAAATGTTTAAGGTTTGGTGTCAGCTTGGAAATCTACAAAAAAATCTATATTTCGATCATTTCAATTTAAAAATAAAATAATTCGCAATACTACCTTTTTGATTTAAACATTCTTTGTACGCTTGTTTACCTACTTTATTAATATGATCTACCCTTGATGACATCTTAGGTAACATCATTTCAACACGTATGGTACTGCAATAGACATAGTTTCGAGAAAAACGCATTTAGCATTTAGGATTTAGAATTTATCTACATACGAGCACATGCGTATATTTACATAAATAGTTATCCGAAATAGATCAAAATTGCAGAAAATACTTTGAAGTATTCTACTTTAGAAAATTAATACAAATAACTTAAAAAATATATTTAAAAATTTGTCGCATAAGAATTTCCGACTTAAGGATATGCAAATACACATTTGGTTGTGGAAGAATTAACGTCACGGTCATCTAGAAGATGTTTTGGCTATAAAATTAAACCAATCTTCGCAAATAAGTGCAAAATTAAAGAGAAGAATAAGATGATGATTGCATTTTTATTTTCCACTCTCTAGTTTAATATTTCCTAATATTAATATTGTTTTATTATTACAATAACAAAAAAGATCACATTGTGCTGAATTGCAAAGTGCGCAGTCAAATTATAAAACACTCTCTCTACTCTACATCTTTTGGCAATAACTAAAATGTGGAAAATTGTGATTTCAAAAAAACCTGTTAAAAGTTTTTATGTAAAAAAATGCGCCATAATCCTTAATACAAAATTAGCTTAAAGTAAATATATACAAGAGGGCGGAGCTGGATAAATTGCGGGAATTAATTATGTTAATAATTTTATTGTAGCTATTGATTTGGTAAAATAATCTTATAAATCGAGATATTGTTTAACCGTTTTATTTCTGGCTAAAAATATCATTTTTTTTAAATAAAAATCAGTGCTTAATTTTGTTTATATGCAAAGATCTTCTTCAAGAAATAATTTTTCTTTGAGTGTCAGCAACAGAATCTATGATACCGAAAAATTACATACAAATACCCAAGTTTATGGTTTAACATTTTTAAGTTAACTAATTTTTTCGACCAAATTTAATCAAAAAAATATAAACATTTATTATTATTTTTATTTAATTTTAGTTTATTAATTTAAGCAATAAATGTTATTAAATTAACGTATTTATATCATAAAACAAACCTCGAAATTCTTATTAAACTTTAAATATGGTTATATAAAGCATTTAATAATTAGTTGAATTTTATTTATTATTATTATTATTAATTACAATAAACAACAAATTAATAACAAATTATTAATTACAATAAATGTTAAACCACCCACTTTTTTAATTGATAAACGAAAAAGTAAATTTTAATTAAATTTAATTTTTGATATTTCTTACTGTGGTGTTCTTCTTAGTTGAACACCATCCATCTGCTGCTTATTTTTAGGTTTGGAAAGAAGGGTCAACTGACTTCCTTGCCAACAGTGTCGCAAGCTCGTCGTCTTCATTATAAAGTATTGTTAATATATATCAAAGCTTTCATAACACATTTATTAGCTAATAGCTTAATTTTTGTTATCACGTCATGCGACTCTCCAGGAAATTATCGTCCAATTATCCATTTGTGTGGATTTTCATAAAATTTTGGAATGTATTTAAAAATCAAGTCTTAACTTCCATATTAGGGATAATCATGTTCTTCTTTCTGCACAATACAGACTTAGGTCTAACCTCAAATCTATAAATTTAGATATACAATTGGCGTTTGACACTGTTTGGCATAAAGGTCTAGTAAACAAGTAACAAAATATACGTGCATTATCCTATATTTTACGAACCATTAAAAGCTTTTTAACAGAAAAACATTTATGTATAGATATTATTGGTGCCTAAGTCACAAACTTATGACCTTAACCGTTTTAGGACCTATACTTTATAATATTAATTATTAATTGATGAATTATTCTGTACTTAGCTTTAAATAAAAAATGATTTGAATTAAAATTTAACATAACAAATATCGCGAAATATATCGATATGCGATTGGCATTATGCAATCGATACGCAATCATTTTGGTCCATGAACATTGTTCCCGAGAAGAACTAGTTCCAATATTAATTGTGCGACGATTTGTTTATTTGGCTGCGTCTTGCAGCCCATTGCCGGTATCTAAAAATAAACAAAGTTCTACCAAACAAAACTGCAATTCAAGTGGTTTTAAAAACTTATTAAAATGACTGCCTCTTGGAAATTTGTATTACCGGTTGGACTTGTATTGTATTCTCTGCCGCTTTTCCTGCGAATTAATGGTACCTCGGAGTATATTATTGATGAGGAATTTCACATACCGCAAGGTTTGGCATTTTGTCGTAAGCAATTCGATGTGGTAAGTAAAATACAATTCAATTTAGCGATTTGGCAATATTATAATGCAATTTTTTTTAGTGGGACCCGAAGATAACCACCTTTCCAGGTCTTTATCTATTTGCGCTTGTGCTGAGTCCATTTAACTACTGCACGGTTACGGGTCTGCGTTTGTTGAGTCTAGCTGGCGCTGGTATTAATATTTTGTTGCTGTACAAGATTCGACGCCGTACATTGGGTGGCATAGGTGGCAATGCATATGCAGCTCAAGAAGCTATAACGCTGTCGGTGCTGCCTCCACTGTATTTCTTTATACATCTGTACTATACGGATACGCTAGCGCTGACCATGGTGCTAATGTTTTATAATTACTGGCAACAAGATGCGCACTTGCCTGCAGCTGTCTTTGGCGCAGCTAGCGTGCTCATGCGCCAAACTAATATCGTTTGGGTGTGCATGTGCTGCGGCATCACTATCTTGGATACAATTGTACAGCAGTATGCCAAAACCAAGGCAAGCAGCGTTGTGCGTCCGGAAACCGTGAAGCTGCTAAATCGCGAGGTAACTAGCAGCGTCTATACATACCATCAACTAAGTAAAATGTATTATTTTACAGCTCTGGCTACAATTGCTTAGCAGCCCGCAGCTATTGTGCAACTGCATCATCCAAATACTGGCAAAATGCTGCTTTTATATCTCCATAATACTGCCATTTATTGGATTTATCTGCATAAATGGTTCCATTGTTGTTGGCGATAAGAGCGCACATGAAGCCTCTCTTAATGTGCCACAACTTTTCTACTTTAGCATATTTGCTGCAGGATTTGGTATTTCCAATACACTACGCCAAACACGCAACGCTGCCGTGTTGCTGCGCAGGCACTGGCCACTGGTATTAATCTTAGTCTGCATCTTGCTCATTATAGTGCAGCAAAACACATTGGTGCATCCATATCTACTGGCGGATAACCGGCACTATACATTTTACTTATGGAATCGTCTATATGGGCGTTACTGGTGGTTTCGCTACGCCATGGTGCCCGTTTATATTTTCGCTCTGACTATTATTTACTGTGGTCTAATGCATATGCGCGATAGCTTCAAGCTAATGTTTGCTCTAGCAATTTTCCTGGTCTTATGCTTTCAACGTCTATTGGAGTTACGCTATTTTCTAGTGCCGTATGTGCTTTTTAGAATTAATACGCGTTCGGCACGCAGGGGTTACGCCGACTGGTTAGAACTTGGCTCGCACTTGTTACTAAATGTTATCACATTCTACGTATACTTTACAAAGGAATTCTATTGGCAAAACTACCGGACACCACAAAGAATCATTTGGTAATGGAGGCTGAGCTATGCTCCGCTCATACACATGGCTTCCAAGTTGTTGTGCATACTTAAGATAACTCTAGTCTAAATTTATAAATTAGTTGACTGCTATCCCAAAGCAAGTACATATAATACATTTATGTAAACACAAATAATTCATTCCAAATCGAAGCCTTTATCAACTTTTTTAATTATAACCGATCAACTGTCAATATGTCATGGGAAATCCCCCGGATATACATGCAACAAGTCTCTATGCGGATATGGACAATATAAGTGGTTTATTGATATTTCGACACGTAGTCTGTTGCAAAAATAAACTGACTAAATTACCGTCAGAAATTTTTGTGTGTATAAAATGTAGTTAAGTAATTAAACCAAGATGGAACTATACTTCGGGAACTCTATAGTTTATCTAGGTTTCAATTAAATGTTAATTAAAGTTAAATGCTTAACAGGGATTAAATTAAGCAAATTCCTAAACTTTCCAATTAGAGATCAGAACGAAGAGACTACTTCGACATAAAAATTTAGTTTATCTTCATATTCATATTTTTCTTTTTTGAGCTTTAGCTACTTATCCCTGATTTTCTTTCAGGAATATTGGCCAGTTAAGTTTTAACAATTTTTGTATTAATTCACCATGAAACTCAATTTTCTTGTGTATTACGTATACAAGTGCAGCCGTGAAAATCTAACCATTTCTATATCATCAAGGCCTCATAGCGGCACCTTCAACTTTGCAAAAGTTGATATCTGTACTCTTATTCAAGAAAACAACGAAATATCTACAATTTTCCAGTACCTTGTTGAGGCAAACCATAGATGCATTAATTGTACGCCTAGGTTAAGGTACTTTCTCTGAAATTTTCACCATACCCTTAGTTTCAAAACCACCTAGAACTACTGTAGTGAGATCTTCGAAAAAAAAAACCATCATTAAATGGTTATAAATAAATAATTGCGGGCTTTTCTATAGACATTTCCTCAAAATTATTATACAGCAGCATTTTCTTGTCTTTAGATAAATAGGTGTTTTATTTTTTAAAATTAGTAATTAAAATTGTTCCATCTTCTTTTCAAAAATTTAAATTTTTTATTTACTAGACCTATAATGCCTTTCGACATTAAATTTCGAGCTATGCTTAACTATATGGTGGCCTACCAAATACGATATTTTGCGCTTGACTCCCAATCGTGATGAAACATTTTGAACGTACTGTAGAATGCGCTTGAACTTACTCGCATGAAGTCTGTATGATCGACTGATCAGCAGTCGTTGCACGATAACTTTCTGAAGGGACAAAAGCTGTTGTCGCTTGCGAGCTGAAGGGCTGCCCATGACTGCTTTAAAATATTACCTCCCATTAACAGATAATATTCAATGTTAATATTGCTTTTCTTTATTCGTTGCATGACTACTTAAGAGAATTGGCTCTACGTTTTCAGCTACATATACAAATTTAAAAAAAGTTTATCGAAATATATTAATTTTAGTTTATATTTTCTTAGGAGCTAATATAATATATCAAAAAGACTTTTATATAATACTGCAAACGGACGTAGTAATACGAAATAAAGGATAAAATTAATATTGTACCTAAAGCATAAGAGGGAGGATCATCGTTTTATATGAGTACGAATAAAATACGTGCATCTCTAGGGGCAAATAGATGGGCAAGAAAATTTACAACACATAAAAAGTACAAAATGTTTTCCAGCCGTTTTTCCATTAATCGAAAGCTACTTTACGAGTAAAAGAAGTAAGCGAAGATATTTCACTAGGATTTGAGTCCGATGGTAGATTACTAAACTCAATTTCTTCACTGGCAGCCGAGGCAACAATGTTTTCATTTGACTGAGTGGTCTCATCGCTATGGTGCATGCTTGGCCATTGCTTATGACTTGGCGCGTAAAGGATAATAAGTGCAAATATGTAGATGTTCCACATGCCATAAACGCCCGTTAAAAATGCTGAAGTCAATTGTATTTCTACGTCGTCATCCCATTTCCAGTGACCTTCGGCAACTTGACCCATTATAAAGCCAGCTACAGTTAGGCCAGCGCACAGTAAGGTGGCAAGCATCAGAAACTTAAAGCGATATATAAGACCTGAAGACGAAAAGTAGAACATTAGTTTTTGGAATTTCTACATTTGAACAATTCAAACTAACCTTCGTAGTGCAGACGACGAGCTTGCGACATTGATGGCAAGGAAGTACGTTTATCTCCGATATTCTTAAATACTTTCCAGACCATAAAGCATAGAAACAAAAAGTAGATACCCGCTGAAAGCCCTGCCAGTATAATAAAACTCATGGCAACCTTAGCGCCAAGTGGTGTAGTCCATATGGAATAGAAAGGATTTCTGAGTTGCACGCCACGTTCACAAATATCAAAAATGAACAGCGAAATGCAGCCAACGACTACAGCGGATAGATGCTTCCAGTAGCGTGAACGTATAGTTGACTTATTTGGGGCATCCTGTATTAACATATGTTCACCGGCAAAGACTAACCAAAAGGAAAGAAGCATGGCATAGAAAATGCCTTGGCGTATGTCGCTTAATAACAACATATACGGCATTTCAAGTCCTAACGTCAGGTACTCCAACGGAAGATTGAGAAATGTCAAAGCTCCACCCAAATAAAGCAACATATACTCAAGCAAAGCTGGTGCACGCTGCAGCAAGTGGACACGTCGCCAGAACCAAACCATAATGCCTACGACAAATGGAAAAAGCACTGTCTTCAAAATCACCCAAACCTTTGTGAAACCACCATTCTGATGAATTGCTGTTAATGTTAAATCGTGCATGTGGCCTATGTTTAGGTTCATTTTTTTGGGTGTGTCGAGTGGGAAGCGCAGGTTAAGTAAGTAAAAGCTGTGATGCAGGGCACCGAGCTCAAATAAGGGTATCATGTCGCAAGTGTAGAGCGTCTCCAACTGGCCTATGTGCATGGCATGACAATCCAAATAGCGCTGCTCAACGCTATGAGCATACAATTTCCAAGCGTTGTCAGCATCCTCATTGTTACGATAGGCAAGGCGTGTATCAATCGTCAACTGTAGCTCCTTGGGCGGCTCCAGTAGTGTTACGCTATATGCAATATCTACCTGTAGCACGCCGATCAGATTTTGCTGCCATCTTGAGTATTCCAGATTTTTATTGTCACGTGGCAGTGGCATTTGGAATACGTACACAATCTGGTTGGCCAGGTTCACGGGGTCCTGTTCAATTTCTGCTTGTGGCACTTGTTCACAAGCACCCGTACCGCGCGAGTACAACCAAAAGCTGGTATCATTTTGGTGTCCTAACTTGTCTCGACAAACGGTGCCAAGTACATTTTGATGGCCGGCAGGCAGTGGGGCCAAAAGACCACCCAACAGAAAACATCCAACTTGGCACAGCAACAAACTACTGACCAATATGGACAATTTCCGGCCACTCAAGTTTTCGAGAATAGTACCCGACATTGCAGCTATGCAATAATATTAGCAAATGTTTATTTCGCTTTTGTTTATGCACAGTCTTTTAATTACTTAACATTCACAGGACGGTTCAATAATATAAACAATTTTTATTAGCTAAAAATGGAACTTCAAATGCACTGCCGCTACTCTACCGTCTGTCGGGGCAACAAACAAAGCGGCGTTCGTATACAGAATGATAGGGCTGTCGCCTTGTGCGAGTGATAATAAACAAACAGCTGTCACACTTGCAAAATTCGTAAATAATATTATGTTGTTTAATTCGTCCTTTTTATGCCGCTACTTAATTATTTTGTAAATATTAATTACTTGGCTATGGTAAAGTTTTCAAAATGTTGCATCAGCATGTAAGGTGACAACTCTATACTCATACTCATCGCATGATGATGTATATCGATAATGATATCGATTGAATTGTGGTTACAATTACATATTTGAATTTTCCCTTCTTTGTATTAACGTCACTACAAAGTTTTGAAATAACATTTTTATTATGAAATTAACAAGTAACTTATATTCGAAATGGTAAAAGCTAGAGTTGTCAAATTCTTTCCATGCCTTTCTTTGAGTGTTGCCATCGCTTGGCCATTGCGTATGACTTGGCGCGTAGGTTCAAATATGTAGATGTTCCACATGCCATACATTGTATACCTTGTTTGCAGCTTTCCAACTTTAATATTATCGTCGTGTAATGTTTGTATTTATAAAGTTATTATAACTAATGAAAGAATTCACTTTTTCCCTAAAAAAATGAAACTAAAGACTTAGGGTGTATTATTTCTGATTTTAGTGTTCAATTAATTAGTAACTTGATTTATTTGTTCATTAATCAAATAAATCTGTCTTTTCGTGGAGAGGAAAAATAGAAAAATAAAAAGGGTTGATTAAAATTATTTAGTAGCTTCATATTATTGAGAAATATTTATTCAATTTCCATCTTTTAGTTTGCCTTATTTGAGAATCAGTTTCTCATTAGAGTTAGAGAGGAAAAACTAACATTTGGGCTTTTTGTTCTCGATTAAAAAGATATGGGCTTTTAATAATAAATAACAATTTATTTCAAATTCTGAAATCACTTTGTTAAAATACTCGGATATTTACTGTGTTTGATAAAGTCCTAAGACTTTGAGTTTCTTTTCCTGAATCTAATGATAAAGTTGACAAAATATAGCATTTGCTGATGGCATAATTGTTTTTCATTCAGATAGTAAAGTTGAAAAAGAAGCTCGATTGAGTTTGTAAGTTTGCCAAAAATTGGAAACTTCAAATTTGGTATAAAGTCCGAGCTCTGATTTAAAAAAAACCCAAGAAATACTCTCTCTAAAAAAGCTCTACTATAAGTATGCTACATTTTACAAAAAATGTGTAATATGCAATACGCAAAATTATCAATGAAATCCATTGTTGCAATCTTTTAGGCAATTTAAAGTTGCTTTCTGCATACTTCTGCACTCCAGTTGGTTGGTTATTTATTTTTAACTCATTTTTCGACAAACCAATTTGAAAAAATGGGCGTTAAGTAACCGTAAAAAAAAACCTTGAGCTACTTGATACCATAGAGGAAAATTATTAAACAATAAGTTGAAAGGACGAGAACCGAAATGGCGACTTTGTGGTTGGTACCTCTGACATGATCTTAATATCTTTAGATTCGCAGCCTTTGAAAGTTGGCTGTTGGACTCGGATTCATAGATAGGATGACATCGAATTTAAAAGGCTAGACGGAAAACTTAAGCGTGACAGTTTACCAAGAAGGTTGCAAAAATAGTAATAGTAAGAAAAAAAGGTTCTAAGAGGTTAGACGAAATAAAATTATATCAAAGATCTACGAAAGTTTTGCGATTGTGAAAAAATTAGTAATAATAGAATTTACTAAGACATAATTGTAAGAAAAGATAGTAAAGTAGAACAAATTAACCAGAATCTACAAAAAAAAACTCAATGGAATTCCAAGAATTGGAAACTTCAAATTAATTATAGCAATTAAATTAATAATTATTTACACCTTCTGTCAAAAGATTAAATAATCTACGTATAATTATTTATACCTACCTATAAATAATTTTACTTTAACACGAAACTTTATAATTCTGCAAATATTATAATAATTGACCATTTACAATTCATCTTATAAGAAATCATATTAAATAAATAAAAAAATTAATAAAACAATAAATTACATAACAAGGCTAAATGAAGCTTGCACTCAAAATGGATTTGTACCTACAGAAACCTTTCTCTTTCTTTTACAGATCAATTTGGGCATCAGTTATATATAAGTTTATTATTTAATTTAGATAAATGTCCGAAGTTAGATTTGATTTATCGGTATCGGTATCTGTTAAGGTTATAAACGGATAAAGCGGCTCAGGGCAACCTACCTAGACTTAGGATTGCTTATAAAACCTAATAACTTAGTCGGTTTAAAAAATTTATGCAACAAACTTAAATCAGTCTAATAATTGTTAGAGGAACTCCACCAGGTCACTATATGTTGAACTATCACCTAACAAAACTGGGAATATTCTGAAATAAAACTCGTAGATTCTGCAATGAGGATGACGAAACTGCGTAGCGTATATTATAAACTTCTCTGTTTTAAAAGTGCTAAGCCATATAAAGATAGGCACGCTACTATGCTTTATTGATAGCATGTATTTTCTTAGATAAAAGAAGGGGGCACAATATATCTATAGGTCGCGGTGCAAATCTCCTCCATTAATAATAATAAAAATAATCAGCTAAGACCCTAGTAATCCATTGGTGCCATTCACTAAAACTTCTTCCTTTTTTTTTTTTTTTTGTTATACCATCCAGCCACTCGAATCTACAACAATTTTAAATAAATAATTTTGCTTTAAAATAATGATTTCCTTGTCTTAAGCTGAAACATTAAGATCAATTTTACAATTTAAAATTTTTGTGGTAAAATATTTAACTTCTGATAACCTGATTGATTTGAGAGTTCTATAAGAGAGTTCTCTCAAACTGAACAAGACAATTGCTAAAATATTATGTCTGGAGTTTCTCGTCAATCTTCTCTCTGATCGCAAAACCTATATTGTTATATGTGCAGTGGAGACCTGGTCCTTTTCAGATTGGAAACGTTCAGCATATTACGGCACAATGTATAAATTGGCTAGATGTTCGATGATAAAGACAGGAAAGGATTACGGAGAGGCCCACCAAAGCTTAGATAGGAAGACCAAGTTAGGAAGATCTCTGTTTTCCCTTGAAGTCACCAAGTGGCTCGCGCAAATCAGGTTTACGGGTTATAATGGCCAACTAAACTAATGTAAGATATCAAAAAAATAAATTAAATTTTCATCCCGTAGGACAAAAAGATTTTTTTTTAAAAAGCTGGTTGCTCTAGCTCTTACCTCTTCTGATCATGCTGTAGGTACTTTAGATGGTCGCCGACCTTTTCATCTGGACCTAACATTTTTGATTAACACAAATTTTATAGGATAATGTAGAAGGTGTATAAATTGGGTATGACTTCTTTTCTTTCATAGAGACATAAGTGAGTTTTTACCTACAAGCATTGCCACTGCCATGGTTGGATACAGTGTTAAGATTGCGAAAGTTTGTCAACATCCCAGCCATTGTCGCGGTTGGACACATCATACATAATTTTTCGATTTTACATCTTGTTCGTTCCCGTAATTGGTTTAAGAGTATACACAACTTACTGAATCTTATGAGTTGCTTCAAATCCCACCTGTGGGAACTATCTAATCTGTAATATATCCCTAAAATAAACTTGCTACCCAAGAAAATTTCTCCGTCCGAAAAATTTTATGTTACCATCTCTGAGAGCTAGGCGCTTATGCTGATGTACATACGAGATCATACCATAGATTGGTTTTGGGAGGTCTCCGACCCTCTACATATACTTCAAGACTGAAATGAGCAGTCAGTTCACGTACATGTGTATTGCAACCAAAGCTTTTTCAATTCAAAATTTTTACTTTATTCAGCATGATATTTATAAACGTATATAATTTTAATTTTTTTAACATATATACATAGATATTTAAAAGATTTAACAAACAATACAACTTAATGACTACCAAGAATCCAGGCCTACACTGGGCTGGGCTTTAAAAAAATTGTATACAAAAAACACTGTAAATGCGCCACAACCCAAACCCGTGAGGCTCTTAAATATATATCCTTTAAGTTATGTATGTAGGTGCTATAAATTACAAGTTACACATAGATAAGTATACATATGCTATAAGTAATATGTATGATAAGTTGATATTATAAAAAGTATTCTGATTTTAGCAGAAGTTTGCTGTTTTTTAACATTGATTACAGTAGAAACTCCACTTTTCTCTGTCGTTGCTACTTGTTCACACTCCGATAAATCATTGGAGCAGATCGATCGTTGGTCTTGGTGTGACGCAATTTCACTGTGGCGAATTGCGAAGCGCTGCAATGAGTGGGTTATTCGAGTAGAAGAATTTCAGAATCTTTATAATATACTCTAAATCATTTTCTTAAAAAGAGTTTAAAGTTAAGCAATACCAGTTTTTTTTTTGTGTTGGGTTGCTAAGCTTGTACAAGTTTTTAAACATAGCATTTTTTTACTTGCGTCTTATGTGGTTGATTTTGGATTTATAATACATGGTGGTGGGCATTTGTGGTTTACTTTCAGAAATCTATTAAGTGTTGCGGTAGCCACGCCTGCTAGAAATATACATATGCATAAATTATATAAAAAACAAAAGTATATTGAGTGCACAAACACATAAAAAGTATAATTTAAAAATAAGCGAAAAATTAAGACGAGGAAATGCTCAAAACGGTAGAGACAATACAAAAAGTATCGATAAAGCAATAATCGCTCAAATCGACTTAATGATCGATTCTATTGTTTTTTAAATTACAAATTGTTGCTCATTTCTTGAGCATTACTTTTGGTATGCGTACCGAGCTGAAAGCGTTACAGAAAGAGTGGCTTTGCTCAATGCAAGTACGTAGATAGACAACTAGATGGACACCTATTGGGGGTATCTTTAAAAGTTAAAGAATCTTGATGAGAAGAAGCTACTCAGTTTAGCTGTAGTGTTTGATTGCAGCAATGATGCTTAGTTTTCCAAAATTGCCACTGGTTGTAGCTTAAGTTAGCAACATATGCACTGAATTGAAGGTTTAGTATAGACTGTTTATTGACATATGCAGCTCACTAAATGAATGTGTTGACCCCACTGTTTCATAGACTTGGACTAGTCACTCAAGTTTAATCTTTAATAAATCGTTTTGATCTGCCCGTTTTAAGCTCAACGCATTTTCTTCTCCGGTAAGAAAACGGCGAAGTTAACCCACAACCCAAACCTAAATTTACTTCAATTTGGCACTCGTCAATTTTTGACCCGTTATGCCGTGTTGCTCTGGCTGATCCCAAAAGTCATACCATGGTCCATAGCTCTTGCCGGCCGCATGCGCCTTGGAGTTGCGTTCCAGTGTGGTAGTGCTGTTGCTGCTCGATTTTAAGAGACGCGTACGTGGCAATATCGTTGCCGTTGGTGCCCCAGAATTTGTCGTTGAATTGCGAGTCAACGTGCTGCTGCTGTTGTTATCTTGCTCCTTGGCCAGCTGCTTGCTACCATTGCGCAGTTTCTCGTTGGATTTTTTTAAGGTATTGGCGGATTGAGCAGCCGTTGCCGTGGATGACGAGCGAAATGTCTGAAACTCTAGCTGCTGCTGCATTTGCATGTGCTGATGATGCTGGCGGCGCAACTTATCATCTTTGCGCACTAAATGATCATTGATAACAATACAGTCATATGGATCCGAGCTGGTTGACTTAAGTTCTGTATCGGACTCATCCTCGCTGGTATAGTATTGCTTAAGTATGTCTTTACGCTTGACAGTTTTCATGACAAGGCCATGTCCGTGACCATTGCCAGCACCGTTTACATCGTGTTGCATGTCATCAAAGAAGTTATTAACATCGCTTAGTTTGAGTGTTCCATGCTCGTCACTCTCGCCCTCATCAGTGGAGTGCGGAAACTTCTGCGCCGACTGTTTCGAACGCGTCAAAGTCTGCGACATAGAATGTGGCGTTGACGAACTCAAGGAAGGCTGCTTTTCCAATTTGCGATGTGTTTCCAAACGTCCGTACTCCTGTGCTTGGTACTGCTGATGCTGTGCTTTTTGTTGATGCTGCTGGTGCTGCTGCTGTTGCTGCTGTTGAGAGGAGCCACGCTTAACTGTACTCATGCGCTCACTCTCAGTTGGCTCCTCTATGTCAATTTCAATTGTCTTCATTATCTTCATACGCGACTTGGGTGTATAACTGGTGCGTTGTTCCTGACGCACTGGTGGACTGACACCATAGATGTTTTCATCATCATCGCCGTAGAGCTCAGTGCTGGTTATGCTGTCTTTGCGGCGCTTCTCCTGCGATGAATTTGAATTGTGTGACTTAGTTAGGGTGCCGCCCTCGCTCTTGTCATTGGTCATCTCCTCAGAGCGGCGCTCCTGTTGACTACCAGCACGCCTGTACTCCTCATCACGCATTTCATCTAGATTTGGTGCCGCCACCAGATCGCGATGCTGCCACAGTGACATGCCAGCCAATATGTCCTCACCACTACGACCTCCGCCAAACTTCCAAAACGATTTGGTGCGTTTCAATCCTGCACTGGATGCCTGTAATATCTCATCATCTGATGCTATCAAATCGTATCGCATTTTGCCGCCACTTTGCCGGCTTAGCCGATGCAGACTCTTATCATCGATCTGACTATCCACGCTGTTGCGAAAATTGCGATTCAACGTCCAAGAGGCCACATCCCGCGGTATGGTGTGCGTATTCGAATCAACCCGCCGACTTTGGAACGAGCGATAGAGTTCGTGTTGGTAGGTTTATGGGTAGTATGGTGTTTTGGATTAGGTGTGTGCGAGCGTGGACGCGTAAACACAAAGTATGCGTTGTTGATTATGGGGACAACAGAGATATGATACATGAAAACGAAAAGAATAAAATTGCAAAACAATAGTAAATAAATCAATATCAATATGTAGCTAGTGCCGGGAGTTGTCTCTGTGCCGGTTACAATGCATTTTATGAATGATTGGCGTCTGGTTTAGTCACAACAAGAAGATAGAAAGAGAATACTTTAAGCAATTTGTTAACTTTAAACCAAATTAAGACTTTTGCATCCACACAAAAGGGGATGTAAAATGGACAAGAAAATTCGGAGTAGCACGCTATCTAGGCTACTTACCGTATTGGCACACGCTGTGAAGGCTCCTCATCGGAATAGTCTACCTCTGGCTGTGGTGGTGGCTCATTGGCAAAACCGCTGTCATTGCTGCTATGCAATGAAGTCTTGGCTGCTGCTGCTGTCTTTGTGGATGCGTTATTGTGATGTCCCATGGAGCTCTACAAATAATGTATAAACAAACGGTGACATACCAAAAACCTAGCAAGCCCTACCTGTGCTCCATTTAGCAATTTCTGCTTGCGCCTCTCTACAGCGGCTGGAACGCCATTGGTGGCACAAAAACTTTGTGATGCATTCAACATACGAGAGCTTTGACCATTTGGTACGGGCGCTGGCAGTGTTGGCGGTGGTCCAGGACGCGGATTTGCTCCAGATGCTGGGCGGTATTTTTTCTGTTGCTTAATGGTGTCTCCAAACATACGTGTAGGCGACGATTCCTCGGCGCTATGATTACGACGCCTATAAGTTGAATCGCTCTCTAGCTCCAACTGTGATTCAGATATATATTGATCATGATAGCTTCTCAAGCCGGTTGCGCCATTGCGCTCGTAATGCATGTTTTCATAGCGCTCATGCTGCTGTCTCTTGCCGCTGCCCATCAACTCGCCACTGCTCTCTGCATTAGTATAGGCCACTGGGAACCAACCAAAGTGCTGCGTGCGTAGATTTTCGCCAAATTGCCAACCCTTGGCCTTGCCCCCAACCAGCGCAATGCGATCACCTTCTTCAAATGCCAATTGGTTCTCACCCGATGGCATGTAAGCGTACAAGGCCTTAACCAGCGGTCGCTGATCGCCCCACTGACTTCCGCTGGCAATATGCAGCTCACTGTGTTGCTCCTCGTTGCTGTGATTGTTGTGCTTGTTGGCTGACAATAAATATAATTACATAATTTCCAGCGACTTGACGAAAGAACATTTCCACAAGCTTACCTGCGGAAGGGCCAGCTCCAACCAAAGCCAAATTGAAATCGGACTTGGCGCGTGGCAACGAGTTTTGAGCGTAGTGAGCCATGATACCGCTGTTACCACCGATGCTCTCACGTTCGTGCAACGTTCGTATATCGCCGTAAGGTGCATCAACGCTGCGAGACTTCTTCAATTGGGCGCCATGGCGATCGTGCTCGTCTACATCTTTAATGCGCTCCTGAGAACACATGCACAGTTTTTAAACAGAACTATTGGCACTCAATTGGTTAGAATGACTCACCAGGCGTCTGGGCATGCCAATGTTGTTATTGTTGCTATTGCTGTTGTTGCTGTTGAAACCACTCTCATATGCATCCGTGGGTATGATCTCACGTGATGCAGCAATTTCTTGCCAATTTTCCAAATTATTATCAATTACTGTTTTTCCGGTTGTATGATAGGCCATCCAATGCTTAGCGATTGAACATTGACGCTCCAGAACAAAACCATAACGACGACGCTCCTGCGTCATGGCCTGCAGCGAAAAAAAAAATATGAACAAAACTCTTTGTAGGACTTTGAATCAAAGACTTGGCCAACGAACTTACATTCTTATAGCTTTGATCACAAAACACATCAAGTTTTTTCTTCTGATCCTCAAGCACTTGCAGAGTCTGAGAAGGTTTTTAAGCATTTATTTCAATATATGTACGCCATTGTTACCCATGACATGTGACTTACCCTGAGCTCTTTTTCCGTATTCTCAGGCGTGGACTTTTTCTTTCGTTGCTTTTTCATCGTAGACACTGCCTTTTGGTAGCTCTCCATACGCACTTTGTGCTGTTGCATGAACTTCTTTTGCTCATGTTGCACAACTTTTGTATCCTTTTCAAGATTTGTTTCCAATGGCACAAGTAGATCGACATAGAAGGCTTTAAGCTAAAATTACGAAAAATATTATATTGTGCAATGAGCAGCATGATTGAATATTAAAAATTAAGTTTAATCTAGTTTTATCCTTAAGGATTAAGTTGTTAAGTTTTAATTTAAGATTTGTAGATACCCACAAGAAATTTTTTTTTTCTAAAATCAAAAAAAATTATAAATTAAAATTGATGAAGTTTCTCAATTAATAAACAAATAAATCAATCAATCAATCCCTTGACTATCTATGCTGTTATCGCTTCAAAGCCGGTGAATGGAGATATCTCCATTAATAGCTGTTCAAAGAAAACAGGCACCTACCATTTATAGCCGAATCCGAACAGCGAGCGGTGTGTTTAATCGAAGCATCGATCTTTGGATTTAAAGGCTACATCATTAGCACTACCCTCCCGAGGTCTACAATACGCTAATACGGATAGATTCCGCGTCAAATATGGGTCTATCGGCATCTATAGTATCTATCTATATAGTGGCTACGTGATCTTCACGTACATTTATTTTCATAGTCCAGTGGCAAGGCCATCATGATATTTTTTATCCCGTATTTTTATATCCCGTATCTATAGGAACAAAAATATACTACATTTTTGCAATACACCTGCAAGTGTGCGGTATTGGTAAACCACAAGTTCATTCTATCAAAATGCTCCAGATGCGAAGTTATTTATACTTCTGTATGAAAACCATAGGCATCTAATATTATTGTCCCATAACTCTTCCGGTAAGATGATATAATTTTTGACTCTCTTATGAAACGAATAATCTCCGAATTTGATAAGATATTTCATAGGACTAAAATAAATAAATCAACTCTTACATTTTGATAATCCCAAAACAAATTTAGGATGTATGCACTTGCATTCTGTATGTTTTTCTCTAATCCTTGTCTTGGGTCTTGAACTTCATCTTAATCGTTTGAATTCCACTACATAATTGCATAATTATTGTAAGAATTTGAAATAAATGTACTTTTTATAATTTTACTTCTGTCATGTTACTTACAATATTCATTTGTTGGTCCTGTATCTCTTTATTGACATTCACAACACTCATTAAAGCTGAACCTTTGTGAAGAAAAAGAGATTTTACAAATAGTAGCTTCTTCTATACAAATGAAGTGAATTTTAGATCTTACCAATATCGCCCGTTCCGCTTTGTTGCGCGTTCATTGCAATCTTGGCCAATGCTTCATTGAATATACGCGAGGCACTTGCAGCACCTGTTGCCACAAATGGCACGAAAAGTATTTCAAATTAGTTGCAACAGTTGCATTAATCAATACACAGAGTGCATACGTTTGAGTTAATAATTTACTTATAATGAACAATTATTGTAAAAGCAATTTTATTACTTACCATGCAACGCCTTGAGGTAACTTTTGCCTGCGGCTATCAATTGTCTGGCACCGGGATTAAATTTATCAAGTATGTTCTGCAATAAAAATAATAACAATAACAAAACATTTTGTCAGTTTGTAATAACAATAAAAAGCGGGATTAATAGAAATTTATTTTAAAATAAAGTTGGAAGTGTGGCCATTATTACTATTTTCTCTCTCTCTCTCTCTCTCTCTCTCTCTCTCTCTCTTAAGTTAACCTTATGACGAAGCACAACAAGCTGTAAAGTAATAAGTTGAGCTATCTGAGTCATATTGTGACTAATTAAGGCATAACAACGAAAAATCTTATCTATCTATCTAATCTATTTTGAATCAAGAATCAAGGACTTAAGTCAAAAAATAAATTGTAATAAAATGAAAAGAATTCGTAGAAAGCAATTATTTGTTAAACAAACCCATATAGATAATAATTAATTTGTTTGCCATAAGAGGCTAAAAAAAGCTTACCTTATACGATTATAACGATTTTATGAAGAGTATTTAAAAAACCAATAAATTCAGTTGCAACGAAACGCTCCTCTCACTATAAAAGCTAAGTCTAGTAACATGGTTATAATTATGATAAGGTACCGACAGTAGAAAATCGATTTCCCTGTTAGATAGTATAGGGAATATATATATATATATATTTATTGTATATATATATATATATATATATATATATATATATATATATTTTTTTATTTTTATATATTTATTTTTTTTTTTTTTTTTTTTTTTTTTAAAATAACACCTTTTATTAACAACATTAAACGCGTGTTTTTTTTTTTGGAGGTATGGACCTTAAATTACAAAAAAACGACGATAGATTATTCGAGTGGGATGCATTTTATTTATCCGAAAAATAATCTTGTGACATTACATTGTAAAATTATGATTTCTGGCATATGATCGCAACGGCTGGCTCGGAAAGTAGTTCAAACTGTACTTCCAATTTTCAATGACTTTTTCCTACAAAAAGTAGTGTAGCGCTGTTAAATCACAAGATCTTGGAAGCCAATTCACAGGACCAAGACGTGAAATTAGGCGGGAATAAAAATTTAGTAATCATGGCTCTATACTGATCACCATTGACTGTAACGTTCCAACATCATCGTCACCAAACAGTCAGTTTTTCTGGATGTAACGGAGTTTCGACATGTTTCGCTTATGAAAATCGGCAATCGTATTCCGCACAGAACCATTATTTTCAAAATAAAATTGCATTATTTGAAGAATTGCTCAGGCGTGAGAATAAATCACTTGACTGCTGTTAAATCGGTCGCCATCTTAAATAGTAATGCCAATGTAAATTTTTATACCTCAAAAAAAAACACCCTTTACATATACACCCTTTGAATACTCTAGATTTACACAAGCTCATAAACCTACATTTGTCCATACTTAAGATGATATATTTGCAGTATTTATTTAGAGACGAAATATAAATATATTTAAAAGTTGTTTTAATAATAAATGCCTGCTATTTTCAAATCGATTAGTCATATTTCTATTAAAGAGTAACAAAAGGTTTAATAGCAATATCAGCAATAGCTTAATACGTTTTCATATGTTTCCTATATCACTTGCTATCATGCTAAATATTTACAAACAACTAATACATCGTTTTTTTACTTTTACACTCACATGCCGTTTAATTATTGTTCATTTCATTTTTTCCTTCTTACATACATAAGCCACTGTCGCTACCTTTAATTGTTAAACCATGCCAAGCAGCTCTCGCACAAACTTTCAACATCAATTAAACTCGCATACTGAATTATAATATGCAAGAAAAGGCGTGAGATTGTTTTTCTATTGTCGCTACCTTTAATAATTATACCATACGCTTGCCCTCTGCACAGCAATAGCTTTGTGCATTAATATTGTCAGGCTTTCATATCTGTCTATTAATCTGATCTCTCGAAAAACGATTCCTTTATATTTATACTACTCACAAGGGTACATATGTTGCAACAGTTTTTGCTTCGCTCACTCCTGTTTGGCTTTACTTTTTTTATAGATAAGAAAGTTAATTTTTTTGGAGATTTGTTATCGATTAGTTAAGTTCGTTAAGGGAACTTTGAATTTTTTAACACATAAAATTAGCAGATCCCCTGAAAGAGTTTTAATACAAATTGAGCCTACATATTTTAATTAAATTAAATAGTCATTTAAGTGATTGGTCGCTTGACTTGTCCAGTCGTAATGGTTTTCATGATTGCCTCGGGTAGTAAAAGTTGTTGTATAAGTCAGAAACATTGCGGCTGACAAAAGACATCATTAGTTCCGTGTAAGTCGTTGCTAACTGTACGTAATGCTAATTACTTTTGTTTATGTAGTCATGTCTGACTCAATGTTTATAATTTAATAGTGAGTGTAGTTTTCCATCTTGAAAACTGAATATTTTTTGTTTCGCTTTTTGTGAAAAGCTAAAAAGCAGAAAGATATGTCTCCAAGCTTGTTAACAGGCTATGCAAATTCAAATAAACTTTTCTCTAATATCTTGTGACGCGATCAGTTGTAGCAAATTAACTTAAACTATTTGGATATGTTTATCTATATATTTTAATTGACAACTCAATTTATTACTTTATTCAAAAAGATATGGAATCAGCGAAATTATAGTTTTTGCATAGATTGATATTGCGTATCAGTGTTGCTAAATTCTGCAATAAAATAAAATCCGTATGTTGTGGCTCTTAAATGGGTAGTTGGAAACTTTATTTTAATTTTAGGTGTCCCGTTTCTGAGCATTTTTTTTTGACAGTCATCAAAAAGTTGAAACTAAGCCTTTTTATATTATATTATACAAAGGGTGACTTTTGGGCAAAACTACTTTGAATATCTAAAAATTAAAAACGTATAAAACTTTCAGCTGTTTAATATAAAGGGTAATTATTTGCGCACCTCAATTTTTAACATCTAATACAGTTTATGTGCCTTTTGTTACTTTCTAAAAAATACCCATGAAGACGGATGCTAGGAACCCAATATAAACCATGAAAAGCAAAAATAAAAATTTGTTTTTCTTGTACTGTAGGTACTGAGGGTTCCAAACGCAGAAGCAATATTTCAGAATTGGACGAACGAGTTAGTCACATATCAGGTTAATTGTAAAAGGGTCATTGAATTCTTTGGATCATCGCTTAATAAATACAACAATCCTTCTAGCTTTTTTTACAATATTGTAAATGTGATTATAGACAAGGACTTCGTTCCAAGACTTTAAAAAATAAGTTACATAACGATAAAATGGCATAATATTGCATTTTGATTTGTTGAGAGTTGGTTTACATTGCAGCACAGTTTTCAAATTCATGTTGAAGAAGTAAGTTCTTAGTAGAGTCATTAGCAAATTAAGTTCTGAACTGTGTTTGATAGAAAGGATGGTACGCAATTAAAAAGGCCTGACCAAACGTGACAGTTTAAGAAAGAGAAGACAGTGGTTTACAGTGTCAAAGCCAGGTCGCTTTTGTGTCAGTAAACCTTTATTATGAGGAGAAAAAAGTTCTAAAAAGTTTGTAGATATGATAGGACGATATCAGAGAACTACAGAAAGTGTTGCAATTGTGAAGTAACATTCTTCTCAAAGACGAGACAAAACGAAGAGAGCTTAGCAATAAAGAAAATAAGTTAAGAAGAATTCACTTGGAAAACATACAGGTGCAACACCAGAAAACAGCATGCAGTGTAAATTGAAGGACCGAGGTTTTAAAAATAAGTTTGTCAACATGACAAACGTTGTCAATAAATAATAAAAAAAAAATAAATAAATATAATTGGCTCGTTAGTAAAAGTTAATTAACAATTAATGCAAAAAAATGCATTAAAATACAATGTGCTGGATGACGTAATTTGCAAATTATGTATATTTATTAAGTCACGTTAGAGATGGGATAGTTGATGATAGATCAACTTGACTTTAGCTAAGGCAGGCAGATGACATCATGTCAGAGGGTACAATGGTGTGTCTCAATGATGAACTTGACTTAAAACAGCAACAAAAATGACAAAAGTCAACAACAATAAAGTACAGACATGAACACACCAAAGGCAGTAATTGAGATTGGGGTCTTGGTACATGTTATATTCAAATAACATACAAAACTTTCAAATGTTGGTCCTGGGCTTGGCCCAGTGCGTGCGGCGGCCATAAAAGACAATGAATGCCAAGCACTGAATGGCACGCAAAGTTGCAGCTAAAGTTGAAGCTGGAAAGAAAGAGTTTTATTGTTGTTGAAAATTTTTATGAAATAAAACCTGGAGCCGGAGACGTGGTAACGTCATACGTTTGACACCAATTGCTAGAAGCTTTGCATTTGGCGGTCTTTAAAAAACTATTTAGACCCACTCAAATATGACTTAAACATTCTTTGCCGCAGACAATACCAAATCGAGCTCGTGCATAACGACTTACTCTTAAATTATAATTAATTGCTTTCGGTAGTTTATTGAAAAGAGCAAAATTTTTTAAGAAATTTATTTCTGGTTAATCATTTCCGACTGTGCGCAGTTGTACAATAACGTCCAGCACTCATGACCAGCACCTCGAAACAATTAGCAACAAAATGTCAAATTCTAGCAACAAAAATTTTCGGATACAAAGCGAACTTTTGTGCAACTAAACATAGTGCGAAAATTGCTGAATATAGGCCCAAGTAAGTAAATATATTCGTATATTATATAAAGTATGTAAACATTTATGTCTACACTTTGAAACGCCAAGTTAGAGAGCCCAGCACGTTGCTGGTATTTTTATTTGCTCGAAAATATTTGAGATTTATGGGCTTCGATTGCGGCTACAAGGCGTGGGAATCAACATATCGCTCAAAACCGACAAGCGGCAAGGTCATTCAAATTGTATATTTTATTTGTTTCACGTTGGCAGCGATTCTGCAACATAACAACATTTTTCAAATGAGTACAAGTTTTTAATTTCTTGAGATTTAATTCGCATTGCATATTCAATTCGTTTCAATTTCGATCAACTTTTTTCTGCTTACTTCTTCAAATCGATCACAAGAACCTGTTACTAGGTTTACTAGACTAGGTCAGTCCGGCTAAAGAGTGCCCCTACAATTGCTAGCCTTCATTTAGTGATCTATCAAACTAATTAGACAGCTGTTTCGGTTGGGTTGTCAATGTTAATTGCTCAAATTCAAATTTCTGTTTATTTTCTCACACAAATATACCTTCAAAGTGCATAGTTGACAAATTCAAAATAAAAACTTCATTTCAATGGATAGTAAGTTGGGTATTGTTTTTTTTTTTTTTTAACTATTTTGCGGTGTTAATTTTTGTCTAGCGATTTATCTTTGATTTGATTTGTGTTGACTGAAAGGTTCACCATTTAAATATTTTGCGCCACTTAGAAGATGCTTCTTGAAGAATCTTAACTGCAAAATGCAAGATTCGTATTTTGCTCTATAACTGGATACCAGAGATCTTATATATCTATCTTAAAATACATCAGAAAAATCTTGCATAATTTTCTATGTACTTTGAGATATACTTTTTTTATCTGATTACATCATAATTACGAACCTAATGTTCGCTTTTCGATTGTTACTTTCAACAGGTACCCACTTCTTCAGCCAGTGCATACAGTGCGATTCCGTAAACTTTTCTTAGACTAATAAATTAACTCGTAATCTGTTGAAAATAAATGGTATATGCCTCGTAATTCCAATTCCATTTTTAGTTTAAACATTTCATGATGCCAGGTCCTGTCACAGCCGGAAATTTACATGCCCAGATCCTTTGACAAATTTGAAAGCAAATGTATCTATTAATTCAAACTCTCAAAGTTGTTACTGATGTTAGCTCTGCGAGATGCATGCATTTCATTCTCATAAATGTCAGCTGGAGGTTTACATTAATAACACTTGAGGCTTTGTGCACCAAGTCAGATTTATTTTCCAAGCACTAATGGAAGCTGAGAGGCTTCTACCATCCGGCAATGCATAAAAGTGACCACACCACAAAGCCCACAACCGGCCCACACAGCAGAGCATGGAGCAGCGCAAAACACTTGGCTCTGATTGCCCAGACCGGGACTGGGCCATGGCGAAACCTTTCAAAGACATAGGCAAACCCAAAGCCCAGCGTGAGATTTTTTGGGGCATGGGGCTTACAACTGGGACGACGACTGCAGAGTGACTGCGCTGCCATGACGTTCAGGTGTCACGCAAATAAAGTGAAAAAACAAAGGTGTACAAGTGCAGAAAATAAATTAAAAAATTGCTGAAACTTGCGGCGTCTGGTTGCCTCCTAATGCCCAACGACGTTGAGCCAGTTGTGGCAGTTGTAAGGCTGCTGCCGCAGCTCTCCGCAAGTCACTTGCTGTTGCATTAGAGGTGTGCACAACCACACACACACACACACACACACACACACACACAACCCCCCACACACACACACACATACACTCACAAGAGACAAATAAGCGAAGATATGCGCTTAGGCATCACTTTGGCAAGTGGAACTAGGTCGACGCCCCGACTGGGCGTTTGGATAGTTGGACATTTGCCCGGGAAGCCCTAGTAGGTATGATTTTAGAGTTAGTATACAGAATTTTAAGGGCCTTAAATAATGTCACGCAATAGGATGCGAGGGCTGGCTATAAGAAGTCTTCATGCAATTGACATGACTTTCAAGATCTCTGTATATTACTTTTACTCAAAGTGGTCATTACAACGGGGTCGTCACTAGCTCTCGCGTACCTTCTTCAATTAATCACTCCTAGAAAAGATAGCTGCTTCTCCACTTAGTCTTACCAACTCAGTCCAGGTCACCAGCTTTATCTTTCTACCTTATCTTTCGTATCGAATACCTTTGCTGGAGCATCTTCATTGCAGAGACAGCGCAAAAGTTGTGACGGCTTCTATGTCGACCTAGAGCTCATACAACCCATGGTTCATTTGAATGCTATAGTTCAATCCGGATCGGACCGAAGAATTTTTTTCACGAATACGCCAAGTCCCTGCAATAATTATTTTTCTTTATGCTTTACAGTTCAGACTTCTGGAGTTTTGTTTTTCATGCAATACTTAATTTTTAAGTTCGCTTAAGTCCTTGTAGTAGGCAGTCCTATTTCTTTATTCATTGCAATTCTGTGCGGCAAACAGAGTTATAAATTATTGATTTCCTTTAAGATCGACCAAGAATCAATGTCCTTTTACCAGGTAGTTCTATTTCTTTATTTTTTGCAATTTTACGCTGCAAACTGAGTTCTTTTATTTCAATGCAAAACCATCGTTCGATGTCTCTTAAGCCGATCTCAGCACTTCTTAAAATTCCAATGTCTTTTTGGCAGACAGACTGAGTTCTAAGTATTGCTTAGCGTAAAAATCACTTCGATTTCGTTTAAGCTAAAGCAGAACCATCCAAACGCCTTCCATCGTGGTTCTCTTCAGGATCAGTTTTGCGCTATTTTTTTTTTTTGAGCTATTGAAATTCGAATTGCCTACATTTCCAGGGAAAATGAGTAGAGGTCCAGACGGGCACCAAACATCGGTGCAAGTAAGAGATTTCAACATGTCCTTATAGCATACTATGGAGTGCTAAGTAAACTTTCGAAATTTTTTGACAATGGGAATTCTCCTAAGACCTACCACTTAATTTTATTACTCTCCGGCACTTAAAACTTATTAGCCTGCCCTCGTTTCTTGCGTTTTAGCTTAAATATTTTTCACGCATTTTGCACACATGACAAATGATGGCAGCGAAGGACACCCAAGTGCTGGGAAGAACGAGTCAGGAGGCCAATGAAGCAGGACGCTATGAGTTATATGTTGCGCCTTGACGCCTTTATTGTAGATTTGTCAACACTGGACTTGTCGTTGTTGTTGATTGTTGTACTTGTTGCGTGTTTGGCGCCCACATTTTGTTGCTATTTTGTTGTTGTCGGTTGTCTTTCTGTTGTCTTTCTAATTGGCATAATTGCGGTTTGCGGTTGTTGTTGTTGTTGTTGTTGTTGTTGCCGATGTGGTTGCTGTTGTTGCTGCATTCCTGCACATTTCGCATGTTTTCAAGAGGGTGTGTCCGCTGGAGTCGTTAAATTATGGCCATACCCAAAGCTCGCTGTGCCCCACAATTGCGCCACCCCACCACATACACCTGTCCAGTGCCTTGGCATCGCTATTCGCCATTTTCCATTCGCCATTTCGTGCCTAGTTGGGCGCTCACATGCCGCAAAATTTGTTGCAAGCATTCATTAAGATTAAGCCTTTTTTTTTTTTAATTAAAGAAAATTGTATGCACTCACTTGGAGATTTATTGTATGTTAAGCACTGATTAAAAGCACCCGCGGTTCAATTAATTTTGGGTTAAACGCGAGAGACAACGGACTTGTTAGGTGTTGCATTTAAGCCGATTTTGTAATTGCCAAGAATGGTTTAAAATGTGTCTTTAGGTAGAGTTTGTTTACATTTGTTACATGCAAATCTACATTTGAAATGCTATTAACATTAAGAAATGCGCAAAGGGTATACAAACGTCGATAACTGCCGTTTATACGCAGATGTTAGAAAAATAAGTGTGTGTTCAGGGTCTCGCTTGGAGGATAATCTCTAAGACATACATATAGTGGGACTTTTCTTCAAACTTGATTTGCGTTTATTTTTTTTGTGATTCTTAGAGGATTGGTTGATAGAATTGCATATGAACTTAACGCTACTGTTTGAGCACGTCACTAATAGGTTAAGTAATATTACGTAAAATAATAAACGATAGAAATGTAAAGATAATGAAACATAATGTAAAATAAACTAACGTTGAAGACACCATAGATTGCCCAAACATTAAGATTTACAACAGCCAAGACGAAAAGGGAATACAAAGATTACCGAACCAAAGAAATATAATGTTTTGGAATTGCATGATGATGCTTATAGTGGATGGTCAAGATGTGTAAGAATTGTCGATATATTCAATGGATCGCTCAGAAGAGAGCAACTATATTAGCACATAAGAAAGCATAATTATGTATAGGCAATTTTTTAGGAAAATGGAACAAAATTATGAGTTAATCTAGAAGATGCATCTGGGGTATTCGTTAAGCCGAGTAATACTTTGTGCAGGAAAAGTAGCACATGGCCTCAGAGTAAGAAGATAGCCGAATAGAAAGATCCACACATTCAAACTTCGCAAATGCGAAGAGAAGATGTTGGTTTTGTACAAACCGTTCGTACAACAGAAAGTCGTCAAGGATATTGTAGTTACCGCATAAGACGCGTAAGGGATCATGCATGCTTATATCTTTAAAATGGTAGAGCCAAAGATCAATAATAAGCGAGTAAAAGTTTAGGCAGAAAGATAACGCTGTGGCATGTTTTGCAATCTTTGAAGAAATCCATTTTAATAAAGCGAAATCTACGAGTATGGACTACAATCGGATGCTAGGATCTCACAAAATTTATATCAGAATCATTCAATTCTTTGGACCGCTGCCTAACAAACACAATAACCACTTTTAACTTTATTCAAAATATTTAAACTCGGACTATTGAAGTTAAGCTTGTAATCAAAGTTAACACCAATTTGGGACACACCATTAATGCGTTCCAAGGTAAAAGTTTCTAAAGAATAGTGTAAATTATTATAATAAGGGATACATATAACCATAAAACATCATAGCTTTGCTGAAAAATCATATTAAAGAAGTAAGCTCTTACCAGAATAATAAAAGTTTAACATCTTTTGCATGCATGACCATACAAGAGAACAATATTACTTGGCGAAAAATAATTTAATAAAAAATTATAGAGTATGGAGACCTAAGGAAGCCAACCTGATTGACTCTTTTGATTCACAATATTTCTTTCTCAACTCAGTTTGATAGATAGGAAGTTGACTCTTCAAAGTTAACCCAAACGTTAGACTGTCACAGAGGCAAAAGCTTTATTGGAGTGTGTATATAGCAGTTTACTTTTGTTCCATAAAAGCGTCATTAATAAGTGATAAAAATTCAAAAAATACTTAAATGTTAGAATAATGCTTAACAAAACTATAAACTTTAAAAATATTACCGAGTCATCCATTAATTTGCATAATACCATTGCATTTTACCATAATTAAGTAAATAAATCAAATTAATCGCTGTCTTCGTAGCCTTCAAAGCCTCAAATTTGCTTATATGGTATATTGAGCGATATCTTTAGGTTTTTATAATAATAAGCCAAAAATTATTGACGCAAAATTTGCCTAAAGTTGAATTTGAATAATTTATAAATTGCTTTTATATATGGTAACTGGGGCAAAGTTAAGCTTAAGCTGTTTATGGTTTTATATTATTCACATTAAGGGCATAAAATGTATGTACTTATTTGTTGTTATAAAGGGTGTTTTTTTAGAGGTATAGATAGAACTTAAAACTGCAACAAAATAACAATGGATTATTCGATTGACATGAAATTTATTTATGCGAAAGATAATCTTGTAGCACGGCTGGCTCGGTTGTAGTCCAATCTGGATTTCATGTCGAATGTTGTCTTCAAAATGGTTTAGCGTTTGTGGCTTATCCGCATAGACCAATGACTTTATATAGCCAAACAGAAAGGAATCTACCGGTGATAAATCACAAGATCTTGGAGGCCAATTTACAGGTCCAAAACGTGAAATAAGGCGATCACCAAACGTGTCTTTCAATAAATCCATTGTGGCACGAGCTGTGTGACAACCACAGGTACTGGACATCATGGTTGTTCAATTCAGGAAAGAAAAAGTTAGTAATCACGACTCTATACCGATCTCCATTGACTGTAATGTTCTGGCCATCATCGTTTTTGAAGAAGTACGGTCCAATAATTCCATCAGCCCAGAAAGAGCACCAAAAAATCAGTTTTTCTGGATGTAACAGTGTTTGACGTAAACTTGAGCACTTAGTTTGTTGTTGTTGACGTAGCCATTCAACCAGAAGTGCGCTTCATCGCTAAACAAAATTCGCTTATGAAAATTGGCAATAACGGCAATCTCATTTTGGACGCATTTGACGAATCTGCGCCTTGCTTGATGGTCATTTGGCTTCAATTCCTGCACAAGTTGATTTTTGTAAGCACGCAAACCAAGATCCTTCCGCAATAACTTTCATAAAAAGAATTGACATAGATCCAATACCTGTGCTCGATGGCGGATGTACTATTCGGGTCTTCCTCAATGCTACGCTCAACAGCAGCTATAGCTTCTTCTGTACGCATCTTACGGCGTCTCCGTGGATGCCAGTTGTCAATAAGAGAAAACGTGGTGCCAAAAAGGTCCTTGGTTAATCGAATAAACTGCTCTGCTGGACGATTTTGTCAACGATAAAATGGACGTAGTGAGCGATACGCCCCATTATTTTCGAAATAAAATTGAAGGCATGAGTCTATTTATGATGAATTGCCAAACCAAACTGAGCATAAGTCAGTTGACAGCTGGTAAACGGTCGCCATATTGAACAATAATGCAAACTTAAAGCTCTATACCTCGAAAAAAACACCCTTTATTATCTGATTGAAATATGCACAAGTAATATTTGCAAATGTAATCTTAAAAATATTAAAATAAAAATAAAAAAAATCGAGTTTCATAATTTTCTGTACAAAATAATTGTTGTAGCACTTGGCTAAATTCCATAAAAAAAGACGCCACTACTAAACTATAAAAAATAAATTTCCTTATTTGCAGTAGATTTTTGTGTTAACCAGCAAAACATTTAAAAATGTGTTGCATATGTTTCTAAATGAAATATTAATAAAAATGCTATTGCAAAAACATTAGAATTTTTAAAATTAGAAGACTTAACTTGTCTATAAGAATTAAATTTGTTTTAATTACTTAACAAAATTAAATCTTATATAAAATGCGAAATTTGTTATTCAGTTAACGAATAATAGCTAGTTGGGCTGGTTTGTTTAAATTCACGGGAACCAGGGAATACTCATAGAAGACTACCGGAAATGTGTTCATTAATAACACATGTTTTTTTTATATTTAACTTTAGAGCAGAGGTAGTATTTCTTATGATATTGTGGGACTGCCAAAAACAAAAGCTTAACGTTCACCTACATACAACGAAGTTTTTTGTCTTTCCAAACTCGATCTATTGAGATCAAAAGAAACCGGTTCGTTTAGAAAAAACAAACACATTTTTAAGAAGAAAGAAACATTTTTAAGCCTGACAAAAAAAAAGAAACTAAGTAATGATATTTTAGTGGTAAACAACTAAAAACATAACTTAAAACCCAATACATTTGGCAGTCTTAATGCTGCAATAAATCTTTGAAAGCCTCAAGTCTGTCAAACTTGGAGCCCAATGTCGCTCTAATCATAAACAATTAAATGTGAAGAACGTGAAAATATCATGTACAAAAAACAATGTACATATAAAGTGATAATCGTTAAACAACTAAATTGATTAATGCCAAGCACTATTAATCATTTATACTTTTATTTTTATAATATATATATTTATTTTATTTTTTCATGTCTATCAATAAAAAGTTAATTCATTTCCTGAGTCTTTCATCAACTTTGCTATGATAAATGCATAATTAAATAAAAAGTTCATGTTTGTTTTTTCTTTATTTATTTATTTTTATGTGACAGTAGAGTGCAAGTAACCAACCAACCAACGAACCATGTGCAAGACCAAGGAAATGGCCAAAAATAGAGGAAAATGAAAAGGAATTTCCGCAATTATCATGCCAACAAACAACAACAAAAAGCTGTTGCAGCAACTGTGAAAACTAAATATTACATAAGTCTGGCCACACTGAAAATGAAATAGATGCGCCAAATGTGCAACTCTGCAGATGCAACAACTGCAACAAGAAGCTGTCGAAAACAATGTATAATATAGAAAAAAAAGCAAAACAAAACACACTTATGTACACACTTGCCAAACTTACAAGGTGGGGCCAGGTGGGATCTGGTGGGTCCAGGTGGGTCGCCGCCGCCGTATTGCTGTGGTTGCTTCCAACATTGCAACATTATGAGGCACAACCAAGCAACCAGAAAATGCAACCGGCGGCTGCCATTCAATTGAACTTGCTGCTGCAACATGCCACGAGATTGAGGTAGTCGCAGCCGAAAAATAAAAATAAAAAACAAAAACACTCGAGGTTTTCCTTCAAATAGGCGATAAAATAGAAACCATAATACCAAAATTCAAAAACCATTAAGCAATCCAAACCATCAAACTACGAATGATTTATACTCTATTTTGCCGTAAACATACATAAGTAGAATTGGAACGTTTACGTCTGTAACATCTGAAATTTAATGCCAAACTGTTTTTCACTTATTTGTACAAAGTCTGGAAATATATTCAAAAATCATAAGATTAATGTACGAAAAACAAAGCGTACATTTTTAAAAAATTTGAAAAATCACAATTTCTGATTTTTAATTGTTTATCAAATCAAATTTTTTTTAAATCGTACTAGTGTGACGATTTAGTTTGGGCTATTCCAAATAAAATACATTCTGCTTTTTATTAACTTTTCCATCAGAAAATTTTTTTATAAAATTGTTAGATTATTTCGATCATTTTAAAAGGAATTTTAAGTCCAATTAATGAAAAAAATATGAGTGTTTTTAAGAAAATCTTGAGAATATTAAGTATCTTGATTACACAAGGTAATTTCAAGATTTTTTGAAAAATACCTCTTTTCTAAGGTCTTTTTTTTAAACGAACACTCCTAGAACTAATGGGATGCCAACGTTAGCAACAGCCGCAATATAATACATTCAGTATTCTATTGTTTGTATGCTCTTCATTTTGAAAAAATTTCAAGTAATTTGGTTAATTTTATAAGGAATTAATATGCCTAAGGAAAAATTATGCGTTCTTGAGAAAATCGTAAGAATCTTGTGCAGAAAACACCATTTCTTCAAAAATACCTCATTTCCCATGTATTTTTCTTAAAACAAACAATCCAAAGTACTAGAGGGGCGTTTATGTTTGGGATAAAAAGGTCAATTTAAATATCTTTATCTTAAGATTTGGTTTGCTCAAATTAAATTATAGACACTTAGAATTTTATAAAAATAAACCAAAATTGAGAGGGAATACCTACAAATTTTGAAAACAGTTCCAAATATATACAAAAGCATCCAATGAGAAGCTAAATACTACTATTCTAATTTAATCTATTTATTTAAATTAAACAGTAATTAGATTTTTGTAGTATAACCAAAATAGGTGGACTTGGAAACTGAAGAGATGATACAGAATCATCTTAATCAATTATATAATTGTTTCAACAGAAAATGTTTATTCGCTAATTAAAACGAATTTCCTTTGCTCTCAGTAGATAAGTCAGAGCACCCAATTACTATAAAGTTTTATTATATGGTAGATCTTTTATTAAGAGAAAATAAACATTCAAAATTAAAAAGGGTTTTTTATTCGAAGCGAGAATTTGCAATTGTTATACCGCAATTAATTATAAATTTAAGCATAGATAAAAAAAATAAATTGAAAAATACTAAATTGAATAATACTAAGTATATTGACTTACAATATCAACTACGATGACCTTATACTTTGCATCACATATTTTTGTGATAAATTTGATACTTATTTCAATTTTTAAAAATGTAACAAGTTCTAGGAAGCATTCTTTCAATTAAAAATAGCTATAAAATAGGTGAGGTTTAGGCTAAAAAAGATAAACTCGAAAAGGTTTATTAATTTGCTTTCGAACTCAATTTAAAGATATATTATTACATACGTTTTTTTAAGGAACTGAGGGGAATTGCTTTGAGCATCAGTCCCCATCCCAAACTTCAGATGTTTACAAATTTTATTCAATTTATTTAAGGGTATAGCATCTGTTTGAGCTAACCGAAAACATAGCTGGCCGCCTCTTAAATTCGACGACTTCGTCGCCGTCGTCGTGACCAAATTTGGATTTGGCTTTCTGGTTTTGCACAAAATTCACTTTCAAATGTCTTAGCCAACAAGTTGCGGTCAAAACGGGAAATATGTAGGTAAACACTTTATCTACAGACTCATGGAAATACAAACCAGACACTACATACAAGTATTTTTTTTTTTGTTTTTTTTGGTTTTTTGGTTTTGTTTTGTTTCTTGTGTATTGTTTATTTTTGTTCGTTTACTTCTTTATTATTTCGTTGTTGAATGTTTATAAAATAAATTTATTACCAGTGCGTTGATCGGCAGCATTTTGTTTGGAATGTTTATTCCATGGATATTGCGCGCATTTAACGATTTGCTCGTTAGAAATATGAGTAAGTAGCAGAGGCGTAGGGGACCGTATGATATTTTTCCAGCAGCTCGTTGTACAAATTTTTTGGCTGTTTTTGGCGATGTTTCTATATATCTAACATATTTCGCTTTATGTTTACCAATTATTGCAAGTATTATGGTATGTTTCTAACAGTTCATTTTTTTCTTCAATTCTGTGCTCATGAGCAAACATTCCGTGCGGAATTTTGTGCATATGCACAGTCGATACAAGTGCTGGTATTTTTCAACGAGCTATGTTCTTATTATGGATGCACATACATTTTTTGCTTAATATTTTTTACCGAAGTGGAAAGCAAGTTGAGAAATTTACTTTAATTTTTTTAAGACTATTAAGTTTGATTTTCATAATGATATGTTGTTTTTATTTTTGAACTCGCAAACAACCAACATTTCGTTCATTGCTGTTTATGTGGACGACTGAGTACGCATACCTAAAAGTTTCGTGCGTGATATTTTGCGTTTAATTTTTTTTTAAGAATTTTTTATTTCGTTAGTCAGTTATTCGTACTGCAGTAAGTTATACATTTATTTAAAAACATTCCAAGATGTTTCATAATATGATTTCAAATAAAAATGCACAATTCATAGTTAGTTTTTTTTCAACTTCGTCTTAATCCCTTGAAATACAAATTTTGTATGTAAACAATTATTTTTAAAATGCGTTATCATTGTTTACTTTCAATGCTGCTCATTAAAGGTATTCACGATTGTTATTACGAAGTAAAAAAGCTGCACAAAACTAAATTTATGAACACACTTTTTCGTAACTTCATCGATTAATTTTTTGAATTGGTGCTTCTTTTATTTTGTTGAAATTTGTTAATTTCAAATTTGGCATGAAACTGCAATACAACAAGCGTGAATACCTCTTTTAATTTATTTATACTTAAAAAAGAAGCGTGAATACCTCTATAGTTTAAGCTGAATAAGAAACTTTTAAAATCGTACATTATAAATTCAATATTTTTTGTAGTTTTCTGAAGGATACGCCAGCTAAGTGCGAGCCTAACTAACTACGCCTCTGGTGTGCATGCACCCAAAATTTTTAAGATAATAACTGTATTTATTTGTGGACTTTTAATGGATATGACCTTCACGCCTTGACTGCATTACGATTTAATTAAAGTCGTTTGCTATTTAACAGCGAGTGAAGTGTATAAGAAATAGTTTTGTACACTTCGCAGGTCTCTATTTTGGTAATTATGTTTGTAAAATTATAGTAATTACGGAATTAAATTTTTCAAACTTATTTCTAATAATGCAGTTACAGCTGAAATTTTTGTACACTCGGAAATTATGCTCCTTTTTAAATGAAATTTCGAAATCATGATTAAATCTCTTTATAGAAATTGCAGCGATATGAAGAAACATCGACTTATCGCTGAGAGGCGTAGTCTCTCTTGATAACTCATTATATTTTGCGTGAACTTACATAATAGTAGTAGCATTTTACCAAAACGTTAGGTCTTAAAGTTAAAAATATTAAATTTTAAATAATTATATTTTGGTGTTTCTAATCTAAAATATAGGTTGGTGTAGTCAGTCCCCTTCTAGTATGACCTATGCAAAGAGCATAAAAATAGTAATAAATTGTAAAAGTATTCCATTCAAAGCCTTGACCCACAAAAATATAACTAAATATATGTTTCAATTGGTACAGTGCGCTTTAGTAATTAATTTTTATTTTTTGAGTTTAGTTAGTTCAGAAAACAGTCGAGAGGTTTAACTCAAAAGTATTTCGGGTTTCGCTATATGTAGAATAAGTTTCAAAGAAAAATAAAATTTTGGAGAGAAATTCAATACTTTACTTTAACCGATAGGGTATTTTACAACTCCATCTAAAGCAGCTATATATGCTTTGTCTGGCATCTAGGTGTTAATATGATAAGCATTTTGGCATAAACACTTGGGATGCGCTAAGCCTACTTCTTGCCAACATATACAACGGAGTAATTCTAAGTACAGTTGACAAAAAATTTTAGTTAATTATAACTTATATTGGTAATATAATGAAAATAAGGACAAATCGACCAGAAAAAAGTGATCAGTAGACGCATTTTAAGTAAAAATACCAAAAGGAGCCTCTGAATAACTGCAACTACAACTGTCAGCCTTAGATCCGTGGTTTATCAAATGGAATATATCAATCAACACCGACAAATCCATTCAGGTAGTGTACACGCTGCGACAACTCTTCTGTCCACAAGTATCCATCGTTGGTCAGACCCTACCCACTGCAAGCAGCGCTAAGTACCTGGACCTCACTTTGGACAGCAGACTGAACTGCAGGGCTCATTTAACAAACAAAAGATTCCAGCTTAAAGAGAGTCTCAAACGACTGTACTGGCTCCTCAGACCAGCATCAAGCCTTAGTACAAGGCGATCCTTAAGCCAATTTGGACATACGGCCACATCAAACACTAACATTATTCAAGGGTTTCATAGGTACTGCGCATAATAGTAGGCGCTCCATTTTATGGGAGGAACTTAGTGCTTCACAATCAACGACTATAGCCAGAGGTATCTTAACCGACTAAAGAACCACGACAACGTGCTTGCAGTACAGCTACTAGACAACAGCACTCAATTTCGGAGGCTTAAGAGATTCCTCCCGCTTGAGCCAACCTTCCGTTTCGAATCATTGTAAATATACTATCATTGTAAATTTGACATTGTAATTGCAAATCTTCATTGACTTACAACATAATCTACGATGGCATTATCATGTGATTCACTTTTTTTTTGTGATAAATTTGAAACTTATGTTGATTTTTAACAAATTAACCTGACTAAGAAAGCATTCCTACGATACTCGCATAATCGTTGCCTTTGCAAAAATAGTTGTGATTTACACAAAAAACAAAATGTAATCAGTAAGAATTTTTTTTTTGTGGTTGAAATATTAACCCCACATCTACACAATGAGTCATATGATACAAGAGCAGAAGTTGAATACCCCAAAAACCACCAAAAGTTTGATCAGGATGATAGGAAACGACGATATACTCATATCGTTCGGCCTAAACAAGCAAACTCTAAGATTGCAAACATTGTTATTTTATAGAAGACTACGTAATTTTAATTGTATTTGGACCTCGGCAGCGTAGTAATATCGCACTCGGCTCTAATACCGAAGGTCATTGGTTCGATTCCCCACTGCAGCACTGGTGCATTGGCCTAGCACTGACATAGTTAGCAAACAGACGCTGTTTGCCTAAGAAAATCTCTTTCAATTAACGGCACCGTTTTTCGTATTTTCCTATAAACTGTAGGTGCCGGTTCTCTTCGGACTGCTCTATATATAAGGAAATTTACAAGTTTTATAAACAACATTTTTGGTAGAACTAAAATGAAGACCAATATTATTTAATAACTTCTGCGTTCAATAGCTGGATGGGACCTGTAGCTTTCAGTATGAGCCAACTGATGCTTAGGGATATTATTATCGATAGCAAATATTAACTATTTCGATCGTTTAATTGCCTCAAAGAATTAATTTTTCCGCTTTTGACATGTTTTGTAAGTATTTTTAAGTCAAATTAGCAAGCTCTAAAAAGTCACCCTTTATATGTATGGAGCGTGTACAATACGAAATACGAAAATTAAGAAAAGTTAAAGAATCCTGGCTTGAAGCAGTTGATATCAAAGTTAAGCTACACAATAATTTTCGTGAAGTGTCGTCTAGGAAATATTATGGCAACCAAGAACAAAACCAAATAAAGAACTTTACAGACAAACGTCGAAGATGCTGGCGGCAGAATAT
The DNA here is from genome assembly GCA_035046065.1 of Chymomyza procnemis. NCBI lineage: Eukaryota > Metazoa > Arthropoda > Insecta > Diptera > Drosophilidae > Chymomyza > Chymomyza procnemis. The sequence continues at coordinate 26,200,081 of JAWNOJ010000013.1, read as the reverse complement.
ACTAACGATACTTCTCGAAACTCTCAAATTGTTTAAAGCACTAAAACAAATTTTACAAAATTGAAATGGGTTTGGAAATCATCCCATCATCATAACAATCTCAATTTAACGTAAAAACTACTTTATATAATATATTGCCTGCCAACACGTAAACAAGAAATCGAAATTCCTTTATATTTTTCGTTTCCCCCATAAATTGTTTAAGCAATATAATGTGGATTATCTTTTTTAATCGTCCTAAGACTTTAGATATTACTTTCAATTACCTTAGAAAACAAAAACTTGCAAAACAACTTACCCTATAAACGCCATCCACCAGCTTTGTTATCTCTTCGGCCTCCATTATTATGTGAGATGTTTTTGTTTTTCGTCAAATATAATTGTTGAAAAGTTAGTGTATTTAATCCGTAAGTTTACAAGTCGATAGCTTTATCGATCACTAAGTGGCTGACACGAACTGCTCCAAATGGGTGCTACTGAATGCTGTTTGCTGTCCGACAACCGGCTCCAATGAAATTCACTTTCAACTGCAGCCCAAAGCGCCGCTGCTAGATGCGACTTGGACGGATGGACGGCTGTACGGCTGTACGGCTGGACAGTTGGACATACGTTCGGAACTGCACTCGATTTTCACTTTCTAAAGTGGCACATACACTGATGTAAATGCCGTAGAAATGGTAAAGTTTGTTGCGTCTCGAAGGCAAAAACCTGTAAACTTGTAACTTTGACTTTCGTTGCAGAATCTTGGAAATCTTGTTTTACTTTGGATGTCGTGACTTTCTTTTCAATGGGCCAAAGCAAACAGTGCACTCCACACGTAACACGTAAATTAAATGCCAGCACGTTAAACAGTTGGCCCTGTTTATGTTGACTTCTCGACCAGTTTTCGTTGTGGTTTCTGGGTTGGCTATGTGGAATGTATACACTTCCCAATGAATTACATGAGCATCAAGCTCTAGATACGTGGGCCGTAATTGGATATCAGTATTGCCTGTAATGAGATGATGGCATATAAGATATTTAGAAACTAATCGGTATAAAGATGACAATTAAAATTATTTATTAAATTTATTAAACAAAATGCACTATGAACTTGATCATAAAAAATGTTCAACCATTGGAGTTAGGCTGGTCTTGCAGCTGCGTTAACTTAGCACTTTGTAGCTTGGCCTTGTTCTTAATAGCCTCAACGTTTTAGCATACGTTTTTTCTTCGTTTTTCGTAGAGCAGCCGTGTAATTAAGACCCCGGTCCAACACATTCAGACAGATGTGCATACAAAACTAATAAATTAAGACAACAGCAGACAGCGCAGCTATCTATAAGTTACACAGATACGCAACCGACACAAACTTTAGGATGCATATCACTTGTCAGCGTTGACGACCGCAAGTGCCAATGGCAACCTTGGCGTATACGTGCACCCGACATACCAAGAATCAGTGACATAGACTGGAGGAGACTCAATGCAGGCACGCCTTCCCATGGAGCAAAACTCTTTAAGCTAGTTTCGAAGATTATGCAACTTTATCATAAATAAAACTAATAAGAAGTAGATACGCTTTGTTTAGAAAGCATGGCGGTTCAAAATATACTTATTTCAAGATTTATTTTAAAATATTAAAGAAATGAGCCGTTACAATATGGTTTACCTATTGAAATGCTGAGAGTAATTTCCGAAATATTAGAAATTTTTGTCAAATTACAGCATATTTGAGGTTAGATACTGTTACTTTTGAGGTTAAGTTTACAATAAATATTTGATTGATTTACCTAACCTCAAATAATTGGAAATTCTGGCTCAATTTTATAGCGATATCTCAATCATACTTCTCAAATGACTTAACAATTGACTTAGTTCCATTTTTTAGCTTTAGTAGTCTAAAAAAAAAACGATAAAATAACTGCCTATAGGCCCCACTTCGTGCAGTCACAGTTGATTAATTTGAAAAAATATGGGAATATTATGGCTGGATAAAAACTACGCTACGCCACTGCCCAGACTGCCATAGAATTTCTCGCTAGACTTACAATTATTGTTAAAAAATAATACTCGCCGACGAGTGGTGGTGTTAGTAAGTTCGTTGTCTGAGTCTTTTGAATTACGCCGTAGCATCGCATTGCAATGTGAAATTCTAACTGGAGCGCATTGAAGCATTGACGACGTGTGCGACTAGCCGAACGTTTTTGGATACAAAAGCATTATGCGGCGATCTCTTTTTATTATTATTGTGGCGCAATGTAATGTCTCTGTTGAAAGTATCAACTTTCTTTACGATTTCCGACTTGTGAAGACGCTCTCACTTAGCTTATCTCAAATTGTTTATCTTGTATTTGTAAATGTTGTGCCAAACAAACATAAAAAAAACCTCTAATGTTATACAACTTTTCCATATATTTCATATATAATCATGTTAATTTTTGGTTTTCCTGTTTTTTTAATTTCCGCTAAAAAGTTTTTGGCATATTATTTTCTCTGCACAACATGTTCTTGATAGTATGGCACGAGAATTACTAAATTTAATTTATCGTCGATTTTTGTATTGCTTTAAACATAGATTTGAGATTTATCCAATTAATTTTTGACTATGCTGTCATCGCGGAGCATCGATATATATATAAAAAGGGTCAAAAAGACCTGCAAGCTGCTGGGTGAAATTGAACCACCAACATGCGGTTTTTAAAGCGAGTTCGCCATCATCTACTCGACCGAGGTTGACAAATTAAAATAATATAAATTTCAGGATTTCTGCAAGTAAAATATGTTCTTTACAATCTTTCATGATTTGAAAAAATAGAATCTTACACCATTATTTCAGTTATTTAATTGCTGCGCAGATAGAAAATAACTGTGAACGATCATAAGTTCACACAGTCGACATTATCTCTGACCTCTACCCTCAATGTACTCACCATATATGTTGAGCCAACAAGCAATACCTGGGCATATTGCCCGACAGATGACTAATAAGGCGTTCCAATATCCTGTGCAAAAAGCCCCACTCCCAAGCAATAATTCCCAATTAAAATTTAATATTTCTTATATTAATATTTCGTCGATAAGCAGGTGCTGCTTACTATGCACAACATCGTACTGTAGACATAACGTTACGGCAATATTTAAATATCATAGTATATTTTCAAAATTCATAACCTAACAAAAATAGTTTTCGTTGTTCTTCAAATAATAGTCCTCCATGGGACTTTGTCGTATTTCATAGCCTCGTATTTTTTCAGACTAAACTTAAGTTAAAAATATTTTTCATACGCTAGGGTATAATACAACGCTGTTAGACTTCTATTTCGTTGTAGAGTTCAAACAGTCATCCCCAATCCCAAAAGGGACCCAAGACTTTGCAAGGATTTGCGAAGATATATGGATTGAGTTTGTTAACGGAACAACTAAGTTCTAGCCAAAAATCTTTCCCAATTCTCTTTTTAATTAGAAACAAGTATCTACGACAACATGATATCGCCCAGACATAACAACACAATATGTGCGCTCCATCAAGGAAGTTATTTCACCAAGTTTATCAATGGTGGCTAGCTTTTACAGCCGCCTAGATTGACTAAACAAGAAAATATTGCCAAGAGATTACATTATTTCAAGGCGAGTCAAAATTAGTTTCGATTTAAGCAATTCAAGAAATAACATCTATTTGCTGCTATAAGCGCCCAAAAATTGATCTCAAAATTATTTCAGAAAAAAAAATTGTTATTTAAAGATTGTACGCTTTATGTTAGATCGTATCGTAAAAAAAGTTCCAATTTAAGATGAGAAACAAAAGATGACACGAATACAACCGTTTTATATGTATGATAGATGCAAAAATAAAAAAAAACTATATAGACAAGATTCTACAATATTATCATAAATTAAGATGCTCTGTTGAAGGAATTTAAGTCTTGAGCAAAAATAACTTAAGATGTCCCAATTATAGCGTCTCGTTTTCGACTTTTTTATAGTTTAAAAAAACTAGAAAAAAACTTTTGAAAATACCTAATTTAATAATATTTTCATTGCTATTTGTGCACACAATTTTGCCGTCGCGTTTTATACCCATCAATAGGGTCTTAGCCATGGGGCATGCATAGAGAATCTGCCGTGAAGTTACGTCAAATTAAAATTCCGCCTATCAAGCAGCTTCACAGCACCCCTGCCCTAGCAGCTGAGCCATCAATTTGATATTCAAAGTAAATTTTCAATTTCTACACGAATAGATATTACCATAAATAAAGCGCATAAATCAGAGCTCCCAGCTACGAGAACCATTGCCGGCGACACAAACTGCGCCAAACCGAACTCATTAGTAATCAAAAGTTGTGCAGAGACACGGTCATTGAATTCCTTTACCGGCTTGCACCAAAGATTGCACAAGCGGACAGCAAATCCAGCACCAAGCCCCTGCGGCCAACGTCTCAACCATGCTCCGTCGAATCTCTATGTGGGCAATAAGTGGCGGCTGCCGTTGCCCCCATCAGCGGCCTTTTTGCTGCTGGACAGTTGCTGCTGCTACTACAGCTCCAACGTACAAACTGTCGCCAACGCATTCACCAAGACGCCAATATTGTCGTCGGCGTCGTAGACTTGGACTGCAACTTGGAGACCTGCTTTGGCTTGTTTATATGGCCTTAATGGATGTTTGAGTGCGTTGTTTCGAGGCAATTTAAATATTTAAACCATTTAATTTTCCATGTTGTTTTTCGATTTAAACAGCCAACATTCTCTCTCTCTCTCTCTCTCTCTCTATTCCCCTCTCATTTGACTTGATTAACGAAAATATCTGAAAATTTCTACGCTTTTTTTTATATATTTTGGAATGCGTTTTTTTTTTTGTTTTATTTTTAAATATATTTTAACATTTACATAATTTAACTTAAGTTCGTTAAAAATCGTTTTTATGGTTGTTTTACTAATGACTTGTGGTTCATTGGAACTTGAGCGTGAAGTTCAAGTTGATAGGAGAGAAGAAAATTGGAAACAATAAATTTGGTCGAGCATAGACTAGGGCAGAGATAGATAGCTGAGATTTCTTTGTATGACAAATTAAGCAGTGCAGTCAGCAAGAGCGCAAGTGAGCATGAGAGCGACAATAAAGCAAATGCTTTGTAAATTGAGAGTCAGCATAGCGACAATAAGACGTTTCCAAAATACAATAATATTTTAGATTAAAACATGCTGTCTCTTTATTAATTATGCTGTTCAAATGCGCAGCGAAGATTTTGCCTTTACCTCATTTTACTTAATCAGGTTACAGCTGACTGACCTCAGAATATTTTGCATAAATACCCCAAAAATAAATGGAATGTTTCTGCTCATGAAGAACTTAATGCCCAAAACAAAATTCATAGATTAACTTAGGTTATTTGTTGCGCTACAGGAAGCTTATGGAATTCTCACATTATTTTCAGACAACTTTCGCCAAATCGATAAACTCCACAGGAGATCGTACACTTAAGAAGCAGCAACAAATTTCCCTGCCAAAAAAAAAACACCAAAATAAATGGACAGGTCTAAGAAACGTATCTAATAGCGGTTAAATGCGCAGCCAAACCAAAGGCAAAGACGCCACAGACGAAGACAACAACTGAAAGCTTCAAAGATATTATTATCGAATGCTCAACGATAATGATGATAATGATAATGATGAAGCTGCTGCTGATAATCAACATTAACATCAACTGAAAGCTTCAAAGATATTATTATCGAATGCTCAACGATAATGATGATAATGATAATGATGAAGCTGCTGCTGATAATCAACATTAATTCGAGACGACGATTAAATTGCAAACAAGCAGATTTGCACATGTGCCAGTGTTTCCACACGTGTGTCGGGTAGATGTTGGGTATCGAGCAGCAGACACCCAGATAACCCTTGCGTCGTATCTAAAGATGCAATAAGAAAAACACAAAAAAAAACCAAATAATGATTGTTGTGAAAATGAAATTAAAATAAAAGATACAAAAGAAACGGGTAACATCTAGAGATACTGACAAAGAGACGGATGATGGCAAAGTGCAGATGACGGCGTAACAAATGAGAGCCTGGCTATCTATGCGCTAAATTGCTGTCAGATACTGAGTCGTACAAAGATACAATTGCATATACTATATACAAGTTGTAGATATAACAATAACATTGTTAAGATACCAACATACCCCGGACTGCGTCCCAACTATGCACATCTATGGCCAATGCAAATTGCGCCAACTTGATTAGAGCTACGCGAAGTTGAGTTAAGGCATTGGCCCGCTGCTTCAGTCAAATTGGCAGTGAAAGTAAAAGTTTAAGTTATTTTCTTTGGCTGTCGAACTGACAATTCCACGTGACTGACGTACTCACGGACTGACGCAACTGGCGTACAGTCTTTCTGGACAGATATACATACGGTTCGGTCCATGCATGCCATAAAGAGAGTTTAATTCATAAAAGTTTAAACAAAAAGATGAAAAAACGTTGTTAGCCAGCGGCAAAATGAAATTAATTTTCGGTTTTTCGTCGTTTTTTTTTTTTTTTGTTTTTTGTACGTTTTATGGAGCATTGGCAGTGCAACCCACTCAATGGATATTTGCCTATGGTATATACTTGTTTCGTTTTATTGCCGAATCATTTAACTTGATCGCGCTCAAACTTACAAACAGCTGCAAACTCAATTAAAAAATATGGCCAACTTGGACTCGTTGGGGTCTGCACGTCTTTGGAGCTACTCTCTACGACAACGTAAAGCATATGAAATCCCTTCTTGGTGGCAGCTCTGCGGCAGCTCTTCGATGGACCCCTTGCTTTCGAGCTATAGTGTATAAACTCAATTTGAAATGCTCGAAAACAATTTAGAGCTTACCACCATTAGCTGCCACCGTATAGTTGGCAAATCCAGCTTTAAGACTGCTCTGAGGCTGTGACCAACAAGTTCTATTAACCTAGTAGCAGCCAGTTTCCATAGTTTAAGATCATCGGCATGCAGCAAAATGCTGTCTTGGAATGCGCCTTGCGCAAACGTAGCTCCACAACAACATTTAAAATCTGACACACCCATCATCAATGGTCGTGACTTCATTTGGGAATGAGCAGCGCATGTAGCTGGAAAATGTCTGAAGTTTTTAGTGCGGCCCCTAAATCTGTTGAGGGGCCGCGTCATAAATTAGGTGTAGATTGCATCTCTCCAAGTTTGCGGCAATTCGTTTCTTCTTGCTAGCGTAATAACGTTGACACAGGAGCGGTTTCGTTTCTCAACTCGAACTTCAAGGCTTCGCGTTCAACAACTGCAACAATGCCAGCGACGACCAATAACTAGCAATGCAATGTTTCTATGCTAACTACTACTATGTGCTTTAAATTGCCGCAACTAGACGAATATCTAATACACTTATTATTTAAAAGAAGTTTGTATCGTTGTGAATAAGACTTGTGTTTAAGATACCAATATTCATGCCACAACTTAAAATTACGATTTATCATTAATCAAGTCTCACATGATTTTATCTTCAACCAATGATCATGGGTTTTAAAATGGAAAAGATACGAACGACTAGATAATTTATTTTGCAAATCTTTTCCTCTTCTTCTTCTTCTTCTATAGATGGTAAGAACTAGAGCAGTAACACACTTTTTAGAATAGAAATATTGTATTACACGAGAGGACTTTTTTTAAGTTTTTTCATACTTATGACTTAACCACACATAGGACGCGAAATCCACGAAACAAAAAATTGTACATAAATAATTTGATGTATTTATAAGAATATCCTTATCAAAAAGTCTGCCTAAGCGGCGAAGTGATGTGGTAAGGAATGCAGTACCAACCAACATCATACCATTACACCGGACCTTGGAATTCTGGCGTAACACAAAGATGCTCAATGTCAACAATACTAGTACGCAGAGTAGCACAATTAAGTGAAAATTCTATTGAACTCGTCTGATTTTTGTCATTACCGTGTTATCATAATCTAAACAAGAAGTTACTGTTCGGCAACAGGCAACAACACCACTGCTGAACCAACAAAAATCGACTTTTTTTTATCGATTTGCACAATTTGACATAATCAACCAATTTTCATCTAGCTTGTTGCAGTGCTGGAAAACACTAAAAACTTTAAGAGCAGATTCGCTTATAATATATTCAGAAATAACCGAATTTAATAAGGATACGTTGAAAAATAACGGAAATACAATGAATTTAGTGTAATAATCTACTTTTTTAACCGATTTGCCCCAGAAGATCTATATGTTATAAGCAATTCCCCTTCAGACAAAATACTTTTGTTACCCAAATTTGCTGGGGACAAGTGTGAAAACCTTAAAAAAAAGGTAGTACTAAGATCCATTTTTGTTTCTCTGACAACTTTGTAATACAGCCAACTACTAATTTTCCCGATATTGATCGAATTTGACATTAATAAACTGTGATGTCACCTTTTATTTTAAAATCTTCATAAATGTGGTGATAACAAAATATCTCTATGCGAACTATATAATTTATCCCTGATGTCAAAAACTTAAAATAAAATAAATAACAACGAAAAAATATTGGTTACGCGAGGTTTTACTATCTTCATACAGACGGACTGGAATATCATCGAGATTATACTTTAGGTAACTTTGGGAATCTACGAATTTTCTTTCTGGGTATTCCATATAGTACATATCTTGTGTACCAAGTTCTGTACCTTAACAGAGTACAAAAATGATTTCCATCTACATAATTTGTTTGGTCCAAAAAAAGCGATGAGCCCTTCAACCTGAATGGTGTTCATCGGCGTAAGAAAACTTCAACTCTTACTCTTTTAATTGGTTCTGAAACCTGAAATTTTGGTTGCCCGGAATCTCTAAAAGTTGCAAGTGTTCTTTAATTGTTGCCTCACCCATTAAAGAGAGATGCAAAGACATCACCCGTATCGCAGGCTTGCACTATCCTGGAAAAGAAACTTGGATTTGTACATTTAAAAAACAAACAAGACCTGCAGTGAAATCAGGACAGAAGAGAATGAAAAACCTTGTGATGATGAATCTAGTGATTGAGTCTTTGAAAGTAGGTCTTGCGGTTAACCAGGGCAAGACAAAGTATATGCTGTATACAAGTAGGGATGCACGACGCCTGGGTTCCCATTTGGTAGCGGACGGCTATACTTTTGAAGTTTTCAAGGACTTCACGAAGCTTGGCCCCGTCAACACCGATAATAACATCAGCCTAGAGATTAGGCGTAGAATCACACTTGCCAATCGGTGTTACTATGGTCTCAGTGAGCAAATGTGTAGCGGAGACCTCTCTCTATCTTTGTCACCTATTGAAAGACGTACATAATCAATTGACACAGTGCTTTGTCATAAAATCTTCCAAATCTTCAACATGCGGGTAATTATGGAATTCTCTTGAAAAACATCTAAAAATAATACAATCAAATAAATAAATAGCTTTCAGGTGTATAAAAGGATGGAGAATCTTAGCTCAAGTGCATACCAAGTGTTTATTTACTACTAATACATATAATACTACCCTCATATAAGAGTTAAGTACATGATAGAATTATGGAATGACTGCGTCAGTGACAAAGAATGCGACCTTGAGATGTCGGCTATGGCTGGCTTTGTCGTGACTGTTCTGGCTCTTGTTGTTGTTTTAGTTGCTAAAGTTCAGGCCAGCACAAAAATAACAAGCCTGTCTTGAAGTACATACAAGTACAGTACATACCGACAAGTAGCTATGTATGTACACACAGGTAAAACATATATATATACATATATATATATTCCTATATATAAATAAAAATTCGCATTAAATAAGAGAACAACAGCAACAACATCGCCATCAATTGAATGGCGTAAATATCATAAAACACGTTTGACGAATGATTTGAAAATGAAGATTGAATATCTTTCAGTTACTACTCTGTATCTCTCGGTTTGTGCAACCGCGGGTTGTATGAGACTTCTGAGAACGACAAGCAGAATCTGTGTGGCAGTTAACCGCATAAACCAAGAAGCAAGCAGCTTCATTCGATATCAACATTGATGGCAATCGCAGCTAGTACGTTGGTCTTCACTTTTAATTTCGGCATTGCAACCACATCTTTGGTAAAAACCAAGAAACAGGTAAAAAAAAGAGCCAATAACAACCACAAAGTAATGTACCAGCCTGGCTGCAAACTTGTTACACTCCTTTAATCTTCTATGTGAATTTTTTTTTTTATCACAGCCATGTGGGCTACCAAGTAAATCGTAAAAGCTCTGAAGAGAATCGCAATACGGTGTGAGACTACAAATCTGTTAGAAAATTGTTTGATCATAGTGATATAATTTTCTGCACGACTGAGTTTGAGTTTTCAAGAAGTTCGTGAAACTAAAGGGTGATTTTTTAAGAGCTTTCTAATTTGATTTTTAATTTCATGCTACAAATTAAAGGAAAAAACTGTAAGTAATTGATAGTAGCACAATAAGTTATTAAAAAATCGCGTACAAACACTTTTTTTTGTAGTGCAACTAACGAAAAAATATGACTGATTAATTTTGACAGGCAACTCAACAATTTTCATAAATAATACTAAGTTCATTTGTTACGTTCTAAGTCTCAACAGTGGAGAAAAAAACGATAGTGTGCTTCTTGTGTTTAGAATATGAGAGTTAATAATTAAAAACAAAGACTAGTTTTTTATATCCGCAGCACAAATATGTAGTGGATACAATACAGTTTTATTAGGACTCTTAACACTTGCTCTACCTCCTTCCCGATTTGTGATAACCAGCACTTGGAGCATTTAAATAAGGTATTCTTCTTTGATTAAAATATGCATCACCACATCCAACACTTAATAGATCCTTTTTTGGGATCATAACTATCGCCCTACCGTTCTATTTTTGTGGACTTCGCCTTCTAAAATTGCCTTTTCATGTGCTCGTAAAACCACGACTTTTTTTCTGTTTTTCTTACTTGGGTTATTCGCTCTAAAAAATTTTAAAAATTTCTTTTGTCAATGCAGAGAAACTTCAGGCAGTACCATTTTGTGTATACAATTATAATAACCTTCACGATTTCCTCTCCTACGAAAGGTCTATTCAATCCATATCTTGAACTATGAACGCCCATAGGCACCATTTGTTAAGAAATGCTTTAACTTTAATGTTACTTCTGTTTTCAATTTTAACATTATAAAACCAAGTTCTTTCCTAATAGATGTTCAACGCTAAGGATCATTCTGATCTATGTGAGGCCCCTTTGGGGGCCAGCCGGAATAACCTAACCTATATTTTGTTCACTCTAATTTAAAATTTCCCGATTTTAATATTGCTTAATTGTAAGGTCAACTGGACTTAGATGTACCCATAATATCGTAAGCCACATTTGATATAAGCTGCTTCATCAGAATTAAAATCTTCACTGGCTGGTATGAGTCCACCGCCTATGAAGTGGTCTGACTTCCAAATCTTTTGAATTGCAGCCCTCTGAAAGATTACACTTGCAAATTGGATTAAAATTGTTGTCAAAAACTTCGCATAGTTTTTGATTGTTCCGATTGTCACCTTTAGTCAATTCTTCCCCGCTCAATAGATTTCATTTTTTTGACTAATTGTTACATTGCATCATCTATTCTTCGTCAACAATAAAAATATCTCTTTTATATTTTAGACTTATTTAAAGTATAATAAATCGCTAAATATCTATCTATCTGCAGATAAAGCAGATTTGTCTCTTGATAAAATCTGATTTCTCTAAGTCATTTCTCCAGATGAACTTTAGCTAGTGCATGATAATATTAAATAAACCTTTTAAACAAAATCAGAAACTCTTGTCAAAAAAAGGTAAATATATACGAAAATATCTATTATCGAAACTAGATTTCTTTTCCCCTTAACTATGTGATCATCGCTCCAAAATTGGAGCATGTTTATGTCTAGATATCCGTATTATTAGTAAGATATGAAGAACCTCCAAATTATAGCCGAATCCGAATGAGTCTTTAAAAATTAATGATTTACTTGGGCAAATAGCGTCTTTTTATAATCGATGTGCCAGTGCTATACAAATACACCAGTGCTGAAACGGGGAATCGAACCACCTACTTTCGGGAAATACTCTACCACAGCGCTACCGTCGGCTATAAAACATTTGGGTCGTTCAAAAGTTACCACCTAAATCCTTTTTTTAGTCGCTTATACTTCTCCTGAGGTGAGTTTGTGTACTCTAAGCTTTTTTTTCTTCGGCATTTCGATTATGGATCACATCAACACTGAGACATAAGGTGAGCCCAGACCCAGTAATAAATCATACCCAATGATCTTTGGAAGTTCTTTAATATGTTAAGGTTCTGCATCACGATCAATAAGATGGAAATGTTGTTTGCATCTGGCTAGCTTTGTTTTGGAGACCTCTTGTAGCAGATTGACTCTTTCCCGTACTTCACTTTTTTTATTTTTACGTCCCAACTACTCGTAATCGGTAGTTGAATTGAGTATTATAGATCTAAGCAAGTAGAGAACAGAGTAAACTAAGGATTAATATTAGCCGACTGCATAATAATAGTCACATTACACGAAAACCAAGTAAAACTTTATACAGCAGCTCTGGCAACAATAACCCTTGGAAACGTGAGTTGATGTGAGTTTTGGTAGAGTTGTTCATAGAGATTTAAGTTTATAATATATAGAATATCAATCAAATAGAACAAAAACCTTTCACGTTGCGTAAAGAATCTTTTTAAATTGCATAATTTTCTAACCACTTTCCACCTGTTTCTTTATTCTCTATTTTCTGTATTCTCATATCGATTTCAGTTCTGTGCCAAGATTCAAAACGAACTTAAAAGAAAGACACAGTTAGCAACTCCCTGCCATGAAATCGCATTAAATGCCAACCAAAATATCTTTCCGAGCAACCCGAGCAACAAAGTCAATGAACTTCGCTTAATATCAGACTACTTATAATGACTGCTACGCTTATTTATGCGCACGCAGTCAGGGAATTACGAAGACCTAATTAGTTAGAAATCTTCAAAAGCTTATTGGAAACCTCTAAGTTATTATTTTTTTATTTTTTTGTATTCTTTCTTTTATTTTTGCATTAGATTAATCCCATGTAAGATTTGGACAAAGACATATTGAAGACATGTAAAAGGCTGAAGCTACCATAAATATTTGCCAAAGAAACAACAAATAAGTGTCTTCTGATGATAAAAAATGCGCATTTTCAAATTCTTGACTGCATAATTCATAATCGAAGGTATTTTTTTCGAGAGCTTGTAAGCTTAGCCATACTTTATTTGAAACCAGTTTTTAAATCTGTGTTAAATACTTCGTCTCTTTATAATATTATTATTATTATTGTATAAGCCTTAAATGTGTGTTAATTAATTCTCATTCACGAAATATTTGCAAAAAATTTGAGTAAAGTGCAACCGATTTTTAGATGCCCTTACGTAACATGTTTATGAATGGCGACGATTTTGGATTATATATTATTGCAAAACGGTAGATACATTCCTTCTTGTAGTTTCTTCGAAGAAGAACTTATATTTGTAGAAATCTATGGTAAGCTTCGTATTTGTGAAAGAATGTGTCAACAATGTTTGAAAAATTACGAATATAACGTTTAAGACAAAGAACGTACCGGGTGGAGCCGATGCTGTCTATTTGATGGGATCAGCTGAGTGGGAATCCAAAAATTCGATTGATTCCTGGTTCATATCATAAATTTATAATTTTTTCGGTAAGAAATTCGCTTAAGATGTAAGATACTTTAAAGAATGAGTATGTAGCAAATTTTTCACAATCAAGCATTAAATCATTAGTTAAGACTTTGCCTTGATACAATATATCGCATAAGTAAAGAAAGACATATAAAAATAAAGGGTGCTGGCAGCAAAAGGACAACTTTGAGATCTCTCTCGGATTATGTAAGGTATGATCCCGGTAAACTATAGTCATCTCAGAGTGGCTTAGAGCTACAGCAAGCAAATTTTTAGATGAGTTTCTTATCTTTTATTTTTTTATATTGGGGATAGACGTATGATATTAATTGTTAACAGATTATAATTTGATTGTTTGTAAAGATATTGCAAACAATTTCGGCAACTCGAAGATTTTTGATATTTAACTGAAATAAGTGTATTTCATGGCAAATGTAAGAAGTAGATTTTTGAAGAACCCTAAATCGATTGTCTAAAACGTATCACCCCGAAAATTTCACCTTTTGGCGAATATGTGTTATAATTCGTTTGTTATGAAGATATTGTGCCTAAATTTGACGTATGTTTCATATTTTATTAGAATGACTAGACTATATCATAAAGTTTAAGTAGAGGGCATTGCTGAAAAAAGGACTTTTTTGCAAAGAAAATTTATTTTAAAATTAGAAAATCATTAACGTAAAATTCATCTTATATGACATGGATATAGTGATATCTAGTCACTCTGATGGTAGCTTCGGTGTTTTTAGGCATTTATCAAATTATTCTTTAGCAAGTATAGGACTAGTACAAACATTAGGAATCAATATTTTCGCTATAAAAAACCGAAGCTATTTCGATTCATTCGAAGCATTGTCGTTCAAGAAACTATAGATCTGCGATAACCGTATAGTTTTGAGTCAGCCGTTTTTTTAAAGACACAAGAACACATGTAGTCAAGAATTTTTTTAATCAATCATATCTTTCTATTTTGAAATTTCTTTGGTCAAGACACCTTATTTCGACATCTATTGGTTTTTTTTTTTTTTTTTTTGGTACTTTTTTTTTGGTCGGTACTTTTGAGTACTTTTGTGCTTCTTCCCTGTAAATTTAGCGCTTTGTTTCTTTAAAACTTTTTGGACCGATTATTATATTTAAATTTGGCTCACTGTATTAGAATCTATGTAGGGCACGTAGTTGCTGATTGTTGTTGACTATATAAAGAGGTAACAGAATTTTAGGTTATATATAATTGGAATAAAAGTTAACTTTTTAAGAAGGCATATACGTGTACGTATTATCAATATTATATCTTAATATTATTAGCTTGTAATTCATATAATATAATTCTTATTTATAACTTTGAAAATTATTGAAAATATATTCTATTTGTGTTTTTCATAGTTCTTTAATACCTCAACTTTGTATTTTTGTTTATTTCTGAAAGTCTGGCCAACAATTTATCGAAAATAAAAATGATCATTTAATGCTCAAGCAACATTTCTTCTAACCCAAATTTTTATCCGAATATCAAGCCATTTTTCATTGTATAAATAAATTAAATAATATGAAAAAAAGGGGCACAAAAGATTAACATATTTTTTTCAATGTGGTTCTTATTTCTGTTTTTTTATTTTTTTCTTTGGAGTTAGGGCGCTGCTTTGTCTGACGGTTTTACATAAATGAATATTAATTAACCAGGCGATGATAATCAAATTCAATTTCTGTTGAAATTAAAAACTATTTATATTCTTTTGAAAGTGGCTATAACAGTTTATTTTTAAGGTTAAGCAGAGACGGCTTAATGTTCTATTATTAAACTATTTGCGATCAGCATTGTAATCCCAAATGATTATCGTAATAGCTATTTTTTATTGACTTGTTAAAATGTCTAGGAAAATAGAAAAAGGGAAGAATTTTGTGCGAAATCGAATGCAATTTTCACTGGCGCCATCTATTATTATTTGTTACTTTTAAGACCGTGAAAATTCAAATCATTTTTTATTTATGTAAAACGTAAATCATTAATTATGATTGAATGATTTTACAGATTTGTAGGTCGAGTGAAAAAAGGATTTGTATAATATTTACCATAAATAGAGAAATTATACAAACAAAAAATATATTTGACCATTCTCAGTCATCATTTTTTTTTAGAAACATTTCAGTTTCTAAAGTAAGTAAACATTCTTCTTTTTTACGCCATTTAAAAGCTGTTCCAAGCGGACAATTCGAAGTACAGTAACCTTAATTAATCGACATTAACCTGGGAATATATCACAATTTTGCTACTTTTGCCATTGCTAGACAAGCTGCATCAGTGCTGCAGTGTGGAATCGAACTATCGGCCTCTAGTTTTAGAGGCGCGTTCGCACCATCTATTCTAACGAGGTGTAAAATTGATCTATTTCATATTATTTTTCGTTTTGTTTATTAAACATTGTGACCGCCATGCTGAAGTCTCAACATACAGTAAATATATGAATGGGCACTCAAATATATAAATAATCACTGAATAAGTTAAGGAGTTGGAATTTTATGGCAGGTGATTCAAAACGTATGGAGTGGTCTTGTGAAGGTTTGCTGCTAATCTGCTAATGGTATCGTTCTCTATCCCGGGTGGATCAATTGGAAGGAACACAGTCTGTATTATTATGACGTCAGACAGTATATTTCCATACAAACTTGACCCTCCAAGCTAGGGATACGGATAGGTGTATTATATTTTCCTTATAATTAAATGTTCCTCAATTCTAAAATTGCTTATTTATAAGGTAAACTTGACTTAGCTGGAATAAATATATAAATGATATTATCACTTGAAATATCTAGAATAGAGGCATATCAAAGGTAAAGCAGCGACTCAATCAAAATGATTATAAACTGTACCTTTTTGAATATGGAAAAAATAAATATTAAGAATGTTCCACCATATGAGAATATACAAAATTGTTATTTTCATTTAATACTGTTTAAGAGGAAGTCAGAATAATTTGATGGGCTCCGCCAAGGTAAGTAGTTATTTATTTTTTTTATTATTTTTCAAAAGAAAGTTTTACAAACTTACTGCCGTTATAACTCAAAAACCATTTGTAGACTTAAAATTGTAGACATAAATTCCGAATAATTTATATCTACAAAGAACGGATATTGCAAATAAATCTTTGTATGAGCAGCGCAGTCTGCAATAGCGAATCTGAGCGCGAGAGCAACAATTAAGTAACTTTGTGTGAGAGAGTTCGCAAAAAAGTTTGCACTGTATGAGCTATGGCAGTATTCCATGCTCTCAGAACGCGTGCTAGTAAGTTAAGAGAATACATTTGTTTTCAAGACGCACATTAAATTTGGTTAAAAAAAAACATAAAAGCTTGCATTTTATTTCCGAAGCTCAGACGGTTGAATAATCTTATCTTTTCAGAACCCAGCGGCACGCGTACAAATACCATAAAAACTAGGTTATAATTTTTACAAAGTTATTTTAACTAAACTCAATTACGACCATCTGTAACTTTTATTTCTGTAGTCATTTCGCTTAATTTGAACAAGTGAACCGTTGACGATGACGCACACCGATTAGCTAATACACTATTTCATCGAGATTTAACTAATATTTCAATATTTTAATTCTAATTTAGTTCTGGAATTATATTTTTTGGAACATTTAAGTGTCATTATGTTCTTAGTAGGGGTTCCCCTACTAATGATAAACCTTTTTTTGTTGGTAATAATATTTTTAAACTTTTTAGACAATAATTATATTTTTTTTAAAAAAAGATTTTGTGGTTGTAAATGAAATGGTTATCATTTATTCTTACATCAGTGTTGCTACACTGGTAGGGGTATGAAAAACATTTTGTAGCTATTCTTAAACGACGTCAAAGAGGTATGATCTTCAAATTCTGTATATGGACTGAATGTTGCAGCAGACTGATCGCCAGTATATTTGAGCGCTTGTACAGATACTCCGTCTATATGGCTTCTCTTATCCTTTCTGCAACAAGTTCATTTGTAGAACAGCTCTTCAAAGTGGGAATATTGTCAGTTTGACAATGTTGGTACAAACCAAAAATACTAGTTTTAAAATTTAAAAACTTTTATTTTTACCAACTTTTGAGCCTATGTTTCAAGTTATTCAATTATTTTCTTGAGATTGCTGTTAAAATTAAAAACAGATGATTTTGAAGAAACTGTTTGATGTACAAAAAAAACTAATTTGAATTTATCTTGTGTAGTTTTAGAACACAACCAAGTTTCTTTTCAAAATAGCTACTGTTTGGCTACGTCACCTCTCATAATTAAACCATTAGAGTAATTTTTAATAATATGAGAAATGTTAGAAATGTTAAGAGAATGGAACAAAAGATAAACTAAACTCTCTAAAGTTATGCCTAAGCCTTTCTTCTTTGTTTACATCGCCAATCGCCAAGTTTACAAATTCCACGATCTAATTGTTTGGTAATCCGCGTAGTTTATATTAAATTATTGTAAGCTTAAAACCTTGTAATTATAATATTTTTCACAACCTGAAATACAGTTTAAAAGCTAAAATAAAGCTAAACATAAAAAATGCAAATTTTCGACCTTTTTTCGTTGTTGAAATTCTTGAGAACTAAAAAAAAAAAAAAACATTAAAACTCTAACCATGAATTCGTCTATAACTACAATAAACAATGTAGTTCAAAATCGAAGATTCATAATTTTCTTAAAATTAAGCTATTTCATAATAAAGTTATAGTTTGGTTCTTTTCTTTACGGATTTTTTTTTAAGTTTAAAATAAGTTAATAAATTTATAATTTTTTTTTTCTAAGTTATAAAGCTGCAAAGACGATAGACTCCATAATATTTTGTACAACTAACTAAATTAAAAAATTTTAAATACGAATTAAATAAAACTGAAAAAAGGGTAAAAGTAACAGCTTTTGATTAAATCAATTTGTTTTGTATAGAATAAAAATAAAACTTTTGCGAATGATTTTATATATACTCTTAATAACAAGTACCTACAACAACATAATATACTCCTTGCACTAATGGCTGCAGAGTATTTCAGCGAAAAAAAAAACAAAAGACTTAAGCAACAAACTTGACGCGTAATTACAAATACGAGCTGCGCATTTTGTTATAAACATTTTGTTAAATAATTCAAAGCAAAAGAGCAGAAAATAAATGACAAAAAAAAGTTAACACAAATAAAACCAAAATCATATATATATATATATTTATGTCTATTGTGACTTTAGTGGCGTTCCAAGAGGGAGTGGAGTTATGAGCAAAAACTTAAGTTCGTCGACGAGAATTTGGCCGGTGAACAAACTTTTACAATTAGCAAGCAGCAGCAGAGTGAAATTTTTTGGTCCAAAGCAAAATCTTGAGTACAATAAATCAAGTTATCAGTCATAAGTGGCGTTTGAAGTTGACGCCAAAGTGGACGCTACAAATAAAATTCGGACAGTAGAAGCCTCCTCTAAATGCCTCCGCATTTAATTAGCCATTTTCACACATTTCACTTTCAACAAGCTGCCGAAAAAAAACGAAAGATAATAGCTGCATGTTACTTTATGCAAACAAACAATCTGGGGTTTCTCCTAATCTATCTCTGGCGCTCTTGCAAGAGATCTTCATCTTTATAGATATACCATATATATATATACTATCACGGCTTTCTTCCATAAAACGCAAAAAAGCCATTAGCGGTCGGCAAGTGGTTTGGTATTCAACGCGTAGGTTGATTGACCAAACTATTTCGACTAACAAGATTTTCTTTCGCCGTAGTACCTGGTACCAAATGGGTCTTGTCAATCTTAAGTAGCCTTAACTTTTGGCGTAATATATGCTCGCTTTCGCAAATAACACTAAAATGCTGAAAACTTTTAGACGAATTTTCCCACAAACGCTAAATGTCTCTAAATAATTGGTCAAAGTCAATTTAATATTTTTTCACTGTCGACAGCATGCAAAGTTGATTAAACTTGATTGATGCAAAAACTCAAGTATTTGAGCCACAGCTGAGATGATTTTAAACGAACCATGACGACTACTATATACACTCTAGCATACCATTTGCAATTATTTCAGCTTTGTGAGAAACTCTTAGCAATGTTACTCGCAATTAAAATATTTCCAGAGACTTTCTGCATTGGTGTACCGCATTCATTGGCAAATTTTGATGGAAAGAAAGAAAAACCTACTAAAGCTTTTAGATATCATCAGGGCACTTATACGTTCCTGAACTATGCAAACCCACATTTAATTCTAGAAATATTGGTCAAGCACTATTTATGCTTTTATATATTTATATCTAGCTTGTATCTTCAACAACAAAATCCCCTCAACTATATCAAAAATATTTATTTTAAAACCAGACCTCGATAGCTTAAGCATGTAAGTTGATGCTCTTAGAGCAAAATGAATAAGATTACAAACAACCAATTTCAAGTTCAATGAGAAGTTTCAGAAATGCATAAACCCATCGGTGAAATTTTTGAAATTGACTTTGTACAGTAAACTCTTAGCACATGGGTCATCTGGCGATGGTGGTGAACTCACCCAAACAGATAGGAGTTCATAACAGCATACTCCCTCTCACTCTTTCTCAATCTTCTCTCTTTCAACATACCAATTTGATGACATGATAAAATTAATAAAATCTAACCTTATAATTTTTTTATTCAAAGTATTAAATTAAAATTGTTATTCGCGTAATTTGAAAATTCCATCCTTAAGTGACGTTTGCTCCCAAAATCTTTTTCAGTAAAAATCTAAAACCAATGCGTAGTAATCCATTTTTTGGTGATTTATAAGGACCATTTTCAATGATATATAATATATAACTTTGTATTTTTAATATGTACTTAAACCTTGTACATAGAATATGTTAAATAATTTCAACTTATAATCCGTAGACATCGGTCACAAAATAAGGACTTTACCATGTACCATGTTTCCAAGCCGAAAATTTACATATGAAAAGGTCTCAAATATCTAGATCCTATACGTCAGTATAGATCCCAAAGATGGTAAGAGCTAGAGCAGCCAATTTCGGCAAAAGAAACTTATCCTACGGTATGTTACTTTATTTTAGTTTTATAGCTATATGGTCAGCTTCCTTTGGCATAATTTTAAAGTTGAAAAAAAAGTTATTACGTATTTGGTCAAATCAAGGCAATTCGTCTTTCATCTAAATAAGTTGGAATGGTCAATATACAATAGCTTTCATATGGCAAATCGGTAAAAACTAGTAGTCACAACATTCGTTTTTTTAATTTTTCAATATATTTTGACTAAATTTTCTACTCTCAAGATTGTTAGTTTTTTTGGTACTAAACCACGTTTGATAAAAATCAGTTGACTTAAGAGCACTACATGCAACTGCACCAGCGAAGTTCATCTTTTAGACTTTATGGATGCTTCATTAAACATTAAAACACATACCAGTGAGTGCCAAATTTTCAAAAGATATATAATTTAGGCTGACTATTTCTTTTACAGGAAAATTATATAAGACATTGCAAAGTCATGCATTCAAGACCTTGACTTAAACCATTTTTTTGAGTTTATCTGTCAATTTGCATCCATTGAATTTCTATTACTAGAAAATATTGACAATTGAACATTTGGCGGACTTAACAAAAAAAAAATGTATTAATATTTTGCGCGACAAATTTAATATATATATTCTTTTTAAGGCTTCGAAATGTTGAAATACTTTATTAATATATTTTTTTAGATAATTTGTGAAGCCATAATTTTTGAAGAGCTGCCATTATCGAAATCGAATCATTCAACATATAATAAAATATGAAAAAAAAAGATGACACAGAGACTGTAAGTCTTCAGCAACAAATACTTGAGGATTATATGCGGAATATTCTGACCGAACAGAATATCCGATGCAGAGTTTCAGAGTTACACTTCCAAATAGGGAAGAAAAAATTGACTTGGATAGCGCATGCTCTCAGAAGAAACCCAAGCAGTATTGTCAGGATGGCACTCAACTGGAATCCCCAAGGCAGCAGACGGACCTTAGGCAACCTGGAGAAGATCCATCCTCCCAGAAGGCTCAGTCGAACACAACATGGGACAGAGCTAAACAGACGGCGCTCTAGTAGTGGGCCTCCAGTTCCCAAGCGAAATAACAAAGAACAAAAAAAAATCCGAAAAAAAATTCATCTTAGAATTTTGTAAAATTCAAGACAAAATCGGTATATCTCATTTTGCCTATTAAAATACTGTCCAAAACTTAGACTTTAACAAATTCTTTGTCTCTTTGTTGTCGTTCAAAGAGATTTCAATATTTTGTAATTTGTGATACTTTTAAAAAAATATAAATCGATTATGAAATTATCTCTTCTTTGTCGGCAACTTTAATTACAAGACGAATATATAAAATGACAAATAATTTATATCTGTTAAGATTTACTGAAGATTTTAATTGTATTTATACTTCTCATATTTGATACTTCGCAATTGATTAAACAATTTGAACTTACCTGAAAGTAAAAAAAAAAACAAAAAAAAACATATTTAATTTATTAATTAATACGAACAAACACATGTATACAATAAAAGCAATTGTGAAATCCGTTAATAAGGCGCTTAAAAACAAATATCATTATTTATACAGCTATATTTAAAAATAATAAAAACAATATCGAGACTATTGTGTGACAAAATGGCTAAAGAGCTTAGATGGGCATATTTTTAGAAATATACATATGTTTTTTGCAAACTTTTTACGTTGCCTTTAAGTCTTACATTTTCCACACTTAAAAGCTTTAAACATTTTTCACAGCAAAAAAATTTAAACTAAACTTTAATTATCGTAAAAGTTTTATTGCAAAACTACGCATAATGCTGGGAAACTGCTATGTCTTAAATGCGACCAAAATTTTTTAATTTTCATCTCATAAAGATTTGGCTGCCATAAAAAAAAAACCATTCTCAAACAAAAGCCTTTTAAGTAAACACATCAACTAAGTGGATGTAAGTTGAGTGGAAAATTTCACTTTCTGGCGAAAGCATTTATAAAACGCACAGACAGATGAATGATTTATCGAATAGTTTTGTTTTCCGATCGATTAAATGCATTAGCCAAATTTTGCATGCACAACAAATTGAATGCAGTTTGTGTGGCCAACAGATTAAAGCTGTGTTCAATCAACTGCTTAAAAAATTAAAAGCTAAAAAACCTATTCAAAACTGAGATAAGATAAAGATGTAAATTTCGTGAAAAAAGCCAACGACCAGACGAGATGAAAAGACGTTGTTGCATCAAGCGTGTTAGCCATCCGATCAAACTACTGCAAATCATAAATAAACGCTTTTCAACCAGACAAATACAAAGCAGTTATTATCCACTTAATCAACGCAGATGAAATGTTAATTATGTTGTTTTCGGCATAAAAAATAAAACATTAACGTACAACAACATAAGCAACATTTATTGCTAATGACAGCAATGAACTTTGTTGTTAGACGTTAATATGCAAAGCTGGAGATATACGATTCGTTTTAAAAGCAACTTTTACGCTTGATTAAAAAAAAATAGCAAAAATTTACAAATCTTTCGGAACAAATAAATCGGACGATTTTTTACCATATAAGCAACAACAACTCTTGCTTTTCCTCTAACATTTTACTTACGATCATCTAGCTTTATGAAACTGTTTAAAGTAAAACAATAAATATTACAAAATACTTTATACTCCAAAATTAAAAGCCAACAAATATCATATAAATTTGCTACTCACATTATGGGACAAAACGCTGCAACGCTTTAGCTCAACGGCAAGAAATTTTCTTGCGTTAAGACACAATTCTAGTACTGAGCTTAATTAATTAAGGGGATATGATTCCTGCTAAATCATCTCATTCATACCACAGCATCCAACTCGATAAAAAACTTTACGGAACTTGCCTACATAAAATTATTACCAGGCAGATGAAGCTTAAATTCCCATTAACTATGCAGTCATCCTTCCAAAGGCGCATCATTGAGACATCTTCATTAATAGCTGTTCGAAGAGAACCGGGACCGACATTTCCATCAGCTGTGTTCTTAAATAATAGAGATTTACTTAGGCAAATTGCGTCTATTTGCTAACTATGCGAGTGCTAGGCAAATGCACCAGTGCTGCAGGCTAGAATCAAGCCAACGGCCTGAGGGATTAGAAGCAAGTCACCTCTAAGCAAACCAGACCCATGCAGTTGGAATCAAATCACATAATATATGCGGATTGAGGATGTTGGAAGCACGAAAGCTTCGTTCTAAAACGTATTTTGGAAATGGAAGCAAGCCTAAATATATCATAATTTGGAACTATGTAATTATATAGGGTGAACTATATTAAATTTTGAGCGAAATTAGCAAATTAGCTTATAAGTTTTTGTTGTTTCAACTTGATTTTGAACGTTACTTTGTTAGATTTAATACATTAATTCGGTAGAAATCTCCGTTTAATCTTAACTGTCTCAAATGAATTAAATTCGTGTTATTGTCATTTAAAGTTCTCTAGTA
This sequence comes from Chymomyza procnemis, assembly GCA_035046065.1. Taxonomy (NCBI): domain Eukaryota; kingdom Metazoa; phylum Arthropoda; class Insecta; order Diptera; family Drosophilidae; genus Chymomyza; species Chymomyza procnemis. The sequence goes on along the minus strand of JAWNOJ010000013.1, from coordinate 26,175,902 downwards.
CTGGATATTGATTTTTTTTGTGGATTGGTTGGCAAGACATTTATTTGTCTTTAATCGCTTTCCAAAGAAACGGCGCAATATTTTGGAAGATAAGGTAAATAATCGTTTTTGCAAATATGCACCGATTGTATAGGTGGCTGTATGGCATGTGACAGCAAAAATTGTCCAATAAATTGCTTTTGAAATTACTTTATGTGCCCAGGATGCGATAGTTTTGCTTTTGAAAATATTCCACAACATTAACTTCATTTAACTGCAACCGAAAAGTGTCATTTTTTTAAATAAAGTTCGACAAATAAGCCTGAAGTATATTTTTTTCAAAACAATCCATTCAAAATATTCGCTAGTATTTATTTTTCTCACAGTTTTGTGCCAGTTATCAACAGAGTTCAAATCACGAATGTTTGCTTTAGCCCCAAAATGGCGACTTCGACACAATTTCCATTATCTTGCACTTTTCAATTTTTTGCAATATATTACAGCAGACACACACTCACATACTCACACACGCTTTGTGGACTTACAACAAAACATATTGTGCGTGTGTGTGTGTGTGCCAAATTGTGTCTATAAGCCAAAATGACCTCGAAATTCAAACGAATCTAATCATCCAAAACACATTCGAAATACATAAAATAGAGCAAAAGCTCACACTGAAATATGCCTTCTCTACTTAAAATATATTTTTAATGATTTTTTTTTTTCATTATTATTTTATGGGGCGGTCATAACGAACAATACTCCCCGAATGCGCAAATGCGGGCAAATGCAGGTGCTTAAGCACGGCTCCGGCGCTCCAGCCTAGCCCCTAAAAACAGGTCCCATTGCGGCGTTTGAAAAATCGACTTTTGTGCAAATTTCAATGTAAATCGCATTAGGAAAAAACAACAACATCATAATAACAATAACCAACTTTGAGTTCGTATTTAGCACGCTACAAATGAAAAATGCAACAATTTCCTAATACTGAAGGTAGCTAGCGGCTGAAAAAAAAGTTATAATAATATATAACTTAATTATTTCTTATCTCCACTTTGAATTGGAATGGAAGTTGGTCTGAAGTTGCTGATTAGCGATCTTAACGAAGAGTCAAAGCCCTGAGGTAGGGTTCCACTATATGTTACAGCGTTTAAGATAATAATCCATATGCCTGCCAGCTTTCAACAGCCTAAAGAACTATCATACTTACAGCAAGATCCTAAGAATCGGACACTTAATTTTATAAAATTCGGCATCAATATGGCAGTTTAAGACCATTGTATACCCTAAGCGCATTCCTCAATGTAATGCAGCAATTTCATTTAGAAACGTTAATCTAGATGGCCTCTCTTCCGTAAGATCTATTCAATATATAAACCTTCAATTCAAAGCCATCTTGAGCGGCCTCTATGAGCATCATTCACCAATTCTATATTATTAACCCCATTTTTGGTTCAATGGCATTGCTTTTTCTTTTTTTTGTTCTAATATTATGTTTAAAATAACCATTAAGGATTATACGGTTCTATGTGAGTTATAATTAACCTATTTTTAAAATAATTTATCTTGCTTTCTCTCATCGTCGTAATCTTGGTTAATATTGTTAAAAAGTCACTAACTGAAGAAGTCAAATTTATTACTAAAGTTTTTCATTTAAAAAAAATTCTTAAAATTAGACTTTTTAACTACAAATAAATTGTAAGACTATTTAAATACGTGAAAAATGGTTAAAACCCAAAGTATCTAAGTAGGATTTTGACACAATAGCCTCAATTCGATTAACTAGTTTTAAAAAAGAATTCCTTTTTTTCTCACAGTGTAAAAAAATGGGAATTTATTTCTTTTTTTGGGGCACAATTGACATACAGGTTACGGTGCAACGCTCCCTAACAATATTTATAATGGTTCCTCATTCTCTAATTTATCAGCTATGCAAAAATATAGATCTATGTTCGCTTATTTTGCAAATGGTGCAGTTTTTATTTATTTGCAAAATTGCAAATCACAATTATACAAAATATCGATATCTTATTATGTCGTAATTGGAAATTTTTTTAATTACTTAAAAATTCAAAACAGGATTGTTTATAACGCTTCAAATCTGTTAAGGTGTGGACACAGATTTCGCATAGACAAACAAATCTAGTAAACAAAATGTGATTCCCACTTCTTAAGAAAATATAATTGATTTGTATCAGCGAAACCAAAAGCATTTGTAATAATAGTAAATAGAAGAAAACGGGCTTACGATAGCTGCGTACAATTGTAAACTGTACTAAGAAAAATAGTATTACGCAAAAGTAATGTTGCAATTAAAGTTATACTCAAAATAAAGAGCAAATGGGTGTAATGGGTCTCTATAAAAACTGGTTTTTTTTCTTCTACTGAAGCATAAATATTTATTGTAGACTGCAAATTATTCATAGAATTCTTAGCTACCTGTTTCGGAATTTCGATTTCAAAACCTGGTCATAGACTTGGATACTTGTTGCACACACACATATATATATATATATATATATATATATATATATATATATATATATATATATATATATATATATATATATATATATATATATATATATATATATATATATATAAACATATAGCTATATTCATGCAGACTACATACCAAAGCAATAGTTTATTGCAAAATATAATTAGAATAATAACTAAGAGGGAACTGTGAACCAGCTGAAGAAACTAGTACTGAACTAGTAAACTAATGAACAGAATCAGTAAAGTTATAACTGCAAAAAAAATTGCTTAGCATTCGCTAAACATTTTTTTATCTTAAAACTTCTTCCAAGATAATATTACAGTCGATACTACAACAATAATTCTTTGCAATTAAATCAATTATATAGCTTTAATACTTCTAAAAACGAAAGCTACGCAGACTTATTAATTAAACTTAATAAATGAAATCCAATTGAATCCTTTTGACTCTGACGTCATCGCTCCAAAGTCGCAGCACGCAGAGATCTCCATGGTTGTTCGCAGCGAACAAGAAGCCACAGTTTTCAGCCCTATCCAAACAGTGGTGTCTTTAACTAATATAAAAAATAACGGTTTTAAAGTCGGTTTCTATTCTAATAACTTATTAAAAAGGAGTTTCCACTAAGGATCGTACTGATCTATGTGAGACCCCCTGAGGCCTACCGGCTTAACCTAATCTAATAAAGAGTTTTATTATATTAAACGCTACAGTATATAGTCAACCGATTTTAAACTCAATTGGCATTTGCTGAGAAATGATTTTTACAAGATTTGATGATTCCTACAAGATTAGATCTAGTTGCTCGTGGAGCACAAACAGACAGATTCGACTTAAGATAATTTTGCAGGTCACTGAATATTCCTGCTAGGTGCTACATTTTATGCCCAAACTTCATATACCCTCTGCGTTCAGGGCGTACAAATGTATTTCCCAAAGATAGTAACAGTTATTAACGTAGTAAGTCTTGGATATGCGACACAAATTTCTAGTGCTTTGACTAGTTCAGTAGTCGTATTGCTTACCACACCTACTTCCTTAACAAATACCAAGTAATTCTTTGGGAAAAATGCGGTTTATGTAATTCCGACAACTAATAGTTTCTGCCACATAGACATAGACATCGGGTAGCAAATTATGCACCTTGTGAGCTTACTGCATGGAGTCGAACCACATATAGACAGGTTTGATATATATATATAACTACGCATATGTATTATATATTCTGTTTATGTACAATTGTATCTAGATAGTTCAATCTCTGAAAGTAAATGGTGCTTTGTTACAACAAAGCCTTGGAATATCTAGAAATAACTGCTGACTGAAGCAGGCGACTTGCGTAGGTTCAACAAAGAATCTATTCAAAGAGTATAACAGCCAACCTTAATTAATATATTTTTTTTATAGACATAAAATTGAATTTCTTGACATAAGTTCGAGAATTTATTTCACCAGTGGCACAGTATAAAAGTGATAGTACTTCAAATGATTTTTTTAGTTTAAGAAAACATCCGAGACTAACTAAAGTTACCTAAAAAAGTATGTGGTGACTAGAGAAGTTGAACGCCGAGATATGCGAGATGGTATGAGTCAGAGCCATAAGCTTTTCGGCAAAAAATTCTAGATCTAGAGTAGATCTAGATCTTCCCTTTTTTAATTGCATAACAGAAGATTCAAGAAGATGCCCATGGCATGTCCACATCTTTCCTAATAGATAATTATTATAAAAAAAATATAGAATCGACTTGAATTTAAACAATTGAATTTAAAGGCTCTTTCTCTACCTCACGGTTAAACATTTGAAAATGGTTCAAAAATTATGAACAAATAGTTGCATAAGGATGCATGAGGATTAGCGTTCAAAGGAGGCAGTCGAAAATCTAAAAGTTTGCAAAAATATTTTACCTTTGATTGTCTACTCTACCGCTAGTTTTTACAAAATTCTGAGATTAATTTCCAGTACCATGCCTAAGAGAGAATTATTTTCTTGTATAATTCACTATTGCGATAATCTTGCATAACTTAGTTAATTCATTTAGAGTAAAATGATGAAAAACAAAACAAAAAATTTTAAACTTAATGGTATAGATGGATATTCTATAATATTAAATCATAGTTAAGTCTTGAGCAAAATAGACACAGAAAGTAAATGCCAAAGACGTAATATGCTCTCCAATAACTTAAAAGCTTGTTCGGTAATATGCGACAACATAGCGATATATGGCAAATACTCAGTCTTTAAGGTGACATAATAATTTGTAAAACAAAATGATGTCCATGTCAAATTGACCTTTACTTGCCTGCGTCGCAATTGCACAAATCCTTCAAAACTATTTAACGCGTTGGCAACTTTTCACAAAATTTTCCAATATCTAAAGTTTCTCTACTTCCCTAAAAAATATTTCAGATCTAGTCAAGTTCAACATAGATTCTTGATTTTTCAACTTTGTCAGAAATCGAGCTAAAAGCACTTAAAATGTTCCAGTTTTTTTATCATGCAACCAAAAGCCTATAAAATAAATCCGTTGGGTCTCAAACTTATAGTTACCTCCGGGATATTTTAAGGTGATACTATTCAAAGAAAATGCTTCCTACAGCCTAACCAATGGTCGGTCGTCCGTCCACATACGCTCGAACGAATGCTGTAGCGACTTAAGCACTAGACGAAGTAGTTTTGGCCTGGCCAATAATGTTGATGAACTTGTTTGTCGCCTTAGGAGAGCATGAAAAGTGAATGGCAAGGGGATTCGAGGCGACCGGGTGTTCGGGCAGTCGCGGTTGAAGCCGCAAATAACAGCTTTAACAATTTGGTTAAAGTTTAATAAACTTTATGAAATGTTGTCTTGAGTGGGAAATGCAGTCACCGCCTGCAACGTCATGGCAACGACACTCCAATGACGACGGCGATAAAGACTATGATGAGGACGACGACGCGAACGGGCATGGCGTCAGTTAAAGGCGGCATCTGGATTTGCACTTGGAGCTACCCAACTGTTTTCATTTGCCTTTTGGCTATGTAAACGCAATAGGAAACTCAAGCAAAGCTATGCACTTCAGGAAGCCTTTATGTTTCAGTTGGAAAGTTGTGATGTTTAAGTAAAGCCAACATATTTGAGCAATTTTTGAAGTTTAAAATCTGATGTGTTTTTTTGGAAATATAATAGCAAAGGCAAATTTTCTATGGCGGGTTTTTTCATAATGTTGTCTCGCATCGAAATGCTACAAAATTTTCAACAATTTTCGATTATAAAAATCACAACAATGGGGTTACACAGTTTTTTATCATTTGCAGAATTGCGTTGAGAAATAATATTTTTGCAATTCTTTTTGAAAAAACAAGTCATTTTAAGCATTGACATTTAACGAAACTTTGCGATTTGTTATCGATCAAAGTTCAAGAATTCATGAACTTATTTATCTATTTCGATTATTAAAGATTTTTCAAGTAAACTTCTTGTTTTTTATTGTAAAAATGTTTATGATATGCTAACAATGATAATAATAGAGCATCATGTTTAAGATTTGCAAGATGAGGAATTGGAAAAAATTTTATTTGCTTAACTTATTTCGATTAAATTGTTGTGACAGTTGGTGTTAGATTTCTTGTTTCTGCCAATTTTAGAGTTGACGTTCGTTAGGACGCGGAGAACGGTGGAATACCATTTCAAATTTTTTTATAACGCTTAGAGATTCCTAAAAAAGTATTAATGTATGACTTGACTACAATTTATCATAGTTATAAATTAAGAGACAGGGCAAAATTTTCAACCTTTTGTGAACAGTCTAAATATAGTCGCAATATAGTCCAACGACTTGAATAATAATTTGTAGTCGAATGCCCCGTACCTAGTGCTCGTTAAACTAATATTAAGATTAGTACTAGGCTTAATTTATTAACAAACAAAATTATATGATAAGGGTCGCCAAAGAAGTTTATAAATACACATCCGTATGTCCGTCAATATTACTACATAGATTTCAGAGCTGGAAAAAGCAAGCGCAACCATCATTTCGAAAAAAAAACTTCTTATCTGACGTTATGCAGTTTATTTTAGTTTTTAAAATATCGGAAACAAAAGTTATAGTTGTAGAGGCGTTTAGCACCAATTTAAATAAAATCATAAAGCTTGTGATCATAATAAATCGGTTGCTTGAATTAAGATATTAAAACTAAATTCGGTAAAAAAGACTTTTTTTGTTCCCAAGCACTAAATCAAAATTTATCAAAATCGGTACATCGCTCTCATAAAAGTCCGCCAAAATTTTTGGTAATAAATTCGTTTTGGATATTAACTTATAAAAGTATTTTAGTTTTAGTTAGTTTGCACAAAATCGCTTGACAATATAGTAGAGTTTCATATGGGCAAATGGATCAAAATAGTTTTATCATCAAATTCTTCTTTCGTTATTTTTTTTTGCACGTATTATGGCCAAATTTGTCACTTTGACTATATAGCTCCCATGGGACAAATCAGTAAGAAGAATAGTTTTGTTTTTACAAAATTTGTTCTCTATGTTAAAGGTTTTTGTGATACTAAGATTGATCAAAATCGGTAAACTATGTTATATAGCTCCAATAGTGCAATTCTGCCAAAAAAAAAAAAACCGTGATAAATTAATTCATCTTTTTGGTTTTTTAACTTATAAAATTAAATCCAGACTGTGAGTATTTAAGTGTTCACAATCAACGCGCCGAAGTTGATCAAAATCGGCCGACTGTATCACATAGGGTTATTCGGCAAAATAATCGTTTCAAAAAATACGATTTTGGCACAAAATTCGTTTAGCAAATGCCTACAAATACGGTTTACAAAAGTATTTCGGCTTTTCGCAGAATTTGATCCAAAGAGGTTGCTATATGATAATAGCTTTTATTGCGGAAAATTTGAAAAAACATCGACTTTTTAAGAAAATTTTATGTAGTTGATTCAAAATTGAATATATTAAGACCAAATTCGTCACTCTAAAGCTTTTTGTCTGTCATGGTGCTAAACAAGTTTTGTTTAAAATCCGTTGAATCGGTCAAAAATTGATTTCAGGCTTAAGAAATAGCAATATAACTGATTATTTGGGTTTTACTTATGCCAATTTTATCTTATTAAGGAAGTTATAATTGAGAGCAGACGCTGCATTGGACTGGAATAAGACGAGCTGAAGACATTGTCCACCTCACTACCAACAGAGACAAGTACTACAACTTGCAATACATGACTTAATTTATTTAATAAAAAAAAATTTTAATTTCGATACTTTATTATTATAAATTTCGTTTGATCGCTTACATCTTGTATAGGATCGCAAATTAAAAAGAAATATATTTTCTATTCTGGGACACAGCTTGAAATATTTGAATATATATCAAAGTGAAAAAGTTTTTACATGCATTATTATTATTAATGATAAATATAAACAATTTTTGCAGAAATTTATTTTATGTCTATAAATCATTGACTTAATTATTGACTGAAATAACACCATATTTTTTTTTTCAATTTACGCCATCAATCCACATAAGCTAGTAGTAACCATTCGCACATCTATGCACATAACTAGTAAAATTGATTGGTTAATCAAATTATCGATAGTCAATCGATAGATACCGTTAGCAATTAATAAAAAGATGCAGTGCTGTAATTTCAGGTGGATTGACCACTCCTGGCAACCTACAATGCTAGTTGCCAATCGAACTGAAAGAGTGAAAGTCACCCAAACTAGAAGAAACTATTGAGAACTGGTCTGAATTGCATAATTACATATCGAAAACTAGGTATTTATGAACAAACTGTACTTTTCTTAGCAGAAATTCTCGCTGTGCATTTTGTATATACAAAGTTTACTGACTAATTGGAAGCACAGTTGTATTAGAGTAAACTGAAAGAGCAGTTCCAGTTTCAGTATTATGGATAACATTATTGCGAATATTTGCTTAGAATGTTCTCGAACGCTTTCTTGCAGAAGAGAGTGGATAAGCCTTAATGAATCATATGAAAATCCTGAAGCAAAATGAATTGATAGGCGCATAATTAACAGCCCCAGTAGCCGCATGATGGAAACAGAAAAAAAAAGAGAAAATGGCCTACTAAGTGCTTCAAGCCAAGACTTGTGGCAACAACTCCAACAACTCCAACAACTTTGGTTGCAAGTTAAGAAGTAACAAGAATTTTAAGGCGTGTTGGGTGTGAGTGTGTGTGGTTTTTTCAATAGATTTTTGTCTATTTTAACCATTATTCAGCAGCAAGCCACTTTAATGGCTATTTCGCTATGAACACGACGGCGTCTTGACCAAAACTTGCCAACTTAATGGTTTTGATCGCGAGTCTAGCTTTTATTCTCTCTCAGAGACTTGCCTTTCATAAACATAATATTATTGTTTTTTTTTTTTGCATTGCTTAAAGATCATTAGTGGGCTTGGTGTCGGATTGACTCAGATCGTGTACCGCTAGGCGCAAGTTCGAATAATATATGTATTTCGATTTAACGCAGCTTTTCGAAGTACCACAATGGTAGCTGTAAATAAAACCGGACTTATGGAAATGGGTCGGAACGTAAATCAATCAATGTTTAATGCTGATGAAATGCTTGTACATTTATTAAGTTATTAAAAAACTTCATTTAAGTTCACTTTCCAAAATTCGGTATTTGCCCGAGCTGGGCAGCTGTTCGACCTGTTATCGTTTTGAACGAATTCTTTCATTGTGATAGATTTCTGTTTTTCTAGATAAATTGACCTTAACTTAAGCATATGAGCAAAAATCATTATAGACTAATAAGTAGGTGAATTTATGCTTGTTTCTTTCGTTGCACATTTTATCAAGTTCCAAATCAATTTATGACAAGACTTGACTGAAGATTCTTTTGAATACCTCTAAGACGCACTTGCTTTTTATGTTTTTAAAATTGCTTTGTTTTATTGTTCTTATTTTTTTAGTTTTTGATAATTATTAAAATCAATTAAAACTGCAAATTATCGTTTAAGTCTATTTTAATTTGAATAGATCTCAAAACCTTAAGATCGAGCCCAAAATATTAAGTTAAGAATATGAAGAATTTAAGTTCCGAATAAAATTAGTGCAGCTATTGTCAATTATTTATTTTAAAGTCGCCAAAGATTAAAACCAATTGAACCTGCTTTTTAAGCTTCTAAAGTTGAAGCACTGTTTTTTTAAGTTTTGATATATTCTGTTTAAAAATTTTAATAAGCAATTTGCAAATAATCGATTAACTCGCTATTAATTATTTTTTTTTAGGAATAGATCAAAAAAATCGATTCACAAGAACTTAAGAAATATGTAATAATAATATAAAAAATATAGGAGAGAAAATTAAGAGTTAAGTTCTAAATAAAATTAATGCAACAATAATTCCCAATGTATTTTAGGAATTTTAAGACGAAAAGCAATTTTATTTGTTTTTTATATGCCTGAAGTTTTGATTTTGTTTTAATTTGAAGATATTTTGTTAATTATTCAATTTAGGTCAATTTGTAAATAATCGATAAGGTCGCTTTTGATTATATTTTTTAAGGAATAAATTATAAAGAATCGATTTGCAAAAAACAAACATCGAGTTGAAAAAAGTAAAGAATATAAGGTGGTTAAGTTCCAAGACGTAAAATAAATTACACTTGTTTTATGTTTTGATTTATATTTGTTAAATATATCGATCACGATCAATTACGTCAATTTAAATTATTATTTTAGTTTTTGGGAATATATCGAAAAAATCGATACTCAAAAACTGAAGATTCAGCTCCAAAAAAATTTAGAAAAAGTGAAAAGTTGAAATATAACAAGTAAAATAAATAAGTCTTGCTTTTTTTCTAAGTTTTGTTAGTTCTATAATTTAAGTAAAAATTAAGTTTCTAACTCCATTTTAATTATAATTATTTTTGTTATGAATAGATCGAAAAAAACGGTTCTCAAAACTGAGTTTCGTGCATCGAAAAATTTAGCAAAGAAGTTAAAAATATAAAATTTTTATTTTATTTTATTTACAAAAAGTAAAATTTATCGACTTGCTTTAGGTGTTTCTAAATTTTTGGTATTAACTAATTTTAAAGTTTGGAAGCATTTTATTCAATAGAAGTAAATCTGCATAGAACCGACTAAGTCGATTTTATTTATTATAATTTTTTTACATATTTTTGGGCTTTCCTAAAATAAATCGATATAATCGGTTCTTAAAAATGAAGGAAGGAGTTTAAGTTCTAAATAAATGAATGAACTATAATTGACGACTTCAAACAAATTAACTGAAAATTTTTTTTTTGTTGTTTTCTGAGTTTTGATTTTTTCAGGAATAAAAAATATATACTCATAATTTATGTATTATTCAATTTAAGTTAATTTGGTAAAAATTAACACAGTGCCGTTTATATGCGAGATAGTTTTTAGAATTATTACAAAATAACTATTCGCAAAAACATTAAGATTCTTTTGCTGCTTGATCTTAAATGTTAGCAAGAAAAATAGGGGACCAGGAGATCTGATAACATACATGGGTTGGGCTTACAAGCGATTTAATATTTTTAAGTTGTAATATCTTATAACAAAATAAAATATATGGCTGAACATAAAAGAAGTTGATGCAGATATTTACAGAGCTCAGAAGTAGAGAGAGAGAGAGAGAGAGAAGTAGATTTTTAATACTTGTACTATTTAATTTTCTTAATATTTTGGATTACTTTCTTCTTAGATGCTTGCCAAAGCATGCTTGGGCACCAATTCAATATGCTGCTTATCCATTGTTTAAAGAGTATAAAAAAAAGACGCTTAATAAATGCGCTAAATTGAGAACAAGCCAATGGAAGGACGGACAAACAAATCCAAAGAACAAAGAGAGAAAAACAATTTACAGGTAAGTCGATGCAAAAAACACACCTCAAAACAAAGTTAAAAACAAAAACAATCTAATAAAGTGGCAAAAGTTCAATGCTCGCAAATCGGATTAAGCAAAGAAATTAAATAATACTACCTGCTGACGTTTCCCCCCAGTGTTGGAAAATTAAAGGAAGGAAATAAAATAATTTCTAAACTTAGTTTAAACTCTGTAAACTGTTGGTACTTGCTGTAGGAAATAATACTTCTCGCTATGCAAAACATTTAATTGAACAAAAGTCAAGTCAAGCAGGCTGCATGCATATTATAAGCAGGAAGCATCTAATTCCCTAGAATTATGCCATCTTATATTCACTTACCGTAAGCTCAGCGTATACGCTTTTAATCCAAACTGTGTGTATATCCAAGAGATACGAATATAAATTGAAAATGTTGCAAGTTTCTGTTAAAATTTTGGAATCAAGTAAGTAAAAACACCTGTGCACTCTTTATAAACAAAACAGCTGGTCCTGCTTAAATTTTTTTTGTAAATCTTTTGCAGTTTATCTTTTGTGTCATTAGTTTTTATAAACTTAAAATACACTCGCAATTTTTAAAAACAAAATAATTTATTTATCTAAACTGGAATAAAATTAAAATATTGAAAGCACAACGTTTTGAATTTTAAGCGCTCGCGCAGGCGTTTCCACCAAAAACCGTCGATTGTAAGCGCGACAAGCGAAATGCGATGCGAACGCGTCGAAGCTCAAGACTCGATTGAAACTTGTCTAAGTGCTGGCCGCCAACGAGAGCAACAGTTTGTTCAAAAGCTCAAATTACACTCAGCAGAGACTTGTTTCCGAACTTGTTGGTGCGAGCTTTTTGGAATTTGTTGGTAAAACAAAACAACTGCAGAAAGCAACCAAATGGTTGCGACAATGTTTGCTTACTGCTCTCACTTGTAGCTAGCCAAATGTTGCAGTGACGTCACAAAATTACGGCAAACACATAAAGTGTTTTCTTGAAGTGTAAGCAAAGTTTTTAATTAACAAAATACCTGTAGGCTCGATAGTTGTGAAGAAGTGACTTTTAATTTGTTTTGATCTGAACAATTATCTGATTTATTAACAAAAAACTTAAGCAATAAAATTATGCCCTTACTAATAATTAGACCACTTTTTTACTTTGACTTTACCATTACAACCGAAGTGACTCTTGGCAGGCGTCTCTGCTTTGCACGCGCCTTCTCTAGTTGGCCACTTTAAGAGAAGATAGGTCCTCTACTTTTATCTTGCCATCGGAACTTTTGTCGTACCCTTCGTCTTCCTTTGTCGGCTTTCGCATCGAAAACCTTCTTTGGAGCGTCTTCGTCCAAATCATCATATGTATTATACAGTGTAGACGTTAGTTTTGTCGGTCAAGAGATGTCTCTGCTACACATCTAGCTGTCGCGACGAGGAGGAGGAGGAAACGGTCGCCCACCTCCTCTGTACATGCCCAGCCCTTTGTAAGGCTAGGAAACAAATCCTCGGCGCTTACTTTTTCGCGGATCTATCAGATCTTGCTAGTAAGGCCCAGGGACATAGTGCGGTTCGTACGAGTCACTGGATGGGCTCATGATGCGGTTGCAGACCAGGAGTGATTGGGAGAGAAGCCTTGAGGCATAAAATGGGCCGTGCTCGGCCTAAGTGTGCCAAGGGGATATTCCCTTTGGCAACCGCTCTAACCTAACCTAACCATCTACCATGGTAACACCGGTTGGCTTAAATTCCAAACTGATATTGGCGTCGGTGTACACAACGGTGTCATAGTACGTGAATTTATTGACAACTTTTAAAATATAGCCGCCCACTATAACATGGGTGCCTACACGCCGTGCATCCCTGCTTGTAGACAGCATTTGGACTTGCCGCTGTAACCCATCCAAGACCCACTTTCGCTGACTCCTTTTCGATTGCAGAAAACGCAGCGATATCAATATTATCGCCAGATGCAAGGAGCTGGACAGTTTTATACAAAATAAGGGCACTATTTTTGTTATTTGTTGTACACCGGCCTTCCGCAGTACCTCTTCCGTTATGAAATTGAAAAGATCGCACGATATGGGGTCGCCTTCTCTGAAACACTTGAATAGCTTGATAGAGCTAATTGTGGTGCTCAGTGTTATTCTGCAAAGTCGAATCAATTTCGCAGGAATACCGAACTCAGAAATCGTTGCAGCTTTATAATCGACGAAAAGATGATGTGCGTCGATTAGTTTCTCAAGTGTCTTCTCCAGGATTTGGCGCAGTGTGTAGACATAGTCTATGGTGGATTCAGCAGGTATGAAGCCGCACTGTTAAGATCCAATACGGTATACGTGCGTGATGGACCATGTATGAGACGTTAATTAGACTGATTCCCCTGTTATTCGTGGATATCGTCGGATCACCCTTCACATAATGCGATTCCTATCACTTTATCAGCTTGTCCCCAACACACAACTTGAACAACTCCACAGGTAGTCCATTAGCATCGATTGCTCTTTTGGAAGTCTGACTTCATAATGGCTAGGTGGAGTGACATCCATATTGTCGTCGATTGTTAGTGTCGCTCAAATTTCTTCAATGGCAAGATTTATCATGTCGTTGACGTCGAAGCAGCATTGAAATTATCTCTCTATAATCTTAATATAATTTCATCTCTGGACTTCAAATCTTAAGTCAGACGTTTGACTCGGAAGTATTTTCGAGCCTCATTTCTGCCCCTTAATACATAAAGTATCTATCGCTTGTTCTATCTTTTTCCTGTAATTTTATAATATGTTACGGAGGTCAACAATGAGTATCTAAGATAAAACTGTCAAATCCCTATTTAAAGAACTAAGAATCTAAGAGCCATATCTGCCGAAAAATTTCCAACGTTTCTAAACCCAAATTGCTTTTATGACCAGAGATCTTAAATATAAACAATATTTACAAGTAATGCCAGCGCCATTGCAAATTTTTATTCTTCATTCGATTAGTTTAACTTTGTATAGTTTTACGTTTCACATATGACATGAATAGTCGATTACAGTTTTTTTTTAGTTACGAGTACATAATATTCAAAAATATGCCTTCTGTGACGCATATTTTTTGAAGTACTAGAGCTATGTTCATACACTTGTTTCTATCATGCCATGACATAATTATATATTGTTTTTTTTTTAAGTCTATTCTTATCTTATTAAACATAGACCACATATAATGCAAATACGCATTTTAAGTAAAATTTATCGATGAGGTATATGATTTTTTTTTGTGATTTTAAAACAAATCAACTTAAAGCCGGGAATATTAAATTATAAAACTTGAACAGTGGCGGTTAAGTTATAATCATTTTTTATAATATATTTTCAGTTGAAACAACATGATTAAGTAAATAAAAATTGATGGAATAACATACGCGCATAAAAATATAACAAATTAAATATGTTTCAGCGTCCGCCACTGCGTATAACAATATCTGTGTTGGAACTGAAGAGCTCCTTATTTGTATAATTTTATTTTATTTTTTTTTAAGTGGATTATTTATTATTTATCATTGAGGTTTATGTTGTATGTTGGTTTTTTTATATCTTATTAAGTTGCACATTTAAAAACATTTCTTCATTAATTTTTTTTTTTTGAAAATGTTCTTTTAGTATTTTAATTGGAATGAAAAAATTCTTTTTACTTGAAATAAAGCTGCCATAATTTTTTAAGTTGTTAAACAACCAACAACAGCGAAACGAATTAAAACTTTATAAACATTCGCCATGGATCAATTCTAACAACGCCTTAATTTTTATTAAATAATTTTAGCTCAATTTATATAGTTATAACAAAAATCTCAGCTTAAGCCTCTTTTTGACATTTTCGTTTTTTTTTATTATAAATATTTAAATGTGCAGTAAAAAAATCATTAAAAAGTTGCAATACAATAAAATCAGTGAATTGTAAAGAATTCTTTAAAATTTTAAATTTTAAACTATTTTTTTGCAATGCTTGCATTGAACATACAATATTTAAATAAATAAAAAAAACAATACAAGTGAAAATAAAACATATTGCAGCTGCTTTAATTTTTTTTATTTAAATTTAAGCTGCCCTAAAAGTGCTTTTAATATTATGTTTTAAAACAATTCTACAAACGAGTTTTTTGCTGTGTTTGTGTTGAAAAATCATTTTTTTAATAAAAAAAGTAATAAGATTATTCCGCAGCAGTTTGAGTTTTATTTATAATTTATATTTAAGCTGCTTCAGCTAGTAGTAGTAACAGCAGCAGTATTAATTTTGTGTTTGAAAAAAAATTTGTCTAAAAAGTACATAAAATCATATTTAACTTGATAAAGTCAAAGCTGAAATACGACAAAGTGAGAACTAACATTTGTTGCATTTATAATGAACATTTACGAAAACTGCTTAAATTGTACATTTTGGTATGTTATGGAACAAAAAACAATATTGTTTGCTTATAAGTACAAATAATATCAATATCAGCTATAATCAGTTGTTTTTTGACGCTTAGTACGGGGTTGTACAGAGTACAATTTCCTAAGTAGCTTAAGAATTTAAGTATTAGTTTTTTATGATTTTTATTTAAATCTTAGCTGCGCGATACCTGTATTTAGCATAAACATTTACTTGCTCGATTATTACGAAATATCAATTTGTTTTACAATTAATAATTGAGTAGTACTTAGCGGAAATGGACTTAGCGCGGCTTAAGTGCAATGCGAGTGCTGGCCAAATCTAAACTAAGTCTGACCAAAATTGTCCAAAGTAAGTGCGCAGAGTATGAACATCATGCCAGCGCTTAGCAAGGCTGTCACAGGCACGGTAACAATCCAGGCATAGGCTATATTACGAAACAAATGCCAATCGACGCTACCATCCTGGTGGTCAGGCTGTATCGTGGCGTTGTCCTGAACTGCAGCTGCTTTACCTTGCTGCACTGTTGCCGGCTTTTTACGGCCTGAGGCGCTGACATGTCCAACAAAGACCACCGAACCGACCTTACAATGCGTCGTTGAAATGGGCAAGCCAATTTTGCTGGCCAGCAGTACGGTAATGGCAGCGCCGATTTCAATTGTAAAGCCACTAAAAAAATTATTAAATATTAGAAATCAATAAAACTATACATCTCGATTGCATACTAACGTGGATGAGGTTATTTTAGTCAGATCATTGCCAATTGTCTCGATAACGCGTCGTCCCCACAGCCATAGACCCACAGAGATGCCAAGTCCACCGTAGATCAATATATAAATGGGACTCTCTGCCTTTTGCATCACCGAACCCTCACGATAGATCATATACAGCGCGATAAGCGGTCCAATAGCATTGCTTACATCATTGCCACCATGTGCAAAGCTGCCAAAGGCAGCAGTTAATATTTGTAGAAATGAAAACAACATGGAGACCTCTTCGGTTTCCTCAGACTGACTCGCACCATGTACTGCCGCATTTTTGAGTTCATCCTCATTAAGCGCCTCCTTGCTCTCAATCAACGGCACTTTGCTCGAGTTGGGTGACAATGTGGAGTTGATCATTAAATCCAAGCTGACAGCACTTTCGACCACCTGCAGATTGTTATTGGTAGCCGTGGCCGCTGCATTGTTGGTCGGCTGCTGTTGTTGCGCACTGCTATTGATTTTCTTCTGCTCATCCTTGGGCGACTGCACGCTTTTAAAGCATTCCTGCAACTTGCGTCCATTTTGTGCCTGCTGATTTTGCTGTTCATCGATAAAATTCAAGCTGGTAATGGTCAGATCAGTATTGTCCAGGCTTGCTTTGCCAAGCAGATCTTCAGCTTTCTTGATGAGTTCAGGATTGATTTTATAGCCATCCGCTGCAGCATTGTTATTCTTGGCGGCTAAACTGTATGGCGTCAACTTGAAGGTTTTGGGCGAGTTGTCGCTTAATGAGACCAGCTCGGTTATTTCGGCAATGGCTGGCAAGGCCTTACCTTCGCTGACCAGAGAAAGTGGACGTCGTTGTTTCTTGGGGCTGCCGGACGGAGATGATTCTGCAAAGCAAGTAGTACGCAAACATACTTGTAATTCTTTACCCACAAAAAGTTATGTAACCCACTTACCCACAGAGTCCTCGAAGGTAAACTTGACAGGATTCTGCGCGCGCAGCTGTTTGGCTATTTTACGCCGCTGTAGCGGCACCACCACTAGTTGCGTAAGCAAAGCCACAATCAGACCCATGCCAACGCTGGAGCTCACTGCTATCCATGTGGGTATATTGTCCATATAGAGCACTATTGAAATGATTTTTTTTTTTTTGTAAAGAAACTCAAATAGATTTTAACTTAGTTGTTGTGGCAACATACATTTTGGTCCATCGAGCACAACGCTTATAACATTTATGAAAAATGTTACGCCGTAAAAAATGGGTAACGCGCGAAAACCAGCTTTGAGTGGCTCCTTGGCGCGAAGTATAAAGCGACGTATAGCCAGAAATAGCAAAATGCTTACAAGTCCACTTAATACGGGCGAAATGAACCATGAGCCAACAATGGTAGCCAATGTGGTCCACTTAAGTCCCTGCGTGCCGCGTGCTACCAAAGAGAAGCCTATGGTAGATCCTACAATGCTATGCGTGCCCGAAATGGGCAGCTTAAGAAAAGTGGCAACCAGCAGCCAAATGGCGCTGCTAGCCAACGCTGCCACACAGCCCAACATAAGCTCCTCCTCATAACCTTCATATAGGCCAACTTCAAGTATGCCCTTGCGCATGGTGTCCGAAACTTTGTAGCCTGTAAAAACGCCAAAGTTACATTTGAAGCTAAGCAACAGCTTATTGACATTTGCTTACCAATCAATACTGCACCAGATATCTCACAAATGGTGGCCAGAATACAAGCCTGACGTATATTCAGAACGCCGGAACCAACGCTTGTACCAAAAGAATTGGCCACATCATTAGCTCCAATACCAAAGGCTAAGACAAAGGCTATCAGAAAGCCAATAATGACCATCCAAAGCACATCCGGCGACAAGCTCTCCATTTCGTTATAATACCCTACTCAATGCGTAACTAAAATCCTTTCCCCTACCTCTAGCCAACTAGCTGGTAATTGTCTCTTCGATTTCTAACTGATCTTTTTGTACAATTTAAGATGTTATTGGTAGGTACCACTTTTTATGGCTCTGCTACAGTTTGGGCAAATATCCTTTCAATAGATACAAGTTAAAATTATATTGTAAAAGTTTGACAAAAACGAGAACCTTTAACTTATAAACAATATAATACTACGTAATAAATAATATTCGAAAATAATCTTATTTAATAATAATAGAAAATTGCTTTTCAAATATTTTCTAAACAGCCATATTTGCGCTTAAACTTGATTGTTGTTATTTTCATAATGAAAATTAAAGTACTCGCCTTGCGTTGCAATACAAACTAAAAGAATGTCTATAGAGTGTTGTGGGTTTGACCTTAACAACACTTGCCAAAATGCTCCAATTAAGCTCCCCACAGTCGGTTAGCTTCTAAATAAATAATTTGCAATAAATAGAGTAATTGTTATTAAATTATAAACAAAAAGAGACCACTTATAAAACAAGAACGATAGCACTCTGCAACTTGTACTGCCTAGCACTATCAACACTTTGCTCCTTCCTAAAAGCGACACTCCTAAACTCAGCTCTTCCTTGATTTGTTTTCAAGAAAAACTTGCGTTTTACTTGCTACTTAAAATGTAAGCCCTTTATTATTTTTATCAAAACGAAAAACTATAAAAAGTTTTTCCAGATGTACTTGATGCTGTTGTTTTGGGTTTACGAATGCCTTTGTTGTTGTTGCTGCTGCTGCTGTTGTTGTTGTTGAGTACAAGCAAATTTTGGTGTTGTTGTTGTTGTTGTTCTAGGAGGTTTCTTGTTATGTTGAGAAGGAGTTAATGGTAGTCGAGTTGGTTAACTGCAATAACAAAAGTAAAACATTTAGAAAAAATTGTAAAATGCACTTTGTGTGCTTAGCATACCTGACGTTTAGGACAGCATAGTTGTTTCCACGCCAGAGAGTCATACACCATGTCTATGGGATAAAGATCATTAGCTGATTATTAACAAATTGTTTCTCAGAATATCTTGTAACGCATGAAACACTATCGCTAAGTGTGATCTTAACCATAAAACGACTGAAAGTATATTAAATTATTTTGCGAAACGACTGTCTGTATCTCGAGCAAAAACATTTGAAACAATTACGCAAAAAACCATTATTAAGCGGCAAATGAACAATAACAATTGATACACTCTGTAGTGCTTTTAATTCAAAACCTTAATCTGCAAATACAGTCATTCCAGTAGAGTTTTCTCGGTTTAAAACAAAAAAAACAGGGTGCGCCATCTGTGCCTACAAAATGTATATAATTGCTCAAGCAAAACCAGTCTTAACCGGCACGTGACAGTTTTCAAACAAAACACAATTACAATTGATGCTATTTAGTTAAAAATCTAATATTGAATGTAAGCTTAAGTTGAATTAAAAAAAAATGTACAAATATAGGGTGCGGCATCTGTAGCCGCAATACAAAAACCAGTATTAAGCGGCACGCGACAATTTACACAATAAA
Source organism: Chymomyza procnemis (assembly GCA_035046065.1). Taxonomy (NCBI): domain Eukaryota; kingdom Metazoa; phylum Arthropoda; class Insecta; order Diptera; family Drosophilidae; genus Chymomyza; species Chymomyza procnemis. Next base: position 26,156,015 of record JAWNOJ010000013.1, on the reverse strand, counting down.
AAACGATTTAAATTTTTTCTATTCAGTTCTTTTATTTCGAAAAACAAAATTTCATAATTAAGCTATTTAATGAAATGAATGTTTGGTAAAATAAATGTAAAGGGTGTGCCATTAGTGCCCTCAAAGTGTAAAAATTTACTGAAAAAGTTCAAGCCAAAAGTCAATCGATTTGTTTGCACAGTTTTGCTGTGGAATCCATAAGGCAGGTAAAAATTGTTCATAATCATAATCATGAGATATCGCGGGTCGATAAAACAATTTATTCTCTTTGACTATGTCTTCGCTCCAAAGGCGCAGCATAGAGATCTATCTCCATTCCGAGATGCTCAAAATGAATAGTTTCGCCTGGGTCAGTTCTTGGAGGATGGATCTTCTTGCCTTGGGTCTGCCGATCCGTCTACTGCCTTGTGGATGGATGCCAGCTATCGCTATGTGCAGTTTCTCCATTTCTACCTCGAACTGTGCTAATCTTGGTTCCTTTTAGGGTTCTAACGTTCCATTGTCCTATTCGTGTCCGTTTTGAAAATGCCTTTGGACGTCATCGAATATGGGGGAGCCGTTTTATGTTTAATTCTCTTGTGTTGGTTTCTGTAATCTGTTGAGTTTTTCGATCGAACTGGTGATGGGCCAAATGCGACTTATCCCAGTGGTGGGGCTGCCACCTGACGCCTTCTGGGAGTGGCGTCTGCGCTTGGCTGCGCGGAAAGGCTGGGCGATACAGTCTTTTTTTTTAATTGTTGGCATCATTCTAGCTGGTGTTGTGTTGTTGCTGTACGCCGAAAAGCTATGAATGGCGCTTGGTTCTATGGTGAACCCTCCATTTAGCGTGGGGCAAGGGGGGTTGCCGGAAATTGTTGAAAGGCATTGGTGCAAATGGAGAAAAGCTTTCTATTAAGTAGAGAAGCAATTTTTAAGAGGAACGTTGGAGTGGTCATGCCCCTTGCCATGAGTGGGATTCGAACCCACGACCCCGCGTTTAGAAGGCAAGTGTATTACCCAGTAAGCTACGAGGTGTCTTTAATTAATAGAAATATACTTATGCCAGCGTTAGGCATATCGAACTTCACCGAACTTCGGGTTTAGAGTCGCCTCTACTGCGCTACCACTACACTAGCGAGGCGCACATATAGTAAATCCGTCGGCTGACTGTGCCTAACTTTATCAAACTAAACTAAGCTGTCACATTTGAAGGACACGAAGTCCACATGAATATCAAGAACAATCATTACATTCTAAGAAACAGACTGTTGTGCGGGTCACAATCGAAACGCGTAGATTTTCTTCCAAAAAACAAAAACAAAAAAAAAAGATCATGGAAAATGATATTACAATGTCCGCGAATGCGAAAACTGACTGACTGACTTCGAATTTCAAAGACGACGCCATAGCACACAGCAACCCAAACAATGTGGTTTGCCAGATCATCAGGATCTTACGATTTAGCAGTGCAGGCACCTTTTTCGAAGTCTCCATAGAGCAAAAGACCATTGACGAACTCAAAACCAATATGTGTTGAAATAGCTGTCAAGCCGATATTCTCAAAGAAGTGTTGGAAAATGATCTTAAGAATTATTGAAAAAGTACCAGAAAAGAGCACAACTATTGAAAATTATCTTAAGAATTGTTGAAAAATGAACAGAAGAGAGCACAGTTGGGTCATCGATGTCATCGATGTTGGTTTTTTTAAGTAATGAGCCATGGTTTTTAAAAGACTTTATTCAATTCTTTTCGTTCAATTGCATATCATTCTTTGCAATCTATTGATTTTGTGAAAAATTGCGCAACATTCACACAGCGAAGTACTGATGGCGGCCCCTATACGTCCTACACGCTCAAAAAATTTCCAAGACTTTAAAAAATCCAGCCAATTAGTATCCTTCAACAAATCGTTCCAACAAATTTGAACTATTTTTAAGTTCAATTTTTTTTGCAAATTTCATTCATTATATAAACATAAAAACCAAATTTAAAAAAGAATCCCATTTAGTGCAATAGACTTTTGTTCTTTTCAAGGGAACTCATTTCAGAGTCTGCCATTAACTGGTTGAAACCGCTTGATTTATAATTAAACCATTTCGCTTCTCAATTGAAAATTTCAGTAAAGAAAAATACTTTTATTTAGACGCAACATTAGAACCGGAACAATGCACTCGAGCTTAGATTCTATAGCATCCAATTGGGACTGCGTTTGCTTAATGACTTGTCGTCGTTTGTTCTTCCAATTTATTGTCGACTTTTCATAAAACGCAAAACCGTAAAAATAATAGGTTTGCATTTTTTACAACATGCAAATTATTATCACGCATCCGACGGTATTACGAAAAATTATTATTATTAGTTGCATGCTTCAAAATGTCATAAATTGAAAATTTTAGAAAACTCATCATTAAATTGGTTCCTAGTCTTGACTCAAATTGTTTGCATTTTTTCCGTAAGTACATTGTGTCACTTGGAATAAATAATACTACAGCACTTGGGATACCCTTTATGTAGACAGTTTTCAACGAAAAACCAATCACATACATTTTTTATTGTATTGTGGTTGTCGTCTTTTGCATCCTCATTTACGGATATTATACTGCCAAAATAGCAGAACCACTTTAACCCCTATAGAGATCTTCGATCATCTCAGGATGCACGAAAAGTATGCAACTCCAAAAATGGCTGAGAAAACCTGCAATTTGGACGATTCGTCACTCCAAAAGGTTTCGTAATTCGTAGCTTCACTGCCTCATTTTTGCTGTATTATATGGTCAAACGATTTTTATCTAAATCGGCGCATTGATTGAAGAGACTAAAAGACCGAATTTCGTATGAATAAATTAAGCAACCAACGAACTACAACAAATGTAGTGCAAAACTATAACCCTTGCCGATTATCCTCATTTATAAGATGGTCAACCGATGTTGGTTAAGTTCGATACAGTACTCGATTAATACTAAAAACTCTCGAAATAGCGAAAGTGGACATGATAATATATTCAAAAACAAATGAGAAACAAAATTTTAAAAATATATATATTCTTCGATTTGCCCTGTAGAAATTATAGCTTAAAATCAACCGATTTCGTTTAAATTTTGTATAGTAATTGGGAAGACCAAAATACTTTTGTAAAGGGATATAAGTTAAAAACAAATTAAATACAAAGAACTTAGTGCCCTATGGAAGTTATAATATAGTCAACCGATTTGAATCACATGCGGTGTAGCGATTTGGAATACTAAAAAACGTTTATAAACAGAATTCGGAAGAAATATATTAAAAACAGAGAAAATTACAAAATTACAACGAATTTGTGGAAAATCCTTTTTTTTACCTATTTACCCTATAATATAATCAACCGATTTCGAACAAAATCGTCAAAGTGATTTCAAGAACTAAAATACTTTTATAATCTAAATTATGTCAGGATAAGTTAATAAATAAAGCGTATAAAACGATGATATAGTTAAGCGATTAACTTAATTTAACATAGTGCTTCGAAACATCCAAAAATAAATTAATAAACAATAATAATTTCGTCAGTTATTAATTTGAGCTGTTGAAAAACAACTCTATGTGAAGTATAACAGGTCAATTGAAGAATCCCCGACCAACCATATGAAAAAATATTTTTTGGGCAAAATTTGTTTTTTTAATTCAACATAGTTCCCTTCAAGGGTAATACTCTGAGTATGGCACCCTCCAACTTTTCGATGACATTTTTGTAGTACGATTTCTTCTTTGCTTCAAAATAGACTCAGTTTAGGCGATCACCTCTTCATTCGACGAAAATGTCTACCCAGAGAACAGCAAATAGTCGCGGGGAGCCAGATCTGCAGAATACGGTGGATGCGGAAGCAATTCGAAGCCCAATTCATTGATTTTTGTCATCGTTTTCACTGACTTGTGACATGGTGCATTATCTTGGTGAAACAGCACTTTCTTTTTTTTTCAAACGTTGTCGTTTCTTGGCGATTTCATCCTTCAAACGATCGAATAACTCTATGTAACAGTCACTGTTGATGGTCCTTCCTTTTTCAGGGTAATCAATGAAATTTATTTCACGCGCTTCCCAAAATACAGCCGCCATAGCCTTGCCAGCCAACTGTTGCGTTTTTACTCGCTTTGGAGCGGGTTCAACGTGTGCAGTCCACTCGGATGACTGTCAATTGAACTTCGGAGTGAAATCGTGGAGTCAGGTTTTCATTGTCACATATCGACGAAAAAACTCGAGTTTATTACGCTTGAACCTCTTGAAAGACTGCTCCGAATCATCAACTCGTCGTTGTTGTGGGCCAAAAGGGCGCTCGCGTGGCACCCACTTTGCACAGAGCTTTCTCATGCCCTAAAGATTCATATGATGTACACGTTCAGTTGATATCTTTAGAGTTCCAGCTTTTTCATTCAAATTCAGTTTACGGTCATTCAATATTATTTTGTGGATTTCTTTCGATGTTTTCGTCGGTAACAATCTCTTTTGGGCGTCCTCCACGTCTAAACTTAGCATACCAATCCTTGATGGTTGATTTTCCTGGGACAGTGTCCGAAAACTCATTATTAAGTCATGTTTTTACATCAACTGTACTCTTTCCCTTGAAAAAGCAGTATTTTATCAGCACGCGAAATACTTCTACTCTTGATAAACATAAATAATAATAAACAAGAATTGTAGCTTTGTATAAATGTTTAAAATTTAAATTCATTATTGGACTTTTAACTTCAGATTGCTCATCTCTGCCTTTGGAGAGAGAACGAAAAAGTCAAGGGGTCATATGGTAACTCTGTGGGATCTACGGCTTTTTTCAGTTTCGTTCACTGTACAACAAACGGGGTATAACTTTTATAAAAAATAATAGACTGATTCATCAAAGGAAAATGGTGTCATATATGCAATACACACAATTCCTAGTAGTTACTAGTTAACCCCTAAGCGACAAGCCAGAACAATGGCCGACAGCGACCCCCCAAGGTCGTAACGCTTTATACAACATGAGCACAAAGCGCGCGCACTTTCCATAATTACCTATAATTCGCGGCAAAATAAAACAATCGTAATAAAGTAGCCGGACGCCTGGTAATGGTGGTGTATCAAGAACTTATGGGCTCACAAGGACTAAAAAAAAAAAAAAAAAAAAAAAAAATAAAAAAGAAAAAAAAAAAACAAAAAAAAAAAAACAACTAAAAAAAAAAAAATTAGAAAACCCGCAAAAAAACACAAAGAGCAGAGGAAAAAAGGCCACAGGGGGCGCAAACCTACAGCAAAGGAGAGAATGGGGCAAAGCGCTTTCGTCAATTTCGTCAATTCATGGCTATCAAGGACAAATCCCTGCAACATTGTTTGTTTTACGAACTAAAAGGCATCAAAGTGTATTATAATTGTTTTTGAAAAATTCATCCTGCCCAGCGAACTGAGAACTGTTGCTGTATGTGTTGTTTGTGAATCCTTTAAAGGTAACCACTGCCAGTAAGTTCAAGGTCGCCATTTTAAGCTTTCAAACTTTCAGTCATCGAAACTTTGCAGCAATTGTTCTCAAACTGCTGTGGTACAGTCATACCCGACACGAGCAGAGTTTTGTTCAGGCAAAAACGAATTTTCACATTATAGCTATAAAATGAAGCTTCGCTTCCACAAAGGATTATACTGATATACATACTGACCCCCACCTCTCCTGGGGGCCTACCGGCTTAACCTAACGTAACCCATAAAATAATTTATTTATTTTCAGGATTTTCAAGAAAATTAAATGCCATTCGTTGACTAGTCTGAGAACTTTCGTATCCCTTAAGAACGATCTAAAAGTATTTTAAGAAAGTGGCGAAAAATGCAATAGAACTGTGATTACAATCTTGTAGCAACTAAGCTCGTGGAATTACAATAATTGGAAGATGGTGACTATAAAGATGGACCAACACTTAAATTGATTTGTAACAGCTATGTTCTTTATAAATAAAAGTAGTTTTGGATTAATATGCTAAATATCAAAACAATGTGAGATAAAGAAAACAAGCAAATAATGGCACGTTTGAAAGACAAACATAATAAAGAATAAATAAAAAGAAAAAACCCTCATCATCTTTGTAGTTTGCAAATAACAAAATCTTTTGGTTACAGAAGTATCACTTTTAGTCAATATTTTTCATTTCTATATACAAACAAATTCAATCTTTTGGTTACGAAAGTATCTCTTTTAGCAAATAATTTAAATTTCTATTTACAATAGTTTCAACTTTCTACAAATGTTCACAATTATAATTTATTATTTTAAAGTAAACATATTTTCGCACCAATTCGTGGAAATTCGAAAAAAAAAACGAAAAAATATCACAAACACAAGAATATGAACACTTTTATTACTTTTTCTACTCTGGACTTAGTTTACATAAAGTTTTGTATAAATCGAAAATAAGTATTCTGTGCAGTAGGCATTGTTAGCAAAAACTGAAAATTTATTAATTAAAGTAATTTCAAAAAAAAGCTTTTACCTACTTATGTTTCTACAAAATATGTATTTTTTGCAAAAATTCGTAGCGTATGTTATGAGCAAATCGACGCCAGAGATGCCACAACAGCATCTCAGATCTTTTTATAATATTTACCAAAGTCGCATTAGCGGACTAACTTGGAAAAACCATTGAGAAGTCGTATTATAAATGGATATCGTAAGTTGGAGAAAGCATACAAAATAAAATCTAAATTTCAGTCAATCAAATGGACATAGTATTTAACGCCAAAAAAAAAAACTACGAAATCTATTTAACCACAAGAGCATCTAAAGCAATCAAACTGTTGTATATTTTACTCGTCTATCCAATTCCGGACTTTTGTAGTTCTCTCAGTATCACCACTATGAAGATCTGATTGACAACAATTTTTAATTTTTGCTAGGGATACTAAAATACGACTGCCGTCGTACTCTTGTAGACTTCCAATCAAAAAACTACCGTCTCTAAATGAACGTAGAACATGCCAAAGCAAAAGCTCTATATCGGGTTGAAAAACTCCACCTCATTTCTTAACAAAGTTTCTTATGTCATTTCGGCCACTAGCGCTACAATTTCGTAGATCCATCCCATTGTGCTTCGCACGATCCTTTTCACGTCTTATGCAATAACTACAATAACCTTTTCGATATCCTCTTTTTAAAACGGTCTTTTCAATTCATCTCTTACTCTATTTGAACGCATTTTAATTTGCCAAATGGAGCAGATTTTACCAATCACGAACTATGAACCCCTCAAATTGGGTAAACGACAAGCTTTTTGGCATGTTTTATTAAGAAATATTTAAGCTTTTATGTTACTTTTCGTTTTCAACTTTTTCATTGTAAGTTCAAGTTCCTAGCCAGCCCCAGATAAGGGACGGTACATATCTAAAAATAAATCCGCCAGCAGGCTATTGTATATTGTATTTTCCTTGCTCAAATTGTATATTTCCTAATTTTAAAATATTGTTTAATCACAAGGTCAACCAGACTTAGTTGTACCACTTAATTTATAATAAATAAATAAATACATAAACAATGACGCTCAAGTGCGAGGTATGACTGTACTGCAACTTTAATAATTTCTCTTTCGAGAAAGAGAGAGAGAGAGAGAGGAGAAGTGAGGTATTATTTATTTACATATAATATGTATGTCATTTGACCTTGGAGGGTTGTTCGTTTATTCAATCATTTCATTTACTTCCAATATTTATTTGTTGCATAAAATTGTTTGCTTCATAGCAACGGAACTTTTCCAACTCATATTCCATTTTAAAATTTTATTTATTTAACGTAAGCCAAACGAGCAGCGGCGCAAAAGGGGTAGCAATTGGAAGTACGGGAAAGCTTTTAGCAAGAGTATACTAGTTTTTCGGAACAAACATAAGTACCCTATATACATTATAAAGCGTTTTGTAATAATTAATATTTCATATAGCTGAATATTCCACAAATCCCGCCGACACACAGGTACAGCCAGACATATTTCGTTTTAAATTGTAGATAAAATTTATTTATCGACCTAAACTTACGATTAGCTTTCTTCAAATTCAATTGCAATCGTATGATGAAACAATAATCCGAAAAGTGCTTGAATAGAATGCTATAAGGATATGTTGATATCTCTTACTCGCAACGACATATGGTACCTGGCTGGACCCCTATACATTATGAAAAATTAATTTAATTTCATAAAGATTTCTATATTTTCGAAAAAGTACAGTGAGAGTGAAAGAGAGAAGCAATCGCTTGGAAGTTCTTGGAATTACTATAATCTCTAGGCTTTGAAATTGTCGAATCGAATCGAACTCACTAAGGGCAAAAGTTGTACAGCCAAATTTGAAATAATAAAAACTATGCAATATTTTTAATAAGATCAATAAATTTCAAACGCTGGAGATTAAATTCGAAACAAACTTCCAGTTAGTTACAAAAAGATTTTGAGATGATTTGTGTTAGGCTCGCAACGCTTAAATTTAAATATGAATTCGTTACGAGGAGCATATGAATGAATCATCACACCGAATTCTTTGATATTAGACCATTTGGTTCCACAATTACGTAAAGTTCAGGTAATGTAGCAGGAGGAGTGAAATGAGTTCATATTGGACTGAAATGCGCATCAGATGTTGTAGTTTCGTAAAGGTGTAAGACATAAGGACCTTCAAATATGACTGAATCGCTACCTTTGGTACTAACAAATCTTATCTTTATAAGGGAAAAAATTATTCGTTTATTCAATTATTTCTTTTACTTTCTATATTTAATTTTTTGCATAAAAATATTTGTTTCACAGCAACGACAGATTGCTAACTCAATTTCAATTTAAATTTTATTCAAAGAAATATATTTGAAAACAACAGCGGCACAGCGGGCAGCCATTAGAAAGAAGTGCGGCGGAAATGCTTTAAGAAAGAGTATATTAGTTATTGGAGCACATACTGTACAGTTGTACAATAAACATAGGTATAGTTGTTTGTGTGTACATATGTATTGTATATATATATATACATATATATGTATTGTACGTACATATGTAAATTAGCTGCTGCGCTTTATTTCGTCTTTATTTTTTTCGCACTTTTTAGCCGGCAAATTTTTAAACGAATTTAGATAATGCATATTTTGATTCAGAGGCGTACACGAAAAGGCAGCAATATTATTATTGTTGTTTAATTTTTAATTTTATGCACAAATCCTTTGAAATTTGCCAACAAATCTTGCGCTTTTGAAAGCTGCATTTGAAAAAATGTTGCACATTCTTTGGTAGTCTTTACATTTCAAAATTCGTTTTTTTTTTTAATTTACTAGTTAAATTATTATTAAAAACTTTTATTTTTGTTTGTATAAGAAAGCAATATATTTATATTTGGCGCAGGAAAAGTTCTGTTCAGTAGACATTGTCAAGTTTAGGCAATTTACTGAAATTTTTACTTACATCATTTTGTTAAACAAAATAATTGTTAGTTATAATACTTGTAAAAATTTTAATAATGAAAAACTTGTCAGTAATAAACAAAATTAATATATTTTAGAAGACAGGTAGCAAAAGTCGAATGAAAGTTCCGAGCAGTAGAAGAATCTGCATACTAGCTTTATTTAAAATTATAAGTTCCTCAATGTTGTACATTTCGAAATTCTTCCTTTTGTTTTTGTTTATAAGTTGAAATTATTATGAGAAAAAGACAGCAAAGAATACATCACAATTTGGCGAAGCAAAAGTTTTGAGAAGTCGACGTATCCATATAAATTCTAAAGCTTACTACAATTTTTTGTGCCAACTTTATTTTAAAAATATATAAAAATTATTGCAGACGTACAATAATAATCTACAGATTAGGAGCCTATTACAGGGCATGACTTTGTTGCTAAATTTTGCATAATTTCACAAGTAGTGTGTTTGATAAATCATTCGTAAGAGTATATAGGATTGTGTACAACTATTTCTGACTCATGCTTGCCTATGTACAAACAAAGTTATGAGCATGTACATATGTCTATGTATACATATATATATATATATAGCTATATCCTTTATATGTTGGCAACAGACGCACCGGCAGCCTGTCTCAAATCCTGCCGCATCAAGAATCTACGAGAAGAAACAAATTGTCGTCGACAGTTTTTGGCAGTGCTGCTCAAACTGTAGCAGTTTCGTTTCTTTGCTCAAAAGGACAAACATATGTATCACATAATAATACTCATTAATTTCAATTAAATCAATTTCTACATACATTCTGCTGCCAGGTGTGCATTTGTTACAAACCAAACTGCATAAAAAAATAACACAAAAAACTTTCATAGCTTTTTATTGATTTTTCTCATAGCAACAATAGAATCTGTTTTCAATTTTGTTGGTGTTTTTTTTTTTTTTGCTTTTTGCAAAATAATAAACTATACTGGTTGTCTTGAGTTTTTGCGAAAAACCACAAACTCACTCAGTCACTCACACACACACGCACACAGCATACAGCACGAGGATTTGCACAAAAAAACACGCGGCGCCAACGAGACTGCACAAGGATACACAAGGATATGCACATACATACGCACGTCAGGCCCAAAAATCAAATTTTCGCTTATTGCAACAAATAATTTGCAACACTTGATGATAACAACAAACTGGCTAATTGATTCATCGTTCTACACAATTTTATTACTTTTTTAATTTGAATTTATTTTAATTCGAACTCACTTGAGAATAGCAGTACTTTAGGCCAAATCAATTTATTTATTGAAATTCTTGAAGCGACACTAACGACGCGCGAACAGCAAATGTTAACTGCTTAACAGTCTCGTCGTTAGCTATATGGCGGGTCTTTTTAACAGCGCTGTTAAATAATATGGTATATTTTTACAACATGCGCATGTTGGCAACAGCAACACAAATTTTACACTTGACGCAATAATTATGCGCACACTATGAGTAACTAAAGTTGAAACAAAATAACAAACATACATCTGCTATTTTCGAAGTGTAATTATTTAGTTAACGCTTTAAGAAAGTCAAACAGTGTTTTGTTTTTTTTCAATTATTTTTATTTATTATTTACTTATTTTTTAATTTATTTATTTACTAACGGACACCGGTACGCATTTCGTTGCAACTTTGACCTAAGGCCTAAGCTGCTATGGCATCATCAATTGAGCACAATTTGTAATTGTGTCTCAATTATTTGAATAATCACGATAAATAATAGTTAATAATAATAAAAAAAATAAATAAATAACCACAGCAAATTATGTTATATTAATATTATTGCTGTTGCTGATATTATTTTGAACGACTTTAAATATTTACTTAATAATAATTTATGCAGCAATATAAACCGATTGTTTCAGTGTCATTGCGCGGCCTTAATAGTCAGTTTTATGTTGCAAAAAGCAAAATTTTCATAATTGAAACAAATGTTTCAATAAAAATGCTTATTATTTTTTTTAAGGCACAAAATTATTTAACAATTAAAGTTAATTGTTTTAATTATAATTGGGCAAAACTATAAAATATAATTAATTACATGTATTTTGATTGCAAATAAGCGTTGTTAGTATAAAGAATATTATAAAGAATTATATAAGAAATATATTTAAAAATTTTACGAATTAGTTCTTTATTTAATTTTTCTTGTTCTAATTCAATATTTCTTAATTTTAATATTGTTTAATTATAAGCCCAACTGAACTTTGCCGATTTTGTCAATAAATAAAACACTGATCTTAATTTTAATATTTTAATTTTGTTAATTTTAATATTGTTTAATTATAAGCCCAACTGAACTTTGCCGATTTTGTCAATAAATAAAACACTGAGTTTTCACTTCGTTGCGACTTACAGCGTTTGTTTTTCTTATGCCAAAAAAAGCTGGAAAAATAAAAAATATTTCAAATTGCCATCAAATAAAATGAAGCACAAAATTAAATTGATCTCACCAAGTATCAATTCACTTAATTTAAATTTATAATTTTCGTAAATCCAAATTTATATTTTAAAAAAAAATCTCAATACACCAAATTTTATCAAATTGGTCTATCTTTAATTAAAATTAAAAAATTTTACAGCAACATGACTGAAATAAATCTCAAAGGTTATACACACGTTCGTCAACTCAAAACAATTTCAGCGCAAAATGCATATAGCACGATATTATAGCACGTGAAGTATGACAACAAAATGTACAACACATATAAAAAAAGAGTGCAGCTATAGGATGACCTTATATATAGTCGCTCCCTTCTCTCACACAATGCTTCGTATGCTTTATGTGTATTGAATTCTCAATCGCGCATATGTGTGAAAAACAAATCGGACTCTACTCAAATGCTCATAACAAACGAAACAAACTTGACCATAGATATTGTATTAGCTTAAAACCTTCGTCTCATTAATATCTTTCCTTCAAAAAAAAATTAAGAAAATCCGTCAAGCGGTTTGCGATAACACCTGTGACACACAAAAACACCGCTCGCCATTTATATATTTAGACAGAATTTAATTACTTCCATATTTGTTTATTTATATACTTTATTCTATGATATATATAATTATCTACTTCTTTATATATATTTTTTTTTATAATTACTTATAATTGTTAACTATTAGTTATCATTTTTTTATTCATTTATGTTTGAGGAGAATAAATTAGGCACTTTTCAAATTAAAATTATTGCAACTGAATATTGTAAAATAACATGTTGATCAGTGTGATTACTTATTCGAAGTGAGCTTAAGTTAATAAAGTTAAATTGACGCTCCTCCTTCAAACTTCTTCCAGTACCTTTTATCTTGGGCTACAAAACGCAATTCAGATCTCTTGGCGATGTCTTCATCTGACTTTCTGATCACTTGCCGCATTTTTTGACCAAACACTATCACAAACGAAAAGTTGCTGATACTCTCTATAAGTGCTCCGATCGACAATTAGACAATCTGACGATTTTCAGCGGAAAAGGCAACCAAGGGCACATCGTTGATGTATCCCTCGAAGCGAAGGGTGGTCTTGCCAGCAGTCAAATCCCAGCAGCCACACACTGTGTAGTTGCCATCAGATCGCTCATACAGTACGATACTCTACAAGAAAGACTAAAAGTAACATTAATAAGAAAATGAAGAGGAGAGTTTTTGCAATGGCACAAAATCGAGCGAACGTAAGAAATGTAGAGATTTCGATATATAAGTGTCATTATACTCTTCATCAGTGCCAACAAAGTAATTAAATACTCATGATTATACCATTTAAGTATGGATGAACAGAAAATATTATAAATTTTTTTCAGCTTTCATTCGCACCAATATTACAAAGCTGTGAGTGGGAGCCATTGAAAAAATATTAAAATATTAAAGATTTCGTATATAAAAGCTAAGAATATTATATCATATATAAAACATTTTTCGAACACATTTTTCTTTTTTTATTCATTTTTTTCTGCTTTAATAAAACATTAAAATTGAAACAAAATAAACAAATTTTTTTTTAAAAACATATTATGCTTAGAAGTGACATTCGAAAAAAAACAAAAAGTATATTTTTTAAGTTTAAAAACAACGGCTCCAGTTTTAGTTTTTTTGTAAAAATTTATGTACTCAACGATATACACACATCGAATGAGGTAAATTATTTCTGAATCTATCGATTGCAATTACAATTATATCGATGTCTTCGATACTGATTAAGTGACATTACAAAAAACTACATAAAATCCAAAATAAATTCTAAAGTTTACAAGTGCGCATTGATAAAATTAGTACAATGTTTCATTTTAGTGGATTTAACGTAATGTTTCCGGATGGCGGACGTAATTTCCAGGCCACCTATAAATGTTTCTCTGTATCTATGCTGCCAGGGAATGAGCGTTCCGATGTTGAGAAAGGTGGAAAAAGTAAGTATTTTATAGCTTTAATTGTGTCTTCTTTGTTTGATTTGTTAATGCTTTAAAGTTATTATGCCACCATCGGCACTGGACAGCCTTACCCGCTTGAACGTTGAGTATCCAATGCTCTTTAAATTGACCAATAACAAAAAATCACGCTCATCTCACGCCGGAGTTCTTGAGTTTGTTGCCGATGAGGGAAAATGTTATTTACCATATTGGATGATGGACAACTTACTTTTGGAGGAAGGCGACATACTGAAGGTTGAGAGCGTCTCCTTGCCTACGGCTACATTTTCAAAATTTCAGCCACATAGCACTGACTTTTTGGATATAACCAATCCAAAAGCAGTGCTTGAAAATGCGCTGCGTAATTTTGCTTGCTTGACTAAAGGTGATGTTATAGCCATTAAATACAATAAAAAAGTCTACGAACTTTGCGTATTGGAGACGCGTCCTGGTAATGCCGTTACAATTATCGAGTGTGACATGAACGTTGAGTTCGAGGCACCCGTTGGCTATAAGGATCAAAGTGAGACACAGCCTGCTGCAAAACAGGCGCAAGGTGCTGGTGGTAGTGATGCATCAGCAAATGGTGCCGTGCTAGAGGAAGTAGTCGAGACCTTCAAGGGTTCTGGCGTACGTCTTGATGGCAAAAAGAAAAAAGATAGTCAACTGGAGACACCAGTTTTAAAAAAGGCGCTGCCACGTGGTGTGCCTGACTATGATTATCAATTTGGCGTGCTTAAGTTTGAACGCAGCATCAAGCCCATCAGTGATCGGGTTACTGAAGATGCTGCCAATGCCGCCGATGCAGGCAATGAAGCGGATAACTTTTATGGCACTGGTTTCTCCATGAAAAAATCGCGCAAATAACTTAGTTTTAGGTTTACAATTCTTTTATTAAACATTTAAGTAAACAAAGTTGGGAACTAGTCGATTCACTCACAATTGTAGTGTTAATTGAATTATTTCATCCTTGGCGCTAGGCGGAGGCGCTATAGTTCGCATAGGCGGCAGTTTTCTAATTTTACGTCCATGCTTGCCTTCTTTGCGTTTCCATAAACCAGAGCGCGGCCTATTGCCCAATTCACGCATACGCTGCGCGCTGCCTACATGCTCCTTATTGTGATCTATATTGGATATGCGGCCCACAGTGGCCATGCAGACACGGTCGAATGCAAATTCACGTTTGGATGGCAACTGCACAATGACTTTATCATCAAATTTGCGTAATATAGTGCCAAATGTGCCAGCGGCGTGTATAAGATGACACAACTGGCCGGGATTTTTTTCCAAGCAGTGTATGCGTGTGCCCACCGGCAAGGCGCCTAAAGGATAGGCATCGCCTTCATTGGGACGCACTTAAAATGCAAGACTTGTTAGTTAAGCAAATTACTAAAGTGCATTAAGTACATAATTACCGGGTATACGTGGTATAACGCGGGAAGTTTTCAGTATGTCACCAGCCTGCATATGCTCTGTAGCCAAAATGTACTTCAATTCATCACCCACGGCTACAAGCGCCACTTTTGCAGTGCGACAGCCATCAAAAAGCACCTCCAAAACACGTTCTAACTGCGGTGCGCCGTCGCTAGGTGCATCGCGCACCCACTTAATCCAATGGTACTTTTGTTTAAGACCACCACCTATGCCTTTGGCAACTACACGACCCGAAACAGGATCTCTGCCGGCTAAATGTGTAATTTTCAAAGGTTCAACGGTGTACTCTTGCGGAAAGTGCACAATGCGACGAAATTGTTGACCAGCACCAGGCTTGGGTTTTACTACAAATTTGGTTTTAGTGCGCAGCTGTTGCAATGAAGCGCTAGTAACACGTGGTATTAATGCACAATTGAACATAAGACGCGTTAAATTTTGCATTTTTAATTAAGCAATTATTGCTTGAAAGCAGACTATCGGCTATTACAAAACCTGTCCACAGCTGTTAAGGCAGCGTTGCCAGATTGACTATGAGCACAAGACAACAATGAACATACGAAAGGCTGGCAACTCTAGTGCATAATCAAAATAAATAAATTAACAAAATATTTGTATGCTCTTCGTAATTTTGTTATAATTTTATTGCAATTAAAATACAAACGCTTTAACAAGTGCCTATTTTGCTAAAAGAAATAGAAGGAAAAGAGATTTTTACCTCAGACAAAAACACGTTTTGCCAAGTTTACAGCAGCAGTGCCGCAAAACTGTTCTTTTTCGTGGTAAGCGTTGTGGGGCGAGCTGCTACGGAGCGTGCTGCCAATAATAAAATTTTAAAAATCTTTTATTTAATAGTAAAAATTGCATAAATTTTGTGTCATATGTAAATTGTTAAATAATATAGTGTTTTTATTAAAGAAAATTTCATAAATTTGCAACGAATATAACAATAAAAAAGGTATGAGAAAAAAATAAAATAATAAACAAGGCGAATGAGCCGATAAGTGAAAAAGAAAATAATATACACACACAAGCGCACAGAGCGAACGGAAAAAAACGTGTTGTGCTAAATTTGCAAAAGTTTTTAAGAAAGAAAAAGAACAAAAAAAAAAACAAAAACTGTGCAAAAAAATAATAATATAATTATAAAAAAAAGTATAAATTAAAAGAATTACTGGTAAACGCAGCATAACAAATAAGACAAATAAGCATAAAGTGTTAAATTTTTTTATTTTTATTTTTTTTGGAACTATGCTGTAGTTGTGTATGTGTGTGTGTGTTTGTGCGGGATTGTGTACATACGTATGTACATGTATGTATACATATATATGTATGTACGTTTATGTATTAGCTGAAAAGCGGGCGGCAAGTTTACGCAATCGCCAACAAGCGCAGCAGCAACACACACATACACGCTATGTACATACATACATGTGTATATACATACATACCTACATATACATACATACGTACATTGTGAAAAGTGTGCTTTTTCAATGTTTACGGCTTTTGTAATGTCAATACAAAACTACAAATAATTATTTTTTTTATGTACATATACATATGTATATGATATATGTACAAGTGCATGTATGTATATACATACACATTGAAATACATACATAAATGTACATCATGTATGTATGTATGTATAACGTGAGTCGTTTGTTTTCTTTTATTTAAACGGCGCGCTCGTTGCTAGCTGAAAATTCAAAGAGCGGCGTTTTTTACGCATTTTCCAATGTCTGTTTTGTTCGTGTTTATACTGTGTGTGAGTGTGCGCGCTTGCGTGTGTGTGTGTGTGTATGTGTGTGCACTTATTTCAAATCTTATTTGTATTTATTTATTGTGTTTCTGTTTTGCGCTTTATGCACACCCACTTGGTCGCACACACACACACACACACAGACGCGCATACATGCCTATGTTTACTTTTTGTTGTATTTATTTTTATAGCTTTTTTATTTACGTTGTTTTCGTTAATTATTTTGCTTGTATTTTTGCATGTTTGTGCATGCACACGTACCATAGCTTGGCTAGATCGATTGTTGTTTGTTGTTGTTGTTGCTGGTTGGAAACATGTGGTTGTGGAAGGGAATCGTGTGTGCGCCTGGAAGTGCGTGAGACGGCACGCAACTTATTCAGCGCTGCCAACTCTGTAACGATTAAGTTTTTGGCAATTTGAAAGGGATCGGTTTGTTTATTTACATTTTTTTGAGCTGTTTTTTAAAGTTTAATTATGAATATGATTACTAT
Source organism: Chymomyza procnemis (assembly GCA_035046065.1). Classification (NCBI taxonomy): domain Eukaryota; kingdom Metazoa; phylum Arthropoda; class Insecta; order Diptera; family Drosophilidae; genus Chymomyza; species Chymomyza procnemis. The sequence continues at coordinate 26,138,486 of JAWNOJ010000013.1, read as the reverse complement.
TTACAATAATATTATTATTGTGAAAAGTATTGTTAAACGAATTAAAGGTCTATTGCGCTCATTTGATCAGAAAATCAGAAAACACACAGCTTAAAGCTGCGTTTTAAAGTTTACTATTAATTTTTTATAATTTTACAATCATATTAGAGCGAGCCTGTTGGGTTTAGTTTTTATGGATATGCAGCGGTTTGACATCTTGGTCTGGCAAAAAAAGCTTGAATGTACGATTTAAAAGTTGGAAAGTTAGAAAGAAACATAATAGTTCAAGCATTTAATAAATCTTGCCAAAAGATCACTGGGTTGTTAGTTCGTGATTGGTAATAATTTAATTTCAAGAAAACACGAAAACAGCGCTGCCAACTCTGACAATTAGAAAAAGATCGCTTTGTTTTTTGAGTTGTGTTTTATTGTTTACTTATGTATGTATTTATTTAGGGGAACAACAATATTAAATTTAGGAAATATTAAATTGGAGAGATAATAATGTACAACTTATCCGTGTCCCAAGTCTGATAGGCGAAATTTGTGTAGATATGCATGCATTATTGTTATTAAAATATATTTCCTTATTGAATTAGAAGGCTCATTTTCAATACAGCTTGTTTCTAAATCGGTATATTGTAGACCGTTTGAATCAATATTTATTGTATTGTTCAATAATAAAACGAAAATATTAAGTTTTATAGTCTTTATTGTTTGAACTTGTGACACTTTGAAATGGTAAAACTTTTAGGGCTGCCACTATTTTTGTATCACAATTCATTTTTCTGCTAGCTTTAGGCAACTCCATCTTTCAGCTTAGTATGTTTTTGTTTGTGCAATGTAACTGATACTGCAAAAAATGTTTTAATTTAATGCTCTACCGGCAACTGTTTGCTTTCAAGCACATAATATACATAAATATGTATATAAAATATATATGTACATACATATGTATGCAAAAGGCATATAAAGTTGCCGCTGCCCGGGCTGATTGACGACAAAATGTCTTAAAAAAAAAATAAAAAAGCGCAAAGAGCGCGCGCGCGCATCTCAAACACACATTGTGCTCTGTCTTGTATTTTTACTTTGCACCGTTTCGTAGCGTAGAGCCGTTGTGTTATTATTTTTATTGTTGTTTATAAGTGCATGTTTGTGCGTGTGTGTGTGTGTGCGTAGCGAAGCAGAGCAAAGCAAAGACGGTGAAAACGTAGTGTGTATGTGTGAACGAACGAGCGGCGAAGCAGCCAACTTCGTGTCGTGATAGCAGGCGCGAGCGAGAACAACAACATCGCAATGTATGTATGTGCGTTCGCATGTGTGTACATATTTGGAAAATATGTTTTGTGTGTGTGTGTAGCTCTCTGGCGGCGTTGTTGTGGTTATTTTTCTTCTTCTATTTGTGCAGAGGGGGGAGCCAGTCCCCATCAAAAAAAACCTTGATAAAGTCCACAAAACACGCATGAAAATCGGTAAAAATAAATATAATTTATAATTGTAATGCTTTTACTGCAATAAAACGCTAAAGAGTATCGATATACACATTTGTTTTGAAATCGAAACGAATACTCAGCAAAAACAATAAGAAAAAGCACAAGTGTGTATAAGCTGCTGCACATGAGTGGGTGTGTGTGCCTGTGTGTGTGTATATAAAATAACTGCTGAAATTTTATACATTTGTTTATATTTATTTCATTTAAAACAGAACAACAAACACAATAGCCAAATACAAAAATTTGTGAAAACAGAGAACAACAAAAACAAAACTTAAAACCAAAACAAGTGGATACCTAATGGCCGCCACTACAACAGCAACCACAACATTAGCAACAACCACCGGCAATAGTAACAGCATCAACAACAACAACAATAACAGCAACCTTAGTAGCAACACCAACAATAACCACAACGTTACGGTTCACGCCGTTCTAAACACTCCCACGAGCGTTGCAACCGGCGCTGGCGCAGACGCCGCAACTGTTGCCATAGCAAAGGATATGCTGCAGCTGCATCATCTAGCTCCTCCCGTGTTGAGTCTTAACAACAACAACAACAACAGCAGCGTCGAGCAGCAAGCAGCAGCCGCTATACAGCATAGCAACAACAACAATAACAATTCAGCAAACCACCCACCTGCCCAAGTAGTCGTCGCAGCCGGCATTGCCCATAGCGCAGCAACGGATGCAGCTTATGGCGAGCTGCGCTTTAATCAGGAAGTACTGCAAATTACCGATGCCGTTACCGTCATTGGACGCAACTCGTCCACCTCGCTGGTGCATTTTAATGTTGCCGAAAACAATTTGGTCTCCCGCAAGCATTTTCAGCTGCTATACGATGTCGAGTTGTGCGCCTTTTTTGTGCAGTGTCTAAGCAAGAATGGGATTTTCGTTGATGATTTTCTGCAGCGTCGTAATGTGGATCCGCTCAAGCTGCCGCAACGGTAGGTCTTGTTTAATAGCAAAAAAAAAACTTATTTCAACTTGCAACTAAACTCTTTTCAGCTGCTATTTTCGCTTTCCCAGCACGGAAATACGCATTGAATTTGAAAGCTATATGACGCCGGCTGCGGCAGCAAATGATGCTGCACATGCCGTTGCACCCGCACTGGGTATGGCTGCTGTTGCGGGCATGGGCTTAAACAGCAACCATAATGCGCATGCAACTGGTGCACATGTTATTATAACACCTCCAGCAGCTGATGAACTGACGCAGTCGCAACATCAACAGGCATCGCTGCATCATAGCCAGCAACAGCAACAACAGCAGCAGCAAGCAACGCATCACCTGCAACAGCAGCACCATCATCATCTTCCACACTCCCCCGCTCACACACCTATACCGCTACATCAATCACTGCAGCAGCAGCAGCGCATTGGTGCTGCAAGTGCCGGTACACCGGGTACAGCGTCTCATCTACTGCCAGGTAGTGATACCGCGGCAGGTGGCATATATTCGCCCTTGAAAATATCCATACCGAAGAAGGAGCAAAAGAGCCCCTATCTCTCACCAACTGGCAAGTTGAACTCCTATATATATGTACAGTGGTTTTACTAGATTCCTTTTCTGAGGCGACACACTTGTTCCGATCCAATCGAGTAACCAAATTCTAATAGTCTTGAAACAACACACAAATTGTAAACATTTTTTGTTTTGATAAAATTCAAAATTTATACCCTTTTCTCGGCAGTCTTAAAATTCTGTAGTAACATGGACACCGATGAAGCCATAAGTTGGCCAGTTTTGGCGCTTGTATTAAAATTTTTGATTCGCGTGCGTCGAGTAAATAAAGTTGTTCAAAAGCCGCAACAGCTGCCTAAGGCAGAGTGACAAATCCTACTTTTGAAAAGGAATTAAAAAAAAAAATCACTTAACTACCTTTGGCAACCAATAATATCTTAACATAATCTTTTGATAATCTATCAAACCAGGTACAATAAGCGCTGCCAACAGCTGTCCGGCTAGTCCTCGTCAAGGTTTTCATCAAAATCAGGCCAACAATTACAACAACTACAGCAACAATAATACGGTAATTACTGAGCATACCAAAAGTTTTGGAAATTTTCAAACAATTATCTCATGCACTTGCAGCAGGATCTATTCCAAACTCCATCAACGGCCAGTTACAATCACAATGAGAAACCACCTTATAGCTACGCACAGTTGATTGTTCAAGCTATATCAGCGGCACCCGATAAGCAATTGACACTATCAGGCATTTACTCATTCATCGTCAAGCATTATCCTTACTATCGCAAGGAAACTAACAAGGGCTGGCAGAATTCCATACGTCATAATCTCAGTTTAAATAGGTAAATACTCTAATTATTAGCAATACGTAATTTGGACTTATGCAAGCTTATCTGTTGTGCAGGTATTTTATAAAAGTGGCGCGTTCTCAGGATGAGCCCGGCAAAGGCTCATTCTGGCGTATAGATCCGGATAGTGGTGCCAAATTAATTGATCACAGTTACAAAAAGCGGCGCCAACGCAGCAGTCAAGGTTTTCGCCCACCCTATGGTATGCCGCGTTCAGCTCCTGTCTCACCGAGTCATATGGGTAAATAAGGAACTGCGGCTTTAGTTTAATATTATGTAAAATACGTTTTTCGTTATAGATAATTCACGTGAGAGTTCGCCGTTGCAGGATATTGTATTGCAATCGGCGCCAGGCTCGCCGGGCATGTCCTTGGAGCAACGAGCAGCCGATGCCGGTAAGTTAATGCACCACATTGACTAAGTCCAATCTATTGAAGCTATTGAAGCTTTAACGGACATTAATCTTTTTTGGTACCGATTCATACATTAAAAAAAAAAATACTAAGGTGAAGGCTATGTTGGAAGAATGACACCTAAAAGAAATCCTTCATGCTTGAAACCTGCCAAATAGTCACCTTGTGGATGGGTCCCGCGCATTTATGTTGAATCTTTTCATTTTGCCTTAAAGCTGTTGCAAATGGTTTGATTTCGAATCTACATACTTTGAGTTTTTACCGGATTTGTGACAAAGTTCGGGTGCAGTCACTTGCTTAAGGGAAGAAATTGCGTGCATAATGAACGCAATAACTTAAAATTTTAATATTAATACAATTAATTTATTACTAACGCTATTTACTTATTTATAAATATAAAAAATTTAAACTTGTATCGGGGGCATGCTAGAAAATTGGTTGGAAACAGGTAGGGAGTAAAATAAAAATTTAAACAATTCTTAACAAAAAGTGTCGAGAGTTCACCGATGGCCAGGCATGATGACTAGGCAAAGATGCGTTCGAAAGGCAGGACATCCGAATACTATACTTATTATAGTTACAGCAAACGACACGAAAAGGCTCGTGCACATAATGACAAAGGAAACTGTGTTCACTACGTTAAGAGTCAGTGAGTCCTAGTAAGAGCTTAAGGGCTAAGTCGACAAGCACAGTACGACAGTCGAATCCCAATTTTAGCCACGTAGTGCAAAAATTAAAAGTTCATTTGTGCAGACTCAATAAATTGTTGATAGTAATGATATTGATATTTTGTTGAATGAGTGTCAATAAATTTTTTGGACTTTCGTCAGATGGGGCAACTTCTAGAGAGTACGGTTGGTGGGATAAGAATTACCATTTCAGCATTTCAATGAATTTTTTGATTACTTTGGCGATGTAAATCTAACATTGTCAGGCAGGAGAATAACTTTGTCAAAAAAACTTTGTTTTTCTTGTATTGTGGTCGTTTTTGTTTTTGTTCTCGGCCCAAACGCATTAACTGTGCCCTACCATTTTCGTGTCATACATAAAGCTCACATTTTTCGTAAAGGCTATTTAGATTTCTGACATTTAGAAATTTTTTCAAGTCTTCTAAAATGTTCTTTTCGCCTTCGTTTACAGAAATCATTTACAACTCTCAGAACGCGCACCAGCAACAGCAACAGTCACAGGCCATGGCCAATAATTCCAATCAATACAAGTAAGCCAAAATTGAGTTGAATTAAATTACAATTTTTTAAATATTTCGTTTTGCAGCAGCGGCAGTCCGTACTATGCAACTAATCAAAATTCCGCAGTCAGCGTGCAACAGGCGCACGTGGAGGGTAATGCCAACAGCGGTGGTAGCGGCGGCGGCGTAGGAGCACTAATTGCACTTAAGCGAAACCATGTTATGGCTGTGCCACATCCAGCTACGACAACACTTCATCATCAGCAGACGGCTGGACAAGCGCAACAACAGCATTCTGAGATTATCTATGAAGAATTGCCTACCGATTACAGCGGCCACATGGATGCTGTAGAAGAAGAGTGCTCCGTTGGTGATGCTACCGCATCCAAGAGAGCGAAATATGCCTCTGAAGTGCTCTGATGTGTGCGTATACAGAAGCAAAAAAAAGGGAAATAATAGATGCAGATGTCAGCATGAGTAATAGGGTTGCTGCGGCCTAGCATGCGAAAACGTTGAAATAAACAACAAAACAAAAAAAAAACAAGCCCACATTTAAACAAAAAAAAAAAAGATTTAAAACAAAAGAAAATATAGTATCTCCATCTTGTATATTGAATTTGCCAAACCCTCGAACCCACACAAATCAGATCTTTGATGAAAAAGAAAAAAAAAAACAAACGATTAGTAATTCAACTGTGAAAATGTATTTTAAATGTTGGCCGTAAAACGGCTAAACTACGCGTACACACTATTTTTTCAAAAAAATACACGATTTGACCCTTAAGCTTTGACGAATTCAATATGCTCGATGACGCTACTCTCTAAGTACATATAAATTTTAACTTAAAGCGAAAAGTAAAACACAACAAAAATATTATACTTACGCATAGCCGTACGTATAACTAATTAGACATATGTCCGATTTGATTATTGTAATAATTGAAGATAATGATTGATGTTTAAGATGTTATTGATATGTAACAGATAATACGAAACACAAACATAGGGGGATACCACAAACACAAGTAACAAACAGGCGAATGAATATTAAATCCTATCTACATACCTTTACCTATATCTATTTAAATATAAATAAAAATATATATATCTATATATATACAAATATATATATATATAAAGTATATTACAAAACAAACAAAAAAAAAGAAAACAGAAAATATCTACAAATTTACGGATACAAATAATAATATAAACCTTCTACGTATAAAACAAAACAAAAAAAGAAAATGCACTTTATTTCTTATTAATGAAAGGAAACCCATTTAAGTGTTTGGACAAAATATGTATTAAAAATAAAAACAAAGCAAATGTCAAAATAAGTGTTTTATTCGCAACAAATTCTAAAAGTGAAAGAATGCTCAAAACTACTGTTTCACTGTACTGTTTGCTCATTTTATTTATATATTAAGTGGAAGAACATATTTCACAAATCCACAGTTTAAAATATGAAAAGCAACAGCTTTATTCATATGTGTAGATATCCGGTACACCTGGGAAGAAACACTTCTATCTTTTCGAATGCGATTGAAAAATTTAATCGTAAAGGAAACCTTCACAAACAGAAAATAGACATTCTAACTCATAGCCTGCTGTTGGAATGCCTTGAAAAGTTAAACGTAACGCTTCTAAACTAGCGCATGCTACCTGCAATAAGGATACAAATCTGTAAATACGTCTGTCAACTATCTTGTACAATTTTGATTGAAGGATTCTTTTTCCATCGTAGTCCTTGACATGGTGGACCCGAGTGGTTTGGTTTTTAGCTTTGTAAATTTTCGCATACACGCTAGTAAAGGGACTATTCCATGAATGCTATTTTTTATATACAATTTTGTTATTGTATTTTATGCAGATTTATAACTAAGATATACATATTTATATATATTGCGGTGAGCAATGCCAAAGTTGGATATCTTCAGAAATAAAAGGAATACAACACAGGTTATGGATGATAAAAAAATATATATATTTTAGGCGATTATTAGAGCTGTACATTAAAAACCTTTTGCCTATCGCGGACTTCTCATTTAAAATGAATGTCCAGATGTTTAATAATCATTCGTTAATCTGAATATATGTATTTGGAATGTATCAAGCTTACGTTTAAGGGATATATAAAAATAACGTCTTATTATATTTAAGCACCTGGTAACACTAAGGATCATTCTGATCTATGTGAGGCCCCTTCGGGGTCCGGCCGGACTAACCTAACCTATATTTAAGCAATTTAATTTTCAAACTGTGTGAAAATACTTAAGAAGGGACTCTGTAACTTTACAAATGTTCCTTTTGATAATGCTCTACTTATTTCCGGAGCAGTGTGACCTGAAAAGATTGTAGAATGATATGGAGTTTGCATTGCAATATCATGAGTGAAGATATTGTAAAGAATACGTCCTAAAACGGAACCATGGGGGACTCCTGCGATTGTAAGTTAACGAATTGACTTGGCACCATTTATAAAATGTCTCTGTTAAAAGGCTTTTAATGGCTCGTAATAGATACGATGATATAGATTACGCATTGAAATATCATTGAAGATATTATAAAGAATACGTTCTAAAACGGAACTCTGGGGAACACCTGCGAATGTAAGTTAACGACTTGACTTGGCACCATTTATAGATACGATGATATAGATTACGCATTGAAATTTCATTGAAGATATTATAAAGAATACGTTCTAAAACGGAACTCTGGGGGATACCTGCGAATGTAAGTGAACGACTTGACTTTGCACCATTTATATCTATCCAAAAATGCCAAACGCTGATATCTAGAGTTATCAGGCCTACCGAATTATTTCATTGAAGTTTATGCTTTCAGTTTTTTGAGCGGATGTATACAGTTGCGATTATATATATTCTATGCTAAAAGTACCATTTGGAGTAATGTCAATTTATTAATGTTCGATTTATGGCTTATTATAATTAATTAATGCTTAATAGCATATTCAGGAATTTCAAAACACAACGCGTTCGATTTTTAATTTATCATAAAGTATTGATAATTTTCAATGCAAACCTGAACCTATCGAAATTGTGGCTACCGCTTTTTCGGCACCTATCGTTTATCATAGCAAGCAAAGCTGCATAAACTGTTTGTCGATTTGACAATCTTTTCAATTAACGTCGAGTTTTACGAATTAAATTATAAAAAAATGGTAGCAAAAGCTGTTTGCGTGATTAATGGCGATGCCAAGGGCACTGTCTACTTTGAACAGGAGGTAAGCAATTCTTTGCAGTAAGGAATTTCTGAATAGAATGTTTTAATTATTTCGGGGTCAAAGTGCCGGACCGCACCGCACACCTTACCTTTTACAGAAGATTATCATATTAAAGACATACATATGTATTTATGTACATACATATATACATAAAAATGTGTGTATTGCTAAATCACGTTTGTATGCATAATAAAAAAATACTTATTACACTTATACATACATACATATTTACATGTGTAGATAAGTGGCACTTGATTTGTGAAGCATTCTAATCAGGGTTTTGCTGCGTCATTTTGCAATCCAATACATACATTTGTATGTATGCCTTTGTATGCGTAGCTTAATGTTATATAATTGCAAAAACAACAAACACATATTTCAATAAACAACAAATATGCAAATTTTATTTTGTGATTTGATGTAGTGCGCAGGTGCTCCAGTTAAAGTGTGCGGTGAGATAACTGGCTTGAGCAAGGGCCAGCATGGATTCCATGTGCATGAATTTGGCGATAATACAAATGGTTGCATGTCATCGGGACCACATTTCAATCCCTTGAATAAGGAGCATGGTGCACCAGCTGATGAAAATCGTCATTTGGGTGATTTGGGCAACATTGAAGCACCCGGCGATGGTCCCACAAAGGTATGCAATTGTTACATTAAGTGTTTGCCAGTTTTTATTTAGTCTTTGTGCATATTTACAGGTGTGCATTAACGATTGCAAAATAACGCTGTTTGGTGAGCATAGCATTGTTGGACGCACGGTGGTAGTGCATGCCGATCCAGATGATTTGGGCAAGGGTGGACACGAGCTGAGCAAGTCCACAGGCAATGCCGGCGCACGTATTGGCTGCGGTGTCATTGGCATTTGCAAAATCTAAGCAGGCCTTAAGGCTCATAATACACATATATACACTAACTATAGACTATAGACCATATATTAACGAAAGAAATTGGGAAAACATATAAAATTTTGGTATACGCAGTGGCGGTAAAAATAAAAGGCAAACCTTAAAGGTCTTGAATAAAGTTATTGATGTCGTATTGTTTTTGTCTAAAAAGAGTTCAAAGTTTATAAAAAACATTTTAATGGCTCGTTTTATGCTTGCTACATAGTAGTTATGTTTAATTACAAACTTTATAAACATTAATTCATACATAATACGTATTATTTACAGTACGTTGTCGTTTAAAGTAAACAAAAACTTGAAACAATGGCTTCCTGACTATATAAAGCACTTCGTACAATACGTAGCTTTAAATAAACTATCTAAATAGTCTAGCTAATATTACATGTTTATTTAATGTAGTTGCAAGAAAGTATGCATTTGGTATGCGCTGCGATTTGCGAGTTATGTCTTGTTAAAGTAGGACTGATAGACTATGCCCAAGGAAGAAGTAGCGAAAAGTGTGAAGTAACTCCACCAAGTGGCAAAACCCAGAAAACCTTTGTACACTTCCGTAGAGAAAACCTTAAAAAACGAACTATTAGTTAACAAATTCTTAGTAAGACGCATACAACATGCCATAACTTACGTTCTTGAGACTTGTAAATGAAGCTTGCAAGGATTGTGCAGATTCCAAAATATTAAACTCTTCATTGGTAGCAGTTGGATCAGCAACTGTTGCTGGTATGGCATCCGCTGCACACTCATGCTGCAGCACAACGCTTTCTTGAAAGATACCAGTCCAGCTGTAACCTCCCAGGCTTTTGTACATGAGCGTTAAATAAAGGCAGAGTATAAGAGGCGCCACAAATTGTAATGTCACCACGCACAGATAATAGAATATAGAGGAAACCTGCAGGAGTAAATGATAGGTAAGGCTTTCAATTTACACCATATGCTCCCCAACAATTATACCTTTTTCTGAAATTCCACATTGGTTATGCGTCCGGCCTCTTGACGCAAATCCACTATTTTATCATAAGCCAAGTTTAGATAAGATTGCAAATAGATGGGCATCAGCGCGAAACGCACCACAACAACGAACACTACGAGCAACAGTCGTAGTGTTTCGAATACATGCGGTTTAAGACTATAAACAAAGTGCACACAATTAATATCTGGGTGCCAACAGTTTTTGGCCTACTTACAGTGGCTGCTGCATGCCCTCAAATACGCGCACAGTCAAGTAATCTCTGCTAATTGGGCGTATCCACAGTATAACCAGAATAAATGGCAGCACAAAACTAAGATTCAGCAAAAGTTGCATAAATCGTTTGCCACGGCAGTATTTTAAAGAGTCCCAATGCATTTTGGCCATACGCAAGCCGGGAAAGGTAAACAGTGACCCAAGTATGCCACAGCTCAAGGCGAGAAAGAATTTTACAACAATTTTCGAAGCAGGACCACTGTAATGCAATGTATAAACTGACAACTACTTGTTAGTATATAACACTGTACTTACGATGAGGGTAAACCTTGTTCGGTCAGAAACTTGGAGGCGCTGGCATTAAAGCTGGCATAGGCATCCTCCAGACCGGTTTCCAAAATGCGCTCATCAATAATAAGCACAATCATGGCTATAAGCAAATAAACAAGGCAGGCCACAATTACCATAGAGCGTTCACCAATAGATTCCTCGCTTTGAAAGTAGAGCACGGTAAGCGATGAGAGTAGTTTAAGTGCAAAGAATATGACCAACAAACACCAGACCATGCTTAGGTTAGCCTCTTGCTTAAGCGGATAAAAATAGTGAAACACCTGTAAAGAACGGCAAGCACATTGTTTGTTGCATTAATTACTCTTAAAGCTGAATAAGTAACAATACCTCTGAGATGACATATACAAGGCCCGCATATACGCTAAAATCGACGAGCCACTGAAACTCGGTAAAGTAACGCAAGTGCACTACATCACGCTCCAGCACAGGCACTGTTTCTAGCTCCACTTCTATATTGCGTGGTATATGAAACTGTTGCGGCACGCTGCCATTGTTGGACACACCATTCTGTTTGTGTTTGCTCTTGGTTGGCCTCTCCTTGGGCACACCGCCCTTGCTGCGCAACTCATCGTCCGTGGGATGCAGATAACGTTGCAGACCCGTGCGACACAGTATCCATTTGGCAAAGGAGTAGTGGGAATTCAGTTTTTGTATAACGCTTACCATCACCAGCGTGATGACAAGTTGTGCGCCCAAAACAGCCTGCAAAAAAATGCGAAAATACCTTAAGTGCCAACTTTTTTGGGGTCAATTCTATTTTTGGTATTCCAAATGTTCCGGGCTCACACACAACGTGTATTTGCCACATTCTGGAGAACATTTTTCAGCTTACCATGCTCCAAGCGTACTCTGCTGCGTCTCGTTGTAATGTGTTAAGTTAATTAATTCATAGTTTTCAATTAAAAACGGAAATTAGGCACACGTTTGGATTCCAAAAATAAGCAAGAATTTTTTCTTGCGGACCAAGTGTGTACACACCAAAAAAGTGTATTATATTCGTTCAGAAGTAATCACATTTGTCAAGTCAAAATAACGAGTAAGTGCGGCGCGCGAAATTTTGAAACGTTAACAATAAATTGACTTTTTAAGATTAAATGTGCACTAATTGCATAGAACAAAATTTTGCAATTAAGTAAAACATTATATTTTTGAATAAATCGTTTGAATTATTGCAAACTAAAATCTATTTTAAAATGGATTTACATTTAACAGGTGAAAGTAACGAGTAAGCGCTGCGCGCGCATTTAAAAATTTGTTAAATAGAAATGAAAATGTTCTTTAGCTGAAGCTACTGCGTTTATTTATAATAAATTGATTTTAAACAATTTTTGCGTTTATCGGTACAACTATCCGCATATACACGTGCTTTAGCCTCATCGACGAGCATGTGCCCCATAGGTACGCCTACTGGAATTGGATACATGGAACACATTAAATTAGTACGGTGGTGGATCCAGACCACATTCATCTGGTTTTTTAAAGACAAGCGCATAAGTTAACACAGGATTTACATTCTCTTCTGCGGATGTAGTCGATAGTAGCGAATGCGTTGAGCGTTTTTCCGTAAAAAACATTTCTGCATCAAATTCACTCCAGCGACCGCGTTTTAGTTGTTCCTTAACATATTTCAGTTGTGCATTAATCTGCATGAAATCAAAATTAGATTATCTAACTCCACGTTACTGTATAACCATTAGTTACCCAAGGCACCAATAATGGAGTATCGCGACAGTTAAAGAATTTGCCCACAAACTTGCGTACATCAGCGGGATTTTCATTAATTGTCTGATGAAGAATCACGCGTATGATGGCGCGTATCTAAAACAGAAGCATAAATTCTAATCATTATAAATTTATTCTTCATTCTAACCTCCGGATGTTTGCCCAAATATGTCCAGTTGCCTTTACGCAGCTCCTCTTGTATGTGTTGTACAGAACTGTAGTTTTTTATGGCATCTGAATCCCATTTGCTATGATCTAGCGTTCTCGACATATTTTTCCAATTCTAAAATGGCTTCTTGCAATTTTAAATTTACGTCCCAAAATGTATAAATACCGTTTGCGAATTTTAAAACAAAAAATTCTGTAACTGACAAGAATATACGAATACGATTTAATTTTCTAAAATGATTTTTAAATTGGCCTGCTTTAATATTTTACAAGAACGATGAATATGTGGAATAATATAAATCGAGAAATTTTATATTTGAAATAAATTGGTTAATATTTGGAGTGAGTGAGTTTTACCACGTGGAGAAGTTCCACAGTTTGAGCTGAAACGAATAAAAAAAGGTGATTAAGGAAATCATTATAAATCACTGTATCGAATTGGACAAACTTCGGTGAACTATATCATGTAGTTCTCATAGTTTATTTCACTCAAAATGTTGTATTTCACTTGGTTTTCAACGATTACCAAATTCCCAAACAGTTTCCAATTGTGTTGATTTTGATCAAAATCGGTTTCTATATCATTTATCATATCAGCTTTTATGAGGTTGTATTTAATTTCTTTTTCTACTTATCCTAGCAGAGTTTGGAGTATTGAAGTATTTCAATCAATGCGACGTATTTCATCGAAATCGGTTTATTATATTTTATAACTCTCAAAGAGTGCACGTACTATGACTTTACGCCATATGGATTTTAAGCTTGAAGTGAACATTTGGACTCATAAGGATTGGGTTGAAATTTTAATGAAGTTGTAACGAACAGGTACTAAACCTTATACGAGGGTTGCCTTTTTTTATTTTGGAATTAAAATAGAGAACTAAAAAATATTAATTTAAGAAAATCGCTTTATAGTTTATTTTCCCAATTAAAATCTATACACTTTTGCATGCATTTGAACCAAAGCAGTTTTTCCACTCTGATTGAGGTATCTCCAAAGCATGCATTCTGAACACCCCAACTGCTTCATCAGGCGTCGAAAAACATTGACCTCTTATTTTTATTTTACGTATGGGAATTAAAATAAGTCTTTCGGTGCCAAGTCAGGAGTATATATATATATATATATATGTATTTGTAGTGCTCAAAATATATATATATAATGCGATAGTTTGAGCCAATGGGTGAAAGCTTGCATTGTCGTGGCCAAGATTGATTCATCTTAGGCGGCTGGTTTTTCTGATTTCTTGGAAGACAATTTGCAAACAAATGGTTGTGTACCACTCGGAATTGACTGTTCTGCGTTGTTATAGTGGTAGGGCTGCGACATATACAGGGTTTTCGAAAAAACAGGCGGCCATTTGCTTAGAAGTGCTTTGTGCGTGAACAGCTTTTATTGGATTTGACTTTTCTTAAAACACCTATACAGTAGATTACTGTTTACTTTCGGATTTATCACCTGTCACAAAGTCTTAGACGCGTTTCGAAGCATCGCGATCGTATTATTTGAGCATTTCTTTATCGATACGAACTTTTTTTGGTTCATGCAGATTGACAAATTGTCTGGATACGCGAAAAAATTTTTTGAACAGTCAAATGTTTCTGGAATATTGAATATATGCTGGTCCCACTGATGCCTAAGGTTGTTTCAATCTCACGTTAGGTCTCATGACGATCTTTCAATATTAGTTTGCGCACAGCATCCATGGATTCCGGAACTAAAACTAATTTTGGACAAGCTTCACGATATTCGTCTTGGAGTGAACTACGACCTCGGTTGAATTCTCCACACCATCTATAAACACTGGTTCTTGATGGAGCTTTATCGCCAAAAATTGAATTAAGTTCATCCATGCACAGTCATCCACTTCGAAAGCTGTAAATAAAAATCCTACGAAAATGTTGACGATTTAAATCTTTTAAGTGAAAATAACACAAATAGCGACAATATGTCGAAACGATTTGAGTACGTATACCTCAAAAATGCGAAATCCCGAAATTTAAAAGTCAACCGTTACAGACCATAGGAAAAATATGGAAATAAAAACTAGAGGGAGTGCTCAAAAATGTAGGCATTAGAGGCAAAAGCTGCTCCAAAAGAAGCAAGATTGACTTAAGTGTTGTAGTAATTTTGTATGTTGTAGAAATACATTCATGAAGCACCACCGAATCGTTTGATCTCTTTTTTATTATGCAGAAAATCACAAAATCCATCAACACAAGCTGTGTATACCCTCAAGTTATACAAAAATATAAATCTTAAATATCGTTAAAATCGGAAATTATATATCGGATTAAGTCACAGTATATGTACTATTGTATTAAGTCAAAGTAGTCGCTCTTCTCGTGAGAGTTCGCAATATAAATATAATATTTAAGAGTATTGCTTATTTTCCAACAACACGGAGAGATATTTCAAGAACTACTACCACTCTAACGCTCTTTTGGTATGTTTTCTCTTCTCTGTCTCTCAACATTTTTGTTAATTAATCTCGTAAATTTTTCAATATATTCTATGCTATATTCAAGAACTGCATGCTTTCGGGATGCATTTATGCAGCGCCAAAATCAGTTCTCTAATGACAGTTGTGGTGCGCGCATCTTTTGCAAACAAATTATTGAAAAAACAAGAAATTTTAGTTTGAAAACAAAAAAAAAAACTAAAACTCTAAAACTACTTTGAAGCAAAGTCTGATTATTCGAAATTTTCCTTCTTGAACCGTGAAAAGAAATAGCAGACGCTGTGGAGCTGCAAAGAGAGAAAACGCTCGAATTCCTCCGAGTTTTGACGTTTGTGCTACTATTTCTGATCATATCCTTATACCTTTACCGCTTTGCCTTCTAAGCCTGGTAATTGGCTAAAAATACATATCATTAACTTTCGGTAAGTTCGAGAACTTTGTTTCGTGTTTTCTGCACAAATTATGTAACATTAAATGCAAATTTATTTTACATTTTATTTTCATCTTGTCTTTTACTTTATATTTTTTTGTTTTATTTTTTTTTTTCGGTAAAATTCTATTTGCTTGCACGGACGGACCCTGATGCGCCACCAAACAACGACGTTGACGTTGCCGTGAACGTTGTTGGTCTAATTAAAGCTACACAACCTATAAAAGCAGCAAAGATGCCCAAATCACCAGCGGTTGGCATTGATCTTGGTACAACATATTCATGTGTTGGGGTCTTTCAACATGGCAAAGTTGAGATCATTGCCAATGATCAGGGCAACAGGGTCACGCCCTCCTATGTGGCCTTCACCGATACCGAGCGTCTAATTGGGGATGCAGCCAAGAATCAAGTGGCCATGAATCCAAATAATACAATTTTCGGTAAGCCATTTTTCCCTCGGTCCCTAATATGTAAGCAGTTCCTTAATACAACGAACGATGTCGAACTATGCTAGTCGGTCGCTGCTAAGAATAGCCCACTGATTTACTTGAGTTTTTCATGAATGAAATGCATTTTGCGTTTTGCTCGCATTTTTTTAAATTTTATTTTAAGAATAAAATTCACTCTCAGACGCCAAAATAATTGCAGTTTATTTTCCCCCGATTTATGCCTAACACCCACAAAAACTCATGCAATTTATGTGAATTCGTGAAATTTCTATTTCGTTTGCTTTCCTTTCATTTGCGAAAACATTTTAAAAGCAAAGTTTTGAAAACAATAAGATAAAGTCTTCTAGATATATAGAAAGAGAGATATAGAACATATCAATCAGTCTTGGTCCAGAAAGCAAAAAAAAATGTCTTAACAATGCTAATACAGACCTAAAATGGTTTAAGTCTTTTATATTTGTTGAAAGCCTTCCTTAAGATATATAAAGTTCATTTTGAGGAGCCCTCAAAATTGATTTCCTAAAAAGTTTGTTTTGTCATTTAATTTCAAACGAATTCAGATGAGTCTTCTCTTGTTAATATTATTACTTTTTTGGGAAGAATTAAATGAATATCCGTATATATAGAATACATAGCAAAGCGAGCTTTTGAGGTTCAGAGATTTATAAAATGAAGGTGTTATACATTTTTATGCAGATATCCAGCTGCATTCAGCTAATTTTTTAGAGCTTGCAAATTTGGTATTAAAAAAGTTAACTGAACTGTTTGAAATCTTTGCGTAATCTGTAAAGTTTAATGTTTTCAAAAAATTTCAAATGATCAGTCTATTGTCTATTGTGCTCCCTTCTTTTATCTTATAGATTAACTTCGAATGCTATCAATAAAGTTTAGTAGTGCGGTGAAGGCTATTTTTAATAAGACAAATTCCTGCAACAGCACAGGGTAGGCTCCCAATATATGCTTCGAACTTTCGTGAACATCTTTGCAGAATGTCGTTGGTTTGAATCCGTTCTTGCCCAAATTTTGTTGTGGACATCCAAGTATAAGGAATAAATGACTGCCCTGGGAAATAGCCAGTGGCTGCAATTATGCTTTTCAAGTTTTCGTTGATGTTGACCGGGAGTTGTACAGCAGTCTTTTGCATTCCAAGTTTTGTCGTGTGAGTGGAGGGCTAGAGTCAGATTTTTGGAAGAAAAATAATGTTGGGGAATATTTGGACTCATAAGACTTTGGATGGAATTTCAATGAAGAAGTAACGAACAGTTACTAATGACGAATCAGTAATATGATTTATTGAGTCCCATCGTCTAAGATGGGCAGAAGAATGCATCATAAGTGACCATAGAGAATTATAAAGAAACTGAAGTCGTTTAAAAACAGAAATTGTGGCAGTAAATGATATTGAAAAATTATGGGAATAACGAATGGGAAAAATCGCAGAAATGAAGACGTTATGTTCAAGAGGTATAAGCTTATCCAAAGAAGACGGAAATTTATTATATCCCTGAAGGAATTTCGTTCTTATTATTTTAGTCACATCTATTTTGCATGTTGGAGCACTCCAGTAAATCGAATCATACAGAAATGGATTCGTGAAGCACAAAGAGGCTGAACGCATTGTTCTTTTGGTATTTTTAAAATATTTTAACTATAATTATACGTTCCACATTTTTCAAATTTCTTTTTGAAATAGCAAACCATAGTTTACAATATTAAGGATTCTTTTCATTGTTGCTCGAACATTTGTTTCAGATAGATAAGGCCAACATACCATAGCAATGCTGGAGTTCTTACACATTATCTTCATATATATTTTAAAAGTCTTACCTATATCGTAAATCCTCACAAAGAGCTACCCATTCACTTAAGTTGCGTGCAAGTCTAATGCAAGACTACTCTCTTTTTTGTACTTTCATTTCAGTCTCAGACTTCAATTAAGTACAGTCCTGCCTAGCCTAGTCCTACGCCCGAGTTTCTGTCAGTTATTCCGTTAAAAAAAAACTACTTGTACGATAACTCCCCCGTCCATTGTTGTTAGTTTTTTAAGCTAATAAAGCCCACTGAGAAGTATGCGCTGGTAGTTTCATTTGCCATTTCTATAACTTGCAGATGCAAAACGCTTGATAGGAAGAAAATTCGATGATGCCACTGTGCAGAGCGACATGAAGCACTGGCCCTTCGAGGTGATTTCAGAGAATGGCAAGCCACGCATTAGAATCGAGTACAAGGGTGAGAAGAAAAGCTTCTTTCCGGAGGAAATCTCATCAATGGTGCTGACCAAAATGCGCGAGACCGCAGAAGCTTTTCTGGGCACCACTGTTACCGATGCTGTGGTCACCGTGCCTGCCTACTTTAATGACTCCCAGCGACAGGCTACCAAAGACGCTGGTGCCATAGCCGGTCTCAATGTGCTGCGTATCATCAATGAACCTACTGCAGCAGCTATTGCGTATGGACTCGATAAGAAGGGCACTAGCGAACGCAATGTGCTGATTTTCGATCTTGGCGGTGGAACCTTTGACGTCTCCATATTGACAATTGAGGATGGCATCTTTGAGGTCAAGTCAACGGCCGGCGATACGCATTTGGGTGGTGAAGACTTTGATAATCGCATGGTCAATCACTTTGTGCAGGAGTTCCAGCGCAAATATAAAAAGGACTTGACGCAAAACAAACGAGCCTTGAGACGTCTGCGCACGGCATGTGAACGTGCCAAGCGCACTCTCTCCGCCTCGTCGCAGGCTAGCATAGAGATTGACTCGCTCTTTGAGGGTGTTGACTTTTACACCTCGGTGACACGTGCGCGCTTTGAGGAACTTAATGGCGATCTCTTTCGCGGCACCATGGAGCCAGTGGCTAAGGCTTTGCGAGACGCCAAGATGGACAAGGGACAGATACATGATATAGTACTTGTCGGAGGCTCTACACGCATACCCAAAGTGCAACGTTTGCTACAGGACTTTTTCAATGGCAAGGAACTGAATAAGTCCATCAATCCCGATGAAGCAGTGGCTTATGGTGCTGCAGTACAAGCAGCCATATTGCATGGTGACAAGTCTGAGGCAGTGCAGGACTTGTTACTGCTGGACGTAACACCCTTGTCGCTGGGCATCGAGACTGCCGGCGGCGTGATGACCACCTTAATCAAACGTAACACAACCATACCAACCAAGCAGACACAGATCTTTACCACCTACTCGGACAATCAGCCCGGCGTGCTTATACAGGTTTACGAAGGTGAGCGTGCTATGACCAAAGACAACAATATACTGGGCAAGTTTGAGCTAAGCGGTATACCACCCGCACCGCGTGGTGTCCCACAAATAGAGGTAACTTTCGACATTGATGCAAATGGAATTTTAAATGTTACTGCGGCAGAGAAGTCTACGGGCAAGGAGAACAAAATCACTATTACCAATGACAAGGGACGTTTGAGCAAGGAGGACATTGAGCGCATGGTCAATGAGGCCGAGTCCTATCGCCAGGCGGATGAGCAACAACGGGAGCGCATAAACTCCAAAAATCAACTGGAATCCTATTGCTTCCATCTACGCTCCTCACTGGACGACGAGCAAGTGCGCACGCGCATTAATGAATCCGAGCGCAATACGATTGTACAAAAATGTAATGAAACCATAAGTTGGCTTGATGCAAATCAAACGGCCGAGAAGGAGGAATATGAGCATAAGCAGCAGGAGCTGGAACGCATCTGTAATCCGATTATGACGCGTCTCTATCAGAGTGCTGGTATGCCACCGCCAACGCAAAATGGAGCACCTAACAGCGGTGCGCCCAACACTGGACCTACCATCGAAGAAGTCGATTAAAGAGATTAGTTGCTTGTTTGTTTGTTTGTTTTTATTTATTGAACAATTTGCTTTAACCCTAAACACAGTTTTAAACAAAAATCGAAATGTTTTAAATAAATTATATTGTAATTATCGATTAGCAGCTGTATCTTACATGGATAGCTTTCCACTCTGGTGACTCTGCGGTGTGACAATGCACGTAGACGCCACAATGGATGAAAGTGCAAGCACGCGGAAATACTCAGTTTTAAGTAAGATTTAGGAAGATTGAGCTAATCCGGCACAGGAAAGTAAACGTAAATTTGAGGGGAATGTCATTTTAAATGTGGTTCATGTCAGTTTGTTATGATGAAAATATTATGGAAAAAAAATATTCGTTTATTGGGTATTTAGATCATTATGATCGTCCAAATAAGACGATAATTTATGGATTAGGTAGTTTGTCTGGTTTGGTTAGTCAATTAGCTTACTCTGAGAGACTGAAAAGTGTGCATACACGAGAAAATATAAAGCAAAGTGTGAAGGATATCATTACAATAACCTTAAGACTGGGTAATGCGCACGTTGACTTAGGTAATACCTGAGATGGGGCAAATTTTACGTTATCAATTATTTTCCAGGGAAGAAGAGAACTTTACAATTTATTTTAAATAATTATAAAGAGTAAAGAATCTAGCTCCACGGTAAATAGAGATGCAGGCAACCTTGTCATTGTTTTGAGCCTGAGTTATAACCTTACCACCATAAATAAGCTACGAAGAATCAGGTATGCGATTGTTTACCGGGTCTGGAGACCAACAAGAATATATCTATACGTAAGTCGTAAGTGCCAAAATCTTTCACAAATGTCCATTGAACATGGCGGAAAAAGCATACCCATAACTCAGAAGTTGCCCAACTCAGAAGGAGCATGGAGTTATCTCTAATAATAGACGTTCGAAGCGAACAGGGACCTACAGCTCATATTAATTCATAGAGATTTACTTATGCAAATGGCGTCTATTGGGTTGCCCAATAGTTGGTTGCGGATTTTTCATATAGTCGGCGTTGACAAATTTTTTCAACGACTTGGGACTATTATTTCCGTAAAGGAAAAAACGCGGAGCAGGTTGCTAAAAAGTTACGAGATGTGTATGGTGATAAAGCCTTAAAAGGAAGACTGTGTCAAAATTGGTTTCGCAAATTCCGTTGTGGAGATTTTTCACTTCAGGTCGGCCAAATGAAGTTGATGATGACCAAATCAAAGCATTAATCGAATTGGATCGTCATGTAACTGAGCGTGAGATAGGAGAGAAGTTAAATATACCAAAATCAACCAAAAACTGACTGAGCTTAGCTGGGAACTTTTGATGCATCCACCATATAGGCCTGACCTTGCACCATCAGACTACCATTTATTTCGATCTTTGCAGAACTCCTTAAGTGGTAAAACTTTCGGCAATGATGAGGCTATAAAATCGCACTTGGTTCAGTTTTTTGCAGATAAAGGCCAGAAGTACTATGAGCGTGGAATACTAAATTTGCCAGGAAGATGGAAAAAGGTTAACGAACAAAATGGCAATTATATACTTGATCAAAGTTCATTCTAAGTTTTATTAAAAATGCAATTACTTTCTTTTAAAAAATCCGCAATTACTTTTTGGGCAACCCAATTTGCAATTTAGACAAGAGAAGTTGCATAGGCGAAAAAGTATAAACAAGGCTTTGGGAGCAATCGAAGAGCGACCTATATTCTCAGTTAGATAATCAAAACTACAACGGCTGACTTGCTTGGTTGAACATCAATAGAGCAGCTACTATAAGGCCTCAACAAGCAGGCATTATCGCCAATATAATTTCAAGTGAAATAATAATCTTGAAAAATGTCATCAAAAATTTCAGGTTTTGTATTGAACTCTGTTACAATAAAATCATGTTGAATATTTATTATTTTCATCTTGACTATGCTGCCAAGCTGGAGCATTGGGACATCTCTATCAACAGCTCTTCGTGGAGTAAAGAAGAATTCGAACTGCGGTGTCAACAATGCTGCTACGGGGAATCAAACCATCCAACTTCGGTTTAAAAGCTTAGTACGCTAACGATATCCAACTTTTTTAAAAGTTCGTTGATAATAATTTTAAAATTTCGTTTACTTTCCTGCGTTTCCCACATTGCTCAAAGCCTTTTTCAACTATTGTGACTTGCTACTTACTTGTTATAGTTTAGTATTTGTTTTTAAAATGAATATATGTTTGCACTATCTATAAATTTCAAGGTCTATTCAAACAATAAACGTCTTTATTTACTATAGGACTTTATGCAGCGGCTTAAACATATGTACATTTTACGATATAAACCATTGTTCTAGAGGCAAAAATAATATTTTATATATAATTCATTGTAATAATTGAAGTAGTAGTAGTGGTAGTAGTAGTAGTAGTTGTAGTTGTAGCTTTTATTGATTAGTTTTTAGGTTTTCTAAAAAATTGCACTACTTTTGAACAACCTTTGTAGTAAATATTATTACATGATATTTTTGTCATGCAACAATATCTTGCATATGAAACTCTTTTGATGTAATATTTGGTAAAAATTAAATATGATTGATTTTCTTTATATTAAAATATGCATAGAGAAGTATCTCATCACTACAGGAAACTACTACTTCTTATAGCTCGAGTACAAACAAAAAATGTGACATTATTTGGTAACTTGTTTTCTACATGTTCATTTTCAAAACGTTTCTTAAAGGATAATACATTTAAACAAATCACTGGGTATAACAACAACAATTGTAACATACGAATATTTCTCTAAGCTTACTAATTAATACACCTTGTGATTACATATTTATTAATTTTATATATCTAATACTATTTGTTTAGTGCTAAGTATTATTAATATATGCAATCATTCTCATTATAAACATACACTAAATGGTAAAACCAATATTATAAATTCTTTTCCTGTCAGTACTAAGTATATATCTAATTTTACATAAACCATTAACTGTAAACTATGTTTTTATTCTTATTTAATTATATATATATTTTTTAAAATACCACAAAATAGGCTCTTCTTACTCTTCATTTATTTAATATTTTACTTAATATTCAGTCGCAAGCTAATTTCGAGTTGCAAGCGAGCTAATTATATTTGTAGATTGTAAAATCAAATGAACGTTTTCAAAAGTAATAATAAAATAGTCGCAGTTTATTTACGGAAATTCTTGGCAATTAATTTTGCAACGAAAATATAATATGGACATTACCATAGCTGCAAAGACTTTTTTTCAAAAAGTTTAGGCCTATGCAGAGACTCGCAAAAAGTGAAAAACTTTTTTGAAAGTGGTACTCAGTTGACTGATTTTAGTCGCGAACGATAGATGGCGCAGTAAGCAAAATTTGCTGCCAGAATCAAGTTTTACTCGCACACGTTGAGTAACTTGATACTTCGTCTTTTTGTGTTACTCTGCATTCTTGTCTTTATTTTATCAATTCATATATAATTTTGCAATGAAATGAATAATTACCGCATTATTTGATAAAATTTCTATATTTACGCAAGAAGTTATTGACAAGTAGCATCTGATTTCCGAAAACTATCTCGATATATTGCATATTTTCGTAAAAAAGGAGCAATGTTTGCTTCGTGGAAAAATAGGTCGATTTTTTGTACGAGTGCCTTAAATTTTGTTGCTAAAACCGATTTCTTCTTTAGTTGGTAAAGCATGCTTCAAGGAGTTTAAATTGACAGAGGCGAATCACTCAAACTTAAAAGCTTAATTTGTGCGAAAAACTTAAATTGAACAAAATTAATGAATATTTTTATTTTATTGTACTTGTTTCACACTCTGAACGTATGATTTTTTTTGATATTTGCATAAAACCTTTCATTATAAGTGGCTTCACCTCTTCCCGTTTTATACTTCTTCTATGCATTTTCGCCTTATCGATAACTTTTATTTCACAATCGATATTCGTGTAAATATTTCTCTCGAATCGTGCGAACAATAAACAAAATTTTACAAATCTCCAAATGTAAAGCATGTTTGGTGCATTTAATAGATTTTAACTATTGTAAATATTTATTTGCAATAATGTCTTATAAAAAAACGTAATCTATAGAAATGTGAAAAACTAAATAATGAGAATTTAGTGCAACATATCCGTCATACTGTGCGGGAATCTTCAGAAAAGCATCAATAGACTGCAACTTAGTCTATTATTAAGTGCTCGAAAACCTATTAGTTTCTATAACTGCCTGACAAAGAAGCAGTTCATGCTGCAAATAGTGTTTTTCATAAAGTTCTAAAATTAACGCTTTCCAAATAAGATTTTACAGCATTTATTACTGCAAGTTTTATTAGAAGTAACCAAACAATTGCATGTTTTATGGATTGTGAAAAAAAAAAATAAAAATAAAAAAGCTGGGCTAGGGATATCTCTTCTCATAATGAAAAGTAATGCCATTTTGCAGTGTCCAAGCCCTAATCTCGCTTATCTCGTTAAATTCCTATGTGTTTTTGTATAACTTCTACAAAAATTTATGACAATACGTATAAAATGCTTGATTTATACATCATCTTTTTATTATTATTTTTTTGTTTTTGATATATTTCTATCGTATTATGTACATTCTACGCGTGCTTAGACTAATTCAACTTATATACTTAACTTGGCTCGCATTATAACTCAAATGCAATATCTGCATTGTAATGCCAGAAATTGTCATCCCACAAGCATCTTACTATGTCACACATAATCTAAACTTGATAATAACTAAATACGTTTCACGTCTAATTCATTTAACTAACTGAACTCAATTCATTATAATTCAATACGAAAATTCATATTTAACTTATGCAATAATTATTTGGTTTAATTTTTAATTTTAATTTCATAGTGCCTCAGTCGATGAATTCCATGGACCATTGTAGCCAGTTGAACTCGTAGTTGGTTGCTCAGACAGAGGCGCTGCTCTTGGGCTGCCCATGGTTCTTATGATCGAAAGTGTTTCCGTAGCCTGTGGCTGCACTAGCTGCTTGAATGTTGTCTCCAGTCTTGGTGGATACTATAATTTTAAAGATAGATTAATATTAAAATTAGAGCAGATTAAGATTCTAGGTAATGTAAAAAATAAATGTTGACATTTTTTGAGTTGGAGAGGGTAAGAAAAAGATATAGTTAATTGCAGAACATTTATAACTTTTCTAAGTCTCAGTACTCTGGGCTACGTGGTTGAATATATGAGCTTAAAATTTGCATAATCAAAAATGGAAAGCCAACTGTATCTAGTTTTGACGATGCGTCCCCCAAATCCGCAACTTATTTAAATCATTTGTTCCTACACGTCCTGCCACAAAAGCTGAAACTCTTTCATACATCATTTCATTATCATCGAAATCGGAAGAAATTTGGCAGTGTTATATTTTCATTTTAACTGGATTGAATTGCCTTTTTTTAAGAGAAAAACAAATTCGGAGATATTCCATAGAAACGTAAGATACATACGATCAGGGAGACTGGTGAAGTCGATATGTAGTCTGTCTGTCCGTCTGTTTTTCATCAGTATGTCTGCAAGAAGTAGTCTTGATCTCAAGTATGATCAAAGCAGTAATCAACTTTACAAAAAAAATAATAATATTTTAGTTTTTAAATATCGGAAGTGAAAAGTGATGATATTGCTCCCATAGGGTGCCACATCCACATTAAAAAAAGTGGTACACAAATAAATAATTCACTTGCTTTTTATGTTATCTTTACAAAGCCAAATTTATACCAAATTTTAGTACTGTAATTAAATCAGTTTACTATATCATGTTATGCGCAATATTTAAATATTATAGTTCGGTTAAATATGAAGCTATAGTTATCAACTTTGGCATGCAAGGACCTTTTAGTCTATATCACAATGTTATCAAAATCAAAGGTATGGGCCAAACGGCAACAACAGTTTTGTTTCAACTAAATTTAAAATTTTTATTTTATCTTTGAACAAATAACCTAATTCGAAGGTTGTAAAATTCGATCAAAATCGATTATATCATACAGCTGCCACAGGGCAAATCAATCAAAAAAAAAAAGTTTTTGCATTTCACTTTATTTTGATTGATTTTTAAGATATAGTAACATAATCGTATTACATTTCAGTTTCATTTCCAGTACTCTGGAAATCGCTTGATAATATCGTATAGGTGGTGGGGAATAACGGCCAAACAATTTTTTTTCAAACAATTTCACTGAATTACGATATCTTTCAAGTTCACCAATCACAGATATGCCGAAGTAGTTCGCCCCAAACTTTTTCATGGAGAGTAACCATTTACTTCTAGCATTAAAGTTAAAAAAAATAGTTTAGAATCGTATAAAATATGAAATCTTTAGAAAATATGTATCAGATAGGGAATTACCCAAAGTAACGTTTTTAGTTGTTGTTACCTCTTGATTTTCATCTAGTGACGGCAGCAGCTCATCCAGTGAGTTCGGCGTCAATGGGCTGGGTGTGGCCATTGAGACCCGACTTAGAGCTCCATGCTGCAATAGTGTCTCTCCAATAATTATTTGCGGTTTATTCTGCGTTAGATGCTGTTGTTGCTGCAAACGCGCCAGTCTCAACTTCATCTCCTGCCGTATTTCCTTCTGCTGGGCCTCCTTCTCGAACCGCATCATGCTGTAACTACGCACTGAGGAGCTTGTGCTGTGAACCGATGCTAGACTTGGTCTTCGAGAACCTGCAATGGTTGAAGTACATTTCGATTTTGTTTTTAATGCGATTTTCATGAAAATTAAGGAAATGGTTAGCGGGGATTTTTTGATTATAATTGAAGCGCAGTGGTTGGTTGCAGTTGGTACTTATTTGCTTAGACTTTGAGAGTTTCAAGCTAGACAGAAATGTATTAACTTTAATTAAGTGTAAAAAAAATTGTATTTTAGACGGCGATAGATAGAGTTGGTTGCTCGAAAGCTATAGTAATAGATGTGCAAAGAGTTGGGACAGTTTAGCCAAACGACATATAAAATAATGCTGCATTTTAGGAGAAAAATAGAAAAAGTATCCTTAAAAAGTCACAAACGGTAGACAACAAAGTAGTAGTAGAAGCTTAACATGATGGTCAATGGATAAAAGTATTTAATATTTTTATGATTATATGGTATACATATATATTTCTAGACGGAATTGATAAATAAATATAAAGGCATAAAATTCTTGGAAGTTGCTGTTGTAAGAAGCGTTTGTATATTAACATCTGTGAAGAATCACTTTTTCTAAAATTCTATATATTAAGACAACAAGATGACTTCGCAATGTTTGAGTTTTTGGAAAATATCAACATTCTTGAGGAGCATAGGGTCTTCATTTAGTGAACTTTTAAGTGTTTATTTTATAGTCGAGTATAGTACACACAGCAGAACGCGCTTTGATTTCTCTGCGAAGAGATTTGAGTAGAGGTTGAGTCTTATGAGTGATAGCATAATATATAGGACTTTCGCCTGAATTAAGAATTATTTGAATTATTTGCTTCATTCTAATGGAGATAAAAGACGTAATGTAAGCCGAAGTATTGAATATTTAGATAAGAGAATAAAAATACTACTAAGATGTCTACTCGAGCATAGTTGTCGTTTCTTGAGAAACATAACAGAATTAGAAATTGTTTTTTTCGTATTTGAACTGACTCTTATTACTTATCTATTTTCTTGTTTTTTTCTCTGCAATTTTTGTGATCTAATAAATAATATTTCCACTTAAGGGAGCGTTTTATCTTCCCTCAAAGTTCTGATGCATGCAACAATAATAAGCGTGAATACACAATTTAGTTTAGAAAACTTATAAGTTATGGTCTTCATTTATCTTGGAAAATTAATGTATATAATATGAACAATAAGTTCTGCATCATCTCGAAAGTGACCATCATCTGACTATATTGGAGTTATTTTGAATGTGTAGCTATATTATGTTTCTCTTAGATTTGAGTCGAAAAAAACAAGATAATCACAGTAAATTAATAAATTTACTCCCCTTGACTTGTGCGTCCAACAATATTGGTCTTTAGGTTCGTTGAGACCTGGGACTTAGTTTTTAGTCGAATAACGTCTTTTTTTTTTAAATTATTATTATTATTATTATTCTTTATTTTTTTTTTTTTTTTTTTTTTTTTTTTTTTTTTTTTTTTTTTTTTTTTTTTTTTTTTTTTTTTTTTTTTTTTTTTATTATTATTATTATTATTATTATTATTATTATTATTATTATTATTATTATTATTATTTTTTTTTTTTTTTTTTTTTTTTTTTTTTTTTTTTGCTTTATTTACCTTTCCCTACCTTATTACCTAGAGACATTATGAACCTCTTGAGAAAGTTAAGATATAGTATATCTAGATGTTTTCGTGGTAGAAAAATGATTCAGGAATAAACTCGTCGTTACTTAATATATTTCATTTGAGAAATACACGAAGAAAATTTGCAGCAATTATTTCAATGCGTTTTAGCGAAAATACAGATCTTATGAGAAGAGTTACATAAATATTATATTTTAGATAGAAAAGTGATGGGGAAATTGGTTAAATATGCATCCAAAGGCTGATTACAAATCGCACAGAAACAAGTACACATAGCAAAAGCACAGTTAGTTAGATGCTAAAATATTTTTGGACAGAAAACCAAGAATTTTTTATATCGCATTTCAATTTGTTTAAATTTCTTAAATAGTGTAAAACGAAAAATGTTTTTTTATTTTTTTCAATGTGTAACAAAAGAGGTAAAGATTTTTATTTTTTTTTTTGGTGTTTTTATTTTTGAAAGCAGCAAAAGCTTAAGAAATCATTTTGCTACTGACAGTAATCATGCAATTTTAATAAGATTATGTGTGTTTAGGTATAAAATAGTTGATTAGGTTTGTCTTATAAGAAATATTGGATTTTATCATTGTGTAGTAAAGTTCACCGCCATATTGCTTGAATATCTTCTCGTCAGAAACTGTTTTTGCAAAATACATATAAGAATATAAATAAATTTATCTGTAGCTGTTGCTCTGGCTCAAAGAAATCTTTTTTTTGCGAGCCAGAAATTTCATAAATACTTAAAATGTTTTTTTAGTCATAACATGAAAAGAATAATGGAATATGATACAGTCATAAAACCTGAAGCGATGAGTTTTCTTTTGAAGTATTTACGTTTAGAAAAAAAAATAATACACAACTAATTTCTTATTTATAAGTTTTGTTGTTATAATATACGTTCCGTGTAACTTTTAGATTGACAGCAAGTTCAACAAATGTCTGTCTACTGCATGTATGTTGAGGGGGAAGGTTGTATAAGTGTATCTCTTAAATGTTATTTCTGTGTCACAAAAAGATAATCAATAAAACAAAGGCAACAAAACGAAAGCACATTTACGTCATATTGCATTACGAGCAGTTTCTTATTTTAATTTTAGTTAATATAAAACATATGATATGTGATACTTATGCTTTGACATGTTAAATAAGTATGGTTTTTTTTTATTTTGCAACCCTTAGGCAGGGGATGGGGGCTGAACGAGTAAAGATATCGACATGATTCGATAAACTTCATCTACTGAGTGAAAATATGCATTAGTTGGTATAGTTTGGTGACTCTAGGTTTTATCGTCTTCTAGCATTTTATTTCTGGGATATGAGACTTTTGTCAGACAGAAGATAATTTTTAAATTATAATGAAACCTCACAAAATATATTGTAGTAAAATGTTTCAAAAGAAAGTTTCCATCAATAAAAATTGACTTATTTATTGAGAACAGTGAGCATTTTTTATTTTTGTTGATTTTGAAAATTGTAGAGAAATTTTCCCACAAATTTATTGATAATAAAAAAATACCCACTAAAAAAGAAACGATTTATAACGGTTGCTTTAAGAACATGTAGCTAATTTAGACATGATAAGTTAAGATATACAATCGGCGTTTGACACTGTTCCAATCTTTTTAACAGCAACATATTTTTGGGTAGATAAGAAAGGTACCAATCAATTGTAATGGGTTCTCTTTTAGGATAAACTCTTTATAGTGTTTTACTCATGGTATTCCAATGCATAGTCTTTGTAAAAATCTAATCATTGATGACTCTACCTTATTCTTTTCTTCAAATAGACAGAACATTATCTTTAGGAGCTTTACAGAAGCTATTGGATTTCTTTTCCGATATTTTCACATTTCAAACCATTCTGATAGCTGACCATTAGTATAATAGCGGGTGTTTTTTTTAATTTTTTTTTTAAGTTTTGTATATCTTTATTTGAAACTATATTGATAGTTAGTCAGCTATAGTCGTACTGATTTTTAAAATATTTTAAATTCATACAAACCTGATAGCTATCCATTAGCATAAAGCAGGATTGTTGAAATATTTGGAGTTGATTTTATAAAAAAACTCGAAAACTTTTGCATATTACTCCCAGGAATAAATCTGAAATAAATTTGGCGCTCTAGCCCTTTCTAGTGGTGTTCGAAATCCGCCACATATTTTTTTATGGCCTATAATTCGCGAATTAAATAAAATATTAAGTTCATTCAAGCCGTAAGAACAACCCGGAGGCCCCCTAAAGCTTCAAAGTTACCTAAAATACGATCGGGGTGACTAGAGTAGTCGATCTATACATGTCCGTGGTATGAACGTCAGAAGCTTCAGACCTAGAGCAACCAAATTTTCATTGTTGTTTCTTCAACAAGGTATACTCTATAGGCACGTTCCATGGTCCTCAAAAATAATCAAAATTTTTAGTTAAATAACTCGTTTGTTTGAATAAGACTCCATTATCAAATATAGAAGTCGGAATTGTTTATTGTCTATTATTCAATTTTATTGAAAATAGTTGACAATATCAAATAATGATACAATCTGTTCAACCTATGTATACTATCGGATAAAACCCATGTGGCCGTTAAATCAAAACATCCTCTTTTTGAGGGTGGGTTAAGTTTGTTTTGTATACAAATATGTCGATCAATTCTGACAGGTTTATAAGTCCAAAGTTTATCGAACAGTTACCAATTCTAGCATCTAAGATTGATTCGATGTAATTGAAGTAAAATATTTAAATTTTATTGCATTTTTTTGCAGTACGTTGAAACAGCTCTATCCATTCTTTAATATTATATTTGAGTTCTTTTAATTCCCATTTCTCATTAAAGTCGGAATTTTCAGTCTTCAGAGTTGGGTATGTATGCAGTATGACAAATAGTGAGTTTTAAACAATGATCAATGATAGGATATTAAATTTGTTTTGAGATCAAAATAAAAACGTACTCCGCTTGAGTATTACAAGATAATGCATTGAATAAATTAATTAGCGTAAATTTGAATCTGATTATAACAAACTATTCTAGTTAAATCCATTATCTACACACAATTCAAAAAAAGTTACACAATTTTTATGAAACATAAAATTGAACAGCAGTAAATGAAAAATGAAAACACAGAACATACAGGTCTCTATTGTACAGAACAACGACAAGCTGAAATTATTATGTCGAATCAATAAACGAAAGGAATGATATTAGAGAAATCTTTTTTGTACTTTGTTTTTGAAAATAAACCAATTATGTTACGAAAAGTTCAAAGTATATCAAAATAATAATAAATCTTTAGTCTTTAATTTTTCAAAATAGCTCATACAAGAGATACCTAACCAGATAATCATTTCTTTATTCTAAGTCAAGACTTTGTCCAGTTGGAAAGCCACAAACTTTTCCCAAAAATTGGTTTACTTTCAAAAGTAATGAAAATATGCATGGATAATTTTTTTTTTTTGTTTTCTTTTTTTTATGTGTCTATGAGACATGAGCAGATGATGAACGATTGATGTTGATGCCTGATGATTGATTTGATTTACCGCAAATCTGGGCGTTTCACTCGCCGGCGTGGGTAGCGCGCCAATATGCAAATGATGCAGCTCAGCACCATCGCCATCGGCAAAACCACCAGCACCACCAACACCAACACTCCCAGTGCCACCCGGCTCATGCAGGTGGCCATTGTTATGCTCTAAACTATTGAATTCATCATCTTCATTGGTTTTATAATTATCAATTCCATTCATGCCCAACATGGTCCTAATTCTATCGTGATTCTTAGTCTTCGCCGGCGACAGCTCAAAACTGAGTAAATGTCGCTGATGATTCAATTGTTTCTGCAGTTGGCGGGTCATCGAGAGAGTGCTCTCACAACTGCGACAGCCGCCGCCGGCATCAGAGCCGTTCTCGTCGAGATCGTCGCGCGAGTGCTGGCTACAACCGGCGCCGGAGGTATGACGCGATGAGGCGCGTGAATTTTGTTTGGATACGGCTGCTATGTGACACGATATAAGCAATATGGCGGCCGATCTAGCCGCACCTGTTCGAGATGTCGAGACTAATATGCCTTTTGAACCTCCGCTGGCAGATCCACCAACGCCACTTGCACCGCCGCCTCCAGTTAAGGCCCCAGCTGATGCACGCCGATTGCCATAGGAACCGATCGAACCAGTTGAACGTATACTAGAGCGCGATGATGGACGTCCCGAGTGCACTGTCAGTGGAATTCCTGCAAATGTCTAGCATTACAAAATTCGATCATAATAATCGACAAGATGCCTTTACCTGTATCGCTGGAGTACAGTATGGGTGGCGGTATATTGGCATCACCAAAGTTGCGATGCCTCGGATACTTTGTTTTGCTAAACAAATGCAATACCATACATATAAGGCCCGCCAGCACCGCAATGCCCGTAGAGACACCTAACAGCGTGGGCAGATCCGAGCTCAACTCGCTTAAATCTGTAAAAGTCTTAATGTAATAACATCCAAAGTTTTACCACTCGTGAAATAGACTTACCTTGTGTACAGAATACTCGTCTTGTCGGTTTCGTGTAGCTCACCGAATGGAAACCATTTGCACAATCGCACATGGCATTGTGCCTCACCTGAACACATAGGGAGTTCTCATCGTTGTAAATGCAGGTCTCATCATAGAAACACTGCTCACCAAGTTTCTTAGCTGTGAACATTGAATGGGTTACATTTGGCCATAATAGCTGTTTGGAACTTACGCTTGGCGCAACCCTTTATCACTCCAAGTTGCACAGGATAGTTTTTTTCACAGCCACAGATTTGTGTATCCTTATCGCAGGTGACATGCACCAGTTTAGAATCACACTTCATCTCATTACAAGGTGCTCCGATATATTTTCCTTTCGCTGTAAAATCAAAATAAATCGTTTAGCTTAGCAAAAAAACCCTTTATGGATTGGATTAATTCGGCGATGCAAGTAAGCCTCCTAAACCCCTAATGTCCCTAGTTCTGTTGTGTATTCTTACAGAATCCTCTTAATAATTCGAAATAGTGCCCGAAAATCAGTTCTGTGCCCCTCAATAATCGCTTCATCAGTGCGATTGTGTAAGTTTTCCAAAGAAGGACTTTATTTGCTCAAACTACCGGAAAATCAGTCTAGTTCCAATCTCAATAATCACTTTATCAGTGCGACTCGGTAAGTCCACCATAGACCAGGTCTTTACTCTGAAGCAAATCCTGGAAAGGACCCATGAAAGTCAGAGTAACCTCTTCAATTTCGTAACAGAAAGTGTATCACCGAACTGAATACATCGATACGTTTTTAGCTCCTAGATAAGGTATAATTGACTAGTAAACACGATACTCCCGCAGCTATCGCAAAGCAGTCATCGAAAGTGCGTCCAGAGGCAAGACAAAGCATGTGCATATTCATGTTGTGGCCAACACCTATATTTTTAAAATTGTCAAGGAGTTCACCTACCTTGGCACCACGTTAACACTAACAACAATGTCAGTCTGAAGACTAATTGCCAATAGACTTACTATGGTCTAAATAAGCAGATGTGTATCAGAATTCTCTCTCGACCTACAAAACTGATCCATAAGATGAAAATTTGCAAAATCTATGGCTTCTTTCGTATTTGGGCTGAATATCGCCTTCAAAGAAACTGTGAGCAGTATGAGCTCTACGACAACATAGATGTCGTATGGATGAAGAATCTCCAGCAAAGAAGGTTTTCGATGCGAAAACCGAAAAAGGAAGGCAAAGGGGGCGACCAAACTCAGATGGAAAGACGAAGTAGAGAAGGAACTATCTTCAGCGAGGCTGTAACCCGATAATGATATTAACTCGAAGTTGCCATCTAAAAGTAAACATCTAAAGTTATGTATGTTATATAAATTAAATATTAAAGATAAAACATGTTTATAGACTTGAGGGTAATCAAAGTTGGTGATTCTGCATATAAATAGTTTAAGAGCCTCAATGCAACAACAACCAAATATAAACTTAATTCCTTAATACCTACTTTGGTAATTGAATATAATGCTGCTCTGCTATTTGTATTGTTTCGGGGAATTGCGTAAAGCGGCCAAAATGAAATTGAATAGCCACATGAATCATTGTGGCTTGGAGCACAAAGCAAAGCCTACACCCAAATACCAAAGCTTAGAGTAGAAATGCAATTCGGTTCAGTACTCTGCAATGTTGGATTTTTGCATGAGCGGCTTTGGTTCTGGATACAACTTGATTTCGTACTTGTGTCAACTTGCAGATACACTGCAATGGTATATTCTTAAAGGTTTAATTTTCAATTAACCAATTAGTTTTTTTTCTGGTCGCACAGAAAAAGGCCACAACTGAAGCCTTATTAAAAAAAGGTTTTTTAAGTTGATCTATCTGATTCTACAAAATGCAATCTCAGCCTTGATGATGATAATTAAACTACCAGACACATATTGTGTGACTACCCAACATTGGAATGGGACACAGCTCAACACATGAAAGGAGTTCAAACAATAATCTCCAGTTCAAATCAATGTCAATAAATAGTATGGAAAGCGTATAGTTTTCGTCGCTAAGTACGCATACAATACAAAATATTCCAAATTAATTTTATAGTCTAGAATGAAATCGCAAAATTCGAAGTAAAAGCATTGGTGGAAGAAGTCTCTCTTTCTCTCTCTGTGATGGTTTCAGCATATTGATGAAAATACACCAAGAAGTCATAAACTTTGTGCTACATGGACTTGAAGAAGGAGGCATTTGATAGAATTCGTCGAGTTCATTTGGTAAGTCAAGGGGTACAGCTACAGCTACGTCACTCTACAGGTTGTAGTTCAGCAGGGAAAAGTTTTCAGTCTTTAGCTATTTTACATTATCCCATTGTTAAGATTTAATCGGCGACGAATCTGAAGCATGACAGATATCCACGAAACTTGGAGGACAAGCTAAAGGCAACAGTCGGCAGACCCGTACTCTTGTATATGTCAGAATCTACAAAATATACGAGTGTAAGTTAACTGTGACTGAGATGAAAATGCCAAGAATAACGGCGGCTTAGACAATGCTGAACGACATTAAGAGCAAACATATCCGAGGCAGCGTGTTTGTCTAAAAACCCATCACTGGGAAGCATAAATATAGTCGTGGAATGGATGGAACTATTTCGTTTAAGGAACGCCGTTAAATAACCCTCGAATTCCTGTAAAAACTGACAATCAAGTAAAAAATTGTCGCCAACAAATGGGTCTTGAGATCGAATCGAAATGCCAGCCAGAAAACAGGTAAACATGGATTTGGGGATATTCACTTTAATCAAATTTGTCACTTGCAGTGACAATTGGAGCAATGCATTGGGGACAGTCAGTCGTCGTCAGTGCCTGACATTGACGTATGTGTTATTACGTGTGGAATCGGAAAGGTCCTCAGAACTCGTTTATTTTCAAATCCTTAAGTATTCAATTTTTAACTGTTTTGGAATGCTCTAATTGACTACTCACCTGACTTATTATTAATCAAGGCCTCGAGACTGTCAAAGTCGTCCGGATAACTGGCATCATAGTCATCTTCAGGCACATGGGCAACATCACGTTTATTTGCGTGTTCTTCACTTAATGATAAGGCTAAGGGTAACTGCATCTGCCGCTGATTACTTATATTCATGCTATATGCTGATGACGTCACAGCCGGTATAGTTATTGTGGACACCGCACTGGCCGAGGCATGCAGCAGGCAGCCGTAAACGAGCACGGCTAGTGTTATGTAGAGTACATTACCCAATTTTGGGTTGCATGTGCCTAGTTGGCACATTTGCAGTAGCTTCTGTGCCGCCATGTGCGCTCTTTTATTGTAATTGCATTTGTTGTTGCGCCTCCCAAGGTTGCTGCTGGTGACCAGCTGCAGGGCTGTCCAATGCAAACGCTGCAAGAGACGCCGCAACGTTAACTGCACTCTTTGGCCATAGAGCTGAGGCGAGGGCCGTTTTTGAAGATTTGTTGCTGTTGGCGTTTTATTTGGAAAACCAAATACGGTAGGTACAGCGACATTGGTAACCCTTACGGAGAAGCTGACTGCGGCTGTAACTGTGGCGGCACGACCTGCTGGGGGAATTGTAATAACTGGTGGACCTTCAAAGCGTTTGTTGCTGCCACTACGCCTTGCAATGTGTTGAGAAACTTTTGCCATTTGTTCAGATTTCGTTTATTTTGTCGTTTGTTGTTATCGTTGTTGCTGTTGTTGCTGTTGTTGTTGTTGTTGTTAGTTGCTTTTGTTGCTTGTTGATTGGCAAATGGCCACGGCTAACATCGCATTACGTATACGTCATGCAATCCGTACGTTGTGCCGCACTTGCCGTTTAGCCTTGTCGTCCTTTACGAGACGCTGCCTGAGCTGCATGATAATTTTATATAATTTTCCCTTGCCGCAAACTTGCTCGACTCGTTAAGGTTCGTAAGAGGAGCTATCGTGTGATGGAAAACCACATTGATGACCCACAAAAGCGTTGCATGTGCGCTCCTTTGGCCAGGCTTGCTTGTCGTCCTGTTGTAGCTATTGTAGCTAATTTTGGCATAAATTTCATGCAACTTTAAGATTTATGTCCGCATCTTCTTACGTATTAGTACCAGTTAAATGTGTCCATTACGAAGTTGAAATTGTATAGAAATAGAAATGAAATAGGTTAGCGGTTTAAATCACAGGATGCACGCAACGTGTATGCATAATCTGTGCTTTTATAAGTGCTTACTTAGAGGTATGCATTTTTAAACCCAACTGCTCAAGCATATATATTTTGATTCATTAGAAGGATAACGTTAGTTCGAAAGAGTTCGGTAGTAAATTATACATTATATAAGCTTCATTTTATTTAAAGGAATTTTTTTAATCGTGTTGGTTTATAAGAAGTTATTTACGTTTAGGTAACTAGGGTTCGGTAATGGCCAAGTCTGGCTTGTAAAACCAGCCAACTTTAGGTAGACAGACCTGACGTGAAACTGCACAGATCTGCAAAACTGGAGACAAGCAGATGAGAGCATTTTCTCTATATAAACTTACCTTGATAAGCTCTTTAAAATTAAAATAAGTTTAAGCCAGTTTAAGCCAAAAAGTACAGTACCCATTATAAGGTAAAGTATGAGTTTAATGTATATAAAGGGTGATTTTTTAAGAGCTTGCTAATTTAATTTTCAAAAAAATTGAAATGTAGAAATATGAAATCTAACCGAATGTTGAAGCACGATTTCAAGTGCAAAGATTGGGCCGCATTTTGTTACAATCACTAACATATCAGCTGGTACCTCATGATTATTTATTAACCTTGGATTCCAGCGCTTCGATCGTCGCGCTTTTATAAATATGAGTCTGAGTATAGTCGCACAAAATATTGTCACAATAACATTCCCGCCTTTGACGACTTTGAAAAAGTACGACGCAATGAAGCCGATATATTACATTTAGACAAAACCATAGGTATTTGACAGTAATACAATGCTAGATTACCTCGTCAGCTGTGAAAAACTGTGTATGTTTATTTATTTGTTTATTATTAATTTAGGGGTACAACTAAGTATATGAATAACTTGGCTGGAAAGTTAAGTTGCATCCACCATACATAATTGATAAAAAATCATATTACATTTAAGAATCTTTGTATAATAAGTGTCTAAATTTGTAAGCGAGCATTTATACGTATAAATATGGGAATATGATTAATTTTGTTTAACTTTAATCTGCGGACTAAGCAACAAGTGCTGGGTGCAATATTTTTTTTTATATAAAGAATGCAAAAAATATATTTTAATGTAAGTCATCTAAAAGTATAACAGCGTAAAGTCATTTGAAACTTAAAAAAAAAATTAAACTCAAACAACAGACCAACTATGTTTAAGGATGTGTCAAGAAGTCTGGTTATGGCGACTCTGCAACAAGCTTCTCGAATTCCCTTGTATTTGCTGATTGTGTGGATATGACGCACACAAGTATTTTCGTAGTCCGGGTTTTTACAAAATTTCAAGATTAGTCGTTTGCTGAACCCATTTCATTCACAACATCTCCATCTTAGGGCGGAGCACTCTCTACAGACCACAAGATTGAGCTATACGATTGCCTTATATGAAGTAAGTTTCATCAGTTAATTTCAATGCGGGTGAGATCCCAACCGCAAATAATCTTACTTTACTGCTATTTAAGCGCTGAACGACGCCCCAAAGTGCTTCAGTTTCAAGAGCTCCGCAAATCGGAATTAGAATGCAAACGATATTTGCAATTTTATCACTAGTGGCTTGTGTCCACGCTGTCTCCTTTTCCGAGATAATTAAAGAGGAATGGATTGCTTTTAAACTCGAATATGGCAAGAACTATAATGAAGAGCAGGAGGAGCGTACACGATTGGAAATTTTTAAGAATAACAAATACTTAGTAGCCAAGCATAATGAAAAATTTGCCGCGGGTGCAGTGACCTTTCAAATGGGAATTAATCAATTTTCGGATATGCGACAAGACGAATTTGAGCGATATATGCTAGGATATCGAAATAATTCCGCAACATTTTGGAACTTGGATGCTGATGAGAGTATTGCCTATATCTCGCCAGCTTATGCCAAAATACCAAACACAGTGGATTGGACTAAAGTCGGCGCTGTAACTGAAGTCAAGTATCAGGGACGTTGTGGCTCGTGTTGGGCTTTTGCTACAACGGGCACCTTGGAAGGTCAGCAATACCGTAAAACTGGTAGGCTGGTCTCACTCTCTGAACAAAATCTGGTTGATTGCTCTCACAATGGAAATCACGGTTGCAAGGGAGGCCATCAGGCAATTGCACTCAATTATATTCAGCGCAATGGTGGTATTAATACGGAAAAGGCATATCCATATACGGCACAAGAGGGACGCTGTCGCTATAATAAACATGCTATTGCTGCTACTGTCAAAGGACTTGTGAGATTGCCACGAGGCAATGAGATCAAGCTGGCAGAAGCAGTGGCCACCAAAGGTCCCATTGCAGTGGCCATCGATGCGACGAAACTGCATAGGTACTCAAAGGGCGTTATTAGGGATCCAAGTTGCGGTCACAATTTAAATCATGCCGTACTCGTTGTGGGCTTTGGCAATGATCCTGCTACTGGACCTTACTGGCTAGTCAAAAACTCCTGGGGTAAAAGATGGGGAGAGCAAGGCTATTTGCGCATAGCACGCAATAAGGGAAACCTATGTGGCATCGCCAGCGATGCTGTGTATCCACTGGTCTAAAACGTAACTCTTCCTTGCTTTTAAGCTGCAACTTTTGTGACATAACTACTAAACTACTTATATCAATTTACAAGTGGAAGCTAATAAAATAAACATCCCTGCAGCATCACATTTTATAAGTGACATGACTTAAATACCAGCCCAACAAAAGCCTATTGTCTTGTCTGCCAAGCCCACATCCTGACACTTCCATTGCCACCTACAAATCTACTGCATTGCAAAGGGCTCTGGCGCCGGCAAACACGATACCAACTGTGCCACTTCATACCAAAGTGTTTTGTAAGCACGAGAAAATTTCTTCCTATCTATTATAGTATCTATTGGGTGGCAGTAGTACGTGTATTGCAAACACTTGTACCCACACTAGACACATTAGACACCCGCTGAGGCAGCTTTGTGTGTACCATAAACTGTGTGGCAGCAATCTGAATCAGCATTTCAGTTCTCGATTTACTTCTGGCTGCTGTGTAGAATAACTACGAGCATCTTTGTGCATCGAATTGCTTTATGGGGCTGCGGGGAAGTCCTTGTTAATACAAACACACACTTACATATACTTGTGTATAAGTGTTTGTATAACTGGATGCTAAGGCCTTAAGAGGAAAATGTGATAATGTGCGCTAAACAATGCACAAATAGTATAAAAATAGCTATCCAAAGGAAGCCTTGGGCGTGTATGTGAGGCGGAGAAATGAAACAATAATGGAAAATGATTCACTGCATGTCATCATCCACATAAAAAAAAGTGTTTCCATAAAACGTTGGTGATTATGATAATAATAATGATCATTATAATCGTAGTTATGTCAGCAGATGTTAATGTCGCAGTAGCAGAGACAAGCAGCCTCATTCTATATTTAAGCATCGATTATCTCAACTGATTATTTGATTTAGTTTTGTATCGCAATATCGATGATTAATTTGTATAAAAATTCGATAAATAATTATCGCAAACAAATATTCCAGTTAGTGTGACCAGCTCATAAATGTAATTTATATGCATATAATTTTCACCTAATTCTTTGGATTGGTTATTATTAGGATAAAGTCCTTTGATTATTTCAAAAATCCGAACACTTTAGAAAGAAA
This sequence comes from Chymomyza procnemis, assembly GCA_035046065.1. Lineage (NCBI taxonomy): Eukaryota > Metazoa > Arthropoda > Insecta > Diptera > Drosophilidae > Chymomyza > Chymomyza procnemis. The sequence continues at coordinate 26,097,734 of JAWNOJ010000013.1, read as the reverse complement.
ATAATTAGAACAACTTTTGATATGCCAAACACGCACTATATAGTTATTACACAAATATATTATATACAAATATGTATATTGTGTACTTTCCATCAATTTTGATCAGACAAATATTTTAAAATTGGTCTGCTTTTAATTGATTTTACTTTGATTTGCAATTTTATGTGGTAACTTATCGTTTCTTTCCTTCGCTTCTTCTTCTTAATGTTATTATTTAATTTTTAATTTAACAAAAATTAAATGTTCAACTATGCGAAGAGTTTTTGGATGTACTTGAGATGGCTAAATTATTTTTATCGAGACTTGTTAAATTTTGTATGGAGTTGTGGAATTTGAAAAACACTTTTCATAATAAACTTTAAATACTCAGATGGTTTTCTGTCAATCGAAATTTATTTTTATTTATACCGCTTGATATTAGGGTATTTTTAGTTTTATACAATCTATTTTGTCCAACTTGTATGGAAATTAAATACGAAATGGCGTCCACAAGAATTGCAATAAGCTCCTCCCGTGCAGAATCGCACAATATTTGTTTCGCATCAAGTCCATCGGTTATGCCGTTCAGTAGCAAATGAATGTTATCGGGACAAGTATCTACTAAATAAGAAATAATTTGTTGTCCTGCTAATCAGGATATTTATATCGCATCGTCCCCAGTGTTCATTTATTATGTTTGTTTTTGAAGATATTGTAATCTAATTTATAACTTCTAAATATTTTAGTGTTCCTACAAAAAATAATAATTTTTTTTTGTATTAAGTTACTTTACTAATCTTTATTAATTAAAGATACCGCCGTTCCGATTCGGCTGTAAAATGTAGGCCCCTATTCTCTTCTAACATACATATGAATAGAGATATCGTTTGGTAGAACATATTTTTTTCATTTTATAGTTTTTTTGGAGGGATTGACTTTGAAAATAACATTATTGGGATGTTTAATTTTTATAATTAAATTAATTACATTATAGACAACCCCTTTACAATTAATCGAATGTATTTAGTAAAACAGATGCGACGAGTAAAAATAAAAATGTGTTTCTTCAGATTAGCGCTTGCACTGAGGTAAGAATTTTAGTGTATTTATATTTTGACAAGATTCCGTAATATGTAGTTTTTAGTTCGATTCGATATATCAAATTGAATAAATGGTGAAAAAGTAGTTTTTCGCACAAAATTTGTCCACTATATTTACGTTTAGATATGGTAACTAGACAAGAGTAAAAATAAATTTTGTTCTTCTTTATAAGCGCAATTCTAAGGCAGAGTCACGCCAAAAGGTTGACTCCATCCATTTGCTCGAGGGTAAATCGTTAAAGGAAAAAAGAATTTTTTCAAGATATATGAAGTTGGTGCAGAAAATTGATATATGGTATCATAGAGTACTTCGCGCTCGATTTAAACGATCAGCAATTTTTATCATTAAAATTAGGGTAATAATAGTAATAGTAATAATCAAGGTATTTTGTTTCGGGGTTACTTATTATGCCAATTGAACTATTTACTGTTGAATGAATTATTCTTTATGTGAAAAATGAGTTATTATTTTTACTTACGATGTGTTTTCCGTTTTTTACTATTTAATTATTTAAGACCCACAACAGAAGTCATTGTTACATTGTGATATTATTTATATTGTATTATTCTTTCTAATATTGGACTAACGCACGTGTAATACAGAAACACGAAAACATTCTGCTATCATACGTCAGCCCCTACATATGTGACTAACCTTTGATTAAACCAACAAAATGCCACGCGCCCTTGACTTCAAGCAATTGATTTGGGTATAAATAGCAACTAAATGGGTTTATTTGGGTAAAAATTTTGATAATGAAGTACATTGTGGTAATTACGTTTTTCACTTTGGCCCTCTGCGTTCTTGTGGACGCCCAGACTACTGCTCCGGCCGCGACTACAACGACTACTGTGGCAACATCGACAACAAGGAGCACTTCAAGAACTATGACTACTAAGCGTTTGAAGTACTGCTATAGTGGTAACAATTGGTGCCGGCAATTCGTAAGGAATAGGAGTAGGCGACGCAGGACTAGGACTAGCAGAACCACTGTAGCGGGCCGAAGGAGAAGACGCACTATTTATGTGGTACGACGTAAACGTAGCGGTTAGTTCCATGTGAATAAAGACTCTAAATTAGCACAATTTTGGTCGGGCTGCGTCTAAGTGTTCCGTACCAATATCTATTTAAAATAAAATAAAAATAATAAATAATAATAGTAAATAATAAATTAATAATTAGTTTTGACCACAAATAAACCTATTGAAGTTCGAATTCCAAAGCAGCCAACTTCAGTTTTCGCAATTTTAATGCCACTTATTTTTATATATTTTTAGTTGAAGAGTACAATATTAGTTTACTTTTTCAGTGTGGGTTTTAAGAGAAGGTTATGCAAATGCATCAGCGAACCGGTGAAATCCAACCACCAACCTTCGGCTTCAGAAGTAAGTGTGCTATCACTACGCTACCGAGGCCCATCGATTATTAAATAATTAGTTTGCTCGGAAACCCCTTAAACAAATTTCGGAAGTTACCAAGTGCAGATGCAATCAACTCTTTGTTTGAATTAGACACGAAAAGTTTAGTCTCTATATAATATAATATATTTATAATATATATCTATATATATTGATATAAAATATTATAGAACAACAAATAAGAATGAGAAGATAATATTTTATTGCAAAGAAATAAAATTAAATAGAGTACTCTATTTTCTAGAAGATGTAGGTTTAAGCCAGAGCATAGGGCGGAAAAAAAGTTCTGCAAAAGTCAATTTAAAAGTTTTTAAAGAATGCCTGTCTGCGAGAGCCGTATACGCGGCTTAGTTTGTGACTCTGTGCCTTAATCTTTTGTGATATAGCGATCATACAGCAAAATCCGCCTATGTCCTCCATGGTATTACCTCTTCATTATTTAAATTCGCATACCATTAGTTATGAGCGACTTCTAGTTGAAGTGACCCGCTAGGCCGCAGTGGATTATAATGAGAACTTAAGCTGGCCGCGAAACGATCACGTATTGTATTCAGAATTTCATCAATATAAGGGATTTCAAGATCCTTGTGCATATGGTTTTCATTTTAGCACTTTTCGAATAAGACAAATATTTAAAATGAGTTCATTACCATAAGTTCAACTAAAATCTTCTCTTTCAGTAAATAAAAAAATAGCATACTCTTAGGGGAGACTATATTAGTCTTATTACAAAATATTATAGTCGTCTGCGAGCTTTCTACAAGCTTGAGGCAGTACAAAAGTTAATTATCTGCTTTATTTGTACTGTTTAGTCTTAACTACTTTCTGTAGTTATTGAATTATTTATTTTTTAGAAACTTTTTAAAAATTTTAGAAACTCTCAAGCAAGGGAATTCAAACTTCTAGTCTGTCCAACTGCTGTACGTTTGTCCGACCAATTCTGGAATATTGCTCTTGTGTTTGGAGCCCTCAATACCCACTCCATCAAGAGTTGATTGCTCTTCAGGGTTGAAATTGGAATCCTGTGCTGAAACCCATCTGGACATACGCCTATGAACTATGGGGAAACGCATCAAAAGGCAACATTGAAATTATACAACGAGTTTAGTCAAGCATTCTCCAGCCCAGTAAAGTAATCCTAGTGTCGTCTCTAATTTATTATTATTTCATATTGTAATTAATATAAGTTAGATAATAAGTTTTGAATAATTATTGTGTCTCACAATAAGAGAAGATTCAATAAATAATGCAATAAGCTTAAAAAAAAGTGGGATCCTACTCTTGTCGTCTTCGCCTTATAAAATTACCTTCACTAAATGATTGTTGAACATGCCACACCGTGTTATTTCTGTAAGAGCTTTTACTCGGTTTTATTGACTCGAATACACTCGTTAACAAAATTGATTTTACCATTCCGTCTAGAGTAACTCGAAATTTACGATCTCTAGCATTACTGTTTTGTAGATCTAATTATGCGTTGCACGATACTTTTCGCGTCTTAAGCGCAAATTATTATAAACTCTATGATTTCCTCTCTTATCAACGGTCTATGCAATTTCTCTCTTTATTTATCTTTTCTCATCTTGATTCCCCAAATCGAGCATTTTTGAGCAATCGTGAACAATAAAATCGCAACTTGGTCAACGTTGTTCCTTGGCTTCTCTCTTTGTTAAGAAATGTTTAAATTTTTATGTTACTTTCTCATCCACTTTCTCATTTACTTTTTTCATCTTTTACACGGTAAATCCAAGTTCCTCGCTAACTCCAAATGTGAGACGGTGTATATTCATAAATAATTCATCCATGAGGCTAAGGATACGGATTAATTTAATATTATATTTTCCTCGTTATCATTTAATTTTTCTTAAATTTAATATTAATTTTCGTTTTTTTAATTTTTTGTTTCAAATTATTTAATCTTAAGGTCAATTGGACTCAGTTATACTTCTAAATTATATAAATAAATAAATGTCAATGTTAAAATTGCCAATTGATGGTTAACATAACTACGAAATCAGCGCAGATAAAACAATGGCAGGAGGCACTCATCGTATAATATATTCCTTGATGGCATTTACTTCTGAATATTATAGTGGAATCCAAACGCCTATAATAAAGATTTTTGCTTTTGCCATTATCTTGTAGAAAAACTGTGTTATGTGGTTTCAATATAAATATCAGGTATACGTTGGGTTTAAAAAGACTTAGTAATATTTCTATTCACTTCGACATCAGGTAAGGGATAGTTGCAGGAGCTGCTTTGCACGAATCTTTTATGGTTCTTCTATTAATAGTTAATTGGATATATTTCAAAAACAGATTTACTTAGGCTAAAATAAACGCATTTTAAGAAGAGCTGATATTTCATTCTCAATCCAGAGGTATTTAGCTTGTCAATTTTCGAAACTAATTTAAGAATTTAAACGTCCATTAAGTCAGTATTTCAAGTTTCCTAACAATTTTTTGCTTATTATTATTATTATTAGATTAGTTTAGTTTTTTCGCGGAGGGCTCGATTATAACAGTGGTTGATCCCGTTCTTAAAATATCGATTAAATGTAGTTATCAATTCTTGCATTTTATGGGACTTAATTTTGGATCCGAGAGTTTTCCGCAATTTCCTCAATATTGCTGGATTTAAAAACATTTTCCGAATATGTATGTGTGCACAAAGAATGGAATATTTTTAACAAAAAAAGTAAGTCGTCTTATATTATAACTTGTATTGTTGCTAAAGTAATGTTTCTATGTAGGAAATTAAATACATAATATTGATAATTTAGTAATATTTTAATTAAATCTAATAAAATAATTTTGCATCAAGCACATCAATTGTATAACAAATCTACTAAAATCTACATAAAATCTTTAAAATATTACACGTTTTAAAGTTAGATATTTAAAGATTTTAAATTTTTAGAAATTATAAAATAATTGACAAATAAATTTGAAACAATTTCAGTTAAATTTGCAAGAAAATTTTGTGTTTTAAATTAATCAGTAAAGTACTACTCTCTGTGTTTTGTTGTAATAAATCATTTTGTTTTCCTAAAAAAAATGCACACAAATATAGATTGCTCCCTTAATTAATTTTATGCAAATTAATGGATCATTGACCAAAAGGTAAGGATGACATTGAAATTGTTTATCAATGGCAATCCTCTGTTGGCAGGCCATTAATGAATGACAGTAATCTGCAAATTGACTGGTAAAGAAATGGTAATGGAGTTTGAAGTAAAGACTTAGACCCCCCCCCCCCCCCCACAGCGGTCAGATGAAGAATCTGATTTTCAACAAAAAAAAAAAAGATTTTCGAGAATAAATACGATTCCAACATTTATTAAACGAAGCAATTTTAAAGCTTTGACGCGGTTGACGCGGTTTGACGCCCAATACTCAATATATAGTGAGTGATTGTCGAAAATCGAATGGAGAACAATCCGAAACACCATATAAACTCAGGCAAGAATGTCACATCATCTTGTAGCATCTTCGCAAGGCTTTGTATAATGCCTAAGTTTGTTATTCGTGTTCATTTGTTTATAAACTAAGCTAATTTAAATCCCATTGCGACGCAAAACCTACAAGAAATACACGGGCCAAAAACAAAAATAACAATTTTTCCTTTATGAAAACATTATATTTGTGTTCGTTCGCTTCGAATATTTTGCTGTACAAAGCTTAACTATCGCCCGTCCGTACGCTGAGGAGTGTGTGGAAATTATTTGTAAATCGATTGTAAAATAAGGTGATTGCTTTGACCAAAAAGAAAAAATCGATGATACGTAGTTTTTAAGTCTACAAGATACTGTAGAAAAAACAATACCATCCGCTTACATGTCTTCATCTAAGTACGATTCAATAATTAATTGGGAGAATTTTCAACCAATATTAGCACTCTTTACTAGACTTATGCTATGTCTTACATATATGTTAGTAGACAATATTTGTTAAATGAATACACGCGGATCTCGACAAGTTGCCAAACGTAGCAAAAGTAAAACCCAAACTCAAATAGTTTTGGATGTCGATGGGTCTATGTAAATACATATTTACTAAAAAAAACAAATATCGAAATTCCAGCAACTTTGCGAAACACTTGTGTTACTTGGCTGAATAAATAAAGAGTTAACGAAATGGTGGGTGACTTTAATTAACAACTGAAGACCTACAAGTAAAAAGTTATGCGTATTTTAATTAAATTTAAATAAACAAAACATTATGGTTTTATTAAAAAATTGCAATCAAATAATGTTGCCTACTTTCAGGTGCACTCAGTTGGTCTACTGAGGGTAGGCATCAGAAGCATCTTTACCAAAGTCATTTTATTTTCATTAAATGTTGAACGTTACTGTAGTTAATTGTAATATTTCCAAAGTTGTATATCAATTTTTATATTCTAACTCCACTATTTAGAAATTTTAAATTTTATTTATTGCATTTCCATGTTGTAGACTAATCATTACAGCATTTTTCTGCTTTTTATGTGTAAAAAAAATTTAATTACAAAAATAGTGGAAAATATATCAATACTTTGCATAATGTCATACCATCCAGAAAGTTAATTAGTACATATTTTTTTAAAATGAGAAAACTTGATATAGTTTTTATAGGGATATAGTATACAACTAAGTTGTTGTACGTTTCGCTTGTCCACCCAATTTTCGAATATTGCTCCTGCATTGGAAACCCTCAATACCAACACTACGAAGAGTTGATTGAGTCAGTTCAAAAACAATTTTTAATATTTGCTCTTCGGCGACTAAGCTGGGATCCCAGCTTTCGTTTGCCATCCTATGCATCCTATTCGTCTTATAAAATTACCTTCTCTAAGTGATCGTAGAACATGACACGGCGTGCTATTTCTGCATAAGCTTTTATTCGCTCTCATTGACTCTATTACACTCCTTAACCAAATTTCTTTCATCATTCCTTTTAGAGTAACTCGTAATTTTCGATCTCTAGCATTAAATTTTTGTAGATCTAATTATTCGTTATACGATCCATCTCGTGTCTTATGCAAATTATAAATTATAAACTCTATGATTTCGTCTCTTTTGAACGTCTATCCAACTCCTGTCTTTATCTATCTTATCTTATCTTGATTCCCGAAATCGAGCTTTTTTGACCAATCATGAACTATAAAAACCCAACCTGGTCAACGTTGTTCGCTGGCTTCCCTATTTGGAAAAAATGTTTAAATTTATATGCTACTTTCTGTTTTCATCTTTTACATTGTAAATCCAAGTTCCCAGCTTGCCCCAGATGTGAGATGGTTCATATCTGTAAAAAATTCACCCATCAGGCTAGGAATACGGATTAGTTTTATTATATTTTTTCCTCGTTATCATTTATTACTTCGTAATTTTATATTGTTTAACTTGTTCAATCTTAAGGTCAACTGGACTTAGTTGTACCCTTAAATATATTTATAATAAATAACAAAAATAAATATTTCACATAAATTATAAAGAAATTGCTTTGGAATCAATTCTTTTGGAATCAATTTGTTAGTATTTTTAAGATTAAGTTGAAATTCAATTCAAGTTTCATACTTTAGATACTTCTCAATAATTGTTTAAAGGAAAAAGAAATCTAATCATTTTATTTGTTTAATTTTTTAAAAGTTAGAAGTAGTAGTTCCTCAAAGGCTATATACAAATTTCCAAAACAATAGGAATAGTCAGCTTTCGATTAGTTGGAATATTCAAAAGTTATTTTTTGAAGCCATGAAGATGGGAATATTTAGTAGAATTCTTTAAAAAACTAACTGGTAATTGAATTTGATGCCATCTGTTCAAAAGGAGATACAGTCACCTTGACCTATTTGACCATTTTAGGTGATTTTCTTTAGGTGATTCTTGTGGTGTGATGCACAGATATGCTATACCAGATTGCAATAGTCTGAAACGATTGTTGTCATGTATTCTAAGTTAGTCGAAACTCTCTCAGCACGCACGAGTGTCTGTATTTTTTGGCTATCAAACACTTGGCGTTCTATAGGACTTACAACGAAACATTAAATAAGAAGTATTTGGTATAATATTTCACTATTTTTTTTTTTTCAAATTCGAGGTTGAATTTAGATGAAGTGAAAGACATTTTATATAATGAACTTGGCATTTACTACATGGTCTTCCCCGTTGCATAAATTTGGTATAAGCTTTGCGTCCATAGCCTCATGGGTAAAATTCCAAAAAAATGCGTAAACGTTATTACATTAGGCAATTTAAAAAAAATTAATAGCGTTAAGCCTTAAGAGTACATCAATCTTCGTTTAACGTAAGCGTGGCTTAAAAAAAGTTCATTAATGCTGAGAAATTAACTAAAAAATACGTATACGCAACGTTGTGTGCGCATATCAGCTCAGCTTAATTAAATCCACGTTGCCACTGTAAAAGCATTTAAGAACGTTTTCAAAATCTTTTTATACTCATGCTTTCATAGTTTTTAGATTTTAAGTAAACATTCCCTAAAATAATAATTGAAATTAAATTAAAATGAATTGCTAAACAGAGATAATTTCTAAAATGTAAAATATAACTATTTCTCTTTGATTAATGCAATTTTTGATAGTGGATTGTATTGAAAAATAATTGATTGCCGACAATTTTATGTATCGCAAAGAGTTATTTAAAAAATGTTAAAAAAGGCACTAGGATTAGAATTAAAACAATTGATTTTATTTCACTTCAGCCAATTCAAACCTATCAATTCAATCAATTCAAACAATTCAATCAATGCAATCTATTAAATCATTTAAACTAATACCATCAATTCATTGAATAAATTTATTAATTCATTCAATTAATCTTGATACAATATAATCAAGTTACTTAACTCATAATTTTATTTAATTATACCAATTAAACTAATATAGTCAATTCAATCAATCAATCTGTCAATCATTTAATTCAAAGTGACGCCAATTCAATGCAATTTTAATTAATCTTTACTACATATATTATTTATTATAAATTTAGAGATGCAACTAAGTCTAGTTGACCTAATAATTAATAAATATGAAAATTAGGAAAAATTTAATGAGAACGAGGAAGATATAATAGAAAACTAATCCGTGTCCGTGTCCATCTGGTCCTGGCTTGGAACTTGGATTTTTGTAAAAAATTGTCCAAGTAAGCGCATAAGACGCGGAAAGTATTGTGCAGAGAGTATTTGCTGATAATGGTGATATTGTAGACTTCAAACGCAGGAGCAGTTTTCCCGAATCGGGCGGACGAGTAAGATATACAACAGTTTGGTTGTATAATGGTAACAATATATTTTTGGACCACCTCTTAATAAATACAAGAACCACTCTAGATTTATATATAATATTGTTAATGTGATTATCGACTAAAGTTGATTAACCAAAACTCCAATATCGGAAACACTATGAATGTCTTTCAAGGTGAAAGTCTGTATAGAATAGGTCACATTTATTCATTAATTTATTATTTCAACCTATATTAATAATAATAATAGTTGAGTGAAACGTAGACTTATAAAATAGGTGCATCAATAAACTTCAGCAATAAACTCCTTGCTTATGTTGTGAGAGCGTCAAACGAGAATATTATTAAATAAAGCGTATTTTTTTTCGAGGTAGAGAATTTAAGTTGGCATTACTGTTCAAGATGGCAACCGATTTAAAAGCTATCAAGTGATTTATTCTCACTTTGGTTGGCAGTTCATGAATAGACTCACTTCTGAATAGACTCACGATCATCAAGCAAGGCGTAAATTCGTCGAATGGGCTCAAGACGAGATTGCCGTTGTTCTCCATTTTTATAAACGTATTTTGTTAAGCGATGAAGCGCACTTTTGGTTGAATGGCTACGTCAACAACAACAAAACTGCCACATTTGGAGTGAAGCTAATCCTCAAGTTTACGTCGAAACTAAGTTACTTACAGAAAAACTGACTGTTTGGTGCGCTTTATGGGCTGGTGGAATCATTGATCCGTACTTCTTCAAAAACGATGATGGCCAGAACGTAACAGTCAAGGGTGATCGGTATAGAGCCATGACTACTAACATTTTCATTTTTGAATTGAACAACCATGATGTGCAATAGTTGTGATTCCAACAAGACCGCGCAACATGTTATACAGCTTGTGCCACAGTCAATGTATTAAAAGACATTTATTAAAATTCATGTCAATAATCCGTCGATGTTTTATTGCAATTTAAAGTTCAATACCCCTAAAAAAACACCCTTTATAATGCGAGATGTACCTTTACATACAAAATTTAGTAGAGTATTTAGAAGAATTTAAGGATATAAACTAAATTACTTTGACTCCGACAGACCATGTAGGACAGTCAGTGTTGGACCAACACTGAATATACAATACTGGTGTATTTCTTCTTTTTCTTAAATTGAAAAACTTCAATTTTTTCAATGCATTCTATTTTATTAAATATATTGAATGTAACGATTATCTATTTATTATTCATAGTTGTCAGCCTTTTACTTTTCCCAGTAGATGCGGCATTTCTTCTTGCCATCGGCGGTCTTGATGCACCTACGCACCTTGCGCAAAGGACCAGTGCCGCACCAGTTGTTCTTTCTCCAGCACTTCTTCTTCTTCTTGGTGGTAGTGGCTGCAGAAGATTCAGTGGTTGTGGTGTCAGTGGATGCAGCTGTGGTGGTATCGGTAGATGCAGCAGTAGTGGTATCAGATGAGGCAGCTGTGGTAGTGTCTGAGGATGCAGCAGTGGTGGTGTCCGTGCCGGCCGCAGTGGTAGTAGTATCCTGGGCTTCGATGGCCACAAAGAGGGCGGCAGCCACAAAGGCGATAATCATAAAATGTTTCATCTTGCCAAAGGTTAATTTGGTACTGTTGTTGATTAGCTATTACAATGTGGGTTTTTATAGAAACTCAGTTGGGATGAGACCGATGATGGTGGGTGGCCCGTATGTTTCAACAAGTGTTTTACTTTTACCATCGCTTTCTGTGTCAATAATGACAAGACTGAAGAAAGTACTTATATTTTATTTGTTGCAATTTTTATTGAAACGTTGGCAAAATACAAAAAGCTTTGCAGAAAAAGAAATATAAAAGTTGCGATATTTTCCTTATAAGCAACAAGAAAATAAGTAGATTCATCTTTGACTTATTAAATGTTATTTTAAACGCAAATTAATTTATTTTTAACAAGTAAGAAATCAATTAAATATATAAATATATATATTATTAAATCTCATCAAAATATGGTCAGTTAGAAGATGTTAAAATCTAAAAAGAAAAAAATATGAGACCATTTTTTTTGAGTAATTCAGTCGCTATTTACAAAGAAAGTGGTGACAAGAGTAAAACACTTGTTGAAACAAATCCGCCATTTTTGCAGCTTGCGCTAGAATAGAAGTTTCTATAAAAGACGCCATGCATTCTACTATCTCATCAGAGCACTCTGTACCAGCTTATCTACACCAAAATGAAAAACTTTATGGTTATCGCCTTTGTGGCTGCCGCACTCTTTGTGGCCATCGAAGCCCAGGATACTACTACCACTGCTGCCGGCACGGACACCACCACTGCTGCATCCTCAGACACTACCACAGCTGCCTCATCTGATACCACTACTGCTGCTTCTACCGATACCACCACAGCTGCATCCACTGACACCACAACCACTGAATCCTCTGCTGCCACCACCACCAAGAAGAAGAAGAAGTGCTGGAGAAAGAACAACTGGTGTGGTACTGGTCCTCTGCGCAAGGTGCGTAGATGCATCAAGACCGCCGATGGCAAGAAGAAGTGTCGCATCTACTGGGAAAAGTAAAGGACTGACTCACAATTATGATTTAGTTATCAAGCAGGACGATTAATAAACAATTAGCACGCAATATAATTAGCCTTTTTTTAAAAAACATTATTGCGGCAAAAACTTTTTGTCTATAGAGGATACAGTCCTTAGAATTCCGTCGATAATACGCTCAAGAGTAGCGTTTTAAAAACTAGGCACAAAGTAACCAAAATACTCAATATTTTACCGCCTGGTTTGCTGGCGGCCAAAAAATTCTGATCCAATTAGGTTTTAACGGTAAGTTAGCTATACTTTTGGTTCATTGGGAGTCAAATCTTATGGCACAATTCGTGCGAAATTGTTTTTGGTTTCACGGAAATTATGCTTCCGTATCTCTTTTGTGTCCAAATATCATAAAAAATTGGAATACAAATCAGATGAACGTTTTGACAGCAAGACAATGGTAATTTGAATTAGATTTCAAGAATTATTAGTAAGAGATTACTTCAAAGTGGTGTAGGATGATTTTTGAAGAATAATTGAAATTTAGATCGCTTAAAACCTACGATTTTTATTCGTTTGTCGCAAAACTTAACATACCATGCTGAGCCTGAGGTATAACCGTAACATATTAGAGATATTGAAAAGATTAGTCTAACGATTGGTTACCGAGTCTGCTTGGGTAAAAGGAATGTCTTTACAAAAAAAACATTCAAAAACAAGTTTCAAAAGCCTATCCTTTTACAACCACCAACACGATGACATAATTCACGGTTGCAATGCCTACGAAGAATTAAAAAATGCTTATCAAGGGTTTTAAAATAAAGATGAAAAAATATAGCATAGAATTATTTAAAATTCTGCTTCTTTGACCTTAAAAAATTGGTCTTGTTATTATCGGTCGTACCCTGATAACATTGTTATTTTTATTCGTTTTGAAACCAAACGTTTGGTGCTCCCAACTATTGGCTGTGTAGTGAGTGAGAGCGTTAGATCAGTGGCAACGGAGGTTACGAATGCGCGGGGATGAAAATATTCAGAGGCAACGCTAGACAGGAACCACATCGGGCGGCTCGGCGCTATTATCAGGAAATTTCGATTATTTATTACAAAGTCTCAGCGAATACAAACTCGTTGTACCATGAATCCTGGACAACGCTGAGTTCCCCTAGACGCAGGACAATCCAAAGGTTCTTCACAATGCTTGGATGATTTTTGACTTACACAATATTTATCATGCATTTTTAAAAAAATGTTTGGTTTAATCCAATTCTAATTTTTGGAACACGACTGTTTATGAATTTTTGTTGCAGAGTCTTCTTCACATATGACAAATATAATTATAACGAATGATAATTGTAACGAACTTGAAAGAATACGAAAATCAATTGAATACAAAAAGAACATCACAAACGATGTTTCATACATCAGAATTTGTCTCAGCGAGGACCGTTTAAATCATTTTTTTTAAATACCAGCAAAACAAAAAATGTTAGTTTTGATTAATATGCTGCGAAATATGCTTTTAAGATCTTTAATATTGAAGAATCGATATTATCTCCTCCAAACGATGTATTCAATATATGCCTTCTTCAACTATAGTTTATCTTATGTAGTCCCATTCCATATCATTATCCTCTATAGGTTTTTCTGCCTCTATATTTTTTATTCGTTTGTTTCGTCAAAACAGAAAGACACTTGTAAATCTTAGTCTTTGGCCAATCTATTATAGAACTTAGTGCATATCGGTATAAAGTTCACTCTCGGGAATACCATTTCGCTTTAATAAATAAATAAAAAAAATGTTTAAAATTCTTTTAAAAAAAGACGTAATTTTCGATCTACCGTCTCTCAGATATCAAGCAGCAGACTGACGAACTTCCATATTCCAATATTCATTGTTAAAAAATTTATTTCCCTTGACTATAATGTCATCGCTACAAATGCAGATTATGGAGATATCTCTATTAATAGCTGTTCGAAGTGAACAGAAATCTACAGTTTATAGTCTTAGTCTTCGTTGTTCTTTAAAATTTATCCGTCAAAAAAAAAGATAACCTAAAATTAAATACCATATGTAATCATTTTTCCACTATGTCATATGAGAAAACGCCTATTGTTTAAACATTTAATAAGTCGAATTCTTGCTATCGGGCCATCAAATTCTTCAACATATGGCATTCTTCAACATGGCAAACATATTTTCTTCTCAGTGCCCTTTCTCCTTGTATACTGTTGACACAGAAAGCGTTTGCGAAACACTTGTTGAAACAAATCGGCCATCGTTGCAGTTTGAACCTATTAGGGTTTCTATAAAAACCAGAATTTCTATTCTAACTCCAACAGATCACCTAGTAATAGTTTATTAGCAACAATATCAAGATGAAACACTTCATGGTTATCGCCTTTGTGGCTGCCGCACTCTTTGTGGCCATCGAAGCCCAGGATACTACTACCACTGCTGCCGGCACGGACACCACCACTGCTGCATCCTCAGACACTACCACAGCTGCCTCATCTGACACCACTACAGCTGCTTCTACCGATACCACTACAGCTGCATCCAGTGACACCACAACCACTGAATCTTCTGCAGCCACCACCACCAAGAAGAAGAAGAAGTGCTGGAGAAAGAACAACTGGTGCGGCACTGGTCCTCTGCGCAAGGTGCGTAGGTGCATCAAGACCGCCGATGGCAAGAAAAAGTGCCGCATCTACTGGGAAAAGTAGAGGCTTACCAAACATTGAAAGTTTATGGAACTATGGAAGACGATAAATAAAGATTGAGCATACCCTTAATGGCTTTGTTTATTTTCTAACTCTTTTTATAATGCGAAATGAAAACATTCTACAATTTGATAAAATATCTTTATACTCGGTTATAAGCAACGGAGAGAGTAAGATAATTAGGGTAAACAGTTTAGGTAAAAAGCACTTGTTTTTCTAGCCCTTTAAAAATAAATTTATATACATTTTACGAAAATATTATTTACCCTCTATATACGAACATTGGTAAGACAAGTTGATACACTTGTTAAAACAAAATGGGTGACACCATCTTGGTCTCATCGCTTCCAATATAAATACGTGTAGTCAACAAAAATATAATCAGATCACATCTAACGACGTTATCGAAAAGACATACAAGATGAAATACTTTTTTGTGATCGCTTTGGTGGCCGCGGCCGCCTTGGTGGTCGTTGACGCCGAAGATACTACTACTGCTGCCAGTACGGATACCACCACGGCCGCTTCTTCATCGGACACCACCACAGCTGCCTCATCTGATACAACAACTGCTGCATCTTCTGATACCACTACAGCAGCATCGTCTGCTACAACAAGAACCACCCGTAGTTCGTCAGTCACCAAGAGGAAGAAGCGCTGCTGGAGGGGTAATAATTGGTGTGGCACTGGCAAAGTCAAGAGGAATCGTTGCAGACGCCGTAATGGTCGCAGATGCCGCCGTATTCGCTATGTTGTAAGACGTCGTAGACCTACTGGATAAATCATAAAAATATATGTATAAAACTAAAAAGAAATATATATATTCGTTGGCAAATAAGCTCCTTGTATTTTTTGTTGGGTCCGTATGTTGTAGATATACTGGGCAAATGTGTTGTTGTGAAATTTGGAACTACCTGAAGCGATATTTATAGATCGCAAACCAGTATTCAGTTGTCCATTGTTACTGATATCCTTTGTGTATAATTTTTTAGCTCCATGACTTGTACGAAATTAAATTAATAGGCCGTTAAGTCGGTCTACAAGTTGATAAGCAAATTTTTTGATCAGTTTCGAAAAAAATGATTCAAGATTGGGTAATAGGATAAGCTGTATATAATGCTATTCGCAAGTGTATGATTAACTGATAAATCAAAGAAAGGTATTCGCATGAGTCTTTACAGCTGGATAGCTGTTGAAAGATATCAATGATATACAGTTTAAAGCCGAATCCGAAATAGAGATTTACTTAGGCAATCTGCGTCTATTTGGTAGCTATATCAGTGTCTGGTAAATGTACAAATTTTGCAAGGCGGAATCAAACCACCAAACTACGGGTTTAGAACCGATTACACTATCACTTTGCTACCGAGGTCCACTTACTGAAATAGCTTCAATTACTACGCTTAGATGAGCTTAATTCCCTCCGAAAGATTCCATTTTATTATTATTATTATTTTAATGAGTCTTTTAATTGCTTAAACGAAAGGCTTACGACGTCTTACAACATATCGGATGCGGCGACATCTGCGTCCATTACGATGTTTGCAGCGATTCCTCTTGACTCTGCCAGTGCCGCACCAATTGTTGAGCCTCCAGCACCTTTTCTTTGCTTTGGTACCCGATGAAGAGGCAGCTGTTGTCGTGGTTGTAGCCGATGATGCAGCCGTAGTTGTATCGGAAGATGATGCTGCCGTTGTTGTATCAGATGAGGATGCAGCTGTGGTGGTGTCCGATGAAGAAGCGGCTGTGGTGGTATCCGTACTGGCAGCAGTTGTAGAGTCTTGCGCTTCGACGAACAGCACGGCTGATGCAATTATCAAGGCGACCACAAAAAGGTACTTCATATTAGAAAGAGACTTTAAATTAATAGATTTTATCTTTGATGAAGTCCAAATTGTTATGATTTAATAAAGTTGTTTCGTAGCATATTTATAAGCAAATCTCTGTAAGTGATATCTACGTGGGATCTTGATTTGTTGTGACAAGTGTTTTAACCATTTCCCATTTAAGATATCAATATTTGTTACATTTTTCCGCCGTAGACTGTGTAAATAATATGTCTGCTGTTTAATATAAATTTGTTCATTAATGTAATTTGTAGTATTGATATTTTGGCTTGAAGGGAATCTACTTATGAGGAATCTAAATGAAAATGTATGCCATTGTTACTTATTTGTTCTATAATTTGGACTCATTTACCCAAAGAAAGTCTACCTTCTTTGGGATGAGATGGTGAATAAGTAATATTTGTTCATTTCATAAGTCTTATTTGCATTACTAGCCTCTAGGGTAGAGGATCTAGAATGGATAGACGGGTAAAGTCCGTGCGGTACATCCACGTGAAACGCCACATGTCTAATTGAAAAAGCACTTTTATTTTGTATTTACGAAGTTTTTCCAAATACAATGAATAATTATTAATTAAATTAAAAAAAGCTGCAAGACTTTTAATAATTTTTTAAATCAACTTTGGTATTTCATTTCCCATTATTTTTTATTTATTTATTTGCAATCTTAATAATTTAAGTGTAGTATACTAAGGCCTTCGTGTAATATGTGCATTAATTTATTATATGAAATTGGGACAATAATGCGCAGTTTATCCTAAATTGCAATAAAAATAATATCTAAATGTATATATAGACTAATCTGGGTTTCCGGCCCACACCATCAACGAACCAATAGAAACAAGCTAATAATATGGAATTGGCCAACGATGCTCACAGCGGCTGGTCAAGATGACAGAATTGACGAAGTAATAGTTTAAGTTAGCCGTCCGAAAGAAAGTAATTTATAAAAGCACATACCACACGGAAAGGATTATTAGAGTATTATTAGGTCTGGAAAATGGTAGGGCTTGCTTAGTTATTCCAGAAGGTACACTAAAAGTAGCTTTTTTAGCTTCAGAACAATCAATTAAGCCAAGTACAAGTTTTTGATGGAATAGGCATGTTTAACGTGGGGAGTTTGAGAAGGCAAAGTCTAACAGAATAAGACGGCAATCGCAGAGATGAATCCATATTTAAATCTCGCAGTACGAAGAAAAGAATTTGTTTTAATTTCTTTGAAAAGTTACAATAATTAATATCCAATCATCTCGTTCAATTACAATAAAAAAAGAGTACTGACTTCTCTACGGTACTTGAATCATCCACCATTGCGATATATGCTTCACTATTATAGAAGCATCAAAAACCTAGAACCATTTATAAGTCAATAACCGGTTTCTTTGCAATGTTTGTCACCCGACCATATGCATACATACACTTGAGCTCTATTTGAATTCAATACAAATGTTGTAAATGTTACAATAAACTAACAAACATTAAATATACAATGCTTGTTTACAATACATAGCAAAACAATTATTAACACAGTATTAGATCGGACTGTATGTCAACTGGGAAATAATTAAAGCACTTGTTAATACAAATCAAGATCCGTTTCAATTCTACAAGAAGAGATCTGCTTATAAATACGCTTTGAGCCGATAATATTCGATTATAGCACTTACGGCTACATTCAAGATAGTAAACCGCCGAAACAGTATCAATTTGTTGTCTCCTTTCAAGATGAAGTACTTCTTTGTGGTCGCCTTGATCATTGCATCCGCCGTGTTGCTCGTTGAAGCGCAAGACTCTACAACTGCTGCCAGTACGGATACCACTACAGCCGCTTCTTCATCGGATACCACCACGGCTGCATCTTCATCTGATACAACAACGGCAGCATCATCTTCCGATACAACTACGGCTGCATCATCGGCTACAACCACGACAACAGCTGCCTCTTCATCGGGTACCAAAGCAAAGAAAAGGTGCTGGAGGCTCAACAATTGGTGCGGCACTGGCAGAGTCAAGAGGAATCGCTGCAAACATCGTAATGGACGCAGATGCCGACGCATCCGATATGTTGTCAGACGTCGTAAGCCGATTGTTTAAGTCACCTCATATTGAAATAAATATTTATTGAAAACCAATATTTATTCACTTACAATTTGTTTATTTAGAACAAACAATTTTTTTTTAACGGAAGCTTTGTTATAGTTGAAAGAAAATGTTAGTTGGTTTATTTTGAAAATTCTCATTTTCACTAAAAACCAAATTTGATATCTGTAATACCAAATTGTTGTTTGAAAGGATTTCAATTCAGATATCCGATTTTGAAACAGGTACGGCTTTTAGAAAGTGGAACCACACCTGCAAGTTGTGGCCGATTTTGGAAGCGAAATCAAGATTTGTCTGCGCAGATATATCTGTGAACGAGGATAAATCCTTACAGTTCACAATATCCCCTCGCTTCAGTCTCAATGGAATCATTATCTCCATTGAATCTACGAACACACACCAGGGCTGACGCACCTTAGACGAGTAAGCTGGCGTACCCAAAAACATGCCGAGGGGAGATTAAGACAATACCAATTGCTGATAGACGGGCGCTCAAAGCTCAAAACCAGACTTAAGCTGCTGGTTTACAAAGTTGGTCCTATGCACCCTAGGTATGGAATACTGCAAGCTCCTGCAACCGCAGTGTCATGCAGCTTCTCCAAAATATTGGCTTCAAATGCACACCAATACCACGAACTGGGTGTACCCTGGCTGGAAAAGCTAGATACACGATAGATATTGGCGATCAACCAAACCACAACGAGACTCTTTTCAATGATTACTATTTAAATTTCAAAGGTGAAGCATTTAAAAAATGTACAAATCTTTAACAAAAGGAACAAAAAAGATTTGTTAGAAACAAAAGCTTTATAATTTCGAATTAGATTGGGAATTCTTATTGTTGCTCCTGATCTTTCTTTCGTTCCTATAATCATTATTTCGAGAAACTTGTACAAGTGCAGCGATTATAAAAAAAAAACAACTAAGAATAAATAAAACATTTTAAATATCTTGTTTTCGTAGAATCATGATTTTCATGTACAAAAAGTAACATTTTTATAGTCTGTATTTATATAAAAATGGTATACTAGGTTTGTGCAATGTATACAACGATAAGTAGGAGGCGAGGTAGACCCCAAATTCCTTATACGAAAATGCATTTCATAATCACAGCTAGTGATTGGCCATATCAATGTCTTCAGCCGTCCGTTCCGTATGATCATCTTGACTTTGAGGACCATAAAATCTAAAATCGCCAAACTATTTGTGCTTACAAGAAAAAGTTTTCCGAATCACATCCTTAACCATTCAGCCCATTCCGTATGATACCCTAAATTTCGTAGCCCATTCACGGAATAGCCAAATTATAATATACCTACCACTTCTTGCAAATAAACTGTTCTTTTGATTTTGATGACATCTAAAAACTCGAAGGACATAAGACCTAAAGTCTAAACATTAGAGAAAACAAATTACTAACTTAGCTCTTCTTGGGTTTAGATACGTTTAATGTTCCCACTCACAATAGTTTGATAAATAAAATGAATGACTAATACCTTCAAACCCAGAGTTTTGGATTTAAAGTAATTTGACTGAAAAAGAATACCACAATTTTCTTGCCTTAAAATAGTTCAGTTCAGCAAGTTTTTATAAGATCGATTTCAACGATTTCAACTTTAATAAAAAGAACATTAGTTTAACTCTAAATCTTGTTAGGTTGATAGTTTTTTTTTTGAATAAGATACTTCCATAATGAACCGATTCACACTTATTAGTAACCAAACCATCTCTGCTTCCGCCACAGCAGAATATTTGACTTAAGTAAATTGATTCGAAATCAACTAAATATTTGTTTTTCATAAATATTTATTTTTACATTTACATTGTTTACTTGTAATCATTTAAACGAAGGGCTTACGACGTCTGACAACATATCGGATGCGGCGACATCTGCGTCCATTACGATGCTTGCAGCGATTCCTCTTGACTCTGCCAGTGCCGCACCAATTGTTGAGCCTCCAGCACCTCTTCTTTGCTTTGGTACCCGATGAAGAGGCAGCTGTTGTCGTGGTTGTAGCCGATGATGCGGCCGTAGTGGTATCGGAAGATGATGCTGCCGTTGTTGTATCAGATGATGATGCAGCTGTGGTGGTGTCCGATGAAGAAGCGGCTGTGGTGGTATCCGTACTGGCGGCAGTGGTAGAGTCTTGGGCATCAATGACCAAGGCAGCCGCAACCACCAAAGCGATTAGAAAAATGATCTTCATATTAACTACGTTATAATCGTTGTATAGCTGGATTGATTGTGTTTCGTTTAAACTAATTTCAAATCTATTTATACTGTTGAAGATTGATCTAGTTTGGTTGGTTTGTAGTTTTAAGACGAATGTTTTTATTGGGAATTCATTTGTATTTACATGTTACATATTACCATTTAGAACAAACATAAAAGAATACAAAGATCTGTAATACCTAATTGCTTGAGATACGTTTTCGCTTATTTGTTTATGTATATAAATATTTGAGTTAAATATAATCGATGAAGTTTTTACATACCACTAATAAGCTTCCTTAATTTTGTCATAACAAAAAAAAACAACACTTATAAAGTTTGACTTCGGATCTTATCGTTTTGTTTCGTTTTGTTCAACATATATTAGGGGACTAGGTTAAATTCCAATATTTGTCAAGCAAGTCGCTAAGACTTATCACAAAAACACCAAATATGCAAACCATTTATATAAATTAGTTGCAAAGTAGAAAATAAAACGGAAAACTTACAAATAATAATTAACAATTTGACGATTTCTGAGGTCACTTATTATATAAAGTAAGGCCTCAAAAAGTTCCATGTGTAAATTGTGGTTTCAAATATACCAGGGTGTCCCAGCGATTTTTCGTATGGCTTTACTATGCATGATTTGCACTTTTTTCAAGTTCCATTTTTTTCAGCATTTGTTTTGCAGGGAAAGATTTCTTCTTATTCCTAGCAACCACTCCATTTTGTCAAGTTTCTGTAACTGCATCTTGTTAATATAATTTCAATATGCTGTTTCCTGCTTAGTTTAACGTCGAGAAGGACACCGATGTATGAGTGCGCAGACGAAGCCAAAACTATTTTCGCATATCAAGCCAGAGCAGCACTTGAATATTTTCCTGATATTTATGTCCTTTAAGGTGATTATTTCTAACTCCGATAACTCAGAATATGTCTAAAACTCAACTCTCAAGTGGGTTTAAGATGTATCGCACCACCCTGTGGACTTGCTCAGGCATGCCATGTTTTGAACTTAAGTCAAATTGTTGATTTGGAATAATGCTCGTCCAGCTTACATAAGCTTAATTTCTATTTAAAAAGATTCTTTCGAAAAAGTTCGCAAATACTGAAATCAAACCAGTGAATTGGAAGTGATATTAGTGGGAGAGTGGCTGGGTTTTATGATGCACCAGAGGCATTTGAAAGATTAAATCGGTACAGTATTTTCCTTCTTCATTGAGACTAATTTTTTATAAGATTAGATATATATATAAGTTCGAAGTTAACCACGTGGCGGTTCATAGCTGCGATTAGGGCGCCTCGGAGCAGCTAAAATTGCCTCTTTGGTATTGATTCCATTTTGAGGTGAGTTTCATATTAATATAAAGCTGGAAGCGATCTTTATATTCCGATTTTTTCACATAGTGAAGTTTATAGAGCAAGCTTGAATAATAGCGCCAAATTAAAAGAATGTAGTTACTTTCAAGATTCAAAGAGAAATGTTGAGATAGGATAGTCATTGCCCATTTTCAAACTATTATATGAAGGAGAAAAAACGTGTATCCCAATCACATTAAATATAATAATTGACAGTTGTTAAAGTGTTATCCGAGATGAATAATGGCCCGTCGTAGTGGCCAAGTTACTTATTCTGCAGAAATTGCAGAGATCAGGAACCAGAAGGTACAGTTCAGTTGCTCGATAGTTGTTTTCCTACTACCTAGCAGTTCTGGAACGCATAGATCCTAAACTAAGTAATTGTCTTAAGAACACTTTGTTCAAAAGAGTTATTGAAAATTGATTATATAAGAATGTTATGAACCAAGTGTCTTTCTAATGGGTATGACGCCTGCGTTTGGTTAACTTGGGAAATACTAGCACCAATATATTATCATAATGACTGAATTTTCATAATGCAGTAAGGAAGCAAGAGGTTTTCTATTAGAAGCAATTACAGTACAGTATTTGAACCTTAGTTACGAAAACTCTTAACTAAAAGCTATTCACAAAAAGATTTCTGTATATAAATAAATCTTTATTCAGCCACAGGAACAACGAAACGAAAGTCGTAGTAGTAGTGATAAAGAGATCAATAATTTTAAGTTTCGAAAGTTAGCCAAACCAAATATTATAAGATAAGATAATAACTGTTTTTATAAGAATTAAAAATAAAAGTTCTTTTTATAAGAAATTTAAATATATCTGCCGACTTTTTGTTTTAATTAAAAACAAGTTTATTTATTCAATTTTTAGGTGGTAAAACTCAAATATTGAAGTTTGAACGTAAATGTAAATATTCTTTTGGTGGAATTTTAAAAACACTTGTGCCGCATTGGCAAATACAAACAGCATGATGGAAATATTTTAATTTCTACTAAATCCTTGATATTATGCAATTAAATGATGAAATTAATCGCAAGTATTTAGAGTTAACAAAGGATTATGCAGTGTTAATTGAACGTTACAAAATAAAAAGACTAATTATTTTTATATTTATAACAGACACATTTTATCACAGACATCGTCTAGGAATCAAAGAATATTCTGCTTTTTCTATTAAAGGATAATAATCGTAATAACAAATAAAACATGTAGGTATTTTTCACATAAATTAGTTCCAAAACAACATTAGAAAAAATGTTTAAAAAGCAATATGCTCAAATGTAAACATCCATTTAATTTCGTATATGCAAAGGTTTGCTTTCATTTCAATATTGACACAGAAAGTGTCGGCAAATTTGAAACACTTGTTAAAACAAAAAACGGTCACATCATTACAGCCTGATCCCATCTCAGTTCCTATAAAAAGCCATTTCCCTACAGTAATCCCATCAGAGCTTACTGTAACAGCTAATCAGCAACAGTACCAAACTTCAATCAAAATGAAACACTTCATGGTTATCGCCTTTGTGGCTGCCGCACTCTTTGTGGCCATCGAAGCCGAGGATACTACTACCACTGCTGCCGGCACGGACACCACCACTGCTGCTTCCTCAGACACTACCACAGCTGCCTCATCTGACACCACTACAGCTGCTTCTACCGATACCACTACAGCTGCATCCAGTGACACCACAACCACTGAATCTTCTGCAGCCACCACCACCAAGAAGAAGAAGAAGTGCTGGAGAAAGAACAACTGGTGTGGTACTGGTCCTCTGCGCAAGGTGCGTAGGTGCATCAAGACCGCCGATGGCAAGAAAAAGTGCCGCATCTACTGGGAAAAGTAGAGGCTTACCAAACATTGAAAGTTTATGGAACTATGGAAGACGATAAATAAAGATTGAGCATACCCTTAATGGCTTTGTTTATTTTCTAACTTTCCTTTTTATAGCAAAATGAATACTTTCTACAATTTGATAAAATATCTTTATACTCGGTTATAAGCAACGGAGAGAGTAAGATAATTAGGGTAAACAGCTTAGGTAAAAAGCACTTGTTTTTCTAGCCCTTTAAAAATAAATTTATATACATTTTACGAAAATATTATTTACCCTCTATATACGAACATTGGTAAGACAAGTTGATACACTTGTTAAAACAAAATGGGTGACACCATCTTGGTCTCATCGCTTCCATTATAAATACATGTAGTCAACAAAAATATAATCAGATCACATCTAACGACGTTATCGAGAAGATATACAAGATGAAATACTTTTTTGTGATCGCTTTGGTGGCCGCGGCCACCTTGGTGATCGTTGACGCCCAAGAAAGTTCTACTGATGCCAGTACGGATACCACCACGGCCGCTTCTTCATCGGACACCACCACAGCTGCCTCATCTGATACAACAACTGCTGCATCTTCTGATACCACTACAGCAGCATCGTCTGCTACAACAAGAACCACCCGTAGTTCGTCAGTCACCAAGAGGAAGAAGCGCTGCTGGAGGGGTAATAATTGGTGTGGCACTGGCAAAGTCAAGAGGAATCGTTGCAGACGCCGTAATGGTCGCAGATGCCGCCGTATTCGCTATGTTGTAAGACGTCGTAGACCTACCGGATAAATCATAAAAATATATGTATAAAACTAAAAAGAAATATATATATATTCGTTGGCAAATAAGCTCCTTGTATTTTTTGTTGGGTCCGTATGTTGTAGATATACTGGGGAAATGTGTTGTGAAATTTGGAACTACCTGAGGCGATATTTATAGATCGCAAACCAGTATTCAGTTGTCCATTGTTACTGATTTCCTTTGTATATAATTTTTTAGCTCCATGACTTGTACGAAATTAAATTAATAGGCCGTTAAGCCGGTCTACAAGTTGATAAGCAAATTTTTTTTATCAGTTTCGAAAAAAATGATTTAAGATTGGGTAATAGGATAAGCTGTATATAATGCTATTCGCAAGTGTATGATTAACTGATAAATCAAAGAATGGTATTCGCATGAGTCTTTACAGCTGGACAGCTGTTGAAAGATATCAAGGATATACAGTTTAAAGCCGAATCCGAAATAGAGATTTACTTAGGCAATCTGCGTCTATTTGGTAGCTATATCAGTGTCTGGTAAATGTACAAATTTTGCAAGGCGGAATCGAACCACCAAACTAAGGGTTTAGAACCGATTACACTATCACTTTGCTACCGAGGTCCACTTACTGAAATAGCTTCAATTACTACGCTTTAATGAGCTTAATTCCCTCCGAAAGATTCCTTTTAAAAAAATTAATTTTTCACCAGAAATCATTGAATTATTTTAATGAGTCTTTTAATTCACATTTTATTCTGCTTTTTCTATTAAAGGATAATAATCGTAATAACAAATAAAACATGTAGGTATTTTTCACATAAATTAGTTCCAAAACAACATTAGAAAAAATGTTTAAAAAGCAATATGCTCAAATGTAAACAACCATTTAATTTCGCATATGCAAAGGTTTGCTTTCATTTCAATATTAACACAGAAAGTGTCGGCAAATTTGAAACACTTGTTAAAACAAAAAACGGTCACATCATTACAGCCTGATCCCATCTCAGTTCCTATAAAAAGCCCTTTCCCTACAGTAGTCCCATCAGAGCTTACTGTAACAGCTAATCAGCAACAGTACCAAACTTCAATCAAAATGAAACACTTCATGGTTATCGCCTTTGTGGCTGCCGCACTCTTTGTGGCCATCGAAGCCGAGGATACTACTACCACTGCTGCCGGCACGGACACCACCACTGCTGCATCCTCAGACACTACCACAGCTGCCTCATCTGATACCACTACTGCTGCATCTACCGATACCACTACAGCTGCATCCAGCGATACAACAACCACTGAATCTTCTGCAGCCACCACCACCAAGAAGAAGAAGAAGTGCTGGAGAAAGAACAACTGGTGCGGCACTGGTCCTCTGCGCAAGGTGCGTAGATGCATCAAGACCGCCGATGGCAAGAAGAAGTGCCGTATCTCTTGGGAAAAGTAAAAAGTTTACTTAAATTAAAGGTTAATCAATAAAGAGCAATAAATAAAATACTAAAGCATTTTGTGGGTCTGGGAATATAAGGAATTATTAATCACATTAACCACTTGATGTTGTCTATATATCAATGCACGTTGAAAATATGATTTTATGTTAATATTATAATCTGTTCGTTTGTGTGTGTGTAAATATGTAAGCCAAGTTAATACACTTGTTTAAACAAAATGGTGTAGCCATTACAATCAATCAATCCGTACTATAAATATCTGTTGCCAGCTATAATTTAATCAGAGCACATCAAGTGTATTAGAGGAACATTTCCAATCCTAAAAGCCAAAAGTCTGTCCAAAATGAAATATCTTTTTGTGATCGCGTTGGTCTCTACGGCCGCCTTGTTGCTCGTTGAAGCGCAAGACTCTACCACTGCTGCCAGTACGGATACCACTACAGCCGCTTCTTCATCGGATACCACCACGGCTGCATCCTCATCTGATACAACAACGGCAGCATCATCTTCCGATACCACTACGGCTGCATCATCGGCTACAACCACGACAACAGCTGCCTCTTCATCGGGTACCAAAGCAAAGAAAAGGTGCTGGAGGCTCAACAATTGGTGCGGCACTGGCAGAGTCAAGAGGAATCGCTGCAAGCATCGTAATGGACGCAGATGTCGCCGCATCCGATATGTTGTGAGACGTCGTAAGCCTTTCGTTTGAATATTAAATTATTTAGATTAATTAAAATATACAATAAAATATAACTGAAATTAATTAATAATGGATAATTTTGAGTAGACGATTTTGAAGGGATTACAAATGATCAGATTCGAACGAAACACAAAATTTGGGTGTGTGCTATCCTTTACCTTTTGAAAATTGAATAGTGTATAAATGACCTATATTATATGTATCTCTGATTCTTGATCCTTAAATTTAAATAAGTTTTTAGAAACTTGCTTGCGAAACCTGAAATATTTCGATTGCTCATGTGAGTGTACGCATCCGTTAATTACCGTATCTGCATTACAAACATTAAGATTTCATATCGGCTTGCAAAAGAGAAGTATCCTTTGTGTCCGAAGCGTAGCGATAAACCGAATTTTTGATTTGATTTATTTGACTAAGTAAATTTCTATTTATTAAGGACATCGTAGTTCGCATTTAGTTAAAATCTGTGCGTCCCTGTTCTCTTCTGCATGCTCCACACAATCAAGTAATTTTTATCCTTTCTTGAACAATTTAAATTCCGTTAAACTCGTAAAAGAGAAAAATATCTAAAATGAGCTTTAACTTTAAATTTAAAAAAACAAGAGATATTTTTCAATCAATTTTATAGGGATAAAAACTAGTACTTAGGACAAGTGCTACTTAAGATTTAAAGCAATCAAAAAAATGGAATAAGAGGTATGAGATGAATATACTCTAAATAATAGTTCCGATTGTATAAGTGAAAAAATAGAAAACCGTTTTTTTAGTTGAGAAACATGAGAGAACAATATTTTTTGTGGTATTTATAGTTTTCATAAAAAATAATGTTTGTTTTTGTACTCATAGCTGTTATTGTACCTAGGCTAAGCCTAAAAATTACCAATAAAAGAAAATCCTAATTAGAGCGTGACTTCAAGATCCTGCTCATAACCTTATGTCACTTATCCTTGCTATGGGTAATGAGAGATCTAAAAGACTTCGCGGTAAATAACTGCCTGAAAGATGCCATTCTTTCAACGGTTAATACAACTTTCGGTTGAATTTTAAACTACAATAAAATCCCTTTAACTTTCGAAAACCAATTTTTCATTTTTAAGATTTTTATTCATTTTTTATTTAGACAATTGGCTTACGACGTCTCACAACATATCGGATGCGGCGACATCTGCGTCCATTACGATGTTTGCAGCGATTCCTCTTGACTCTGCCAGTGCCGCACCAATTGTTGAGCCTCCAGCACCTTTTCTTTGCTTTGGTACCCGATGAAGAGGCAGCTGTTGTCGTGGTTGTAGCCGATGATGCAGCCGTGGTGGTATCGGAAGATGATGCTGCCGTTGTTGTATCAGATGAGGATGCAGCTGTGGTGGTATCCGATGAAGAAGCGGCTGTAGTGGTATCCGTACTGGCAGCAGTGGTAGAGTCTTGCGCTTCAACGAGCAACAAGGCGGCCGTAGAGACCAAAGCGATCACAAATATAAACTTCATTTGACAATCTTATACTTTGTTATATGGGATTCAATTTTTCTACACTTTTTTACACCTGTAAAACGGTTGTGATTGTAAAACATTGGGCTCACGCGTATTTATAGTACCTGGAATTGTTTTGTTTTAACAAGTGTAGAAATCTATGAAGGTTACTCTGACTTGTAACTTTAAATAAATTTTATATTTAAGTTAACAGCATCAATATTAGCATTTCGAATGGTTTACCAAAAATTGTATTAATAGTAAACTAAAAAGCGTAACTGCTTTGGCAGGGCGGACTACTTTGACCCTGAACAACTTCAACCCGAAAATTTTGTTCACTATCTCTTTAGATCTTTCATTTCTTTTTTACGCTTTAACTTATTTTAATAAAGAAAACGAAGTTTTGCTAAAGGAATGTAATAATAAGCAAAAAAATAAAAAGTCTATTAGATATGCTTTCCGAATATTTAAGTCCGCATGGTTTTTTTTTTTATATGGATTTGCTTTTTGGTGCTCTCATTTCTGCATACTTTTTCGATATATTTTTTTTATTATTTATTTGCGATGAATTTGTAAATATGCCTTATTCTATTAATGAATTCTTATATGATTTCATTAAAATAATAAAAAAAACATAGTTTCAGAAAATCACATTACTAGTTAATGGATATACGATATAAAGCAATCAAAAAACATAATAATCCCAGTTATTAGAAGTCATTACACGCCGAAACCTCTTCAAACAGTCTATGAATTTTCCATAAGATTGCATTTATTTGAATTTAATCTTGACGATTACCATAAAAAGTGTTTATATAACTATGCACACTTTTTAAAGGACTGCACTTTTCACCCTGCAAGTTTGTTTGTATTTCAATGAGACATTATAAAATATTTTAAGCGCATTAGCACAGATCAGTCGTTGTGCGACAACGCAATACCCTATAATATAATTTCTATGCAAAATAAAATAGTCTTGCTTATATCTGCAATGCTCGTTCGGGATTCAAGTTCGGGATTATGCGAAACTTTGGTATAGACTCTAGTCTAATTGCCAATTGCCTTGTCGCTTAAAACCTTAATCCAATGTGCTTATAGAGCATTCACGTTTTTACGTACGCACAACCGTAGCCTACGGAAATGCAATGCAGCAAGCCTAATAAATGATACTCGGTAAGGACTAAGTTTAGGGGTTGGGAATGTATGAACATTAGGCCAAAGTGCAGAGAAGTGTACGCCGTGAATGAAAGTGTCCATAATTACCGAATGCTTGTGGATACAGTTCCCCACCAAAATAACAAAAAAAAAAAAATGCAGGTAACAACAAATTCGCGAGCAAAATTAACATGCGCAGGCGTCTAGAGAAGACTTTTTGACAAGTTTGGTCCTGAGAGTGCTTTTCCTAATGGTATATAAAGCTTGGGGGAAGCACTCACAAAAGCATATATTGACATGGCCGTACCCACTGCCGCCTAGAAAATGCGATTTTTACCACGGCATTGGCAACATACATATGTACGTATATCTACTATGTACATATGTACGTAATCCCCTACATACATATGTATGTTTGTTTCTAAAATGTAGGTTACACACAGTGAAAATGTTGTCACACACGCTCGCACACACACACACACACACACACACACACACACACACACACACACTTCACATGAAGATGTTGTGATACATATCCGTACAGACGTGAAATGTTTTCCCAATGTTTTACTTAAACGACACCCAAGTCCCAAAGATGCAGAAAGCATTATGTTTTGAAATTGAGACTGTTGACAAATTCTGATGGCGCTTGAAAGAGTGAGTATCTAGACGCTGCGGTACATGAGGTATTGTATGCCGCAACACAAGTTCTTGGATTGGTAAATAAATAAACTTACATTTTGCAACTTATTGCAAATATATTTATATTAAATATGTTATGAATAGTTTCCTAATTTTATTTGTTTGAAAATATTTACAAAACTTGCTCAAAGCGTTAAAGTTGCTTTAATAAAATTATATCATCGTTTATATTGCAACTCATTTTTGGCAAATTTTGCACACAATGCATTCAAAAGATATGCGGGGAAGTACAGTACTATATATTCCAGAATTTAACACCGAACACTAATGTGTGTGTGTGTGTGTGAGAGTGTCGGTTATATATAACATAGACACCCAAATATACAGGATGCTTCTTCTTTGAAAGTATATAGCACCAAAATCAGCCACTTACCCGTTACATACTGCAAATCATTTCAGTGATTTTAAACTAGGTCTCTCATCTTTGCCGAAACACAAACTATGCACTAAATTCACCTTTTTTATGATTTTCACAAATTTCAATTTATGTTTGTTTTTTAAACATTTTCTACTTATTTTCTTCTAAATTACACACACGTATACTCACACACACACACACACACACACACACAAACGAGAACTTTCCACACTTTAAGAAAGCTAATAAATTTTTAATTTCAATTTGATGTAACTTGTATTTTGCGCGAATTGTACGTACATTTTTACGTATTTTCACGTAAGATTTATATTACGTATTTCATTTTGGGGCCTCTATTTAGCAGCTTTTCGTCTTTTTTTCACTTTTCACAATGACAAAAATTCACAACGCGCCATTTGGTCTTAAGTTGTTTTTGGAACTGACTGCACACAGGACTTGCGTGGGTGACGTTGTTGCTCGAGTGGTGGTTGTTACTGTCTGGTCAGACCCCAAGATAGCGTATCTTGTGCTAGGTTCCAATTGAGAGATTGGTCAGTTGAAAAGCTTTTAACTGAGAGAACGCATGAGAATGCATCGAAATTACTGAGAGAGCGATATGAGCGCAAGTGTCACAACGTTATGTAAAGAACAGCTGTTTCATGGCGTTTTTGAATTTAAAATCGAAAGCTTATTTTAAACATTTACAATTTAATCCAGTTGAACTTATTAAAAATTAGAAAATATTAAATTAGAGCAAGAAAAAAATAATATAGAACTAATCCGTGTCTGTAGCCGGAAAGCTGACATATGCAGATGCATTGTCTACAAATGTACCATTAGCAGCGAACTACAATCAATAGCCAAGTGTACAACTAAGTCCAGTCGACCCTAAGATTAAACAATTTAAAAATGTTAAGATTAAAAATGAAATGATAATGAGGAAAATATAATATTAAAACTAATCCGTATCCCTAGTCTGATGGGTGAATTTTTTATAAATATGCACCGTTTCACATATGGGGCTAGCTAGGAACTTGGATTTACCGTGTAAAAGATGAAAGCAGAAAGTAACATAAAAATTTAAACGTTTCTTAACAAAGAGAGTAGAAAGAAGAAGCCATAGAACAACGTTGACCTAGTTGGGTTTTTATAGTTCAAGATTGCTGAAAGGAACTCGATTTGGGGAATCAAGATGAGATGAGATAAATAAAGAGATGAATTGAAAATACCGTTCAAAAGAGAGGACGTCATAGAGGCTATTAAAACACGAAAAAGATCGTGTAATACATAATTAGATCTACAAAATGGTAATGCGAAAAATACGAGTTTTTCTGAACGGAATGGTAAAAAAAATATTGTTAAGGTATGTATTAGAGTCAATGAGACCGAGTAAAAACTTTTGCAAAAATAACACGCCGTGGCAGGTTCTACGATCATTTAAAGAAGGTAATTTTAAATAAAATCGGACAGCAATCGAATGTTGGGATCCCAATTTAAACCCCGAAGAGCAAATAATTAAAACTGTTTTTGAACAGACTCAAACAATTGTTGGCAGAGTTGGTATTGAGGGCTCCAAAAACAAGAGCAATATTCCAGAATTGGTCGGACAAGTGAAACGTGGTTATATAAGGGTCATTAAATTCTTTTGACCACCGCCTAATTAATGTTAGAACCCCTCTAGCTCCATTTAATGCTGTTTATGTGTTTATTAATGTTGAGTCTGTGATCGAACACAACACCTAGGCCGGACACGCTATGAATGCGTTCAAACAAATAATATATAAAACAATAATAAGACCAATATGGAGGTATGGTCTAGAAATAGGGGGGACATCTAGTAAATCCAAATAACAACTTATTCAAGAACACAAAAAAAACTAAAGACAATAACAAATGCAGACTGGTACATACGAAATGATAATATTGATAAATATCATCACGTCTCAACTCCAACCAAGACGACTTACGCGCAAAACCCCAACACAAATTGGTCTTAAATTAATTCTAAGTATAAGCAATAAAGTCTTCACAAATATTAAATATTAAACTTATTTTTATCATAAAACAATGTAGAGATCAAACAAAATTAAATTAAAACAAATTAAAATAAATTAAATTAATAATGTACAATGTATACTGGTAGCGTACTCGACTCTTATCTTGAGGGAATCATTCCACCCTTTAGCATGGAAATCATACCATATCAGCATTTTGTTAGCGCTGGCATAGCTAGCAAATAGGAGCACACCGCTGACAAATTTGGCTTTAAACTGTAGATCCCTGTTCTTTTGGAGCAGGTATTAATAGTGATATCTTTATGCTCCGCCTTTGCAGTCATGATAGCAGAGTCAAGAGCAATTAATAATAATAATACTATTATATATTTTTCCAAAGCTCATCACAGTGTCATTTGTATCTACTATGCATTGGAATATCATGAGTTCAAATATCATAAAGAATAGGTGTTAAAACTGTTGACTTTACATTTATTTACATTGGATTACTATAAGATTCCATTACTACCGCAAGAAGCTATCGCATTTTGCAAATACCCAGGGGCTTTCTCTTCACTCCCACAAGTAGTTATAGGATTTTATAAATAGCCACTAGATTCGGCGTTATAGCTGCGAACTCTGTGCCGATGCTATGCTGAACTATAATGTATCATCATGATATATTGCTGTGTCGCGGAGATCTATTTAATTTCCTAGCTCTTGGGTAGATGGGGCTGGTTTTGCTCTTATTGCATTCCGACAATATATTTCGAACTATTTGATAGTCTTTGAAACAAAATAAGAGCTATACTGAAACGGACATAGAAAAAATTGAAAAGAGAATCCGAAGGGATGCAAGTTTATGTAAATATTTTTTTTTTTGGGATATGTGATTTAATCGAAAAGTCGAAATCGAAAAGTGTTCGATTAATTCAATTGTTTGCAAATGATCA
Organism: Chymomyza procnemis; assembly: GCA_035046065.1. Lineage (NCBI taxonomy): Eukaryota > Metazoa > Arthropoda > Insecta > Diptera > Drosophilidae > Chymomyza > Chymomyza procnemis. The sequence goes on along the minus strand of JAWNOJ010000013.1, from coordinate 26,063,854 downwards.
AAATCGTTTAACTGTATCATAAAGGCTTATCGATTTTTGTACACAAAATTATTTTTATTTTGTTTTTAATCAATAATAAGGTAAGATAAACAAAACCAAAGAAAGAAAAGTGGTTCGGCCCAGCTTAAATTCGCCCGTTTAAGACTATAACATGCGCCATCTTGTATACCCCTTAAATACTATTAAAGTTTAACTATGATTTTTTTTCATAAGCAATTAAGAAACGAAACTATAATGAATAAAATAATAATAATAATCAATTCTATATGGTGATTGGTAATTACTATACAAAATACTTTTGAGAGGTATTATATTGAAGTAAAAACAATTATATATAGTGTCCATTTTTGTTCGATGTCCTCGAAAAGAAACCACGGAAGGTTAGCAGAAACGCAGAAGTACCCAATGGTACTTTGAGGCAATCATCTATGGGCAACCTTCAAACAAGACTCTATATTTATTTTGATGTTGGTCAATGGTGATTTGATTCAATATATCCGCACAATTATCGACACGGTAGCATATTTGTCTGATTTGCGTATACGTAAATAAATTTTATAAATATTTATACTCAACTTTGTTAGATCTAAACATGATAAACATTGATAACAGGCATAAAATTTGGCAATTATTTATAACCTTACATCTTATAATTATTATACCTCATTTTAAATGAGAAACTATATATATCGGATATAATAAAGCTGGAAATTGACCTAAAAAAGCTTTGTATACATAATATGTTGTCCAAGGGAATATAGATTAGATGGTCTAAAATATAATACCAAAAACCACCCACCAAAGCGGTACTGTCCAATATAGTTACAGCATTTGACTAGATCGCGGTAGTCTTGTCAGTTACTTTGCTTTAATTTTGAATGATTAACAAGATTCGGAGCCTTAAACAAGCAAGCTGCTACAGTTGTCATGCATAGAGGCGCGTTCGGACACTTCGAGTTAGACTTCGCTCGGAACTGCTGAATCACCAAAAAATAAGAAGTCTGTCCAGTATTTTTTAGGTTTCTTGGACCATTAAAATTAGATGAATCAAAAGAGGCTACAGGACGGCATGGATATTGTCCAGCACATTAGAACTAATAAATAAATAATCTATTAATTTCGATTCCGTAGGAGTTGAATTGGTGATCACTACAAATAAATTTTACAAGGACCACCAGTTAACGTTTTAGCTGTGCATTGGTCCAATGTTGTCATGTAAGTAGGTCCAATATGTTTAAAACATTAAAAGGTGGTCGATCGTGCATTATACGTCCCGCCTATGAATTTTAGATAGTTTGTTTGCTCTATAATTGTTAATTTAGTAAATCAAAGCATTTCGTGCAATTTTATATGTTCTCGACGATACATTGTGTTATTTTTGGCAAAATATTACAATTTTTCACAGTCACAGATTTGCGCTCTGCTCTTTGACGGTGTGTGTCTGAGTCCTACTATCGCTTTCGCTCTGCCAACAGCTGTCTTTCCGGAGTTTTCTCATTTTCACTACTACTACTTCAGTGAAGGACTCAAGAACGCGAATCTTTTAAGTCGTAGTTCTGTTATTCGGTGTCTCAATTTACTTTAATTTAATTTATTCGGGAAATTTAGTTTGATTCCGTAACCCGTTAGCTGGTTAAGGACAAGAACTGCTACTGACGTGTTTCGTTTGGAACGTTGATGCTTTTCTTGATATATATATATATATTTTTATGCATTGATGTTATGTTTTTGAGCTTTTTTTTACTACGTGACTTTTTAGTTTTCTGGGCGTTCTGGAACAGAATATAAGTCCACTAATTATGTGCCTATAGCTTGAAAATTGGCATTGCGAAGCATTCTTCGAATACCCTCTTAAAGATGTATCGGTTGCTTATCAGCGCATGTTTTTGACAATCATTGTTATAGTATATTACCTCAGTATTTTACATTATAGTAACAATCTTAAAATAAGATTTCAATGTTCGCTATTAATAGCATTACGCATAATTCAAATCATTAGGGTTGAGGATGTGTTTTATTCTGTTATATCGTCAATAAAATATAAACTAAATAATTTTGAAGATTAGAAGTGCGTTGATCCAAATTTTTTCAACTTTGATGAGATTATTCCATTTCCCTTTTGTTACGATCTTCGATGAATTTTAAACTCTGCGCCTTAATTTGTTTGCGCGTTGGCACACTTACTATATCCTTGTTTTCTTCCAAAACTTCCTCTGGTGTGTCCACCGGACTAATACCACTATCGTCTCCTGCACCATTATTCAAAGACAATAAATAATCTTCATGATATATGTTGAGATTGCGCGTTATGGTTGGATTATCTAGTTCGGTTTCATAGCCCTGCACTACCTTGGAAAGTTTGCATTGGATAAAACGAATAATTTTGTCAACTGTGGATGTCATAGTATTGTGATAAAATACATAAAACAGTCAAAAATATAAAATAAAACTCAACTATTGTACTCGAAGACCTCGGGCGGTGCGGCACGCATGTTCAATAACTCAAAGCGTAGCAAAGGCAATTTTAAATATGAGTTGTGATAGCGCATATTGACACGTTCGCTTGGACAATGTACGTTGCGCAATATTTCGGCCAGATTCCACAGGCTCACGCTAATTTTAAAACAAATTTAAGTAAGCATGGCATTAATAGATGGATATAGGATATTCACAGCATTAATTGAGTTAAGCTAACTACTTACCGTAGTAGAACGTAAACATTAGATTGACTCTTCATATTCGCCAAGATTTGGCGTCGAACCTCTTTTTTTCTGCGCAATTTTGAATTCAAATCTTTCAAACCCTCCATTCGACTGTACGTACATTTTAAGAAATTTTGTTATAAATAAAAATATGTTTACTAATGTGTATTACAAAAACTTGTCTCAGATGAGAAAAACCACTTACTTGATTTCCTCCTCGGTTATCATGTTCCTTAACATCGATTCTAATATGTGTGCATATTTCAATTTGGACTCAAACACTTCTTTTGCTATTTTATTGCATTCAATAACGGTGGCCAATTTTTTGGTTTTGTTGACATATAACTTTAGGCTAAGATAATAAATTTATAAGATTTAGGATAAAGATAATACTTGTTAGCATTGTGAGGAGACGAACTACCACAACGATGAAACGCTGTTTCCAAGAATGGGTGAGTCTGCGAATGTATAAGTTATGTGTGAATGTAGGGAAAGCGTACGGGACAGTGGAGTCTGTCTGTCCGCCTAGATAGCATAGGCAGATAAGCAGAGTACCGTTCCGTTTGCGTTAGAGTGGAAAATTCTAGGAATGAGAGGCGTTCTCAGGCGTATATTTTGCGAAACGGTAGCTAAATCGAGGTAAGTTACTTAATCAGTTACAGATAGGAGATACTTAATCAGAGCTGATCAGACGATCAGATGAACGACATGAACAATCAATCAGTCTTTATAAATCTGAGTTATGGATTAATCAGTACATTATTGGTGAGGAAGAAATTGGTGCATGGTGGATGAGCCGGTGGACTAATACGGCATCACAACGAGCGTCTCAACTGATGGCACGTTAATGTTTGTGATGGCACTCGGGCACTTTGGTCAGTCAATACCGACAGCGATGGGCGAAGAGTCACATGGACACGCTTGGGTCGCTACTTTGGCGGATGTCAGGATGTGGCTCAACCAGGGCTTACCGAGAAGCGGCCACCAGGAGACCAGCGAGTTAATGAAGGTTTTTAAAATCGTAGTGACAAGAAACCTAAACAACGCTGACTTATCCCAGCCGTTAATCTGGACAAACCAGTGATGCGTCTTAGCATAAAAAACAATAAGTATTTACAATTGCCTAATTACCGTGGATAGATTTCCTTATCGTGCCCACTTAGCGTATAATATTCGATCTGTTTGATAGCCTTCTCAACGGATTCTACTTCCGTTTTAAGGGACAGCATACTCGGTGTTTCGTGAACAAATTGCACCCCTGACTTAGATTGCGACGACATAGCGTCAACCTCATTGTCCTTGGGAATATCACATAGACTTTCGGATAATTTTAAAAACGACACAGCATCCAGTTTGGTGTCAAAACTTTTGCGTAGGTTTTGCTCATACGCTTGATGTTCATCATTGACATTTAGGTATTTGTTTACGGCCGGTGTGTCCAAATTTAGCACGTACTCCATGAAGTTTTCTTGATACTGCATATCGATATTAAGCGAGCGCAGTATGGGCTCATAGAACATCTCATCTTTAGTTAAAACTTTTATTATATTTGTATACGTATTGAATATGGTTTTAATGGCTTTAATGCGCACACAAGAGTTCTCAATTTTTTTAGCTAACGATTTCCATGTTTGTTCTTGTTCAAGCAAATATTCAGGTTTGTACTTGATATGATTCTCTACTTCTGCTCTTTTTAACTAATTAAGCAACTTTAAGTACGGATTTCAAGCAAGTTCCTGAAACTTACCAAAATGCCTTTGTATGAATTCTTCAATTGCTCCAGACGAAAATTTAGACGATCGCGTTCTTTACGCAAACAAAAAGAGCGCTGATTCATATTCTCCACGACCAAGTGGAGTGGCATTTTTGAAAATAGGCGTTGCATATCCTTGTGGTTTATCAGAATGTTGCGTACTTTAGTCGCATTATCGTTTGTCAGTGTATTCATCAGCTTGGTACGTCCACTGCTGCATTGATCCTTTAAAAGATTAGTCTGTACCGTCTTGAGCTCGACATCTGTTTTCAATACATTCTGGTCAATGGTCGCACGATGTTCTGAAACGCTATGACAATTTACCACAAAAGAGACTAATTTCATTTTGAACGGTATAATTACCTAGTAATTGGATCATGCGCTGATATTGCTCCGAGATTGAGTTGAGCTTCCAGCGATCATCCACTATCATGTGTTGCTTTACATTATCCATGCCAAATAAAGCATGGTAGCGAAACGGAAGTGGACGCATTGTCCTTGCACGTCTCGGATAGAACGATGATGATTTAACTCTTAATGTGCACGGCATTTGTGGGTGTTGGGGTGAATGTGTCGGTGTCTGCCTGTGTGTGTGTGCGTGTGTGTGTGTCTATGTTTATGTGGGTGTGTGTGATTTTTTTTTATTTTAAAAACAATTTTTATTTTTTGGATATGTACGTGTTTTATGTTCGTGTTTTGTGTTCGTATACAATTGTGATTATGAGTGTGATGGGTAAGCTTACTTTTCTTAATTTTTTGATTTGAAAAAGATTGAAAACAGAAAAATTAAATCTAATTCAGTACGAAATTGTAAAAAAAAGGGGAAAAAATGTATGTTATACGGATTATGGGCCATAGGGTTTTAAAACTACTTGAACCAAATGCAGCGAAGTTCACTCCAAGCTTTTTCTTAAGTGAATTACAATTGTATCATCTGCGTATTCCATTTACGTATATTTTCACTGGAGATATTAAGATGTGTCCCAAATAGAGTGCGTATTTTAATTTTTATTTGTAGTAAAATATTATGATTGATGTTCATTGTTTCTCATCGTTGTCATTTGAGAAGCTTGATGATTCTATTGAAAAATTGTCTCGCAGCTTTTAATCTCTTTGTTATTTACTCTGTTCTGAGAGTTTCCTTAAAGCCACCTTGTTTCACACCAAGCTTATTTAAATAAAAAAACCGCAAGTCCGCTTTTTATAAGCAACCAATATAACTAAAGTGATTCTATTGTTGGTTTTCTCGTTGATAGACTATGGTATAATAATAATCGTTACTAAGTTTTCAGTTTTGTTTATTCTATTGTATTATTTTCCCTCTCTTTTGACCATCCAAACTCATACCTTATTTACTATCCTGAAATTGAGATCCTCCTATATTTAAAGAACCGTTAAAATACTTTAATACTAATATTCACCTATGTCATTCCAATGCAGTCTATGGAAAACTCTAATCTTTACAAAGTAATACTGCCTTAAACTACACAGGAAATGAATATAGCATAAACCGAAGGAATCTTACTGAAGTTACAGGATCCCTTCAAATATAAAATAAATAAATTATGAATAAGACAATTGTAATTTATTTTACCCAGAAACGTAAGCCTTGTTACATTCAAAGCGCAAATATTCAATAAGCAATGGATATCAAAATAGCAAATTGTTGTTTAATTTGTAAATTAGCAGGACAATCGAAAATGGTTCACATACTTTTATTAACAGAAAGTAAAAGTTATTAATGGAACTGAAACAATATTTTTTCCCACCTATGTGGCAAAAGCTACAAAGTTCGCAAAATAAAGTGTTACAAATGATTTAAAATCTATGCTTCTACCGTCAACATCATCATCATTCAGCTTTACAAACTGGGGCGGGTGTTGGCTTTCTCAACAATTCTTCTACATTCGTCTCTGTTGTTAGCAAGGGCGCGCCAGTTCCTTACTTCCATCTTTAGCATGTCATCGTCAATATTGGCAATTAGGCACTTTCTTGGTCGACCTCTGTTTCTTATGGAGAAAGGTGTGTATGCCAACACAAGCTTTTGTGCTCTGTTCTGGATTTACTACTATGAATCTGCATAAAAAGGAAGAAAGGAAGAGTGTCCGCCTCGGAAAGTTGTATATAATAAAGAGTTCAAGATTTTTGCGGTATTTGATTTATGAAGACTTTTTCATATCTTCTCATATCATATTTCGAAACGAAATCGCAAATCCCAAGAAGGGGATTCTTCATAAGCAAAAATTGATTTAAGACAAATCATAATTTTATGTTGCACAATAGTGGAACAAATGATATTTTGTTTTTTAATAACTTAAGATTATGTAATTGAGATTACTAAAAATTTACAAGGACTCTGAGGTTAAGCATAAAATTCGCGTTTTAATAATTTTTAAAATTAATAACACTTGGTTTTAAAATATCTGCGGTAAGATAAATATATTATTCATATTTACAAAATTATTGAATATATTTAATAATTAGTCAAATTCAAAACATTTGGTTGTAACTTACTAAACTCACATGGAGATGTCGATCAATTTGACTTGAATTCTAGCTACGCGCCAACAGTGATGCAAAACAACAAAATGTTGCATTAACCAACACTGCATGTGTTATATTTCAAAAGCGTCTTCGATAAGTTGTGCTTATTCATTAATCGCACTTGACCGATTACTATACAAAAGTCAATTGTCGATTGTTGTCGTGTGCTGTTGCGAGGCGGAAAAATAAAATTGTTTTTTTTTTAATATTTTAAATGGATTTAAGCAAATTGTCGTTCAAAAGCAATACAACGCATTGATTATAATTTGCATTATAACATTGAAATTTAAATTGTATTGCTGGCATTTGCGTGTAATATTAAGAAAATTAAATGTTCTAAACCCCGTTTATGCTTGTATTAGTGCGCGTGTTTGTTCTCGCCGAGGGTAGTGTGCGTTTGTGTATGTCTGTGTTTCTTTAGTGTGGCGACAACGTCGCAATATTTAAAGAAATAAAAACCTTATAAAATGCAGGTAAAATCAACACAAACGCAGCTAATATGAATTTAAGCCATGAAGAATTTGTTAATAATGTTGGTTGCGATATTGAGCATTTTTTAAAAAAACGTCTCAACAATGGGTAAGGCATGACAATGAACAATTAGAACTTTTGCCACGAAATATATATATTATAATATACGTGTGTGTGTGTGTGAGTAAAGTTAAGTCAGCTGGCTTGACATCGTCTCGCCCCACTTGCAACACCAACATTAACGCCACCAACAAAAACAATAGTGTCTGTGGCAGCAACAAGGAAATGTGTGTCTTGTGCGCGCTGCGCGTACGTTTATGTATGTGTGTGTGTGTGTGCTTGGTGCAACATTACCGGTTTGCAAATGCTCTGCCAATACAAGTTTTCCCAGCTGTGCTGTGCATTTGGCAAACATTTTTCCGCATTGTGGCTGCAACACCGACGTTGACGTCGCGCCGCTAACACGATTATTTCTGGTGCGCGTCTCGTTTGCGTTTGTAATGCAAGACGCAATTGTAATAATTAATTGCAGCAACAACCAAGCTCCATTTTACTCCCATAACAAATGCGTGTGGTTATGTGTTCGAATATTTATTAAATATTACATACATACATATACATATATGTTAATTATTACAATATGCTATTGTGTTGATATTTCTACTCTGCATTGCATAACAATCTTTCCAAGTCGTGCTTCAAATTTGTCTTACCTGCTTGCTGTACTCTATAAAAGAGTGTTATAGGTTTCGTGTAAAACGTCACGTCACATCTGTTACCCTGTTCGTATATTTAGAATAAGTTTGCTATCTATACTCTATATAGCTTTCTTATAATTTTGGTTAAATCTATCATATCTTAAGATCGTCACTATTTCTCCCTGAATAAGGTAATCGCAATAGAAACCAACTGCCTTGTAACATATCAAAACGCAATGTTATAACGTTTTATCGCTGTACGCACTCATAGTGTGTCTGATCTTGATGTTTTGTTTCATAACAAACTTAAATTTAAAAATCACATATAAAAGATTGTATATGAACCAGTGGTCCAAGGGATTTAATGATTCTGATACAACCAAACTGAAGTATGATTCAGTCATCCGATCAGTTTTGGAATATTGATCTTGATTTGGGACCGCTCATTAACACCACTATCTGGAATTGATTGAGTATCTACAAACCACATTTTTAATTTTGATTCTTCGGAGTTTATATTGGGATATTAACTTTCGACTACCGTCCTATTCTTGTAGACTTCGTCTTATACAAATGCGTTCCCTATATGATCGTATACCATGGTGTGTTATTTTTGCATACACTTCTACACGATTTCATTGACTCTAACGCAAATCTTTAAGTTTATTTTGTCATTCCATCCAGAGCAACTCGTAATTACGATTTCTAGCGCTACCATGAAGTAGATTAAAAAAATCTAAAAATTTATATTCAAAGACACAGCCGCTTGAACATAACTGCAACTTTTATGTACAGCGAACACAACAAATATGTATTTTAAGAACTGATGATTATTATGCTTTAAAGATAAAAACAGTTACTGTCTACTACAGAACAATTCGGACACTCCAATTTTATACCATTCATTTTGAAATGCTAATGTGAAAGCAATTACAAGTCCAAAGTTAGATTCGATCAAACGCTATCTGATTGGAACGTGAAACACTATAAATCTAACTTTGGCAAATATTGGTGGCTGGAATATATTATATTTTTAATTATTTATAGAGATACCTCCAAGTTGTAATTATTTTTAAAAGGCTCCTATTTTGCTGTTATATTGCTAAATAAATATATTTTTATTATAAAGAATTTTATTTACACTCTATCTTTCCCATCAACAAAATATTGAAAATTGTAGTAAACGTAGACAAAAGATGAAGAATAAAAAATAAAATTATTAAGGTTAGGCATTTATAGGTTTATGTCTGTGCTTTCTTGAATAAGTTAAATAATTGAACAATTTTGGGCATGTCTGCATCAGAAGTTATTGGGCTCACAATGACAAATTCAAAGTGTTTGAATTATTGTTGTATCGACTGTCTGTATCTCAATAACTTATTTTGTTTTAATTTTATTAGATAAGTTTGTAAACTATTATTAAGTTGTGGGATTTTTTTAACAACTTGACCCAGCTCGTGATTTGTCAATAATTCAAGATAAATATTGTTTACTAAAAGTAATAATAATAAAAAAAAATCACCAGCAATAGAAGTGCTCACATGATATTTAACAAAAAAATCGTTGAAATTCCATTTCTTTTGTTCAAAATATAATTTTGTACAAAAATATGAAAAAATAATTTGTGAAATTGACTTTTTTCACACACACCTAATTGAATATATGAGAAAAACATTTCAGAAAGGTAAGAGTTGAAATATATATACCAGATTGCTACAGTAACCAATTTTCTTATAAAAATGCATTGAAATACATAGGAATGTAACCAGGTTTTATGTGTCGGTGGAACGGTAAGAGGGTTAGATATGAGATATATGAAACACTTTAGAACTTAAAAACGCTAAATGTAATTTATGGAGCATTTTGCTTAAATATAAGTTTTTAGTAATAATTTACACTAATAAATCATAAAAAACGAAGACATAGCGATAACAATGAATTAATGAAACTTATTATGAGACGCTATGCCATCAAAATAGTAGGAAAATGTATGAAATATGATGCATTTTTTTAACAATAAGCATCAAATTTAGTTTTCCATATAACCAAAAGCTGACGGAAATTTATAAACTTTTAAAATTCACCGCAAATAATTGCTTGTTTTTTTTTTACTAGTTACAGTGTATGCCATTGTCGGTCATAGGCTTAAGTGTGATACACATTTTGTGTTTCTTTCCTCCCAAACAACCTGTTACACACGCACACACTTACATGCATGCAAAGTCTTGAAGCCCCCCTCCACACACACAGACACACACGGTGACTGTATCCCCCCACACAGCCTTCTGCTCAGCTTTTATTTTATTTTTGTTTTTCTCTCTCTCTTTTTATCTAACTTTTTAGTGTCTTGCTCTTTCCACCTGTAAACAGTTTTTGCCGTTATCTTATACATGAGACATGTGAGAGATACAGCGAGAATTACGATCTCTTAACATTCTCAGTGGGACAAGGCCCACAACGACGCACTGTGCTGTGTTTTCGAAATCAACTAGTCGACCCGCAAGACTTTGAGGAGTAAGTGTGTTTTTATTTTGTTTTATTTTTTCATTTAAAATGAAAAATAATTAAAAATTAAACTAAGCGTGAAATGTTCTAATGTCAATGCAATTAAAAAAAAAACTCAAACACATCACAGACGCAGGCGGCTACAAAAACAAATACAGCAGCAACAGAAACAGTCCACTTTTAAAAATTGGCGCAGTAACGGCAAAAGTTATCAGCAACTCAACGGGAGAAGCAACAGCGGCACCAGAAAGGGCCCAACGGATCAGTGCGACAAAATGGGAGTGAAGCATATGAGCGAGACGTCGCGTTGTGAGTAGAAAATGTATAATTATGCAACTTAATCATAAAATGGACGGCTTCGGATTAGTTCGTTTTCTTAGCTCTAGAAACATCTACTTCCAAAGTTATACTTGCCGAACAACAGTATATTTATCATCCTAATATGTACTTTTCTCTTTAGTTTATAAAATTTTGAGAAATCTGACTATAATATATAATATGAAATTTAAAAAAAAAAAAAAAAACAGCATTCAAGGCTTAGTCATCTAGTTCTGACTGCTCAGGATTCATCTAAAGGAATATCAAATCAGTTTTTGACTCAGCATACCAAAATGGTGTATCTAAAAAAGTGTAAACAATGAAGTATTCTTCAATACAACATGCCCACTTTATGGTCAAGGCATACACTTCGAGTTCTAACTCAGATATTACATTGGTTTTGGACTCAATATTGCAAAATCGTCTACTGCAAGTACATTTCTATTAAGATTCAACTTTAAACTGTGGGTACCCGTTCTCTTCGAAGTTAGTAATAGAGATATTTTTATGATCTGCCTGTGGTGTGATGACCGGGAAAGAAATTACCTCCCTAATTGCACGTTTTTGAATGCAGAATGCTAAAATTCATATTCTATTAATCAGAATCGTTTTGGATCAACATAATACATATTAAGGAATCCCAGTTTAATGTTTCAGACACTATAGACGTTCCAACGTGTGGTGCAAAGACAAGCATAAAAAGCAGAAGTGGTTTATTTCGCACTGGAAGCACCCGAAAACCCCTACCCAAAACTAAGTCTCATAGAGCTTGTGTGGAAATTCCTCCAAAAAATAAATTTAAAACGTAGTATTTCTTCCGAATAATACCTAATAGCCGTAACGATGCCTAATTGCTAGACCAGAAAACAGCAAAAATGTAATTTCATGCGTAAGAAAAAGTAATTAAGGCCAATGGCGGTCATTATTGTTTTAATAAACTTTTTCGGTCTCTAAATTTCAGTGTTCCATTAAGTATTTCATGAACTGTTTCATTGTTAAATATACATACATATATTATTGGATTCCTTTTTCTACTTATACGGGGTAATGTTTATATTTTCATTAGTAAAAATAATTATTGTTCTATGAAAAATTGTTGTGTTCACTGTATGTCAAGTTTAAGCAGAATCGCTTGATTATATTTCGAATAGAAAAAATCAGCAAAAACTGTTTTTAAGCAGATATTTATTTTTTAATGATACTATCTTTAACAATCAACAATTAAATGCAGCAAAGCGGTGCAGGGCATCCAAAACTCGTACACTCACGACTTTGACGTAAGCCATCTTCATTTTGAGCTGAATATTTTGATAAAGTTACTACAACTTTTATGGACTTTGAGTACTGGCAGTGGCACAAAACAAAGAAACTAATGCCCTTTGTAATTATTTATTATTTCGCATTTAATGAATAATTTTATTTATTAAAATGGATGCAAGTAATGAACAAGAAAGCACTTGGAATCAATTGTTAAACTAAAAATAAAATTCAAAATTTAACGCCGGTAAAACGTTAAGAGAGAAATATGAAAGAAAACAAAAGCAAAAATAACAATGCGCCAGCGAACGAGTGGCCAAGCGAACGCGCGGACAGTGACTAAATTGAGAGAGGTCACAGCTTGGCGTACCATATTCAAGGTCGCGCTCATTCTCAATTTCGTTGTTGCAGCGTCAAGTTTTGTTGTCATTGCATCATTTCATATCTTGCTGCTCGCGCGCTCTCTCTCTCGGTGTCTGTCTCTCGCTCACATTGTTTCAATGATGGCTGCGAATGGTATAATTATAGAGGTAGCTCATTCAAAGCTCTGTTTTTCTTATTTTTTGCTGTTGTGTAAATGAAGAAAAATGAGTTAAATATAATTTTTTAACTTTTTACTTTAAATAACAAAATAAATAACAAAATAAATATCATCGGTACATTATATTGTTACATTTAAGCAAAGCAATTAAAATGAGCAACACTGACTTTAAAATACATTTTTCTTTTGACTCACTTCTGGTATGATCATATTTTGCTAAGAATAATAAGAGTTTAATTGTAACAATGTTAATGTGTCTTAAATGACTAATTGACCCATTCTTAAAATAGGATAATATTTGAGTGGAGTTATTTGTGGAAAGACTTAACCTGTATAGTTTACACTATGTATAGTTTTACTACGGCTGCGCGCACGCTCACTTGTTGCGCTCTCACACTAGCCCACGGGTGTTGACATTCACGAAAGCAGCCAACAAAAGAGTCGACAAAAATTGGGTCAACATTAGTGTATTTTTGTTAATAAACTTAATTTATGCGCTCAGTTTTTGTTTTTGTTTATTTTATTATTATTTTTTTTTGCTTACATTGCTTCACTTGCGAAGTCGCCCATAGCTTGATTTGATCAATTTGGATATGTGCGAATTGCCAATTTGTTGTTAATTGTGTACAATATTAATTTTTTTTTTCAAACATTGGTGCAGTAAGCAAATCAAACTCTGTGGATCTCTATAGACCGCCAGCTCTAAGGCATAATAGTAGCGAAGAAGCATCAGCAACGAACGGAGTGTCCGAACTTGTAGCAGCAACGACAACTACCTCAGGATCGACGACGCACTCTGCGCTGGCGCACAGGTAACAAGCAAGCAGATTGCATGATTAATTTGTAGAAGTTGCAACATGAGGCGTGAATCGAGTTGCATGGAATTTATGTATATCGCTCATGTGAATGCTCAGCAATCGCTTTTGATGACCTTGTAATAGTTAAATTATAACAAGAAACAAATCACAAAAGTTAAAAAAAAACTTACGAAATTCTTTTAAACATTTTTCCAAACCTGTTTAAATTATTCCATTCTGTTTTGCTCATCTGTTTCGCCAGCAGCAGCGAACATAAACAGCAGCAGCAGGTAAACGCTGCCTCTGCAGCTGTCACTCGACGTGAACGCCGTCCCGATCGCGCTGTTTATGTGCCAAGGGCACGACGCAGTCAAACAACGCCACCAACCGCAACAACAACACAAGCAGCAATGCCGACATCAACTCAGCCACCAGAAGCAGCGTTGAATACGTGCAATCCACAACTGGAAGCCACAGTTGCCGATTCAAACTCGTCCAAAGCGGACGACTACAATAATCCGCACGCCAAGTCCAAGAAAAGCAAATTGCGTAGGGAACGCAGCAGCAAGAAAGTGACAGCAACAACAGCGCTCGCCGTTGACGACTCCCTGCATTTTATAGCAGCAGCAAACGAGACTACAATCAGCCCAAAGGAGTGCAGTCCAAATCCGGCAGAGCCGCTAACAAATTGCAACAGCAGCAGCCATTGTGATAAAGAGGTAGGTCGTGTATGGACCAGTACAAGGTACCATTTTTTACTTTCTCGCTCCGTAGTTAGTATAGGATGCAGCATTCGAAGTGCAGATAACACATGCATCAGTTGTCTGTAGGTTAGCCAAAAAGCGGTTCCGAGTACTGTTTACAAACTCACGAAAGCAATTCGCGTAGAGTGCACGCGATTCAAAAAAATCAGTAATGGTTTCTAGGCGTGTTAGTGTGATTGCATTATATTTAGTGGGAAAATAACAACCAGCGATTGTGAGCTCTAAAAGTTTTCGCTTATCGCACAATAACTCGTTGCAATGATACTGCTAGAATCGTAAAACGTCACATGGGTGTTCATCAACAGAGTGCAACGTCACCTGTGATGGTTGAAAAAGTCATGAAGCGACTTGAACGAAATCCCCGACGTGGTGCCACCAAACAAATTATATCAATGTCAATCATTTCAAGATACAAACGACATATGATTTTACATCGAAGCAAGACAAGAAGGATTACTTGACGGACCGTTTATACGAGAATTTGAGTCATCGATTGACTACTAGGGGGCACCACTCGCAGATAATGCTTTGGGCTCCTTCTAATCGATTTCATACAGATCGACAAAAAAAAATACTGACAAAGAATCAGATAAGCAGGCAAAAAATATCGGAGCTGTACTTCTTAATTTTTTAAATCGGTTAGGTTTACTTGACAATTATACGAAATTTTAAGTTTTCTTTTGGCCACCAGGAGGAAGCGTACGCCACAATTAATAGTTGGGGTCTCTGTAAAAAAGCTCTTGTCTGCGAAATGGTCCTAAAAACCTGCAGAGTACTGGACTTTTTGAACTGTTTCAAGTCCATAGTTGAGGCCAAGGGTGGTCATATCGATCAGAAGTAGATTGTTGACTAAATTTGCATGATTTTTAAACATTTTGTTTTCTAAATAGAGTAAAAGTAACTTTCCGAGCAGAGTTTTATGGCGTACACTTCGAGTGCTGAACCCTATAGTTCTAGAGAGATTTCTCTAGAAGTTATAGAGAATTTTAACCTATTTCAATACATTATGGTCGGACCAGCTTAAACTTAAATCTAATTTTTGTAGTGCCAACCAGAGCTGCAAATCAATATGAGTGCTGTTAGCCAAACGAAGCCTATTAAAGGCATCCATAAAGGTAGCAATGGTAAGATAACAACACCGCGCATCGAAGATGTAAGCGTAGACAATGTTGATAAAGTAAACGATGATGCAAACAAATGTGATAACGATGTGCGCGAGCTGCAACGTGCCTCAAAGGTAAGCCCACATTAGCACTATAACAATAAACATATTTTATTAAATGTCCATTCACTCCACAGGAAATTAATCGCAGTAATCGACGCATAATGAAGCAAACTTTTGTTTCGGATGTACTAGAGATACCCGAGAAGATTACCGACAGCATTTCGCCGAATGTAGAAGAGTCGCATTGCAACAATGTGACTAAGACAGAAGTGGCAATGCCAACAGATAGCACCACCGAAGGTGAAGAAGACGATGATGAGGATGAGGACGATTGGGAGAATATGTTTGATGAAACTGGTGAATGCTTGGATCCAAAGATATTGCAAGAGTTAAACGAGGCGGTAGGCAAGTGCAAAATAGAGCTGCCCAAAATGGACTACAATGTAAGTTAATACTTAGTCCATTAGTATTATAATTAATCCAAGTTGTTTTATGCAGGTCTATCATATCAAGCAATCAATACTAAATGATGAAGAATTTCCGCATGTTTTAGAAGTTTCAAACTTTCCAATGGAATTCAAAACACCCGATTTGCTCATGCTCTTCTCTCAGTACAAAGGCACCGGTTTTGATATTAAATGGGTGGACGATACACATGCTCTAGCTGTTTTTAGTAGTTCACGTATTGGTAAATATACTTTAGCAAAGCATATTTAAATTTGTAGTGACTACTTTGCTCTATTTACAGCTGCTGAGGTACTCACAATGGGACACCCATTTGTCAAGTTAAAGCCACTAGCTGAGGCCACCTTAGAGTCACGCTTAAAAGCCAAGAAATGCGCTGGTTCTTTACAACCCTATCGTCAGAGACCCGAAACATGTACAGCGCTGGCGCGGCGTCTTGTAATTGGCGCTTTGGGCGTTAAATTGCCAACTGCACCGCAGGAGCGAGAGAATGAAAGACGTGTGTTACGTGAAGCCAAAGGTCGGTTAAAGATATATTTATTTCCAAAACACTACTAATAATTGTCTATTCGTTTAATTGCTACAGAACGAAAGCTCTTAGCTGCTAAGCAACGCGACGAGGCATGGGAAAGTTAGACGAGTCTACGCTGTGCGCATTTTTAAAGTAGCACCCAATATTTTCTCAATCAAAGCTAGAATACTTTATAAATTATCAACGAGTGCATAGTGAAGTGTTTGCTTTTTATGCAATTGATATGAAATTTTTTGCTCAATTTGTTATAGTTTTAATATATGCATTGTTCGTAAGACAAAATAAAAATAAAATATTTATACAACCTATATTTATAATGAAGAGCAAGCAAAGAAACAAAAGCTCACGCTTGTGTAGCGTTTAACACTAAGCTTGTAATTTTAATATAATACGCATACAAATAATATATTTTAATAAAGTTTATAGCGCGTAAGTGCAAAGATTAACTATTGAGAGTTGTGTGTGTTTTTGTTTGTGTAAAGGTGCTTAAAATGCGAGCATGAGACACTTTTAAGGCAATTGTTAAGCAAGGTGTTTTGCACGTATTGCTATGCGGACGGCTTATGCAAACACAAGTTAAATGCGCATTTTGTATGTTTGTTTAATTTTTTAAACATAAATAATATTATTTTACGTAGAATATTTTTATTATTCCCCTTGACTATAGTCATCGCTCCAAAGGCGGAGCATAGGGTGATAATCCTAGGTAAATAGATTATTATATACATTGAAAGACTTTCTGAAACTTTTTGTTGGTAAGCTTTCAAATTAAATGGAGCCATAAACTCCCATTTATAATACTATCGAGAAGTATGTTTGAGCTTATCGATGGCATCGCTGCTTCACTTCTAATACTTAAGGCATTATACTAAAGCAAGTAATAACACGGGTCAAACTCAACATCACAAAACTCAAGCCAGTTTTAAACTTTGTATAAGTACGATCAAGTGTTTTCAGATTTAACTAGATATGACTAGAACATTATCCTAGGCACATTTTATAACACAGTGTTAACAAGTAACAAGTTCACACGTATACATTTCAAAGGTTTCTGATAGGAAATTTACTTTCTGTTAGTATAAATTCAATAAACTCAACATTTCAAACTCTATCGCGAAGCAGGCTTAAGTTTATCGATAACACCACTGCTGCGATAACTGTAATCGTAGTTATGCCAAGCCGGCGCAAATCGACACAAGCATTTTGTTTATTGTGAAAGTTATAAATTAAAATTAGTGCTAGTGTCAATAATTTATTAAATAAAATTTTTTGTTAACGTTGAAGATAGGAAAAGGTAAGAAATCATTGGCAGCACGATTTGCCTTCTACAAAGCAAAGACCGTAATATAAGCCAAGAAAATCTCGTGTAGAAACGACACATATTATTATTTATATATGTACACATAGTTTTATGATAAGCAACACCCCTTCAAAATGCTTATCACATTTGACAATAGTTGGACAATACTTTTGCAGAGTTCAGAATAAATAAAGTGTATTAAAAAACACACATTTTTGACTGCGTGGCTTGTCTATATTTCGTTTATTTTATACTTGTGTGTGGGTTCGCATGTGTGTGCTGCCGTGGAAAAGCTCTTAACCGCATTACGGTTTTGTTTGTGGGTGTAACTGTTGCGTGTCATAAAATTGACTGCACATTTTACAACTCCTAAATACGTGTACCTAATTGTGGTCTTTATTATTTAATAGAAAATTCCAATATGAAGCAAATAGCTGCGCTTACGTTACTGTTGTTGGCTGCAGCAGCGCAATATGTAAATGGTGTCGGAAATACGGATGACAGCGAATCCCATTGTTACTCGTTTGCTGGAGGCTCAGTTTATCCAGCAGAGGCGCCTGGCACCAAGGATCATCAGCTGCAATACACCAAGGCAGTCAGTAAGTAGACCTTAGGTTTTAAAAAGAGTTGTTACGTCGCCACTTCAACCTATGATAGCTTAAACTTACCAAAACGCACTGACAAAGGCTGTGTTTGTATTGTTATTCCAAGTTTTTTGTAACTTCTACCTCTTTTGCAGTTTCCAAGCCGGCACCACATTTTGAGGGCACCGCAGTTGTCAATAAGGAAATTGTTACACTATCATTATCGCAATTTTTGGGAAAATACATTGTGCTGCTCTTCTATCCCTTAGACTTTACATTTGTATGCCCTACAGAAATCATTGCTTTTTCGGATCGTATTGCGGAGTTTAGAAAAATCAATACTGAAGTAATTGCTGCCAGCGTGGATTCGCATTTCACACACTTGGCCTGGATTAATACACCGCGCAAAGAAGGTGGTCTAGGCAATGTTAAAATTCCCTTGCTCTCCGACTTGACGCATAAAATAAGCAAAGACTATGGGGTCTATCTAGATGATTTGGGCCATACCTTGCGCGGTTTGTTTATAATTGATCAACGTGGTGTGCTACGTCAGATAACCATGAATGATCTACCTGTGGGTCGTTCCGTTGACGAGACAATACGTTTGGTGCAAGCTTTTCAGTATACCGATACGCACGGCGAAGTTTGTCCAGCTGGCTGGCGACCTGGTGCCGATACAGTAAGCCTGCACTGCAGTATTGTTAAAGTTA
Source organism: Chymomyza procnemis (assembly GCA_035046065.1). Lineage (NCBI taxonomy): Eukaryota > Metazoa > Arthropoda > Insecta > Diptera > Drosophilidae > Chymomyza > Chymomyza procnemis. The sequence goes on along the minus strand of JAWNOJ010000013.1, from coordinate 26,044,748 downwards.
TATTTATCAACATTTATTATTCACAGATTGTACCTAATCCGGAAGAGAAGACAAAATATTTTGCTAAAAACAACTAAACGATGTTGAGAACATTCCCCGCCGACAAAGCATCGTTCGTACAACCACCAGTTTTTTTAGTTCTCAATGTGCACGACTGAAATCTATGCACATTATTTGTAAATATATGCTCAGGGCATTATTCTTTTATATAAAATATAATTTCTTTTATTATGTAAAAGATACAGCAAAATATGAGTTTTGTTTCCAAGTTGTTAAGACGTGTAAATGTGATGATACAAGGAAATGAAAGTTTAACATTAAGTAATTGTTTCAACAAGGGACTTCAAGTACATAAGTATAAGTACTATAATAGTATAAAATATAAACATTTATAAAGTTGTATAGTAAATCATTAGGTACATAAGGTAAGGTTGTTAATTATATAATCCTTCTGCGTTGTCTGTGCTTAAGTGCTATGCTTACAGCGGGAGTAAGAGAGACTTAACTTTTATAACAAGTAGGATATTTTAAGGCACTCCTTTGTTCGTGTGTTTGTGTTTGAAGTTTTAAATGCTTAACAAAAGCAAAGCAGTTTGAGATTCGATTCAATTCATCAGTAATAGTATGCCAACTGTGACAGCAACCAAAGATATACATGCTCATTTTGATGTAAATACATTTAAACGTAATGCGTTTGGAATTCATTTTAAATAATTATTGTGCGGTTATAGAATTTGTGCCGGAGCGTTAGAAAGTAACAAATTTTTGAGATTCCGTTTAAATAAGTTTTAAAATTCGTAAAAGATTTTTGAGCAATCCAAGTACTACTGCTCATAGTAAACCACATCCTGAAAGATAAGATATTTTTCAAAGATTCTTAGAACTTCCTTAACTGGTACTTACAATCAAAAATAAGGCTGAAAAGATCAAGGCTTTCATGCGCACGTCCAAATTAAGTGGGAATGTAACGCTAAAGTAGTCAGCATCGGTAAATAATTCCCTTCCTAGACCGGACCATTGCTTTGAAATGCGTCCAATTTGCTCATTTTCAGTGCTTAAAACCTAACAAAAAAAAGCGTGATTAATGCTGCATTATAACACAAAAAAAAACCCAAAAATTGATGAACGTGACATCATGTTTGCGTTAAAGCGCTACTAACCTTGAAGTTGGTATCACTACAGCATTTCCAGGGGCAGACCGGTCCTTCAATTTGTAGCACTACATCACCATGCGGATTTTTTATATTAAACTTGGGTTTTAAGAATGTACAAACTTGCTCCACTGTGCCAAGCACTTGTCCGGGCGGCGCAGTGACCTCTACCGCGTTAAGGCAGTTGGGAAAACAACAAAATACATCGCAACGAAAGGGACGCTGCAGGTGCAGCACTTCCTTTTGAAAGTTGTCCAAAACTTTTAGTTCAAAAGGACGTGAGCGTCCCAATAAATTACGTGTACAACAATCACTTTCCTCAAAGGCATAGTACACATTTTGCGCCAACGAATTCTTGATTTTAAATCGATTCTTACTCTCGAAACCAGTTAGTAGCTCTAATTTTTCAACTTTCTGTGAAACCAATAATTGATCCAAAGCTGTAAGATATTCCAAACCTGGTGGGCAATTATTCATGCCCACAGGTATGCTCATCCAATTCTCTGCAAGCAAGATGTATGCATAAGCAGGGCGTTGTTTTAGGCACTTATATGGTACATTTTTGTATGTATATTGTTTATTTGTGCACATAAAGCGCACAATAAAATTAATAAGCCAAGGCACACGCCCAGAAAATATGCTTACCAGGCAGCTGCACATTGCCGGCTGCATTGGACTGTGGCTGACGCACTATGGTATCATCGTTAGGCGCATCTTGCGGCACCTCCTTGTATTCCTTCATTTGCATCATACTTGGGCTTTTCCTAAATTATTAAACGCTTCGCCAAAATGCTATGAATAAGTGTGCGGCCCAACACAAACAATAATTTGCACGCGCAGTCTGGCAAGCTTATAAACTGACACAACGAATGTGACAGTATGGCAGCACTGCAGCTACTGTGGAACAAGTTTGTTATGACAGCGTTTTATGTTTATAAAATAAATAGCCAACAGCTGTTTACATTAGTTAATCATAATAAATAACAAAACGCCTTTGTTTTTATTTTTTTTTTTTGTTTTTATTGGTATTGGCGAATGCCTTGTTATTGAAATGTTTACACGCATTAATAATTCATAAAACATTATGATTTTTTGTTGTATTTGTTATACGTATACAATAGACACTTAACGATTTGTTTAATTTTTGTTTTTAATGTAGTCATTTAGTTAAAAGTAGATAATGTCTATGTTGCGAGTATACACTACTTACTTAGGGATATTTATTAGTGTTTTTGTTACTAAATTGATGTTGCTTGCTATTGTTTTTTTTTGCTGGCATTTTCATTAAAAATGTTTATTTTGGCGCGCAAACATAAAACTTAAAATGTATAACTTTGTTTGTTGTTACAAAAAATATAACACATTAAACTTAAATGAAATACATACTTATTAAAGAAGATCGCATGAAACAATATGTGTGTGTTTTGTTGTTGTTGTGGCCGTGTGTCTGGGTTGGAGCCTGACCGTTCCAATACTGACATTATATACACACAACAACGCTACATCCTTAACTCAACGGCAGCCAAATTAGGAAGCGAAAAACTAACTGTTAGGGATACAAAATTATTACAATTATGCGACTTGTTCTGTGGCCACCAACTCCAACGCATACGTACTCATAAACGCCATTTGAGCCCGTTTTCGCCACACTCGCCTATTTGTTATTTATAGACAAGCGTTCCACACTGGCCAGCAGCTCGTCTGCCGTTTGTGATACCACCTGCTCCTGATCGTCACTTGTGCTCAGGTTTTGCAGTCGTTTCTCTAATGCCGACAAATCCTCCAATTCACGTTGCTGTTTAACCATATAGCGCAAGATGAGAGTTGTCAGCATGCACATTTCCTCTAGTATCTTAGCATTTTCAGGTGTGGGATGATCGTAGCGATTACGCAAAAGACGCAACTTTGCCTCAGCCAGCTCCAGTGGTGACTTACCACCACGATCATATACATGCACTGTGGCACCGCCTTGCAGCAACACTCGTACTACAACATTAAAGTTATTCGAGCTAGCAGAGATAACTGCTAGATGCAACGGCGTATTTCCCAGCGAATCAACCACATTCGGATTTGCGCCGTATTTCAGTAGCTGTTGCACAATTGGTATATAACCACGGCAGGCGGCCAAATGCAGCGGACTGCGTTTGTACTCATCGGCAGCATTTGGATCAGCACCGGCTTCCAGTATGCGGTTGAGTAACTCGATATTGCAGGTGGAGGCGGCAGTGCGTAGCTTGCGGCCATTCGATTCGGCCAATATATTATTATAGCTAGAGTGCAGGCGTGGCCTCATGCGATTGTAAGGACGCATCTTAAAGTTGGAGCTACCCGACGGCAGCGTACTGGGGTGTATCAGGCTGGGCAGATAGTCGCCGTTCAATGGCAACGGTGGCAAGTGCGGCAGCGCAAAGTGTTCACCTGTATTTAGCTGGAATGCGTTTGGATTCAGGTTAGGCCACTCGCCGTGCGTATTGGGCGATGATGTGGGTGTGGGCGGCATGACGGGCGGCGGTGTTATCATAATGCCGCCAGCTGTGGTTATGCCACTACTGGGGCCAGCAGCAGCGCCGTTGTCCATGCGCTTTAATGAATTGTGGAAATCTTTATCATTATCCACACCAGAGTCGTTAGTGGCCGCGGCCATATCAAAAACGACGACTGCGTGTACGTGCGCGTTTCAAACGTCGCCTAACGTTGCAATTACAATGTTTATTTTAAAAAATTTTCAATTTTTGCACGCGCTTTGTACTTTTCTGTATTGTTTGTATATTTTTCTCGATTTTTTTTCCTGTTTACATTTTGTGCGTGGTCGCTGCCAACCTAATTTTAGGTAGAACTGCAAACTCGTGCGTGTCGGTTATGCAAAACAATGTGGCAACGCTTAGCTTTTCAAAAAATCAAAATAAACAGCGGACAAATGTAAACAAATTTGACATGTTTTTTGTTTTTGAAAAATCCGTTTATACAAAATGGAACGAAAATTATTTTTATTAACATTTATTGAAAGACCTGCAAATAATTGATTATAACTTAGAGAGAGACCTGCACGGAATGTTTACAACATACAAATAAATTTACGTTTACTATTCAATTTGATAAAAGTATTCTTAAGTACATTAATTAAATAAACATATTTGCACAGACTTTAAAAGTCGTAGTGACACAACGTAAAAGCGTATTTGTTAAACGAAAGTGGACCTATTGGGCATATACATTGACTGATAATTAAAATATTTCATAGATTAACATTAAATATTATAACTTGAATTTGCTGCGTTTTTTTTGTAGCTGGGTGGGTGTTACGTCTGTTTGTGTGTATGCTGATTTAGACCGCGGAAGTTGGTGGAAATAAATTCTTAAATCTTGAACATAAAGTAAAATTTGTAAACGGTTTGCAGCAGGTAGCTGTCTATGATGACTACATTACAATGTATGCGGCCTAAATCGCTCTTACGCGCTATTTTAAAAGGTTTATCATTTCAATAATCTTATTGCGATTGCTATGCATATAGGCCTTGGTATGCCAGAGCATATTAATCAGCTTCTGGTCGTTCTTTTCATCCATGGCAATATCTTCACTTAGTTGTGGATTGAATCTGTAGTAGGGTATACCTATGGTGCTGCACCAGGCGCGTGCACGATCTACCACACGACCATCAGAGCAAGTTGCTTGATCAACCAGCAAGTTTCCTGCATAACAGTTAAAATTTGTTACTAATTACGGACCCAAATTATTTGATATATTTCTTACCAATGGTAGATATGCCGTAGGCTAATTTGGCTGTATCCCAAATACTTTCCGGGCGAAATACGTCAATATCCTTAAGCTCCGTGACGGGAATGTGACCAGTGCCTAGAGAAACAACCGCCGAAACCGGAATAGCCTCTGCCTCGCGTCCAACGCTGCGCAGCGCCATATTGTACTCGTGAATTTCGGTCATGGCATCCAAAGTAGGATTATTGGCAATAAGTCCACCATCCAAAAAGCGTCCAAACGCGCGGAAATAGGAAGGTGCTGCGCCTGTGGCACGTGCTGCGCGCCAAACCAACTGCTCCGAAGGTGCCGGTGGAGGTACGCGACGATTACCTTTAACACAAAAAATGCATCAATTAGCCCTATGCCAAAGTTTAAACACTTAATACTCACTTATAGAAGTAACAATGCCCAGAATATCACTAGCACTGGTGTAATTACGAAACAAGTGCAAGTCAACGGGTTTACGATCTGCCATAACGCCAGTCACCATTATCTTTGGATGTTTTATATCGGTCATGACATTAAATTCGCCTAAATTATCTTTTAATATCGATTCAAAGTGCTCGCTGGCGTAGGGACGAGATCCTACAAAACACTGCTCCTTCATGCGTAAATAAAGACCCATGCATTGGCGCATAGTTTTGCCGCAACCAAGGCCCAATGCTAGTATGCCACCTGTGCTTGTACCAGCAATCCAGTCAAACATATGCACAATAGGTGTACGCGAAAGCTTTTCAATTTCTAGCAACATTTGAACCAAAACCAGTCCACGAATGCCGCCACCATCAAGACATAATAGACGACCACGTCCATAAGGTTTATCACCAATCTCTGTAGCAAAAGGTGAGCTGGGCGATGGTAAACTCTCGGGACTAGCAATGCCAGGCGGCGTCACGGCAGGACTACCAGAGCTGCCTGTGCTAGTGCCCTTTACTATTTCATCTGCATTGACTTTGGTAGTAAACATGCCCAGCAAAGCATCCATAATACTTTGTCCCTTTTGTTCTTTTTCTGTATCCACAACCACGGGAACTCTCGAAATAGAATAAAAGAAAGTTGCAGTAAATTTAAGCATAAGGGGTCTTCGTTATTAAAGGCATCCCGAAATTAAGACTACTTACTGCGGCTGCGGTTGGGGCCTTTCTACTAAACCATTTGCTGCCAAAAAACCGCCAACAACTTGACGACTTGTAGCAGCCAACATATTTTCTATGTGTTCACGCTGCTCAACCGACTCTGGAGCCTCTGGAGGTATACCGTTATAGGTACCGTTAGCATTGCAACCCGGTGGACACTTTGAGCTGGACGATGAGCAACGTTTGGCACCTACCGAGTGCAGTATATAAAGTATTTCATCCTTTTTGTTTCCGCTTGCATCATTTCCCACCATATGACGCGGTGTCTTGCCATCTTTGTTTTTAAGATTTATATCGCAACCAAATACCACTAAGCATTGAACAATTGGCACCAATTCCTTTTCAATGGCTATATGCAGCGCTGTATTGCCCTCTGTATCCACTACATCTATTTCAGCATCATGTGCCAACAAAGTGACTACGCATTCAAATCTGTTACGTGCAACCATGACGTGCAAGGCTGTGCGCCCATCAAAATTTGCAGCATTTACGTCGCAGCCCTCCATAATGAGTGCATGTAAAGTTTCACGTGAGGAACACCAGTGTAAAGGAGTGCCACCATACTTCATGTCCTGTGCATATAACTTGCTGGCATTTGTGCGCAAAAAAGATGCAACAGATGTGGGCGTAGAGGACTTATAAAGTTTACTTATATTTTTTGCATTAAGATTGACGTCCGCACCGGCCAGTAGCAATGCCTTAACACACTCCGGCTTGTCGGAAACGCAGGCAAGATGCAGCGGTGTATAGCCATCCGTATTGAGGTGGTTGAGATTAACAGTGCTACTTTCAGTAAGCAACTGAAATTAAAGATACCAGATTAGTTACAAAAAACAAAATTTTCAATTTCACTTACATTTATAATTTCTTTGGTAGTACTGGCGGCATAATGAAAGACAGAATTGCTGTTAATATCCAAGTGATCCACTTTACTAAGTGGAAGCAGTGCTTTAACCATTTCAATGTTTCCCTGTTTTATGGCCAACTGAAATGGCGACATTAGTGTTGTGTGATCGGCATGATCAACGCATTGCAAGACTTTGGGATTGCTTATATAGTCAACCAAGTTGAAATATGCAATCAAATGCGTTAGAGACCATGAGGGATTCTCGGTCAGTGCATCGCAGACCTTTTGTAGGCCGTTCACATTGTAGAACTGTTGAAATAGGCAAATTATGTACATATAAATATATATATATATATATGTATATTATTGTGTAGAACAGCCAACCCACCTCCTTGACAATTGTCATGAACACAGGCAAACGCTGATAAAAAGCATTGTACTTCTCCTCAGCTTCGGATTGTAATGGCGAACGATACAAACTAAATGATGTGGTATTTGAATCGGATGTGGGACGTTGTAATACAATCTCATATACGGAACGTTTGTCGTTTGTATTAAACGGTGGCGCAAACAATATCATAGCATCATCGCGTGCCACCACTTGTAAAGTGCCTAGAGATTCACTCTTGATTTCCACGACTTTGTTAGGGGGGTAGTCGCCACCCAGCAGACGTTGAAGTACTGTGTAATAGAATTTATACAATTTATTCTGAGTGAGCATTTAAAACAATTTGAAAATAAAACTACTAAACGCGCACATTATTACAGCTAGCTACACAAACATATATTATAAAGGGCAAGACCAATACCAAAGCCAGAAGCTAATGCTCCAAGTTGTATCCACGACATGATTTGATGATTTTCTTTATGAGGATGCTGTTTGGACTTTGAAATGTTGCTTATGTGTGCAAGTTATGTATAAGCAATTACTTAACCTGGTGCAAAGTACAAAAGAATTTTATTAATGCCAATGTTTTAGTTACGTGCAATATACATATAAATAAGTTGCCAAGATGCTTATCAGTTACACTTTAAATTAAAGCAACCAATAAGTCAATATAATCTATGCAGACAGGCCGGCAGTAATGAATGCTGTGGCGCAATTATCGTCCAACCGTGACTCAACAACATATTACACGTAAGATCAGATGATTATATAGCTAGGCACACACATATTGTATGTACATAGCTACATAATTGTTACATTTCCAAAGTCAGCCTATTGAAAGCTTTATAAAGACAGTGTATACGTAGTGATTCCCCTGCTTTCGAAAACATTTATAGTTAATCAATAAAATGGTTGCTGATAATAGCAAAATGCAACTGAAGATATGTATGCAAGTGATAGTGCATTTGACAATTAATATACTTACCATTTAACATGACGCCTTGCTGCACAACAAATTGTTCTAAATGCAGCTTTTTATTTGTTGTCACTTGGTTTTTTATTTTAATTTATGCAAACTTTAACGCAGCGTAGCTACGCTCGTCTTCCCTCACTATGCAGCTGAAAAATAATAAGCGATTACTCTCGATAAATTTCATTCGACAAATCGAAGTGCAGTGTTGCCAAGTCAGATTAATATTAACTCATTAGTGTGGCAACACTATTATTATTAAAACGAAACACATGCAGTAATAGGCAAACTTAAATTTGTTAAAGTAATTTTATATTCGTCTGTTTTCGCCAAATAAAATATATAAAATTAAAATAAAAATTTAGTATTGTGAAGTATGTTGCATGTCTTAAATAAATAGAAAAATTGGTGAAGTTCATAAATAAAAACCATTTGCATGCGAGGGTTACATTACCGATTGCATTTTCGGCAATTTCGTACAGTGCAATCTGTCTCGAGTTAATTTAAGGCGTGAATCGCATTAGACAAAACACGAAAGAGGACGCTGCGATAAAGTGTGCATCACATAAGTAAGTTGAAAACATTGCAGGCGGCCATAACAAAAGCCAGGCAAGGGCGTTGTTAATGCCATGACTTGTGCGTGCCTGGGGTATTGGGGCGGCTGCGGCCTCCACCCAGTGCACAGGGTGGTAGCTGTGCCAGCCATGCGACCCCCTCCAAGGGCATGACCAGCGCATCAAGGTGGCGTAAGTGCTGCGTTACTATTGCGACTAGCTTATTTTAAGCATGCCTTAATGATGACTCTTGCCGCTGCTTTCAACAATGATTCATCGTATCTATTTCAACTTGCATACATTATGCAAATTTTAAGTAATGTATTTTTAAATTTACTCATAGCAAACACGTGCAAGTAGTGAACTAGTTGAAGATGCAAACGAATCAAAGTCCACAACTGCCTTGTAAAGGTATATTAAAGACCTCACGCAGCTTTGACAAATCTGGAGCCAGGTAAGCCTTTAAATTTGCAAAATATTTGTGAACAACATTTAAAATAAAAAGCAAACGTTGCAGTTTTCGTAAAAGCGCCAAATTCGATGAGTTGAATGTCTTGCAAACATTTCATCCTGCAGATAAGGATTATGGACACATGAAAATCGATGAACCAAAAACACCTTATAACTATTCGGAGCAATACGATGAAAATAGAGATGAGCTTGATACAGAGTTATTAGTAGAAAAGTGAGACTGTGTATTAATGTTATTTTAAGTTTGTATTAAACTATTTTTTAAACAATTTACACAGATTGCGCATAGCGGCTACTTCACAGTCTTCCCAAAGTTTTGATGATGGTTCTTCCGGCGATGATCAACCGCTTACTGAAGAAGAACGGCGTAAGTATGATAATACGTCTTAAAGCTTTGCTATTTGTGCAAAACTTTCTATTTAACTTTGTGAACTTCGGTTAATTTCATTTGCTTACAGAAAGAAAGCGAGAATTTGAGCGACGCCGCAAGGCTCATTATCGTGAATTTGAAGCCGTCAAATTGGCACGTAAGCTGATACAAGAGGAAGATGACGACGATGAAGCAGACATTGATACCAGCGCATCAGGCTCCAACCAAGGTGCGGCCGCTGCAGGCGCTGCGGGCGGTGCCAACTCCAAGTGTTTTGCCAGCTGCTCAACACAAAACACCAAATCCAAACCAAAACTATCAACAGACACAACTACTACCACACCCGGCAGCAGCAATATGGATGTAGAGCAAACCCACAACTAAAAAGCAATATCAGTGAATATATAAAATTGAGAGTACTTCCAGCCAAACCAAAGCAAGGGCTTAGTCTGGACTTTTAAGTGGCATCAGTGGCATCACTGGCGGCTTACAATACAACACTTATATGTTGCTTTAATGTGCCACAAACCTGGCCGTGATTAGTTGAATTATACGCATAACAAATGTCGTCACATTTCTAACAACTGTGACAGGCGACACAAACATTCGTTTCAAAATTAATTAAATTTGCATAAACAAAAAATGATAATATACATATGCATATAAACGATTTCTTTATGGAATTTCGTTGAGCATAGCATTCAAAGTTAATGTAATTTAAATGAACAATAAATTAATTATATTCGAGATTTGGTTCAACTTTGAGCGAAACGCATGCATTTGTGAGTTTAATTTTTATTAAGCAATGAAATATGATTTCTATACAACTTAACTTGAATAAAATAATACAAGTGCCACAAAAGAGTTAATTAATTGAAGATCCAAGTAACGACAACTTAAAAATGGCAGCACATAAGCAACTTTGTTGTATATGATAAATAAAAAACTTAATTTGCCTTATTTTTAGTTATTTATTGTATCATTATTATATATAATTAGCAATTAAATATGATAAATTTCAATAAAAAATATATAACAATGCATTATTGGATCATTTAATGAGGATATACTTTTTTGTAGTTAAAAAAAACAAAACTATGAAAATTTTGGGATAAATGATTTGAATAGTGTAAGAAACCAAATCAAATATTAAATGAATGTAGCACGAAAGAAACATCATTGCAAAAAATATGATAAGAAATATATTAGAAATTATTACTCTAAAGACCCTTGGGAGGGTCTTTTGGGAAAAAAATGTGTTAACCTAACCTATATGGGCACATTAGGTGCCCCAAGTCGCTGTGCAGGTCTCTCCATTAATAATAATGTTTTATTAATTGGGGCCAGACGTTTGGAAACTCTGCTGCTTAGACTCGGTATTTGAACAAAATTATATCGGTGACCTAATGCTTTGCTGATGACGTTTTCTTAGTCAACAATAAGTAACAAGTCGTACTCTATACAGTGTAAGTATTATAATATGTAATTAACTAATGAGTATTTGAAGCTTGTACTGAAAATAAGCTAAACAATTAAAATTGTTGGGACTCAATCATTTGTAAAGTTAAAATATTCGATTCAATTCTGCGCCCTCAGACCTACAGTGAAATGAATATTCATGGATTAAGGAACAAAGGTTGGGCAAAAAGAGTTGACGTTATTGTAGCACCAATGCAACATTTTCTAAATTGCTATTTAATAAAAATAATATTCTATTTAACCGAAATTAATCGGTATGAAAGTTGTGTATGTTCCAGCGTTGTGCTCACGTGCCGAATTCGACGGAAGCCGAATTGGTGATCTGGGATAAGGATCAAATAATATAATATAATAATATAATAATGTAAATATGATCTCATTTGGACATAAAAAAAACTAGCCAGTCTAGTTGAAATGGTGAAAATAATGTCTATAAACCCACAGAAATTGTATTGTATGCCGATGAAGAGAAACACGTTACGGATGACGTATCTGACTAAACCGCCTAGGAGCAGCGTTTGAAAATATACTGTCCATAATGCGCACCAAACAGTAACAATACAATGCTGTAATTTTGCTTCGTAAAAATTCAGAATAAAATTTAACAACTTTTGCAAATAGCGTTTAAAAGTCGATTCAGGGCTAAATTTTAGACTCAACTGAATATGTTTGACAGCAATTCATAATACGTAAACTGTGTCAGCTGTCAAAAAAAAGAGTATTCAGAGAAAAAAAATTGCTAAAAAATCACACCATAGATAATAATAATAGTAGTTTAAAATAAATAGTAAAATTCAGTTATTAGCTATTTTACATTGCGCTCTGGAAATAAAGGAAAGAAACTGTATATTGGATAGCGGGGTATTACATACTATAAATCCTGATACAGTTTCTCCAAAAAAAACACACCTTACGTTTTCTTCTCGTCGCGAGTATTCAAGAACTTGCCATTTATTTCATTTTAAATTTTTCATACATATCGTACATTGTTGTTTGTCTGTCTGTTACATATATTATTATGTTTTATACAATTAAACAAAGTATATATATATAATGTATCATCGTAGTATCAAGATTTTTGACATGGCCGGGGGCATAAATAATTTTGTAAGTCCATTATTATATTATAAACGTTTGTCAGGCCAAAAATGCATAGAAAACAAGCGCACAAAACCAATACATTTGGGCGTACAATAAACAATGGCATCCTCATTTTATTGCTTATTGGTATGACCTTATCGAACCTGTTAATTGGGATGGTATTTTAAACAATGTCTCAATAAGGCCACAGTCCAAAGAATCGGCTAATATGCGCATATCAAATATGACATTTTTGGCGACTACCAAAAGGTGTTCCTTGAGTTTTTTAATTAAAAATAAAAATATATTATACATAGTAATTGCCCGCTGACAAAACTATTTTGGTATAATTATACCATGTGTGTATCTTAAGTACTAGTTATTGACATTTTTTTTCATATTGCTGTGGTTATATAATATAGAGAAAGGATTATTTCTCAAATCAAAAAAAGCATGCAAAATCTAACGTGAAACAATAAAAACTTGAACAAGTTGCCAACAAACAGCATTGGGCAGCACTGTAAATGGGCAGCACTTGTCTTAGGCTTTCACTTGGCATCGGGCCTTGTACAAGGTTGGCATCACTGCGCTAGTTCCACACGTGTTCATTGGCAAGCTGCTTACAATTAACAAAATTTTTTTATTTTAAATTTAATAATAAATATAAGCTTGCGTTTAAATTAAATATGTTTCATTTTCCATAAGGTTATCCGTTTTCATTCCGTGTCCATTTCCTAAGAGTCATTGCTAGTAATAGTATTAGATAAATTAAGAATAAAATATATATCTCATATAGGTTACATATAAGTATATCTCGTACTATATGCATATGCTCCAATATAGTACATACAAATATATATATATATATATATATATAAGGTTTAACATTGTTTGCACTGCTTACTTAAGTATTTTAGGCCGTATATTTTTGTAGTATTTAGATTTGATTATATATGTATTGGCCCAAATATTGTTGCATTATGTGGTAGTGTGTGTTCCATGCAGCTTCGTAAAGTCCATAAACTACACATTACTTCTAGGCAACCGTATAAGGGCCTCATTAAATAACTAATAGAGCATAATCCGGCTCTTGAAATTCGTTTCGTTTGTTAAAAAGTTAAAGTAGTTGTTTTCTTTGATAGATTAAGTAGTGTTTCGTTAGTTGAAAATAACATTAATAGAAAGATAATTATATTGTCGTTAGTCGTCGTTTTAGTAACATATATTCGTTATGTGATTATATTTGAAGTGGGTTCCATTGATTTTTTTTTCATGTTTTCTTTGTTTCTATAAATAGCCAAATTTATCCCATAATCGCCAATCTAAGATAGCATATGCTGAGTGCCAGGTGGTACTTTGTAGCTAGGATAGGTATTGTTCAGCTGATGCTTGGCAAAGAAATTTGTATAGTCCTTAAGAAAGAAAGTAATTTATATAGAGAAATTGTTAGGTTAAGACTTATTCCAATTACTACTTACACGATTCACCCGTCTGGGGCGGCAAACGGGGCCCAACGCCAAAAGGCGACGTTCCTCGTTTTCGCGTGCTGCGGCCACCTTGTACTCTGGTGGTGGCCATTTCAAGTCTCCGCGTAATTTGCTGCCTCCTATGGTAAATTCATAGAAAAAAGAGTTTGTTTTAGTATTGAAGAAATATTATTTTAAAAATGTAAAGCTCTAAGCCATTGAAATTGAAACTGAAGGATCATTCGCACCTATCAATCGAAATCGTTCCATTTTTAGCAACAATTTTATCATATGAATATATGTTACACGTTTGTGGTATATACCTTACCTTGATAACTAACGGCGGCTGGCTGCGAGTTATAAACTGGCGCTGGTGCTTGGCTGACTGGCGCCTCCTTGCGCAGTGTTATAATGCCGGGACTGGCGCCACGATAAGTATCCTGGCCAGCTACAGGCATTTGTTGGTGTGCGTATTGATCGGTTTGATCTTGAGAGTGGGGCTGCGAATAAGAATTATATTGCGGTTGAGCATAGTTTGAACCACCATTTTGTTGTGGATAGTTTTGAGGTGGTTGTTGTTGTTGTTGTTGATAAGGAGATGTCTGATATGACGGTTGAGGTGGGTGCTGTTGCTGCTGCTGCTGATGAGCCCATTGTGGTGCCGGTTGCTGCCATTGCTGCTGTTGTGGCACTGGCGCCTGACTTGGTCTCTGTTGCCACTGTGGCGCAGTGGCGTTTTGAGTGGGACCACCATGTGATTGATAATTATCTTGCGATGGAGCACGTTGTTGTTGATATTGCTGCTGCTGCGGCTATTGGTGGATGCATGGTGCACGGTGCAAGTCATGCAAATCGTTAGGTTTCGGGTGCCAAGACGGGGATTGTGGGTGGTTTTTTTTGGTGAATGGAATGGTTTGTTTTGGTAGTATAAACGACACAGGTTTATATTGTCCAGAGACACATACATATATATATATAGAGAGACAGAGAAAAACAAAGAAAATTTTAGGTTTATAGATAAGATGGGGTTAGGGTTTGAGCGCGATTTAGTTTGTTTTTTAAGCAGTTATAAAGCCTTGGCGCAGTTTACAGCTGAAAATTGCAAGAAAGAATAAGCAGAACAATGTTAAAGCTTTGTTGCCAACGTTGAACTTAGTAGAATAGCACAACTTTAAGGAAACAATCATGTTGAGTATAGGTTAAGCAGTTTAAAGGATACAATCACTTAACAGAAGACGCTAGTGTATAAAGTATTTCTGTGTACTATGTAAGCCTCAATTTAAGCAAAACTCATAGAATCACAAAAGTAAATACAATACAGCCTAAGCAGCATAGTTGTATCTAATAATTACTTTTAATTTTTTCTTGCTGACAACGCGTATTGTTAGTAGCGCCATCTACTCGTGTACTGGCCAGTTATGGGCAGCACTGTAGTCATACAAATTGTTTAGCGCTCGAAATAAACAACAATATTAATTTAATAAATATTAACATGTTGAGAACTTGCCCATATAATATGTCATATTATTTAAAACAAAACTTATTTTCCGCATTGGTTTTATATATATTAAACTATAGTGTTCATTGTTTTATTTTTGTCTCAGTACGTCATGTCGGCATTAATTTATTTTTAAGAAATAATTCTAAACTCACTTTTGTTTGTTTCACTAAATATAATTTTAGCTGTTGCAGTAGCATATCTAAAATGTCTTTTAAAATCTTTCAAATGTGTTGATGGACAGATAAAACATTGGCATCAAGGCATAGCAGCTATATCTCGATTTTGTTTCATTTAATTATTTGATGGTATTCTTAGTGGAAAGGTATAAGCAGTTGTATGTACATATATGACATTGCGACCTTGTCATAAGCGTTTGATCTCATAGGGGGTAATACATTTGTTGAAATGTTTCCCCAAAATTGATTTTCACAAGCTACGATAGCATTGGTCATGAAAAATGAGAGAATGACCAATAAATCATATTGACATACCATGGGTATACCTATTTTTTGAGCATTTTGGCACATTGTACATATTCGTTTTGAAAAACGAAATTTTGTGCGACATTGTGAAAACCTAGGCGAGACCATTTTATTAAATGTATTTTTTTATACAAAATAAGAACTGAGTTTAATATTTAAAAAATGCTTTAGTAAAGCACTAACAACTTGCTTCTACAGCGAGAAGCAGAATTTTTCACGTTGTTATTTTTTTTCTTAAGAGTTATGTTCTTTAATATTAGAAGTTCCACTAGCAAAGTGATTGTAAAAACAGCGCATACGGTCACACTAGGTATGCAGAATGGTTAAAAATGAAGTAAATGGTCACACTTAAAGGGCTTCGAAATCTGATAAAGCAAAATATACAAGCTTTGTGCACAAGATTCTTATGAAGCATCAAAAGAAGCAGTTGCTCAGGACTTAAGCGTGCTGCAAGTGGATTAATGGGCACTACTAAACTAAAATAAGGAATCACGACTAATTGCAGCCAAAAGGAAAAGAGATTGAAGCCAGCCAGAGCTACACGCGTTCATAGACAAAACTGGAGCACTGCTAAGCCAGGCTGCAAATCCCAAAGGACAAACAGTACCTGCTGTTGGTAAGTTGGCTGCTGCTGCTGTTGTTGGTATCCGGCATAAGCGGGTGCCGCAGCAGGCGCATAGCCAGCGGCAGTAAATTCTCGCTGTGCCTTGGGTGAAGGTGGGGCTATGGGCTTCCAGCCATGAGCAGCGTTATCCACTGCATGGTGCGCTGGTTGATATGTCTGCTGTTGCTGGATAGGGTATTGATTGGTGGGTGCAACAACAGGTTCCCTTGATGGTTGTCTATTGAACTGAGCCTGTGTATATTGCACAGGTTGTTGTGGTTGTTGCGATTGTTGTTGTGGTTGGTATTGATGTTGTTGTTGTTGTTGTTGTTGTTGATACGGATAATTAGCTTGGGTTTGACCATAACCATTAGAGGCATAATTGTTGTTAGTTGGTGCCTGACCACCATAAACATTTTGTGGATTTTGATAATTTGTTTGTGCTTGTGGATAGTGTTGTGGTTGTTGTGTGGGTGGTGTTCTGGCTTGTACATTGTTATAGATGGGACCCTGGAAATTTTGGTTAGGTTAGGGACGTGTATATACAAAGAGGTAGGCAGGGTACTGTGTGTATGTGTGTGTGTGTGTGTGTGTGTGTGTAGGAGGGTGTACATGTGTTTGTGGTTGTGTTGGTTTACTTAATACAATCAGTCATACATAGAGCTTTAAGCATAATGATTGATATATATATATAGAAATATATACGATATATACAGCATATAAAAGTTTATATATTATGCACATTTTTTCTTTGAACTATATACAATAATATTTGCTAAATATAATTGAAAAACTATTTACATTTAATTTGCTTAGAAACTATTTGGTAGTGGGGAAATTACCTGTACAGGTGCAGCGGCTGTTGGCTGCGCAGCTGCCTGTGGCTGTGGATAGTAACCACCAACCCCGGGCGCTGGACTTTGGGTCTGCGGTTGTGGTGTAAACTCGCGAATGACGCGCTCCTCCGATGCGGGCGGCCAGGCAACGCGTTTGTAACCTGCCGAATATTTATAATATATAATATTAGGCAACTGCAACAGGATTGTGTGTGTGTGTGTGTGTGTGTGCATTGGGGTGGGGTCTAAGGTGATATATGTAAATGAGAAACATTCAACAAAATGCAACAACAATAAAGTACGCGCTGAGGCGTGGGTGTTGCTGGCCTTGGGGGCATTGCAGTGGATGACACGGTTTGATGCACTGCAACAGGCCAGAGCAAAAGTATTTCGAAAAAAAAAACAATTTGAAAATGATTTAAGCCAATTAAAAGTGTCTACATATAGTTATGTTTATATTATACGATGCGACGTTGTATGAAAATGAAGAGTGTGAGATTTTTCGAGATTTGCGTAGATTCTGCAAATCATAGTTGTTGTTCGTGTTGTTGTCATTGTAGATGTCTAAATTTAGCTGCAGAGTCAAAAAAGAATTTCTAGACGTAGCAGCAGCGCATTGACAACAGCAAAACAACAGGCACAGAAAATATTACTCATACGCCAAGTTGTGCGACAAAATGCTTGGTATTGAATATAAAGCTCAGCTAATGTTGAACGTGAGGCAGCGACATTTATGGCTTTGACTGGAGCAAAAAATAACTAAATAATTTGAAAAAAAAAATAAAAATATGTTTACCCTCCAAGGTTTTGTATTTTTCATTTATAATATTCCACTGTGCACCCATATTTGTTTTTGTTTTTATTTGTTTTAATTTAATTTCTTTGATTTGTTATATGTAAAAAATATTTAGAACTTTTTTGCTGTGTTTGCTTTTTTTAATTAACTGTCGCGTTATATAATTATTTATTTGTAACAAAATTTATAAACTTTTGTTTTAAATTTGGAAAAACGTTACGTTTGCAATTGTTTTTGAGAAACAAATAAAAAGGTTCGTTAAATTTCGAATTGTTTACTTAAAAAATTAATTATAATTGTATTTGCTAATTTTTTAATTCGTTGGCATTCGCCGCGCGATATGTTTGCTTTCGTTGTATGCTACTAAGTGAAAAACGCTCGTGAAAATGCTCAAGGAAATTATTGTTCAAAGCTAAATTTGAAATCTCTCAATGTGTTTGTGAGTTGAAAATCTCGATACCTCTAAATGTGTTTGTGTATCAGTGTGCTTGATATTTGTGCAAAAAAAAAAGTAAGAAAACACAAAAAAAAAACGAAATAAATTAATTGTGGTGAGAATAAAAAGCAGCAACAAGTTAAATACACAAAACTCATATTGTTGCTAATGATGCTCAGCCATGTTAGATTTAGATTATCATGAGGATTGCCTGCATTGTTTACATCTTCGATTTTTGATTTGTGAGAGATACCCGACGATGACGATGATGCTGATGATGATGCTGCATGCCTTTGGGTGGCAAGCATTAGCATTGAGCACCTTGAAAATCACGTACGTTCTGGTCTGACAGCGCGCTCTGCTGGCTCAAGGTGTGTCTGCCTTATAGATATGCATATATATATAAACATATAATATATATCTACTTTTTTGCGAAAAAGTATAAAATGGCTAAGAATATTTTGCATATTTTTGCTCTTACCGTAAGCCAAATGCTGATTGAAAATGTTTTAAAAATAAATTGCTTAGCAATATGCAATGATATTGTATTCTTTTATAATTCTCTCATTGTTAGCTTGTCTCATTTTGACTTGGATTGAGGTTTACATATGTATTTTCGTATTAGTAGTAGCAGCAAGTGAAATAAATTTGAAATTGAACATCTTGTCACAGGTGTGCAACAAACGTTGGCTCACACAAAATTATTATTAGTCAAAATGTCTTAGATGCAAACACAAAATCTATGACTATGCATAAGCTATTTGCATTTGTATATCAATTTTGTATACTAAGTGTATTGGCAGCAAATGGTCTGTACGACATTGCAAATTGAATTGCTTGTTAAACACAAAACAAATTAGTTTTAATGGCTGCTATAGACAGTAGGTTTCGATGTCAGTTGACTCAATTAGTGTGACCATGTCACAAGCAAATGCGTATGCGTTTTACAACACTGTTGCGACGGAGGACGAGTTGGTGGCTGCAGGAAACACAAATGAGAGACTAATTCGGTAGGAAAATGTGCAAGTAGAAAGACTGAAACTTAAAGTAAATAAATCTAAGCGATCAGTAGCTGATATCAAAATAAACTGGTTTGTAAATGAAATATCTCTTACTAGATGAATGGTCACACGTCGGTAATTAAATGTCTATGAAATATTTATAGTTATTATTAAGTTGAACAGCTAAAAGAACGACTTGAAGTTTTAATGATTAAGAAATAAACTACCTTTCTTTAAGTTTTTGGGATCATTGCTTTGGTTAAGACGGTAAAATTGAATTTATGCATTGACAAATATAGCAAGTGGTCTTCCCAGCGCTTTTAATGGCATTGTTATAATCCTTAATCCTTTAAATTCCGAAAATCAGCATATAAATTGTAATAAAGCATTGAATACAAAAGTAATAAATTGAATTTTAAAGCTGTTTCTAATTTCGCACAAAAAATGAAAACGAGACAGTTTAGAGCTTGAAGCATCGCACTTCTGTAACAAACAACTATAAACTTTCAATTTTGTTTCTTGATCATCTCAGCTTCTTCTCTAGCAAGGACTATTTCATATGTTCTTAACTTTTTTCTCCTATATCCCCGTCAAAACAACACTTTAAACACAACAATGAACAGGATCAAAAAACGTACTATGGACACCACAATTAGACAGATAGGACGCACCTTCAATGCCTATATAAGGACGCGGCGAGACATTATCAAATGAGCGATTCATATTAAAGTGCAAATCACGCTGCAGCTGTTGCTCCTCATTGTCCAAGGATTTGAATTGTTGCTGCTCAGCAGCTGCTACATCGTGTTGTACTAGAAACTCAAATGGCGGCGGCTGTGAGTTGCAACGCGGCGTAGACGCAATCTCGGTGTTTGCGCTGGAACTGGCTGCTGTGGGCGTTTGAGTTTGTGCAGCAAGCATGCTTGAGGATGTGGACATACAAAGCTGCAGCGGCTCGGTGGCCGTACGTACTAATAGACCAATATTATGACCTTCCATTTGGGGCACATACGCAAACTTGGCCTTAGCCGGCTCATTAGTCGTAGGCGCTGGCCTCTCGGCCTCCAGTTGCACGGCATTAAGACCAAATGGTGAGCTCGCACGTTGTGCAGTCTCAATGAGTGGTGCTGGATAGAGACGTGAGCTCAGAGGACTGGGTGAACGACTGCGTACCCATTGCTGTTGTGTGGTATCGGCTGGCAGTGTAAGCTTGGTGGTAGTTGTTTCTGTGCACTCTTGGCTGGGCACAATCTCGATTTCGCTACGTTGTCGCAAGAGCTTGTCAGTGCTGCCGTTTGTTGTTGTAGTTGCTGTTGCAGTAGCTGCTGCTGTGACCGCCGTGCTTTGCATGTCTTCCCAGGAGATTTGACGTGATATATATGGGCTGGGTATTTCATAGGTGGCTTTATAGTTATCCAACTGCTCGTTGCGTAAATTATCAAAACGCCATTGATCCGCTGGCGTTAGCTTACCCCAGCAGAGCGGTGAGCAACGTTGCACGCCACAAATTTCGCAGTAATCCGGCGGCATGGAACTTTCAGCGACTGCTTCGTGTGTGCAGTTTTGTTCTAAGTCCTTGGATGCCATTTTTAAATCAATTTGCTGTTGTTCGTCTTGTTGCTGTTGCTGTTGTTGCTGCTCCACCTTTTGGTTTTCCACCGGTTCCTGCTTGATTGTGGGCAAGCTGGCCAGTTGCTCATAGCTGGCAATAACATCCGCCACATGTTTGTAGTCTGTGGTTAGCTGCGCTTCCGTTGCTGTCTCCTTTTCCGTTTCCGCTTCACTTTGCGGCGCTGTGGTAGCAACATCCGTTTCCTCCTCTATAATTACGTGTTGCGCCGAGGCAGCATATGGCGTTGTCTTATGCACTACGTGCAACACCAAGTGTTCGTCCGGCTGCCGCCTTGTCTTAACCTTTGACTCGTGCTCCTTCAGAGTTAAGGCAATGTTGCGTAGCTCATCCAAAGCATGCTCTACAATAGGCACGTTCTCTGGTATGGGCTGCTGCTCAACTGCTTCCATGGTCTGGTTTACGGGCATGATTGCCGCACCAGCTGCACGGCAGTAGATTTGCCTGAGAATGGCTTGTAGTGGACTCTCCAGTGCGAGAATGGGAGATTGTCGTGCGGCAAACATGTCCCATAATGCATTATTGTTGTTATTGATTTCAGTATTGGCTGCCTTGGGCAGCTCAGCTTTGATGTGTTCCATTTGCACGGGTTGCACGCTGCGCTTAAGTGCTGACTTGGCATTCTCCATATAAGCATCTATTTGCCGCAAATGCTCTGCTATGGATTGCTGTATGTGCGCATATTTGGCTTCCAATTGTGCAATTTCCATATGTGACTCGTGCTGTTTGTCCTGCTGCTTCTGATTGCTGCCACTGTAGTAGACACCCAGTCGCCGCGCCTGTTTATTGGCCAAATCTGTTGCTCCGACAACGTTCTTGGCGCGTAGCTGCGGCGTTGCTGCTGGCATGGGCAGCGGTGGTGGAGTGGGTATGCTCGGTGTTCCGGGTAAAGATTTGCCTGACGTTTGACGCTGCAACTTAATGCCACTAGTGGCACTGACATAAGTAGCTTGCTCGCTTGCATCCTGCTGTTGTGATTTCATGTCCAGTATTTTCTCCTTCAGCTGCTGGCACTTAGTTAATGGTTGTTCCTTTGATGCGGCTGTGCTTGTGGGTAAAAGTGCTATGGCTGCTGGTATGTAGGCCACCGTCTGATCCTTTTGATCCACGGAGCGTAAATAGATGCAGGCGTCGTCGTAGATTTGCTGTGCTGTGAGCTGTTGTGTCTCAGGCTGCGTTTGTAGCTCTGGTTCGCGCGACTTTTCCACTTCGACTGGTATGACACGCGTTTTGCTTGCCACCGCCGCATGCAACTTGGGCAGCTGCTGTTGCTGCTCAGTTGCCAAGTTGTCAACGGGTTTTGCTTTTGCAGCTGCTGCCTTCTCGCTGGGTATTGGTGGCAGCGGCAAGGCTTCCAAGTCGGTCACAGACAGTACTGCTGTCGTTGGCACAACACTAACCTTGGGCTCATCTTCGCTGTCACCATCGTTTGCCGTGTCATAGCTGATTTTGATCTCACTGCTAAGCTTGATGCAGCGGCGCTGCACCTTGGGCTTGCCGTTAGCAAGTGCTGCAGCAGTCCGTGGTTTTTGTGGCGGCAATTCTGTTGCCGGCACTGCACGCTTGCGTGTGCGTCCTCTGTCCAATGAATAGGCCTGACGCTTTAGGCGATAGCTGCAAGCAGCAGCAGGCGGTTTTTGCGTCAGCTGCTCGTAATACTCACATTTAGGTGCCACCAGGCCAATATCCAATTCGGCCGCCTTAGTCTCTGGCGCGCTGAAACCCTTTGCTGTAGGTGTGCTGCTGAAGATTGGTGTTGGCGATTTAGCTATGGACTTAATGGGTGTTGTTGGTCTTGCTATTTTGCTGCCCTCCAATTGACGTTGCTCACGCACCTGTTTCGCTGTGGGCTCTATGATTCTCGTAGAACTATTGAATTTTTCTCGCAATGCTTCTACGCTGTTTTGCTTGCAAAGTGCCACGGAGGCTACATGATGGTCTGCTTTGGTTGCCGCATCCAGCTCAGCAGGCGGCCAGCTGTGATCACGTTTGTAGAGAGCGCGGCGTGTGGCCAGTCGATTTATGCGCAACACGGTATCACGATCTATAGTTATATCCTGTTGGTGGCTCAAAAATTGACTCTTTATCTGATCCAACAGTTGCTGATGCACAGCATGATGCGGTGCAGCTTCAATTTGACGCTTTCGCGAACGACTCTGTCGTGGGCCAAAATAATCTACTACGATTTTTTTTAAGCGCAAAGCATGGAAACCAAAAAAGAATACACTTCGTTGTTATTTTGGGCTAAGCGACATTTGGACATGTAAATGCCACAAACGGGGGTGACAAAAACCGAGCGGGATTTGCGTTTTGTTGAATGTTTTCAGCTGTTTGACAATGACAACGTTTCGTTTTGTTGTGTTGTTGCTGGACGTGCTTAATACTCCAATATGCATTGGACAGCAATGGACAACACAAGTGGACAACAAATGATTTACAAAAATAAAAAAAAAAGCAAACCTACCGCACTTGATTTGTTGTTCCTCCTCCTCGACGGCGCGCAGTACCGCTGAGTTAGCCAAATTCAATGGCTTCGTAATATTTTCGTCTACTTCAATCCTGTAATAATAAAGACAAATAATAAAGATAAATAAATTAAATTAAAAAAAAATGAATTAAATTATTAAGAAAAATGCAATATTTCAATGAAAATTAAATTTAAAGCTTAACGGAAATGTTTACAGTTTGAGAGCCACTGTGTGTAAGTGTCGATAAGATTGTGCATCAAGCAGTGCATACGCCAATAAAGCAGTTTGCACAGTATTCAAACGGTACAATGGCAACAAAACTGTACACTGCTTGTTATGCATGTAGCACATTTGTCAGCCAAAGGCAAAAGGTCGCGTGGCCTAATGGATAAGGCGTCGGACTTCGGATCCGAAGATTGCAGGTTCGAATCCTGTCGCGATCGATAATTACAAGTCGAACATTTTTGACTTTGAAATTTTAATAGATGTTTATTTTTTATGATTTTTTTTTATTTTTAAATTCAAAAGCTAATTTTAATTTACTTTTAAAGCCATGTATGTGGATAGCGGTAGCGTACCACCCGCAGGTCTTTGGTTCTTTGGTAACAAAAATACACATACATATTTGCTTAAGAAAATATCTATTTTTAAAGGACACCCACGTATCGATGCGGCTATAAATTGTATGTCTGTTCTCTACGAACAGCGCTTTAATCGAGATATTCCCGATATCAGCATTAGTCAAGACGGATTGAATTAAAATTTGCATGTGAAAAATTGGCGTTAAAAGTTCGCAATGGGTTATTCAGGGGTTTGTAGCTATCAAAATAATTTGTAAGAAAGCCTAAATAGTAAAAATCTACGAAGGGGGAAGAGTTTAAAAACTGACCTTTGCTTAGAAATATTTTGATGATTGGGCACAGTTAAGAAATATAAAGAACCTACTTACGCAAATTTTAATTTAATTCCATGAAGCTTTTGGGAAAAGTTATAATATCCAGTACCATTTGGTACAAAGAGTATATATTAAGTTAGTGCAAGCTGACAATGTATTGTATATCCAGCAGAAAAGCTCGGACAACTTGGAGAGGTTACCTAAACTAAGATAAGGGTGGTTAGAGTGGATATGCCTCAAGTGCGACTGTCCTGTCTTGCTGCATGAAAGTGTAGGTCTAAGAGATGATGAAAGCGCGAGCAACCACGTTATCCGTGGAGTTAGGCAAGTTTATTTTAGTTTTTTAATCTCATATTGCCTCCCATATGGTGGCGTATTTGGCCTAAACTCAAAAATATCAAAACATGTTGAATGAATAATTCGCTTCTTTACAAACCCTAAACGCGTGTTGTGTGTCAAATCGCCATTTTAACATGAAATTAAATTTAAAATTTCAAATATTTCGGCGAATATCAACTTTTATATATTTTCTGGGGTTAAAAATGAAATTTGGAGTATTAACTTTAATAAAAATGTTTTGGTTGTATGAAAAATTAAAAAAAAAATTAATTTAAAGATTCATGACAGACAAACGATGACGTTTTGCTGAGGTATTTTGGATGTTTTTTGTGCTGGTGATTGCTTGCTCTCCATCGACATTTTCTTCTTCTTTGTATTCTTCTTCTTCACTGCTATCAACTGTAGATGGCTCTTTGTAGCTTCTCCTTGATATTGTCTTGTGGTCTGATATCAATCAAACTCATGGCCAATTTGACGAAAGATTTCAAGCTAAGCTCACGGTCAACTCTTTCATAAACATTTGACATTCCTCCGGTTTGTTCACTTTCCATGTACGGTGGCTCAACTGGATTAGACGGTAAGCTGCAGAAATGTCGATCATATTCTAAAATACGACCATCCGCCATCTATTTGTTTAACGTTTCCACGAAAAACACTTGAGCATTTTATTCAAAGTATCGACGCCATCCTTGTAAGCATTCTAATCGTGAAGTATCTCTAGCTTTCCGTTTTTTCATTCAATTCTTCAGTTGCATGAGGCGTTGCCAGCTGAGAAGCTCACATGATTTTGAAAAGCAAAAAATGCATTTATTCTGGCCTCTCATCTGAGCTTCTTTCAATGATGTAGAGACTTTTGGCAGCTCACGTTTGATTAACATTATTGTGCCGACAGGAGTGATCTCCTTCTCGATCAAATTTTGTGCTAATTGGTAATCTGCTGGACTGAGTGCGCATCACCAGCTTGTGAGCGATACCAGTTGAATGATTTTTATTTGGCTGTGTGAGAATAAGTCTTGGTATCGAATAATTAGAATATCGGTATTCGTACGAAGTTGATTCGACTTTACAGATTGAATAAAGCACAAATCAAGCTCTGCAGAGATAGAAAAGTACCTCTCGAACCCTTCACTTTTTAATTATTCAATCAATATCTTATTTTTATAATACGAAATATACTTCTATTTTTTATTTCCACGTTTAAAAGATATTTTTTTTCGTCGTTTTCGTCTCAAGTGAAATGTGCGTTAAATGTTTGTTCTCGCTTGTTTTCAGATATTTAAAGTATTAAATTAATTTAAAAGAAAGTATAAATAACAAAACTACGAGGAAGAGTTAAAATGAAAATTTTATATTTATAGAGAAAGAAATCACTATGAAGCACCCATACATATTTCGAATTAAATCCAAAAAGCTTTTGGAAAAAATTATCAGTCAAAATGAATAGATCTTATATATAAAAAACATTAGTTACAAGAACAAAATATACTTATATTAATTATAGCAAGTTTAAAGTATTCTTTTTTCCGAACTTGGACTATTGAAATTGTTATCAGAAAATAACAACACGTGCAGAACGTCTTATTGCCTGTCCATCAAAGAAATCACGCAGTATTACTTTGGTTTATATTTGGATTGCCTTAAATTCAATACAACAAATATCCTGGCAGTACGTGAGCAAGTGAATGCACTTGGATGACTTTGAAATTGCTGTCAAAGCTCAAGTACTGCAGGCGTAATGCATTTTTCCTGCTATAAAAAATTTAAAACGCATTTTAACCAAAAACCCAGATATATTGGATGATATCTTGAAGTTGTTCAAAACTTGAAGTTCAAAAACTGAATTGCTTTACCATAGAGCGTGAGAGCCTTAGTAGGCAGTGGTTTTCACGGCATTTCTGGCGAATAACTTTTGAAATTCGCAAAGATGCCAAATCTTAGTTTTAATGACAAATTATAAACATAATTTGAAAAATTTAGTTGGCGGAAATCGATTAATATAATCGTTTTACTTTCTTAAGCTTTAATCAAACAACGTCTTCTCTAAACATTTGTACAGCAGAAAAGAAATACCAAGGAATTTACAAAAATATTCATGAAAACTAATTTAACCAAGAATTATGCAGTAGGTAATCCAAGAATATTAGTTTGTGAATATAAGAAGAGCAGGTTCTAGATTCGAAATCATTAGAATATTTTTTTGATGAACTACGAAATCATTGGCGTGTTGCAGGATATTAGTTTGTGAAATACAGAAAATCCCGGGATTCTAGATTCTATCCTCAAAATGTTAATCTTCAACTTCTATAAGCTATAAGATGTTAAATTGTAAGCATACTTTATTTTATATAAAACCAACTAATAAAGTTGTTTTTAAAGTTGGTGGCTGCTTAATGACTACGTAATTGGCTCTATTGTTGACTTGCTTTTCTTGCCATTTTTAGATGCGTTTCGAGGCAAACACCCACACAGACTCGCTCTAAAAATATTATTATTCAGTATGAATACACTCCGGTGCACTTAAATATGAACACACAAAGCTCTTTAATTATTTTCATTAGAGAATAAAAATAAATAGAGATTTTTATATCATAAAGCTAA
This sequence comes from Chymomyza procnemis, assembly GCA_035046065.1. Lineage (NCBI taxonomy): Eukaryota > Metazoa > Arthropoda > Insecta > Diptera > Drosophilidae > Chymomyza > Chymomyza procnemis. The sequence goes on along the minus strand of JAWNOJ010000013.1, from coordinate 26,017,493 downwards.
AAGTTTCCATGACTACAATATGAACACTATTTGTTGTTCGCCTAGAAGGATAACGTGTAGCTTTCTGCACGAAAATTTAAATTTCGGAAACTTTAAAAATTATTATTATTATTATTGACATGTTCTTATTGTAACATAACGTTATTTTGAGAACGTAGCCTATCTACTATCATTTTCCAATTTTGTCTATCCTGAGCTAAATATCTGAATTCATTTATTGACTTCTTGGTTTCGCTCATAGGCGTAAGTCTCCCCGTAGTCCTAGGGCGCCCCCAGCGTCTAGTACCAATGGGGTTTCAGGTAAGGGCGGAGTGTGCTAGATTTTCCCGGTCTTTGCGGAGCGTGTGTCCTAGCCATTTTACGTCGATATACAAATTATATTGGAGTCACATAGAAATGTTTTTTATAAGTCACATTATTTTATGATATTAGGCTAATGGCCAAAAGATAGGGGCTACGACTTTACTGAATTCCTTAAAACTGAATAAACTACTTTTAGCAAAACTCTCGTGGTTGCCTAATGCTCGATCATATGTCTGGGACCAACGATTTTTCAAATTTTTTCGAAAAAAAACCTTACGTGAATTATGTAAATGACGCTTCATCTAAGTAAGAAGTTTAAGCTCTTGAGTATATACTATCTGATTTCTTATTTACTTAATTTCGAAGTTGAGTTTAAGATTGCTTTGAAAGTAGTTTTATTATCGAACATCTTATATTGACTAAATTAAGAATAATAAGTATAGATATATATATAGGAAAAAGTGCAATATAATGGCAATTTCTTTAAGAAATGAGAGAAAACTCTGAAAGAATGGAGACCAGCAAACAAATTCGGCATATCATTACCGAAAGAATTATAAATCGATACTGTCTTTACGTCTGACATCTTCGATAAAGCATGGTAATGGACCTTAGTATGCTAGGCGGGCAGGGGATAGAGAACCTTAGTTTATTGCATATATTCGATTATTGCAATTCTTACACGCAGTATTTTTAATTGAATTCAAATAATAAAAACAGACTTATTGTATAATCCGTAATACGTGCTGTTTACTCAGTGAGCAGCCAGACGATGCCTGCTGAGGATGATGAATCCATAAATACCTGACTAATATCGCAGAAAATGTGGATCACTTTGTAAACTTCTCATAACTTCAAATTGAGAAAAGCTTCAAAGTTGCCAGAGCTCTATGCAAACGCACTGAGATGTACGCACAATAGAGAGGGCCAATGATGACCCCAAAGCTAACTCAAAGCATCTCCAAGCCAAAATCAGATATTAATCGCCTGTGACTTAAGCAGCTGTTGCCGCTGCAGCTGAAAAAGCTATAAAAGTTGTTGCCACTTGGTGACATTGCATCATATGCTGTGCAGCGTCCAAACCACTTGTAACGATTAGGATGACCAAACTAATCCAAATCTTATTGCTACTAAGCGGACTCCTTGAAATGATTTTGTACTCCCCACATTCTGCAGCTGCTGCTCCAGAAAGGACTAAAAGGCGATTGTGCAGCAGCGATATAGACGATGCAATGTGGCTTGTTTGCCAAGGTAGACTTAATCATCGCGTGCCGCATAAGCGTAATGACTTTAAACTGGACCGCTCCCCAAGTCCTTTTGGTGTGTATATATATGTATATGTGCAGTAGAGTACATTGATTTTCAACTAACCCCTGAGCCCTGCAGCAGACTTATTCGATTATGTGGAACAGCAAAATATTGGTTATGAGTCCGATACGAATCTCAAGCAGACATCTGCCACTTGGTGGCTGCCAAAAAACTACAATTTGTTGTTGTCTACGAAGCGCAGAACTGTACGTGCCAGAGGCGGCATTGCTGAAGAGTGCTGCGTCAAGGATTGCAAGCTATCCGAATTGCAAAAGTACTGCGAAAGATAAATTAAAGTTGAAGAGGAGGGACGACACGATTTTGAAATTTGCGGTTGAAATTGCATTCTTATGAATTGTTTGTGTTGTCATCTGCAGTTCTATTGATATAAATATTCCTATATACAAATAATATTATTGATGAAAATTGTAATAAAAACTTTTTATAATTGAAATTTGTATAAATGGGGAAAATAGTTGATAGCGATAAGTGTGCCAATAGATTTAGAATAAAAATACAAGAATATGCTAAAAATGCCTTTCTGAAACTATAATTCGCAAAGTTAAATGAGCATTCTTAGAGGCATTTTTAACTTCAAATACTTTTGAAAAATATTCACAATAAGTGAAAAATAAAATATAAATACTCTTAAAAGGATTGTCATAAGTCAGTTCTAAGGAGTTTTGGTCTTTCGCCAAAAATGGGATACACCTAAAAAAAATTGGACTTGTTCCATGGTAAACTTTATCAAAAGTATAAAACAAATACCTTGAAGTTCATCTCGTACAGTTTTCCATCATTTGGACATTTATATGCTTCCTTCTAAGAGACTTATAGCCAAAATTGATTTAATTGTCTAAAAACTTTTTATAATTGAAATTTGTAGAAATGGTGAAAATAGTTGATAGCGATAAATTAAAAAAGGTAAGCATTCGTCGAAGGATTTTCTACTATCAAGCAAAATGATTTATAATTATGTCTGCTGTTAAATTAGAAGGCAACAATATCTTCTTTTTGATTTTATCTACACAAGCTATCGGTTTCATTATGACATTCTCAGACTAGATGGATCATTGATGAGCGAGAATAAACTGTAAGATCTTGGCAGATTCGATATTTTTAATTTCAAATCCGTGGCGTCCATAAGGTACTTTTGTTGAGAAAGTTTAGAAGTTCTATACAATTGTAATAATGGCCATATGACAAAAATACCTAAAAATTATTAGTACATTTATGGATTAATATAACTTAATTTTAATACATATATTTTATTTAATTTATAAAATAGAAAGCATAATGACAAAAATTTAGGAATGCACAAAATCGCTCTTTGAATTCTTTTCTTTGTTTCTAAACCGCGATCCTATGCAGAATGTAAGCGATCACATGGAATTCATTAAAAATCAAAAATACAATTACAATTTTTTTTTCTTTTTTTTGCAACTAAGTTGAGTTACTTCTCTCTGTTGGTAGAATTCTCTTAGCCCTCTAAAAAAAACCTATAATTTATGGAATTATGGAATTAACATCGCTGTTAGTCCTAAACATTTTTGTTTAATCCATTTATAACTATAAGCCTGTTGCATTTTTCTACGCCCTATAAGTTTATAGTTTTAATTTAAAATTCAAAACAAAAAAATATGACTAGTAGAAAAATCGCTCAAGATTTCGATATGATTCCTCATTCCTTTATCTTTGCAAAGAAAAAGTAAGGCACATCAAATACTTTCCTGGTCGTATAGTCTTCGAAATATGTGTGCCAACTCCATAAATTGGAGATATTTTTCCAAATTTTTTTTTGGTAGCACTGTTTTTAAAAGTTGACGTGACTGACTTGACTTGTGTTACTATTAAAAACGTTTATTTTGGTCTATAATTTAAATAGAAATCGATTTATAAACGAACACAACTTACAAATTGTTCAATTTTATTATCAAAATTCATGATCGGTAAGGCAAGTTTAATTTCCAATTTCTCTCTCTCTTAAACTCTCTTTTTTATAAGCATTTGAATTCTGCAGCTACAAAAAGCATCGCAAGATACTACCAGTGCTTCTAGAAAATGGAATTGTATGGACTGCTTTATGGGTTGACGGGGTCACTAGGCCGACGATGTGAATTGCAAGCGCAACCATACGAAGTTTCAATTTTTTTTTGTCAAAAATTGGATAAAATGTGGGTTCAATATGTCAAACAGCACCCAAAATAATGAGTCAATTCAGAGGCGAGTGCGGTGAACTGTTTATTTCCTCATCATTATATTATCTCTATCTAAATAAAGATTTCGTTCGTAAAATTTTGCCCAATATTTTTAAGAGCTCCAAAAGTGAAACCCAGCGTATGGAACTTTAGCAGCGGAGTATCGTTCGTCTTATTCACTCAAATAAAATTTATTTAATTCTTTTTAAAATTGAATTATCAACTTTAGCAGCTGAGTATCGTTCGTCTTATTGATTCAAATAAAATTTTATTATTTCTTTTTAAAATTGAATTATCAAGTTCTTAAAAAATCGCCCTTTATAAAAAATTAATGTACTATTTGCTGTCATATAAGCTGTTGCTTCAAGTTCACGGTGGAGTATTAAGATATTGTTTCTTTTTTTTTACAGAGATTCGGTTTGATCTAAGTATTGTTATTTTTTTTTTGGAATTTTTGCTCATTTGCTGCTTCCTCTGCAGAGTGCTCGCAACCGTATCGTCATAGTTTTTCATTCTCAACTAATTCACAAAGTACACATAGAAATAATAAATAATACTTGCAGACTCACATCTGCCAACTCGACAAGTACAAGCCTTATTATGTTCAGCTAGCAATTCATATTAACAGCTTATGTATATCCTGGAATGGGGTATAGGAAGGATGTACAAACTAAACTTTTCTTTAAACAAACGTCAAGCAGCTGCTTCAGCAGTTTGCCTACAACTAAGTTTAAAGTGGAAATTCGCAGCTCTACCTATTTGTTGATGGAAAACTTTGAAAATGCTTCTTAAAGTTTTTCTGCTTTGCTACCACGCAATTACGCCTATATTTGACTAGCTACAATTTCCAATTTTAGACGCGCTCTGGTGGAGATACACCTACGTAAATACACCTGAGAAAATGTTGTTGCACAGCAGGCATAAATTAAAGGGGCCGGGGTAGTGCTGCAAGCAAGTCCCACATTGACCTCAAACCTAAGCTCACCAAATGTGCCCCAAACATGGACCCAATCAGATACTAATCGACTATGACAACTAGACAGCTGTAGCGCCGCCTTAAGCTTAAACGGCTATAAAAGTCGTTACCAGTTTGCAGCACTGCATCATATCCTGTGCAGCTTCTAGACAGGCAACCAACAGCAACGCCAACATCGACAGCAGCAACAATGTCCAAACTAATCTGGCTTATATTGGTGCTGATTGCATTCTGTGCGCTACTCTTGAGCTCACCACGAAGTACCACTGAGGCGGCATTCAGTCAACGAGTTTGTGGCACCGCACTAAACGATATGCTGTGGATGCTCTGCGAAGGTAGATTTAATCATCGAGTGCCTAGAAAACGTGGCTTGGGCATTACGGATGCCTCGGCTGCATCCAATTCGCGTAAGTATAGCATATTGTATGCCGATGACTTTGACTGTAAGCATTTCGCATTGCAGTGGACATATTTGATTATGTGGAGCAACAAAACATGGATGATGTTGATGATAGCGATTCGAATGCCGTTGGCGCCAAACAAACCTCTGGCAGTTGGTGGCAGCCGGGAAAAAGTTACAATTCGCTGGTGGGTACCAGGCGGCGTATGCGTAATGTTGCGGATGAATGTTGCGACAGGCCTTGCGATATTCCCACCATATTATCCTATTGCCAACTCTAGGCTTGGAATGTTTTACGGAAACAACTCTGACTGAATTTTGAATGAAATTGCTGCTATACAAATCGTTGTTGTCGCCCCCATTGTTGTTGCCATACTAGTCACTATTTAGCATACTGTCTATTAAAGCCTTAGCAAAATCAAACCAAATCTCAAGCATTTTGTCTATATGCCTGACGTTTTCGATTAATCAAAACTAAACAACAACCCATCGTCAGACCCTACAATCAAAACGTTTCTCTTGGCCAATAGAGTGAGTGACTCACTGTTGATATGCGTGCCCAAAAACAAAAAGAAAAGCAGAAAATTTGCGGAATTTTTTTGTATCCCATGCATAGATACTCTATAATGCTTGTTGTACTCAAAGCACTGCGGTAAATTTCGCAAATCGTTTCTATAACTGCAGCTGTTGGTTTATTCCCAATGAAAAATTCGTATAAACAAATATTTATCGGGCAACATAATCGTATTTACCTGTGACAGGCCAAGACAGCTGCCTACGAGTAATCCGTTGGCAAAGTTGGTCACTCTATAATTATGCAATTAAATGTTTGCTGTCCTTACACCTATCGCTTGGGGGCGCATAATTAAGTGAACCGACTCGTTTTCGCAAAAGTATGGCAAAAGTTTTGGTAATAAATTTAATCTTAAGGTCACTTTTGCGCTTTTATCATATTAAAATTTTATGTGCTTTGAGTGTTTGAGTAACTTAAATTTTTCATAAAATTTTAACAATGGAACGACTCGAGTGAAACTGTTAAGCTGATAAGTATGAGATTTGATAAGAATTTACGATGGCAGCAACACATGCAATTATTTTTGATAAAACGTAAACTTTACGGCTTTCATCAAGGCGCGTCATCTTTGAGAGAGTTGAAATGGTAACAGAATTGCTCCAGAATAATTATTATATTTATTTTTATATTTCTAAAAAGCTTTTAATAAGTTTTAAATGCTTAGATTAATAGAATGCTTAGATCTTTAAACACATATAGGGATTTTGTTTTTTGTTGTAACGTATATATTCATATGATGATTCCTCTTCAAAAAGAAAGAGTCTGAATTTTATAAATTATTACTGATCACTTCGAACTAACTTCTTTTTATGCAATAAAAAGTAAAACTGTCAATATACTCTTTTAAGGCAAATAAACATTGTGAGTCAAAAAGTTACAGAAATTAAGCAGAAACCTTGAATAGTTCAATAGTGGCTTGAAGGTAGTTGAAAAATCTTTTAAAGGATAGCTTGAGCTATTTGTGCAGCCAACTATCGAATTATATTATTTAATCAACATATAGATGCTTAATTTTTCAATGAAAAAAAGTACGAAAACCCCAAACGAATTCGAAGAGCAGGCCTCACCGCGAGTGACTGATTAATGGGAATTTGGCTCAGGTGGCACAATCAGCCTCATCTGCTTCGGAATTAATAAGTTTCCGTCAGTTATGAATATTATTACGCAATGTTATCTGTTTTTTCTTTTAGTAAATTGATAGAAAAGAACTAGAGGATAATTGGTCTCGAGGGCATATCCACAAAGCCAAACGCACCATCTGATATTTCAGATCCTCACATAGCATTATCTGCATAAATTTTGAGGGAGCTGTTTAAGATTCAATTCGAGAACTCTAGATCGCGGTTTAGGATGCTTTTGCTGGCATAAGAAACGAAATTATAAAAAATATACTCTAAAAATGGGCTGCTCAAAGCTTGTTTACCTCCTATGGGATACGCTTAAGCTCTTCCTGAGCTGTGTTTAAGAATTCTATAGCAATTGCATTCATGTCACAAAAAGAGTATTTCATACGTTTTGTTTTTAAAATTTAATAAACTCGCATTGTGCTTATTAAAAAGTAAAACTTTAAAATGACATTGATGTACTCAATTTGTTAGGGTATTAAAAAATAAAAGTTGCAGCACAACTTTTTGGCTAGCTCAACTATGTCGTGTTGCTTTATTTTTGTTGACATTGTCATGTGCCATGTTGTTGTTGTTGTTGCTGTTTTGGATGCTGTGAATGTTGAAGATGTTGCTGTGTTGTTGTTGTTGCAGCTGCGCATTGTTGCTGTTGTTGGGGTTATCTACAGATTCCCCCAAATTTGCTAACATGACTCATTGCCTGGCGTTAATTTTATTATATAAATTATGCAGAATATGAACATACATTTTTATGCTGCTCCTGTTGCTAGCTACTACGGCTGCGGCTCCTTGTTGATGTCAGCTGTCTATATAATTATTTTATTTCTATATTAATATTATTTTTAATTATTTTTTTTTTGTTTTTGACTACTTTTGGTAAATTAATTTATGCACACGCGTACGCGTCGAATTTAAAGTTTTTTGTTAGTCTTGTATTTAATTTATTTGGAAGTTTGCGATTATTTTTAATGAAATTGTCAAGTTTTTTTTGGGATAATGTTGCCGCGTTGCTTGCTGCGTTCACGTTTTGTCGCACGCATAGACAGCTGAAAACTGAGCAAATGAACAACTGAACAACTGAGCAGCTGAACAAGTGAATAACTGAATTGCTGCAAGCTACAAGATGCTACACAGACACGGCATAGATACTAGATACTTTGTAGAGCTACTTAAAGTTTTGCGTCAACAACAACGTTGGAGAGCGCGAACGATAATTGAAATGCTTTAGGCCGGTTTATTTAAACAACAATTGCAAACAACAATGCCAAGATAATCTAGATATCGTTGTGTTTGCTGCTGTAGTTATTTGGTATGTGCAGTTGTTGTCGTTGTTGCCATTCATCGTTGTAGTTGATGCGACAATTAGCTACAAAATAAATGCTCAGCATCTTTGAGATGCGCGCCAAAGTGACCAAAAGTCGCCAAAAGTGTTGTAGCTTTGGCTAATTACAATTAAACGTCAGTGCATTTAATTATGCCTCGATGTATTGGTGTGTATCTATGTGTCTCTCTGTGCGTGTGTGTGTGTGTGTATCTGTGAGTGTGTGTAAGATACAAATAAACGGCAACTGCACAACAAATTGTCAACAGTTGCTGGCGCTGCTGCTGCTGCTGCTGGTGCTGGTGGTGTTGTTGGCCACAGTCGGTGCTGGCAGCGTTTTAACAGCTGCCGTCGCGCTGTGTTGCACAAAGTGAGCTTTGCAGCTGCTTTGGCCATTGGGCAGCCAGACACACTGTGTACCTGCATCCCTGATGCACCCCTTGGCAGCAACTGCGCACCATATTAATGTCTTTTCATTTGCACGCCTTTGTGCACCTGCCCACAGATAGAGTATCTTTCAGTTGGAGATGAGCGCGTGATTAACACTTGTATGATTAAACGATGGAGGCGCCATAAGCTCTTAGTACTAAATTCGAGATACAAATGATGAATAGCAATACAGTCGTGCTGCGGTTTTCGTATCTACAACTTTTTGGAACCGACTTCTTCTATAAATGCACTTCATTTATTTTGAAATCATTTTTAAAGTATTTTTTTTTCAAAATTACGCTACAGGTTGGAATTTATTATTAGCGATGATAACGTGACGTATGAGTAATATAGCAAAACGTTCATTAATTTGCTTATGTGTATTGCTTTGGCCGCATTTTAGCGGGATTGCGCAAAGTACTTGTTAATTATTTAATTTCCCAACAAGAATTATATGTATATCGTCGCATGATTTTGCCGAATCTATTGCGACGCAGTAAGATAAACTTACATGGGCAAAGACGCCGCCGCTCTTAATTTAGCTGAATATTTGCATGTTTTATGGGATCGTTTATTATAAAGAACTCTGTAAAAGCTTCTGACATCAATTCCAATTCATTCTTTATTTGATACGGAATTAGGTGTACAAAATTTATAGTAATTTTTATTTTTGCAGCTCTACAACTAAGATTTTAGCACTAATTCATGGATATGGTTGCAATTATAAGGTTATTAAAATAGTAATAAGCTAATAAAAAAAAGTAATAATAATTAAGAAATATAGTAGTGCACTGTTTCTGTTTTTCTAATATTAATTTGGTAATTTTCAATGCAAATTTCTGCCTTTTCGTGGAGGTTAAAAATCATTTTGAACATCTATCCTGAGTTCTTTGTAAGGCTCGCACATGGCATGCAGCACAATCGATCCAAACTTTCGACCCAAATAACATATCGACAATCAGTGAGAAACAGTCTGTTTCTGACGTTTTTAATGTTTGCCTATTTGATTCCGGATTTATGTTAAATATATGTCATTTAAGGTTATAAGCAAGAAAAGCGCTGCTGAAGTCTTTTGAATGCATATGGAAGTTTATGGCTTATTTGCTAAGTCGTGCAGCTAAGGGATTCGACGCTCTAAAGTGTTCATGAAACACCCTGGAAAATTCAAAATGGCTAAAGATTATAATTTGGAGGCTTTGGGAGGCAAAGTGTGACCCAGCAAATAATTAAAACTTGATTATTTTTCAAATGGTGAAACCGAATAAATGCGGAAGATAATTTTTCACTTCAGACATGAAGTACCGAATCGTGACTGAAGACGCATGGTGATATACTTCGATAACGTCAAAAAGAAAAAATACTTATCTTAATCTGGGGAATTCATTCGACTATAGTCGAAGTAAAAAACCAAAACATCAACAATGTGGTCTACTTTGGTAAATCAGGCGAAATCATTCATCTATGATCGATTACAAGTAATGCACATAAACCGTATATTATGTGAAAAACAGCCAGATTTTACCGAAAGACATAGCATGAAGACTTTACAAAGTCGATTGTCCCATGCTGTTATTATGGTTAAAAAATTAGTTGGACTGAAATAGTAGATTCGTCTTATGCTCCAGACTTAGATGCTTCCAACTAGATACTGGATTTTTTAATAGATGTAGCAGAATTTTAGAACTCAACGGTTCGTTTTCCTTCAGACCAAAGATGACTCATTTTGTGGAAAATAAAAAATAAATCGATATCGAAAAATAACAGAGAGATGGTAAAAAGTTTTCGCTTTCGATGGACAATACTAAGGGTAATTTTTTTTAAATTTTCCAATAAAAAGTCCTTTGATTTTTGTTGCTTCGATAATAAGTCGAAAAACTTTAACTGAGTTCTTTAGAAATTTATTTTTATAGAAATTTAACTGAATAGTCTAAAATTCTACAAAATAAAAACTTTTCTAAACACAATCTAATACCTAAATAATAATTTCAAAAGGTATTTTCGCTACTATTCTCTTTTTGCTGCTTTAGGTGACTATAACTGCTGCCGTTGACACCTATTTATTAAACTGAATTATTTATTAAATTAAATTGACATTAACAATTGGTGGCAGACTATAGTTTCAGCACAGAACATATGCTGAGCCTATTTGTGAATTTAAATTGGCTTTAAAATTATTTCAAATAAATGAATAGAAAGTGTTATCAGCTTTTTAATAAATGTGTTTTTTTTTTGAGTTTTATATTTGTGGATTTTGTGCTTGTTCGAGTAAAGAAAGAAATAAGTTGGAATGCTACATAAAGTTTTGCAATTTAAAATACATTTTACTTTATTATTTTGCAATTATAAAATCTTTTTAACAACTTTAAGTCATTTTCTCAATTCTCTTTGATTTACGATTCTGCGACAGATTTTCCATGCTACCTTATGTATCTTAGTAGGTATATAATATATCATATATAATAGCGATGTACAACAATTTTTATGATTAGCATTTATAGAGCTTGACCTCAAAGTGCAATTGGAAAAAATTGATGAAGTAGATAACTATGGAGTGCCAATTTTATAGTGTTTTTAATGCTTCATATAAAAGTTTGAGCAAAACCAAAATAAAAACAGAAAAGTAAATGTCAATGGCATATATAGCAAGCCACTTCATAAGGATTAAGCGTTCATCCAACAAACTGATATTCAAACGCCAGTACACAAACTACTTATTAGGCAATCAAATATTTGCCAAGTACTATGCGTAATCCCGCTAAATTCAGGCCAAATCGATACACTAAAGCAAACGTATGAACGTTTTGTCATATTGCACATACGTCACGTTGTCATCTCTAATAATAAATTCAAACTTGTTGTGGCGTGAATTTGATGGCAACTGTTAAACGTCTTGGCAACCTGCTTTGATGGCCTTTCATCTTTGAACCAATAAACTATTTGCCATAAACTATTATCTTTAAATATCATGCAGAACTGTGTTTGTCAAACTGTGATTATGATATAACTCTGTGTAGGTATAGGTATATGTTGTATTGACTTACCCCTCGGCGCCAAAGGCCTTCAGCTCACGATCTAACGTGGCTTTAACATTCTCTTGAGAGTATAGACCCATGGGCGAATTGAATTGCTTGTGCACCAGTTTACGTTGTACGGCGGCCATTTTGTTTGCCTTGTTGTGCTGTTGCTTTAACTTGGAACTTTTATTTCCGCTGCTGCTTTGCTTTCTCTGCTGCTTTTGTAGCTTCTCTCTTTCTGTCGCTTTGTTGACTTCTTAACGCTTACTTGCGTTTTCTAGCTTCAAAAGTTTTCAAAATATTTGTTGATTAAAAATATTTTGGCAAAAAAATATGTTTGCTTTGCTTTGTGTTAGTTATAAGAACGAGCTCAAAAATACGAAAAATATATATATTTGTAAAGTGACTGCTTGCTTGTTGTTGTTGTTGTTGCTGACGATAGTGGAATAAATGAAAATTCTCTAGACAATTTCCCCCTTGCTTCAATAAGTTAGTTAAATATATTAGTCATAAATCGTTTTTCGTTGTTCGTTCTGAAAAAAAAGAGAAAAAGAAAACCATTTGAATAAATTGTGCATTGCAATTGGAGTTGTATTTACTTAGTATTATTTATAACTTATTTTTTAATATATTTCGTTAAATAAAGTAAAGTTCACTTTTTTGCCTTTTAACTTGGAACGCATCTATAGTGTATATGACCTTGTTGTTTTGTTTGAGCACAGCCTTAAGTTCAATAATCACATTTGGAATATTTAAATTAAAGCTAGAGGAATTTGTTGCATTTATTAAGCGATGTTGCACAGCATTTAACCAAACTGCTGTATGTTGCCCTCCTTCGTTCAGTTTTGGAATATTACCATTATCAATTGATTGAGTCTGCATAAGAACAATTTTTAACTTTTGTATTCTGTAGCTTATATTGCAATCCTATCGGACTGTCAATCTATTCTTGTAGACTTTGTCTTATTAAATTGCCTAATCTTATGATTGTATATAATATATTCGGCCTCAATGACTCTTTTCTAATAAAAAAGTTTTTTATTAGCATTTCAACCAGATTAACTCGTAAGTTTCGCCCTCTAGTACTATAGTTTTGAAGTTATTGTTATAACTCTTATGATTCCTGGCCTACGAACGGTCTATTCAATACATGTATTTCTGTATTTTTGACCAAACATGAATTTGAAATCTCCCCACTTGCTCAAAAGTCAGCTTTTGTTAAGAAATGTTTAAACTTTTATGTTACTTGCTGTTACCATTGTAAATCCAAGTTTCTTGCCAGACCAAGATGTGAGACAATGAATATTTATAAAAAAATCACCCATCTTGGGACATGAAAAACTAATTATATTAAATTTTGATCTTGGGACACGAAAACTAATTATATTAAATTTCGATTGCTATAATTTACTTTTTACTAATTTTAATAATTTAGGCTTTGGTAGCGTAGTGGTAGTGTACCCGAAGGTCGATTCCACGCTGCAGCACTGTTGTGTGTAATTGCCTAGCACTGGTATGGCTAGCAAATAGACACCAGTAGCCTAGGTAAATCTCAACCACCGCTGTTCGGTTTTAGCTATAAATCGTAGCTACCTGTTTTCTTCGAAAACTCGGTCTTTAAAGCGATATAGCATAGTCATGGGGAATAAATACATTTAAGTTTTTAATTTCAATATTGTTAAATTATAAGCTTAACTGGACTGTGTTGCACCCATAAATTAATAATAAATAAATGCAATTTAAAATTGGGTATGCTTCATATTTGCTTCAATGTCATTACTATATATATAAACATATAGTCAAAGATTTATTATATATACGCAAACGTTTCATTTAAGATGCTTCCATTTTGCACATATTTTCGACTGGAAGAACATCGTCAACACATGGTCAAATGTGCTACAAACGAGCTTGTGTGTGTGTGTGTGTATGTGTGTGTGTGTTTGTGTGTGTGTGTGCCACTTTGCTACTTCTCGAACATTTCTTTGCGCACATATATATGTCTCTATGTGTGTATTTGTACATTCATTTTAATATTACGTATCGTATACGCAATATTATTTCGCTTTTACGTATTTTTACAGCTGCTGCTTAGTTATTTTGCAAATTTATTTAATTTTCATTTAGTTTAGAATTTATAGCATATTTCAAATACAAAATAAAATCAATGCAGCTTCACTAGCTTAAACTACAGACACTCACTCTTCACTACTGTCACTTTTAAAAATGTATTTTAAACTAATTTGAAGAGCGCTTGGCTGAACATTTTGCCAATAAGAAATAATTTTTCTATATATATATATATTTTTTTTTTCTTTAATTTATTTTTATATGTTTTAGTTTGTTTTGCTAAAAATAGCAGCAACAATTTTTATTTGAAAAATATGCTCATTTTGCTATTTCTTATAATTTTTATATACGCAGACAACACATAGATATATTGCTCAGTTTTCATTTAAGTTTTTCTGCAGCGGCAGCAACAGCGGCGGCACCAAAGAAAAGCATATCTATGAGTTTTCCACACACACGCACACACATGCACGCACACATACAAGCATAAGCATTCCCGCCTTGTGTGTCACCTCAAATAAAATTAGCAACTGTGAGCAAATAACGTTATAGAGATTTGCGTCATTTCTGCTGTTCTGCTTTTGGTCAGCAGCAGCGGCGGTGGCAGAGGGGGCAGTGGTGCTGGCAGCGGCGGCATCAGCAACTAAACAAAAAGGAAACCCAAAAGCAAAGAAAATAAAAAACAGAAAAACAACAAGAAAAAAACAAAAAAATTCAAATAAAACAAATACAAAGGAAAGACAACAAAAATAAACCAAAGGCAGCAGCCATAATGAACATCATTATGTAGTTCTTTACGAGCATAAAAAAATACAACGCATAGAGAAACGGAGAGAGAGAGAGAGAGAGAGAGAGAGAGAGAGAGAGATGGAGAAAGAGAGAGAGCGAGAGATGGAGAGAGGGAGAATGAGAATAATCTCAAAGATGCGGAAACGCATGTTTAAAAATGGGTTCGCACAGTGCAACATAAAAGTCTGTGCACAATCCTAAAATACGATTTTATGCAATTCTGCGGCTTAAAAATAAAAAATTAAAAATTTTGCATAAATTAATTTATTCCCCTTGATTATATCGTCATCGCTGCAAAGGCGGAGTACAGAAATATCTCCATTCATAGCTGTTTGAAGAAAACATCTGTGCCAGTGCTACAGGGTGGAATCGACCCATCGACCTTCGTGTATTGAAGCTAGCACAGCTACCGAAGTCCAATAAATAAATTTGCTTAGGCAAGTATCGTGTATTTGCTAGCTATTACTGCCAGTGCTAGGTAAATCTAATATAATGAGTAGAGATAATTTATCTTTAAGCGAAAAACTCCATTACATGGTATAATATCAAGTTGATTGATCTTGAAAGCAAAAGTGAGCTTCAAAAAAATCACTTAACAATGATATTTTGTATATATATTAGATGTACAACTTGTTTCAGCCATTTTTTGTTGCTTAATTATAAAAAAAGCTTACTTATAAAAATATTCAACCATCAGGCTAGGTATACGGTTTAGTTTTATATTATATTTTCCTAGTTATTGTATAATATTTCTTAATTATAACATTTTCAGATTGTTTAATCTTAAGGGCAACTGGACTAAGTTGTACCCCTAAATTAATAATAAACAAATAAATATATGTTGTTCAAAAAATTGGTTAATATATATCTAACAGCATATCATAACTCGCACCTCACGTAGCCCAAAATATTCAATCCAAACGTTAGCCCAAGGCTTCTCCATGGCTTCGAGACGTGGACTGCAACATCGACATGAACTGCAGTTCAAATCGTTGTCTTCGCAAAATTATGACAGCGTGCTGGCCAAACATCATATTTAGCTGCCCTGTGATACAATAGAGAGATGGGACGAAGAAAATGAACCTGTGTCGATTAAGTATTAAGCTGAAAATGTTACGATCTAATAAGAACCGCTATCGACTGCAGGCCCCAAGGTAGCCGATGAAGAGGAGTACCAGTAGACGCAGGGAAACGATTGCTAGAGCCAGAAATAAGCACTATGAAGCTAAGTTGAATTGAAGTAAGAGACTAGCGCAAGTCGGGTCAAAAAGGAGAAAATTTGCCGCCGCCTTCATTCTTCTTGAAATTTAATCCTTACATATAACTACGTTCAGTTGAGTGTTATATTTTTGAGAGATTAATTAGTGATTAGCGACAACAACTTCTCATGCTGCCATCGGTGATAGACAAATTTGGTTTGGACATTGCGTTGGGGTTCCATACATAACTGAGCATATTGTTTAATACAAAATTGTTTCACGACAAAAGGCAGGATAAAACACAATCACACGATAGACTTGAATAAATATATAATTTATAATGGTTATATTATTAAAACGACATGAATTCTTAATCAACTTGAGACAATTAGCCGCACACATGAGAGCTATGAGAGGACTTTTTTTAGAGGGGAGTGCTGGCACAATAGTGCAATTAACATCTTGAATTCTAGCTTATACTTTTTTACAAATATTATTGGTACAGTTTTTTACACTATTTTAAATTCTTACTTGGAAATTAATCAATCATAAATATGGTAGATCTATGTGGTATATCTATATGGCATATCAGTTGTTATTTTATCTCTCACAAAGGATAAGTAAAATTATATTATCCATATGTTCTCTCTATAACTCATATGTTTATTGAAATATAGCAAAGTAGAGTGCCTATTCTGATCTCCAAAAGGTACACATTATACAGATATCTACAAAGAGGGTAAAATTATTAAAGGTACCGACACTATTTTATATATGCAGGATATCTTAGTGGCATGTGAAAGTGAAAAAAAAAACAATGTATTAGTTGTTTGTAGTGAGATAAAGTGATATAGCATGAGAGCAAGTAAAATCATAAGAAAATGTGCTTATTTATTGTTAACAATTAAATTAAGCGTTTGATTTTTGTTAAGCTCTTAACAGAAAGGGGAAATATCTTTAAAATAAATTTACATTTCGTCTCAATAGGAATAATTATATAAAGATAACAACAGAAATTACATTTTCACAAGCATTCCTTATTCACGCATTTATTTCTAAGATAATAAGCACTCGCAGATGCTTACAACGATTTAACTTGCATACAGAATTTAAATATGCAAGAAAGGTAGCAATTCGATCTACAAAGATACATTGTGTGTACAAGTTTTGTTGTTAAGAAAACAAATAGGGAAGAACTAACGCTTTGCTATATTTATCACTATTTAACACGAACAATAGGTAATCTTGATGATTTACTTAATTATATGTAAAATTTGAAGCCCTCTTATTTATCTTTAACAAATTATCGTCATAAGATAGCCCGCGCATTTGTTATCTATTTTTGACTAAGATTTAAACTCAGCTTTCAAGAACCAACTTGTGTACTGTGGACCATTTCTATAAAAATCAACCCAAATATAACAAATATTGTTAAGCTAAATTAATGTACTTTCCCTAGATTCGTATTTTATAGCAATTAACTTTGATTGAGAATGATTTTGAAATAAATATCAGCCTTGGCATAAACAATTAAGGAAATGCTTTTGCATATAAAGGTCAACAACTTAGCTGCTATTGCACTGGTTCAAGTTCAGCATCTTACAAAACTTGCTCATACCAATACTTTTTTCATACACTGTATATAGTAAAACACTTAAAATTATTTTAATGTGAAGGTTTGCTTACATTTTTGTGCATTTTAATTGAGCTACTCGCATTCCAAACTGCCATTTATATTTATACAAAAACTAGTTCCTCCCATCAGCGATGCCATGAGAGCGCCCAAAAGCACGCAATGCTTTATTTTCTATTTAAATAAAACGCCATGCAGCCAACACATAACATATATATGTATATTTTTTTGTGCTACTTAACAACACTGCATGCATGCACACGCATTTGCACACACAAAAAAATAAATTAATCAACACTTAATAAAATATTACAAAATTTAAATTGCTGACGAACCAGGCAAATGCCGTGGCAACTCCACTCAGCCACTTGATGCTCCAATTAAAGTTTTACACACGTTCGCTTCATATGCTGTAGCCCATGGAATGAAAATAATCGACCAGAAGTTTTAAAGTGCTCAGATACACTGAGAAAAATTGGGAGAGTACAATGTGTAGGCGTTTGCTAGTTTTGAGTATATATTTTTGGATTCAAAGGAGTAAATACTCCTTCATTAGTAAGTTGACATGTTCTAATAATATATAATAACACAAAGTTTAGATAGTCAACAGTTACAAAATACTTCGTGAAAGAACCCTCACCGAAAGCTACAGAATTCCTTCTCCATTTCACAAGAAGGGATATGAAAGCCCAGGTGGTGCTCATCACGGGACACAAGTGTTGTGGCCAACATATGGTTAACCAGCGGTTAAGAACTGACCCAATCGATCACATTCTATGCTATTGTCCAGCTTTCTCAAGAACAAGGCTGCATACCCTGGGCAGCGATGTGCTACGGCTCGAGCAGCACACAAATTACCACTGCAGTCACTTCTCAACTTTCTCCAACCGAGGTTTCTCTCCTTCCCAACCACTATCTAACCCCGTCCCTCTCTGGTATAGCATAACGGGCTATTTAGACTGAGTGTCCGAGGCGGTGTTTGTCGCCTCTGCCATCCTCACATCTAATCTAATCTAATCGTAAACAGTCCTCTAGTTTTTAAGTTTTCATAATTTGTAGAGTGTTACTTGAGTATGTGGTGTCATCGCTCCAAGGGCAGAGCATGAAGATATCTCTATTAATAGTTGTTCGAAGGCAACAGGGAACTCCAGTTTATAGCCAAATGCGGACGGTGGTATCTAAAACTAATAGACATTTTCTTGATTTTCTTTCTTATAATGGATGCTGGTCCATTTGCTAGAAATGTCAGTGCTAGGCAAAATTGTGTTATTAAATTCTTCTCAAAGTGCCCAATGATGAAATTTTCCAAACATAAGTAAAAGACATTCTTAAGGTAAATTAAAGTATTTAAATTTCTCAAATTTTCTGCGTTTTTATTTTATTAAATAAATTTTTCTTCCAAACAACTTTAAATTTTGTTAAAAAGTAAAAGATTATAGTATGGAATAGATATATTTCTAGTAGTAGTACGTTTAACCGCTTATTTTAAAGGTTTTGAATCAATGTTATGTTTTCTTTTTTGTGATATATAATATTACGATTTTATATATTGTATATGTAAGTTCGACTGAAATCGGAAGCAGAACGCCGATAGCAAAAAAATAGGCCCACGAAACGACAGAAGCTGGGCAAACAAGTTTTTCAAGTAGAACAACAGTACTGTTTAATGTCCAGGAAGGATTTTCGATTAACTTAAAAGTTAAGTGATTTCCAAAGCCGGAGCATAGAGAATATCTCTATTAATAGCTGTAGATAGCTGTAGAAAACAGATCCTGCGGTTTGTAGACGAGACCGAACGGTGGTGTATTTAACTACTAGAGATTTACTTAGGCAAATATCACACGTTGTCCCAAGAATTTTAGAAATAGAAAAAGTATGGGGTAACACAAATGCTCAGTCCTTAATATGTACGCCATCTTTGACATTGCTCGCAAAAGTTCTAGTTACGATTATAAGTTTATATATTATTTAATTTTTAGGGGATCCAACTGAGCTCTGTTAGTCGCATATTTCGAAAATGTAAATAATAGGAAATATTATAATAGAATATATTTTAGTAATGTAAATAATAAAATACCTAAGAAAGGTGACAGACGAAAATGTCCCAACTGGCGCGGCTTATCGATTCTTCCTGCCGTTACCAAAATATTAAATAATATTATACTTAACCGCATTGCAGTTCGAAGGAAACTTCTATAGGGAAGAATCAAGCCGGTTTCCGACGTGGTCATTCCTGTATCGAACAATCAGCGGAGTTTGGAGCAACCCTATACATGGAACTTATTGACTATCAGAAAGCTTTTGACGCCCTGCGAAGGCAATCTATATGGGCAGCGCTGGAAGCCACAGGTATCCCTGATAAAATTCATTAAGTGTTCGTATTTCGGCGCCACTAGCAGGGTTCTGCATGCAGGACAACTTAGACGACAGGGTATTCAATGGACGTTGAAGAAGTTGACATTAAATAACCTTGCCTATGCCGACGATGTAGTTTTGGTCTCACAGAACCACAGTAGCTGCGTACAGATGCACAGTATGATCAATTCCTTACGTGATGTTTCTTTTAAAACTGGCCTAAAGATAAATTGTGGTAAATCGAAAGCCATGCACGTTAACTCTCGTATTTAAGCTCCACACTCTGTTGATAATCTCAACTTAGAGTTAAGAGATGCGTTTGAATACCTAGGTAGTATGCGGACTCCGAATGGTGGTACCGTTCGTGACGTACAGAACCGGCTACAGAAAGCTAAGCGTAGTTTTGCTGCGCTTTCTCGAGTTTGGAGATCCGTCGTCATTAGAAGACGGTCTATTGTTTGGTAGCGAAACCTGGCATATGACGAATGCAATAAAGCAACAGCTACAATGCTTCGTCAATCGATGCTTAAGGAGTATAATCGGCATATTCCGGCCTAGACGAATCTCTAATGTGCGATTATGACAGTTAACTGGACAAAAAGATTTACTAGGTAATATCAATATGGACGTAAATACAGATGGCTAGGACACACGCTACGCAAAGACCAGGAAAATTTAGCACACGCCGCTCTTACCTGGAACCCCATTGGTACTAGACGCAGAGAGCGCCCTAGGACTAAGTGGAGACGTACGCTTATGATCGAAATCAACAAGTCAACAAATGAACTAAGATATTTAGCTCAGGATAGACAAAATTGGAAAGTCATAGTAAATAAGCTAAGTTCTCAAAATAACGTTATGTTACAATAAGAACATGTCAATAATAATAATAATATTGATGGGTACAACTAAGTGTCAATTTGGCGAGCAACTCAATAATAATTTTAGTCATGCTTCGGTCAATCTGCTAATTAAACGATTGCCATTGGTAATAAATTTTACTTATACAACAAAAGTATTCAAGTAGTTTAGTAACATTATAAAAATAGTGCATAAATCAGAATAATGCTTTGTGCCATATATGAACTTTTCAGTCGTCATATTCCCCCAAATAAGGCTATATACTAGAGAAGCAAACTTGTATCGAGTGGATCACAGTATGACTAAGCTAAGGCTGTCTAAATACAAAATCTGCGTACAGTAGAATATATTATTTATTTGAAGTTGAATTCGAAATGATGCACAATATAAAAATGTTTAATTACAGACGGTCACAACTTTTATTCTTAAGAAAGAACAGAAAATAGGAACCCATGAAATGATGAAAAAATGTTGTGGCAAGCCATGGATCCAATCAGTATGTGTCACCAAACGATTATCTAAATTTAATTTTGTCAAAATTTAATTACTTTGTCAAAACAAGCACTTGCTCCCATTTCCGTGAACCACTTTCTTTACAAACAACACAAAAACTCTTTTATTTTTTTTCAGTGTAGCCTCAGCTGCACACAAACAGCATACGCTGCACACCTATACATGTGCATAAATAAATATTGGTATATATATACATATATGTATATGTGTTTGGTATACAAAATTTAAGCAAAAATAATGTTTCAAAAAGCAGAAGCAGCTCGACGAACGCGGCCTTCTCGCTGGCCATTTGTGCCCCCAATGCTAGCCAGAAAATGTGGGCGTGGGCGTTGAACCTCCAAATAGACAATACGTATATGAAAAATAAAAATACAAATCTAGCTACACGATATATATATATATATATAAACCTATATATATATATATATATAGATATATGTTTCATATACGTTTGCAGCATTGTACGAGCTGCAATATTAAATTTTTCTTGGCGCTTGCTTTCCATGCACGAAAAGGCAGCATTATCTGTGGTGGATTTCTAGTATATTTGGTCCACATATGGCTGGCTGTGTGGAAGATATATTAAAATCAGGTGCAAATATTATTGAATTTTGCGTTTGGTATAAAATAATTTTGAAATCTTTGTAGTTGTAACTATAGCTACATAGCCAGAGGTATCTATATATTCTATTTGCGTGTTTTATATGTATGCCGCCGAGAGTTTGCCAGGCATTTTGGCTGCCTGTTAGCTTAATTATTAACAAACAGCAGTAATCTATAATGTATTATATACATATATTATTTATATATAGCTATATGCACAATTCTGTGTTTGTTTGTTTAATTTATTTTCAGTGGAAATTCTAAATATTTGACGCATATGCCTTACGGTAACTCTGATAGCACTTTGAAATCAATAGTTTGATTCGCACAACGAAAACATTTATGCATATAATGTGTTTATTTATTATATAGAAGTTGCTTTATATATTTTTGTATATATATATATATATTTGTGACTATGACTATGCATGTTGCGGCATCTGATTCCCTAGCCAAATTTTCAGCTTCCTGCTGTTTGCCATCAGAAAAACGTTTGGGATATGCCATTGGCTATAATACCCATGAGGTCGTTTGGGTTTGGTGGCACTTTTCGTAGCGCTTAAGAAATTGTTTGCTTAGGGCGAACTTTATTTAAAAGTCAAAATGTTGAAGGAGGCTTGCAGTTTAAATCACACATACAACAACAAAAAAAAATTTATATATTTTTTCAAACTATAAAATTTATGTAAAAAAAGGGAATATAAGCTGAAACGATTGTAAGGCAGCCAAAAGGCTGTACTAATTTTTGTATTTACAAAGTGAAAGCTTATAACTTTTAGTTTTCAATACACTAAGAGAAAATAGATGATCATTACGAAAGCGGTCTTTCACTTGCACCGCGTATAAGTAATTACATAATTTAAAAAATAATGGAAAGAAATTGTAAAACATAAGCACTCAAAAAAGAATTGACATTCTAGAACTTACACGCACTCAAATCATGTTTTGATTTGCTAATTTGAAGTACTTAAAAAATATCTGAATTTTTCTCTCAGTGTGTATGTTGCAGAAACAAATAAGTTTGCTGGGAATTTTTCGCTTTTTAAAGCAAGAGTTTCGAATTACTCTGAGTAATTTATCAGCACTTCCTTGAGAATATTGTTTGACGGATAGTTTTAGATCGCTTCAATGTCCTATTTTATATTTTCAACTAGAGTTTTCACTTAGTGTGTTTGTTGCGGTACCAAAAAGTAGGTAGAGGTCATGCTCATAATAAGAAAGAAAAATTGAAGTATGTGGCGTTGACGCAATCAGGGATACAAAGCAAAGATCGTCTTGGTCTTTCGTTTTTGGAATACTGCTTGGAATTTGTTATTTCTGAAAACAGATTCCTTATGATTCGGTACAGCGATTCGGTCAAGTATATTGTGTTATTTTTCAGTTTTTTTTTTTAATGTTTTCTGACACTTTTTGTATACGAAATCTGCCGAAAAGAAAGTTTTACGCACTCAAAATTGGTTGATAAATTTTACGAAGTTTTGAATGAAAGCAAAAAACATCAACACCAGATATAAATATTTTAACTCAGTTCTCTTATTTGGCTATAACTTGTATTATTGTCTAAAAATTTAATTCCTTTTCCACAAAACTCAATGAACCTTTCTGTATGAATTTATGCATTTTACTAATATTTCAATCGATCACTGCTAACTTTGAATGTGGGAATTTTTTGAACCTCCTTAATAAATTAAATAACTCCTAAACATTGAGGAAACCTAAGAGCCAATTATCACTTCTGGAACGTTTTTATGCATAATTTACAATATTTAAATTGTAAGTTATAGCCTTAATGTTATGTAGGAAATTATCGTTATTTGGCCGATGTCCAAAAGTACTGTCACTTTTCAGCGCTTCAACATAGCTTCTTGTATTCCGAAAGTCTTCAAGTTTTTATAAGTTGTCAGTAAAATAGGAACAAGTTACTACGAGCAAGACCTTGTAAATATGCTTAGTATTTTTAGGTATTTCATTTTTCATCGTTTTTTATTATCTATTTTTCTTTTTAGTGTTTATTTTTAGTGTTTTACAAAAAGTGATTATAGGCAATGGGTTGCTAGAGGTGTCAGCAAAATCAAAACTAAAACGAAATTATATTCGATGTTTTTTTTTGTTTTTTTATGAAATACTATTATTTTTATGTGGCCATCGATAGCGTTGTGGTGATTTAATTATATATAATAATGTAACAATATAATAATATTAAACTTAATCAAATATTTATAACACTTATAGGCCAGATCCAGCAAAGAAATTAAGTTGTATTTCATTGAAAATGCTAAGGCTGTTCAGAATATTATACCTTAATATGCCACTCTCTCTCTGTGTCTCTTTCTCTCTCTCTCTAAAACCAAAGATCGGTGGTTCGATTGCCGCAGCAATAGTGGCACATTTGCCTATCACTGACTAGCTGTTAGAAATAAGCTAGTTGGTTGAATAAAAGTATGATTATCTTTTAATTAAGTTTATAATTAGCCATATTATCAGTAAAAGAGACCATCGTGCGGATTCGGCTATAAACTGTAGGTCATCACTTCTTCTCTGCGAAGCGCTATTAATAGAGACTACGCCATGCTCACCCTTTGAAGCGATGACAGCAAGGGTGACTACATTTTTGTAATGTTTTTTTAAATAAAATAGTTTCAATACTTTAAAGACAATTTTCCACTTTAAAGTTATTTATCTTCGTCTGGGCTATTGCGAATAAGGGGATTTGTTATAAGAAAACATACTTTCATCAAACATTTCTAAAAATCCTTTCGAAACAATAAGCAATACTAAGTGATTTACATATATAGAGCAATCAATGGTTTTGTCTGCAGATAAAAATGGCGCATCAAACGTTTTCTAAAAATTCTTAACAATATTAAGCGATTTATTTATAACAAAAATATGCAGTCGATTTCTGCAGCAATAAATTTTATATTATGATGACTTTGACTTATACAGAAAAACAGCTTTCAATCGTTTTGGAATGTTCTGGCAAAACACTTTTTAAGCTAACTACTTTGATTTATATTTTGAATTAAATATTTTTTGTCACACTTTTGCTAAGTTTTATAATAAAAGCCACATGCACAACACTTGCGAAACTTCTTAAACAAACTGTAAATTCTTGCTATTCTTACATATTTGTGCAATACACTCACACACTCGCTCATAAAAGTTTACTTACATTTGCGTGTATTTTTCACGCACAAATTGAGCTATGGAATTATGCATGCATGTACTACATACAAGTGAATATACGCAGTTCATAAATATTTGTATGCGAAAAACATTTAAAGCATTTTACTTTTACATGTGCGAAAATATTTATTTATTATAAAATTTTTTGTAATAATATTTGTAATTTCTCGGTAGTTTTTCGATAGATTTTCTTATGTATGCTTACCGTCTGTTGCAGGTTGGCGCCGCTTAATCCAAAAATAACACCGCCAAAATGCAAAAAAAAAATAGTTTGCCTTTATAGTGTTAACGCCGGGATTTTGCCGCCATTGCTGCCGTGTTGCCGCTGCGTTTAACCCTTGGCAGGCACTGGCAGGGCGTCAGGCATGACGACAAACAATTTTCCGCCCTTATCTGTGTGTGTGTGTGTGTGTGCGTGCGTGTGACGATGTTTTTCTTTTCGTTTTCATTGCATTTTCACCGCAAATGTTCACACTCTTTGTGTTAAGAGCTGTAAGTGCAAGGTGCAAAGTGCACGGAGCTTCAGTTATGAGACAGAACAAACTAAAGTCCGGGAACTGGGTGCTCACATCCACGGCACACGGCGGACACGTTTTCTATTTTTTCCGCAGCCTTAATGGCAAACCGGCGTTTTGTAAGCGCACTATAGAGCAACTGAATCCGTTGGTTTCGCTGCGAAAACTTTACGCAATGATCACGCGTATTCATTTTTCTTTCGTTTGTTTTTGTTGGCATTTTTTCTACATTTTCACATCTTCAAAATGAAGCAGTAGTGTGGGCTGCGCAGCATGCTGCGGGGTACACGGTTGTGTATATGTATTTATACTTTTACATACATATGTATGCGAGACTGTGTGTGTGGAAAGCTGCTGCACAGTGGCGCCCCTTATTAAAAGAGGCAGGGGCGCTTGGGCGCCTGCCCAACCAAAATGAAGAAAAAGTAGACCAAACTTGCACAAAGAGTAGTAGTTCTCTTTATTAATTAAGTCATTTAATCATAATCTAGTAGCTAGTAGCTGGTACGCAGGTATTATGTGACACAGTCAAGTAGAGTATTTCTAAAGTGTATTTTAATTAGAAGCATTATTCAAAGAACTACTTTGGAGTAGCTGCTTTGTGGCAAGTTTGTGGGTGGGGGATGGCAGTTGGCATAACCGTCAAGTAGCTGCAAGGGAAACTAGAATAAATTACAACAAACAAACGAAACGAAATGAAAAGATACAAAAAAAAAAGCTGGAAAAGTGACAAAGCTGTTTTGTTTGGCAGACTCTGCTATGAGTAATTAAAGAAGTTTCAAGTGTTGCTGCAACAAGATTAAGTACAGTCGATTATCGCATTACATCCACTAATCTGGCTAAGCATTGGTTGAGGGAATATTTATTTTTTTTGAAAAAAATTGGTCAATTCTAATGCAACGCGTATGTGCAATGCATTTTAGTGCAATATGAGTTATGGTCTTCAGTTTTTGGCCATTTTGTGGAAACTGTTGAAACCGTGCTTTCATTTTAGGCAAATTTTGTTGCGAGAACTTTGCAGCAGTTGAATTTATAACGAATCGTAATAATTGTGTTAGCCAAGTAAGACAAATTTTTATATTTATTTATATAATATAAAAATTTTCATATAAATGCATTTTGTCTTAAGGAACATTTTTGTTCCCCAAAAGGTGTAGAGGTCAT
The DNA here is from genome assembly GCA_035046065.1 of Chymomyza procnemis. Lineage (NCBI taxonomy): Eukaryota > Metazoa > Arthropoda > Insecta > Diptera > Drosophilidae > Chymomyza > Chymomyza procnemis. Next base: position 25,990,958 of record JAWNOJ010000013.1, on the reverse strand, counting down.
GCTCATAACGAACGAAAAATTGAAGTGCATTGAGGCAATCAGAGATACAAAGCAAAGATCGTCTTGGTCTTTCGTTTTTGGAATAGTGCCCAGTTTTAATTTAGTCGTTTTGTGATTTCATGGTTTTAATCAATTTTTATGTTTAATAATGAGAGCGGCAAATACGAGTAGATGGCGCCAGTGTTAAAAAGGATTCAAAGGAAGTTGATCGTCTCAGTTCTTCAATTTTTTTCACTTCCTTTTGCGTTTTGAGTTTTTTTTTATAATTATTTGTTGTTTTTACTTTTCTTCTTAGATTGCTCAACATATATAACCTAACCTTATATAGAAAATAAATTATTATCTAAGTGCCAAAATTTGCATGCTAATTGACACAGCACTTGACAGGTTCCAGAAATATCTATGAAAACATAAACAATCTAAGAAGGGGAGGAAAACTACAAACAATTCTAAAAAAAAAACTCCAAACGAATAAATAAGTAACTAAAATTGAAGAACTGAGACGATCAATTTTCTTTTTAACTTTAATACATTGTTAACTTTTTGTTATTGCTTCAAGCGTAAGGCCTATTTGTTTAAAGATAAAAGTTAAAAATCGTGTTTGTTTCTTACAAATAATTTACAAGTAACTCAAAATATATAGCCAATTATCCTTGTTCTAAAGATATAAAATTTTTAAGCCAATAACTTGATAAGGGTATGCAAGCAATTTTCTTTTTTTTTATGGCGGACTGAAACATAAAAAATATGCAGTCCTATATTAGTTTAGATTTTAAAAGAATGGGGGCCGTCGAACCATTGTACTGTATCACAACAATAGGCACAGCTGTGGTCTACCTTCGCATCTGCCATCGCGAGAAGCGGCAAGGAAAACCCAGAATTATAAAATCTTATTTTATCGTAGTTTAATTTTCATGAAATCTAATTCAATGTAGGGTCTATATTTTAAACTTAGAAAAGAAAAATAAAGTTTGAGATTGAAATGCATATTATTTAAAAGGCTGAAAAATTACATGTTTGAAATATTGAGTACAAGTCTAGCTTGTATAAAACGACTGCAAATATTTACTTATTTATTTTAAAGTAATTTGGGGTAGAAGTAAGTCCAGTTGACCTTTTAAATAAGTCATTTCTCAATTAAGAAATATTAAATAGTAATAAGGGAAATGTTCAACATAAAAGTAATCCATATTCCTAGCCTGATGGGTAGATAAAATCTAAACAATTATTAGTTCTTTGTCGTATTAAGCCGAGTTTTCGCTAATACAATTAAGAAAATTTATGTTGTTCCCATTTATTCATCAACTATGCTTGGAATCTGTTCTATGTCAAGTGCCTGTCCGAGGTTCTAAAAGATAAATTGAGTTTGGGGCAAAAGTGAAACAAGTGACATAAGCAACAAACCCATTTAGCACAAACATTTTCGCCATGACATGCAACAAATATTTGAAGATACGACATTGACATTGACTTGATGACACAAAAGATAGAAATAAAATAAAATTCAGAAAAACATAAGTAGCTAATCCCTATATATAATATAAACGCTGTGTCATACAACAAGAGGCATTATGTATATATATCTGTGTACCAAATGTGAAGCAATGATTAATTGTGAGTGAATCATTTGATGCGCAATTTGCAGCAACAAATTCACCTTAGTAACGACTTCAAAACGTTAAAAATTAAGTATACGACGCATTTGTGCACCTTTTATGGGACGCCACTGTGCGCCACGCTTATTTATACAAATTCTATACAAACAATTCAAATATAGCCAACAATAACAACAACAACAACAGCAGCAGTCGCAATACTCAAAGTAGTTTTCATGAAAAGCAATGAAAATTAAATAAATAAAAAAGAAAATATTCGAATTGTGTGAAGAAAAATAAAAAAATACAAAAAAAAAACGTACGCCGTCAATAGACGACGAGACAGCAAAGTCAGTCAGCTATGGATGTGTGGACAGGACACACAGATACATGGGGACAGACACACGCACACACAGATACAGTTATGTATATGTAGAGCTAGGCAGTAAGCTGCGTGCGTCGTGTGCTTTTCGTTGATACATCTAGTATATTATTGTAGATATAAGTATTGTATCTTGTATCTTATGAGTGGCGGCCTCGTGGACTATTACAACATTTTTACTGCCAGCTCGACAGCTCCGCCGAGATGCCACTAATATGCTGAAAATTTTCTATGTTCTATTTTCAATTTTCAATTTTCAGTTTTTTTTGTGACTTTTCCATTTACGCTTTGGCTAGCTTTGCCTTTGGTGAGGTTTCCAAATATTTTCCATTTTTTTTGCGCTGTGTTTTTTTTTTTTTTATTGGGTCCACGACGCACGGCAGCAATATCTAACGCGCAAAATAGAAATAAAATTGGGAAAAAGCGTAGCAAAGTAAAAAACGAAAAAAAATTGGGGAAAAACTGTAAAATTTTTTCTTGCTTTGCATAAAAATAGCGACACGCAGCACGGCGGAGGCGCCTACGAGAGGTATCGACCAAACGCGCAAAATGTCATTTAATTGTTGCATTTTACAATAGTTTTTTTCTTCGTTTTTTTTATTTCACTTAAAACTTTTTTGGCTTAAAACTTTTTTTTGCATTTTAATTGTTTGGATATTTATTTTTATTGGATTTGAGTTTTATTTTTCTTTTTATTGTGCTTTAAATGCTAATTAGCTTTTGTGCACAAAAGCCAATTTGTAGCCAGTCGCTGTGTATAAGTCTTTTTATATATAAATAACATGTTTTATTTTTTGACTTTATTTTTAATGCATTTTATTTAATTAAATTTTGATTGCATTTTCTTTGCACACCAACACACACATACGTACAAACAGAGTGCACTGCAGCGAGTGAGAGAGAGAGAGAGAGTGAGAGATAGTGAGAGGTGCGAGCAAGTGGGCGCGATGCGTAACACAGCGGTTTGCACTTTGGCTACATTTTCAGATACTTTTTGTATCTTTGTATCTTTTTTTTTTCGTTGCCATTTTGGCTTAAACAATTTTTTTTTTATTTTTTTGCTGTTTTTTGCTGTTGTTATGACATTTTCAGACAGCAATTACACTGCACTACACGTAATCAACACTGCACTACCATAGAGTCATGTCATAGTACTTGTGTAACTATGTGTTTGTCTGTAAGTGTGCGCGGCTGTATCTGTGTGCATGCCTGGTATCTGTTGTTGTTCTTTTTTTTTGCGTTTTGATTTTGTTGTTTTTGTAGCGGCTGGGATACGTACACCTGCAATCTGCACTGACAGCGACTGACAGCCTGCTTGATAGTGACCACGTTCGCGGTGCGAATTATTATTGTTACTCGTACGTGGAACGATCTCAACACTTGGCGTAAGTCGTTTTCAACGCACGGAAAGTTCGCAAAAGCAGCGAAAGTTGTTGCCGCTGCTGCCCACTTCGTTCATGGAAAATGGAAAATCTATGACACACACACACACACACACGCACGTACCTAAGCTACTACACCCACCCAGCTACATAGTAAAAAAATTATAAATATTTGCATATGTTGTTTGTATCTCTGACCAGCAGTAGCAGTAGCAGCAGCAGCTAATCATGTATTTCTACACAATCCTTAAGTGAAAATTTTCAGCTAACCAAAGCAAAACTACAACAAAAACAACAAATTCCACATCCCCCCCCACCCCCAACCTAAACGATAAATATTCAAGACATACATGATTATCGTACAAGCTCATTAACTATAATATATAAACTTAAATTTATATTTTCTATATTTTCACCTCTGCACAACTGTATGTGTGTGTTTTATTTATGTTGTTTTCGTAAAAAAAAAACATCAAAAACTAATATTGAAAATATATTTTTAACTTTTAAAAAGCAATTTAAAAGCTTATTTTTTAAAATACTTCAAGCGTAGCAATATTTCAGACAGCCTTAAAACATCTTTAGGATTCTGTCTGCAGTCTCACGCTTCAAAAGTCACAACCAATCAACGTAACCTCCAACCGCTGCATCTCCCCATCAAATAACAACAAATAACTTAAAGTTTATACTGTGCATAGTTTTATTTTTGTCAATATTAGAGCATTTGTTTTGCTTTGTAAGTTGCTGTATAACATTTATTTTGTAAACAAAATATTTTTAAATTCTAGACCAAATACGCTTTGGCTAAAAATAAATGCATACTTCACTTGCTACACTATGTTTCCCGTTTTATAAGTAAATTTTATCTTAAGTTAACGTGCTCTCCACAAAATTCCATTTCAGATCAAAATGGGAAAGTGTAAAATAATAATCGGTGTTATAGCCGTGTTAAATCCGCATAATTTTATGTGAATTAGGTTTTTCGTACTCCAATCGAAGACTTTTTTCATAATTTCCCTGTTTTTGCGATTCGTTGAGTTATAAACGAATGGCCAAACGTTTATTGTATCAGATGATCTTAGCACTTAATAGCCGACGTCTTTGATCTTATGATTTATTTCGTTTAATAAGATCTTGACATTATCTTTAAATCGGAAGCACATTTAGCATCTTCCTCCCACTTCTGGTTTCAATTACATAAACATTCCAAACATGATCTTGTAATTTAAAAATAAGCTTAATCATATGCAAACTTCAAGCTCAAATTAATTGTTTCGGCAATAAAATAAAATTTTCAGTTATTAAAATATATGTTTATAACATAGAACATGTCTTATAGTCGTTAAAGTGATAGTAGTCTGATCGTCGTTTGATCAATCCACATGTATTATGTTCTGAAATTCTGACTACTTTGTTGCATGTTCCTTTTTCCTGAACTAAGTAAAGCATGTGAAATCGTTCTTATATATACTTGATATTCTCTATAAAACTTAAAAAAATTTTTGCCAATTATTACTATATATCTTTAGACAGCTGATTGAATTTTATCACAATTTATCGACAATCGATTAAGAGATATTAAAATGAGGAGATTATTTTACAAATTTAACGTTTTCAGTCAACTAATTAAACCATAAGAGAAATTATTAATAAAATAAGGAACATTTCAAAAACTTCGTATAATTATCGCAAACGCATGCGAAATATTAATATAAGATTTCTAATTCCATCCATAAATGCTCATATAATTGATTGATTGCAAAAAAAACAGCAAAAAATGTTATAATAATAATATCTGAGAGCAATTTCGCATGCTTAACATACAGCAACAAAATACAACGTTTAATTTTTGTCATCTTCTTCGGCAAATAATATAATTGCGTTCTTTTTTCTTGCTGGTGAAGGGACCGACCAACAATGATACAACTGTAATGTCCTGCTCGATGTATTTGAACTTAATCCTGTCTTGAACTTCAATTATGTTTCTAGCATTAACCTTTAAGATGATTAAACAATTGCAATTTGTTTAACGCAAATTTATTTCCTTTTAAATAAAACAGCTGACATCGTTGCCATAACATTACATTCATTGTATTTTATCTACATTTTATTTACATTAAAAGGGTGCAATTTTTTTATTAAAAATAATATTTCATTTATTAATACAGAACATTTTTGCAACCTACTTTTTTAACCTGTTAAAAATTTCGCATTCTCAAATACACAAACACAAAAACATTCCGATTGTTAGAAAAAAATTAATTAAAAATATTTATGACCTAATACACAACATGAAGTTGACATAACTACAATCACGAAATATCAATGAATATTTTAAACAATTATTTCAAAATAAATGCATTGCATTCTTCCCTTTATTATGGCGATTCGAATTAATTCCAAATGCAACATAGCAGTCGCAATTGACAAAATTGAGAACATAAAACTTTCGGTTACAAATGTATTCCCCATAAAACTTATGGATTCGGAAATAGCTGATTAATAATTAAAAATAATTACATTTTGGATCGCCTACTGAATGACTACTACTTAGTAAATCAAATAAATTATTTGTTCAAAGGAGTCGGAACATCTGATACAATAATCGTTCGCTTGGCTATATGTAAATATTGGAAAATACTTTTCCAAGCAGAGATTTTAAAATGTGATACAGCTCACTTGCCAGATTTGAGATGAGATGTGATTTTTTTATTTTAATTAAAATCGGCACTTAATTTGCAAACCTTTTTTTTATTTGCTTATTTAAACGAATGTTTTCGAAATTTAAAAAGAAAATATAAAATTTTCGTATAACTTTTAAGAAACATAATATGACAATTTTTTATTTTTCTTCGATTAAAAATATTTCATTATTATTTTCAAACATTATTAATTGTTGTACTTTAAAAATGGAAAATCAGCAAATACACGTGCTTCATTTTTTTCATAAGAGACCCATCAATATTTCTTTAATTTTGTCAGTACATTACATTTTAAAATTACATTTTATTACGGGAGGAAAACGCCACAACAAGGTTTCCTCACTCTCTTTTATCTTACGGCAATCTCTTGATTTCGGTTCAAGGCTTGTTTTGTTTTTTTTTCTGCTCAAATTCAAGTTGCTTCTACAGGACAGAGTGGGTCCGCCTGCTGCCTAGGGGATTCTAGTCCAATGATGTCGTTTGAATTTCTGCTTAACACATGTCGCACCCAATACCAAGTTTAAGATCCCCATGCTTTATGGCGATTGAAGGTTACGGCCCCACAATTCTCTATTGAAATGAAAACGTGCCGGACAATTCATTTTTCATTATATTTTGCTGGTTGATTGCTTTTTAAAAAACTATTAGGATTAATAATTGTTTGTAGAAAAACGAAAAATAGTATTTAGTGCCGAAAACGTTGGCATAAAAGACAACAATTATTGTCGTTAATTTCCTATGCTTGGTTTAATTTTTGTGACATTGCATACAACTGTTATGCAAATGTCAAATTCTGTGCCAAAATATGAAGATTTGACGGCGATAATTAGATAAATATTATTTATAATTAAGTTTTATTGCCTAACAACTCACAATAAATAATAAGCAATAAATGCGCTTGTTAAAACGAACAAAACGTAAACAATTTAGTTAACTGCTTAAAAACTTACAACTTATAATATATTGTACACCTAATTGAATAACAAAATTGTATGATAAAAACCGCTTTAGTTACTGCTGGCGCCATCTGGTACAGTGCTTTGTGGGCAGCATTGTGCGCAAAGCTACCGCTATTCGGCTTAAAGTTACAATAAAAGTTTTTGAAATTCCTAAGTATCCTTGTTGCCAAAACTACCGTTTTTTCGACTTTTATCAAGAGCATCTGAAATTCGTTACTATTCCCGTATCGTTAGACTTCTGACTTACTTTCACCTCTTTATTTTTGTACGTATTTGATGTGTTTATGTTTCTTGGAATCTTGGCCTCTGCCACTTAGTAACATAAACAACTGCACATGGAACAAACTTCAAGTAGTTGTTTATGTTATTGCCAAATGACTTGAAATACTTGAGTTCTTCGCTCTCAAGTGCTTCGAAAATGTTGCCAATTAATTGGCACACTCTCCCTCCTCGCCCAGCCGCATTGCCGCGTTTCCCTCAGCCGTAGAACATAAATTGTAGCGCATTAAATAGTTCAACCAACAAACCCCATGCAATTTTATTCATTATTTCACGCTACAAAGCCAGCTGAAATTATTAACAACAAAAAAAAATATACGATGTATTTAATGTTTTTGAATGATTAATGGGACATTAGAATTCATTTGCTTTTGTTTTTTTGTACTTTTATTTGGTTTTTGCTAACGCTCGGGTTCTCGGGTAAGCGCATCTGAGCATACTTTGCTTGAATTATATACAAATATTTATATGCCCCTGCATATGGCCAACACAAACATATATGTGTGAAAATACATACATATATATAATATTATATATAATATTAGTGTACATAATATATCAGACAGCGAGTGCTACCTGTGTGCCAAACAGGTGAGTGTTTATAATATGCATGCCAAAAAAGTGTGGAAAATATCTAGATAAAATATCTACACCCACACCCACACACACGCCTCGCACAGATATGCGCGCCATATTTGCTTAGTATTTTCTATGTGTGTGTGTGTGTGTGCGTGTGTTTGCCTGCCAGCTGTGCTCAAGTTCTTTGGGAATTAAACACAATGCCTTATGATGAGGAAATACCCAAGCAGAAAACTCTATCGAAATTCATAACCAAAGCAAATCGAAGGCGTATCCAAATGTAAGCCAGTGCAAAGAAGTGAGTTTGGGAATTCCAGCAACTTTGGCAAATTGCAGAAACCTCAATAAACACTCCAAACGACTTGAATCCAGGCCATCCATGCACGTAGCCATTGTCTGTATGTATTTCGGTTTCCGTTTCGGTTCGGTACGTAAGCTGCCGCATACAGTTTCAGCCAAATATCTTAATAAACTTTAATGACTATGGTTGCCAAGCGGCAGAAAATTGTCCTGAGTGCAACTTTGATAAACCTGACAATGACAACGATGGCAACATTTAAAACCTTAAGACAATGAACTTTATAAACACTTGCGTTAATTAATTGATTTGCAACAAAATCCAAATAGTTCACGGGAATTTGAACTAGAGATTTCGCATTTCATTTGCATTTATACGTTGTGCATTCTTCATATGAATTGAAAGTGAATATTTGTGGCGGGAGGAATTCGAATAAATCGCCAAAATATGCTTGCAAAAGCGACAATTGTTTTAAAAATTATGTTTTTTTTTGAATATTTCATATATATATTTCAAAGAGGTGCTCGCATTTCCAAATCGCTATGCTCAAAGCGCATTACGAATGAAAACGAAAGTCCTCATGCCTCCGATTTTGGCAATCCCCCAGTGTTATGGGCTTAATTCCCATTGTTTTGTTGCATGTGGACTTAAAGCGTATCGCCGAAATAAAGTTAAAAATGCACTACATTTATTTTTAAATATACTTTTATGTTTTCAATTTTACCAGTCAATCCACCAATGTTTAATATGGTTGAATTTCGACTGTTTTGTTGCAAATGAAATTAAGCCGAAAATAAAGTGAGCACTGTATTTATTTTAAAATAATTTTTTGTTATTTCTAAATTGTATTTACGCCAACTTCATGTTGCATATTAAGTGATAAATATTTTTAATTAATTTGTTTCTAATATAAGCCACAAAATTACTATATTGTGGACGCATATTTTTGCGGCACAAAGGGCATTGTTTGACAAAAACAGCAATTTAAATGCAACAATTAAATTTGCTAAAGTATTATTTATATTCTACGAAATAAATTACTATTATTATTAAGTTAGTTCAATGAAAATAAAATGTAAATAACAAAAATAAGAAGATTCTGCAAACTGTGGCAACCATATCAGTTGTTTTTTTTTAACGAAATTGTATTTATGTTATTGTCAAAAAGTGAATTAAGAGTAGATGGCGCCAGCGAAAATTCATCAGCTAAAGTATCACTCTTAATGTTCATGACAAATCTTTTTAAAATGAATAACGAAATTCATTATTTTAGTTAAAACTTATAGATAACAATATTTCGCACAGAAGCAATACAAATAACAAATAATACTCTTGAAGAATTTGATTTTTTGCTCGTGTTTTTTGTGTCTTTTACATTTCTTTAAAAAAGTCAAAATATTTCTCAAGTTTACGAATATTTAAGTAAATTATTCTTCTGGTTTATTGATTCTGATGTTATCATATCTAATATAAACAATGAAAGGCGCATCGTATCCCCAATATCGCTATTTATAGTTGTTCTACGATAACAGAAATCCGTCTATATAGCCGAAGTCGAATGGTTGTCATTAAATAATAAATAATTTTAATTAAATAATTTTTTTTCATAAGTAGCGTCTTTTTGCTAGCTATGCCAGTGCTAGGTATCTACACTGCTGGGAATGGAACCACCGATAATCGGTTTTCGAGGCAAGTAGACCACCGCTGGCAACTTTTACTATAATATTTTTTTCATAATTATACAAAATTAGATTATAATAGTAAATATATAAGCTAGTTGGTAAAGTATAGCACTGGCTTCTATGGCCTTTAGCTATATTGTAATATTATTTATTAAATATAAATTAGCATTGATACAATTTAAAAGTATTACTTACTTTTCAAAAAAGTTAAATAAATTTTATGCGTGTAGTGTCTAGCAGCACAGCAAGCTCTGGCAGGCGTAAGAAGTCTCTAAATAAGGACATATTGGATGCAGGCAATCTTATCCTCATATGCTGCCTGAGGCACAATTTAATCCTTGTAAAATAAAGTATCCTTAAGACATTGCATCCCAAACACAAGTGCAAAAAAACATCACATTTTCGGATCGGAATGGTTGCCAAGTAGCGCTAAGATCGCATATGCAAAGCTCAGGAGACATCTCAATCCAAAAGGGGGTAACCAATGGCTTGCAAGTATAATATCAAGTATTTAAGTTAACTTACTTACTCTCACACGCTTACTTACTCCGCTTACTTACCTTTGCTATGAGCACCAAAGTACGCTCCTTAAGAGTATGGAAAAAGCAATAAACTGAGCTTGATACAATACCTGGCTGAAGCTGAAGTTGTTCGTACGGTCATTGCACAATTTGCTGGAAACGCATAAAAGTATTCACTAATAAAAACCTGCTTTGACAATTTTTCAATATATCCGGCAATGACTTGGATTTGGCCTATAATTTACTTGGCCGGCACGTACTTGATGTCACGCAGAGTCAGCCAGCCCGCAGCGCCAGCAATAACAACACCACCACCATCACCAGCACCACCACCACCAGCAGCAGCACCATCACCACCAACAACAACAGGTAACTTGTACTACATACTAATAACAAGTATCGCATATCCGAATAAGTATCGAATGCAACAGGCACGCCTTTGAGACCCGAACCTGACCTGAGCTCATGCATTACTTATGCCATCATTTGCTAGTCCAACTCCCAAGCGCATGCTGTATTATATTTATGTTGGATAACTTTAAGGTGCCATGGTTGCCGCCCCAGGACGTGTGTTGTTTGTAGTTGTTGTTGTTGATGTTGTCGTTGTTGTTGTTGATGTTGTTAGTGATGTAAATGTTGTTTGTGGTTTGTTGCAACGTTTAGAGTATATTAAATTATTGAGTGTCTATTAACTTTAACGGATAGCTTATTGGGCAGTAGATTGAAAAGATTACATTTCTGTAGAGCTTGTACTACTAGAAATTGCTTTAGGAACACATTTCTTTGATTATCGTTTAATAATTGTAATATTTTTATAATACCAAATATACAAAGATTTTGATGTAATATTTGGACCATGAAATAAACCAACAACAACCACCCAAACACACTGGCGATCAGCCTGCTGGGAAAGAGCCAAGACTCACGAAGCTGAATACATCCCCTCTACCTTGCTTGGGAAGCATAAATCCCTAAAGCACAAGCAATGATTTCCATTTTAAACCAAACTGAAAAGTCTAATTTAATAAATATAGTAAATTCGTTTTGAAATCACCATCTTATCTTCTTAATTACAATAGCAATTTTAAAAATATAATTTTATCCATCCACATAGAGAACTACGATGAAAAAATTAATATTCAAAACGAGCTGGGTGTTCTCTAAAACGAGAAGTTATAAGCAAAGTCAAGGCTAGACATTTCCTAGTTCCTGGCCAACCACCCAAACACACTGGCGAATAGCTTGCTGTAGAACAGCCAAGACTCACGAAGATTTATCAGAATACATACCCTTTAACTTGCTTGGGAAACAAAAATTCTAATAGCACAACCCCTACCCTGAAAAAATGATTCCCATTTAAAACCAAACTGCAAAGTCTACTTTAATAAAATGTAATTGTTTTCCAAAAAGTATAGAATACATAGCATAATATAAATTAAATTTCAAAAAATAATAAAGCAGTTTAAGTTGAACTTTAAAAAAAGTAGGAATTCATGAAACAAACATTTCTTATAGACGCGAAATAAAAACACATAATTTTTTAAAACTATTTGTAATAAAATCAACTGTACCATTGGCTGTAGTGTATCGCTGAACGAACAGCACTAAATAGTTTTTTTTTGGAAAAATATCACTTTGAAAGTTTTCTTAAAAATAGATAAATTTAATAGCTGGGCTATGCTGTCATCGCTCCAAATGCGGAGCATGTGGATACCTCTATTAATAGCTGTTCGAAAAGAACAGGAAGCTATAGTTTTCAAACGGCAGTGTCTTAAATTAACGGAGATTTATTAGGTAAATAGCGTTATCTTGTTAGCTCCGTTAGTGTTAGAGAAGTACATCAGCGGGGTCTCGACTGTCGGTATTAGAAAAGAGTGAGCTACGGCTGTATTTCCAATAAGCACAAACTTGTTTGTTCAATGTTTATTTTTTTTTTTGAAAGTAGCATTCAAAGAGTTTGCAACCAAAAAAATAGATATGATTCTTTTGCTAGGGGTTATCGAATCTTTAGAATTTGTTTCAGTTTGTTCAAGTTTCAATTGTTTAGTTCGTAGAGCAAGAATATCTATTTTTTACGATCTTAGCCTCTATTGCAATGAAAATATTGGGTATAAATAAAAGGTGAATAATTATCTCAAGTATTTCCAAATCTCGGAGTCTTCAAAATCATGCCAAATTCTTCTGTACAATTAGCATTCTAATGTGAGTACCATTTTTTTCAGGCTGAAGTGCTTTGATGTCCCATTTTCACTGCTAATAGAGCCGGGCTTTGGAATATTCCATAAAATAGATTGAATCGATTCTTAATTGCTCTGTTAACCAGCCCATACCAAATGCTTTGACAATACAAATATTTTCTACCTTTCGAACTCATGTTTTATTTTAGGAAATATAGGACTCTGATGATGCTGATGTTTTTCCATTTGTCCTTCCTTTACCCCTATTCCAAGTTTGTTTTTTAAAAGCATTGTATCGTCTCACTTTCTAAGCAATATTCAATCGTTTTCGCTTCCGCTTTAAATTTATTGTACCATTCAGCCATTTGAAATCAATCATCTATTCTATATCCTATCCGCTGGAAAAAGATTTAAAATTGTATATCGGTAATTATCATGGTGTTGCTAAGCTTTCTGTAATTTCGAACATTTGATAAAAATTTTTCTTTATAATTTTAATTGTTCCTTAATATCAGTTCCACGCAAAAATCGAAGGGCCAACGTTTCCTTAATAGATTCGCATTGTTAAACTGATTTTTTCTTTTCTCTCAAATCAATATATATATATATATATATATATATAATTTTCAATTCATATCATATATAATTTTTTAGGAAATTATGGCCAAGTTCTAATGTTGTTTGATTGCCAATAATTTCTTAAAGAAGTTAGAGACCATCGAAGGCAGTGTATGCTAACTTCGTTATGTTTGAACAGAAGTTTGTCGTTCGTCATTTTGTACATTTGTTAGTGATGGCTTCCATACATATAATACTTCCTCTATAGGTATGGTTGTATGTATGTATGTATTTATGTACATATACAATACATAGCTGCGGCCAATGTGCTATCTGGTTGTGGTTTTGTTGTTTAACGCCAATTGCTGCCGTCTCATAAAAAACACATTGCCAAAACACACACACACTCTCGATATACATATATATACATATATATATATGGTACACATATATGCATACTATATATATAGCAACTCGGTTTATTTAATTTTTGACTTGTTTGCGCTGAAAATTAACACATTTATTTATGCTACATTTTCTTGCTCAAATATTTATAGAAAATAATAAAATGCAACAACGTGTAGCAGTTCTGCAACAGCAAAAGTGTGTGAATACCCCAAAAAACTTAAAAAAAAAAAACAAAAACCACAAGAACAACAACAAACAAACTGATTAACATTTAAAAATTTGTTTATTTTATAGACGATTTTCGGTAGTCATATCACACACACATACGATATAGCCTGACATAGGCACACACATGCACACATAGCACACACATCTACACACACACACACACACACACAAGCTCATATATGTATATGTGCGTATATGCATGTTTGCATGTATGTATGTATGTATGCAAATGCATATGTAAGCTTAATTGAGATTAAAATAGCAAGTTATTTATTTATTTATGTATATGTTTATACTATATATCTCTATATATATATATATATGTATGTATATTTATTTATGTATTTGTATACTATTTAGGAAAAGATGAGTCCGTCCATAACTGTATGCAAGTGGTAGCCAATAGTTGAGAGGAGAGAGAGAGAGAGAGAGAGTGTGAAAGCTCCATGCTTATAAATTCGCTGGGTTTGGCTGCTGCCATGGGGTGTTGTCTTGTTTCTGTTTTGTTGACGCGGACAGCACCAGGCCCGTATATATATCCTGCGAAGCAATCGCGCAGTAAGCATCATTGGGCATTTTAAGCGTACCCCTTGCGTTGCCCGCTGCTGCTGCACTTGCGTTCAGTTGCTGCAACATCCAAGGCAGAGTATTGTGCCAGCAGCAAAAAAAGCACAACGTTATGCAGAGAGTTAGCAAGGTGCTGCTCAGCATAGCAATTGCCGCATGGTTTTGCAATGATAGTTGCTCCGTTTCCAGACACTGCCGAAACTCATCATAGTCCACGCGCGTAATGGCGCAATAGTGATTCAGCATGCAAAGACCCTGACAAGGCGCTCTAGACTGATGGCGTACAGAGTTGGCACGATGATATCTAAGTAGTTACGTGTTATTAAAACCAATCATAATTTATCCTTGCTATGCTCTATTACACGCTGACATATGCTGATACTCACCTGGTGAACCAGGAGCCATCGTTGCCCGTAAAACGTTCGGCAAAATTATGTAAAGCAATGGCTGATATGTCAGTTAGCCCGTAGTAATGTGTAAGATTATACTCGGGCTGCCAGAGTGGCTCGTTAGCACGATTTGCCAGAGCCAAGTCCAGCCAATACTGTGTGTAGTCCAGCAGTTGACCATTTCCAGTGTCAAACTTGTACAGGCGCAGCGCTGGATTGTTCGAACCAATTCCGGCTTTACGTGGCACCACCGACGGTGCAATCATTATCCATGATATGGGTTTACCTGCATTGAAATCAATAGTTCGTTATGTGACTACTAGCTGTAGGGCATTGTTAAGCATGGAATGCAGGCAAGCTGAGATGCAATAATGTTTGTAATAATGTTTGATAGCCCAAGAGTAGTGGTGTATACACACATATATGTTCTACACTCGATGTTTGTATTAAGTGTCATCAGCTTGAAGATTTGCAAACACGCTGCTTGTTTATAGTTAAGAGCAATGCTATTTTGGGGAGTCACTTAAGGCAGGCCTTAAGCCAAAGTGCTATGCTGCCAACTAAGGCATTCTAACGAAGTCTAAAATATCTAGAAGATGACGTATTATATGCCTATGGTATGTACTTTCATACGCATAAAAACAACATTCTTCCAAGAAGTCGTTAAGCATGCTCTTATTATGCTGTGTCCTTGACATTAAAAATTTATTGCATTGATGGAGCAGCACAAAGAGAATGAGTAATCGAACAACTAAGTTACTTTCTATTTGTTATTGTTAGGATTAAATTCGATATGAACACGAAAAAATCTGCTTTGTTTTTGCATAAAGTTATAGGTACTGAAATCAAGCAAACAACAAGAGAGATATCTTCTTATATTATTCACAGCAAAATTTCAAGATTATGCTTATTATTCAGAAAGCAGGCTTGAAGTGTAACGTTAAGAATAACTAGAACGGAGAGTTTGATTTAATAAGTTAATGCAGATGTTGATATTACTTATAGACTCCATATGCAAAGTGAAAAACAGGCTGATTCGCAACCTCTAAAATATAAAGTTCTAAGAATATTTATCTACAAAGTAATTGGTTATAACGCAATTACAACTATTAAAGACAGAAGTTCAAAAATACTTGCAAAAACTATTATCCATCTAATTGCACTAATTAATTGCCTTGCTTTGGCTCAAAAAAAACATTCGGTAGCTTTGAACAAGAGTCATATTGTTCATCTGCGCAACAGTTTGTTCAACTAAGACTTCAAAAGTTTGCTTACAAATGCCAGCCGACGAATTATGTTGTTTGTCACGTTTTCTTAGCCGCGAAGTTTGTCATCTGTTGACTTTGGTCTTTGAGTTTTCAAGGTCCTGCATCAATACGGTTTTGACACGTTGTGACCTTTGAAATACGACTGTCATTTCTTTTCACGGTTTTATTTTTCTTTTCTATTAGCATTCATTTCACTCATGGGAATAATGCCTTGGCTCGCATTATTTGAGTTTGAATTATTTTCGTTTACGGTTTAAAGTAAATTTAATATTTAAATAAGCCTCTAAATGACATTGGATTATGATGATTAAGTTGGAAACTTTTGTATAAACATTGCTGACAAAAATGTTTATTGCAAAGTTAACGTTTTCAGATCATGCGAGGGCCACATAGCACGCTGTGAATAATTATCGAACAGTTCACAGTTTGGAGATTTTCACATATATGCATTAATACGACGTATCTTCAAAATAAAACTAATTTGTTCCTTTTGGCTATGGAGTTTGTTATCGCTTCGCTTTGTTCGAAGAAAACAAGCACCACGGACCTTCGGATTTACATCATATGGAAAGATTATTGTACTAGGGTTTCGCCGTCCTGAGGTTCGTTAATAGTGCAATACCAACCTTGCTGATCGTAGATAATGCGAAAAGTATCGGAATGCAGATGTCCAAAAAATTGCCCCTGTATAACCGATGCATATTTGCGTACCAGCTCCAAATAGCGTTTGTTGTTGCGCTCCGTATAGGCCCGATGACCCACTTGACGGTCATCCTCACCTGGTGGCATGTGACCCACAATGTAGACCTACAACGTACATAGTAATTTGCACAAGATTATACTCTAGCATACAGACCGTTTCCTTTTGATTGCGTGACTTAGTGAGAATGTCTTCCAACCAGGACCATTGTTGCTCGGCCTGTTGTAGCTCCTGTTCCGATGCCGTGCTACTGGCCGTCTTCGGCTCTGCATAATATTCGGCTTGCCAACGGCGACTTTTTTCATAATTTTGACTTAGTTTGGGATCATGTCTCATAAAGTTTGTGTTTAGTGCTATAATTCTGAGACGACTCTTAGTTTGCTCGAAGGAATAGTAACCGCCTTGTTCGAAAGTGACCAGTGCCTCATTGGGTAGCCAGTGTCGCCAGAGTTCACCCATTTGCTTGTACGTGAGCACACTGTCTTCATGGCCAAGCACTGGGAATATAAACGGCGACGAGAAGGTGCGTCCTAGCAGCTCGGTTATATTGCGCAAGATCTCTTGTTGCTTCAACTCGGAGAATGCCTTGGCCGATTGCGTAAGCGTATCGCCTGTCCAGAGTATAAATTCCACATTGTCCCCCTGTTTAGCCTTCATGGTTTTGACTGCTGACTCGATCAGACTGTAGGGGCTATCACAATGATAGCTACCAAAGACGCCAGGCATTTCCGTCCTCTCTGTTGCAACAGAGGCTACACTGGAGCTAGGCAAATACCAGCAACTTTTGTAGATATCGCCTTGGGTGGAGTACACGGTATCCAGATGCAGGTCGCTAATATGCCAAAAGTAGCCTGCAAAAAGAAAATCATTAATGTTAGCAAAATAATATAATGATTCTTGGAATGCTGGATTGAAAGGAAGTTAGCCTGGCCTGCGCACAACACATGGATGCGTCAAGGCAGCTTGAGCGCGGAGAAACCCAATGGAAAAGCAGTAAACAAAAATTCCATAAATGCTTCAAAGAAAAAGGGCTCGGATTTGGCCAGCTACCTGCTTGAGCATCGAGTCGAGAAGTTACTTGGCCAGCTTGAGCTGAGTGTTGGACTTCAGTTGAGTTTTTTTGCTGGGCTCACTGGTAATGCGGCATAAGATCGCCGAGCATTCGCAATTCGTGCTCTACAGCGTATAGTTCGTTTAAAAGTTATTAAAGTTAAAGTTTCTCGAAAAAAAATATTTATTTTTCGTAACAAAAATGTTACGCTGCGGTATGAGATTAACAATAATGTTGCTATTGGTGTTCACAATGTCGGAGTTACTGGATCAGGTCAACGGTACCAAGAAGTATTGCGGAGAGGCATTAAATGATGCACTTGACTATATTTGTGTGCATGGATTTTCGCACAGGATCAAACGCAACAGTAAGTAGCAGCTCCTGGAGCAGCTGCAAGTAATTTTAAACATTTGTATTCGCCGTAGTGCTGCACGTGGCTGACAAGTTGCATAAGGCGTCGGAGGAACCATATGGAGCCGAGCAGGTGTTGCTGCGGCGTAAATGGCGCGCCCTGCTGCTTCAAGCGGACCGTGTGCAGGCCAATGTGGACGAGGCAGGAAGCGAAGTGGAACATCGTCGTCGCCGGCGACGCATTGCACACGATTGCTGCAGCAATGGTTGCACCTATGGTGACATAATGGAGTACTGCGCTTAGTTAAAGCAAGGCAATGACTAGCACAAGGAAAACAAAAAAAAGCAGCAAGGAAGTGGTAGAAGCAGCAGCAGGAGACGACGAGGGATAACTGCGACAACAATGGCTTGGCTGATGTGGACAATAATGGCAAAGGATGGATGAAACAAGGACAACTGAACTGGTACGCCCCAGTTTTGCAATTCATTTTCTCTTGATATACTTATAATCATAAATATAAACATAATCATATTTGTAAACCAACTTTTTTTTATTGTAATATTTCTCTAATGGAAGCAATAAATTTTCTTGAAAAAATAAATAACAAACAGTTGCGCCGTGTCCTTGTGTGTTCCGAGCATCCCTTGGTATAGCAAAATAATGAATTCCTAATTAGATGACGCAGAGATTTTTACAATTTTCAGCAGAAGCCAAGAGCGACCATAATAAAAATAGCGACTGCGCTCTGGCACAGCATCTTGTTATTGGCAACAATTAAGGAGCAAAGTCTTACAATGAAATTCCTTTGGCGTGACTTTTGTTGTGCAAAAAACGTAAACAAATGGCAGATAACGTCAGCTGTTACTTGCACAGAGGCGCAAACAAATATAGTACACTGAGAGAAAAGTTCAAAGTAATTACTAAAGTAGTCACGGTGCGAATGCGCCCTAGCAAAAATACTCGCCAAATGAAGAAAAGACGTTGATTGCTTATGCAGTAGAAGGGGCCAAAAGTTCTTTTTGACTCTGGCATAAGCTGTAGTTCCTTAAAATTCATACCCAAATAGATATATGATTTCCTTCATCTCCTTTAATAAGTATATGTTTTACTTTACTTTAGCTAACCGAGAGTTAGTTGGTTTAAGCCGACTCCACTAGCTCTCGCAAGATGCCTTCTCAGGTAGCTCACTGCAAGGGAAGAAAGGTCCCCTGGGACACTTGGTTTTTCCATTAGAGCTTTGATCGTGCGCCCATTCTTCTTCCTCCATCGGCTTTCGCATTGAACATTAAATGAACGACATGGCCAAATCGTAATTGGCTGGAAGACATGTTTCATGGTTTATTCGCATGCGATAGTCGTCCCCTATCCAAAAAGGAAGACCGAAGATTTTGGAAATAACTTTTCTCCCGAACATGTGATTCTTCGCCAAATCTGATGGCTTATATTGTTGTCGGTGTTCGCAGCCTTGGAAAGATGTGAGATTTCAAAAGTATAGCCGTGGCTCTAACATTGGCGCCATCTTTTTATTGTAGCATCCGATAAAAACGTGTGCAGCGCTTCGTCCGCAATTGTGCCAAACGCTGACACCCACCTTGTAAAAGGTTGTGTTTTTGCTGGTATACAAAGAGTACCTGTTGCCAGCTTCCATCAAGCCCTACTTTTCACTATATTTTTTGTTTGTTGAGGCTTAAATCAAGGGATTGTATTTCAGTTTCTGTGGATATTCTGCAGGTAGTATGTTGTCTTGCAACTCAACGATCCGTTTGTTGAATGGAATTCTCAGTCTATGTTGTAATGCCATTACGGAGTTTGTAGGGATTGCACTTACTTCTTATTTCGATGGCAATATTAATTTGCGTTGCATTGCGAAGCAGTTCCTTGTGTGAGACCTAAAAGCCGAAGAACGCTTAGATCCTGTGAAGCGGTTCGCTGGATTCATTTAAAAAGCACCTGATTTTTGGAACTTATACCCTGTAGGCCGTTAAGCCCACAAGTAGGCGTCTTATCTCAGGATTTCCATCAAATTAATTGTAATTGTCTGTTACAAAGTTTAAGAAAAAAATGACCATACCAAGTACAGCATAAAACCGGCGGACGGGTCTACCGCTAATCAAGATAAGCATTTCAAGGTCTTATCATTCCTCTCATTAATTTGTTTACTTCGTTGTAGCCCGCATTGTACGATCGTTACTCTTACATGCGGCCAAAATCTGATAATACGAGAGTGCAGGGGACATGAGGAACTCTGAGAGAGGAAGTCAGATGCGCATGGAGTGTGTGTTTCCCCTCGGGGAATCGAAATGTTTACAAGAAATGTTGCACAATCAGCAATGACTTTGCACAGAGAATAGTGCAGCGGGTAGTACTTTATTTGCTGATTGATTTGGTTGTTTATTTATAAACAGCAGAAACAAAGGACTCGGTTTTTTTCTTCAGATCTTTTACAAAAATCTTCTTTGTCTAGTTAGTTAATCTTAAAAGTCTCACGGAATATAAATAAAAATGGCTTCCGCAGATATATTTCGCAAATTGGCTGGAAAAGGCAGTTTTAATTAACTTTATTACAAAAAAAAAAAACAAACTAGATTTGTTTAAAAAGAATTGAAAAAAATATATGAAAATGGTTGGCAACAGTGTTCGCATCTGCACAAATCACTCAGCTTTTGTATGGTTGCTGCGCAGCTGTGGCGTTCACACTATGTTCACCTAAGCGGAACGAATGGAATTTTTCGAATTGTGAAACACTGATTTCAACAATTTTTGGCACTAGAAAATTTAGGATGTTTCTGCAATTACCTCAGTCTACATTGAAACTTAATTACTTTGCAATCAGTTTTAGCACAATCTCTCAGATAATTTTTCTTTCAGTGTAGCATATGTTTTGTTTTTCAGACGCAACTTCTCTGTCCATGACCAAGTGACACCTTAGCTAATACAGCCTGACAGTATTCCGCCGCAGCATTACATGCCTGGCAAGACCCAAGGCGCTGGTTAAACATATAAAACACCGTGCCGTCATGCCATGCCACACAGTTGCGGCTTGGTTATTAACGGGTTATAGACACAGACGTAGACATTGAACCACACCAGACCAGACCAGACCATACCAGAGCAGAGCAGTACAAGCGGCAAAAGCATGCAGTTGCAGTATATTAACAAATCCTTGAGTCTGCTGTGCCTTCTTTTGTTTCTAGAGCTTAGCGTGGGTACTATGCGATTGTGCGGGGACTCACTGTCGGATGCTCTGGATAGGATCTGCTCCAAAGGCTATAATGCCAAGTTGAAACGTTCGTTTGGTAAGTAATGTGTGCGCGCGCGCTTGCCGCCGTGCTTAGCTGCAAGGAACACTGCTAACAGCTGACAAGTTGCCGCTTTCAGTGCCACCGGAGTATAATGAAGTCGACGCTGCCGAAGGCGCTTTGAGCTCCTATGATGAGTGGGGCGCTCCACCGCTGCTGGAACGCTTACTTGGCGAGAGCTTAAATCTGGTAAAGACAAGACGCCGTCGGCTTGGCATATCTGATGAGTGCTGCCGCAAGGGATGCACCTACAGTGAGCTTAATGCATATTGTCGTCAGTAAAGTTAAAGTCCATGCGAACTGAAGAATTATGCGTAAAGTAAGCAACAAAGTTCACATTATTTTGCAATCAATTCATCCGTTTTTCCTTCCTTTGTCAAGGCATGCGATTTTGCTGAACGAATAACATTATACGATATATTGTGTATGTATTGGTATTCGTGAATATTTGTTGCAAGAATTGTTAAAAATATAACAAAAAAATGTGTATAGTGTACAATATTTAATTTCCAATAAATTAATAAATAAATGTGTATGAGAAATCAACAAAAAAGAGGAAAACTTTACTGTTCGTATTGTTTCCGGCATATAGTTGAATATCAGGTCACTTGATAAGTTCCCGGCCGGACATATAGATGGCGCTACTACAATTAAATCCATATGATTTTAAGTTAATCTTAATGTCGGTTCCTTAGTTTTGTCATTGTGAAAAAAATGTTTAAAAAATAATGTCGCGTGTTGATAAAATACAGTTGATGTAAAAATCAACCAGCAAGGTTTGGTATGCTAAGTTAAGACGAGGTGAAATGAGCACCGAACACAGTGGACGCCCAAAAGAGGATGTTATCAACGAAAACATAAAAAATTCACAAAATAATATTGAATGACCGTTAACTGATTTCGAATGAAATAGCTGGGACTCTAAAGATATCAACTGAACGTGTACATCATATAATTCACGAATTTTTGGGTATGAGAAAGCTCTGTGCAACATGGGTGACGCGCCAGCTCACTTTTGAACAAAAACAACGAGTTGATGATTCGGAGCAGTGTTTGAAGATGTTCCATTGTAATAAACCCGACTTTTTTCGTCGATATGTGACAATGGACTCCGAAGTCCAATCGACAATGATCCGGGAAGACTGCACACTATGAACCCGCTCCAAAGCGAGCAAAAACGCACCAAGCGGCTGGCAAGGTTATGGCGTCTGTATTTTCGGATGTGCGTGAAATAATTTTCATTGATTACCTTAAAAAAGGTGACTATTAAATGGAGTTATTCGACTGGCAAGGTTATGGCGTCTGTATTGTCGGATGTGCGTGAAATAATTTTCATTGATTACCTTAAAAAAGGTGACTATTAAATGGAGTTATTCGATCGTTTGAGGGACGAAATCGCCTAGAATCGTTCGCATTTAAAAATACAGAAAGTACTGGCAAAAATCCATGAATTGGGCTTCGACTTGCTTCCGCATCCACCGTATTCTCCAGATCTGGCCCCCCAGCGTCAAATCTCAAAAGAATGCTCGCTGGGAAGAAATTTTCGTCAGTGAATGAAGAGATAATCGCCGAAACTGAGTTCTATTTTAAAGCAAAGGAGAAATCGTACTACAAAAATGGTATCGAAAAGTTGGACGGTCACCATACTCAGTGTATTACCCTTGAAGGGAACTATGTTGAAAAAACAAATTTTGCCAAAAAAAAACATTTCTTACTATGGTGGACCGGGGACTTTTCAATTGACAAATAAAAACACCTCTTAAACGCTATTATTTCTCATAAAGGGTGTTTTTTTTTAGCAAATTAATTTTTGGCAATACTGTTTTTAATTGCTTTGTGTTATTGTAAAATGCGTTCAGTTTGTTCAAAAATTTAATTCTGTATCGACTTATGAACGCAGATCTCTTACAAATTTTTGAATTTTATTACTATGCTCGGTAAGGAATTACTAATGCAATTGATGTGGTTTAAGAGTGAGCCTCTGGAATAGATAATTATTCTCACATAACGCAGCATATAGCTGAGATACAGTTGTTGTCCTGTGATATCGATTGAGCTCGAGTTAGTATTAAATATAATTATAACAAACTCAGTATTGCAGTGAGTATTTTCGAATGAGATAGATTATAGACCTGTTATCGTAAGACACAATATCCATTTACTTGCACTACAGGAAGGTTGGCGATTACGGTTTTGATGGTTCTACATCTAATTGAATATAGAATATAGAATAGGAAAAAGCTTTTTCATATATATCTGGATGCAAGATTCCTGTCTGTTTAATATTAAGAAATCATGCTGCGGCGTACTAATATATTTTCTAAGTCCTTTGTAGTAACGTTCAAAATTCGATGATAAATCTTAAAAAAAAATTGAAATTATCAGCAGTAAGCCTACTGGATTGTAATACGAAAAAGTGTATTTTCAGGCTTATTTGCTCTGGGATTCATTGTAATCTTCACACACATAACATTATCTAGAAAAAAAATTGACTTATATTTTGTACATTAGATATCTTTTTTTTAAGGTAAAATTTATCTGGCTTTGCCTAAACGCTGAAACAATATTATTATTAGCAGCTTTTGCGAAATTTCTAAAAATGTCGATCAAATTGTCATTTTACAATTGCAACTGCCGTTCTTTAATTTCTGTTTCAAAGCTCGAGTTCATAAAACCTTGATCAACCACTATAAACCTTTGGAAACTTTCCTCTCTCTTAAGAAATTGCTTTATTAACTGACGTTATTTATACTCTTGTCTTCTTGTGGTAAATCTTCATTGGATTGGATTCAATTTTTTTCTTAAGGTTTTATGAAACAAATATTAATGAACAAAGTTTAATGAAACAAATATCATCTCTGTGATACCTCAAGACAAGCTGTTTTTTCTTTATTTTAGTCATTAATTATCAAGTCATCTCGTCTTCCATTCCTATGCGGATGAGAGAAACTTTATGTGTCCTACTTTTGTAAAGATAATGACAGGCATTAACTATTGCAGCTTGATTTTGACAGATCGTTATATTAGTGTAATGCCAACCAAATATTTCCAAAACAAAACAAATGTGAAATCTTGAAATTGTATCATACTGTTCCTTATATGGTTGGTTACATTTCAGACAGTTCTACCTTAGAGCGTATACAGAGTGTTGAAGATCTTGGTGCTCCGTTTAACCGTCAATAAAACGTCGTAACTCTACATTTCTTTCGTCCCCCAATTTGTAGAAAACTGCTCAATCGCTTGGAGCTCTAAATTCTGTTTTTATCAGGAGAGGATTCAGTCGGCACAAAAGCACTTCGCATTACGTGGTTTGAATTGGTATCCACTTTTCGGACTGCCTAACCTCTGAAACATGTTAAAGAACAAAGCAAAGTGTGCCTTCTATAGATATCTTCAAAATTTTGTTCCTTAGGCGCTACAATTTTCTTTATATAATAATGCTATGCGCGATCTTTTGCCTGTCTTATGTGCTAATTAGAATAGCTTTTATAATTTACTCTTTTTCGAGTGATCCATGCAATCTATAACTTCTTCAATGCTAAGTCAACTTGGCCAGCCTCTTGAGCATCATTGACAATTCTATATCCTCTATTGGTTCAATGGTCATTTGCCTCATCTTCTAATAATATATTTTTTTTATTTATTAATCCTTCTTTTGATTTTTTCATCTTGTTTATTTTAAATCTTGGTTTTCAGCCAAATCGTTAATGAAATTTGTTGCTTGTCGGTAAAAAGTACACCCAGCGGGCCTAAATTAATAAAAATATATTTCTTGCTTTTTTGTAATACTCTTATTGTAATTTGCGATTAACTGCGCATTGTTATACGAATTTAATTTAATAAATGTTAAATAAATTTCGACGACTCACCCCTGCTGCTGTTTGTTTAAAATGTTTAAAAGTTTATGTATAAATTGTTATAGAAAAAAATAAAGCTGAGTCAAACATTACATAAGTGCACAACCCGTTGCAAAAAATAAAAATTTATTTTTATTTACTTCTAAATAAATCTTAAGAAGAATAATACATTTTTGTAGCTCGTGGCTCACTTTGGCGTACTTTTAAATTTTCGTGCACGGGTTTCATTTTAATCAATGTTTACTGTACAACAGATTTGATTGTGGCACCGAGTCGAACAGCTGATTATGTCAAATGCGCCATCTATCGTTTGCTGCTAGCATCAATCATTACAAAACCTGGCAACACTGTTTGTGAGTACCACTTGAGAAAAACAATTGTAACCAAACAATGGTGAGTATTTTTTGTGGAAAATTGTTTCTCATTTTCGAGTCCTTTAAGGGCAAATATATCAATGTACCTAATCTATTCAGATAGAATTTTTATACCAAAATGAAGAAGATTGTGTTACTTGTTGATAACATTTCCGAATAAAATATGGATTTGCTCTTACGTGCTTGCATTTCTACATACTTTATCGATAATTTTTTAATTTTATTTGCTATGAATTTGTCAATAATCTCAAATATGTCGATAAATTCTCACAGAGCTTAATCAGCTTACTGCAAGGAGTAGTGGTATGCAATAATTACTCTATTTTAAGTTTGAAGAAAGTATAAAATGATAAAATGTTCAAATATTATGTGTCTGAGAACGTTTTCGGGTGTCTAACGTACTCCAGACAAATAGAACTTTTAATTTTTTTGTAATGTTTTTGCTTAAATAATTTTAGAGTATTGTATTGTCTTGATGCAGTAATGGGCCATTAATGATACAAGTTTATTGTGCTGCTTGAAGTTTTGGTCCCTAACCCTACACTACCATTTAGGTTAAGTTAGGCCGGCAGGCCCCCCAGGGATGGGAACCTTATATAGATCAGAGTGATCCTTAGTGGAAATGGAGTTTGTCGGCTGTGAGTCGTGGTCATGTATGAAATCGTCATCTACTATGCCGTGTGTTTCGCAAAAGCTAAGAGGCTCTGGTGTGGCCTTTGAGCTGCCTTTGCGAGCGAGTCAGGCATTAGTTAGTTTTCGAGGTGGAGATGGCAGGGTAGTTGCATAATTGGTGTCTCAGTGTTTCTTTGACTCCTGGTTCCCTGCACTTTCTGCATTCGTCGTTGGCAGTGCTGCCATTTGGTATGTGCTGCGGTCAGGCAGTGGCACGTTAGTAAGCCCAGCATAAGCTTGCAGGCTTTCCTGGGACCATTTATACTTCTAGCATTAAATTCTTTAAAATAATTTTTTTTACAATTGTCTTGAATACAATCTAGAAATATTAATAACTATTTGAAACATTATTTCGAAATAAATGTAGTGCATTTAAGTTGTTGTTTTGGTGATTCGTTTCAGTTCCACATGCAACATGGCCGTCGTAATTAAATCACGTAGAACATGCGAATTCGTGAATTTTTAAGCACGATATTTCCGGTTCCAAATTCAATGTGGAAATAAATTTCCAAATTTTTATAAAATACCAAATTTGAAAGTAAATTAATAATAATATACAAAAAATATGATATATTTTCATGTCGCATTACGTTTGTGTTATTGCGCTTGAAATATTTTGTCAAAATAAATTTGGATATAGTTCAATTTTTAAAACAAAAAGTTAACTTTTGTTATTTTCTCGTAAAGTTATTTTCCATTGTTTGCAACTGTTAAATGTTGTTGTGTGCTTAAGTTTAAGTTATTTCGGTAGAAAATTTAATTCAACTATCTACAGTTTGTAGAGCTCCCTTGGTATTGCCAAGGATTATAGACACTTGCAAACTATGGACAGTTCAAGACGTGTCAACTGGCGCAGCTAGAATCGAATGAATGTAAGCCACCGAGCTTAGGTTTTAGATGCGACTACGATACTACTACTCTACCGACGATTTCGAAAATTCCTATGTATGGTAGTAGATAATATCGTTTATCTTCTAAATATCGTCAGCCAAAGAAGACGATAGGATAGCATTTGTCAAATTATAATATAAGAAATTCCAATTTTATACCTTATGAGGCAATGCTATATTTTATATAAGATTTGGCAAGTTACACGGATTAATAGTTATAATAATTTAGTTGATTTCCAAGTATTGTTACAATCGGAGCAACAAAAAATCACAAAAAATAAAACTAAAAAATGCAATTAGTTAACAAGTGTTAAGTTGGTATAGTCATGTATGCCATGGTAAAAGAAGAGTAACTGGTTGTGTGCTTACAGCGGCACAGCACAGTAGCTCATGAGCTCGTTAACGGTGCAGGATTGCCTGCAGCACTCATCCACAATTCCACGCTGGCGACGTCTTGTGGTTGTCAGTGAGTTCAGACCCTTGGCATAGATGTTGCGCAAACGTTCGTTGGCCAATGGATACGGTAGCAATTCGTTGGATCCTTCAGTTTCGGTAACAAAACTAAGTGGATCCAGTGGATCGACTGCAGCAGAACAAAGTGTGGCATGAAATTTCAATATACAATATTAAATTTTGTGTTGATAATTGGGTATAGGCGAGCACAGAAGGAGCAGCACTTACGGGAGCTACGCTTATGTGGTATGAGAGTATTGAAACCAACATCTGCACACAGAAATGACATCATCTCGTTGAGCTTGGAGCTGCAGCGCACCTCACGATCTCCTGCATTGGCAGTTAGGATGCAGAGTGCAAGCACTAAGTATGCTGACTTGAACATGGTTATGGGATTACACTGGGTCAACGCTGACGTGCCAAAGCTGCTATATATTGGAACTGTTGCTGTTAGTGGCTCGGCAAGTTGCTTTTATATAGGTAGCTGCTGGCTGGCTGGCTGGTTGGATGGTTGGATGGTTGGCTGCTTTGGCATAGCATGCGCCTCAATCCTTGTGTCAAGTCAAAATCCTTTAGTGTCAAATTGTGTTAAAGGTTATTGGAACAAGTTGAGTGCATTTTCAAGTTGGTACTTGCTAAATTCGTTCAATGTCAACGTTCTCTTTTAGCTGACTTATGCAAATGAGTAACGAGCGGCAGCTTAGGCTGCATGGGATTGGGAATTGGGGAGTGGGTACTGGTAGCTGGTAGCTGGGCGTGTACATTGCTTGGGAGCCAATTAAACAATTTGTGTGCGTGTGTGCGTGTGTGTGTGTGTGTGTGGAGAGGTAGTGGTGGTGCAGTAAGTGGTACGTACCAGTCGGATGTAACAGAATGTAACCCTTTGGTGGCATTTGAATACCAAATGAGTTACTGAAATATGTAAAATATGCTTTACTTACCAATACGTGCGTGGGTCACCGAGATCCCCAAAAACATTGTTAACAACGAGCCAAACTTGGTCATAATGTTGCTTTGCTGTGTTGTTGCCGGGTTTCGCGAAAATTTCCTTAGAACTTTTGCTTGCTTGGCACTGTTTATTCATGAGCTAACACTTTTTGTGGCATGTTTTTGTGTGCCCGTTTCGTTAAATTACATATATTCTATATAAATATGATGAATAATTTAATATATGTATATGATGTATATGTATATATGTGTGTGTGTGTGCGAGTGTTACGTGTAGAACGAAGCCCTTAACGCTGACGACAATAAGCTGCCAATTCGGTGTAGCTACAGGAATTGCGACAACATTCATCATAAACACCGCCACCTTGACGCCGCTGGCGTCTCAAGGTTTTTATTAACACCTCCCTGCCATAGATATTTGATAGCAATGAGCTCAAAGCATATGCATTTGATTGCTCTTGCTCCAACTGTGCAGACTGCCCCAGCAGATCTAGATCAACAGTGGTTGCGGCAGCGCTGCCTGTCTCCACACGTTTTTGTGTTAACCTCGGCAGTGGTTTTCCATTGTAGCCCTTAACGCAAACAACTTCCATGGCATCCGTTAAGGCCTGGCCACATAACTTTTGTGTGCCCATTGTATAGAGCTGGTGTGCCTTGACAGAACAGCTGCAGCCGCAACAGCTCCACCACAAACAAAGCAATACAAGCAAGCGAAGGCGGCGGCCATAGTAAGCCCGTACCCGGCTTTTGTCCTGGCTATTGGCGGCCATTTTGTAGGACTCTGCACAACTGTTTACATGGCCGACAGTCAGGGCTGCCGCTATTTATACTGCATACTGGAGTACTCTGCAGTTTTCGGCTTCGGCCAGTTCAATGCACTTTTTGGTTTGTTGCAGCTCCAGCCTTTGAGCATTTTGCGCAAAAACAACTTGTGAACTGAGAGAAATAGTCCACTAGAAATGGGGGTCAGACAATTGTTAACCGAGCACTGAGTTTTTGGCTAGCATATGTTTGAGGCTGTATTTCTTGGAAGAAACCTTAAAACCTAAAAGGAGCTGTAAAGCGAAACTTTGGCAAAAATTTTAGCAGTTACATTTCGTGTTTCGGACAAAGTTGTCATGCCGCCACTTAGTTTCATGCTGTTACTTCTCTAAATTGCCAAAAAGTTGCATTTTGTTCTAGATTTGATTTTATTTAATGAGTTGAAGGTTTTGACAATAGGCATTTTTGATAATATCGCCAGCAAACCTTTACTAGACTCCTTGTACTCGTAGTCACACAAGCACTCACCGAGTACACCAAGGGTTTAAGTTGAAAATTTCCGGTTTTTTCCATAAATAAGAAGTCACTCAATTATCAGGGGATCATGCAAACCTTTTTATTGATTTTTCTAATTTGCCCATCGTTTTGGCAATTTTTTTTCAATGCCATTCCATTAAAATTTTTTTTTGAGGCGAAGAGTCCGACTAGCTATTTTTCGACTTCTTCAAAGTTGGCAAAGCGCTGCTTGGCAAATGAGTGTTCCATTCAAGTAAAAAGATCATAATCGGACGGAGCGGATTCTGGAGAGTACAGCGGATGGAACAATGTATCCCAATTAATTCTTTTTACCGATTCTTTCACCAATTTAGCTGTATGAGCCGGCGCGATCTCATGTTGCAAGATAACTTTGGCATGAGTTGGGGCAAGTTCCGGCCGTTTCTATTTCAAATTATTATTTAAATTGATGATTTGTTGTCGGTAACGATCCTTATTAAACGTTTCACCAGATTTTAATAACAAGTCCCACCAAACACAGAGCATTGTCTC
The DNA here is from genome assembly GCA_035046065.1 of Chymomyza procnemis. Lineage (NCBI taxonomy): Eukaryota > Metazoa > Arthropoda > Insecta > Diptera > Drosophilidae > Chymomyza > Chymomyza procnemis. The sequence continues at coordinate 25,960,579 of JAWNOJ010000013.1, read as the reverse complement.
ACGGCAAAAGCGATTTGGCTTTTGCAGTCGATGGGCCAGCCTCACCAGGCCGAAAGCCATGTTTTTTCCGTTTCGGATTTTCCAAATACTACATTTTTGGCCCCATGACAATATGATGCAGGAAAGATTTTCTCTCAAACCGTTGTTCGTTGTTGAAATATGAAAAGCAACGAAAGCCGCAAATGTAATTGAAAGACAATTATACCAACTCAAAGAATTGCCAGCGACAACTATCATTCAGACCGGCAAATTTCAACTTACACCCCTAGCATACCTTCCCAAACTAAAAAAGTTAATACTGGAGTAAATCTTATGATGACCTTAATTTAAACTTTATTTTTTGTTAAAAAAATTAATATAATAACAAGAAAAATAATTTGAAAAATCTTTGATATAATATACATCACTATTCTTCCTATCCTTATGAGGTATAGGCATTTTAGCGTTCTACGTCAGGCATTTGGATTCTGTCTACTCAAGGCTGAGACCCATTTGATAAAGGTGAAGTTTGCTTTTTATAATAAACTTTGCTTTTGCACCGCGGTAGTCCCCAGACTAATCTTAGTAAGATCTTTAAGATGTTTTTATCATGCCTCAGACTCAATATGATAGTATAATTACTTGCATTGGAATACTTTTTTATGTTTCTACAGCATCATAAAACTAAAAAAAGTTAAAGAGATGAACTAAGAATACGTTCTTCGTTCTGAAAACGTTATAAATGCATTAAAAATTCTCTTGAATATTGTTCAATTTATATTTTATTAAATTAGAGTAGAATATACTACAATCATTAAGCAATTTTATTGGGAAAAGACTACAAAATTAGTTCGGCAGTCAGATGTTAGGATCCTAACTTAAGTACGAACTCAATCATGTCCTAACAAAAAGAGTTAAAATTTTATGTACCAGAGAAAATAGTAAGTAACAATACCTTTTTCACATTTTACAAAACGTTTCGATATGTTAAGATAAGAATCAAAAATTATATTTTTAAAAATTTGATTTTATGTATATAACACAATTTTCAAAAATTCACTGAAAGTGAAGAGAAATTGTATATTTATAATGAAACAGCGATAAAAATATGTTTAAAAATTAGTCAATGTTGAAATAAATTATTCTACAGTTTAGGAAATATGTGCAAATTAAGCTCATAGCTATATTGTTCTTAGGTAGAGAGACTGTTTTCGTTTAATTCATAAAATCTGTGTTCGGAAATTTCAGATCAGTCCATTTTACTTAAAACTAGCGTTTCTATAGAACTTTTGCCCATGGTATCTACTTCCCTACACTGATAGTAGAAACGCCTAGAGAGTCGAAGAAAGCAAATACAGCAAATAGACATACTATACGAATGCACAGATCTCTGAATTGAAAATTCTCAGTATTCGAAATTTTAATTAATTTTTGTTCAACTTTTATGTTAAATTTTTGCATTGTATTGAAACGATCCCGATGAGATATCAAATCGTGTAAAATAAGTTTAAAGGCAGAAAACTCTTTTTCAACAGAAACTTGAGTTTTCGGTAAAAAGTTTGCAAATAAATATATTGTAAAAGGCAGATATTACATTTTTTATTTCAACAATTTATATTTATTCGGTCTGCTACCACTTATGATTGTTCTCTACATGTCTTGAGATTGATAAATAAAATTTAAAAAGCATTTGAACGCACATTCAAAGCTTCAGATCATTTGGTTTCGACAAAAACGTATATATAGAAAATAGGCATTCTAATTAAAGAACTTATTTGGTCTATTTCTTAAAATTGTTCAGTTATGCAGCGTGTATCGGTTGCTTATTTTTCAAAATAAAAATGATTTCTTATATCGTTTTTAAATAACAAGTACCTTTCGATTAAGGCGACTATAAATAGTTACTGAGGCTCAAAATTTTACAATTTGTATTCTTGGGGAGCTCAGTTAGAAGTGAACATTTATTATTGAGAAATTACAAAATATTACTTTTGTTAACTATCTCTTTTGAATAGGCACAGAGACAGTCGGTTTGTCAAACATTTGCTAGAAAATAAATTAAATTAATTCTTCTATAATAATTTAAGTAAAATACAATAGTATTGAAATTATGTTATAATGAGTAAAGACGATTGTCAATAGACTTTATAATAATTAAGCTCATATTTTATGCTGGTTTTGTTTTCTGTTCCGTTTATATTGTAGTTTCCGGTTTTGTGGTTTATTATTTGTTTACGCTTTTCATCTTAAGTCTGAAATATGCAGTACGGGTGCTCAAATCCCCGTAATTCCCCATTTAATTATAGTATGGGCTTTAGTATTTGCTCCCATTATTGACAATAGTGTACACTTTGTCTTATGCGTTCAACGAAAGCGGTTTTCCTTTTCTGTTTATAAAACAATATATTCATCTCGATATAGGTAAATCTATATTTAAATCTATAAATTTGTTAAAAAAATTTAAAATAATTTTTATTTGGCGATCATGTGCTAAGCAAATATTGAAAAATATTTTTTTTTGGAGGAAAACTTCAATAATTTTGAATAATTTTAGTTTATCTTCGCTTCGCTCTAGCTGCTTATCTTTTGTGCAAGGTGAAGTACTACGCAATTAGTCAAATTTTAAGATGTGAAGATTTTTTAAGAGCAGGCCATATAACTAATACCAGAATGCATATCTCAAAAGAAGGATAAAAATTGATAAAAAAAATATTATAGTATAGATTAACCATTGAACAGAGAATCAAATTTCCTCTCCACTAAGATTTGCTCTAAAATGATGACATTGGTTGGTTAGATCTCGAAATGTGAAATGTACGCAACTATTTCTGTGGACTCGAAACGTTTCAAAAATAAGCAAGATATAGGACTCAACGGAAAAGACCAAGTAGACCAATCTTAATTTGTTAATTTTTTGAGCTATCGACTGAAGAGGGCTTGCGCCTGACGACAATTAGTGAAGCCCGTTTCCGGGTTATAATGGAAACCTAAAGTAAAGTAATTAAAAACTATGGAGTACGATAAAGTCAGGTACGAATTTTTACCACTACTCGTTATATTGATTAAATACTCTTACAGATCTTTACATATGCCGGCGAGTTTTGACCGATTAGTAATAAAATATGATATTGTCAACCGATTTTCATTAAATCTTTAGACTACTAAAAATATTTGGAATGCCAACGTGCTTTGATATTTTTAAATCGATTTTCTTTATCTAAAATTGTTGATGTTTTTCGAGGTGCACTAAAACATGTATATGGAAGATATAATAAATACCGATATATTTTCGACAACACCACATTAAAAAAAATTAATTCTTTTAATTGTCTTAATTTGTATTTAAAACAAACTTGCAAGTGTTGCAAAAATCAAAATGCTAAATTACCAAAGATCCCCCATATACCCAAACGTAAAAGAAGCTTGAGAGTTTTGGCAATGTTTGAGCTTCTTATATATATAAAATCTTCAAATTTTCTAAAATAGTATTTTGTGTAAGTCAAGCTTTATTTTAGCATAAATTTTTAAATTTCGATAGGTCTGTTGCTATTAGTATATAAAGAAGAAACGTGCAGGAGCAGTCAAAAACAATAAAAAGATATAATCGATTTATTCGATTCACATTTAAAGTCAGTTCTTATGTCGTGACAAAGCCGTCCCAACTAACAATTTTATGGTATCCAATTTTGATCTCAAAAAGACTTAGAGCTCTCAAGTGGTATACACATTATTTTTATGATAAAACTGCAAGAGTTAATCTTTTCAAAAGATAATTTGAAATAAGAAGCGTATGAGGGCATAAAAAATCACCACAGGCAAGATCTGGTGTTGAAAGCGGCAAAACTTTTATAGTCATTCTGTAAATAAATATTATTTAAATAATGATTGTGCCTAAAAATCGTCATTTTTTTGGATTAAGGCGTAATATTTGAAATAATATTGCTCTTGTTCTTTTAATTATTGTATGTTTCATTGATAACAAAAAATATTGCTATACCATTTCCGCATTGGTCTTCAAAGTGTAAAATTCGATGTGTTTGAATAATTGTTGTGGTTTCCGAATGCAAAAGAACTACAATTAACTTCAAATTGATATTATAAAATAATTCTTTTGGAAAGTTGTTGGCTCAAGTTGAAGCATCTTTAAGATTTTGGCCGTCGAAGATATGATTTTCTGCAGCAACAGAGTTGCATTTGGTCAGCACTGGAATAGCACTAGAAAAAGCTATTTATCTAAGTGAATCTTTATTAATTAAAGACAAAGCCGTTTGGATGCGGCTATACGCTGTAGATCCTTTGCTTTTGAAGCGATAACAGTCAATAGTCAAGAGAATTATATAGAAGAATAAATAGACATAGCGACTTCTCTAATAATTTTCAGATTTATTTGATAAGGAGTGGGTGGAAAATTCAAAACAATTTTTTTCAAATAAATACTGATACTAATTCCAAATACCTAATAACGCAAACACACATATAATCTCCATAAATTTATGACGCATAAATGTATGCTCTATTATATGGTCATGGAATCTTTTTTCGAGAATGTGTTTGTTTTTTCCCACAGTGTAGTCAGTAAACCAGCCAAGTTGCCGACAAATGACTTCTGACTTATGTCGCATATAATTATGAACAATGGCCTCATTAATATGCAAAACCGGCGCCAGGTAAAAAGTATGCTTCATTAAATGCGACGCAACACGAGGCATAGTGTGCAAAAACGTCTGAAGAATAAGTTGGTTGCCTCAATCAGTGTGCAACAACAATCGATTGGCAATTGGTTGTCGTCGCATTTGTCGATACGCCGCCACGCCGTAGCAGCAACAGTTGGTCGCCGATATTGAGGCAGTCGTGTGGCAGAGTTTCGTGTTAAAAGTTTCACAGTTAATTGGTGTAATCTTTAATAGTTTCCGGGCGTATTTGGAAAAACTTTTCAATAAAATGGTGCTTGATATTAAGCTGTGCCGTTTCGATAATGTGCCGTGGGGTTTTCGCTTGGTTGGTGGTGCGGATTACGATTATCCCTTGACCGTGGTTAAGGTTAGGAACGCATAAATATATATTTTTTTCTTTATTTATTTTTCAAAGCTCTTTGCACCTGCTTGTGGTAGCTTACCTGCTTCAACACACACAAACACACAAACTTGTGCAAAGTTTTGCAAAACTATTTTATTTAATAAAAACTAATTAAAAATTAAAAAAACTTTCTTACAAGCTATTACGTAATGTGCGTTTATTATATGCTTGTAGTAGGCCAAAATGTGCTAATTTGCGTATTTATTAATTAAAGTAAATCTGCAGTACACGTACATATACATATATATATACACGTATATAATGCTAGCAGATATCCTGCTTTATGCGTAAGCATATTTATCTAATCTCTATAATTATATATTTTCACGCTAATGAGCCATATAATGCGCCGGCATTAAGTTTATTTAATTAATCTCAACTGCTTAATTTCAACAAATGCAACTTTTAATTGCCAAATCAAATATACATACTTACACACAGACAAGTGTACACACGCTGTGTGTGTGTGTGTGTGTGTGTGTAAATTGTTGTGCATTAAAATACACTTACAAAGCGTATCTATGCTACCTGATGATTGACTTTGTACTACTCTTATATTTCACTCATCCGAACAATTGTGGAATATAATTCCTGCATTTGGAATCCTCTATGACAACTTCACTGTTACCTGATCGATTCCATCCAAAAAAAATTGGTACTTTTTATAAAAATTAATAAATAAATGTATTGCCCTTGACATTATATATTAGAGAAAATCGAGACTGAAACCATTCAAAGCTATTATCTTCATAAGTAGTTGTGCGAATTAGATCAATTTGCGCAGAATAGAATCAGAAAATTTTTCGTAAACTTTTAGTAGTGGCTTGATGGTTTCCAACGTTTTTTGGATACGTCTATAAACTCTAGATACCTTTTTTCTCAAATTAGCAATAGAGATATGCAATTACTTCTGCTTTTGAGCAATAATAGAATAGTCAAGTCTTTAGACTGAAGAAATGCGAAACAATGAAGTTTTAAAAAAAGTGCTATTTGAATTACTTGTGCAATACTTTTATTTTTTCTTTCAACTAAAGACAAATTTTGATTAACTAAATGGAAAGGTATTGATTGCTCTTTACAACTGTATAGCGAAAATATAGTTCGATACAATAAAAGTTAAAAAATTTAAAATTTTTTAAAATTCTTGAAAATTGAAAATTTTTTTTAAAGTTTGGTAAGCAATAATTAATTTGATTTAAGCTGTAACACTTAGGCAAGTTGACTTAAAATTGAAATAACAACATGAAATTAAGTAATAGAATCCTTGAATCCGTGAACTTTTTATAGATCTGTGGCTTGCTTGAAACTTGATCTTACATTGGAACAGATATAAAAATTGTAACATTTATTTAGAAAAGAAACCAGAAGATAGTTGTTGATCATGTGGGAAAGTCATAGTGCAAGATAAGTCAAGAATGACTGCTGCGTCAAAAAAAAGAGCTAAGATAGAGTAAGAGATGGATTGTATATATAGTCCATAAAAAAGAAAATCGTAATGTTTATTAATGTTAGACTAAAAGAAACGGCAGGGATTTACACAATTGTAGAGCTTAAGGCCGTCGGTAGCGGGTGAATCCTTACGTCAGCATTGAATCGGCTATTAATTCTCGGTCCCACTTCTCTTCGAAAAGCTATTAATATCTGTAGTTATAACGCAAAACTTTCGCTATATTATTTGTTTGTAATTAATAGTATAATTGTAAGCAATTAAAATAATAATAATGTGATCTTTATATATATGGGCTTAATATGAAAAGTCAGTTGGTCCAAATTGGGTGCGTTATAGACATATGTTCAGTTCAAAGCAGGGGTATTCGCATAAATTTACTACAAATACTAAGGAGGCAGAACCCTTCTTTCTTAGCTTGCTAAGCCGTATAAATGCTGCGCGGAAAATCACTTGTTCTATAATACAGATCAATATCTAGCTTTAACATTTCTGCTTTAGGCAAAAATTTATTCATAAAAATTTAAGTTATAAATAATTGAATTTGGTTAGAAAATCGTATTTTTAACAACATTTGGAATTTCAGTCCGATATAAAACTACATTTTCCATGCTCAGTTTCAATTATCTATTTTCAGTATTAATTTACACTAGTTAGCAGTTGGAAGGGAATAAGGCTTTATATCAAATCTCTCAGAATTGTCGGAATATGTGAAGTAGCTTCGGTTATTCGAAAAACAAGTCATTGACCGTTTGAAATTTTAAATCAAAGAATTTTTGTGCTACTTCATCGAAATTTGTAAATAATTTTGGAGCAATGGACCATTTATGATAGATACCTATTTTTTTGTACTCTAATTTAATTAAAATACTAATACCCTTAACTTTCCAGTAACCCCAATTGTTCTTTAAATAAAATGTCATAAATGATCAATATAATCTTGATTCAAAACGCATGAGTTCAACGAAGTTTCACAAGTTGAAAGTGTATCTGTGCTTCGGCGTCGCAGACAACAAACTTAGCTTTTCCTCATTGTCATTGTTGTTATTTTAATTGTCTTCTGTTTTGTTGACATTTGGCGCGAACTTTATTTTTATGCACTTCGCACGCGTCGCCTGCTAATAAAACAATTATATACTAAGTATATATATATTCTTAGTCTATATAGTTATTTATATATAATTTCTATGTGCACCTAGGTCACAGAAGGCAGCATTGCCGAGGAGGCGGGTTTACGCGCTGAAGACATTGTGGTGCGTATCAATGATACGGCTGCAATGCCGCTGACCCATGAGGAGGCCAACTACATTATAATGAACAGCGGCAATGTGTTTTACTTTGGTGTTTATCGGTAAGTATTGCAGCATTGCTATCGAAGTAGTGCATCTTTAATATGTTGAACTTGTGCTGGCAGTGAGAACGAGGAGGAATCCATTGAATGTCCCAAGAGATTTCCGCTGAGCAGCACGACCAGCGAAAGCGGCATGACAATGTCACCAAGGCCATGGGAAACCGAAGCGCCAGCGGAAACTACAGATGCACGCATGCCGGAACTAGCCGCCTTGCCAGAGCTGCACATTGAACAACAGCAGCGAATGCCGCAGCATCAGCATCTCAATGAGCTTGAGATGCACTCGATGTGGCAGCCACATTTGGTGGGCACCTCAGATGATGGCAGTGTGTCGGATATGCAATCGGAAGATTATCGCAACACTTTATATTTGCCTGATTTACCAGATCGACCCTCTTCGGTGTTATCAGAGCAATCGGAAATAAAGCTTGTGGAGGAGGAAATTGCAGCTGTGCTATCTGGTGGTACAGAGGTGCTCAAGGAGCACAATGTGCTGGGGTTGGTGCATGCCTGCGTCTGAGATTTTAATGCATTTAATTTGATTATCTTAGTGTTAATTTCTATAGACTCTTTCCCAAACCGGGTGTATGCATGGCCAGCGATGTGCTACGTTCATTGAACGATGAGCTGACCAAAACCAAGCTGGAGCAGGAGAGGGATAAACGCAAATGGTCGACATTTTTGCAAAAACCTGATAGACCAGTGCCTATGAGTAAACAGCAAATGGAGGCGAACAAACATAAGGCAAATGCCTACAAGGTGAAGATAGTAAAGTCCGAGCCACGCGAAAAGTCGCCCATGGTGAGTACGAGAGACTAATGTGGTTTGCCAAAGGCCCTAACTTGTCTATGCGACAGCCGGAAGTTAAAGCAATGCCAAAGCAAGCAACGCCACCGCCAGAGCCAGAGCCTGAGCCGGTGCCGGAGCCAGTGCCAGAGCCAGAGCCGGAAGAGGAAGAACCGCTGCCAACGGACAGTGAGGTACCAAATTTGGAACAACTACCGGGAAATGGTGTAGAAAATGGCATTGTGGATGGCGCAGACACATCCGCAGCTGATGTGCAGTCCATAAATTCCAGCCAGCACAACGATGAAGACGGCAATGTTGGTGACGAGCAGTTGCAAAAGACGGACATGCCCAAGGACGAGCAGGCGGATGCAACCTCCATTAGCTCTATAACTGCTATTACAGCAACACCCAAAGCTGTTAAGAGCATGGAGGAGCTGGCATTGGAAAAACAACTTGCCGATGTACAAAAACAGCTAGCGGCACTCTCCACACTGCCCTCCACCATACAATCTACATTGGATGCGGTTACAAAGCAGCTGGCCGAATTGCTACCTACATTTAAATTGCAGCAGATGGAGCAGGAGCAAAAGCTGCCGCTGCCAGCAACAGCAGCTGGCGAGCTCGAAAGTAGTTTGCCACAAATCGATGAGCATTTGGGGGAGGAGCACGAGGAGCAGCAGCGGCAGCAGCAGCAGCAACAGCAGCAACTGCCCGCGGGCGAACATACAGGTGCAAACTATGGCTGGAGCGAATGTAATTAAATTTTTCTAATGGCGCACTTTGCGTATACGTACATCTCTCTGCAGCTGACAAGGCAGCAGTAGGAGCTGAAAATATTGAGCCAGAGCACGACAAATGCGTTGCCAACGACCTGGAAGTGGCGGAAATTTCGCGCTCAAATGGAGACAATTGTGTCAAGGAGCAGCAAGAGCTGCTCAGCGAGGAGCAAATCTTGAAAAAGCAAAAGGTAAGTGTGGAAAATTTGTGAGAGAATGCCTTTAGTTATAAAATTTAACATAACTTACAAGCTGCCAGGCCGGGCCGGGCCGAAAAATAACAAGTTGGCCGGAAAACTTTTTACCCACACGTTTGGGTGAGAAGATGCCCGACTACTTGGCCAGGGTATCCGCGTGCGAGTCCACATCTGTTTTTGTTGTTGTTGGTGTTGTTGTGCTCACTCAATGAAATTAACTAAAATGCCATTTGGTTTTTGTTTTTTTCTACTTGCAGCATAATGTGCGCTTCGAAGTGTAGAATACAAGTTACATTTAGCCTCCTAATTCGAGTTTAAATTTTTTTCTGTTCTCTTTTTTTTTTTGTTTTGGTTATATAGTATATATAGTCTGATAAATTAGCCCAAAATTGTTATAGTCATTTCGGTTGCTGGTTTTATTTTTTTTTATGTCAAAGTTGGTTTTTATATTCACGCTTCAATAAAAGTTAAAGCTAAGAGGCAGAAAAAAGCAGAAACCAAAGACAATTAGTAGGCATAAGGCAGACAGACAACAGCAGCAGCAACAACAACAACAACAACACATACACTAAAAGAAAAGCAAAAGGAAAAACAGACATTTTCACATTTCCCAGCACTACAACTACTACTTCAATACGTTTTTGGCTGTTTCTTTTTTTGTTGTTGCTCTCAATCTTTTTGTTTTCTTATTTTATTCTTGCTCTTTTTTTGCTGCTTTTGGGCGTGTGTGTGTGTGTGTGTGTACTGGTGTGTGTGTGTGTGTGTCGGGATACAGCTGATGACATGCCAGAAGCAGGATGTCATTGAAGAACTGGAGGAGCAGTTGGTACGCAAAAAAAATCCCAAACGTTCAAAACGTGCTTTTGGCCCACTGACACCATCATCGGAACGTCCATTGGTATTGCCTGGGGGCAGACGTTGGTATCGTCCCAAGGATGCCTACAATGATGAATTCATAGCTGAGACATTGAGCGCACAGGCGGAGCTCATAACAGGCACCACGCTGGGGTGGGTAACAACTGTTTCAAATGTTTGCAATGTTTTCCATTCGCTTTACATACAAACATGACCACACACACGCTCGCACACACACACACACACACTCACACACTTACTGCTTCTTCTTGGTCATCATCTTTCATTTTCTCACATTTTCTCACATTTCTCATTTTCACATTTTCCATGATGGCACGCTTACATCAACGCATCATAAATTTGCGTATTAGCAGCTGTCCCTATGAAAGTCCACTACTGGGCTATGACTCCAGGTACCAAACGTGTAATCTCCCCCACTATGCTACGCTACGGCTCTATATGTACGGCTCTACTCTATGTTACATACATACGTACTCTATCACGGCAATTTCATTATCATATCGAACGAACTTCACTTGCAACTTCCGCAGCCAACTTCGTTACTCTCTCGCTCTTGCTCTAACACGCACACACACACACACACCACAATTTTTTTGCATTCTCTATCTCTGTCTTTTGCAGTTTTACAGTAAATTGCTTTGCATGCCCGTTACTTTTCTCGTTACTTTTTCTCGTTTTTTTTTCTTTCTTCTCTTTTTTTCCCTTTAGATTGCATTTTGGAATCGTTTATTCAATGGTGAAAACATTTCACGCAAACGTTTCAGGTAAAATCTGTTTGAGTTTCAATTGTCGGAATTGTTAACTTCACATTTGTAATGCGGCTAACAATTTGTGTAGGAGAGCCTACACACATACACACATACCTGCATACTTAACCATATGCAAGTACCACAAATGCTGCAAATCTCTGTAATCCGAAACAAAATTGTCGATTGGAATGCCGGATTCTTAGTCAACTCTGTTGCAGGGTTGGTTGCTTTCTGTCTGAAACAGTAGCCAACAATATCACGTGGCCTAGCCACAACACATCATGCTTCATTGAATTTGAGAGCATGCGAGGTTTACCATTTTCTTTGAGTGGCCCAGGGAGTGGGTAGCAACCTTAAATAAACAGTTTTTGCAAATAAATCGCACAGTTTTCTACTGGTGAGTAGCATAAAATCCACAATGAAGTAGAAACGTCTTTCATACATAAATTTTGGAAATATGCATGAGTTTGTAGAGTTGTATTATCGGAAGGTACAATACAAAGTTTGAAGTATTTTACTTTGTTAGCAAAAAAAAGGTACTCCCAAGATTAAAACGTAATTGTGTAGCGCATCTACAACTTGATTTTTTTCGACAAAACAAACAATATTACAGGGTACCTAGGGTGTACCTTGTTATACATTTTTGTTAGTGATTTTTCCAGCAGCATGGAGAAGACAGCACCTTAAGTAAAGACATCAAATATTCAAACAGTGAATTTTTGTCATTAAAGCCCAACAACTTTTATGTTAAGGAAGAGTAGTTTTTTTTTATATGAAAAATACAAGCAAATGTTAGTGATTATTAGACACCCATGGAAAAGGTAGCTCCTTAATTTGTTTGACATATGTTCGCTGAACACAAAACTTTTTTAATAATTTGGCTTTTTCACTGTCAGGCCTACTAAATTTTGAGGTAATTGTTCTAGAAGAACAATTTTTTAATAATTAAACCATATTCATTTCTAAACATATTAACTTCAAATAAAATGCTTATGTCTGTGATTTTTCGAGGACGATTGCCTTATATTTTTGGACATTTCTATTACCAACACAACTTTGAATTTTGCATTTTTAGGCCCATTAATTTAGCTAGAAGATTTTTTTTTACTTTTTAAAATATACACATTTCATTGCATAATAAAAAGAGCAAAAAACAACAAAATATTTAAAAATATGCATATTAAGCTTAAGAAAACTTAAAAACGGCTAATTTTTAGAGACCGAATACTTGGTAGTGGCCTGGTTTGTGTCTTCTAGTCTACTATTTGCGATAACACGGCTTCAAAAGATTGGCCGGAATTACCTAGCATGTTCAATAGGACATAGATTTGAACATTGAATAATGAATTTGAAATGCCAACAGTACCAAATAAGACAGATCTGCATAAAAGGATGACGAATTTTTTGATCAGAAGACTACCGTTCTGACATACCTGAAGATACCTGGGTATGCAACGTGTTGAGAAAATTTGCATGCGGATTTTCTTGAAATTTCTTCGACTTTAAAATGATTTAGTTATTCAGAAACTCAGTTTTAAATTATTTTGGAGATGGTAACCTATACAGGTACAATATTAAATAGAGTGCAAACTTTTTTACTATTCCTTGATATAGAGCGCTACAGAACGACAAATAAATGTATCAAGACTTTATTCAATTACGATTATAAGAGGAATTCTGTATTCCAAGGAACAGGAGGGTATAATGCAAACATAATGAATTGATTTTTTGAATATTTTTTAATGACCTATTGAAATTATTAGAATTATGAGTGAAAAATAAAAATAAATTCTAGTCCGCGCCAGTAAAATGTGATTATAACATTAATCACTATTCTAAAATGGCAGAAGACTAGATACATTAAAATCAACATTCACTTGGGTTATTATTTTCAATTGTTAGCAATTTTCAAGAAAGTTCACTTAAAGTAACTAGTCTTAAAGTATATTTTTGGCAAGAGAAATGAAAACGAATGTGTAAAGTAGGTTTAAAATTACTTAAAATTTATACTAAAAAGATTTCAAAATTTTTTTATTTTTTTAGATTATGCAAACATTTAGTTTAGTATCGCTTAAATATTATTTTTAGTATTTCAAGTCTAACTCAAAGCAAAAAGCAAGAGTAATGTGAATGACTTGCTTTAGGAAAGGCAAAAACTTTTATTCTAAAAACCAAGCCCAACCGAATGCGAATAAATGGTTTTCCAGCTCAACACTGAATATTTTATGAGTGATTTGAATTTACATTTTAAATAGAAAAAGGGAAAGAAATTTTTAAATGGGAATGTGTTCAAGATTGTATCTAATAATTGTGGCCGTCGGCAAGCCGAATCCTCGTTGTTTTGATTCCCCGCAGCAAAGAGACATTATTTTTCTCCGCAAATCGCTTTCAAGGACACTAGCGTTCGGTTTGTGCTATATGCTGTTGGTTCCTGTTCTCTGTGAACAGCTATTAATAGAGATATCTCTATACTTCGCCTATTTATTAAAAAATATTTTAATCTTACAATCGTCTACTATGGCCTGTACGTACATAGCTCATTCTGTAAAATCCAATTTTTTTTATTGATTAAGGGCTTCATTTATATTGATATCAAGTTGATTAACGTTTTTGAAGGGTCACCATCTGACATTAATATTATTATTTAAGTGACTTTTCAATAAAACAATAGTTTTGTGAGTTGTGCTGAGTGTCATGTTTCAGTTAAATACACAAGTGGATTATGCTTACTTTTTTGATAACAAAATGCAGTCATAAAGTCAACTACTATTTTATTAAAACAATATATGTAAATATGGTCTGAGAATCAATAATTAAAGAGTGGTTTAAGCGGGTGTTATTAAAAAAAAGTATACTGTGCATGCTTTAAAAAAAGTTCTTCTATTGAAAGCTTTAAAATTATTAGGGTTTAATTCCCGCCATTGTTATAAAAACTTATGAAAATTTAGACAAAAGCTACTAAAGAAAACACAATTTAATACCCCGAAAAGCTCAGCACAGCAAATCTTATGCGCATATTCTGGATCAAATCCATCTGAAAAATCATATAAATTAAGATGTGTACATTTTTTTATATTTTTGTTTTCCTTTTTCGTTTTTATTACACTTTTGGTAGCGGAGTTAAAAAACAAAAACACAGAGAAAGCAACATTTTATTCATTTTGAAACACTTTTGATAGCAGACGTCCATCTCAAGTCATTAAAAAATTACCCATTGATATCATTTAATTATGAAAATAAGTCAATTAGGCATTTTTATTTTTATTTTTATTTTAAAAAACTTGTTAAGAAGTTTATATTTATATGGCAGTAGTGAGCATAAAGCAGCATTTGTGAAATTACCACTAAATTTTATTAACTAAAAAATACGATACGTTCATTTTCTATACATAGACATCAACCTTTTTTTGTTTTTGTTTTTAATTGTTTATATTTTTTTTAAATTTGTTTTGAATGTTTTCAAAATACTGGCTACAGTCATATAAAATCGTGCAAAAAATCAACACTTTAGAGATAGGTGATACGACAAACCTAAATCAGACATTAGAAACAAAAATTAAGCAGCTGTTAAGCTAAAAGAATATCTCACGGTAGCTGTCTATTACTTAAGACTATGGAAATGCTCAAAAATTCATCTATAAAAAATATACAAAAAAATTGCAAAAAATATCATCTTAAATTCGTTTCGACTTTAACGATTTTAAATCGCTGCAATTCAAACAAATTACTAATTTTTTAAAAAAGTCCTTATACCACTTATATCGTTATACTCTCACTAGGACATGGGTTACATTAAGCTAACACATTTAAACATTTTTACTTATATCGTATCGTCTTATTGAACAACATCAACGACAACAACCAACCCCACTTACGATGTTGTGCAACAGGGAGCTGCAAGGTCTGAGCCTGAGCTTGACATCACCAAAGTAAGTTGTTAGCCAGCTTTTTGGTTCATTGCATGCTTTAGTTTACTTTTGTATTACATAAGGAAAAGCAAAAGAAACATTAAAGTTGAAGAGTGTAAGAGAGAGAGAGAGAGAGAGAGAGAGGGGAGCGAAGGAAAATGAAGAAAAATGAAAAGTACTTTCAACTCATGTATCAAAGTTCTAGAAATATTTATTTACAAAACTCTTTCTTCATACACACACTCTTGCACACACACACACACACACCCACACCCCCACACTCCCACACACTCAAACACATGCCAACGCAGGGTTAACTTCATGAAATATCAGAAGCCGGAGCGTAAAATTGACTTGAATCACAGTGAAGTCTACAAAGTCATACATCACCTGGACCGTGCGCCCATACGGGGCATAGAGGTGCGTGCGCCACTGGTTGCTGCCGAATCGGATATACGTCAGTCGCTGCAATCCTAGAGTATGCTAGTGTTCCCACATTTTGGATTAGGCCATTTTGCCAAACAACTACAATACAACAACAACAACAATACCAGCAATAAAAACTTGAATTTTATTTGCTAGTTTATGTCATTTTTTATTATAATAAGCAGCTGGAAAATATATATAGCAAATCGACAGCGAAGATAATATGTAAATCAGTGTAAGGATGCCACTGATGCACTGCACTCGGAGGTTAGACTAGGCTAGACAAGCAATCAGACTACTTTGCTGTACAAAATAATTGAGAAAACTTATATATTTATAACGAAAAGATGTATTAAAATGCAACAACATTTTGCAAGTTTAAAATGCTAACTAACGCTGTTGAATATTTTATTTTACTACAAATAGTTCTGACCCTCAATAGTGGACGCCTCGGAACTGTATTAGGAGAAAATGTCAAGTCGAATGCTAATGCTGTCAAAGACATTGTCAATATGTCAATGCCGCTGCATGCCATTATATAATTTGTGTGCAACATGGCGTATGCTTAATGTGCGGATGAGCCCTTGTTGAGTAGCATAGTTTCAGGCGCTGCTGCTGCTGCTGCTGTTGTTATGCATTTTCTTTTGCATAAACACGCGCGCACTTACACAAACACAACGCGTATTCCACATATATACAAATTTTGTTTTTTTTTTTGTATTGCTGTGTTCGTGTGTGTGTCTGGGTGTGCGTGTGAGTGTGAGTGACAAACACTTATGAAATTTGCATTTATTAAAACATATGAATTGGCTGGTAACAAGATGAAACCAAATGCCGCAAAGCCAATGCCATTGTTACGTATACGTAATATTTAGTTATGGCTCACATAAAAAATGGTTGTCACGTTATACGGCACCCTAAATATTACTCGACTCTAACATTTTAATATGCCATTTTGGCCAAGCATCACGCAATAAAAACACGCGGCACTTTTTACGACAACGGACACGAGTTTTTGTCCCAACTGTCTTTGTGGATGCTTAACGCTATTATCGGGCGCTTCTATGCGGGATTAACTCAACGCGGCTTGGCGTCTCATCATGGACTGTCACAATATTCGTGCATGTTGATTTCGTATTATCATTGCGATACCATGTTGTCTTAGTGCTGCCGCGTGTGGGGAGAGCTTTGTGAACGACGCTTGTGACAGCTTTTGCATTTCGCTCAAAGCTTGAGTTGAGCAAGTCCTTGACGTGGTGAGAGTGCGGCAAAGCTTTCACTCAGCGCCGGCTGTTCGAATGCGGAAGTAACTCAAAAACCAAACAACAATTTGTTTTTGGAATTTTTGATAATTTTATTTAAATTTGAATAAAACATACTAGACAACAACTACTTAAGAGTAAGTACAAGTATAAGTACAAGTACAATTTACATAAAAATAGTTAAGTTATTCAGTGTGTGTTGCGCTTGAGCTAACAATTATTATTATTTATATATTTAAGTAAATATATTAAGTATGCGTATGTATAACTGAAAACAAGTTGTTTACCTCTACAAACATATATATATATATATCTTTTTTTGTTTTCTTTCGCTTACAAACAAAGGCAAACTTACAGCAGTTACAGAGTGTACGAATATCTAGCAGTTAAACAGCATTTCGACAGAACGAATCACTTTTTAAGTGTAATCCAAAGGATACTTTGTGTATCGGTATTTTTTTGTGTATATATGTGTGTGTGTTTGCTGTGTGTGTGTGTGTGTGTGTGTGTGTTGGACACTAATTATCACTACGCCAGTTGAAGCTAAATATGAAACTAAAAACTAAATTTTTGTAATACATGCATTGAAACAACATTAGAAACAACAAAAAAAAAGAAATGATTTTCTTTTTTATGAATAAATATTTAATGCATTTTAAACGTATGATTTGCATTTCTCAACTATATATTGTTTAAAGTTATAGCAATTTTTAGTTTAAGGCAAAACTGAAAGTCCTAGTTATTCCAGGCTCAACTCTCGTTTGGAGTCTTTGACGCTTGGCAAGGTATCGAAAGTAGTTAGTTCTAAGTAATGCAAACTATTATACTAAGTACTTTAGTTGCATGCCACATTTAAATATTACTTTTATTTAATTTATGTTTTATCTTTTTTGTGTGTAAACATTTGCTAATACGCATTTTCTCTTTGTATTTTTGTGTCATTTTAGGTACATCGTTACGCTTTTGATCTGAAGCACTCACGAAAATAAATATATATATTTTTTTTGTTACTTTTAGATAGATCTATCAAAATCGTTGCCCTTTTTTGCTTATTGGCGCATATGTGTGTTCAAAAATATGTTCACTTCTAAGTATTTGTGTGGCTACTTAACAGGCCAAGTCCTTTGGCTATTGGCCGCCAGTTCAACGACTTCAACATGAAGTGGCTTCAGCTGGCATTGGGGGGTAGGCCCAACCTCTTACAATCACAAATGGTAGATTTTTGCTTTCACTGATACGTGACCTTTGCTATATATGTTTCGTACATTTGTATAATTTTGTGTATCTAAATACTAATGCAGGTAGTTTTAGTTCGTTTGTAACTTCATTTAAGATTCTACAACGAAATCTTTACACTTAGTTGCATGTAGCTGCTGTTTCCTGAACTTAATACTCTTCCTTACTTAATACTCTTTCTTTTAGCTGACTCAAAAAAGCAGCAACTCTAAGCCGGTATGGTTGTTTGTTCATAAAAGTCCGGTTCGTCTTCATCGTTTTTGGGTTCGCTGCCGTCCAACTGAAAATATTGCGTCAAATTGTAGTTTATTTATTTTTTTTTTTTATCATATTCAAGTGAGTTCAAGTTGTGTTCTTACAGCTTGCAATTCCTCGGGCTTATAGAGTTTGGCCAATTGATGACGTATCGGCACCATAAGTATCAAAAAGAAGGGAAAAGCCAGCGAAAACTTTGAGGATTTAACAGTCCAGAGCACGACAAGGCAGAGTACTTGTACGGTGGTGAACAAGTGTAATTTCCAGGGCCGCACACGCTTCACATACTCCGTGGGTGGATAGTGCTTGACGGGCATAAAGTAAAGTCTTATGCTGTGGAATGAGAAAAAAATATAATAATGTAATCATTAATTAAACATTGCACATAAGCTAAAGTTTTGATAAAGAATGGTAATAAACGTAAAGATCTTCTAGAAGGCAGTAAAACAAGTTATAAATTTAAGGTATTGTAGTCTTAAGATGTTGGCACTTAGTTTTTGGCCGGTAGGTCGTGTGACGCTTTTAATAATCCCGAAATAATTTCAACTTCGGAACTTTCTTACAAGCTTACTTGGAGCAAAAGTCAAGAAACCTGAAAGAAAGTGAATGAAGCTTCTTAATATAAAGAGGCGCCCAGCTCTAGAGTTTGAAATCACCATATTTAAGCCGTACCCGGCAATTCGATAAACCAGACAGATCTTTATTTGGGTCGTTTGCAAGAATAAGTCCTTTTTTTTTTGTATGTGGATTGTAGATCCTTACAATAAAAGAAACCGTCGGCAATGCTATCATAAGTTCAAAGATGACGAATATTACAAGAACCCGCAATACTTGGAAGGACATGATAAGATAATGCTCATAATTCTGCAAGACAACGTTCAAAAACTTTGAAATGGTACATTTCTTCACAACCGCTGTACCCTCCCGACCGTATAGCACTTTTTTCTCACTAAGAACCCAAATTATTTGGAACAATGAGTAATCATTACCAACTATTTTATAATTAAGCCTTAATCAAGTGAAAAATTGGAATACAATTTTTATTTACATTTAAAGTAGATTCCCTTACAGTTAAGCCTCACGAAAAAAGTGTCTTTTTTTTGAAAGCAGTGCGTCTAAACTCCAGGGAGAGTTTCTGCTTTACTCCAAAAACCAACTATTTGGCTCGTTGCAGTAATCTTGTAGTGACTCTGTTCCCTCTTACCGTTCAAAAAGCTGCACTCCGCTCATGGAAGCTACGCCCATGTACAGAAAAACACCAAATAGCACTGCCATGGGTATCAAACGCAGCAATGGAGCCATCAACACT
Source organism: Chymomyza procnemis (assembly GCA_035046065.1). NCBI lineage: Eukaryota > Metazoa > Arthropoda > Insecta > Diptera > Drosophilidae > Chymomyza > Chymomyza procnemis. The sequence continues at coordinate 25,940,943 of JAWNOJ010000013.1, read as the reverse complement.
GACAGCCCAATCATGGTGCACACAAAGAAGCCAGACAAGCGTTGCTCCTTAACGTCAATAATGCGTGGCGAGTCGCCGGGAGCATGGGTACTGCAAAACAATACAAAAATGTTTAGTGTTGGCATAAAAGTGGAAGAGGAAATGAACTAACCGTGACATAACCGTCACCGAGGACACGTGTGTCACAGAGCGCACAGTGGCCGCACAATGCCATGGCATGCCGAAGAAACCGCAGAACATGTTGAGCAGGCATAGCAAGACGATGTCCCAATGCAAACCGGAGCCCTTTTTAAGTCCACGCTCTGGTTTGTCCACAATCAACTCCGATATTTGCGATTCCATGAATATCAAAATGTACACCAACATAGCGGGCACAACACATGCAAACGGCACCCAAGTGGTGTCGACATCGAAACCAATAAACCACCCACGATGCGTGGTATCACTGGGCGAGAGGCCTTCGGGTACGCTCAACTTTTCTGTATACACAGCAGGCACAAAATAGTCGACCATGACAAAGATTGCAATGGAAATGGGTACTCCAAAGTCACCCAAAGCACGTCGCGCATTGCGTCCCAAAAAGTGAGAGTTGCGAAACAGTTTCAGATAATAGGCCACCACAAAAGTAGCCAACGTAAGGATGGTGCAAAAGAGCGCTGTGTTTGGTTGATTTATGGGCATCTTGGGTGTTGGCGGTGCCACTGTTGTCGCATTAAGCAGAGAAACGCTCATGTTGTAGTATGTTTCGTTTTCCAGACTTGGTAGCTCCGTGACCAAGGTGGGTGGCGGCAGATTGTAGTCGGGCAGCAAAGGATTCAGCTTGTAAATGGACACCAGCTTCATAAAAGTCTCTACTATGTAAATCAAGGTAATCAAAGCAGAGAAGATCTCTTGCGTGAAGCGTGTAAGTAGACGCACATAGACGCTGCCCTCAAAGGCGGAGATGCACAAAGCTATGACAATCAGCCAGATGCCCACATAGACACGTAAAGCCAGAAAGTTAAAGTTATTTTCCGTGCAAAAGACCATTAAAGCCTCATCGAAGAGCAGCAGCGGTCCCGTGGTACCTATGATAACTAACGGCTGACAGGAGAGGCAGTGAAACACAATGCCCACCAGTGAACAGGCTATAAGTGTCTCCGAAATGCCAATCAGACTATTTGTCTTGGCCGATGCCAAACCACCAAAGGTTATAGCCGTAGATAAGCAGGCAAAGTACATAAATATGGTGGCAGCTAGCGTTTCTGAATTAAAACCATCCAAAATATCGCTCTTATACATGGGCATGCGTCGTTTGAGGTCATTGCGTAGACCACCCCAAAGACGATGCGTCTTTTCCATGGGATTTTGTTTTTTTTTTTGCCATTATCATCATCATCGTCATCATCACCACCACCGCCTACGCCAGCTATGCCCTTAAGCGGCTGCTTCTCCAGCAAGGCTTTCTCCTCATCCTTACCAATTTTGATCATCTCACTGTCACGTTTCACCTGCAGTGCTTTTATCTTGCGCGTGCGTATCCAATCCTTCTTGGCTTTGAGCTCTGAGAAGGGCAGCAGATCATGACGATCCCAATTGCCAGGTGGTAGCACAATTGAATCATCCAAGAACTCATTAATGGCTGAAAGTAAATCTTTGCGATCGTCTGCTTTGTACGCTATGCCATGAAAATGCTCATTGGCCATTAGTGTGGATATAGAGCGACCCACTTCATGATAGTCTAGATCGAAATTACGTGGTCCCAGCAGAACAAACATAAAGCGTACCGGCACAGGTACTTCCGTAATGCTTGGCATAAGCACGCCTTCCGACAGACGCACAAAGGCAATGGTGGGCTGATCCAGAAACTCCACAGCACCGACCTATGAAAGAAATTACATAGTTTAGTTTATTGTTTGGCAAATTGTGAGGCAAAATTCGGTGGAATAACCATTAATTTCGAGTTTATTCTGTCAAAAGATCATAACAGATTTATCGATAGAAAAGCAATACATAAAAAGCATTTTCCGCGTATTAAATTTTTTGAGTAGCTGATGGCCAAAAAATACATCGTGCTTTTTCAACTTCGTGGGTGGTTCTTTGAACTAAGACGGTGCCGTCCACGGACTTACAGATATGGAAGCTCAAACGAATTCTTCTAAATTTGTTACTTTAATGATTAAAATCTATTTTGATCTTTATGAAACATGAACATATATTTTGCTTATAGATCGACTGACTTTTAAATGCAATGCCAAGTCAATACCACGTAGGGTTTTCCGCTATATATGGTGAGAATATCCAATTTTTATGCATTGCAGGATATTTGTGGGCCGACCTCATCACACGAAGCCCATGTAACATACATTAGGAAAAGTTAATCATCTTAAGGATGCCGTGGTGTGCTTTAAGTGATGCGAGGACATGGCATAAAAATTCCATAAAAAGCGGACACAGGGTCATCATACACAATTCATTCTACTATTATTATTTTCTATCATTAAATCACAATTGAATCTTAAAGCTTACCAGCACAGTTGTGGCCTCTGCGCCCGCAGGTATACGCTTAAGTATAGTATCATTTTGCAGCTTCTTAAGATCCTCTTGGGAGGAGGAGTACATGTCATCCTTCATGTCAATTTTGAGCTCATTGCTGCGTTTGCTGCCTCCAATTTCATTGGCAGGCATTATGCGTATTTTCTTGTCATCCACGCCGCCCGAAAGATTCTGTGAAGGATTAGAAATATATTTTCAAATATTCGCACAAACCAATTGAAAGCTCAAGTTCCAAAAGCTAAGAACATGCAAAAGTACGAGAGCACACAAAACAGTAACGGACGTGCAAAGCTCAAGGATATTTTAAGATTTGGTTATGCGTGTTTTTTGGTGTTTTTCGTTGTGTGTGTGTGTGTGTGAGCCAATAGTTGGAGTCTAAGCCAGTCTAAAAATTTCAAATTATTTAAACTTTTAAAAAAAAAAATAAGCTTAAAAAATTTGTAAAACTAGAATGAGAACTTGCCAATGTTGGAAGATTATGATTGAGACAAAGAGTAAGAGAGCAAGAGAGAGAGAGAGAGCAGGAGACGGGAATCATTTTGTAAGTGGTACTAGGTGTAGTAAGGGCTAAAAAATATAAACAAAAAACAGCTCTAGCTCTAAACGGTTTAGATTTATGGATACATTTTGAGGCACAATAGTCAACAAGGTCAAACAAAGGTCAAAACATTAACTCATTACACCCAAGTACGGCATCATAGAGTGTCGACGCTGCTCAATCACTCCCGAGGCTGCAGTGGCAGCCACATGGAGCGCTGTCGGTGTTGTCGCTGCCTTTGTGGTTGCTGCCGGCGGTGCACTTGACGTCACGCAAATGCTGCGTCGCGTCTTATTCAGATGACGTTGTTGCAAGAGCGGCGATTGCTGCGGCTGCTGTTGCGACTGTTGCACATCGGCGCCCATCCATAGCAACTATTTTATTTGAATGTGTATTTTTTTTTTTTTTTGTTGTACGCGTTATGCAAATAGTGTTCGGCGTAAGTAATATCGAAACAACAAAAAAAAAAAAAAAAAAACAAATATTGTGTTGCATAAAACAAGAGACCAAGAGAAGAAAGTAAAGAAAAACACGAACACGAACAGAGAGAAACATTTCACACAAAAGCTCTTTCGTAATAACCAAGGGCGATACTTTTACAAAACTCAGTCTGAAAGAGACTTTAAGTTTTCAAAATTATTTCGTAAATTTTTTTGTTAAAATTTAAGAAGAAATATATAAAAGTAATCATATAATTATTGGTATATTTACTAAATTATATTTATATTATTATTTTGTTTTTTAATATAACAAATCTTCAATTCATCCACTAAACTTAACAAAGAGAAATTTAGTTTTGCAGACTCAACTTTATTTTAAACTTAGAAAATAAATAGAATTCACTAAAAATTGTACATATTTTTAGCGTATAGAAGCTGCAATTTTTCATTTGTAAAAATATCGCCCTCATAAATATATATGTATAGATATGGCATATGTTTTTGTATATATGTACATACAGTGTATATTACGCATATGTCTCTGTATGTAATATTTATAGTTTTGCATAAATTTAATAAGCTTATTTACAAAATGCATTTCATTATTACCGATTTGGGTATAAGTTGCTGTTTATGTCATGAGATGCAAAAAGAGAGTAGAAAATGTTTATGCGAATGGTTAAAAAATTTGGTCACACTTTTTTTCGTTTTTTTTTATTATTATTAAAGCCAATTTCATACACAAAAAAATCAAATCAAATAAAAACAAAAAGAAAAAAACAATGTAAAAATAAACAATTATGTCTTATGCATAGACAAACAGAATGGTATTTAAAGTAACGAATTATGTTTATGAATAGGACCCAGGAGGATGTTATGGAAGTGAAAAAAATATTATAGCTTACCTGGAGGCTCGTGTAACTGTTGTATTTGCGCTTGGTGAATGGCAAGACGCTCTGATGCTCGTTGACATGACGATGACGCAGTAGCAAGGAACGCATAACCGATGGCTTGTCGTTAATGTCAATCAGGTCTTCAATTACCATCTAAAAAGAGGGATTTCAAGTTAAAACAGATTTATTATTAATATAAAAAATATTTTAACGGGACAATTAATAAGTTCCCGGTCTGATATATAGATGGCGCTAGCACATGTATACATATATATATTTATTTATATATATATATTAAGTAAAACTCCTTTTGTTAATGTGAAAAAAGGCTAAAAAAGAATTTCGCGTGTTGATAAAATACTGCTTTTTGAAGGGAAAAAGTACAGTTGATGCAAAAACTTGGTTTGATGATGAGTTTCCGGACACTGCCCCATGAAAATCAACCAGCAAGGATTGGAATGCTAAACTTAGACGTAGTGAAATGAGCACCGAACACAGTGAACGCGGTGGACGCCCAAAAGAGTTTGTTTTCCGACGAAAACATAAAAAAAGAATTATATTGTATGACCGTTAATTGATTTCGAATGAAATAGCTGGGACTCCAAAGATATCAACTGAACGTGTCCATCATATGATTCACGAATTTTTGAGTATGAAAAAGCTCTGTGTACAATGGGTACCGCGCGAGCTCAATTTTGGACAAAAACAACGAGTTGATGACTCGGAGCAGTGTTTGAAGAAGTTCTAGCGTAATAAACCCGATTTTTTTCATCGATATGTGACAATGTAAACATGGCTCCACGATTTGACTCCGAATTCCAATCGACAATGATCCGCTCCAAAGCTAGCAAAAACGCAACAATCGGCTGGCAAGGTTATGGCGTCTGTATTTTCGGATGTGCGTGAAATAATTTTCATTGATTACCTTGAAAAAGGAATTACCATCAACGGTGAGTATTAAATGGAGTTATTCGCTCGTTTAAGGGACGAAATCGCCTAGAAACGTCCGCATTTAAAAATACAGAAAGTGCTGGCAAAAATCCATTCATTAGGCTTCGAATTGCTTGCGCATCCACCGTATTCTGCAGATCTGGCGCACAGCGACTATTTCCTATTCTCGAATTTCAAAAAAAAATGCTCGTTGGAGAGGAGGAATCGTACTACAAAAATGGTATCGAAAAATCGTAGGATCGCCATACTCAGTGTATTACCCTTGAAGGGAACTATATCGAATAAAAAAAAAACAAATTTTGCCAAAAAAATATTTCTTACTATGGTAGGCCGGGGACTTATCAATTGACCTGTTATTATAGCTATGTTGGTAAAGTTTAATATAATCAACCACTATATTGCTCAGATAAGACTTTTATCATTTGTTGACATTATTTTCAGTCCGTCTGACAATGCTGTCAGCTCTCATAGCGCGAAGTATGAATATATCTCTATAAGAGCTGTTCGAGGAGAATGTGGAATAGAGATTTACTTTGGCAAACTGCGACTCTTGCTAGCTATGCCAGCAATTTGTAATATAGTTGAATTCAACAAAATCGCTACAATATAATTTAACACTTAAATAAAATACTTTGTTGAATACTAAAAAACTTTTATGTCGAAATCCATCAAACATTGTGAAAGAAACTATCGCTAGCTATATCGAACCTGCTGTACAACAGTTGGAACACAAGAAGACTCTGAACATACAGCTTTAACTTGGTAACGAATGGACATCAACCCGCACCCCTGAAGCAATGTTGAAAGACAGCCAATTTCAACTTTAACTTTAGATTTTTTTTAGTATAATTTAATCATTGTCCAAAAAGAACAGATCTAGAATGCAAGAAACCATACATATTTGTACCCAATTTTTTTTTTTTTATTTTGATCAAATTATCCTGTGTACTAGGAAATACTGAAGGATGCCAGCGCTAAATTCGGTGTCAAAACTTTATATAAAATTATGATCTCAAATATCTATATCCCATTGTAAGAAATATCTTATAAACCTCTCTTGATACCCTGATTACCCCGTCCCATTAAGAGGTTTCCAATCTATGCGATTTTAACAAACGTTTCAATCTTTTCATCTATTTGCTTACATTACGATATGAAAATAAAAAAAAATATTCAAAATTTTTGCAATACTTTCATCTGGGATAATTATTATATCTTACTAGTTTTAGTGCTAGAAGCCTTGATTGCATTACTTGCCTGTTCGCATACGCGGTAAGCTACTGCTGGCAAATCCTTTTCATTTAGATCCAGCAGGACAACACCCGTTTCCAAGCAGCGACGCAAATTGAGCAAAGAATGGAATGAGAGTGAGGCAACATGTGGTTTGCCCCAACGATCGGAGCCCTCCTCCACATCTTCTTCATATTTGATCCAACGTGCAGTTTCCTTCCACTCGCGGTCCTCACCAACGCCCGTTAGCTCATCTAGTTGCACAAAGATCTATGGAAAAGTATTATATTTTCAGCGGTTCGTTGCAGTCTTCAATAAGAACATACCTCATGTGGACTATGATCGACTTCTTTTTTGTTTTGAAGTGCTGAAATGGTGATTTGTGGTAATTCGCGTAACTTGATGGATGAGTGATGTATCTTGTGGCGTCGCAAGGCACGTGGATCATCCGAACGATGTGATCTCAGCTCATTGAGATCCGCTTCCTAAGCAGAATAAAAAAGAAGACATATAAAATAAGTTAAAATGATTCAATGCGTTGGGTAGTGGTTAGGATGTCAGCTTAAAACGTGAATTATGAACCTGCGTAGCCGGCATGTGGCCATTGGTCTATACAGAGCAGGAGTTTACAGGTTTACGATTTTTATATTTTTTTTTGTCGATTTCCAGGGAGCAGTAAAAAAGCAAAAGCAATAGAGGTAAGTATTTTACATGATTAATGCTGGCAAGGTTAAATGGCGGTTTCAATGTATGAAAACTTCAGCAAATTTTCCGTAATTACCTCCAAAGCCGCGTCTTCCGGCTGTACAGAGATCCTACGCGCACCGGCATCACCGTTTTCTTCAATTGCTTTTTTCGGTTCCACGCTGTCTTGATGTGAGAATTTACGTTGTCTATAATACTGATGTCGGCTGCAAGTGTACGAAACTTAATTAATTAAGCTGACTAAATTTTAAGTACATTCCCCCCAATTGTCGTACCTTTTTCTGCGTTTGCGTTCGTGCGATTGATCTGTGGGCTGCTCATCATAACTCAAACTGGGCGGGGTTATGACTATTTTCTTTTTGGCATCACCAAATTGTACATGTTTTTCATCAAGCGAGTTATCCGAGTGATCGCCGTGACCAGCGCGTTCCGAAACTAATGGGAAATCCTCGGGTATATCATCATAGTTTTGTGCATTATTTAAGGGTTCAGTTTGACTTTCGTATTCAGAGTCTTCTTCGATGTTTAAATCATTTGTGCGTACTATATAAATTAAACAATACCAAATAGTAGTTACAGATTTGGCGGTTTATTTAGCATAACTTACTGCTATTTTTCTTGCGCGAACCAATGGGTAATTGAGTGTTATCCTGAAAAGTAGTTACATCAAATTTGTCCTTATTCTTGAGTGTGCCGGCAAAGACCTTTTCCATTTCCGAGTCCAACAGCACTTCATCGGGATCCTCATTGCCGGACTGTAAATGCAAATTAGAATCATGTGAGTAAAGTTTATAAACATTGCTTTATTATTGCATCGCATCGCTTTGTATTTATGGTCACGTTATTGTATGATATGCCACAACAAAACAACAAACCGAAATACTTTTCAATTAAAAATCTATAAAAACTCAGTCATGTGACTGGAATCCGACAGCAAAAACAACGAGAAAACGAATAAGAATAACGCCTGCAGCTGCCATTGATCATGTCTGTTTGTCGTCACAAGATTTTCTCTCTCTCGAAAAGAACTTTTTGCTACAAAAAACTATGCAAGTTTTTGTTTTCGTTTTCGATTTTTTTTCTTTTTAATGGCGTTATTGATAATTGTTTTTAATGAAACTCAATTGATTTTCATAGTGACGAATCCATTGATTGCAGCAATGCCAAAATGAATGATCGCATTTGTTTATCATCAATAATATATATTTTACTCTTCGTTTGGAAAACAGAAAATATAAATCACTTACGCGAACTATAGTTTATAACTCAATTATGTGTCAGCAATGAAATGCCATCAATAACACTTAATATTTTCAATTTATTTAAAATATAATAAAAATGATTGAAATATTTGTAAACTTGTCTGCAAGTCAAGCGACCTGTACGAGGAAATTAACTTTACAAGCACGAATGGCAAGCAGCACAAACAGCCGCGAGAATGTCCTTGAAGCCTTGAAGTGTCTGCCACTTGCTGTCTATGGCTGTGAAAACTTGAGTAAACAATGAAAACGACGCCTGACTGGCATGACCCAAGCGCCATCCTTCGAACACAACTGTACCCACCATGCTCTCTCTCTCTATCTCTCCCGCTCTCTATCTCTCTCCGACACATATTTTGTTGCCTGTGCAACACCCGTGTCGCGTTTCCTTTTCGTTGTTCATTTTAATATTTAATGATAAATTTGCCTAATAACTTTATAATATTGTGCACAATATCCTGGCACAATTGCGCTGCTGATAAGTAAATGATCTAAAAGGATAACAACGAAATACAAAAAAAGGCACACATAAAAATATGTTAAATAAAACAAACAACATTCAATTTAGTTTATAAATAGCAATTTAATAATGCTAAAAGCATGCACGTGGGAATGCCAATGTGTCCGTCAGTTTGTTGTATCTTTATATATATCTGTGTGTATCTGTGTGTGTGTATCTGTGTGCGTACTCATAACTTGGAGTGTGTGTGTTTGTAGGAATAAATGTGTGTGATAAGTCGTAGCGTAACATGCAGCGTTAAGTTAATTAATCGATAGTCGCAATGTACACAATGCTGATTACTGTTGCTACTCTTTACCTAAATAATGATAATAATATGGGGTTTGTCAGGATGTACATAAAATGCACAAACAAAAAAGAAAAAAAATGCGATTTGCTGCTTGTTCTTTCAGAAAGCAATTATCGCAAAATAAAATAAAATGTTTGAAAATCTCAAAAGGTATTGGAAATCACAGTTTTACCTACAAAATAAATACTTCGAATCGAAAAATTGTTCAAAACTGAATATTCTTAAGTTGTCAAGACACAGAGATACATTATAAATTTTTTTAAATTTTGAAGTACTGTATCTTCATAAATATAGCAGCAAAGGCAAAGGAAGTTGGTTTGATGATCAATCCATCTAAGACTAAATATATGACATTATCTAGATACGTCGTGAGAAGAAGACCACGCAATCTCAGCATAGATTCTCACTGCGAAGAAGTTGACAACTTTAACATAAATACTTGGGCGTGTTGATCAGCAATAACAACTGCTTAGGGGACTATATAATACACCGGATTGTAGCTGATAATGAAACCTACTATGCGCACAACAAAATATGGAGCAGAAGTCTGGACCATGACAGCAGCAGACGAAGAACCTAAGAAGAATGCTGCGAAAAACGTTTGGGCCAAAGTTAAATGATGGCGGTGATTACATTCCAAGGAACAATGACGAATTGTTGAGCTTCAGCCATGGCTAAGATGTAGTCAAATTCATTAAATCCCAGAGGCTTAGATGGACAGGTCATGTCCTACGGACGTACCAGAAGAGAGCAAAAAAGCTTGTGTTGGAACCACACCACACCACTCTCCACAAGAAACATAGGTCGACCAAGAAAGCGCCTAATTGACAATATTGACGATGACATGTTGTAGATGGAAGTAAGAAACTGGCGCGCTTTTGCTAACAACAGAGACGAATGGAGAAGAATTGTTGAGAAAGCCAAAACCCACCCCGAGTTGTAGAGCTGAATGATGATCTCAATTATCACTACGAATTTGTACTGAGAAGTAATATTGCCGAATTTTCGCTAATTGTTTAAAAGTTTGGTCAAAATGAGAGAAAATTTAAATGTTTAGAAATGTGTTTAATTTTGTAATATTGTTGCATTGTGTGCCTATATTTATGAATTAAAATGTGAGATTAAAAAATTTTCTCCGATATTTGGTAAATTTAAATTTGGTAAATAAAAATTTACCACACTATTTTTTTTAAGGGATGCATCTGTTTTTATAAGAGTTTACAAAGATCCAAACAACCCAAAATGGTGGTAGGCAACGGTAATGCAACATAAAAAAAACAACTCAAAGATCGTATGTACGCATAAAAAACAATAATTAAGAAGTAAAACTTAAATTATGTTATGCATGGTAGATATTAATTACTTAGTACTTTAAGTAGTAACTATAAGTGATTAAATAGAAGCCAGAATCTGTAACCACAAGAAGGCAGTTAAGTGAAGATGTGATTGCAAGACACAATTTAATACATATACATCTAATAAAGATCATATACAGAAATAATTTAATAAAGGAACGCATTCATAATATTTTGAAAAATTCTATGATTTTGCAATAAAAAAAGCTTAATTTACGAAAATATGTGTTATTATAACAACAAATAATGGTTATACTAAAGATCAGACAATGTAGGATCATATATTAAAGAAGCGACCCTGGCGGAGCCAGAAATCCCTACACGGCAAGTGCCCAAGGTGTCGCATAGAAGAACGTCTCATATGGTTGGTAGCAATCACACACAACGGAGAAGCTTACTTTGTTATCAAACCCTACTGCTGGAAATGCTTGCTTGCGATGGAAGAATCACACATTATTAAACACCGAAATCACTCAACGAATCTTTCAATCTTTGTTAATAAAAGGTAACCAAGTTAGCTTCGAGGTTCGCGCTATAAATATATACCTCTTCAATCTTCGGATACTACAAAGCCCGTCCACAGGGCTTAACGTTGCGCATGCACGGTATCCCGTCCACAAAATATCCTACTCATGAAAAGCTATTCTTATACGCTCCTGCCCATACTTATTTTTTTTACAAAAAAAGTGTTTCAGAGGAATCTTTTCATTCATTGGAGGTTCTCTCTGCACTGCTTGCTCTTAGTTCGATAACAAAGCAGTCTTATATTGTAAACTGCTTGTTGTGTAGAAAATAAAACAAGCCAAATTAAACAATCCAAAACTATTTGAGAAGGCTAGATTTTTTACATTTTTACAACGAATATTTTATATTTAATTCTTTGCAATGCAAGTTGTATTATATATGGGGCTGAAGCTTAAAGTGGTTGTGCTGCATTTCATATACAAAATTTAAAAAGAATTCAAAAATTAGTGTCACAAGTGATTTTCAATCTATCCTTTCAATTTTCTGCTCGTAATCATTACGAAAGAATCAGTCGGCTACTATTACATTTTTTTTATTAATTTTTTTTCCTTTATAACTTTATAAATACAAACATATTTACGGAATATAAAAAACAAATATAATTCTACTTAAATTTCGACACTTTTGAAAGTAAACCGCTGGTCTCCCTAGTAATCTAGCTCTCGAGTACAGAGGGTAGTGCAGTTGCATAGAAGGTGTTCCAGAGTTTCTTTGACACCTGTTTCCCTGCACTTCCTCGTCGTAAGTGATGTTTTGGCATGGACTGCGGTCAAGCAGAGGCCCTATAACTTAATAAAGAATTTGATAATCTCTGTACATGACACCGAATTACAGAAAAATTCAAGCATCGATTCATATAAATGTAAGCAATATTTTAAACAATCTTTAAACTAAGTATAATTTCAAAGTATTGTAATGTATCTACAAACAAAAGGTTGTAAATCTTTTGAAAATGTATAGATTTTTTCAAATATGAAAAATTTAGCAAATTGTGAAATATTATTTTACAAAAAGTCTTCAGGGTTACTTATATTGTTTTGCTCTTTTCTTGCTTACTTTCCGGACTGCTTTTCGTTTTTGTTTATGATTTTGATGAAATATATTTAAATTAAAGCGTACAATCAAGCCTAAATGTGTCTATATTTAAACAATATAAAAGTTAGGAAACATTAAATTGAGTGAGCAAAAAATAAAAACTAATTCGTGGCATGTTCTGCGCACATTTACCTATGGCAAGATTATATAAGAAAGTTTACTAGTGAAGAACTGCAGTCAGATGTTACGCTCCCAAGTTAAGCCCCGAGGAGCAAAAAGTAAAAATTGTACTTTGGACCTAGTCAATCATGTCCTGATACAGCTAGAATTGAAGGTTCCCAACGCATGAGCAGTATTCAAAAATTTGGTGGACAAGATATATGTTGAGAGATTTGGGGATCATTAACTTTTGACAATCGTTTAATAGACACAAGCAGCCCATAAGCTCTATTCACAAATTTGCAAATGTGGTTATTAAATTTAAGTCTAATATCAATGTCCGATATATTTTTTGCGTTCAAAGCTAAAAGATTCTAAAGAATCGGTTGCCGCGCTGAAACGAATTATTTTCATTTGGCTGTATCAGCGTTTTGCCAAAGAAAATTAATGTAATGAATAAACGTTTTATTTCGTTGCTTTTCATTGCCTTTATTTCATCTCAAAAAACTGACTTTATGCATCTTTAAAAGACCCACCCTGTATCAGCTCAGTCTCATAAAGAGTTTCCTCGTTTTTGCAAATTTGTCAGCCCCAAACACCTTACTAACAATTGTCAAAACAATCTAACTAAATTTAGATTTCTTAATTTGCATCTAAAAATACATACAACGTAACTATGTATTTTTATACATTTATATAAAATCTAAAATAAAATAATTTCTAAATTTTAATTGTAGAGCGAGAGCAACTTGGACCTTGAGGCTGACAAACTAAATAAAACTGCATAAATTAATCTAATTATAAATATAGGATAAAGTTTTAAAACAAAATCCCATATGAGTCTGGCAAATATTGTAGTTTCGACTGTGAAATAATTAAAATTTAGTTCAGTCTCATGACCTTATAAGCATCTGAGTAAACATTAGGTTATATTCGTATGCTACAAGGCTAAAGGCTCATTTTAAAAGGAATTAATATTATAATAAATCAATATCATGATATTGTTATAAAAGTTTATTTATTATTTTGATATTTGTTATTGTTTCATTGTTATTTCATTTAATGCTTTTGCATATGCTGTAAGTATGCTTTCAATGGTCAGTGTAGCTGACTATGCACTCTCATCTCTTCACCTCTCTCTGATCTCTTCGCCGTAGTTAAATCTATTTGTAAATCGAGATATATTTAAAATAAAACAAAATTGACATAAGATCGAATTAAACAATTATGAAACGCGTCGGAAATGGTTTAAAAATATATCCTTAACTGAGACTGTTAATATTATTGGTCTTCAGCTGAAAAATTCCAAACTTTAAGTAACGTCACGCCAATTAAATAGCTAATAAAAAAAGAGTACAGAATAGAATAAGTTTATATACTAAAAATGCATATAAAATGTTACTAAATATGCCATCAAATGAGTCTATCCGTTTATTAAAAATTTGCTGTAATTATTTTCTCTTTTTATTGTATTTATTGTCGCAAGAGCATAACTTACATTTCTTTATCTTTTTCATATTATTATTTAAATTGAAATATTTTTTACGCTCTGAGCACACATTGGCTATGAAAAAACATAATGAATATGCTTATTCATCGTGTGAAAATTCCAGCTTTTGGCACATGTTGTGCTAACTGTTGGCAATGGATATGTCAAAATTCGGTAAAATACATTTTCAACAAAAGGATAAAAGCCGTGTGTGTCGCTGTATTCAGGATTATGAAGTAAATATTATGAATTCTAAAAAAAAGCTTCCAAATAATTGTTGGCAAAAGTTACATATTAAAGCATCAGCATAACCCATTGTAGAATTTTTAGTAAAGAGATGAAAATGTGTAAGCCAAAAAATTAATAATTTTTTTTCTTGGAATTATTGCTGCTTGTTTTAGCCTAATTTTATATAACCAGCTGAATCGGTAACCATATTGTCAGCATTTTTATAGACATGCAAAATCTTTAAATTATTTTTAACTTTTAAAAAATCTGTTGTTATTTTGCCCAACTCTTGTCTATTTGTTTAGTGAACCCTTTCAATCCTCTTAAATTTGTACATTTTTTCCTGCCCGCTTAGGCAGTTAATTTGCATAAATATTAAAGCTGGTCACTTTTTTTCAAGCCATTTTTCCGACGCATATTGCTATTGAATTTTGACATGATAAGGCAAAAAAGGCAAATAATCCTTTGCCCAGTAAACCAAATAACTAACGCTAAGTGATATGAGCTAATCGTAAGTGACCAAGGACAAAGGAGATTGCTCTAGATAGATATGGTTTCTACGGCGAATATCTTGATTATCCACTGAAGTAAGAGCCATCCCCCATCTAAATATATCGGAATTATTTATTAAAGAGCAAAGTATTGGCCAAATGTTTACTCTTCTAATTCGGATATAAAAAGTCTATCTTTGGTCTCTTGAAACAGTCTTTATTAGAGATTCCTACAGTCCAGCTAGAAGCGGCTGACAAAATAATTTCATTTATATGCTTCAAGTTTATAACTTTCAGTTTTCAATTTTAATTTAACCGATTTCTTCTATGCTAAACTTAATTATTTTATGATTTCTTAACTTTCAATCTTTAACATTACGAATAATTGTTATTTTGTACAAACGTACTTGTTCAATTCGAAAGTAAACGTTGACAAAAACCAAAGCAAAGTAAGAACATCGTTGATAAAGGATCCACTAAGGATCACATTGATCTATGTGAGGTCTAACCTAACCTAAGTGAAAAAGGTTTTTAGTACCAAATTCAATTAAATTTATATAATGCTTTTGTTTTTAATATTTATTTATTTAAAAAAATGTGTACAGCAGGTATGTGGATTGTTTGGGCTTCCGAGACAGATGCGGTTTGGCAGTCCTTAGGCAAGCCAGGGCCTGCGTCGATTCCACTGTGTGGGACCGACTGCCAAGGGAATCGTATGCAGTTTTGTTGTTGAGTTTGGAATACAAAATATTATAAAGATTGCCTCTCTTGTAGCTCTAAATCTATGATATTATAATTTATAGTGGATCAAGTTTTATATATAAAGGTATAAATTAAGGAAAAAGTTTTTAATATTTAAAAACCGTTGAAAATCATCAAAATGTAGAACCCAGAAATTAAATAGAAATTGTTTTTCGATTAACGACTTGCAACTGTACTTTCTGAACCAATATTAATAACTCTTTATAAATGAAATTCTATACTTGGGTCTACCAAATTCAAAAATATTTAAAATCAAGTTGACGCCTATAGGAATGAATTTTTAAGGGCTTTAAAAATTAAATTAGAATAAATAATTTTTGAATGCTTCAAACAGAGTTGACATAAATTAAGTTGCTTTTTTTTTTGTAAAACAGGGATTTTGAAAACTTATACTTAGAGATTTGTTTTAAAGATATTTACTTATTTAATCTAACTCTATTAATGAGTCCAAAATTCTATCGTCTTTATCGCATTAATTTGATGAAAATACGAGAATAAATATAAATTAAAATGAAAACATGCTGCAAAAAAACCAAAACAAACAATAATATTTGAATATGTGACTGGCGCCACCTACGCTTAGTTGCCTCTTTAATTATTAGCAAAGCTTTATTATTACTTATTTATTAGATGCCAAAACGTTTAAAAATAAACGAACCGTATGAAAGTTAATTTTTCGTGTTATGCTTGTAAAATAGTAACTATTGGAAATATTTATTTAATATTCAGCAAATGTAATATTTATCACTTTGTACGCAACATAAATTTTATGTAAGACCATCGAGGAATATGAAATATTTATTTATTTATTTTATTATTTATTTACTTGATATTTTAAAACCAATTTTGATGATACGTTTGAATTTTCCTTGTAATGAAAAACATTCCTACTCAATTTGTTTACAAAAATATATTTGCTAAAAATAGTATCATATTTACTATTCATTTAGTAGGATTGTTTGGATACGATTTTCTTTGAAGACAAACGAAATTATTGTTCAATGAATAAAATCAACATCAAGCACTTAATATTACATAGAAGGGCAAGGGCCACTGACGACGACTGCTACACAGTTGACTTAAGGCTAAGCGTTTATAGGAATGTCGGGAGCAGTTATACCAACCTTCTGCTCAAGGCTTCCCGTAAAACTTACTCCAAAAGCATTGTACTCAAACCAATTATAGATTGAGACAACACAAACATAACGAAGGTTCTAGGAATAACAAATAACGAATGCACAAGCGTAGAGCATCTACAGTTCGTTACCAGCAAGCTGAGCTATTTATTTGCTAAAGTCATTGTTGATTAACGTTTCAGTTTCATATAATGTATAAAAAAATATCTAAATATTATATATATATATATTGCCATGCAGTCATTAGCCGCAGCCATTATTATGATTTAACGTTGGCAGCGCACTAACTAACCTTACCGATACGCCGGCAAGCCGCCCGCCCACATTTAATGCTCAGGTACAATGCTTATCAAAATAATCGATGGTGCTGTCAGCCAGTTCCCCTCATGTTTTAGACACAACTAGAGTTCGGGCCAACTTACTCATACCAGTTAAACGGAACTGAACTGAACCGAACTGAACTGAGCTGTCAATTTTCGTTTTTGTTTGTTTGGCTTTTTATAAATGGCTCACACACACATACACACAAACACACACAAACACACACACATCATACACACAGAGTTACACTAATGCTGGTACATTTATAGATACTTTATTGTGCTTTTCTGGTAATTTATATGACAGTCGCTCTTGTTGACAATGCACGCTGCGGCTTGTCAATCTTTAAGTTAACCCAAAAACTTAAACCACGTGACTTAGCCGCAAACACACACACACACACGCACACACAGAAGTTAAGAGAAGTTTAGATAAATCAAGGTTTTTGTTTAGTTTATTCTCGCTTAGACAAATTGAATTGTTTTGTTATGAAACAAATGAAATTCACTTAGGCGTATACACAATGTACAGAAAATATTGCGCATACGCCTGGTCGACCGTCCGTCCGTTCGCCTATATAGGCTTTTATCTGTGCTTAAAAACTTTGTCAATTCGTTTAGCATAAATTTTGAGGTGCACGTTGAGCGAACTGCGAGTAGTAGATGAAAATTTTGCTGCCAGATTTCCATAGACAATGCGACACTCAGACCATATTCCCAATGAGATTTAAGCAGCGTCAGGCATTTTCCCATTAAGAATATGTCAACGCACATTGCCTTTTGGCGCCTGACAACATCAATTGTGCGTGCGCGTGTGTGCGTGAGTGTGTGTGCGTGTGTGTGTGTGTGTATCTCTCGCATAATTCTAGCTGACAAGCAAATAACGCTTAACTTTGCATTTCATTTTTGATGTCATAAGCCTGTTCCAGTTATGGCTATAAAGTAGATACATTTATTTGCTACAAATATTTGTACTTTGTTTGCAACAATTAAATGCTGGACGTTGTGTGTGTGTATCTGTCTCTCCTTGCCTAACGAGACTTTGTTGCGGAAATATATACCAAGCCAAGTGGCTGATGTGTGCGTGTGCGTGTGTGTGTTTGTGGTAAGAAACCTTTTTCGCAACGGTTAGCAGCACGTGCAAAGGTTAAACTGGTCATTGTCGGAAAGGCGTTCACTTAGCCGCCACACTCGCCAGCGCTCTCTCTCTCTCTCTCTCCCTCTCTCTCTATCTATCTGGCTTTGACTTTCTCAAACCCGTTGCCGCACTCAGATCTATCTATGCTCTCGATGATACTTGTTGTATGTATGATGGCTGCTGCCTTTGAGCCTAAAAAGCATTGCCTACTTCAAGGTCAATGCTTGACATTGTGCTTGGCTATAGGTAGGTGGTAACGGGAGGCTGCGGCGATGAGGTGGCGGGTGTCATGCTTAACGCTGGCCCACGCTAGGAACGTGTGATATTGGTTTGTACAACATGTATATACATATTATATACACGATTCACTTAGATGTGCTCTATGCTTGCAGCAATTTGTGGAAATTATGCTAAGAATGTAATAAAATTTGCACACACTCGCCCCCAGACAGACAGACAGACAAACAGACTGACATTTGTGTATACGCCTATTTATGTACGCATGTATTTGTGTACAGTCAGAGGCTATAGGTGTTGCGTTTATTTTATTATCATAAAACTTGGCCAAAAACAGCATGCAGCCGTAAAGCAAAGACTAAGGTACAAAACAACTTATTATATAGTCACTAATATTACGTATACGCCCTGTATTTGGCACTTGTTGGCCCAGCATTTTGGGGCTATTACTTTGCTGGACAATTTTGACTTTAATTTTATTAAAAAGCAAGAAACGCGCTCCAATGCGTGTGTGTGTGTGTGTGGCACATGCGATTTCTTTGCTTGAGCATAAATTTTTGATATTTTCACAGGAACTTGATGCTGTTGAAAAATTTCCCATACGCCCCCAGTATGATTTGTGGCTACTACATAACTTTGTGTGTTTGTATGTGGGCGTGGATGAATGTGGGGCTCTTTGTGTGTGTTTGTGTGCCAAGTTTTATAGATCAAACGTTGTTAGATTTATTTATTTTTACCTTGTGAGCTGCAAGTATTCATAAAGTTTTAAATTAAAAGTTTTTGTTGCCTGTGCAGCACGCAGCCAGGCGCTGCCCGCACTTCTTTGCACCAGCAACTTTCGCTTTCGTAACACTTTTAGACTAAACGCATTGATGAAGTTGCCTCAAAAGTTGTTGCATGTATTTTAGTTGCTGCGACCGCTGCAGCTGCTATTGCCTGTTGCCTGTTGCACTGCTGGCAAAGGCAGCAACTCGTTAAGAGTTAACTGAAAAATTCACTAGAATGTCAAGACAAGTTAGCAAGCACACGCACACTAACACACACACACACACATACACCCGCGCGTATCTTGAGACGTTAAGAAACACCCGCGCCGTACGTACTTGCGTTTGGGAATGTTTCCCAGCAAATGATGGCCCACTGTAAGGCGTGAGGACTTGTACTTGGCTGCTGCCACATGTTTGTTGTTTTCTGCGCCGGCGCACGTATAACTGTAGCATAGTTATCAGCTGACAGCTGACTGCCGCAGCGGCTGCAGCGTCACTCGTAGCTGGAAGCATTTGTGCTCAGCTGTTTTCACGGCCAATGGCGCCTACTCCTCCTCCTGCCTACCTGCCAGCCAGCCTGTGTGTGTGTGTGTGTGTGTGTGTGTGTGTGTGTGCAGATGTGTGTAGAGAGCTTTACTACGTTGCTGACGTAAATCAAATGCATTTTACATATAGAAAATATGTGTATATGTGTGTGTGCGCGTTTATTTGGTGCAGCAGCAGCAAAAGCTTCATATCAAAGCTCGCTGACATTTTGTGCTGCCAGCAGCTCTGCCGCTCTGCCGCTGCACTGCCACTGCGCTGCTGCAGCTATATATAGTGCATAATTAATGCGCTATGGCCTGTCCACACAAAATGGCCAAAGCCACCAAAGCTAGTATCTCTGACCGTTAGGCAACGCGCAGCGAAAATCACAAATTCATCGAAGTTTTTCCACCAATTTTTCCTTGTACATGGTCAAGGCCGCTCAAGGACAGCTAAAAAGCTTTCATTTTTGTTTCTTTTTTTTTGGTTGATATTAGTTGCAAACGCATTAAGCGAAGCTCACATGCTCTGCATTTTGTTGCAAATTATGAAATATAATATAAGCATTTGGTTGCCTAACTGCTCAAAATCTTGTGGCCTCTTAAATTTATGAAAACTTTCATATTCACTATTTACACCTTGAGCATATTAGCCAGAATATTTAATTTTATATTATAAATAGCTGACGGGAATTATGTAGTATGCCACACAATAAATTACAATATTATCGTTCATAATTTTAGCACATTCTATAAGCCCAAATGTTGTGGAGTAAACCGCTTTAAGATTATGCTTTAGATTTTACTAGAGGGGCTGTGGGCTTAAAGAACCAGTTTCCGAAAACGTAGAGAGGCCTTTTTTTAAAACCATCTGGACTTCATTCAATTTCATTTATGCATTCATATCAATATCGTTACAATTTAAAAAAAAAAAAACAAAACTAGAGATAATATATAAGATTATGCATGGTACAGCACTGCTACATTTGCCTAGCACTGGCAAAGTTAGCAAACAGACGCAATTTGTCTAGGTAAATTTCTACTAATTAAAGATACCTCCCTTCGGATTCGGCTATTCTCTTCGAAAGGTTATTAATAATAAAATCTCCATGTCTTGCTTTTGGAGTGATGATGACAGTATAGTCAAGGGAATAGATTTATTTTTTTTGCATTACAAAAATTTTACAGCCACGACTAAAGAATAAGCTTTCTAACTTTAGAAGTAATTATAAAATAACAAATGATGCTGTAACTCTTAAATTTAAAAATTTTACAAAGTGGTTTTGGTCGCCACAGAAATTGCGTAAAATAGTTTATATGGTATAAATATTTCCCTATGACGCAGCTTTTGTTAGATTTGCAACTTAAGTTGATCTACACAATGGGCAAATTATGAACTTTTCTTTCGAATAATTTAGCTTCTGTTCTTCAATACAAAGAGATTGCTAAAACTGTGTCTTATTCACAGCAAAGCTAACATTAAAATTCTTTAAAGATTAAAAGAGTTTTCACCAAAAATTTTCCAAAATTTAGCAGAAGATTTAAAAGGATGGATGAACTTTGAAAAAACATAAAAACCCTAATATTATATTACAATTTTCAGGCTATGTGTTGCTACTTTAAAGAGACTTAGTTTTAAAAGCAATGCCAAGAAGCTTAACTTTGAAATGCTAAATATAATATATTGTAGTGCTCCATCCCTTAAATTATTGATTGCTTTGGAATTCTTAACATTCTAAAAATAATTAACAATCAACTTGAAAATCTGTGTAAAATAATATTCTATAGAATATTTAAGGATCATTGGCGTGCTAGCTCACAAATGATGCCAACATGGCTTACAAACCTTTGTTAGGTGTACCCTATGTTATGGAGAGCTCTCCAACAACTTAATTATTAAGATGTGCGAAAATAATGTTGTTTATATGTTTAAGCACAATTATTTATGAAGGAACCCTAAAAATATATATATTATTTATTCATTTGTTTTTTGAGAGTTGACACATAGTTACATGTCTGACATTTCAGTTTTAATGAAACAACTACCATTTTTATGCGTACTTTGCATAATTTAATAAAAATAATGTGTGTTATTTCGTAACAATATAAACAAAAAGCATCAGTCAGCCAACAAGACATATTCATATTCAAATTTTCCCATGTCATATGGCACGACTGCAATTAACGATAACAAATCCGACTAATTATATTATGGGATTCCATACGAGAGCTCTGGTTCGAATATATTCGAACGTGTGTGAGAGTGATTGCCAGTAACTTGGCTAATTGAAATTCAGACCATTTGTTAGAGCATACTTTGCGGCGCACATTTCAATTAGCTTAATCGGCTTTATGAATTATTAAGTGGGTAAGCAATGGCGGAAAACACATTTACTGTACTTTCACCCGTCAGAGACACACGGGCACACACGCACACGCACACAGGTGTCACTAAGTTCGATTATTCGATTACATTCCTATAATTTGCAATGCCAACTGGCAGCGGCAGCGGCAACTACAACGACAACCCAGACACTGCATACGGCCGCCATTATTATTAGTGATTTTTTGTGGCTATAATGTTGTTGTTGCTGCTGTTGTTGTTGTTGTAACCTTGACCACGAATATTGATTTCCTGCTGTTGACAGCTGCCCCACCCCTTTATAAATAAATGTTCACTATTTTGCTATACAATTTAACTGTTGCTGCATTCTATTTACTCTGATACCCTGTAAACCAAACTTAAAGCGGCTTACTTAACAATAGTCTGAGGTTAGGCAATAGAAGTTCTTGAAGAAGTTACAAACTTTTTAGCACTACAATAGAATTGGAATATATGTCTGTTTATAATTAAATAAGGCCCTTTACTTTAGTTTTGTTAAAATTGATTGATAATAAATAAAGAGTATTGTATAAGTTGCTGCGTGGTATTGGAATGTATTTCCTGTTCAAATTTTGTAATCTAAATTAACTTAGACAAAGCTTTCCTTTAACAAAATCTAATACTTTTGGATATATTTTTCAAAGTTCCCCTAGTATTGCATATTGGCGAACCTTTGTTGCTCCTTAGAACTTAAGGACTTATATATATAGTATTGAAAAATATCGTCTTGCAGAAATCTAATAATTTCTTGAATTTATTAAACTTAATATTTTTAAATTTAATTAACATTCGTTTCGATAACAAAAAAAAAATAACAAAGAAAAAACATGGCTTTTTGTATAAAATATTTTTAAAATACTTATAGATTCTATGTATTTTGATTTACATTAAAATAAATTCTATACATCGCTTCAGAGGCGGAGCATGTCGATATTTCGATTAAGAGTTGTTTGAAGATAACAGGCACCTAATATAGTCACATTCACTATTACCGCAACTACTGAAAAATATAATTCCAATTTTTTTCGCACTTCAAACAAGGAGCATTCGGATCACTAGTAATAACCTATTACCTGAAGGTTACGAGTCGATGTCGATTTGATTATTATAGATTTTCCTTGTCAAAAAGCGTTTCTTTGGCTAGCAATGCCGAACGAAGATTATTAATTCCGAAAATTATATGAAATTATTCGCGATTTTGGTATCCGTATTGCTCGTTTTAAGCAATAAGTCAAAAAAAAAAGAAATAAAAGCAATGTTATTTGTAATTATTACAAAAATTGTTGAAAAACATTTGATAAACTTGCTTCACTTGTATGTTTGTTTGGTTATCTTTTGCGTAGCTCACTAAAAGAGTCATTGTATTTCCTTTTTTTTAGAATATCATCAATAAGTTACTACAACTGAGCACAAAAATACAGTCTTGGTAAAAAATTTGTTTTTTTTGTTCGTTTTTTTTAGAGAACCTATTTCAGTACTTCAAACGTTTTTCGTACTAACAAGCATTGTGCATTTCGGTCATAAATGGGGTTGTTTGTAAAAAAGTGCATTGATTTCGTTTGATTTTAAAGATATTTTAACTAAATTAAGTTTTAAAAGATTGCTCTAATTCACTATATTATATAGCTACACAAGCGAAATCAATTTTACACATCCGTCCAACAACTTATTCTAACTTATAAAAGAAGTTAAGTATACCCAATCGATTTAACAAAGAAATCGGTTGACTGTATTATATTGCTCCCAAACCGGGAAAAAAAGTTAATTTTATTGTAGTACTTCGTGATCTTTAACTTAAATATACAAACAAATATAAATTTATTGGCATGAATATGGATTCATCTCTATTAATAACTATGCGAAGAGAACAAGGACACAAATTTAATTGTCGAGTCTGAGCGGAAGTGTCTTTAATTTAATGAAGATTTAATTAGGAAAATAGCGTCGTACTAGTCATGCTACCAATGCCAGTGCTATTGACTTAACCAGACAAACTCACTTTATTTTGTTTAAATGCTCAAAATAATTTTTTTCTTTTAGTTAAATTTATCATTAAAGCTTATTTTCACGTTTTTTTATTCTTAATTTTTATTTTAAATGACTTTAAAAAAGGATTGTCTTGGAAATAATGAGAGCTTACAATTTACAACTGGCCTACGTTGTGCTGGTTCTAAATAGTGCTCAAAATAACTTTTAATTAAAAGCTTATATTCAACTATTTCTATTCTTTATTGTTATTCGAAATGACTTTTAGATAGGAAATCTTTCTTTTTCCTTTAAATTGTTGTGTAAAAGTCACAACAGTGAACAACCTACGTGATAGTTCTGTTTCTAAATTGTACTTAAGCATTAATTCTACTTTAGAAGTTATATAAATAAACGGAATAAAAATTGGCAAATATTCCTAATTATAAAAAAAATGTAAAGAAGGGTATATATTATAGGGAATGTATTATGCTTTAATTTTTACATTTTCTAGGAATGCTAAAGAATGTATATTAAATAATTCAATGTACTAAAAACTTAGTACTCAACAAAAATAAAACCCAAAAAAAGCAGTCATGCAGAAGAATATCTTTATTTTTAAAAGAAAGTGTTACCTTACCTACAAGAGATAAAGTTCGATTTTGGGTAAAGATTATCGAGCTTTAGTTGCATTGGCTGCAAAATATGTTTATTTAAATAAAAAAAAAGTATAAATACAAAATGCATAGATAACTAAATACTTGCAGTGAAATTAGAAAGAAAAATTCGGAAACATATTAACATGCTTTTGAGAACGTAGGGTATGTGATAGTCGTAATGCCTCGTTACGTTTGTGTCAAGCTCACTTGTTATTTTGTTTCAAGTTATCTTCTACTTTGTTGTTACTGTACAATTAAACCGACGTAGATGTCGTTGTTGCTGTTGATGTTGCAGCTGTGGCAGCTTTAACTGTCACCATTTGCGCTTAAAATAAGTATTCAGAGAATCATTCGTTTTCAAGTTTTGTAGCCTTTAAGCTGACTATGATGTTGGGCTACGTTGCGTATACGTAATAAGTGTCTGACATGACCAAGCTTAACTGTTGTTTCTGTTTTTGTTTTTTATATGAATGAATACGTGATTATGCGTGATACAATATATATGCTATATATATATATATATATATATATAGTAAATAGTACACATAGCCATGTTGGCACCCACTACCGCCACCCGGCTGCTACTCTATCAACCAGTCTCTAAGCGAATTTTGAAACTGGTTTGCAAATTGTGTCATAGTCTGGCTTAGGGGCAAACGCATGGCCAAAAATGAAATAAAAACTACTAAATCGTATGTTGTCAAGTGCGGAAATGTGTATTGAAATAAAATAACAAAATATGCGCGATACACACAAATAACAAAATAAAATCAATAACAATTATTTGGCATTACTTGTGAATGCAAAAAACAAAACTAAATAAAAAAGCAAAAACCAAAAAATTGCTTAAAAAACATAAAAGTTTCCAACGGAAAAATACTAACAGAATTAAACAAAAATTCAATAAAATGTTAAACGCAGCTTACTATTTGGAATTTTTTTTCAGGGCATATGTAAAATATAAAAATACAGAGAGTCTAAAAAACGCAAAAATTGAAAACGTGTATTAAATATCAGTTTGAATATTTCCGGCTGAATTGAATAACTTTTATTGGCTCTTGCAGCGTAACATACGGCTAACGATTAAATTATTAAAAGTGTAAAAAGAAAACAGATTACAAGTATATTTTTGCATTGTGTCTAGTGGAATTCATACAAAGTTGAATACTTGCGAACTTTATGATATAAAACTACTCGAATAAAAATTGAATTTTTAAAGTGCATGCTGCACACTTTGGTTGAAGGTATTTACAAGGACGAACTTTATTAACGCAATAAAGTTCAGAACTCTGGTAACTCCGGCTAAATCTGGTAGTTACTGAGTGCTAGAACAAGAAGTGTGATGAAGCCGGCATTCTGTGTAGTTTACAAAGTAACACTTTTCAACAACATGTGTTGTCCCGCACGGCGGCATCTTTGATATATTTTGACATACTCAATGTTATAACAGAATTCTACCAGAATAAATAACGCCCGTCTTTAAAAGCTTGATTAAAATCTAATTACTTGGTGAGCGGAGCAATTAAGCTACTCAAGATGTTACTTTAAAAATTGGTTAGCATATAGACGTGTAATTATAAGATTAAAGAACTTCAAGAGATACAGTTTTTAAGCCTTCCTTTTCAAAAGTTATTTATGAGCATGTTTGCCTCAGTAGCGAAGTGTTAGCGTATCCGCGTTAGTTCGATTCCAAACTGCAGCGCTGGTGCATACGTCGAGCACTGACTTGGCTAGCAAATAGACGCCACAACTTTATTAATTAAAACCACCGTCGTTCGCATGCGACTATAAACTCAAAGTCTATATTTGGAGTGATGGCGATATAGTCAAGAAAAATAAACTTATTTTATATTTTATTTGTGAGTAATGTATAACTAGGTCATAATCCAAGATTCATCAAGTAAGTTAGACCATTAGAAGCTTGCTGACGCCCTAGCTGGTAAGCTTTTATTCTTTCTGGAACCTCAGCTATTACTTTCCCTATATTAAGCCATCTTGACTTGCCTCTATGTGCATTCTTCTTATTTTGTATTAAGAGTGTCTCCTTTTCTAAAAGAATGTTTATTTTTTATCCAAGCATCTGGAGAATCGTTAATGTGAATTAATGCATGAGTTGGTCAAAAGATACATTCACCGTGCTGAAGACATAGTTTAGTTTCTATCTATATTTTTCCCGTTTATTCTTTAAAATTTTACTTAATTATTTTTCTTGTTATTTAAATCAATTACACTTTTTGTACGATCAATATATAAATAAAAAAATAAAATGCTCGTACAGGATACAACATAAATCCGACGCGTTTCAAAAAACAAAAAACGTAATCGAGTTCGAAACACCAATTTTAAAATTTTAATTATTTATAACTATAAATAATAATAATAATAACTTATAATTTCAGATTGCAGCAGCGTCTAAATCCTGTCAAAAACATTGTTTTTACCTCTTCAAAAATGTGCCAATTTGTGTTAAATAAACAATATTTGCGGGAAGTAATGACGAATGATCAAAAACAATTTAGAAACACTGTAATAGGAAATGTTACCCCACCCGCTATATCTTAAAAACGTTGCTCCTACCAATAAAAAAAATATGCAAAAGGGTTTTTGAGGGTTACCAGTTAAGGTGAAGAAAGACAAAGGAGAGAAGATTCGTATGGGATGCAAAAAGATTTTAACTCACACTAGTCCTGTTTCTTAAAAAAATGGCACAACTGTAGGATGGTAACTGAACATTACATATTTTTTAAAGATGGTAGTCGAAAATTTTTAGAAGAATGAAGTAAAGTTCCTTAAAATTTTGTGAATTATTCACTTTTGTTAAATTCGAATACGAAAATGAATGAAAAAATTTGTACTACCAATTGCATAATCCAAGTTAAAGAGTATTATTACAGTATGATTATGAATGATGAATTATGCTTTTTTGTGAAAAAAATACCAAACATTTGTTTTCAAAACAAAACAATAAAAAAAAAATAAAGCACGATTGAATATTTATGGATTTAAAAAGAATTTTTTTATAAAACTATCCATAAGTTGCCCTATTACTTAGTGAGTAATAGAATCCTAGAATGCTTACGGATGTATTTGGGACATATTCAATTTTTGTTCTTCAACTGGCCAAATCGAAATGGCTGCGTTTGATAAAACGTAATTCCATAAATCGTTTAATTGTTCTACAAAAATTGATGGTAAATTGTAATATATTTCTTGACTTTCTACCAAGTATACCACTTGAACATTATATATAATCAACTGCTCACGGAAATTGTGAGCCTCACTCCTGATGGCTATCCAAAACTTGCTTTAAAATGAATAATTGTTTTTATTATGTTATGAATATGATATATTGATATATTTTCAACAAATGTCAGTCAACTTCTTAAAGTGTTTACTTCTTCAAAAATATATTTATTATAAACTTTCAACACTGGTCAAGTTACTGCCAAAACAGTGTTGTTAAGCGCAAAGAATTATTTAAATAAAAATAACATATAATGAGCAGTATTATTGTTTTTTTTTTAATATCAATTTTAAGCAATTTCAAAAGTATTAATAAACAATTTGTTTATTTGTTTGCTTCAATTGCGACTCACTTACCTTCTTTTTGGTATTAAAACCGAGAAAGGACAACTTGCGCACGTTGTTGTCTCTGCCGCTGGCTGAGCTGAAACTCATCTTGATGCTGGTATGTTGAACGACAATTAAAATTCCAATCCAATTTGAGAAATGGTGTGCAACAAATTTAAACGCTATTTATTTAATAATTTCGATGCGATAGCTCCAGCGCACTTGCATGGAATTGTGAATGATATAACGCGGCCACTGTGGCTGCTTTAAGAATCTCGGCATTCGGTGCCTCCAAAGAGCTATACCCTGGCTTCCTTTTCGTCCAAAACGTGCTGTAAATAATGATACACATAACAGCGCAATTTCATTAATAAAATATTAAAAACAAAAACAACAACTTATATATAAATGTAAGTGGCACTAAAACAGTCCAATTGAAAGCGAGGCGGGCGCACACACAAAATTGAAGCAATAAAATTGCGAGTCGCTACTCAATTAAGCTGAAAATGTTCAGTCACACGCATCGACTGCAAGATACAACAAAATACAACGAAATATTCTCAAGAGCTCTCGAACAAGAAGCACGCGACATGAGATACTAACTCGTGATCAATTTGAGTTAGTTAAATTTTGAGCATTTATGACAGCACTCGAGACAACAGCGTCATCTGACATTTGTTTTTTGAAATCGGCATTTTTTTATTTTATTTCTTAGATATCGATAACTTATACGCGCAGCGATATATGTCTAATGTAGCTTAAGCCGATATAAGTTTATTAGACATTAAAATTTAATTACTTGGTGAGTGAGGCAATTAAGCTACTCAAAGTGATACTTAAAAAAGTTGGAGTATAAATGTATATAAGTGGTGCTTATGTCGAGCACTGGCACGGTTAGCATATAGACGTGTCATAATAAGGTTAAAAAACTTAAAGAGACTACAGTTTTAAAGGCTTTCTTTTTAGAAGTTATTTATGAGCATGTTTGTCACAGTAACGAAGTGTTAGCGTATTCGCTTTGGTTCGAATCCAAACTGTAGCACTGGTGCATACGTCGAGCACTGACATGGCTAGCAAATAGACGCCACAACTTTATTAATTAAAACCACCGTCGTTCGCATTCGACTATAAACTCTAAGTCTATATTTGGTGTGGTGGCGGCATAGTCCAGGAAAATAAGCTTATTTTATATTTTATTTATGAGTAATGTATAACTAGGTCATAATCCAAGATTCATCAAGTAAGTTGAACCGATAAAACACAATAAACATGTGTAAAAGGGACTTAAATTACCAGATTAGAAAACATTATTCACAATATGCGAAACTATACTAACGACAGTGTGTTGATGACAGCTAATGCCAGTGAAAAGGTAACAACAAAAACTATACGAGATACGATAAAAGCTGCAACCTATTCGTTTGAAAAATTGGACATTGAAGTAATTTAAAAAAAACACATCATATACACTAAGAGAAATTCCAAGAGCAATCCAATTCAAATTAATGGAGAACATGGAATACAAATAAATTAAAAGATTTCTGCAGAAATGCAATACTTTTAGTTATTTTAAGCAGAATGTATTAGTTTAGAACAATCTCAAGCTATTCAAATAGCTATCTTTAATTTTATAAAATGGAATTTAATTTTACAAAAAGCCAATCAATGAATACTATAATATCTTTTTGAAGTTCGCATCATGTAACTTATTTGTGTTTTTTTTTTCAACCATTTGCTAGCGATGTGTCAGAAGATAATGATAGCTTCCGAACTAAGGTCTGAAAACTCAGATTATTTTTGCAAATATTATTTGAGAATTTTTTTTGTGCATTCCGGAATAACAAACAAATAAGCAGAAATATATAGATGACACAAAAACTGAAAGTCTTCAGCAATAAATGCTTGAGGATCATATGCAGGATACTCTGGCGAAACTGAATATCCAATGCAGAGCTGTACCGTGTCACAGATGAGCCTCTATACGCCTACGAATAAGGAAGAAAAGATGAACGTGGATAGGTTATGCTCTCAGAAGGAACCCAAGCAGTATTGTCAGAATAGCTCTGGACTTGAATCCCAAAGGCTGCAAACGGATCGAAATATCTAAGGCGACCTGAAAATGATCCATTCTCCAAGAACTGGCCCATTGGAAACAGCATGGAACAGAGCTAATCAGACGGCTCAAATCAGAGTTCAATGGAAAGTTCTAGTAGAGGTCCGCAGTTCCCAGGCGGAATAATAAAGAATTAAAAAAATAAAAAATTCGGCATAGTTTTTACATTAGTTTTAAATATTACTGTTAAATAAAAGATGTCAAACATTCTTTTGAGCCATCTTCTGGTTTCTGTGTTATCGAGAAGAGTTAAAGCGAGTTAATTTTTGTGGCTAACCTTTTTTGTAAATGTTATTAAATAATTTAATATTTGGCAGAAAATATTGTTACGGTTATTGATTCCATTATGCAAATTTATGTTTTCTAATGCAGATGACTCGAATGGAACCTCATTGGCAATTGACGCAGAGGGCGTCAAGTGGAGGTGTACAGTGCCAAACGAAACATCCAAATTGTTTAACGAGTTAAGGATTTTAGCTTGCAATAGGGAAAGCTGAAAACTATTTGTAAATAGGATAAGTTCTTAATAATTTATTATTAAAGAGCACGACAATAATAATAATACAGATGTCAAAATCTAAAAATTGTTTAGGTGCGCATTAGACCGGCGCCATTTTAAATACGACGAAGGCCAAAACGTTATTGTGAATTGTGAAGAATGCTACCGTAAGACGCTTTCAAGTCGCTTTCTTTTCAACAAAAATGAAGGAGCTCGTCTTGGATAACATGCGATTTCAACATCTAGTATCATTTAGGAAAGTTCGCTGATCACTTTGGGGATCTGGTACTCTAATTTATTTATTGGGTGAGATATTTGCAGTGCAGTTGCGAACAATATTTATATAAAATTATTTTTACATTAAATAATAACAATCATTCTGTCGACTTGAGTAAAGAATTCGTATGTTTGCGTTATTTATTTTTTCTTTTTATTTATCATGCTTTCAAAAAATCAACCTTTTATTACAACGTTTAGGAATCTTTAGGAATCGATGAATAAATAAAATAAACTTTAATGCAGAGCTATACTGCTTTGTACTAGAAATATATAGTTTTAGAGAATTTATTACTTTAAACAATTTTTTTTTGTTGCAATTAAAGTAAATACCAATAAATTCAGTCTGATGTTTCACTAGATGAAAAGTTCTGCGTTAAAAGTTATTCAATGCAAAAGAAAAATCAATTATCATTTAAGTTCAATTTTTATTCGAACAGAAAGTGAAACTAATGCAGATAAAAATAATAATGATAGTCCAGGAAAAAACAAATATTTGAAATGAAAGTTGTTAAAAACTACTTCAAATTATAGCTTAAAATAAAATATTTGATAATCTAAAAAAAAAACTATATGTGATATGTCCTATCCAAACGGAAAGAGACAGTTTCAAAAGACTTGTAAAAAGTTATAGAAAGTATAGTTAAACCAAAAAAAAAAAAAAATCATGGATGACACTAATATTATTTAAGAGTTAATTTGTTAAGTCTTCCTTTTTTAACAATACATTAAGTCAATTTTAATTTGATTCAACATAAAGCTTGCAATTTTGAGCGATATTTAAAAAAGCGATCAATCGATAAATATAGTAACAGCTTGTAAGCTTGTAACTTGTTTTTGCAGTTATTGCATAAAATTTAATCATACGTTGCACATCTCTAGCTTTGAAGACCCCATCAACTTAGACGTATATTTAAGGGAGAATTAAGTTTGGCTACAATTCACAAATACCACATGGTAATACTAGATGCTTGCGTGTTACAAAGTATTAAATAATTGAATATTCACCTCTGCGACGAGACAGGACAATGCCCGCAACACAACACAAAACTTTTTCAAAAATAACAAATTTCGAAAAAGGAAACAAGTACAAGCGTATTCGTTGCGGTATGCTCGCACAGACACACGGATACACGCACGGTATATAAATTAAATTAAGGCTTACTCCGGTTACCAACGAACCGAACGAACCAGCCAACAAAAAGACGTCTATAGAATTTCAGTTCTAACGTAGCCTTAGTTTTCTTCTTTTTTTTTATTTTGCCGAAATAGAGAATTCACGCGCGGTATTGGACACTGCGAGGCGCGCTCAATGACAAACGAAAGCCATGTGAACCTGTTGCGGTGGCGTATACGTTGATTTATGTGTGTTCCGTTGGGTCCGGGTCTGTTGTTGTCGGTCGGTAGTGGTGTCGGTGGTGTCGGTGGTGTTAGTGGTGTTGGTGGTCTATGTTGTGTGCTGATGTTGGTGTTGTACCCAGAACGATATGCACGATATGAATAATAATAATAATAGTCGTCACCCCAGCAAGAGAAGCCTCGTGGAAGCTTCGTGCCGCTTTTTGCGGAACGCCGGCGCTCGCATAACGTTGTTATTGTTCATATTGTTGTTGGTTGTGTTTAGAGGTCTATAGCCGTACAGATACAGACACAGATATGGGGCACACGTGTGCCTCTGTATGGGTATGAGTCGATATGAGTCTTGTGTCTCGTGCTTGGCCACAATTGCCTCTGACTGGCTAACTGGCGAATATTTTCCTTTGTTTAAACTTTCAGCTCTCATTTGCCATGATATTCGCACTGATTATATAAGAAAAATGTGACTACTGCTACTAACTTGGCCTTAAAGCATATGCTTTAGTTATTTAGCTGTCATTACTTTGTTCATAGTTTGTTTGCTAGCCGATTTCGATAAAATGAATGATTGTTTGGCAAGCCATTTTGGTCATAATTCCTGTGCACACAAAAAAAACTTATTGGACTTTTGCGGAAACTTTTGCTTAAATGGGTTTTACAATAGGCAGTCGCACATCAAAAGCGTCTTAATTTGAGATAAATTAGTCTGTGCAAAGAACCTTGAGCACTTGGCCAAAACGTAAATAAACTACGAAAATTTCAGCTAACACAAAATGTCAACAAACTTACAGAGAACCTTGTAAAAAGCTGCCTAACATATTTACTTTTTTATTGGATTAAAAATAAAAATTGTGCGAAAATTAATTCGTACTTTAGGTTTCGTAAACGTAAATGTGCTTAGGGAATATTTCGAAATATATCCGTTGATGTGCTTTTTGTCATAAGTTTTGTGTACAGCCAAACTTTGACTGTTTAAATTCAACTCAATTTGGAATATCGAAAACAAACTTATTTTGTTTTGCTTAATTACTTTGCGAACATAGTCTGTTATGACACGAGGAAAGTACTTTTGGTTGCAAGAGCGTCTTTTATTTGAACCAAGAATTTACTATTTTCAAGCAGCATTCTTTAAAGAAGAATTTTAAACTTAAAGTAGATGGCAAAATATTGATTATAAGTAAAGCAAAATACTTTAATTAAGCAGGAATGCACTTTGGACAAGAAAAATACTTCGAAATTTTACGATTTGGAATTTGAAAAAAATACTTAATATTTATTTTAATGTAAAACGGCAAAAAAGTGTTGTATTGGTTACTTTGTGTACATTTTTAGAAGAACCTACGTTTGGGTCAACTAAAAATAAAAATACCAATTTTCATCTGGAATCAGTATAAGGCGATAAACAAATAACTAAATTTTGGGTAAAAAACTATGCAAGTAGTTAGAAATAAGTAAAAATTATATAAATTATTTTCTATGCCATTGTTGCAAAGGTAAAGCATAGTAATATTTCTTAATAATAGCTTTGCAAAGAGAACAGATAGCTACAGTTTAAAGTCGCATTCAAAACGAACTACAATTTATAGTCGTATCCGATACGTTGGTTTGATTTATAACTAAACAAATGAAAACAATATATTATTTACAAAACGTCGATGTAGTCTTCATTATATTGCTGCTTTCACAAGAACTTTCCACTAATTAATTCATCTCGCGTTTAAACTTAATCATTTTCCCTTTACCAGAAAAACAATCAAGCATTTGTCTGTAAGATATGCTTGGAAAACCTTGAAACATCATAGCTCATCCATCAAAGATTCCAACGCGTTAACGCACGCAAAACAAACACTTCAACGTCATATCAAGAGGATCTATTTTTAAAGCCAGCAAACGATTTCAAATTTCTATTATTTTCCATTTTTCCCCTACAAAAAAATCGCGTGACTCTTTACCTGCCGCATACAATTTGTATTCTTACGCGTGGGTGGAAAAAAAAGGAAACCAAACACGATTCCAAAACAAATCAATTTACACTTTTTTATTTTATTTTTCATACATCGTAGACTATCAAATAATTAGAGTTAAGCCATAAAGACAAAAAATAACAATAACCATAATGCGACAGAACAAAAGCAAACAGTTTGAAAATGTTCAGTTATTACTAATGCTACGTCTACACTCTATAAACAAAAGGTGTTACATTTTAAACTCGAGGCAAATAAACAAAACGA
The DNA here is from genome assembly GCA_035046065.1 of Chymomyza procnemis. Taxonomy (NCBI): domain Eukaryota; kingdom Metazoa; phylum Arthropoda; class Insecta; order Diptera; family Drosophilidae; genus Chymomyza; species Chymomyza procnemis. The sequence continues at coordinate 25,906,365 of JAWNOJ010000013.1, read as the reverse complement.
TTGTCGGAAAGCACCCAGAAAATTATCGTGGTGATCAATTTTATGGGTTCATTAGCAGGTTCCACAAACGTCAGTGACTGCGACAGAGACTGCGACAGAGACGCCAGCGTTCGAGCGATCCAACGTTCGAACGATCGATCGTTGCAGTGACTATTCGAACGTGTGTGTCTGTGCATGTTCCCGCTAAATCAAGTATGGCTTTGACTTCAGGATATCAAATTGAACAATGGACTTTGCGGATGTTTAACAAGTCGCTTCAAACTCAAATGACAATAAAAAGATTTTAAGTAAAACTGCAGCAGGAAGGACATATGCTGTAGTTGGCACAATCCATAGATGTTTGTATCCTTAATTTCAAGTATTTTTGAACTTTAATTTCGATAGATTTTTGGTCCCCGTATTTTTTTATATATCACGTTGCTGGGTGACATATACAATATCTATAAACGATATGAAGAAATTATGTAGCCAACCCGTCTATTCTTCAAAATAAAAAATGTAATTTCTAGTTATAAAATATACACTTATATTATTTATTATATTTGAGAGCCTTTTTTAAAAAAAAGGCAAAATATGTTGTAAGTCAACTTCAGGTTTGCAACAATGGAATAATGGAATAATTAACACCAAAACAGAAAAATTATTTCAAGTTTTTAAAATCTTTGAACGATTAATGCCATCATATCATCTATGCCAAAATCATGCTGTTTGCATTATAAATTTTCATGCGGTCAGTTGGCTTTTACTACGTTGCCTATCCGAAAACCAGGGGTACGACAGTATATAGCATTTTATCGAAAAAATAATGTTTTCGAACAAATCTCAATACCATCTGAATGATTTTGTAAACAGACGTAACTTTGACGCATGATTTTTGTAGATAAGTCAATGCAATAGTTGGTGCCGGTTGCTCTTCAATAATTGGGGAGTGTATTTTTTTACTGTCAAATGGTGCTTGCATTTTCTTACATTTGGAACCTAAAATCTTGGTTGCAACAGAAATGTCCTATTTCTTAAATATCCTTTAAACTCTAATAATGGTCAGATGATGCCGATGACTATTTTTCATATGAAGTGTTTAAATATAAATCTTTCGTGACCATTGCGATTTTTTTTTAATGAATAAATTTATACCCCCGAAATATATAATAGCTCTTCGCAAAGTAACTAAAAAAGATATACTTACTGATGTTATTTTTACCTATATTTTATAATGGAATTTATTTATATTTATTTTGTTGTAACATATGTTTATTTTTTATTTTGCATTTAATTTTTTATAAAGAATATTTTCTGCTGAAAAAGTCTGACGAATCCACAAAAACAAGGCTCAATTAGCAAATCAAAGCAAAAAAGGAACAATTTCTAGATAGAAACAACTACTGAAAATAAACAATATGAAAAAACACAGAGTTGGTATTATTGATTTTAATTATCAACTCAACTTTTCCATCATCCAGATGTTATTCCATTTTTTGTTTGTTCAGTTGTTAAAAATGTGTTCCGACATCTCAAGACTGCATGTTTTTGCAATTATTTTTCGTAATACGAGAACCAATTAGGATTAAATTAATTGTGAACTATCCAGAAGATAACATGCGACTTTTAAACATAAAGTTCTTTGTCAAAGGAATTTAGTAGAATTTTAGAAAATAGTGAAATCATGTAACCACCTTGTCTTTGTTTTAGACTATTTGGTATGTCTAGAGTTGATTTGTTATAACAGCTGATATACCTTCCATAAAAGTCATTTTAGGATGATATTTATTTGTTGTAAAGAATAATACCGCAGGAAACTTAATAACTCAACCAAAAGAGAAGGCATTTAATTCCTTAGTGGAAAGTTTAGAGACTCCTAAATATTCTGCAATCATATATATATGGAACTGCATGATATATATTATATTTAATTCTGCAGACTTTTTTTTCAAATATGAAGAAATTATTAATTATTAAATTTTTGATTGCAGTTTTCTATACAATTAACAAATCCAGTGTAAAACCGTTTTAGGAAACTGTTGCCTTAAATTAAACTAGTCCCAATTATTTTTTTATCAATATTATCATCTATAAGTGTTGATTTATCGAATTTAAGTGTCTCTTAACGACTTTGAATATCAAATGTAGCCCGCTTGAGGGTCAGTGAAAAAACGAAATATCTGAATTTATGAGCTATTCGAGTGAGCCGCTATATTCCATATCTGAAATGCGTAACTCCAAGGGGCTAGCATTAATTAATTAATATCTAAGAGGTCGTCTCTTTGACCCTGAACTATGGTTCAAAAGGTATATTAAGTTTGTACAAGCCGAAAAAGTGTGGTAGACACACCGATTTACCCATGTCTGACTTTACGTCTGTATGAACTCCAAGATCTTAAATATGGTAAGCGCTTTTCTAAAAAAAAAAATCTTTCTTTTCGAGGGGATACATAGAGGCGTTAAGCTTTACCTAGAAAAAAAGTCAACAATTTTTAAAATAATAATTTATTTGCTTATACTAATTGGCGGTATGTCGAATTTGCTCAAAGTCTGCAAGCTACATTATATAGCCATTGTGCAAATCGGTCGATTTTCGCGCTAAACTAATTATTGAACTTTTGTTTGAATATATCACATACTCCCATTGTTTTTGTGCACGAAATTCATTTTCTTTCAATTGATAATCAGGATATTATACCCGACTGAAGTACATTATCTTTATTTATTTCAAAGTACTATGCCGAATCGGATCAATGCTGGCTATTTATATCATAAATCCTCCTTTTATTTTTTATTGCTACTTTTTTTCGTAAGCAACTGCGGAATATTTTAGTGCATCTAAAATTTGGAAAAACGGGTAAATATATCTTATAGCTTCCATTATCAAATCGGTAAATCGTTATTAATATATTATGACCAAATTCGCTATTCTGAAGGTTTTCAGTATATCATAAATCTCCCATAGGGATAGTCACTAAGCACGATTTATAGGCATCCCAATCATTTGATCAAAATCTCTTGCCCTTAATAATTTTTTGTACAAAATTTAATAGATTCCTTACTCTTAAGATTTAAAGTATTTTACTTCTGTATCAAGTTTGATTGGTTTGAGTTGGAGGCTTACTCTTCAGTCAGACATATTTCGTTTTACATTAAAAACAAAATATATTTGTTGTTTGGCTCTCAACTTCAACTTTTTTCAAGTAACTTCCTAAAGTTTCATTGGGTATTGTGATGATAAAAAAAAACCGAAAAGTCAAGAAGATGTTATTAGGACATGTTGAAACATTTTGCTTAGATCCAGTTTCAAATGCGTGTCATTCAACTAATAGAAGTGTGCACAATTTGAGAAAAATTTTATTATTTCTTTGGCACTATATATATAGAATGAGGCTTCTTCGAAACTAGTTTGCCACCGGTACAAATTCGTAGATTTATGTAATTTAAGATCTACCCCATACAAAATACTACGAAACACTTTAGTCACAAGCTTGGAATTTACGTATCGGATACTTGTCTGTCTGCACACCTGTCTGACAGTTTTTTTTTTTTGCTTTTCCTTTTGCTATCTGTCTGCAGATCTCCTTATTTTTGTCGCTATGAATGTCGGAAAATTTGCCCGTCTGGCTTTGGGACTTTGCTTCTTTCATTTGACAATACGCGTGTTTCTGTTTTTTCCCTGTTTTTTCGTTTGTTCGTTATTTTGACAGCTTATTCATGAAGTAAAGAACTTCAATAGATGAAGCAGTTTTTTGTGCTTTCATATGCATCTCATAAAAGGTTAAAATCAGACGACATACATATCTCACTTTCTATGGTCACAGCTGTGAGTTTTCTCGCTTTGTTTGAATGAGATGGCCTCTATGGTTTTCACGCTTAAAGTAATTACTTTACTCTTACTATCAAATTGTTATATAATTTTGAGGAACTTAGTTAAGCGCCTTTAATACACATTATAACATTTGACACTAATGTATGACCTGAGTTATATCATAAAAGTAAAACATAAATAATTGTCTATTGTCATAATTAACGCAAATATCTATAGTTCTAATCGATTTTAAAGTTATTTATAGTAAAGTGCTCCCAACACCTGTCAATTGTGCGGACACTCATATTGATTTATTACGAAAACAAAATAGAATGCAATTTCATAATTGACGACTCAGTTTTATCAGTAAGATAAAAAATTTGCCCGAAATCAAGTTTATTATTGGGAATGACTTGTTACACAGCGGTTAGTGGTTCAGTTGCAGTTGTCACATGAGTCACGTGCTGGCTGCATATATAAACCGGTTCGAGATTGCACAGTTTTTCAGTTTCTTTAACTGACATTGAACTTGAAACAAGTTGGTAGTGTTGAGACCCAAATAGAGGGTTGAACTAGGCGTAGCTTTTATTTTATTATCCACAACAGTAGTTGTGAAATAAACCACTGAAACGTAAAAAAATAATCTGAGTTATTATGTCAGTTAACAAAAACGAATAATGTAACACAGCGAGTTGATGATCGAGAGCGAGCTACTCTGTTTTTGAAAATGAAATTCTACATACTTTTGTAGTATTTATAAAGGGTGATTTTTTTTGTTTCGACAACTGTGTTTGTGAAACCTAACACGGCTTACATGACTTATATTACTGTGTCTATAGTTTTAATCTCAAATCAACTCTGAAAATTGTAAGCAGCAATGAAACTCATTTCTGGTTAAAAAAAAAACCCCACCCAAACCCCATTCCCCCATATTAGTTATAAGTTTACTAATAAATACTATTTAAAAATAATAAATAATAAATGAAATAGAGCAAAAATTTCCGTACCAACAACAAGAATTGTAAGGACTACTCAAGCATCGCAAAAAAGTTACTTTGCTGGTATCTACGAGCTGTACTATTTCAAGACAGCAAAGTGTTCACTCAACGTTATTGTGAATGGCCAGCTCGTTCGTGAGTTCAGTTTAGTAGTTCAATTTTTTGGTTTAACGTCTTGGTAGGATTCCTGTCGAAAGCGAGCAAAGCCGCAACGAATGACGAACTGGAAGCCAATATTGAAAAATTTATTCATAAAAGCCCGGACTGTTTGCAACGCGACTATATCCAACGTTTAAATGAAATTCGCCACATTACATAATATCGATCGTTCTAATGAATCAATGAAAGATTTTTTACATTAATTCAGATTAAAGTGTGAAAGTCTAAAAAATATTTTATAAAAATGTATACAGTATGGTAGCATCTGATATCACTTCAGCAAGCTTGGAAAGATGATCTACAAAGCTGCAAGCCACAAACAAGCACATTCAAACAATTTGTAATCTTTAAAAATGGATTTTAAGAGTTCATCAAAGAATTACGCAGTGGAAAATATGAACTCTAAACAGTTTTATTACAGTCTAGCAAAAACGGAGATTTTTCCAGATAAGAACTTTAAATAAACTGCAGCTTTAAAGTAAAAGTGCGCATCAGATGATAACAGTTTGGCGATTCTAGCTCAAAAAGTGTGCTATCTCTAGGTGTTCAAACGCACGAATGTTCGAGCTAAGCAGCGTAAAGTTTTGTCGAGATCTGACATACCTTCCGCTGGCTGTTATGTGTCATCTACAAATCTAATATACCCTCTGTAACCTATAGATGCAGTGTATCAAAATACAGCACTAAAATAAACTGTCATCAAAACGTCAATTATACAGAAGTGTGCCGTTTATTATATGAAATTAGTGTATTTTGTAGGCGTGTAAATCAAGTCAAAAATGGTGATTTATTTTAGCAATTTTGAGTAAATAAAAACGAAATTATGAACAGCCATGAAATAAACGTTCAATTAAATAATACTTTCTACTGAAATACTATATCCACATGCGAAATGGAAAAGTATTGCTTACTGTACTAACACATACGGATGTTCGTAAATTTAATTAATTTATGTCATGCATTATGCAATAGTTTAACCAATTTACAGCTCAATAGCTGTCATCCAAAATGTTGTTGACCTAGCCAAGTTGAAAGTTGTTTAAATTTCAACTTTAGTTCTATTTGTTTGGCCTAACCCGTTGAAGGATTTATGTGTATAACTCTAGTACTTTATATTGTATATAAAATCTAAAATGCCGCTTTTCACGCTTCAACGATTTCAATGCACAAGGGGTACAAAGTGCCATGAAATCCAATTTAATGGAAAATACAGAACTCTAATTGGACTTCGTCTGTCTGTCTGTCCAAGCATTACGCTCCATATAACTCATGGGTTAATTTACCCGCACCCAATGTTCGTATATCTTTCACTGCCTTTATAGATAAGGCAAATTCGCAGTCATTCATTCGTCTAAAATTATTACATAAACATAATTCGATTCAATGTTTCTCTAAAAATAACTATATTCTGAGTACTCATTTTAGTCATTTTTCAATTTTCGACTTTCATTGCATTTCATGCAAATGACTCATTTGGGGAAAACCTCTTCAAGGCTTAGTCCCGCCCTATTACACAACACTTAAGTTTCAATATTATTTTATGATATTGCAAATATTGAAAAATTTCCTCGAAGCTTACACAGGAACAATAAATTCCAAACTTGTATAAACAAGCCAATTGTTAAACAACAAACAAGCTAAAGTTAAAGAAAGCAAAAAGTTCAATGTACCGAAGTTTAAATACGCTATTGGAATGCTTTACTTGGCTGCGGTATGGTGTGATGTTGAGTTGTTTGTAAAAATTCCGAAACGCTACTCAAATAATCGTTATAAACAATCTCAATTGAGTATGGTATCAGCTTGCTTCTTCGAATTATGAGTTTAAGTAGATAAAAATAATTGAACGCATTGACAGTCACATAATATTGCGTAGGTGGCGTATTTCAAATAAGAAATTTTATCAATTTGTGCAAACTGATAACAGCAGAAAATTGGCAATTTCCCTTAATGTTTGCTTTGATGCAAGAATATGCTAAGATTGGCCATAATGATGTGATATGATGATTTTATAGCAATTTTCTTTACATGAAGACTGTGCTTTTATTTATACTTAAAATTATTGTCTAAACAAAAACTGCAACACTTTGAGCAGAAAAGTATCGAGACTTATTTCACCATCGAATTTCTGCATCATTTTAAAATACTTAAGTTTAAACATGGAAACTGTGCTATTGTTTATAACATTTTTATCAATTTCTACGGGGAAGTACCGATCTACTGCGTATTGGGTAAAATCCAGCAGTATGCCTTTATTTCTATTACGCAATCGTACTAACTGACTGTACCATCTTCCGAAGAGACCTACGTCCTGAAACGCTATTGCTTCCTTATTTTAACTAGATTCTGTACACTCTATTTCGAACTGCTAAGTAGAGTCTAAAATTTAAAAAATATTAAGTAGAATAAAACAATTCATTCCCATTGACTATGCTGTTGTCACTTCAGTTGTAATATCTCTATTAAAAGCTGTTCGAAGAGAAGGGCGTCCCTACAGTTTTTAGTCGAATACCATCGGCGGTGTCCTTAATGAATGTAGATTTACTTAGGCAACATAAAATATGCCTGGTTAGACTACTGCACCCAAATGGAACCTCCAAGCTTCTGATTAAGAAACAAGTACGCACGACTTCTCTACCAGCGATTTATTTTATAATATATAGTTACGATTAACTATGTATCAGAGTTATGTAAGCTATGAAATCAGTTTCGAACTTGCAAAAATCACGACGTCAAGTGTTTGAGCATTATCCAAACTCATAAACTATTGATGAAAATTTCGCAAAAGGCACTTCTAGCATCGTACTACAGAACCAAAATACGCAGGATCTAAAACGGGTTCATGGATATAAAGAAATTGTTCACAGTGTATAGGTTGCAACGATTCATCAACCCCCCCAGGAAGTCTTCAAGAGATACACCATACCGTAGTTCTAGAAGTAGTTGCAAAAGCAATCGTGATATATGTGTTGCACAGCATAATGGGTATTATTTCGTAGACTACAATACATTTTAAAACAATTATGTCTCTTTTCAATATTTTCTACAATCATGAAATATTTTAATTCAGAATACAGTCAACCCAATTGATATCACTAGCTTACCTTACACTTTTAACAAATAACAAAAAAAAACCTTTCGCATATCGTGGAAATCTACAAACCCAACATTTTTCCGCCTATTGAACATTATATTGCATTGAAATATAAGCTAGCCGTTTGGTTTACAGGGTATAAACAATAAAACGTTGCTTACATTATAGAGTACAAGAACCACAAGTACATTCACACACAAAAATCAAGATAAACAGAGTTCTTCAGAAACCTACAGTTAGCGTTGTACCAACATATGCAAAGACCTGTGCATGTGTATGGGGTCGGTCCCTCTATAAGAAATGGCAAACTAATTGGAGAACCAAACAGTGAAAAGTAACGCAAACCGAATTATCGAACTATGTAACGTATTACTCAGCAACTGTAAAGCGAACGTGACGCAGAGCAATAGCAGATGAACATAGGAACAAAAAGAGTGCAAACGAAATAAGAGGTTTGGAACTATGCGCGACTTGCAAATACCCTGCAACTTAATAGGTGTACAACTGCTGTTCAATATCAAACGATTGAAAATAATATACAATAATAGTAGATATCCGTCTACGTACGTTGATCGCAAATTTCAGTTATTACGACGAATTCGCGTTATTTTCGGGTAATTTGTGTGGGCTGAGTAATTGCAGAATTTGCAAGATTTGAATTTTATTGAAAAAGAAAGCACAAATAAATAATTAAAGAATTAATGATAAATACTGAAAAGCAACCTCGTTCTATGGGAAAAATTCCAGTTCTCTAGCTCAAATAATTATGACAACTACACTCGCTCAAAAAAGCAAAAGCGTTTCAGTAACAAAACTGGATAAAGTTTTTGAAAAGTACTTTTGTGCTTAATATTTGCCGATCTTTTCATATTTTTATATTATTGAAAAAAGAAAACAGATAATTAATCAAAATAGTAGATTTATTTGTAGTGTACAACCATTCTTCCGCCGTTTTTTTGTTTTAACTTGAAGTTTTAATGTAAAAAAGTAGTAGGATTGATGCTATGTGAAATATTGACCGTTGTTATCTACTTCTTCTCATATTTCAAGGTGATCCAACTATCAATACAATTTTCGACTTCTTCATATGAACGAAATCGCTTGCTTGCTTGATCGTCTGCTATCAATCTGAGCAGTTAGTTGGTACTCAGATGGGGCAACGTCTTGAGAGTATGGCGGATGGGGTAAAATCTCACTGTAGCGATGTTGTTGCTGTTGTTGTTGTAGCTGTTTCGGTGCACCAGTTATAGTCTGGGCTTCCGAAACAGAGGCGGTTTGGCAGCCCTTGGGCAGGCCGGGGCCTGCGTCGATTGCGGTGTGTAGGATCGACTGCCATGTGAATCGCATTGTAGCTTTTTCATGTATCTGTGGTCACTTGGAACGCGTCTTGGTCAAGTAATACTACCAAATCTGCATCTTTGAAAAGTCAAAATGACCACTCTTGAAGGGTTGAAACCACTTGTGACACGTTATCTTAAACAATAATCGAGGAGCTTCAGCCACACGTCACTTTGAATTGCCAAAAAAGAATGCAACGGTTTTATCAATATATCCATAAATCTTCTGATAGATGTCTACGATTAATGGATATCGTTACTAATCGATTTATATCGAACAGGTTCTCCCACCCTAGAAAAAAAGGTCTCCTACTCAAAACACATTTCAGCTCTTTAGTTGTTCGTACCAAAATGGATCCTAGAATCAAATGCGTTGAGAGCAATTAAATCGCAAACGCGCTGCAACAACTATGCCCTCCTACTCATACACTAAGCATACCCTTGACCTTAAAGGGTATTACGTACATATGTATGCCATTATAGAGAAGAGTGTGCAACAAGAGTAAAAGCAACAAAAACAATAACAACAAAACAAGAAAAAAACAGCAAAAACAAAACAAAGCAACTGTAAAAGTTTTAGTCAAAACTGTTTTTAAGCAATTCACGTGCGTCCAACAAACAAAACGAAAACAACAAATGCACGGAACTTTTTGTACTCTGCTGCTGCTTCTTCGTTTCTTTTATTTCCTCAAGTATCTCTGTTATTTCATTTAAGTTCTTATTTACTGATAACAGAATAGCAGCAATTGCTTGCCGGCAGCACTTTTGTGTTTTATTTTGTTTTTTTTTTTGTTGAGTTTTGCGGAAAATTTGCATAAAAAAGCAGCTTTTTAGTTTATAGTTTGTGCTGCGGCGGCGTTAAGCAGAGCGCAGAGCGCAGACCAGCAGCAGCGGCAAAGATGTAAAAAGATGAAACATTGAGTTCAAAAAAAAAAAGGGGAAGAAAAATAAAAAGTCCAACAATATGAAATTGGATGAAATAAAATTCGTGGTTTTTTCCCCCTTTTTTGCAAAAGAACTAGTTTTCAAAGTATCAGCAAAACGTGTTGCAGCCTAAGATTTTGATTTATATTATACGATTTTATTACTGTGAGCCGGATAAGCACATAAATAAATTGTGTATATGCAAAATAGAAAAAAAAATTGTGTATATGCACATAAACAAAAATAAACTTTACTAAAGACTTTTTTTTTGCCCCCGCGAGACTTTTCAGATCTTGGCAGTTGTCGAGCACTTGGCACTTGACACTGTAAAGAAAAACAAAACAATTTCGACCAAAAAATTGTTTCATTTCCAAAAAGTTAAAAATACAAAATTCGGCCGATACAATTGGTTGTCTGAACGTCTGATGTTTTGGTCGTAAACCCTGCGCCAAATAGTCACAAATTTCACATTTAAGATGATGGCACATAAATAGACAAAGCTGAATAATTGTCAACGAGACAAACACAAAAATTGTTTATAATAATTGACACGTACTTTAAGCGCATTTTTATTTTATTTATATATTATTTATATATATATATATATATATATATAGATATTTTTTGTAAAACAGTTTTTACCTTTTGTAACTTGACAATTTCCTTTTAAATTGTTTTTTTTTTTTGTGGCGTCAAAAAATTTCCACTACGCCGGAGAGCGAGAATTTCATTGATTAGTTTAGTTGCTTCAACGCCAAGGCCTGGGCCAGGGCTAGGGTTGGATCGGATCGAATCGAATCGGATCCGATCTCTGGTGCAGAGCAACAAAACAAAACGCCTTCAAAATGCGATATGCGCGATCGCTGAACAGTGCGTTAGGGCAGGGGTAACGGCGGCCAAACGTCTACAAAAAGAACGCGACGATAAAAGCAACAACAACAACAAACGAACGAACTGCGGAGACGGCAACCAACAACAGCAACAACAACAATGACCGCGTCGCGTGAAGCAAGGCACAGACAGGCACAAAACAACAACAACGAGAGCAAGAACATGAACAACAACTCTCTGGCAAGGTTTGTTGCGTGTATCTCTTTTTTTTGTTAAAAAACTTTTAATTAATATTCTTTTACTTTTTTTTGTTTAATTTTTTATTTTAAATTTTATAGCATTTTTTTGTAACTTTATTTCACATACAAAAATAATTTTTTACGTTTTGTCTTCGATATCGGCGCGACGCGTTTTGGCAAACTTGAACTTGAACGCATGTGCGGGAATATCAGTGTCTTGGCAGCAGCACGTTTCTGAGCGCAATGAATTACTGTTCCTTGGAGCAGCACGTTTTTAAACACAAAAATGAGAAAGATTTTGCCTACATACGGTAACGAAGTTTGTATACCCTAACCGCGGTATAACTATAGCGGCGTTTTCAATAGTGTGACTCGTATAACATTTTTGTATTTTTAAATCGCTTGTTGTTTTTTTTTTGGTTTTTTTTTTGTAATTGTTAATGTAAGTAAGGCGCACGTGCCTAAGCATAATAATTGTACAAATTTGTTGCGCTTTAATATAGAGAGGCGTAATGATGCGACCCCCAACTAATTGAAAAGTCGTAACTCTATAAACTTAATTTTTTTAATGGGTTACTTATGGCGAAAAATAATATATTTGTATTATTAATATTATGAATCAAATTAAATTTTACTTTTTAGCTCAAATGTAAAAAAAACTAAAATATCAACCGTCATTCACTCTTTCTTTCCTGCTAAAATAAGTAGCTGCTATATGGACCAACAATGATATTTTTTTTGTGTTACAATATTTACTTTATATTTTTATTAAAATAAAAACAGTTAAAAATAGTTTTTTAATAAACAAATTTTACTTTATTTATTATAATTTCATTTTTTTTTTTGTTTTACAATATTTACTATTTATTTTTATTAAAATATTGCAACTTCATTATTAAAAATTGTTTTCTTATACAGATATTTTACTTTATCATTTCTAGTGTACTTGCCTAGCACTCACATAGCTAGTCTCTAATAATTAGAGGACATAAATTGTAGGTCCCATTTATTTACGAACAACTTTTAATAGAGATATCTATCTCATTACTACGTCTTTGGGCAGTTGGTTGCGTATACTAGGGCAATGCATATATTTATTTAACTTTATTTATTCTACTCATACAACTTTGCATTTTGTGTAAAAAATCAAAACACAATCTAAGAATATTGAAATATACTTACGAAATTATTTTACAATAATTGTAATGAATTTTACCTTGGCAATTCCGTTCAATTTCACATGCAACAAAGCAGTCGGAAATACGTAATAGTAAGTAAATGTAAAAGTTGTTATATAATATATATATAGTAACTCAAATATGTTAATTACTTATTTTAAAATTAATTTTTGACAATATTTTTAGCAGCAATTGCTTTATGTTATATGAACAACTTAACAAAATATATATTTAAAAAATATCTTATAATTATATTTTATTTAAGAAAACAGCTAAAATTGAAAACATTTTAGTTGGCATAATGAATGAAATTTTAATGGAATAAATAAAAATATTTAAAATAAGTTTAATTTAGTATAATAAATTTAAACTTTGCATATTTAACAATAACGCATATAGTTAATATATTTCGAATATTTAAGAGTTTCATTTTGAGTCAGTTTCAATAGATGAAAACCAATTCGCTTAAAATCGTTGTGAGCAAACTATTTGCTTAGCCAATTATCGTCCAATTACTAAATTATTATTAACTAAAAATAATATTTTTTTTTTGAGAACTTGTCAATAATAATTAAATTGTTATCAACCAAAAATAAGTTATCTTGAGATGTTGACAGCAAAAAATTCTAGTTTTTTTTAGAACACGTACTTACTTTTATAGCTGCTGCTGCAAAAGGATGACTGAACAAATATGACTGCTGCAAGGGTATTTGTACATGAGGCAAATGAGCAAAACGCAAACGCAGCGGCGGTCAATATCAGAGCAAAGCGTTGAAGAGCACGCGAAATTGAGAGCATGACTTTAGCTTTTTGACAGACAAAGAGAGCAGAGTGAGAGAGCGCGAGAGAGAGGGAGCAGAGAGTTGTTGCGTTGCTTGATCGGTGGCACTGCTGCCCTCAAACATATGCAATATGCCGCATGCCACAGTTGGGCATAAATTAAGCTTTGCCACCCGAACCAAGAGACAACAAATACGTATACGTATTATCTGCATTACCTAAATAATTAAGTTGACGGCTAAATCTTTGCTAATTAGTACTTCGACACGTGCTGCAAACATCCATAATTTGTGGCAAACACACACACACACTCCACACGAAACTTGTTAATCTATTTATAGGGCATATAATGCGCTTATTCGACTTAAATTGAATATAATCATCTTACTATTTACCCTAAACATTTGCACCTACTGCCACAACGTTGGCCGTGCTGTGACGTAGACATGTCAAGATTCCATCAAATGGCCATAATTGATGGATGGGCTCTAAGTTGGCAAAATTAATATCTTAAGCTGTCGAACTACCGCAATGGCTTGTTGATATTTTACCAACGTCTACATTTCGAATTATGTGATGTGCGCTGATTACGCCTATTGCCATGGTCTGATGACGAATTATAATTGTTACCAATAATGATAAGAGTCCAAAAAAAATGTATTGATAAGCAGACTTGAAACATGCAGCTTGCGCTGACTATGTTCAGTTCATAAATACCAAAGAGGTAAATGGCGAAAAAAGGGAAAACTTTTTGGAATGGAAAACTTCTGGGCTGTGACGATAAAAAAATATGCTTAAGTGATTCCAGCAAAATTGGCTATTTATTGTAACAATTCTGAGGCAACTGCTAATTGTTGCTAAATTATTGTGCGCCAATTTATTTATTAAAAGCACAAAAACTGTGTGAAATATTTGCTGTTATATTAATAATTCTATTTGACAGTTATTTTGAACAGAGTCGTTAATTTGTGTGTGATAATTTTACACGTTTTGGGTCCAAAAAAAAAAAAAAGTTATGGAAAATTTGAGCGCACACTTGAAATTAATTGCTAGCTTAAATATGAATCGAAAAGATTGCTAAAATATTATTAATAAATAAAAAATGGTTCGAAAGTATTGAAACATGAGTGGTTCTTGTCTAGTTAAAAGCCAATTAAACGATAACGCAAATCTGCCCGTAAATCACTTCAAATGTTATTTTATAGCAACGGCCCAAAAGTATGCACTAATTTTTTTCAAAAGCATACTTCTAGGCAATCGTTGCATACTGCAATCATGCAACCCAATGGAAATTGTAAGGAACGATGGCATCTACTGGCAACTTTTGAATGAAATTAAAAAAATTAATAAGTTGGTTTTTTTTCATTTAATTTCTGTGGAAAATTGCATATACAAATAAACTTCATTTTGTTTTGTTTACAGTACAGTTTTTGTTCTCACACAAAATTGAAACCTAAGCCGAGAACTAAAGCTGGAAACTTTAAAAGCTGAAATAATTGTATTTCCTTTGACTATGCTGTTATCGTTGCAAAGATGGAGCATATGGAGTATTCTATATTATTGGATTTCAAAGGGACTAACTTAAGCATTATTTTTGGGTAGCTGTGTGTATTACAATTCAAACTTCTCACTAATGAAGCCTATTTTCGCTTCAAGTCGCTTTGTTGAGCAATTTTGGATAAAAAAAAGACTTACGTCGATTGATTTTATTTTTTGCAGCAAATTCAGATTTCGTCGTAGCTAACGAGAATCTTTTTGCTAAAGACTTGCATGATGTAAGCTGCTCATGCCATTCAAGTTTAAGAATAAAAAATCGATCAAGCATATCACATGGCTTTCATAGGGCAAACCTACCAAAAATAATTGATTAATTTCATTTTGGTATAAAAGTCAAATAGGTATTATACTTTTCGGCTATTTTTTTTAAATATTGTTTGGCCATAATCTTTACATAAAAACTATAATATTCATAAATTTACAAGTATTGTGTTGATTTTAAACACAAATGGCCGATCGTAGGTTCTATAAGGCAATTCAATAACTTCTTGTAGTTTGTGTGAATTTCACTTTAGAACTTATCAAGCGAATTATTACAGGAATTCTAACAGTTGCCTATATGTAGAATTATCACCGAAATAGAGAATATTCTGTAGGTTTTAAGTTTCTATCAGTAGTTTGTATAAGTCCGCATATGCTATCCTAGTACTTTTCTCTCCATCGATCTTCTTCACTCCTTATTATCTTGGAAATGTTTACTGCTCTCAAGTCACAAGACATTTCTGGAACTACAAGGGAGGAGTCTAAGCACTTTTCTTCCTAGCAAGTAATTCAGAGTAACCAATCCTGATTGTATTTCCCGAAATTTTCCTGACATTCCATCACCAATTTTAATGTTATCTGGTGTGAGTTGAGTTGAGTTAAAATTCTAACTAAGCGGTGCACACGTTTTGCACGTCGTACTAAAATCTGTCTCATCTGGGTACCTGGACACTGAATGATCGGCCATCCCAGCCTATGCTCCTGAGCCATTCATACCTATCAGTTAGGCGAAAACCATGAAGCGCATACCGGAACTTACAGCCAAGAGTTGTAATGACCACTGGAAGCTTACAACAGGTTGCCATGTTTCAAAATACTTCGTAAAAGAACCCTCACACAAAACTGCAGACTTCATTCTCCATCTGGGAAAAGGGATCTAAAAGCTCCGGTGGAGCTCATCACGGAACACAACCCATGTGGCCAACATATGGTTAACTTGGGGCTAAAAACTGACCCAACATGCAAGGTCTGCTTCGAGGAGGCTGACAATACCGAGCATTTCCTATGCTATGGTTCAGCTTTCTCAAGAAAAAGGCTGCGTGCCCTAGGCAACGATGTGCTACAGCTCGCTTGAGCACATAAATTACCACTGCAGCCACTTCTCAACTTTCTCCGAGAAACAAGAAGGTTCGTTTAGTGGGTCTTTCTACATGTCACTTATACTCTTTCTCTCCTCCCCAACCACTATCAAACCCTTTCCGGTATAGCACAATGAGCTATTTAGCCTGAGTGTCTGAGACGGTGCTTTTGTCGCCTCTGCCACCCTCACATCTATCTCTCTATGTATACGCGGTACAGAAAGAAATTAAGCAATGTGAAATTATTGCAAGAAAGAAGAAGCCAACTTTCTCTGCAAAATTAATGCTTATTCCTAAAAAGCGTAGTAGCGTCTACTTGGAGTTAGGAAATGGAATGATATGGAACTGTAGCCAAATCAAATTTAAAAAAAAACCTTGAAAACAGACACTGTAGCCCCTGGTATGCCCGAAATCGCAAATTACCCAAGCAACTTGCAATCTTTTCTTTTGATGATTTGCTTAATGCAATAAGGAATAACATGTACATATTCATCCTTAATTACTTGCATATGACGATCATAGATCAAGAAGTCAGCTTATATGACCCAAGCCATATGACCTTAAAAACTTATATGTTTTATTACTATTTGTAAATCTTTTTTTTTGTTTTAGTTTTCTTCTATAAAAAAAAATCCCTAATAACGTAAATCTCCCACACATATATTTAATGCTTTAGCTATTGAATTTAGTTGATAAATATTAATCCAATTCCATAGTAATCCAATAGTAGAGTATACCTAGTTGTATTGTCGACTGACAGCCAAATAATAACTAATTAGAAAAAAAAAACTGACTGGAAGCAACAAATCATCACTTCCACGAAAAATACGATTCGATAGAAATTTTTATATAAAAGATGACAAAAAAACAATCGGCATATGAAACTTAAATGACTTCGCACAATATACTGACAGTAATAGAGAAGGACAAATTTTTGTTCTTGGTTTGCAGGAATTGCTTAGTTTATGGCTTAGTACCCGTCGATATAATTTTTAGTCCATCAGTCTAGATTCTTCAAAATTCAATCTTACCTATGTGTCCATCAGTCTTTAATCTTTACAATTCACTTCTGCCTACATGTCCAATTGTCTATAATCTTTACAATTCAATTCTATCTACATGTCCATCTGTCCAATTTAGTCCTACCGGTGCGGAAGCTAAATCGAAAAACACAGTTAATAAACATAAAGTACAATGAAAATAAGACTTCGAGTTTCAAAAACAAAAAAGTCTAAAATCATTCCGAATTATTCTATATAAAATTATTTTATACAAAATTTGCGTGGGAAATGAAGTTAGCTTATGAATTTCATATAGGCAAATTTTAAAATCTGGAATCATTCCTTAGAACTATGAATCGTGCAAATTACGCGGCAATTACATTTTATGAAATTTCATTTGCAGCTAAAGTTACCTAGTTCGAAAGACACGAATACTGCCTTATACATGGTATAATTATTAAAGGTAATGCCAATAAAGAAGTACTACACGACGGAGTTTGCTGACGACACTTTCGTATTCAACAATTGTCAGCACGCCAAATTTCCTACTGGGCAGTTTTGCTATTGGTTAAAATCATAAAATTCGGAGCTATTTTAACTAAACCAATAATAAAAACGTAAACCAAAGCAAATTAAGTACATACTAAAAATTGTTGCATTTTTGCCCAATACGAAGCAAGGATATTTGTATTGAAGCAACAAAGCTTTCCATGCGAGATTTTCTTCCACCTGAAAATAGATTTGTTTGGCGCACAAAATGGCTATAAATACTGACTGTCGCACAATCAAAACAAACAACATTCTATTTGGCCTTGTTGTAGGTCATGATAAGAAAGCCAAATAAGCACAAACAACAATAAACAAAGCAAATCACTCAATTTTGAGCGTTTTTCGCGCGCTCACGCTCTCATGCCGGCAATGCGAGCTGCGCAAGCGCGCGCTCTTTGCTGTGGTGAAAAGCTCTTGCCCAATTGTGTCCCAAAATTTATAGTCAAGCACGGTGCATGGTGCTTGCTGACAGTAGCTCCTGTTGCTGTCGGCCAACTGCAGCTGCAGCCTGTTGTTGTCGCTGTTTGTACGCCACAAGACGTTGCGACACAGGACTTCATTTTATCATTTGATTTAACTACAAAACTTTTACAATGCGCACTTCCGTCACCGAAACTGCAAAAATTGCTTGGAACTTTTTTTGTTTTTATTTTGCTGCTGCTGCTGCTGCTGCTGTGCTTGTAACTTGGTAACCTTTTCATTGGTTTTTGTTGCTTAAAGCATTTGCGAGACTGCAGTTTGGGGGGCCTGCCAGGATTGTTGTCCAGTAACTATCTGACACTATGTAACTATCTATTTTTCAATTTCCCTGCATGACTGCTAGTTGTGTGTAATGGTAATGGCGATGGCGATGGCGATGGTGTTGGTGATGGAGTTGGCAATGTTGTCAGTTGGACTGTGGAAAGGGTCTTTAGAAAACGGAAATGGAAGTTTTGTAAATGTTTTCTTTTGTATGGCGTGTACAGTGGGTGTGGCTGCACATAAGTGCTTAAGTACAAGACGCTTAACACAACAGCCTGCGGATCGTCATGATCACACACGCTCTTTGCCGTTAAACATTTTAGCTCCATTTTTTTGTTTGGGAATCGTAACTATTAGTTTGGCATTTTTTGCGCAAAACAAAAGTAATATTTACAACAAAAACTGCTGCTTTTGAAAGATGAGCAGCCAAAAAAGTGCGCGTAGTAGTCCAACATGCCACATAGGTAGCAGGACGCATGCACTATTTTAGCTGGCTCAACGTTGTATGTAGGGTTGTCGCCTGCGTTTGGGGTTTTTATGGCACTTGATGCCATACCAAGCCATTTAGTGGGTTGCAGTTGCTGGTTTGCCAGCTATTTCTTTGACTTGGGTTTTGTTGCACCTTGTAGTGCTGGTATTTTTTTGTTTTGTTTTGTTTTTCTGTTTCTGTTTCTCGCTTTTCGATTTATATTCCTCTTTTTTTTTGCTGGCTGTAAACTCTGGCATTGCTGGCAAGCCAGTGTTGGGTTTCATTTGGTTTCCGTTGATAAGAAAGTGCTTTTTAATAGCTGTCGACCTGTCTCAGTTTGTGTTTGGCTATATGTTGGTACGTTATGTGTGTGTGTGTTAACTTTTTGCTGGCACTGTGCACACATAACAAACTGTTGAATGAAACGTAAACTGGCCAAAGGCAAAGCCATTATCAGTTATAACTGGCATTGTATCTCTTAAAGCGCTCTCTTAAATTTGCTGCGATAAGCTTTTGGAGCGAGCTTTCTTTACTTACAAAACTTGTGATCGTCGATCGTATAAGGCCCGGTTCTAAGGTGTTTCATGCGTAGCCGTCGTCGTCGTCGTCAGTCGTTACTCTGTCTCAGTCTGTGTTACCTCTTTTGGCTAAAAATAATAATAATAATAGCTATGACGGCGCATGAAACGCGAGCGCAAGTGCTTTAAATGGCAAAATGTACAAAAAAATACTACAAATCTTAACTAAACAAAAGAACTCAAGGTCACTTTGCGTTAAAATTAAATACAAAACACAAGAACTACGAGTAACTATTAAAGTGTATCCTATGTGCATGACTCAAGCACGCAAGAACTCATTTAGAACAATTAAGGCTACTTCAAAATTGAATGCTAATTATGCCGCAACAAAAACAACAAACAAAACTACTTCCGAGCTGATAAGATAAGCAATTTTATCAGCAGTCAGAAGTGCTTGCTTAATTCCAGAGAGAGAAAAAGAGCTTCTCAAGTGCTTATAACCAGAAAAAATAATTAACAACTTGCAAGTGAAATTAGCATACAGCCTGCTAACCAGAATAGAGCGACAATATATGCTTTATCAAGCAAAACTAGTGAGTACAAGTAACTAGTCAACTTTTGAATACACTTACCAGTTTTCCAACATGGCAACATATGTCTATCCTTTTAGTTTTTTCTTTATTTTAAAAAATTAAGCAAAGTATTTAATATGAGACTTAATATTAATTTAATAATTACTAGCTACTATAAGCTTACTTTTGCACAGACTTTCCATGATGATATCTATAAAAAAAAAAGTTTTCCAACATAAGGATACAAAACTTGTATATATCTTTCGAGTTTTTCTTTTTCGTAATAAATTAAGCACAGCATTTAATACTAAACTTAATATTAGTTTAACCAGCACTAGCCACAAGCACCATAGTTTTGTATACACTTTATTGCATAATTATTAGCAATTTTTCCAACATGACGACCAAAAATAGACTCTTATTTTTTGTTGTCCTTTATTTTAGTAAATTAAAAAGAATACTAGCGGCTAACTACTTCGATTTGCATATATATTTAGTTATCTAAGGCTGGCTTGTAATTTTTAATGTAGAGCTGGACTGACGCCGTCTTAGGGCATACAATTCTGTCACAGCGCAGTCAGCATGTACTATATATCGCTCTCACGCTCATTTGCGCTCTTGCCGGCTGCACTTTTAACTCATACATGGAAATGTTTACTTGTAGTAAATTATTAGTGTTTCAAAGCTATACCACACTGGCATGGTTTAAATTTTCTTTTTCTTGTTATTCCGCTTGGGAACCTAGCGCCTCTAATAGAGCCTTTCAATGAACCCTTTTCTTTGCGTCGTCTGTTTAGCTCTGTCCCATGTTTTGTTCGACTGTGCCAATTCTTGGAGAATGGATCTTCTCCACGTTAGCTTGGGTCTTCCGAGCTGTCTGCTGCCTTGGGGATTCCAGACCAGTGCCATCCTGACAACACTGTTTGGGTTCTTTCTGAGAGCATGCCCTAATTTGAAGTTGTATAGGGGGCTTACCTGCGATACGCGACAGCTCTCCATTGGATATTCTATTGGCCGGCAAATCCCGCATATAATCCTCAAGCATTTAGTAGTAAACCATATCTCACTACCATAGAGCAGTATGCACTTTATACACTCATTGTAGATCCGGAGCTTTGTTCGACTGCTTATTTGTTTGTTGCTCCAGATGCGGTAGAGTCTCCCAAACGCTGATCGGGCTTGGCAAGTCGATTTGTGACGTCATCATTCACGCGGCCATTGTTGGAGATGATAGTGCCAAGGTATGGGAAACTTGTGACGAACTCAATTGTGTTCCCTCAGTTGGTAATGTTCCCTTGGCTGAAGTGGACCATACTGCCTTGATCTTGGCCACGTTTATGCCAATTCCGACTTTGCTTGCTAGCCTAGCGAGGTCATTTGTTTTGTTCTGGTTGTTACAGAGCCTGTGAGAGTTCAGACAGAAGATGTGTGGTGAGGCTCCACGTGATTCCACGCTTGAGGTTGCACACTTCTTTCAGGTTGAAGAGTAGCGGCATACTTGTCGAATTCCAGTTTTCGTCTGGAACGGTGCACTTGTTTTCCCATTGTGCAGTACCACCAAATTGGCATCAGAGTACATCGACTTGATTATACTTATGATGTTTATTGGTACTCCTTTGCTTGCAAGTGCTCTCCATATCGCCGCTCTGTCTACTGATTCGAACGCGTTCTTGAAGTCTATAAAAGCAGGAATAGCGGGGTGATTATGCGCAGTGTGTTTAATTATTACAAGTTATTTGTTTATGAAGATTGGAAGTGGTCGGCATATGCAGGCTAAAATCAGGCAGGCCTCACAACTGCTAGGAAAATCTGTAGAAAATTCAAAGCTTCGTCTATAAAGAAAGTGTTTGGCGCTCTTCAAAAACTGTCTACCATTTTAGTGATTCTGCTGCCTAAATAGAAAAACATGTCTACGTCTTCTCTCACCATTGTGTTATCTCTGGTGGTAATATAATGAACAAACATTTTTGTAAGGTATTCAGCTATCGATCAATTCAGATTTTCATTTTAGTCATTCAATTTTAAGAGCACTTCTCGCTCTCTTCTGTATACTAAAACGCACTTTTCAAGCGATTTAAGAACTTTTGCACCTGAGCTCTTGCGTCAGCTTAAGCTTAATTCAACACAGCCGCACTAATAATTTTAGATTTAAATCTAAGCACATTCGAAATTCTGTAACTCATGAATAGTTTTAAACTTACGTAGTTTCAAACTTACCTCAAATGTCATTAAAATTAACAAGTTTTTTAATTCAAAATTGCAATATTGAGAAAAATGTATTTTTAGTTTGTAAAAATATTTTAAGTTCTGACTGAAAAAATCATTTCTAAATTATAAATATTGAATATTTCAAGTTGGCTAAATTAAAATTTTTAAAATTCTAACAAGGAAATATTTCGAAAAGATAAATATTGAAGTTTTTTTTAAAGTTGATTATTCTATTTTAGTAGAATTTTGCATTAATATTATCCAAACAAATTTCTTTTTTTTGAGTTGATTTGTTTTTTGAATTTTTTTCAAACAGTCTACTATCTATTGTGTGTGTACCTCTCTTTTCACATCTGTTAAATGTTCCAAGCCTCTGCACCTGTAAATATCTAGTCTAGACATTAAATTATAGAGTATCGCTGCTCAAATCGAATGTCTTTATTTCGTTTGCGCTTCAATTGCGCTGAGCTTCAGTACTTTCAATTCCACCTTTATGCATATTAGATATCTAGGTATTCTGCTCCATGAGCTAGCTCCATACGCTTCATGTTGCCTTGTAATAATACTGCAAATATTTGCATGCCATGAGACGGTTTTAAGGCTGGCGCATTCGAAACGCTTGGACAGCGTTGAGTGGGCTTAAAACGTAGCTTCAGGCTTCGGTTAAACATATGGACTGATTAAATAAATTAATAATAATATTGTTACAATGCTTTTGGCGTTAATTGATAAATAACCAGCATTGCGTATACGCGCTGTGGGCACACCCACAAAAAGTACGCCGTAGCAAAGCCCAAAGCTTTTTGTTTTTATTTTTCTGGCTGGCTTTTTTTGTCAACATAAAGCACTATGTACAGCGTTGACAAAGTTAAATGAAATTATTTTAATTAAAGTCAGTCAGTCAGTGAAAAGTATTAAAAACCAACAAAAACCAACAAAAAAAAAACCCAACCAAAGGTATGAAGATGTACTCAACGAAGCTCAACGACTTTGCTAATTACAGGCCAGAATTGACAGTTGCTGACAGTTGTTTTGCAATTACGTAATTATTATGTTTGTATATACATAAATATATATATATATAAGCATATGTACACATGCACATATAAACAAACATATGCACAACATATTTGTGTATAGGCATCGAGACATATAGCGTATGTATGTACCTTAAAGACAAGAATTATTCCAAACGAATATGTACGTGTTTAATATTCAGAATAATTCAAAGTATATTATGAGCAGAATATACTAATTTCCATAATTATAATAATAATGAGACTTTATTACGCTCATAGAATGAGTGATTGATTTAATAAGCTTATAAATTCTTATTCAACATGAAGCAAGTAACTGAGGAACGAACTGTTTTGCATGAATGCTCTTCGAATGTACTAGGTCAGGGCTATTGACTAAATAGATATATACTTAGTATTGTCATTCAAGGTATTCATATCTTGATATTTTAAGTCTTAAAAGAGTATTATTTATAATATACAAAAAAAATTAATATAAGACTGTGCAAAATTAAATATTAGATTCCAAAAATCCACAACCCATAATTCCCCCAAAATTTCTGATCTCTCTATTTTTAATTCAAAATAGTGACGTGGCAGAGCCACAATCGTTGTGGATAGCGTTCGAGCCAGGTACCCACTCCCTGTCTGTCCGTCAGTATAAACAGCATAGTCCCATGTACTATTGAATGCGCATTATTTCTTAGAAGTTATAGTAATTATTATTACTGAAATCAATTTGCCTTCATTCAAGCAATTCGGTACGATGATTCGTGAGGCTTCAATAAACAAATCAACATTTGTATTTTAGCGACATGAGTCTCTTATAGCCGCACTAACAATATTGCATGATACCCAGACCACTCCAAATACAAAGGGTGTCTTTTTTAGAGGTATGGAACTATAAATTGCAATAAAACACCAATGGATTATGCGTTTGACATGCATTTTATTTATTCGAAAGATAATCTTGTGGTATTACATTTTAAATATGATTTCTGGCATATGACCGCCGCGGCTGGCTCGGATGTAGTCCAATTTGGACGTCCAATTTTCGATGAATTTTTCAACAATAACACGGCGAATGTTGTCTTCAAAATGGTTAAGCGTCAGTAGCTAATTCGCATAGACCAATCACTTCAGATAGCCCCTCTTAGAGGTCAATTTACAGGTCCAAAACGTAAAATTAGGCTGTCACCAAACGTGACTTTCACATGTCTGTGTGATATGTTGCGCCATCTTGTTGGAACCGCAGCTCCTTGACAGCATGGTTGTTCAATTCAGGAATGAAAAAATTTGTAATCATGGATCAATCGATCAACCGATCCCTATTGACTGTCAAGTTCTGATCTTCATCATCGTTTTTGAATAAGTATGTGCCAATGACTTGGGAGAATTAGTTTCACTCCAAATGCAGCCATTTGTTGTTGGTTGACGTAGATATTCAACCAAAGGTGCACTTCAGCACAATCAACAAAATTCGCTTATGAAAATCGGGAACAACGGCAATCTCGTTTTGGGTCCACTCGACGAATCTACGCCTTGCTTGATGATCGTTTGGCTTAATTTCTTCAAATTGAGAATAAAGCAGATTTGACAGTTGTTAAATTGTTAGCCATCTTGAACAATAATGCCAACTTAAAGTTCTATACTTCGAAAAAAAAACACCCTTTATAATACAAAATTATTGATATTTATCAAAATTGTCGAAAAAAGTGTATTGATCTTATAAATAAATCGACCGTTCTGCATCGAAAGTATGACTCAAATTGAATAGGCGTTTTGAAGTTACATTGATCAGCGACTTCGAAGACATGGTTCTAAAAAAAAGGCGTCTTCAAGACAAATTGAATTGAAAGGATTTCCCCTTGACTAAGCTGTCGTCGATGCAAAGGGGGAGAATGGAGATATCTCTATTAATCGCAGCTCGGAAGAGACACACAAAGCTGCAAATCAGTTGAAGTTTAGAGGAGTTGATGATTGTTCAGGGCGCTCTCCAGATATAAAGAGTATTGGAAGAACGAACTTCTTACCAGAGAATTGTTGCATATAGATATTTTGCCTGCATCCCGGAACGTCGAGGAGTTAAAAGACTAAGACTAAGACGGATAATCCGCCAGATGTAGTTTGCTTCGTAATCTACCACTTTACCATGCCGGTATGGGAGGTCTGACGGTAGCTATGGCTGCGTTTTAAGCAACATTACGCCTATTGTGACCCATCACCATGACAAGATTAAGAATTTATACGAAAAATATTATAACTATAACTTTTTATTAACTGAAATATCTTACATTAGTTCAGTTCATTCTGTTGAAAAAAGAAATACTTTTGAAATGGAATGAACAAGCCCAAAGTACGATTAAATTATAATTAATGTAATATCTGCAACCCAACGGATGCCACGACAAACCGCAAACAATTTTTATTAAAAATTTGCAAAAGTTATTCAATTAAAATAAGATAGTTGCACTTGTATTAAATTAATTTAAGGTAACATTTATAAATAAACGGCATTCTAGTAAAGCAAATAAAATTTACAAATTCATCGCTTTTTGCTTAGTTTCATTTTTAAATTCGTAAAAATGTATATTTGCTTGGTCTCTATAGATAGAGTAATATTTGTTTTTAAGTTCCATGCGACAATTAATAATAATTAATTAATTACCTACTATTCTCAAGATACTACTACGGTATCATAATTTTTAAAGCCAAAACAGCCACGATTGTCTTGCACATTAAGCTAAGTTAAATCTTTGGCGGATTGTCTTTAGAGACTTAATTGCTTTTTTGCACAAGGCCAGCACTTATAAGTGATTAAAATTATGAACATTTAAAAAATGAAACATAATCGTTTTAGCAATAAATAGTCTAACAGTATTTGCTGGCTTTTTAAGCAAGTTTTAATTAAAGTTTAATTTCTACTTTTTCGAGCGTCGGTAGCATACTCGCCTGTAAAGCCCAAGGTCAGATGTTTCATTTGCCTAGCACTGGCAAAGCTAGCAAACTTACTCTATTTGCCTGAGAAAATCTCTATGAAATAAAAGTGCCACAATTCAGCGACTTATTTTTGTTCTAAGTTATTGAACTTGAGAAGAATTGCTTCGCACTGATGCAGACAGTTCTTACAGTTCGCGGTAGTATGGATCTTATGTGAGATATCATAAAGCGAAATAAAAGTAAAGTTTTACATATCAAAAAACATAATTTGCCATTTTGCTTTGCACAACACTTTTGATATTTTCATTTCTTTAAATGATTGATTCTAGCACACCTCGCAAGATTGCTTTAGAGGTTTTGAATATTTTGTTTAAGCAAAGCAGAAAAAATTTCAATTGGGTAAAAAAGATAATAAATTTGTTAAGTAAGCGCATTGGTAGTCACATTAATTGACAGTTTAAAAAATATGTACTTTCATATATAAATAACATAGACCTCAAAAAGTCATCGTGATAATAACTACAATTGTATATGAAAGTTATTCAATATGTAGAAAGCAAGTCAAAGAGCTCTTTCATTAAAACAACAACAGCAACAACAACAAAAAACTGTCACTAATTGCCAACATTCGGGGAAAAAAATGTATGGAAAAAAGGTTTAAATTTCCACAGAAACCAAGCAACAATATTGCGCATACGCCGCGTATGCCCAGCATCGGAATAAACTCTCTGCTGCTCTCTGCCTCAAAGCGTTGTCACGGGCAACTGTAACCTAAACCTATGGATGGATTCCTTTAACTGTGTTACTTTTTTACAATTTCGCTCTACAGAAATATGAAAATTTATGATGACAAACTCGTCGACAAACTTTCAACGCCAGCTGCAAATCTTTTACGCGTCAATCCGAAAAAAAAAGATTGCTAAATATATTGTGAAAAATCTATATACTAGTACGTTCTATACATATATATATATATACATACATACATCACATACATTATATTTGTCTGACTGTGCAGATATCAGTTCAAATGGACAGATGAAGCAGCGGGTAGTGCTCGAAGGCAACAATTCCACCGTTTTCAATATTCGCACAGCTTTGAGTTTACTTTTTCCATTTCCCAGTGTCATTTTTTAAAAATTGATTTATAGCCAATAGTGCGTGGCATAACAAGCACAACAACAAAAAATACAAAAAGCAGAAGAGATATAATGGAAACCTATCAAGTGTTTGTGGCTTGCTGCCGCTTCTCACTGGGTCCTGCATATCCTTTAGAAAGGCACAATGTATAAAAACGATAAACCGGTAGTCTAGCTTCAGGCCTTTAATGTTAATTTACAGATACAACTCAATTGCTAAAATATTACTTTTTAGTTGTCGATTTTTGTTTGGATTTTTTTTTAAATTATCTCGTTCCTAAGACGTGATATACATTTAAAGCTCAATTTTCAAATAAAAAAAATATTTACATTTATGGATTCAGTTTAAAAAAGAAACAAAGATCAAGAAATGAGTCTAGCGGAATTGACACCTGACATTCAAGGCAATTATACATTTACTTTAGTTGCTAATTTTAAATGGTCGCATTAGGAAATTAGTTCCAATGGAATTGAATAAGATCGAAATCGATACTATTTTTTATAGAATTGTAAAATAAAACTTTATGTATCGAATGCATTTTGAGGGAATTAAAGGCGTAGAATTCAAGGTAATACATAAAAGATTTTCAATACTTACCTCATTTAGCTGCATGTAACTTTAATGAAAAAAAGTTTATTTGCGGAAATAAATAGACCGCTGTGAGTACATTGAAGTCACATACTCTATTCAAATAATCAAGCAAAGTAGCTGAAACGAAGCACTAAGAGAGATTTTTCTACAAAAAGATATCTTTTGGAAAATAATAGATTCTTAATTAAATTATTTTTTTAAAGAGGTTTTTAATCTAGTCTTTTATATTTATTCCTACACTTATCTTTAAATATAGGCAGATATTTATGAAAAATGAGGCAATGTTTTTAAAGTTTATACGAATAAGGAACAATACACTATCTAAGTTAATTGTTTTTAGTATTTAGTTATTTTTAAATAGCTTTTTCTTTTATACTTTCAGGGGTTTTGATTCATTATTGTTTGTTCACAAATTTATATTATTTTTTGCTGTATCAAATTTTTTGTATAAAAATATACCTTTTGGAAATCTATAGGTTTTTTATGTATTATTTATTTAATGATTCTTAATTTTGTCTTATTTTTGGCTTTCTATATATACGAAAAGGCAGATATTTGCATAATCAATCAAATACTTTACCAGACTATTATTAAATTTAATACAAAAAATTGCATCTCAGCCTCATTTTAATAAACAATTTTAAGTTTAAAGTATGAATAGATTTTTTCTGTTTTTCTAATTCTCTATTTTTTTAAATTTGTTTAAATTGGTATTCCAATATTCGATTGCCGTCCTACGCCTTATAAAATTACCTTCTCTAAATGATCGTAGAAAATGCAGAGATCGTCCAGAGTAATTAGTAATTTTCGAGGTCTGGCATTACCTTTCTAATTATGCATTACACGATCCTTTTCGTCTCTCATGCGTAAATTATAATAACACCTCTTTTCTTTCAAAGACCGTCTCAATTTATCTCTTTATCTACCTTATCTCATCTTGTTTCGCCAAATCGAGCATCCTTGATCAACCGCGAACTATGAAAACCCAAATTGGTCTACGCTTATCTTTTGATATCTTTGTTAGGAAATGTTTAAACTTTTATGTTACGTTCTGTTTTCAAAAATATTATAACCTAATAATAATGAGAACCCAACTTGGTCAACGCTGATCTTTTGATTTCTTTGTTGGGAAATGTCTAAACTTTTATGTTACTTGCTGTTTTCAAGTTTCTAGCCAGCCCCAAATGTGAGACGATGCATATCTATTTAAAATTTACCCATCAGGCTAGGGATGCGGATTAGTATTATATTATAGGTTATTAATATCCTCTTATTATAATTAATATTTCCTATTATTTCTTAATTTTAACATTTTCAAATTGTTTTATCATAAGGTCAACTGCATTTAGTTGAAACCCTAAATTATGTAAATAAAAAAAATAATAAAATATCTCGAAATCAACGTGCACTGTTCATTGCAATTCCGTTGTTTAGATCGGAAATGGAAGCTATAATTCCGATTATTATTTGCAGCGTTCAGAATTAGCTTTTTAAATGAAATATAATATTTTTCAACTGCAAAATTTGTTTGCAAAATTATGTTGTTGTCCAAAAGAGCAGTTCCTAAACAAAAGATGGAAAAGTGGGCAAATTCATAAAAAAGAATAAAAAAATCTGTAGAATTATAAAATCTCTGTCATCGTTTCAAAGGCTAAGCATGGCAATATATCTATAAGTACGAATTCGATTGTATTATGGTCTTTTATATTTCTCTCATATGCTCATTGATAGCCAAAATCTCGCTAATCTTGTAAATATAAATTCTGAGCCTAACTCTTTATTCAAATTATTAAGTTAAATTTAAAGAATATATTTATATTTGTTGTTCTCTGACTATAGCCCCAAAAGCCAACCCCATATGGCTGCTGGACAATATATAATTGTAATTATGGGGCATATGAAATAAATCTGTATGCTCTCAAGCAGCAAAATTGCGTTGCTTTATGAATATTTAAGATTTAAAGCTTATTTGCCTTTAATTTTGGCCGCATTCTGGATGTGGCATGCGGCAAGCGGCGTGTTGCATGTCCAGCTCGTTGCAGCACTTTAAATGATGCAATTGTGGTGAAAAATGCCTGCCGTCAATTAAAACATATCAAACGCATACGCAACACGCCAATAACAATAAAAGCAACAACAGCAACAACAAAAATAACAACAACTACAACAACAATAAACAACCGCAACCAGAGCGCGTTAAGGAAGTTCCAGGGGATCCATTGGCAGTGGGGTCTTGAACAACAATGTGGTGCGTGAATGGTAGGTGGTGGTTGGGTGGTTGGGTGGTTGGTTGGATGGGTGCTTGGCTGGGTAGGGGGCGGTTACCAACCATAACAACCGTTTACAAAAGCAATTGCTCATTTTTGCACATTTTATGGCACAAAAAACTTTTATTTTTCACTCATGAATAAAAGAAGCAACGCGTTTGGGCCATATTTGCATGATATTGTTGTTGGTTTTGTACGTTTGTAGTTGGACACGTGGTCTGGCCTGGTCGGATCTGGTCTGGTTTTGTGGCCCACTACAGACAACAAGCCGACAATTGTGGTTTTCCAACTGGTAGTGCACAATAATTAAGCGTTGACTTGTTCAATTACCAAAAAGGCAATTGCTTTTAACCACGCAATGTTCATTGTGAGCAGACAGCCAAGTTTTCCGACTTGCCTCAGTTTTTTGTTTATGTTTTTTCATTTTTTTTTTTTTGGTTTCCACCATTTGCACCTTAAGCGCATTATATGCCAGCGTTGCCCCCTTTGGCAGCAACTCTGCCTGCTGCCTGCTGCCTGTCAGCAGCGCTTTTGTTTTTGTTGCATTGTCAATTTGCATTAAAAAATATAGAGACAGGCAGAGAGAGTAGTAGTGTAGAGTATGGCATAGTGCGGCAAATAAAATTAACTTCTTCCTCGGTTGGCTTATGAAACTTTCGTGGCCGTTCTCTGTTGGCATGTTGTATTAAAACTGTCAGCAGCCGGCAGCAGGCAGACAATCCCAACTTTTGCGTTGCCAAACCATTATCATGGCCCAACCACACAGTCCTCTGAACCCCCCAGCACACACCGTCACAGCCAACGCTATAGCACCTGCTGCGTTGTGTAATCATAAAACTTTCTTTGACACGAGCACCACGAACCTGCCAAAAACTAACTATTCATTGTTGGCATTCTATTATTGCAATCGCTTCCCAACCCACCGACCGACCATCCTCAAAATGGACAAAATCCGCCCAAAAAATTAGCAAACCACAATTTGCATGCTCTACGGGAGGTGACGAAGCTGCTCTTATCGCTGTCGAATCGACGGCAGCGCAACCGCAAATCGTCAAAGTGTTTAAAAATAAAATTTTATATAAAAAATATGCGAATTGTATGTAATTAAATTAAAAACATAACAACAAAAAAAAACGGTTTCATTTAAATAATTATGCGCTTTAGTGAAGTAATTTCCAAATTAATAATTATTCATCACATTAAACATAAATAAGCACTGAAAAAACTACTTTCACACAAGAGCAAATACTAAACATTTTTATGTGATTATAAATGTAACAAATTGTAATTTTTAACTAAATAAACATTTTTACATAAATCAAATTAGCTTGTAAAGGGTGATTTTTTAGGAGCTTCAACTTATTAAAACAAAAAAAGCATGAAACAATATATGCAATCTCAATTTGCATCGCTTCGACTATCTTTACAATTAATTAGAAGATAGTAAATACTTTATTTCCCGGATTATGCAGCCACCGCTGCAAAGCTGCTCCGCAAATAATCCCATCGCTGAATTCTGACAATTTTGACAACAGGTTGCCCAAAAAAAATATACATCGGCGCGTAACTCTTAAATCTTTGTACGTGGTACACTCCTGGTAACCTGAGCAACCTTGGTGAAGATTTGGAATCCCCACATAAGTTCGCTGGTAAGGACTAACGAGAGAGTTAGCTTTGCTTAAGGACCCAACAAAGTATGCGTGGGTAGGTATAGTCTTGCATTTAGGAACGGCGGCGGCAGAGCACGACTAATATATACGGCGAAGTCTAAATCCTCGAACAGGGATAACACCAACTTCAATTTAGTTCTGCCTAAAGGGCAGTTGACAATCCTAACCTAACGATCGGGTGCGATGGCCTAATTAGTCACACGCTGTAAAAAAAAGTGTTTCGCGAAACCGATTTATATCGACCCTTAAGTCCTTGAAGGTATTACAGGAATTTATGCACATATATATGCAACATATGGTCTGACCGAAGTATAGATAGTATCAGTTTAATCACATGAATTAGGGCAGCCATATGAACTGGCCCCAGACCTGTAAATAAAATGCTCGCCGAATTCTCTTCTTAATTGGGCCATTGACTTGCATACCATCTTGGTGATCTACATATTAGACGAGCTCTTTTGTTTTGAGGTAGGAGAATTAAATGCTTTGCATGGTAGCGCCCGCCTTTGCCGCTTTTGAACTATAATTCTTACGAAACAGTGACTTTTTCGGAATGTATTGGTAGTTATTGCAGTTCTGGTCTACAAATGGAAATTTTGCTTAAAAACGATTATATTCAACCTCAACTTTGTATTTCTCCACTTGCCTATTTTTGAATTGTTGACCAAACTATTGTTTATCAGTAGCATAAGGCTCCAAACACGCGCCAACTGGTAAACACAATGTAGTCAAAAAATAAGTAGCTAAAAAATCACCCTATACGCTTTCACTTTTTGAATCTCTCTGCTAATTTAGCGCTAGAACCTATCAAGAATTTTTAAAGGGTATTCGCATTAAAAATTCTCCCTTCATATCATATAAAAACTATTTCAAATAAGACTATGGGTATTGATGATATTTGGGGATAGAAATCCCCAAATTTCAATAACTTAATTAAATCATCTTTAAGTATTTTTCGCCTAAGCTTAATATGGATACTGCGCTCCAAAGCCATAAATCGCTGCATGATTCAATAAATGATAAAATTAAATAAAATTCTTAATATGAAATCTATTATTGTTATTATTGAAATTTATTGCATACTTCTATGTAAAGTTCTTCATATAAATTATCAAATATTTATGACTTTAATTTAAAGTTAAGTGTTATTCTATTGATTTAAATGAAGTACAAAACATTTATTTTATATTTCACATAGATTTTAATATAAGTTTCCAAGTTGTTCTATTCAATTCAGAGCTGGAGTTTAATATTTTTGAAAAGGAAAAAATAAAGGAATATGAATAAAAAGGATTTTATTTGAAAATTAGCCTTTTGTTAAAATAAAATACTATTCATCTGTGTGGTCTTTAAAGACTCCGCATTGTTATTGAATGAGTTTAAATTTTCCACATATATATTTATTGCTCTTTATGTATGGTAGGTTCTTAGCATATATTTTTTTGAAATATCCTTGCCCGCATTAGCGTCCAAAAATCGCGGTTAAGGGGCAACATTTTCCCTGAGGTGGCAAAAGTCTTTATCCCTTGAAGGTTTGCTGTTGTTTTTACGCATTCTTCAGTCCCATAATCGTCAGTTCTACAAGTCGCAAAATAAACTATTTGTCGGGAAAGGGATACTTTAAAATTATATATTTTTCTTAACCAAGTGATATATTTTTTCGAAGATATACAATTTTTCAAATTGAATTTAGTAAATGCTTATCTTCAGTCCATTTAACTTCAACAGAAGTCTTTTAAAAGTCTTCTTGTATGAAAAATAAATTCTTTTTTTGACAAAGTTATTTTCTAAGAAAAATATTTTGAATTTATTTCAAGTGAATGAAATATACATTTTTATCTTTTATTTAGTCCAACTGTCTGCAACTCAACAAACTCATTCAAACTCTTAATCGGAAAACTTACTTAAAAAATAAGTTAAATCTTTTTTTTAATTAATTTTACAAAAACATAAAATTTACATTATTTAACAATCATCTTAAATCCTAAAGTCTCATGAAAACAAACGTAGAAAGCATACTATACATATAATATTATTTATTATTAATATATGGATACAACTAAGTCCAGTTGACCTTAAGATAAAAAAAGTTAAAAATTTAAAAGTTAAAAAAGATTAAATGGTAACGAGAAAAACATAATAATAAAACTAATCCGTGTTCCCATAATTTTTTTAAGTATAAAATTCTTTTTTTTTTAATTTTTCCAAAAATACAGAAGTTATTAAAAGTAAAAAAATAAAAACTTGTCTTTTGTTTATCCTGAATATTTAAATTTTTTTTAATATATGTTTAGTTTTTATAAGCATTTATGCTGTCGTTTTTAGACAATAATTAAGATTTTTTGAAAAGGATTTCAAGTGGGTAAGTTTGCTTAATGTTAGGGGTTGGTGTATAAACTATTTCATGGCGAAATCAAGGGAGTGTGTTGTACTGAGTCTCCTTATGAGTTAGCTGTTGTCGAGCAGGTTGATCGGCAGTACCAGGCGTGGGATTCGGGATCCAAACAGCCTAGTTCAACACTTAACACAAAATTACTCTTTCGAGGATTTTGGAAAGTATCGTTTGTATTTTAAGTAAAAACTTAATTTTTTTCGATTTATCAAGTATTCTTAAATATTTTAATCGCCGTTAATTTCGTAAGCATGAGTTTATTTAAGATGCTCATTTGGTGAAAATACCATATAACGAAATTCGTTTGGTAAAGCAATATAAGAAACCTGATATCAAATTTTATATTACTTCAAAAAAAAAATCTCATTTTCAAAAGATGCAATATTTTTCAATAATTCCTGTCATTTGTAAAAATGTTGCATTATACGAATTTGCTAAAAACAGGCTATATTCTACATTAAAACTCATATGGAAATTATTAGAAGAAGTTTTGAAAAAGGATTTTGTAGAACTGAAGCAATGTACACATTCAATGTCAGTCGAGAGCCTCAGGTCACAGAAGTCGTTTTCTGTGGTTTGGTATACAATACAAGCCATGAGACGTAGCCAACTTATACGATGCTTCAAAAATAGTTTGTGAATATTCATAATATACAATCCATTCATTTTTGTAATTTAGATTTGTGATCTAAAGACTAGTGCCTTAGAGACCCTCTACTAATCTAAGCTACTGGCATCACAAGCTTTCAACCTGCAGTTAACGTTATTTCTTGTAAAAATCCTTTTCAAAATTCGTTTCAAACAATATTAGATACTTAATATGTGCACTGCGCCTTGCAAAAATATGGAAAATGAAATCCAAATGAAAATTCAGCATCGCAAACATATTGAAATGCATTGCCCGGACGCACATCATCTCACTTTGGTTACCTATCTTCATTACAATATGTACGTGTGTGTGTGTTTGTGTGTGTGTGTGTTCTGGCCAAGTTGTGGATGCATTTCTACAGCTGTTGCATGCCAAATCGAATAGTTATGGTTATGCATGAGGCACATTCCCAAATCATTGGGCATGCCTTGGCAGTTAACTGCTGCTGTTGCCTTTAAACATTGTTCCTGCTTTTGTTGCTGCAATTGTTGTTGCTGTTGTTGCTGCTGTTGGTATTGCATTGTAAGCGATTAAAGCATAGTTCCAGTTATTTATGCGCATAATTAGTACAATTTACATATCCGACCAATGTGTGGCCAAAGGATCTTGTTGCATTTGCTGGTTGGCTCATTGCTGCATACAAACAGCGGCATTAATGCAACTAATTCAAATGTGGCCAAGAGCAACTGGCTTCGAAACTGTCAACTAAGCTGTGGACCAATGGCAGTTTTGCACTGCGCCATCGAATCAAGTGAATAACTCAAACGCATTTTTTTTGTGTCCGAACTTATTTGTAACAACGGCTACTTGCTACTTGCTACTTTGTCTAATAGAATTAAGTTCGTATTTTTTTAAATTTTGGAAATTTTCTATTGAAATATGAAAAAATATTTTACATATTATATATTATTTATTATTATAAATTGTAAATGAATTTTGCTACCTTAAAAGATGGCGTACGTTGAACACCATTTTCTGCAATCAATTTAGTAATATTACCCAAGTTTTTTTCGAAATTTTGCTACTATATCTTCAAAAACTATCGAAATAAAATGAATGAGATATATGAAGCAACTATTCAACTGATGAGCATTACGGTAGCGATATAATGTAGACAACGTATTCAATTTGGATAAGATATTTTGAACTTTGATTTTGCATAAGGTATGGAACAAAATCGGTCTGTATTTTATGTTCAAAGATTAGCTATTGACAAGCTCAAAAAATTGCTTATTTAGAGTGAGCTCTGTATAGTCTGTAGAAAACAACTTAATTTCTCCTTCTCTCTAATAATTTTTGAGAACTATCTCCAACACTCATTGTTCCAACCATTTGACAATCTTTTGATATCTTCTAAAGACCCGAACCCAAATAAGTCCTATTGCATCCGACCAGTCTGGTAAAAACAATAGTTTGGTTAAAATCTACCATTTGACTGTTTCCAGGTATTTTTTTATCCCTTACAACCATGGGATGTTTTTCGCTGTTTTTCACGCAATTCACCGCCTATGGATGGGGTTGGTAACGTCACTTGACCCACTGGAACCACGCGGTAATATCTCTTCCAAATTTGATTTGTTCTCAGAACGAGCTTACCAAGCTCAGCAAAGTGTTTTTTCTTCTTAGGGTTACTGTGGAAAATCCCCTTATCATTTGCAATCATAATCCGGTACAAAAATATCTTAGTTTAATGTCTTTCAAATGCAACTTTGCGGGAAAAAGTTGTCTTTCAACATCAATCAACTTCTATATAATCAAAATCTCAACTTTCTATATTTTAACTTGCCAAATATCAAATCCAAATTTTTTTACCGAATTGTTACTCCTATTCAGCCATTTGAAGTTTCGATTGCTTGCTATAAACTGCAGGTCCTTGTTCTCTTGGAACAGTTTTAAATGGAACTCTAGCTGCCTCTTTGGATAATTATTGTTCTTGCCGAATTATAATTATATGGTGCGACGTTTGGAGAATCCATTTGCAAAGTATTTTAATGTGATGTGTGAAAAGTGTTATCAGAAATTTATTGCCGTTTATCAAGTTTATCCTAAATATGCGATGCAATAAAAAGAAACGTCTTGTAGGCTACAGACTTAAAAGCTAATAGAAACCCAAATTACTTGATTTCCAAGTTAGATCGAATGTTTTTTGGGGCTTTGTTTAAAATGAAAACGAAAAAACTTAGGAGAACTAAATATTCTATGTTTAACAATCCAAAGCTATTTCGTGCCCTACAAAATAGTCCTTTTCTGATACTATATACATATGGCAATGCTTTAAAATAGCCTTGAGCATGCCGAGCAACCAGCTTTTGGTATGGTGTGAGTACATTGACTTTATCTCTCTTCAAGGCGACCAAAACTGTGTAGTTGAAGTGCTCTTTTAGGCAATAGCCAGAAGTCACACGTAGTCAAAACAAGCGATGTCATGTATTATCCTGGTTAAAAAAAACAAATATCTGCCCTCTTTTCATTAATTTCTTTACACAAACTAAAATTATTAATCAATAAATGATTATTTTTTAAGTCATTCAATAAACGAATATCATTGGACATTTTTTCAGCTGAGCATAATTTATTTTTAGTTATTGTCTACAGCGACCGTTATGTTACCTTTCGCCAGTTCTATGCATGCAGTACGACGCCCGGTTTCCTCTCTTTATTTTCAAGCCCATTGAATCATCGCCTTTAGACAGACACCTTTGCCTTCAATATTAATCAAACCTGAGACCTAAGACCCTGTTCTCTTCGAACACCTATTCATAAAGATATTTCCATTCGTCGCCTTTGGAGTGATGACTAGCATTGTCACGGAGAATAAATTGATTAAATATCTAGATTTCGCCAACGGTTGGGGGCTCGTACCATCAATAAACACTACTCGGTATTGCTGAAAGTAAAAAAGACTCCGGGACCCAATGCCATATAGGATAATCCATTTAATATTGGTGTTCAAATATTTGCACGTTGGCGAGTTCCGAAAGCACTTTATGGGTGCATTATTCTGGAAATGACATTATTACTGAAATCGTTTGACGAAAATATGCTGCCGATATTACAAAACTTTTCATATTTTCAATTAACTCACCAACTCAATAATATTACTTGCTGTTTGGTTGGGCAAAAATAATGCGTTGTGCTGCACCTCACCATATCCAGAGAAGCCAAGTGTGTAGAATGAGTTAAAAATGCTTGGTATTCTTTCAAGATGTGAAATAAACTTTAAGCAACAATTCTCTAGCCGGATTCACCAAATTCCACAATGCCGCAGTGTGGGGCAGTGTAAACATAGCATAACTGGGCAACCGAGTAACTAAAGGTATTTTGAAATAAAAGTAACAAGTTGTTGTTGCAAACAAAACTTCCAAAAAGCCATAGAGTGCAGTGGTAAACAAACAAACCGAATCAAAAAACACACTTACAAAACCCACCCAGCACTGGTGCAAAATTGCCTCATTATGGCGAAAGACTGAAAATAAAAGTTATGCAGTTAACACAAAAAGCCATGACAAAGCTTGGTCAAAGGGGTGTGGGTGAGTGAGTGAGTGAGGTGGTGAGGGGTGGTGACTTGTCGCCAAAGCGCTAAAATTTATGCAATGCAAAAGCAAGCAATGCGACATAAACACAACACAAACATATATATACATATATACAAACACAAGGATACAAACGCGCACACACAGACCCGGAGATACCACAAGGACGTACACCCACACACAACCGGAGAAACGCTCAGGCGCACAGCAAAGGCTGTAGAGTGCACCAGCAGCAACAGCAACCGCCATGTAGCATAGGAGTGGGAGATAGGGTGGCCACTAGTTGGAGCCCCCCACCCAGCACAGTGGTGCTGGTAACGGGTACTGTGGGTGTAAATGTTGTTATGCGGTAAATGCGCCATAAAGCTATGACTCCCAAAGGCTGCTTACATTTGCGTGAATATATTTCAACCCCATCCTTGCTGCAATACGCTTTTTTTATAACTTTGTGCTCTTGCCTTAAATGGGTATATCGATAATGTGGCACAGAAAGTTGACGATAAATACATGTTGGTTCTCCACATAAGATAGTTCTTCTGCTGCAACTATCTTAATCTCAAGATTCTATGTAGTAGCAGACGGTTATGTTTTTAATGCTGTCCAAGGTATTCACGTGCCGCCGTGAACACCAGCTACAACATCAGCCTGCGAACTAAGCGAATATTCACACTTGCCCATGGGTACTGGTAAGGTCCTGTAGCAGAGTTCTATCTTGAAACTAAAACTCTACAAGATGTTCATCCTGCCCTTGCTCCTTTATGGCGCAGAAATATGGGATAAGGAATGTTCGAAAAAAAAATGTTTTACAAAATTTTCGGGTCCCTTTTGTATTGTGGAGGACTATTGAATTCGAATGAGCCATGAGCTGAATGACCTGCATAATGAACGAGCATTACGGCATAACAAGATATTGGGCCAAGTGAAGATCGACACATACCTTCCATCGTTACGCGTGTTTTGATCAAGTGGCCTTGTTAAAGCCGACGTCTTGAAATCTGGTGCGACATACTACCAAGTTTTGTGTCGCCACGAAATCGAACAGACTAAGACCGTTGTTGGATGTGATCTTATGGAGGCTGCGATTACAGATGTTAAGGTTAAAGATACATACACGTACAACCTCTGCATTTAAATCCACGATGATGATCTTCAGGTCATAGGATGAGCAGAGGTCATAGGTGACTTTGAGTCTCGTGTAAAATGCTTCCTTAACAGCATTGACCTTTTCTTCCGTCGATGCAAGCAGCCACACAGGAGTAATTCTGGAAGCGTGGTGACGCAACCTTCGTGCCTTCCCGCATAGGAACTATAGAAGACGTCAAGGCTTTCTTACTTAACCTTGTCCACGCGATTTTTTATTAGAGGACAGCTAAGAGGCCTTGTGTTTATCGAGGTGTTACAATCGGATGCTACTAACATACTTGATGCTTCATTTTAAAAAAGGTGGCATCTAAAAATCTAGATCTCTATAAAAAGCTAGAATATAACCTTAAAATATTTTTTGAATACTGTGAGTTGGGAATTAAAACAAATCGTGAAAATTTTTACGAAATTCACGAAAAACATATGTTTAAAGTCACACAAAAATGCATTTCCAATTGATTGATAACACGAATATACGGTTTTCATGAATAAAATTAAAAAGGTTTGATACATCGTATTCTTATTGCCAAAAAATGCGACCTATAAGTGATAGAACAGCCATAATTATATAGTTAATTAATAGAACCAAATCGGTACTAATATAAAATTTATTAAAGAATCAATTTTCGCACAACTAATTTAAAAGTTCCCAAACAATCCACATTCCAAACACTTTGAGAAAAAAAAAACTTAGCAAAACCCATTTTCTTTAAAACTCATTGGAATTTTTTTGCGGTTCTTGTTCGGTAGTGTTTTTTTGGAACCCTTGCCAAAGTGTTTTTTATGTGTGTCATTGGTGCTGGTTTCAAAACGGTCTCCATAAAATACTTTACTAATTTACATTTGCTATGTGTGTCAACGTGTATATTATTGAAGGACATTTGTTTGTTTTGTTGGACCCAAACGCAAAACCGCACAAAAAATCTCTTTTTTGTTCGTGTGCCGACTGTATTAGATAACCCAAACATTATTTTTAAGCTCGGAAAAAAATATATATATATGATTTTTCTTTTTGCATATACTTTTTATCAAAAATCTGCACCATTTTAAATAACCAACGTAGTTTTTTAATCTTGGTCCAGTGTTTTCCTCCTTCACATATAAATCGTGATTAATCCTAATCACTCAAACCAACGAATAAAGTATATTGCAACCATTTATCAATATAAATCTTCAAACTAAAAACAAATCTCATAAAATAATTCATTGCACAAATACTCATTAAAAAAGTGCATTATTTTAAGGACATATAAAATATGAATTTTTTAGGTAACATTTTCTTCAGAATATTTTATTCCGTCTAATAATGCACTTAAAGACATAATAAACCGAACTTAGTAAATTTTGGAAGTATATCAGAGGTATGAGATAACTCCAATAGCATATCTGGGAAATCATTTTTACAATCCTACTATATTTCATTATATAGTTTTTCTATATTAGTTAAGGGTGGCTGACAAGCAAGCAGCAGAGTTACACATACACATGCTTGATCCTAAGTGGTTATAATAACATTAAGTCTGATTATTTCTGTCAAACGCCACTGCAGAATATTAAAATTAATGATATCCCTGCAATTAAAATGACACGATGTTATAGTTCTGGCACAGGTAGGGAAATTGCTTATAGAAGCAATCATTTCTTTGGTAGGAGTAAGCAGTGCAGTCAGTAAGAGCGTAATAGAGCGCAAGAGCGACAATCAAGCAAATGCGGTTGAGAGAGATGACAACGTGCGTGTGCTTACTGCGCTGCCGCGCAATTTTATGCTCTAAGCACGCACGCTATATTAATTCAGAAAATATACATACTTTTCGCCCCAGTATAAAACCCTATATCATTTACTAAATGAAATAAAACTACTTTAAAGGCTGGAACCTCTTCACGAAGAGTATTGTAGCTTTACGCTTGATTAATCTTTTACTCTTCAATTATGACCAAGATCTCACATAAGTGTGTATAAAACAAGCCAGACAGTTCCACTCGTTTTTCAATTATAGTGTATCCTATATTCATTGTCACTCGACTTCCTATGCTACTTGGTTTTTCTCACATATTCGTGTGCGGCACTCAAATAAAATTTAATAAAAAAAACGTGCAACATGGCATAATGCGAGCGGTGCTCAATGGGGGCACAACTGATATGATAACCGCACCTGCCCGACTTGGGTAAACCACAAAGCGCATACTGCATCCACGTTCACAGCATATCAATATGCATGCAGCACCAGCACCAGCAACAGCATCAGAAGCAAAAGCTAATACATATATGAGACATACTCGCATCCACATAGATACAGATACTACGATGATAGCCCACTCGCTAACACTTTGCATTCATTTCCCACTAATTTACAGCAACTGCAAAAGGGCCAAAAGCAACGCAAAGGGCCCACAAGGGGTGGGGAGGCAAGGCAACCACCGCAAGACATTAGCTGTCAAGAGCAGAACGTGAGTGCGCAATCAGCGGCGCCGCAGTTGGTCGACTCCGTTAACCACCGCCGCAGCCAATGATCCGTTGACACTGGAGACTAGACCGCCAAGTCTGAGCCAAAGCCAAGAGTAGTGCACTCCGATGGGCAAGTGTGTGTCACGACAGTCAGAAGCCGCAGCCGCACATCATCAATCTGTGTTGACAATAGCGTTATCCAAGCAAGATTTGGTCGAGGCGCACAAAATCTGGCAACAGTTGACATCTAGTAATGAATATATAGCATCGGACGCAGTGCAACAAGCTGCATTTGAGCCATATTACTATTGTACGAACAGCAAGCATAAGCCAGAGGCACAAGCCGAGGCTGAAGCTGAAGCAGAGGCTGTCCTGCATATTGAGAGCATCTATAATAATGGCTTGGAGCATGACAGTTCCAAGAGCCAATTGTATGCCGGTTCTAGCACATGCCAACAAGAGTTTTTGTTGCACGAGCTAGACCAGGTCAGAGAGCAAAGAATAGAAGATCCAAAAGGCAGTGAAGTGGAAGTCCAACAGATGCCAAATGGCAGAGGGAGTTTTTATGAAATTCAACCAGAACTGGAATGCAGCTGTAATGGTTGGTCACTAGGCGAAGCTGATGAGCTGCAAACGTTACTTGAGGTGAGTAGCATAAATCTGTGTATATTTGTGCTTCTTCAGATCTACATTATTTAAAAAAAAAATACAAAAAAAATTCTAGTGTTCAGAATCAAAATATATTATCCAAACGCAGCAATAGAAAATAGATTAAACTAACAAATATAAAGCGTGGATTTTTGAAGGCTTGCTAATTCAGAGTTTTGAAATCAGCATATTTCAATTTTCAAAGATAATTTCTTGAGTATAAAAATTTATTCGTAATTTTTAGAGAGCTTGTTAATTTGATTTTTAAAAGAAAATGCATATAATTCAGAGACTTTTGAAATCGACATAATTTAAAGTAGAAACGAAGCAAAATATATTTATCCTGAATAAAAGGGTGATCATTTAAGAGCTTGCTAATTTGATTTAAAAATAATAAAATTCAGATAATTTCTTGCAATGTCCAAATATATTTTTCTTAATATAACGGGTGAATTTTTCAGAGCTTATCAATTTATTTTAAAAAATTTCTTTAAATCTGATTTTGAAATTCGGAACATTTTCGTGCAACTAGTCTATGGGTCGGGTCCAATTTCGGCATACTCCTTCCAACATATAGTTTAAGCAAATATTTTTAAAATAAATTATTTAATATGTGGCAGTATCCTCTAGAAACTACATATTAGCCAAAACGGATTCTGCATTTTGGAAAAAAAAGATTTATTATCTGTATTTGAAAAAGTACGATTATGCTGGCACAATGACTACCAAACACTGATCTTTTCGAAATCTATTGATAGCGGATAAGCTTCTTTATTACAAACCAAATATGAGCTGCATCACTGAACTCATATTTTCGATAAAGGAAGTGCCCTTACGAGCATGCATTTTGGTAATAAAAATAGTTTGCAAGTCTATTCCGAACTGAACGTGTCTGACAGTAGCATAAGGCACTTGAGCCGTATGCGCTTTAAAAACAAGTATTGCTAAAAAATTTTTAGTTAAAAAGTTACCCTTTAGCTGCTACAAATATAAAACTAAGTGCCTCAATTAAGGAGCTCTAAACAACTTTTTTTGGACGTCCATGTAATACTACAAACGTCATGAATTAATGTCTAGCAGCTTCTCTTAAGATTAAGATTATTCCTTTTTGCAAAAGATAGTTACCAAGTAATTCAAGGCAATTTCATTCTCAAACGACTTTAAGGCATAATTTTTTCCGACAAATCCACACGATATTGACGTTCGCTGTTTATTGAGATTCCTAGTCTAGAAATTAAATTCTAGAACATATATCGTAAGTTTATTCCCCTTGAATATTCCGTAATCGCTCCAAAGGTAGAGCTGAAGAGAACAGGGCAAATAATAGAGACTTACTTAGGCAAATAGCGTCTATTTCCTAGCTATGTTAGTGCTAGGCAAATTCACAAGTACCGCATAGTGGACTTGCAGCCCCGACCTGCAGTTTAAGAATGAAGCTCCGAGGTTCAAAATCTAGAATATACTAGTTTATATCCTTTTCCTGTACTCTAAAACAGAGTATACAAATTTTTTTCGCAATGTTCAGCTACCACCCTTGGGCGGTTATACCAAATTAAAAGTGAACTTAGTATTTAGTCTATACTCGAAATAGCATTTATTTCGCAAAAAATTCGCTTGTACTCATTGTCTACACACTTTTAAGAAAAAACTTATTTTTGCTTCTTGAACTTAGATTGTTTATTTTACGTTTAAAGGTTGCAGCATTTAAGGCTGACATAGACTTAACCAGGGTTTGTTATAAGTAATTATTCTATTCGAAAATATTTTCTTAAATAAGAAAAACTGCTTACGTTTTGAATTTCAACCCTGGTTGGACTGCCAAAAATGAACCACAGATGGCGATGCTTTGACATTTGAGTGGCAAATCCACCCCCGGCAAGTGTCAGTCACTTGTTTTTGTCACTCTGCGCATGTTCGCTTGCTCAGTTCGGGGAAAGAAAGCAGCAATCAACCGAACAATCCAGGCATACTCATTTGGACTGCTAGAATTTTCAGCAAAGCGTACAATTTTCCGAGTGCTGCAGTTTTGCATATGAAAAATTTCATTTCAATTAAAATAATTATTTTCCAAGTCTAAGCTCAAATTTTTTTCAAAGCAAAGTTTAAACAAACGAAACAATTAATAAGTAAAGTATACTTAAAGGCGCTCGCATAAAGATAAATCTATTTGAAGCGGCGTTGTATGAAGATTTCATCGCTGGCACATTGAAAAAA
Source organism: Chymomyza procnemis (assembly GCA_035046065.1). Classification (NCBI taxonomy): domain Eukaryota; kingdom Metazoa; phylum Arthropoda; class Insecta; order Diptera; family Drosophilidae; genus Chymomyza; species Chymomyza procnemis. The sequence goes on along the minus strand of JAWNOJ010000013.1, from coordinate 25,861,434 downwards.
ATTTTCAAGGACTTGCTAAAGACTTTTCCATACGTGTGTGTGTGTGCGTGCGTGTGTGTGTAGCTTGGCGCCTGCCTCAAGTGCAATTATAAATGGCGTAATTGATATTTGCATGCCTGTGTGTGTGTGTGTGTGTGTGTCGGTTTATGTATCTCGAAAACAGACAAGTGGAAATTTTTAGTGTCTACCTAGATTTGGAAAATCAAGCAAAACGGCGTACGTGAAAATTCAATATCCTGCTGAAACCATTAGACCAGAGGCTCGCCAACTAAGCGAGTGCCTCTGTAGACGTGCAAAATGGATGAATGCGATAACCTCGTCATTACAATAGCAACTCACGAGGCTTCGCCAACATCCGAGAATCATATAAACAGCGAGAACCAGCTGCAGCAACAACAAGCATACAAAGAAATCACTTTAGAAGCCGCCAACCCACAAGCCACTCTCAATGATAACGACACGGCTTTAGACAACAACGTTGCATACTTTGACACAGCAGCAGTCGAGGCCGAGCAGGAGGCGGATACAGACGCAGACGCCGCAGTTGACGCAGAAGTTGAAGCCGTCATTATGGTAAAAAAATAAAATACTACAAAAACAGAAAACTATTCCGATGACACAATTTGCTTGGGCCACAAATGTATCCTAATCTTAGTTTGTACAGTCAGTCGGCACTGTGACTTTGTATTGTCTATTGTGATTGTGACAACGTATGCGGTATGCCACATGCAAATGCAGTCGCATGACTCATACGCAGTGTAGTTAATATTTCAGACTCTTAGACAAACACCACATAATCCCACCCGCTTTCACTGAATTCAGCACTTGCTCGCTCCGCAAAACATACATATAAGCACAAAGAAAACTAAAAACGCACGAAAAACTATTGTTATTGTCAATCCGCTGAAATTCTGTTTGGAGTTTGCTATAATTTAAGTCTTCTAAAGTGGGCTTCCAGCTCACTAGACGAGCTGTTCTTTTATTGAGACAAATTTTATAAATGCAATGAGAAAATTTAAGAAAACAGTATTGCCATAAATTCAGTTTCCCAAAAAATTACCCTTTACCATAATTTGACATTTAACGATAATGTCTTGCATTGCAAAAATATAGATCCCGATATAAAATGTGATTTTTAAGAGCTAAGAAATAAAATATAGCACATAATAAAATTCAGAGTTTTAAAATCGTCATCATAGCACACTCTCCGGTGTCTCAAAAAGAAATACACCCTTTATTACAAAGCAAAACTTGTTACTATTATCAAATTTTTTGGCTGTTTCACTGGATATTACAGTCAAGTATTCATTATCTTTTTTTAGATTCTTCTTTTTAAAGTTTAGAATATGTCTGTCTATTCCTAAAATCGGAAAAGTTTTTTCTCCGAAATGCCGGTGCATTAACTTTGGTGCCCTAAGTCGTTTTAATTGTTCAAGCATTCCTTTGGAAATGCTAGCCTCATGACTTTGACGCCTTGTGTCGGAACTTTCGTAAAATTGGCGTCTAAATTGAGAGATTCAGCATTCAATCGCACAATATACTAAGATGTTGAGCTCAAAATATGTATTCGAAGCCATTCTTACAGAATATTTTGCATTTGTAAGAGTATAAAAACTTCAACTTATCTATCATCTTCACTTCTTCATGTTTAATATTTTCTAGTCGTCTTTTGTTTTACTTTCGAGCACATTTTTTGACCCATATATTCAATTCCGTTAAAGTTTAAAGACATTATTTATGTCAAACAAGACCAGCAGAGAAAAACAAAGAGTGTTAATTTTTGTATTCACTGTTGTCAACTTCCTATTCTAGGGTCAGACGGAGAGCAAGAAACACGGCGGCGGAGGTAAGACAAGCCGACACAATGCAAACAATGGCGAACAGGGCGAGCACATACATACCAAAGGCACCGCCATGTCCTTTGGTTTTCGCAAGAAACTCAATTCAACGCCCAAGAAGTTCAAGAAACTGCTTGAGGGTGGTGAGTCCAACAAGCAACGGAAACATGAATCGGATATAGATACAAACACAAGGGACGATAATGGCAATGCGGGTAAGTTAAGGATACACATGATATGCGATTAACAATTGAGTTTTATTTTTTTTAATTTTTATGAGCTCTTAATTTGTCATGAATACTTTTAATAACTATGGCACATGGCATGTTGCCCCCTTGTGCTTTCCATTGAAACAGCACTGCAGACGCCCATACACTTTGAGAAAGTGGGTGCCGCAGCTCAAAAGACAAATAATGGAAACGGCACTGGGAACGGAAATGGACTTGGCAATACAGGCGCGGCTGGCAAGCGTTTTGGTTATCGTGGCGCCTTGCCACGACCCGCCTCTACCGGCTTGGCAAGCAGCGAGGAAGCCGAGAATCACAACAACAATAATGCAACATCAACAACGTCAACGACAACAGGCAATACAGCCGGCGTGCTCGTAAGCAATTGTAAGTGGAAAATTGAACTCTGAACTTTTGAAATTGAAGTCAATTTCTTACGCTTCCAATACCTTCACGCCCTAAGCACTGGCTCTCTACATGGGGCATATAAGATATTATAGGAAATGCTGAAGATGAACATCATCAAACCATCAGCGACTATGACGTTTGTCCGCTACAACGTTGACCTTTCACACAAACTCTTTGCCCATTCTAAAAAACTCTACCAATCAATACGATACAACAGAATAGAGCATTGCATTGTCGGGTAGCCCATGACTGATTTTCAATTTGGTTTTTCTCCCCTACAGTAAAGCGTCGCTCAAAGAGCGCACATGCAGGGCGCGCATTGGCGGGCAACGATAGCGATTCGGAACCAAAAATAACCCAACCCAAGACATTGACGTTCAATTTAAATCAGAACACAACCATTGAGTATCAGCGTCGACAGTTCTTTGGTGAGATTGCAGACGATGCATGCCAGCCAGCCCATGCGGCACGCAGCAGATCTCAACAGTTGCAGCCGCGCTATAACTACAACAACCTGGCTAGCATGCATGCCAATGTAATGTGAGTAACTGCTTTGCGCATTCCATTGAAACCATAACTAAACTTTAACACTTGTTTTTTTTTTTTTTGTTGACACAGTGTGCGTCCTACAGCTCGCGCAGCACCGGCCAGCTTTGCCAAGTTTACTTTGCAAACAGTCAGTCTACCACGTCCGGAGTATCCAGTAGCTATAAGCCTAAGCGCTACAACACCCACCACACCTAGTAGCAGTGTGCAATCGCCGGTGCCACAACATCACAATACCGGCGCTCGAGCTAAAGATACCTCGACACAGGCCAGACAACATCCGCTGACATCTGTACACGTGCAGCCCAAATCTTTAAGACACTTGGATCAAAAGAGCGTCAAGCAGCTGACAAATAATTCTACACGCAGAGGATTTTCCGGCAGTCGTGAGATTAGTGCTGATTCTGGCATTGCCAGCATGGATATGGCTTTGGATAGCTCCGGCAGCTGCAGCTCTGGCGCTCGACGTGCCACAGCCTCACCCAAGCGTAGTCGCAGCCGTCCGCGAAATTTGCAAATGGTTATGAGCGGACGTCATACCTTTGAGGTGCGTGATGCGGATGATCCGCTGTCCAGTGAATCGAATTCATTTGTGGAGACGCTGGCATTGCCCAAGCTGCCCACAGATAGCAGTCAGACCGTACCTTTGCCGCTGGTGGGCTTGGTGCGCTCCAACACCGTGTTGAGTAGGGAAAATTACGAACGCAGACAAGATGCACAACAGCAGCAGTCGAAGCCGAGCAATGCAACACTACAGCGCAATGGCTCGGATGAGAGCGAAAGTGTGGATGAGGAAAAGTTATATTTGGATTCTTCCACATCAGAAAAAAGTGCCAAACAGCAGAATAACTCGCTATGCAGCTCAACTTTGTCGTCTTGGTGTCAAGCAGGTGAATCATTGGCTCCTAAGGACTGCAGCAGCATGAGTATTACCAGCAGCGAAGGAAGCAACAAAAAGCTACTCAATGACAAGCAGCAACAGCAGCAGGAGGAGGATATGTCATTGGGCTTAGAAGATCTAAGTCTTGTTAATACAGACATGCAATTTAGCACAATTTGTAAGTATTGGAAGCAGTCGAAGAACACCCGTTGAAGTTAACAGATTTTCTAACTGATTTCTGTATTTATTATTTAAGCTTCCATTACGGAACACGGCACTTCAGCTCCAAAGCATGCTACGCAGCTGCAGGAGCCAATGCTCAAAATGCACATAGTGGATAATCGCGAGATCTCCACAAATTCAAATCTTTGTGAGCGTCCACGCTCCTTTAACAATGCGCTGAACGAATCCAAGTTTGCTGAACTGGCGTTAGCTAGTAGCAATTGTTTGCTTGATGATGAAACATCACCAACTGACAGTCTGGTCAGCAGCACAGAATCTGATGAGGCAGTTGGCAAGCTCAAGAAGCATAAGCACAATGCAGAGTTGCAGGAAAAAGATATTGATGAGATATCACCGGAACTAGAATTGGGTAGTCCCATTTCTCCAGGCACACCCACACATGCATCCCACTCGCTATCGCTGGGCTCAGACTGCGGCAATCTGATTGACGATGAAATTGCGGATCAGCCAGCGCTTTTATTCAACAGTCAGGCTCAGGATGGCGGTGATCTGAGTTTGGCACATCAAACGGATACGCCAACACTGATGGAAACCCATACAGGTTCGTTGCGCTCACTTAAGAGCCAATCCAAGGCTAGAACCGCTTTACAGCAAGCCATTGAGCTAAGCCTACGTACACCTGCGGCGGTCAGAAAGGCTGTAATGGAGCGCGCCGAGTCCTTGGACACACTATCACCATGCGAAAGCATTTGCTCTGACGATTTAATGATGGACTTTGATATGAACAGCAGCTTAGATTCCATAGATCACGATGCCTCAATACGCAGTCGCAGTGGCTTGGATTTGCGCCAAATGGAGCAAACGGAGACGGAACTTCTCTCGGAACTGGAACGCAAGGGCAGTGATGTCATGAAGGAACTCAATGGCATGCTGCGTTCGCGCATGATTAAAAGTGCACCCAGAGAGCGTATCAGGTGAGTCAAAAAATCTCAACACAAATCAGAGAAAAGCAGCTGCTCTGCTGTCCAATCCATTAGGCATGCTTTACTGGCGAGTTGCCAATTATTGGCTGGTGTTGCTCTTTGAATGTTTTTGGCTGTGGCGCAACTTGATTTGATTCCATTAGCCAGAGACTGGCACTGTGCCAATAACAACAACTCCAAAGCACTTGCAACTGATTGAAGTTGTTGCATGTATATATTTATATGCTACTTCAACTTGTCTAATCAATTGGCAACACCAAGAGCCATCTGTTACTCATCTTGGCTTGCTGGATGTGGCACGACGGCCGGCAAAGTTTGTACGTATTGAAAGCATTGGGCACAGCATGGAAGATTGCAATTTGCAGTGTATTGTTGTATACCCTGCACACGACATAAAGTGTTGTGAATGTTTTAAGATTTTGAGCGAAGGCCCTCAAATGTGGGAGTTTTAGTTGATCTCGAAATATTTTACGATCATGAATGTTTATTGCGTATACCTACTTAATTCTGATTAATTAAGTTGAATAGCACAGAACAAGCTATTCGAGATACTTTCAATTGCACTTTTTATTTAATTTATTTATGTTATTCATACTTCGAAAAAGCTTTCTGTATCTTATCTATAAGTAGACGTTATAAAAATAGATCATCAGTGAAGCATTGGATTTAATAAAAAAATATATTTATATGTGCGCTGTTTCCGCCCGGGATCGAACCGGGGGCCTTCTGCGTGTTAGGCAGATGTGATAACCGCTACACCACGGAAACTGTTGTATCTTGGCAAGCTTTTAAGGCTTCAAAGACAAAAATCGTTGTCGAATAATAAATCTATTATTAGCATAATTGGCTGAAATGAAAAACAATGTTAAATGGTTTATTTCTATTCACTCACAATAAGGTTCGAAACAGGTTTATAATGCGAACAGGTTGCGAACATATTATTTCCGATATAAACCAGTTCAGACCCACTGTCACATATTCAACAAGATTTGAACTAGAGCTGTGAACACATTACGCGCATAGCGTATTACTTATTCGTTACAATTCATCGCTTATTTTTTGGGAGTGGAACTTTAAAACTAATTCAAAATGAGACTTACGAACGTCCAACCCCATTTGGAGTATAGTTACAGGTACAAATACCAATCATTATGGTGAGAATGAGTTGGTTCACATTGCGAAAGGTTAGGCGCCTGCGCCTGCTACCATTAAACCGGAATGGGATTCCGAATTGCAATTGGAATGGAAACGGGAGTCAAGCAGACAGATCAACTCTGTGTGGGCCACGTTCTCTGCAAAAGCAACGGCACTTGGCATTTGAGGCACCGTAGACAATTACTTGGAAAAAAAAAAACAGGCAAAAAAATGAAAAAAAGGCAAAGTCGTGGCCATAGTTAAGATAACATTTTGACTTTGGCCTGGCCTGACTGCGAATGGAATGGTGACGACGTTGGCGATGGAGATTGCTATGGAGACTAGTGCCGCATTCTTTTGTCATGGCAACAACTTTTTGCAGTGTTTAGCAGCCACAACAACAACCAACGGCAAGCATGAAGCCTCCAACTTGCCGGTTCGGCAAAAAAGCCGTTTCTTGAGCTCTTACCAAAGTTAAAATGTTTGTTGTTGTCTTTTTTATTGTTGTTGTTTTTGTATTTTCCAACATTTTTATTGTGTGCCGTAAGGAAAAATCAATTGTCTGCTTTGTGAACCTGTTTCGACATAGTGGAAAAGTTGGCAAATACAAGAAATACCAAGAAAAACAATTTAAGAAACAAGTCGGGCCGATAATGGTTCAAACATTTCGAATACTGTATTCTTTTTAAGAATCTGAATTCGGCTCATATGTTAGTGAGCAAATTTTTTAAGTTTATATGAAAAATTATTATGTCTTATATGAATCGGGAAAAGCAAAATTTTTACTCTAAAAAAATTGACTGGATAGTGGATAGGATTGAGGGATTTTAAAGAAGTAAGCGATTGTAGGGCTGGTGTTACAAGGAACTTGTGCGCTAAATGTTAAAGAAAGGACTATAAACAGCTTTTATTAAAGGCTTAATCTAAAAATCGAGTCTATTTGAAGTACTAGGTGTAAGATCGGTGCTATTTAGCATCTAGCGCATTCAAAGATCAAGGAACTTAAAGATTTGTACAACTGCTTAAAATGAAAACTGCAGTTAAAGCCGTTATTGCTTAAAAACTGAAACAGAAGAATTGTTTTTGCAAAAATCGCAAAAAAAAATTGTTGGTATTTTACAAAGACTTTTTAAGAAAACTTACATCCTTATTATACAAATTATTTTTCAACGATAATCTCAAAAAATTATACGTTTATAATTATAAGTAATAATTTTTAAAATATTTTTAATAATATTCATTTTAAAAAAGCAACCAATGGCGATGGTCGGCAACACCACTCGAATCGCAAAGAACAGTGTATATAGTTTCCGAATGTTTTAGTAGGAATCGAAATCTTAAATAAACCTGAGATAAATTTTCTTGAAACTGACAGAGATGCTTCGATGACGTTATTGATTTATATGGTCAATTTTAAAATTGTATATAATCAAATCTAAACATTCAAACAACAAAGTCTTTAAGTTAGGAGAGAAGAAACAAAATGCATGCACAGCTTCGACTATAAGTCAAATTATAGGGTATATTAAACGCCGTTTGCTAATATGCTGTTTCTTGCGAACGCCTGCTATTATAAATTACAAAGTAAATGGCTTTTACTAACGGTCAATAATTTTATAAGCCATAAATACTATGCAAATACGAAACTGTCTAACCTTGAGCCAATGCGCACATGACTCATATTATTATGCCCCACATGCACTAAAGCCGGCTCGTTGCTCACATTGATCTTGTGCGCTGCGCTGAAATTTTGTTTTTTACCTTTAAAGGTATCATATATCTGCCTTGCGAGGGTTAGCTTTAATATTAAAAAGTACAAAAAAAAATCTTGTAAAATTGTGATCAACTGTCATAAATCAGCTTCAATAGCGTCTCGCCTAAATTAGCTGACTTTACACGCAAAAAACACTATAGAGACAGTAAACATTTTTGAGGCTTAAATAGTGTCAGCATAATATAGCGCATTTCCGTAAACATTTGTGGTCACCCTCGCATTATCCAGACCAAGTCTGCCTTGAAGCGTGCTTTCTTTTTCTAACGGCAAAGGCAACAATTTACCAACCTGCTGCTACAATATGGCAATGAAACATTGGTAACAAGCAACCCAACCAACCAAACGCTGCCGCTTTGTTTCACATTCCGCGTTTCAATTCCAAATTGTTGCTTCACGAAACGTTGACTTGTGGTTGCCTGGGCAAGTATTAAAACAGATCTCAAAGCGTGCGGTTCTTGCTGGCGGCTGTTGTGCGGCTTTCTAGAAAAACAACAAATAAAACTAATATAAAAAATCTAAATTAATTCGCCTAAATATTGATACATTTAAATTATGTTTTAGCCTTAATATTCAATGCTTATGTTTTGTTTACATGCACTAGTTTTGGTAAAGCTTTGTTAACAAAAAGCCAGTGACCGCATATTGCGTAGACCAAATTAAAAAAAAAAAAAAACAATAAAATATTGCCGATACGCACTGTTGCCTTTTGTGCCAACAAAAACGCGCTCTAACGCCGATGACCAACCACAACAACAACAATAATAATAACAAAAACAACAAGCATTTTAGTAAACAAAAAATAAAAGAAGCCAACGCGTTGAAGACTCAAGTGTCAATGCTTTTTGTGTGAATTTTAAAACTTGTTTCGTAAATGTGAGTAAGAAATTTTAATTAAAGATTTTATGCCATAGAGTTATAAACATTTGAAATCCAATTGCAACACCAAGACTAGCTGTCTACCCTAGTATCTATAGCTGAAAATCTTTTTCAAGCATTATACTTGAGTAGGCGGAACAACCGCAATACGTAGTAGCAGTCGCTGTGCCCGGCTCTGAGAAGTAGGTGCTGATTTCCGCTGTTTTCAAGCCCTTATTTGCGTAATTTGATATGCAACTGCAGCAAACAATACGAGTGCACTCATAGCTTTTCGAAAAAAAAGCAAAAAAAAAAAACAAAACGAGATATTACAAAAACAAAAGCCAGCCGGAAAGTGTGTCACATGCAAATGTGGCCAACCATCCAGCTAACATTTTGTTAAGAAATATAACTAGCTAACTATATATATACAAACCATAATAAGACTCTAAACTCTTTATGGCAATATGATATCCATAAATGTTGTAATTATAAATTTGTAGCCCCCACAGTTACTTAAGACAAATCCATAGAAGCAATAGAAGCTTAGCTCTGGGTCTACAGCTTGCTGCACTTCAAGTTTAGTTGCGCAGCGCATTGACCGTGTACCGTACATATCTACAGCTGGTGGCATATACTCCCGTACAAAACAAAAAAGCACAAAAAAGGGTTATTTTATCTTCGTATCGTGGTAGTCCGATGTATCTGTGGTGTTGTTGGCCAAACATACGCATTATAAGTCATACATAATTCAACAGAAATTCCATTGAGTGCAAATGCCTACAAGAAGAATACTTATCCATAGCATATAACTATCTGCCGCCTGGCTAACAGACTTGCTGACTGGCATCATCATTATATAAAAAAAAAAGAAAAGCAAAATGAAAGAAAACTCTGCGCACAAGATACACAACGGATTCTCCAAAAGATTTGCCTTTCGGAGCTGCTGCTGCTGCTGCTGGTGCTGTTGTTAATGTTGATGAGTTGAACGTTGATCGTTGTTTGCCGCATGCCGCATGCCGCATGCTTCATGCCGCCTCATGCTACGTGTGTGAGAATCTGGTTCGTTGTGTTAACATACCCTAACTATTAATTCATGCACGCCTTGAGTCGTCTACCTTGCGATTTCTCTCTAAGAAGTAAGACTCTATATAGTTAAAGAATGAGATATAGTAGTCTCTATATATGCTGATCAATTAATGATCTTAGATATAAGTTATAATATAAAATGTGTTCATCGTGCTTAGAACTTTTGAACGCGCCTTTTGCTTCCAAGATGATGTGTGTTAAGCTATGTTTCATTATATCTCGAAAGCGGCTAAATCAATGGACTTTATGAAATAGGACTAGCAACATTCAGAATTATTATTTTTTTCCCATTTTATTTACAGAACAAGCACTATTTCAAATATATTTCTTTTCGTTTAGAATAATATATGCAAATATAAAATTTGCAACTCTTCTTCTGTCAAAAAACCCACTTACAAACGCTAAGAATTATATATTAAGCGGACTTATCCTCTGATCAACAATTCGATTTCTGTATTAAAAATACGCAAATTTACATTTTTTTCAAAAAGAAAGAGTTCTTTATTTTTACTACTTCCTAAGAAAAAAAAGCAATTGTAGTAAATTCTAACATATAAAACTTAAATTTTCATTCGATGTCAAAACTTAATATCTTTTCAAAAATACTTATTTTCTTCTTCTACATAGGCCAAGCAAACCACTATGCGGCACTGTCATTCAAAGAGAATGTTGGAACCGAATACGGTCCCATAAATGCGTTGGTTAAATTTTGAGAATTGAATTTTAAGCTTTTTGTCAAAAATAATTTCACTCAATGTTTTTACGAACTATAATTTTAATTCTTATCTTAGAATAGAATTCTTTTTTAAAAAAAATTTCAGTTTTGCTTGATTTTACACAACAATATTTACTTCAATTAAAAAAAAATGCTGAAAATTTTTAAAAGCTACTTCTTTAAATCCGTCGATATCATAGTGGTAGCATTAATTCTAAAACCCAAGGTGCTAGGTTTGATTCGCAATAGCAAACACCGGCGTTCGGATTCGACAATGAACTATTAAAACAGCTATTTCTAAAGTTACATACATGAACGATGACCGCATAAGTCAAGGGAAATAAATCTATTTATTTATTAGACTCTTCTATTTAGGTCAGTGATGGGTATTACTCATACAAGCAAACGTTTATTTATGTGAGTAAAAGTTGCAGTCACATAAACAAACAAATGCGTGTATATTGAATGCACTGCGACAGAATTTCATGATCCAAACACCCGAGAGAGTGTGACCAGCATAGATTTTGGCAAGAGAACTGTAATGTATTAAATTTGGAGGCACTTGGCATACTTTTTAGATGTTTGAAAATGCGAAATAGTAGTCGCTGAGCTGGTGGTTTCAATTATCTTTTCAAAAAGTGTAATATTTTCTAGAATTTTTATATTTTGTTCTAAAATATATTTGTATAAAACTGAACTGAGTACAGTGGATAAAGATTTGACTATTACTTAAAATTTAGAGCATTATCAGATTTTTATAAATAAAAAAAAAAATTAAAATTTTTAAAATATGTTTTTGGTCGACCCATTGGTTATTGCAAATTATTTTGAGTACAACAAAAGTACTTGTCATCAATTGAATTGAATATCTTAAAAATGTAATGCAATGTTATTCTAACATCCTAGCAATCTTCGTACTTTTTAAACTGAATCGCACAAAAATAAAAGAGTATTTCGATTTCGTTGAATTACGGCGACTTTTAGACTTTGCTCATTTCTTACCATTTTTTTTATTTATTGCTTGGGCTATTATGCGTCTTGTGGTTACTTGTCTACCTACCGGCTTAGCTTGGCTCTAATGGAGTTTTTTTCTTTCATTTTTTCTTAACTCTATATATGGATGGATCTATGTATCCAACGCATTAAATGCTTTTTACTTACCGTATGTATATATTTTTCTATTGGAAGACTTCCTAACGAACTTCCGCAACAATTGTAAATCATTTCATGATAAATTATCGTAAATTGTTATCGAGCTTAATACCGTTAGGTAATAAGTGAGTTCAATTGCTTGTCATTGTTGCAACAGTCGCAACATGGATTCAAAAAAATTATGAATACTTACGAACTCAAAGTTACTTGTATTTCAATTCAAATGGAAATTGCAATGATGGATTATTGCCATATGACAGACTTACTACTATGTATGTCATGCATTGCACAGGGTCTTGAAGTTTATACAGTGAGTGATTTTGCATCGTGATAAAGTTTTGAAATAGCAATTTGACGCTGTGCCAGTTATTTAATTTGTTTTGTGGTTTTAGGCAATTACTTTTGCTTTTCTTAACTCTTGGGCCAATTAAGTTATACTATATTTTTAGTCTTGTTTATAGTTTCGTGAAAGCCAAAATGAAAATATATTTTTTTAGCATTTTTTTGGCTTCTTTGCATATTTTCATGCCAATTTGCCGTTAAAATCGTGAGTTATTTCCATTGTGATGAGCAAAGGTTCAGCAAAAAGTCAACCAGACTGCGGAGAAATGCTATAATTATAATATTATAGACAAAACACGAAAAAGCAAGAAATCTTTGTGGCAAAGAGAAGTTGTAATACTCTTGTAAAAGAGAAACAAATTATTTAGACTTAGTTGAAAGCTAACGGCCCACTAATGACTCTATTAATTTTAATATCCCAATTTGATATACAAAAAAGCGTTTATTACAACGATAATTATGGTAAATTTTTCACTGGCAATTGTTTTGTTGTTGTTATCTAAAACATAAATCTATTTCTTAATTAGAGCTTTTCCAAAAATATAGTATTAATTTATTAATATCGTTTATTCTTTAGTTCATTCAATTAAGTTAAAAAATTTGTCTCAGTTTTATATTTTATTTTTACTAAGCTTTTAATTTATTTTTTGGGATTTTTAAAAATTGATAACAAAAAAATGGAATACAATGGTCAGTGTACCCTGTTACAAAGAAGAGCTTAAGCTGCGTGCAAACGGTATATAACTATTAAATCTTTCAATTTTAGCCGATTTTAAAACCGAAACATATTCTTAACAATTTGTTTCAATATATGTTGCAAACTTTAAGTGAATAGCGCGTTCGTATTTTCAATATTCAAATGGGGTTGAGATGTTTGTACGTACTGGCGCACGAACCGGGAATAGACTTACACAGCTCAATCGCTACCCGAGCTTATAATAACAATTTGGATACTTCAATTTGTGATATGGACATTTCCAAAAACGGACTAGTTTTTTCCTCAATTTCGAGTTTAACATTTTTTTAATTTTTAAGTCATTGTTTTAGAACTCTCCGATTATTTAAAAAAATTTAAATTCGACTGAAAAAGTTGAACCAAATCAGATTTTCAAATAATATAGCCTGAGCGCATTTTGCACATGGATCTTGGTATCCCTTTTGGCAATACATTAAGTGATTGTTACATGGACCGCTTACGATCTCATTCAAACTCTCTCGCATCACAGACTTTAGATCAAAGACCAGGAAGGCGCCTTTAACGACTTTTGCAATATGACCAAATCGTTATATTGCCTTATTATTATGTGTCAATGTTGCTTCCTTTTTATTTTTGACTTATAAATAATATATATAATATCATATTTCTATAATTTCTCTGACTTATGAGTGATTGATTTGTAGACGTTTTATATTATATTGGGATATATAAATTTCGTCCACATCTTTTGCACCCATTAAATTTTATAATTTCTTAAAAATTCCCTAAGATTCACTATTAAAGAACTTGTGTATATAAAAGGGTGATTTTTTATGATCTATCTTATTTGGCTCAATTGGTTGGATTATTGTGTTACGTGCTGTGTGACAAATGCTATTTTCTTCTTGAAAACGCACGACTTAACCAAGTACAGCTCTCCCATTTTGGATACAAAATGGTCCATAATATACAACAAAGAAACATTTTTTCAGCATGTATTGCTATTTCCTGAAATACTGGTTGCTCTTAAATTCAAATTCCAAAAATTAGCTTTTACATATTTATTTTACCAGGAATGAGCTTATGAGAAATTAAAGGCATGAGAATTGACACTTATTTGCCTTACCGAGCATGAATTTTATAAAGAAAATTTAACAACTTTTAAGTGTTGATCGCTTGTAAGTCGATTAATGATAAAATTAAAGACAAAACTCTAGGTGTTTCACAGTATAGTAGTATAATTAAAAATGTGAAAACTCTGAAATTAAACATTGAAACCCCTTAAAATCTCAGCAAGTTTAAGAGCTTAAATTCCAAACCACAAAAGACAATTGTTGTACACTCTTTAAGAGTATCTATTACAACTTTGCCCTCCAAAACAAGTGGGTAAAAGACTTGAGTTATGTTGTTAGTTATTTATATTTATGCATTATCAATTTCGTACAGTTTGTATAATTTATGCCGTGAAATGTCTGCCAATGCGCATGCCTAAGACCCCCTGCCAACATTTGTTACCTCTCTGTTGCCGCAAACTGGTCCTCTTCACGAGTGCCGCCTGCTGACTGCTTGCAACACGCAACAGTTGACTTTCACTATGGCATCATGGATACATTTCCAATGCTTCACTGCATCTAATATGTTACCAGCTAAATAGTGGATAAGTTACTGTGTGCAGCTTCCCAGCGGCAATCTTAATTGTTCAATGACAAAAAAAAACAAAAACAAACACTACAACAACAACAAAGGCAACACTACAACAACAATATGATTATAGCCCTAATAGTTGGCATTGGTTTCACTTTCATGCCAAGAGCTGTGGCAAGTTTCTTGCCTTAATAATTAAGTTTTGCGAAAAAGCTACCCCGATGTCTGACTTGCTCCCGGCTTGGTTAAGTCTACAAAGGAGTTTTCTGTAGAGTTTTTATGCACTGAGCGAAATGAAAGTAACTAACTTTTGAAAGACAATGCGTTTTTCCAATATATACCTAGAGGTCGTACAGCAAGCGTTGCGTTAGGAAAATTGTTGTCTGGAAAATTCTGAATTTCGAAATCTTTATAATGATATTCAAGCTAGCACCACTAATCTTGAACTTGCTATGCAATAGACTTGAAATTGTTAATAGCCTAACCCTAAACTAACGATACATGATAACCATTTGAATTTTAATGACAAAATTGTATTCTTAAATTATTATTATTAAAAAATATGTTTATATAAAAATAGCAGTTGTCATCATGCAACAATTCTGAATATTTCTATGTTTTTCAATACAAAAAAAAAAATGGTTAACGTCTTTCAAGTGCCACTTCCATATTTCTTCTCTATTGTCAGCTCACAAATCTGAAAAATTGTCTGTTAAATTGTACAATTTTTAACTTAGTTACAGCGTCATTTCCCACAGTGTACGTCCAACACTCAGCTGTTGAGTTACTGCGCATGCACGGATTGTGTCATAGTCATAGTCACAGTCACAACAAATCCAATCAAGTCGACTGTCGACCGAATAAATAACCAATATAAATACTTTTATACGTTTTTCGATTTTCGATGCCGAATACTCGCCAAGCATAAAGTGTCAGGTCATGTTGAAGCAATAAGTAAACCCCAAAAAAAAACAATATCCAACATGACCTCAACGACAAGAGCTATAACAAAGTCCCCAACAAATACAACGTCATCGAGTGCATTTGTAGTGCCAACGTCATGGGTGGAAACCCATGTGGCTTCAGCAACATCTCCAATTAGTGTGCGACGCGTTCGTACAGATCTTAAGACCTCGGAGAATGTTTTTCTTGTCAGTCAGCATGCCAGACCGCAACGTACGCGTACCAGCTCGCCCATTGCCATTAAGCAATTGCAGTCCCAACAGCTGAGCTGCGCCCATCATCCGCATGCACATTCTCAACAACATGAACAGTCGCAGCAGCAGCAACATCATCATCATTATCATTACTCGCCTTTTGCGCCTGGCTCGAAACGTCATGCTGAATTTGTGGCTGCCAGACATTTAGTTCATAGCTTGCCGCTTTCCAGCAGTGCGCCACAAGCCAATACCTCATATCTCAGGTTGCGCTGCCACATGACGCCCACACTATGCTGCACTACCACTTGTACTAATCCCATAACTTTTCTCCACTTGCAGCGTTCATTTGCCGGCGCGCGTGAACCGTCTGTTGAATCGCTCACGCTTGCAGGATCAGCCATGCAGTAACTCCAACGCCAACGACTCGGACAACAGCCAACGTTCCACGCACAGTGGCGCCGCACGCAAACGCAGCACGGCCAATTCGCGTGCCTCCACGGTCTCCTCCACGTCCAGCTTGCAACGCCGTCAGCAACGACAGCACCAGCAGCATCAGCAACACACAACGACGACAACTTCTTCGTCACGCTGCAGTCAAAGGCGTTTGGAGCTACACAGCTCATCGGACGATCTCATGTTATATGACAAATCATTCAGGAATGCAATGATACAGGATGTGCTGCAGTTCAAGAAGCAACTGTTGCGCCTACGTCGCATTTTACAAGAGGTGGGTAAAACTTAAATCACATGCAACAACTGCAAGTGTTATTGCACTCCCTGCTTTGTCGTGGATGATGAAACTTCAGTTGGAAGACATAAATTATGTATGGAACTAGGCAGAATATAAGGAGATATTTTTTGACATGTCCTTATGGCTTCCAGTAGCTCAATAAATATCAGATTATATTTTATAACCCCCAGGTCAAATTTACTCCACCAGCAAAGATTAGTAGCGCGCATTGGACTTTGGGATACTCTGCAACACATATTATAAATTAATAAACTATGATAATATAGTATTGGTTGGAATACCACCACACTTGATCTTTTAACAATTCGGTCTTGTTCGAAAGCTATACAATATAAATGGCAATGCACTCTTTTCTCATTTTAAGGAGATATTTTACGAATGTCAAAGCGGAAAGCTCTATGATTTCGCTAGCTTAATCAGTCCAAACTTTAGTTTTCTTTAGGAGATATTTTTTCAAGATCCGAAACCAATAGTATCAAATAATTTTAGAATATTAATAAAATAGACTAGAATATCATCACAAATCCAAAATTTGGATTTTTTCGAAAGATCACAAACCTTGGTACCTTAGGAGTACAACAACTTAGTTTATTGTAAAGGGTCTGCCAAATTGCGTAATCTTTTGGCATATTCTTGAGATGCAAAATGCAGTTTTCTAAGTAGATAAAATTTAAAAAAATTCGGTCAACTAAACAAAAAAAAAAAAAAAAAAAAAAAAAAACCAATAATAAATTTGAAAAAAACACTTTTTCCCACATCTCAAATGCGATGAAACGATTATTGGAAAACATTTATAATTTTTTTTTTATAAATTTATTAAGACTTTTTTTATCTTAATTTAATTTTTATTTATTCAACAATTTTTATTTTCATGGCACCGCACAAAAAAAAATTAATCCGCACACATAATCGCACATAATTGTTTATAGGAAACTGAACTTGATCTGAAAACGGTAGGTTTAATTTATTTTGTATTAAAGTGATATCCACGTTTCCGATCAGCAGCAAATTATATTATATTTTTATTTTTGTAGAAATAATAGAAATAATTTGTATAACTATCGGGGCAACAATTTTCGTATGCTTAAATTAGAGTACGCTTTCAATCTGATGTTTTGTTGTTTTGGAAGTTACAAAATCTATATCTTTTGCAGACGGAAACATTAAATCCATTTGATCATGATAATGTGCAACTCTTTGCCGCTTGTGGCTTGGACAGCAAACAGCTTAATGATATCGATCTGGCCAGTTTGACCTCATCAACAACGGAGGATCCGCTGCTGGAATTAACCGATCTTCGTAGACAGGTGGTTTACCTTCAGGTATTTGCACGTTTTTTTGCATTTTGTTTGCTCTGTTAGCTGGGAGGCCTGCATTTTGTTTGGCACTTGACACATTTTTTGTTATTTATTGATACTCTTTCAAGCAGTCAGATTCGCGGGTTAGCAACCTCAAGTTTGCCAATTTCCATATACTAGATAATCTATAATGCATATAGAATACACTATTTTTTACTTTTATTGCTGTTGTTTGTGTGACATTTGGCATGTAAAATATAGAAACAATAACTCTTTGCTTTTTATCTATACTTTTAAGACTCTAAATAGTTTGTTTGATATCATCGGACATAGATAATGATATCGGATATTTGTATATGTGTTGCCAAAACTGAACAAAAACATGAAACACATACAACATGCACTTGCAGATAATATTTAGCTATGTACAAACACACAATACACGATTTTTCAGATACTATGCTATATATTTTTCTTATAAAACTAAATTTAGCTTTTAGCTCTACTTGTTGTTTATGTGTTTAGCCAAAAAAAAAAACTTAAAACCTATTTAGTTCAATAAATATATTTATGCTCTTTATGGCTTAGTTATAATTAGAGATGGGTTCGTGACATGACTGAAAGCACATTTATTGATTGGCTGAGAATTATATATGTTTAGAAGTTGATTTAACCCAAAAGTTGCGCATAATTTTGAATAATATCGAGTGTGTAAAATTTTGTCACTTGAGCTAACAAATCCAAATCCTAAAAGAATAATCTTAAAAATAGAATTGTTAACTTGAAACTATTTAAAAAGATTGTGGGATAAATTGTATATTGTAATTGTATTTCAATAAGGATGGTTATTGTACAGCTTAGTGATTTTGTTCTCCCACCCAAATCAAGTGTTAATTACGCAATTTTTAACATTTTTTCTTAGATTTTATAAAATAAGTTTTTGATTTCAAAGATGATTTTATAAATCAAAGCATTATACGATCATAAGGTGTAAACAATTTGTTTGATAATCAAAACTTATAGTGATTTTCCCAATGAATTAAAAACTTCCTCTCTTTTATCAAAGTGAATTAATTATTTTAAAATTAAATCTTGAAATATTTTCAAGATTTTTCCTTAACTGCATATTTTCGACTTTTCGTTGAAAAGGCGATTCTGCACAAACGATTGAAGGAAATGAAGAAGTTAATGAGAAGTTTAATTTTACGAAGTAGCTTAAATCAGTGTGGTTGGCAAAGTAAAAACATTTTAAATAATCTAGTTCACATGAATACATTCTTAATTTTAATCATAAGATTTCAAGTGCATTTTTTTTTGAACAAAATTTCATTTATTTAAAAAAAAATGTATAATGACTATGAATATGCTGTAATTATGTTTTGTCAATTGACATATATTACCAAAAACATAATAAATCAAATTTAGTTGTCTAACTAGATTCCAGAGAAACATTTACAGTGAAAATGCCTAAATACTGATTTAGACCAGTCTCAAAGCGCTATCGGTATTAACATTTGCCATCAATATATGGTAGCTTCTAGTCACGTGCCCATCTCTAACTAGCATTACTTAGTGACCTTTATGCAAAGTTGCACACACACAATATCTAACATTTACTTTTTTTTATATAAACCTATCTATCCATGGCTTTAACCAAATCCACCAGGGTCAAGTCGATGATCGTGATCGCACCATTCGCCTGCAAAGAGATCTCATTGAGCAGCTGGAGGCAGAGAAACGGCAAGCACTGGTGGCTGTAGGGGATACGGCTGTCAATGCCAAGGAGCGCATCAGCATGGCCACACAAACGGAACGTGTAAGTGTTATTGTTGTTTTCCTAAACGTTTTTTTTTTTTTGTGTTTATCAGGCATGTCTTATAATGATTAAAGCTCTTACCATATTATAAACATTTTCGTTGAGTTATACGTGTGCACAGCATTGACTAACCGAAATCTATTGACAATTTCACTTTCACAGACACGACCACTTGCAATCGGTGCGGAGGGTTTATCCAGGTAGGCCAGCATTCATTTACATTTAAGTTAGTTGAAATATGCATAAGGCTCATATGGTATCTTAAAGCAGCTGCAACAGCAACTTGTCACTTGCCACTTGCCACATTAACAAAACTAATACAAAATGCCGCGTGCTGCCGCTGCTGCTGCTGCTGCTGGTG
The DNA here is from genome assembly GCA_035046065.1 of Chymomyza procnemis. Classification (NCBI taxonomy): domain Eukaryota; kingdom Metazoa; phylum Arthropoda; class Insecta; order Diptera; family Drosophilidae; genus Chymomyza; species Chymomyza procnemis. The sequence continues at coordinate 25,841,581 of JAWNOJ010000013.1, read as the reverse complement.
TGCTCTGCTACCGAGACGCCTTCCAGCAGCTGGCGTGGCTTTCACGCGCTGCTGATTGGTAGCAAGCAGCATGGTTTTGCTGTTGCCCAACACATTGTGGCATGCAAATCACTTGGCCAAAAGCTGACGCTAATGGCAACAATTTGTAATTGGAGCGGCCTAATTAGGTTGCCCCCAACAACATTAACAAAAGCAGCAACAGCAGCAGCGAATTTTATGCAAATTTTGTGCAAATTTCGTGCATTACAACAGGTTAATGTTTGCAATGTTTGGTAAATGGCTTTTCATTTGTAGCGCCAACTTGTAGATTGTCTAACAATCTCGACTAACCATTGTGACTTTCTCTCCTACTCCCCACCGACACACAAACACACACACACACATGCTGTTCATGGATAACACACACACACACACTCCTAAAACATTTATCTATTACTTACTAATTTATTATATAGACTACAGTTTGGTGATCAACAGGTACTATTTTGTGATTTTATATTGGCAATTATTTTATTATGTGCCATAAATATTATTTGTATTATACACTTAAGTTACAATTGTATCGATAATTGCAATTCGTGTACATAGAGTTGTAGATAAAACACAAATATATGTCTGAAAAGACATATTTTCAGAATTATCACAACAACTAATATTATTAACTTGTAACTTTAATAAAGACAAACTCGACTAGGCAAGCCTGGGTCTAACATATTCCTGCAGTTACGGCAAATGTTGCAAAGTTATAATCTCCGATTCCGCTTTTTATGTTTGGAACAGGATTTACAAATATAAAGCCGCAAAAAGGCAACTACTTAAGATGTCCGATATGTAAATAGAAAATTCTACAGCACTAATAGGACGTCTAAATGGATATACAATTATTCTAATTATTATTACTGTGATTTCTGACCTTAAGCGCTAAAAAACAATTATTATTATTGGCTAAACGCTTTTGGTTAGCTATGCAGGGTGCACTATAAGTTCTTCCTGTATGAGAAAGTAGAATAACTTTGTAAAATAGAACAACAAATTAAAAAAAGAGTGTGTTTTTGAGTGCTTGCTCAAAAACATAATATCAGAGGTATATGTTAGGAGCTGCTCACTTTGTAAAAATAATGCCCTCACAAGGTACGCCCGCCTTCCGCAATATCCCTACCATTATGAAATTGAAGCGGTTAAACGATAGAGGTTCGCCCTTTCTAAAACTTCATATGGCAGTCAAAAATTCGAAAAGATGCCTTCCTACATTGACAAAGCTAATTGCCATTCTGTAATGTCGAATTACCCCAGTAGAAATGCCGACCTCAAAAAGAATGCCATACAAGGTGTTGGCTTATCAGGCTGTAGAATACGACTTTGTAATCGGCAAAGCTATGTTGTGTGTCGATGGTTTTTCGGTAAGGTTGACTTACCGGGTCTAAAGCCAGGTTTTTCGCTCGTGGTTTTGCTGCCCCAGTTTTTTCCGTCTAAAAAGACGACTTTCCTCCTCCATCTTCTTTCTGTAGTTTTCCTATATGGCTCACGTTGCGGGCAGCAGCGTTCTTTTGCAGGTAACACATCCCGTCGCACCATTACCTCCGCGGTGGTGGGCGCTTCGTGCCTTGCGTGGCAGATCGCATAAACTATTATATGTACGAGCAAAATGCGCTAATATAGTCAGGAAGCAAGTTGAGTCGGCTGAGCGCTTGTCAAAGTTAAGCGGTGTGGGCTTTGACAATCCGTAGAGCAGTGATGCCAAAACGGCACCTTTTATTTAAATGAATCTATGGGAAATGGATTTCTTAGACATTTTAAATCGTCTTTTTTTCTGTTTTATATTGTTTTTATAAATATGTAATCAATTTGCTTGCTATTAACTCTAAATTTAAAGCAAATAAAGTGACTGCAGGGATACCAAAAATCATTTTTTTTTATACAGCACTAAAACTACTTTTAAAGCATTAAATGCATTTACTTAATACAATCAGAATTTATTATAATAATTTTTAAATGTAAAATATGCTTAGAATGTTATAGATAATCTAGTATACGGTAGCTAGTAAGCAAAATTCAGTTTTACATTTAACACTGTTTGTGAACTATTTTAATTGCATGCGGCAATTAAATAGACTCCCAAGGTAAACTAACAAAATTAGTAAAGTTAAAAAAAAAAACCATTCATCTAATTCAATAATTCACTACTAAAAGCATGAAGATTTTACTTTAAATTAAACAAATTAAACTGCAATCTATTGACCACTGAAAAACACTTTTTGTTTCGCAGAAGTAAGCCTGAATACACGAGCTATACAACACATTTTCCAACACTGCATTGCAATGATTCCACGGTGGCTGCCACTACAATTATACGCCATCAGCAGCATCCAAGCCAGAGTAGAACCAGCAACAATAGCAACAACAACAACTGTCAGGCCCTGAGTCAAACACGTCGTCATACAATAATATCCACAACGCTGACCAATTATAATCAGCAGTTGGCCGCTTCCACTGTATATGCACCACGACGCGCTTCCATAGGCTGGGATGGAGCTGAAAACCTAGCAAAAACAACAAAACCAATGCCTGCTTACAAGCCCGTACGCATCACACTTATAGGGGAACCCTTACAAAATGGCTGCCATGGCACAACGCAGCAACAGCAGCAGCTGCAGCCGCCGCAGCAAAGCGCCTCACAACAAAATGGCGGCGTCAAGACGTCGCGTTACAACAATGGCTACCAAAATGTCGTTACCAATGGGCAGCCACAACATTATCAGCCGTTGTATAACAGCAACAAAATGACAAACCCAACCGTAACTATAGTCTGATTTATAGATACCACAAACTAGCGCCCAATACTTTGCTTTGACAACGCACAGACTTGAAAAGTCTTCAACTTAAAACAGCCCAAAATCGTTGATTTATTTCTTCTTCTTCTGATATATATGCTACATATATGATATGACTTACTATGAATATAAACACAGCTATAGTCTCTCCAAATATTTATACATAGCTGCAGTTGGTAAATAATATTACAAAAGCAGCACGAATTATAAACAAATTTTGTATCCGTAACGTTTGTTGACTTAGCTTAAGAGGCATAACTAACTTATCTGGCTATAAATTAATATATTTACGACGCATACGCATAAATACGCAGCAAATGAATGCAACTAAATTTATGATTATTTAATGGAATAAATTATATATAAAATACCAATTATTATATGTACATGTAAATGTGTATGAACAACAGTTCAATTAGCAATTATTGTTATATGTGTTATTTAATTCTTAGTCTAAGTTCTAGCTGTTGTAAAGACCTTCATCTAATTTGTATTATTAATGAGCTGCTTTCTATTTAGAAATTAGTTTATACAATAGCAGATAAATTATAACTATTTCAACGGCACAATGCTTAAATGTAATTTTCAAACCCTAAAATAATTATAATTTAAATTATATTATTCATAAATAATTCAATATCTATTCCTACTGTATGTAACAAAATAAAAAAAAACAAATTAAGCCTAATAAAAGTAAACCTATAGAAGGGTATTATTTAGATCAAGTGCACTTGGTTGTTTATTTTCTCTACATTGCCTTTAGTCTACAATCATACCTACGTCTATCGAAACAGTTTCAGATACCAAGAGTTACTTAAGTTTCTTCCGCTTGACTATACTACTGGCATTGCTCTAAAGTCAAGAAATAGCTTTTCAAATAGAACAAGCACCAACAGTTGATGCCTTTAGTGTACTTAAGAAAAATAGCACTTCTAAGAGATATTGAACCCGCGATTTTCGTTTGTAGAGACAAGTAGCTTTCAATTCCAATTCAGCAAATACTTCATTAAGAAAAAGGATGCACTAATATTTTTTACAAAAAATTATGAAGAAAATCAATCGGTACATTTCCTCAGAGGAATGTATAACATGCGAAAACAATCTCAGATACTTATTATTATATGATTATATAATTTTTAGCTTTTAATAGAAAATTATGAAAATTTATTGTAGTAAAACAAATGGGAAATATCTAAATAGTATGCGGAAAAAGCAGCGTGAAAAAGTGAATGTACATAAAGTCGTGAATTCAGATCGAAAATGTCAGCTTTTGAATCAAATTCGCTTCACTTAGGAGAAGCGTTGCTTTTCTTTTACAATTCAAAGAAAACTATCATCGAAGCTCATCGATTGCTCTTGCAGGCATATGGCGAGGCTACTCTTAGTGAAGGAATGTGTCGCAAGTGGATTTAAACGCTTCAAGAATAGTGATTTTAGCTTCGAAGAAAAATTGGCAGCATTATTTTGCCAAAACGCGTTCCAAACGCAAGAGGAATCGGCAGATTTATTGCAAGTGACTCAGAAAGACTTGTCAAAATGCACTTAAACCATGGTAATTATTCACAAGTAAGGACAGTGAGTTGTCAAATGGAATTTTTTTGAACACGCATCGTAACTGGCGAAAAAAATTTGCTCATTCCGATAGTTTGAAGCACAGAAAGTCTTGGGGAAAACCCTGACATACCTCCACGTCCACAGCGAACCCAATATCCAAGGCGCCAAAGTCATATTAGTAAGTTATTATGAGCTGCTGAAATTAAGTGAAATTATCACAGGTCATGCGTTTGAGCCGTGAACTAAAGAAAAACGGCCACAATGCAGGCAAATGAATAGAAAAGTCAGCATTACAATGCAAAAGTGGTCAAAGAATACCCTTGTGCCGATAGAAGGCACACGATCTAGCTAACGAGCTCATCACCTTGAAAGATGAGTAGATTTTTCAACGGACAACGGCCAGTATTTTAAATATTAAGGTAACCAATATTTTACAATTAATTCCTTTAATTCAGCCAAAAAATTATTTTTAAACAAATTTTTACGCGTTTATTTAGAAATATTGTGATAGACAAAGTACCACAGAGACTCCATTAATTGCATAAGGGCTATTTGTTTGGGGGTCAGACTGCATTAGATATCGCAAACACTTAAAGAAGGGGTTTTAGAAATATTACAAACAAGATTTCCTAGAATGCGCTTAGACAATGAGAGATAGAGATAGACGGCTTTGTAACAATCGGAAATGAAATATTTTCTAAACGTCGCAGAGAGCATTGCAAATTTATGAAACGAATAAATTGCACTCAAAAATTCATTCACCGATACTTAGCTATCTCTGAGAGCTACAGAGAAGAGAGTTAAACTTGTTTTCATATTCTTATCGACGCTTGACTGGCAAGGCACACCTAAGCACTTGGTGCTTTCAGTTGAGATTGAGCTTCTGCTACGCACGCAGTGTTTAAAAAATGTCGGAAATTTTTAAGCTGTTGGGAATTTTTTTATTTTTATTTTTTTGCTGTCCAACTCATACCGTAGCACAACAATGTGAAGCCCACGGCTGGCGGAACTACGAATGTCGAGAGTTGTCTAGCCTGCAGGAACTAAGACTGAGCACATTACATCCGGAACAATGGCTCAGTCTCAGCATACGTAATTATCAAAAAAAGCTAACAATTGATGGCGGTAAGTTGTATATGTTTTAAATCGTTAAACTATAGTTCTCATTGGCTCTTATCTACAGCGCATCAGTTGGGCAACTTGGCGCAGCTAGATCTCTCCCGAGTTCCGCGTCTCGAACTGGAAAGTCAAGGGTTCAGTGCGTTTAGTAAGCTGCGTTACCTGAACCTCAGCGGTTGTAATCTGGAGCTCTTGACTTCAATGCACTTTGCGTCTGACTCATCGCTGCAACTTCTAGATGCCAGCTACAATGAATTGACAGTTCTGACCAGAGATCTCTTGGAGCCACTGCACAAGTTGATTCATGCCAATTTTTCGCATAATCAGCTGGTTCAGTGTGAAGTAACGTATATGCCTCTACTGCAAAAACTGCAACTGGATTTTAACGAGCTAAGTAATATAAGCTTGCAAAACTGTCCCAGTCTCCGATATCTTTCAATAAACGATAATCTCTTGGCACAGGTAGGTCAGTCAAGCTTTTAGCTTGTTTTTATTAGTCGTTATTTGGTTGTCAAGCTTTACAAAGTTGGGTATTGAAGAGTTTTGATCCTTAATTCAACTTTTTTGTACTCATGAATTGTACTTCTGGTATTTGTTGGGTATCGCTATACGGTACATCTATTACCTATTATTACAAATCAGTTATTATATGATTGCTTTAAGTAATTGTTTAAAGTAAATCAGATCATTTAAAGTACTATTAGCATAATAAGTGTTTCGCAAACGGGTTGGACAGGTAACATATGTATCTATTATCTCAGAAACAAGTCGAGCTTTTCACTAATTCACATTTATATCTTTTTAGCTCGAGGCAGACACCTTTAAAGGAGTAGCAGCACTGGATGAACTACATCTCAGTGGTAATTCGTTCAATTCTATGTCAGCCAACGTCTTTCAGCCGTTAACACAATTAACTCTATTGAATCTATCACGTAACTCGTTGGATGCCCTGCACCCAAATGTTTTTGGCAGCAAGACAGAACGCATAGCTTTATTGCATTTGGATTTAAAGCAAAATAATATACGTTTACTCTACGATAATCAGTTCCAGGCCTTAAACAGACTGCAAGTGCTGGATCTCTCGGAGAATAGTTTAGCCAGCTTAGGTCCTAGTAATTTTGTGGGACTAACTGCTTTGCGCAAACTCTATTTACGTTCGAATGACATTATCGAAATTAAGCCCAATACATTTGCTGGACTAGAGGATTTGGATACGTTAGATCTGTCCCACAACAGCATCGAGTATATGGATGAGCATATCTTTGGCCACAACACACTGTCGCGCATGCGAAAACTTAATCTGTCCACAAACAATCTAAAACGTTTGCATGCCTTGGCATTCTCGTCGCTACCGTTTTTGGAGTATCTTTCTTTAGCGTTCAATGAACTGCAATCTTTGGACGTGCGCATGTTTTCACCCATGAGAAGACTGCAAAAATTGCATTTAGGACATAATTTGTTGGAGGATATTGGCACGGATGTGTTAACAACTTTGACAAGCGTGGAAGAGCTACTTTTTGATCATAACAAATTAACATTTCTGGTCGATGGAAACAATACATTTCCACGTCTAAGGCGTGTGTCCATTGAGGGAAATCCTTGGCAATGTGCATGCCTAAGAGATCTGGAAGAGTGGCTAGCTGATAGAAAGATATCATATGTACGTGCTACATCTGGTTACTTCAATGGTGAGAAGCCTCTATGCGTGGTAACACCAGTCGATTTCTGTGTCCAGAATCTACGGGCAGTTAAAGTACACGGAATTGTTGCTCAATTTGAGGAAGCGCTTTCAAAGTCAGGCAAATCGAACGATATTGTAAAAGACTGATATAACTATTTGCAAAATTAATGTCATACTTTCGAAAGGAATACCAAAAAGTTGCCATATTTTAATTAAAAATTAATAAAAACATTGTAATAAAAACATGCTTTTAATTCGGTATTCGCAATAAAAAAAATCAGGATCTTGGCAATTTAGTTTAGAGTCTAAAATTAGAAACTAAAATAATATGCAATGTATTCTTTAAAACAAAATGGGTAGACTTACTTTTAATTTACATTGCACGCGCTATGATAGTCACACGAATTTGCCCTCTTGCCGACTGCATAGCTCGCTTTTATAAGGAAATCGAACCAAAATTCTCGAAGTATAATTTCAGGCTGAATATAAAAAATTCAAGGTCATCAAACCTAGACGGTACAAAGATAAATGGGCCATTATCTTTAGAAGCTTTCTTACTTTTATAAGCCAAAAGTGACCTCTGTTTAAAGACTCACTTGCCAGCCCAAAGCATATAGTAATTGTCAATTGCCCTCTGACAGCCGCAGTGTAACAACAATTATTTAGTTTAGTTTACATTCTTTACTTCGGGCACAGAGATATCAGATTTGTATAGTGTTTTTGTGGATCTGTGTTACAGTGCATTATTTTAATATAGGGATTTAGCATAATAAAACTCGAGCCATTTAAATCTTGACACGCTGGGCCAAGGCACTCAAATCAGCAATGCACTTGTTAAGCGTTTCCTTTTCCTGCTGTGGCGAAATGCTGGCCAACACGCTGCTCACAATCCAGTTGACCATGTGCTTCTGATTGAGACGGCGCTCAATGTGACGGCACTCCACTTGATAGTCCAAGCGGCGCTTCACCTCTGTATAGACATTCATGGCGCGCTCACGGAATGCAGCCTCCAATTGCAGCGCAATGTTCTCTTTCTTGGCCTCCATCAGCATAATAGCACCATCGGCACGCCATTGCTCCTTCTTTTCGGCTTCAATGGCATCGGCCAAAACTTTAAGCTCAGCCTCACGGCCCTCCTTCCACGAGCCTTCGATTTTCTGCATTTATTAAATAGATCAAATGTAGATGATTGTTTTAAACTGCGCACGCAATGCTTACATCGATTTCGCCATCAGCCCATTTGGCAACAACTGGACCCAGTTTCTTAACAGCAATGACAGCCATAATGGCAAGCGAAACACCGCTGTAGTATTCGTGCTCCATCACATAAATTTCTTTAGAGCACAAGTAGGTGATCAAACCCACTCCGAATGTGTAGGGACCAGTAACACCAGTCTTGTTGTAGAAGAATTGGAACCATTCCTCAGGCAAAAAGCCCAGACGCACCTTGCCAGGATGTTCTGGACGTTGACGACGCTCAGCAACGCCACTGGCCGACTGCGAAGCAGCAGCGGCAGCCGAACGAGCGGCCACCACGCTCAAAGGGCGTTGTGCTGCAAATAGTTCAATGCAATAATTATTCGCGGCAATACTTAAGATTTTGTTAAAATACAACAAAAATAATGCAAAAAAGTTTTCGCCAGTGATTACATAAACCACGATGGTCGCAACCAGAATCGCGTAACATTTCTCACGCACGGCATTGCGGCGGCCGTAACGTTGGACGCAACTGCTCACGCCAACTTTAATGTATTAAAAAACTTTTTGTTATAGTTTAAGAAATTGGCTAATTACCTGCGAAAAGTGCTGCCTTAGAGAACATTTTGCTTATGCTGTTTTGTCGAATTTATAATATTAAATTGACGTCCTCACCACTTTGCCCGTAGTGACAATTCACAATAGTAATCTACGAATGACATTTGTTAAGTGTTGCCAGATCAACAGAAACACACATAATTAACGTTTTACCACACTTGCAGATAGCAAGTTGGTTAATAATTTGATAAATTGCGGCAGAATTCACGCAACTTTTGTCGATTTTTAAGCCTCTTTCATATTTACTTACCTTTATAAATAATACGTAAAGATAATAACAATTGCATCGAATCGCTAGCGTTAACACTTGAAAAATATATCACCTGCACTTACGAACTCAGCTGCGCCAAGCGTTTTACTGGCCCGCATATATTTTATCGCTCGTTTTGCAACATTAAAAAACAAATTTTAAAATATATATAAATTTTCGTTTGACAGTTTTTTCAGCATTAGAAAATCACATCAAACCTTTATTAAAAAAAAATGGTTTCAATTTGAATTTGCTAAATAAATTGCTTCTAAAATAATTAAAAATCAGCTGCTAAACATTTTTCATTAAAATACTTTTACAAAATACTATAGAAACAGTGAACAGAGCTTAAAGGAAATGGTTTTTAATGCTTACAATATGCATGTTTTTCGTTTTCGTGTTTCTTTGTTCAGTTCAAAGCTATTTATGACATAATGTAAATAAAGCATTTAAACATGAGTACAACTGTCTTTGCTTTATGTTTTGGTTAAATTACATGACTTTAAAGTGCTTAGAAAATAAAAACATGAAAAGTTATTAAAGATGAAAACGTAAAAAAAATAGTAATCACTCTCACTTGTGCTATAGTTACAGATTTTTAAATAAAACTATTTACAGCGTTGAACATATTTTAAACGTAATAATACACATATGAATTTTTTACAACTTTCAACTTGTTCTTTTGTTTGAATAACAACACGAAATGTTTTTTCGGAGGTGCCTAACATTTGCAATGGAAGTTTTATGGTTTGTGTTTTTGACGCTCCAACTAATAATATAATGCTGTTGACGCGGCAGATTATAGGCTCTGCTGTCCAGTCCACTTTGCTTATTCTATAAAATTAAAGCGTGTTAGCAGCTTGTGATAGAACCAACGTACAACCTGCTGAATGCGTAATGCCACCCAAACGCAAAGGCCACCGGTGTGACGTACTTTGGAAGCATAGTGCTTGATATGATCTGTGTGGTAGAAGTTAAGGCAACCAAAATTGAAGCATGCATACATATTCACAAGTATACGTTGAATTCTATACAGCGTAAAGTTTACAAAGTTTTTAGTACTGTTTGCACTTTATAAAAGTTTTCTGTATAGAAATCAGTGTACATTTTGTTATACAATAAATATTTTTAAAAGGATATAACAATGTCCAAGGTGGATGACCGCCATTTATATACGTCACGTAAGTAAATCCATCCTTGCCCTTGCCGCGTATATTATAATAATAAGGCAGAAACGAATGCAGCGTAAATCTATAATGGAATCGTGTACGTTAAAAAGTTTAAACAACTGATATGCGTTTTACCTTCTTTTCTCATAAAAAAATATGGCAGGTTGATTTGTAGTCAGTGTATGCAGAAATATTGCCTTTACTGAATGGCGTTCGGCTGTCGTCAAATGGTTAACGAGCGCATCCAACAGCAGGGATCCAATACCATTTCTACGATGCGTACGATGTACACCCAAAGATAGTATATAGCCGACATCTGCGTTGCGACCCATCAAGTCGGGTAATATGCCTTTGTCCTGCATGGGAAAACCGCTGAGCCTCGTGTATAATTCATCGTTCATTATGTTGGCTATTACCTCCTTATTGACATTACGATATGGTTTAATTTCGGCAACAATTAAACCAATTATGGCCAGATTATATACAGCGGCTAAAGCAAAGAAACGCGTACTTGAGGTAATATCTTCGTACCATGATAGTGGATAGTCTATGGGAAACCATTCTTGGCAGAGCGTGCGCACCTGCGGAATGCTGGGTATTAATAAAGTTTTAACACAAAAAATAAACCGAATTTACACTGCACGCTGTACAGCGGCAACAGACTTTAAGCGTAAATTGGGTTAAAGCTGGGCATACATACATACTGTGGCAGATACGTTTGAATATAAACAACGGCTTGGCTATAGTTGCTGCTGTACAGCTGCCAAAGACAGCAAGCGCATACTTACCTCTGTCAAATCCTCAGGCACTAGAAATCTTAGCTGTACATCGTTAATTGAACAGAGCGGCACATGGTCGCAGTCCACGCGTGTGATGTCGTTATTGGGCGGCGCATTATGGTGTTTGTTGTAGCTAAAAGAGGGGGGACGCAGAAGTCAGACCCCAAAAGAAAACCATATAACCATGCATGCATGCGTGTATGTAACTTTGTTTAAAAGTAGTTTTCCTTGCATAATAGGTTTGACGCCGTCGAAACGTTAAATAAACAAAGCAACATTTCCGCAGTGCTTGAGCTATATGTAAGTCTTAATTGACCCAATTTGCGAAGAGGTCTACCCATTGTTATTGTCGCAAGGCCTTAAATTAATTTCTACTGATATATAGATAAGTACCCGTACCCAATACTCACAGTGTAAATTGAGCCATGCTACTTCGGCTGATTCAGCTTCTACTGCTGCTGCTGCTGCTATTGTTGATGATGGTAATCCGCTACTGCCTTTAATCAGTTCAATTATGTCCATGGATTGCATAGACGTGCCAATAATATCAAGACAGCGTGCTTTCTTAGTTGCTTACTTATGTACTTGATTTTTACTTTATTATTTATATGTATATTTGTTTGTATTTTGTGTAGTATATTTAAATTTATTTCACATTCAGTTTATAAACCACTTGCTGCTGTTACTACTACAAATACTGCCAATTGTTTATTGTCCACGAGCTTTTGTTGTTGCGGCTGCAGTGCATCACTACCTTTACGCTGTGCATGCAATGTGATTTGAGTGGGATTTAGTTGCCGCATTGCTCGATAAGATATTTTATTTATTTTAACTATTTTTGTGTAACATTCGAGCTTATTTTGTATCGCACCAGCAGCAAAGTGACAAAATTAATGGGCAAGTTGGGGTAGTAACCAGCGTTGCCATATTGCGCCAATGCAGTGCTGCCAGCTATGCAAAATAAATACCTAACATAAGCGCCAAATGCAAACTTTTTAAATTTAAACTTTTTTCTTTGCTTTGAACAATTTTATTATTGAGTTAGTTGTACAAAATATTATTGAAATTTGTGCATTTGCATCTTTTAACAACAACTTGTACATATCCTATCTATTTCCTAAGAGACTAACAATAATTATTCAAATCTTAATGTAAGTTACTTAAGAATAATTAAATAATTGTATATTGCACTCGCATGAAAGCTAGAAACGAATTTGACGCTGGACTGGTTGAACAATGTGGTGCAGTCGACTTTCGCTGCATTCTCTGATTAGTTTTCTTGCAAAAGGATTCGAATGTGAGGCCAGTTGTTCCAGGTGTTTCGTTTTTTCACTGGTTTTAAGGTCTGTGTGGATGATGGTCTCGGTAAAGGTATTAATGAAGGAAATTTCATAAAAGAAGAAGAAAGCTAAATACTTTAAAATAATAAAGTGTATATTTTTGGTGTCCCTTGATTCACTATTTGATTATTAAAGTGGTAATTCGGCTATTAATGGCAACATTCAGTTGGGGAACAACTGAACAACTTTCAGATTATTGTTTTGCTGGAAAATAAAAGATGTCGGATTAAGCTAAAATTTTACAGGACTGGATAGAATATTTGAGTTAAAAATAATTTTTTTTTGCAACTATTGCTATATTTTCTGATGAAACAATACTATGTTTCCATCACCATGCTAAATCGTTAAAATTTATTTTACCATTAGTGACATAATTAATGCACTTAGAGCCAGACTTTGAAAAGTCTAAATATCAAATTTTGTATAATGTGATCGAATTTTTCTAAAGGATTGGTGTTCCATGTTCAGATAAACTTCCATTTCCAAGTTTTTTGACAGGCCTTTGAAGTTGATTAGGTTCAGAATTTCAATTAATTAAAAAATTATTTCTCTAATATGTCTGAGTGTTTTCAAGTTAAAAATTAAAAGTGTTTGTATAAATATGTGTTCAACTTTTATACTATATATCCAATCGATCTCTCTATTAACGATAAAAGACTCACGACAATCGGAAAGTCAGATGTACAACAAAGAACTAAAAATATAGGGATCTGGCATTTGTCGAAAGTCACTTTTGCTACTTTTGTATAAGAGTATACATTTTTGTAAATTCGCATAGCCGAAACTTTGCCTAAGGAAGGCGTAAATGATCTTTAGAGCTTTATGCAACTTTACAACTAGGATATAATTATTACGTCGGGTTGTTTCTTAATCATGGAAATATCGTTTTGCGAGAGACGAAAAGTAGAAATGAAAGGATGGATAGAACATCCATTTTAACCCTTCATTATAACTTCTTAACTTTTACCTATGACATAGCACAAGCTCTTTCGACCCTACAACAGAATTTGCAAAAATATTGTTTTAAATATTATTATACTTTTTATTGACTTTTTTGATAGTCCTGCTAGTGTGAAAATTAAGCAATCTTTTGCTGGTCAAATTGATAGCGAGATATTTTATATTACTTGCCCATCGAATTGATTTGAGTCTTACGTTTACGGGTAAAAATAAATTACACTTGCCTTATAAATATTTAATTTCCCCAACTGTGAAAATATTTAAAAACGCATTATGTAGCTTCTTTAAGGTTCCTTACGATGATGATATATCTTTTTCCGGTGCAGTTAAGTTAAGTTAAATTTTTAAGTACGTAAAAGATTCGAGGGCGAACCAATATTAATGCCGAGTGTATATCTGAAGATTTAATGCCTACTGAAATTTTTCATTGAAGATTACGCTTTATGTCATCATTCATTGTTACAAATAAGGCTCCAGTTTTTGAAAATTCTAACTAAGTTAATACAAAACCTTTATTTTTATTTACAATTATAGTATATTTAATTTGATTAAAATCGCCTCGTTTGTCCTGCCGCTTGTGAAGTACTAGGCGCTGCTGCTGTTGTTGATTTTGTTGCTGGATCGTCTAGTACACGCACCAACATTGAACTTTTTGGTCCCGTACACCATGTTATGCCATGCTCATCAATTACAAATGTTTCCAGTGTTACTTGAAACTGTCCACCACTTGAAATTGGCAAAAGAAAACTACCCGAAAGAAAATCACGCTGTGGCTTCACCACCTGATTAAGCGTTACCGTGTCGTTATTGGGCATTTTTATGAGCTCATTAGCAGGACGTGGAGTCATCAGCTGTGATGTCAAACTTAGTTGCACGGAATCAACGCGTCGAAAATGTTGCTTTTGTTTGCTAAAATGTTGCAGCACACCCTCGACTTTTATTACTAAATTACTGCCCGATTGCACAATGATCGGCTCGGTAGCACTACGTGGTTGTGGACTAACAGAGAGCTTAATCTGTGTGGACTGTAGCAGCTGGAAAAAGTAGCGAGGCATGCATATCGGTGTTTTAGTTATAATTTCGATTTGTGCTATGATTACATCCAAGTGACGGTTGCTAATGGTCTTGGCATTCGCTGGCTCTTGTGGTAAATTTCTTTGCATTAATTCCATACGCTGACAGCTGGCTGCAAAATAACGTGTTTCGGGATGCTCTCCAGTGGTTAAAAATACAGGTGGCTCCGGTGGTGTTGCGTAGCATATTGATTCGATAATGTGTGCAAATAGTGCACACTGAAATTCTGCAAGCTCTAGAAATTCCAGTGTAACATGATCCGCATCAAAGGACGATTTGTATAAGCGCCTATACGCCTCCTCACATGACTTTAGAGACTTTGCCAACTTGCGTAATTGATTTGTAACATGACCGAACTTCTGCAGATAGTCACGTGAGTTCTGCGCCAAGCTGCCTGCAATAGCAGGAGGTGGCACAATCACTTGCGCATTCTTTACCGTAACAGCCAGATGCAAAGTTTGCAAAAACTGCGCACGAATTTTAAAAAGCTCTAGCTGAAAAGTGCAGGGATGTTGTGGCGATGAACAGGCACGCAAACTAGCCAAAGCCTGTTGATATAAATTTGTTGCCGCTTCGAGACGTTTCATCAAGGGTAACTGCGGCTGGGGTATAGTTGCGGTATAGTTACCCCGCATCTGTGCGTAGTCCAAGCCATAATTGAGTATACACTCGGCCTGTGATATCTGAGAGAGTGCTACAAGGAAGTAGTGCATGTGATCGCTAATAACAATCTGCGAAATCTGCGCGTAAATGTGTGCCGCCACATAGTGATGACCATAGCGACTGGCCGTTCTTGCAATTCTATACAAAGTCCAACAATTGAGGCGCTGCAGGCACTTCTCAAAGCATTGCATAACCTTTTCCGGCAAATAGCAACCCATGGTTGTTTGAAAGACCAATGCGCTTAGAATCTCGATAGTATGTGGTTGTTGCTCCGACGGCTCTGTACTGCTTATTAGCTTATTTAGTTTGTGCAGTATAATCGGCAAGCGCGCCAACATGGGATTTACCTTAAAAAACACATTATTAAGCAAATGACAGCAATTATTAATCATCAAAGTACCTTGGGTGGCGCCGGTTGATCCGTCTCCATTGCCATGTCGCCCTCTAAGCCCAGCGTTGTAGAAAAAGCATATTTACGCAATTGAAAATGTTCACAAAGTCCAACCAGTGCTTCGCATATTAATTCCGCATTTGCTGGAGGATAGGTCACCCTATCACCTAACGTGTTTGTCACTATTTCTATAAAATCGGCTCCAAAGTCTGCATCAGCCTGTGTTATTCGAATGCCGTACGCTAAAATACGTCTCAAGTCTCGCGTGCATTCAGCTTTCCGCGCCGTACACAGCAGCAAACCTTCCATATGCAAATTAATCACATCTAAGATGTCATCCACTTGAACAGCATGTTTTTTTAAGCCATAAGCAGCTAGGGCAGCAAGCACCGCCATTGCCTGCGTAGCCGTTGTATAATCATCCAATTTGCTGATGCAAACAATGCAGAGTTGCAGCAAAATGGCACGATGTTCACCCAGCAATTGTTGGCATGTTAACGGGCAGTCGCTTAGTTTTAAAAGTATGGACAAAAACAAAAACTGTTCCTGTGCGTCCTTACAAGCCTCAAAATTGGCAATCAATGCGCCCACAGTGTGCTTAGGCCATGCGTGCACACTTTGTTTACCAGCCAGTTCGTTGAAGGAGCGCAAAACTTGTACACGCACAGGCGTACGAAAATCCTGCATAAAGTCTAGCAACACATCTAACTGCGCGGGCACACCCACAAGTGTGCGGGCCGACAACTGTGTCAGAGTGTTTATAATTGCTACAACAAAGCTCTGAGCTGGATACTTAGGCAACAGCTCTAGGCACAATTTACTGACCAAAGCAGCTGTATTTGCATCGTGATGCATGTGGCGCAGCACAGGAATGAGCAACAACTTCATGGGCACTGGCACTTGCAGAGATTCAATCATATCAGAGATTTTGGCACACATGCTAATCGCAAAGGAGCTAGACTGTGCAGCAAAACAGCTACTGGCATAGATGGCAGCTTCTACTTCCACCGTATCATGACTGTCCAAAGCGCGGCGTATGGCATGATGCACCTGTGGCTTCTCGGGTATAACACGAGACACTGCACCAAGTGTACGTAAAAGTAACGCACGTGCCACAGGATCATTCGAGTGCATCACCATAAATATGCGGCGCACAAAGTTGTCGATGTTCAATATCTTGTCCAAGTGATTTTCGCTCTGTTGGCACACACGTAGCACCCAAAAGCGCAACAGATTAGAGCCGGTAACAAAAAATTCGGCAAGTTTAATGAACGATGAGTTGATCAGTATGGGAAATGGATACTTCTCAAAGAGCCTAGGAAAACGCACAATAGCCTCGCATTGTATGCCCAGCTTGGCAGAGCGCAGCCCTTTGTCCAATTCCATAAGCACAGCATTTGAATCGTATTCATTGTCGTTAAAAAAAGTCTCATTAAACATGCTGACGCGAGTACCCGTTAAATGAGACATTGTTCACAAATTTAAAAGAAACAAAAATGTTTTGCGTTTTCTATTCTTCTGTAACTCGTCTTTATATTTAAAATTTAACAAGATAAACACCGGTTTTATGCACTAAAACCTTGCTGCTTCTACACAGCTCCACATTCACAAGGAACATGAGTATGCTTCTTCTTGTATTTTAAACGGTAATCAATAGTAGTATTATCATACTAATAAAAATACCAACAACTAGTATATAAATCTTCAATAAAGTATTTTGAAATAATCGCCTTTTTGCGCTAATGCACACTGTTGGTTGATAATTTGTGAAATTGTGTTTTTGTGTTAATAATATGTTTGTTTTAAATAAAATTGACTCAGGTAGCAACTATAGCTTAAAGCTTGATTTTAATGATTAATCTTCATTTATTTCGTAGATGTTGAAAAGTTTGTATTATTGCCAAGCAAAACAACGTACTCTGTTGGACGCTTGGACACTGACTTAATCCTTAAAGAGGATCTTAGCATTAGCCGCACACATGTTAATATTCAGCTACCTCAGGCACAAGGTGCAAAACTCCAAATTACTGACCTTGGCTCTAAGTATGGTACATTCCTAAATAATGGAATATCGAGTAACAAAAAAATGCAATCAAAGTCTACAGCTTCTCTGCAAGTAGGAGACAAAGTGCGCTTCGGAGCACTTTCAAACATTTGGCAAGTTACATGTTTTAATTTAGTAACCACAGCTTCAGCACTAACTCAGAGTCAAACGCAAGAGTTGGCAGATATTATAAAGCCATTGAAAGGCACTGTGGTACCAACATGGACAACTGAATGTACACATTTAACAATGAACGAGGTGTCCGTCACTGTCAAGCTGTTACATGCACTGCTGGATCAGAAACCTATTGTTACTTTTGATTACTGGCGTGCGCTTGTTAAGGCCGCCAAGCGTATTCATGTACGTGAGGGTTGGCCAAAGCCGGAAAATTACCTACCCAGGCTGCCGGCTAACGTTGACATACGTTGGAAGCCAGAGCGTTCAAAGCTCTTTGCGGGCAAAACTTTTGTGTTTATGAATCGTAAACATAATGATATGTATAGCTCGGTAGTGCAAAAAGCTGGAGGCATTTGCAAGGACCTCAATGCAGGCGTACGTAAAACATTTCTCACTAAGACGAACGTCATAGTGGTGCAATATGTTCCTTCCACACAATCACAAGCAACGGAAACAATCAATAATATAACAGGTAATAAGCACACTTTTAGTTCAAATAAAAAGGAATAATGTACTGTTGCTCCTTGCAGACATTTTAGAGCAAGCTAACCTACGTATTATTCCTGAGTACGAAATAGGCATGGCCATTTTGCATTGCTCCATGGAAAAATATTGCAATCCTGCTTACAAGCTTATAGGAGAGTCAATGCCAACAACCGAGTCTATGGGCACAACGGAAAGTCTGTCTGTTAACTCATCGATTATTATACCAAACACTGCTGAACGAAGTCAGTCGCCCAGGAGCGCTGGGCCAACCACTGAAGTTATAGTGCCAGAATCTGATATATATGCGCCGACTGAGAGCTCTACTAATAAGAGTGAAACAGCGCCACAGTCTGCCAAGGCACTTTGTGATAATAGTCAGATTTATACTCGTAAGCGAAATCATGCCATATTTATAGATTCTTCCGATGAAGAGGCAGAACAAGCAATCAAAAAGTCAAAACCCTTTGTTGATAATAACAAAAGAACTGCGACAGCCAAGCAAAGGGTTTTAAATAAAAATAGTTCCAGTTCTGCCACAAGAGCCCAAGCAACTAAAGCAGTTGTTAATGTTTGTATGAACTCTGATGGTGAGGATGAGGACGATGAGCTGTTTCAATTTAGTAATACAAAAACCGCATCAAAGAAGCAGTCCGCCGATGAGAAGACTACTGCAGCTTCGAGCAAAGGAGCTGAAGAACTTTTCCAATTAAATGATAATAGCAACACGAAAAAAGTAAATTCTATGAAACGAAAAACTGATATCGTAGATACCAATAAAGCCGATGAGGAGCTGTTTCAATTAAAAAAAAGGATCGCTATTACACCGTTAAAACCTACAGACAGCAATACTCAATCCAACAAAAAAGTGGCTCCTAGGCCTTTACCCACCGTAAAGGTTCATCAGACAGACAGAAATTTTCTACAAAAACCCAAGATCGTAAATGATGTTATCAAGGAAAATACAGCAAAGAATATTACGGCAACGGAGCCACGAAAACGTCTGCGCTTAGAAATACTTAACGATAGTGATTGTGATGATGATAATCTTTTCAACTTTGGGGATACCAAAAAAGTAAAGAAATCGAATGCGAACGATGAGTCCAACGATGAGGGTAATAGTCTTTTCAACTTTAAATCTAACTCTAAGCAAAGCCAAAGCGACAACGATAATGCAGATCAAGATTTAATAGAGACACAGCCATTTGTGCCGGAAACCGAGAAGAAATCCAAGTACTTTATAGCCAAACCTAAACAACTTCCAAGCAAAATAAATGTGAGTGGCTGGTTGTCGCGTAGCAGGCTACACGAGATCAAACATGAGCTAAATGTAAGTGGTGAGGCAGAGCAAAGTGTAAAAAAACAGAACACAACGATAGTTAAGCTGGAAAACGGCGATGACGAAGAGATGGACCATGCGCAATGGTTAGAATCCATAAAGAATGGCATTCAAATACGCCTTTGTGCCTTAAAGCTCAAGGAAGCTAATAATGATGAAACGGATGCCAGTTTGAGCAAATACAGTGGACGTAAAAACTTTAAAAAGTTTGTTCAGGTAAGACAAGACTGTCACGTCGCTTCCTATTATTGTACACACATCACACTATATATTTATTTTCTTTTTAGAAATCAAATTTGCGTCCTCAACAGCGCAAACTGGAACTAAAGCGTATGCAACTGGTTGAGGGAATGGTATCAAGTCTTTAATAATACACAATATTTGGATATAAATAAGCTAGTTTTTGTTATATTTTGCTGCCAATAAATTTCCGAAATATTTTCAAGGCTTTTGCGTGCTCATTGGACTGCAACTTTCGCTCAAAGAGCGTCTGAGCTGCCAGCCACTCGTGCTTTTGTATTGATTTTGTTAAACAACTTTGTGGCGATTTGTGTCTGGCTGCGGACTCACTAACAATGAATCGTTTAACATCCGCCACAGTGGCCAAATTTTCCAGTTTAAAGCTAGTTTGTGTAGTTGGCTTACGTTCGATAACTTCACCGACGTCAGCTTTAGCCAGTAGCTTTGCTTTATCAAACTTGGTGATTATCGGAGGCGCCTTTAGAGTAACGCTTGTCGTTGGTACATCGGGTAGTTTCTCGGCTTGCGGTAGCTCAATGTGCACTAGTTTAGTTGGAAATGTGCATTCATTCGACAGAAACTGATGTTTCTCCACAAGTGGGAAATGTGCACGTTGTGGCAATAAATTGTTATAGAGTGTTGCACATTTATTTGCCTCCAAGGCACTTAGTTTATTAATTTTGGCTATGGCTGCAATGAGCAGTGTAAGTACCTCCAGAAAAAAATTGTTGCGCAGTATTTGTGTAAAATATTTGGCAGCAGCAATACAACATTCACGTATGCGTTTGTGTAGATGGTACAACGCTATAAGACGCACCAATATGTATTCAAAATTGTTTCTAGTGGGCATTTCTCCGGCGAGTTCACTATCACACACATCTGGCAAGGAGCTACGAAATTGTTTCAGGTCTCGCGGTACATCAAGTCGCAGCAGGCGACATAAAGCTGCGTTTAACTTACAGACAGCACGAAATCCTATCATATTTTTAAACGAGTTCTTGCGACGTGCCATAAGGCGACCTATAAGCGCAGCGGTTTCCTGAAACTCCAAGGTATTGGGCTCGTTCAATTGTTGCAGATATCTGTTGATGTTGACAAACACATGTTTGGCTGCGCAATTTTATTGATTTGATTAGTGACACATTATTAACAAATATCTGTACGTACCAAATAAGGTATTTGCAACATGCAAAGTAATCAGCGGTGGCTTTTTTAAATCAAACTCATTCCAAAAATTGGCCATGCTTGACTCAAATGTAAACAACGAGACTGCCAACTTATGTTATAGCCGGAACTTGCGGCGCTGCCAGATTTCAAAATTTCTGCTCACTACGTTGAACTGTTTGAAGAGTATTTTTTTAAAAATGTCGTTAAAGTTAGTTTGTATAGTAAGTGTATTTTTTACCCAACTGCAACTTTATATACGATGTAGAAACAGTTGCAACAGTGTAACATATCCCTGAAAATGCATTTTGTTGTAATTAAGCATACGAAAAATGAATGGCAACTTTTTAAAGCCACGTGTTTGACTTAATGTTTCAATCTTCTTTTCTGCATTTATTAATTTATAAATTATTTATTCTTAAATTTGTATTTAATTTAAATTAATAACCTTAAATAAATTGTTTGAGAATTAGTTCTTTGGGCATCTCATTTGATTAATTAAATAACCGCTTTGTCTTTAATTAAAAGAGATTTACTAGATATACCAGCACTAAACACAGACAACAGTGTTATTGCGGGAGAGTGAACCATCGACCTCTGTTTTTAGCGGTTAATACGCTCCCGACGGCTTCCTCCGTTTTCTAATAATTGTCTCTAGCGATTGAAAACGATTTTGACTAAATATGTAATTTTTCGATCGTGATTCGCGTCATTTGTGGACTTGTTATTCTTTTCTAACAACTAAAAAAATGTGCGGCATGGTAATGGAAAGGAAACGGTGTTGGAAAATGCAGAATAGGAAACATTACTTGACCAAGACGCGTTCCAAACTCAAGAGGAAGTGGTACATTCATTGCAAATTACTCAGGAAGCCATGTCAAACTGGCTTCCACATGGCTAAAAACCAAGAGATGCGATTCTATGGCCCTAATACAATAACCAGAAGTACAGAAAGTCTTGGGATGTCTCGGATGGACATGTCTCTATATCCATAGCGAAATCCATTATTCATGGCGTGAACTAAAAAAATAAATGGCCACAATATGCAGAAAAATATGATAAAGTCATTCTACCGCATCACAATGCTCGCCCCCCACATTGAAAAAATTGTCTTAAATATATCGATTCCGATTCTTTTTATGTAAAAAAAATTAATTTTTTTCCGTTAACCTAATGCAGCCGTCTTTTTTAATGCAGAACATGTTGTTATCTATATAAATAGCTGTGAAGCTGTGATCTGAAGAACAGGCACCTGCAATGTATAGACGACTCCAAACGGCGGTATTTTTAATTAACAAAGATTTACTTGGGAAAATTGCGTATATTTACTAACTAGACTACTGGTCACATTTTTAAACTTTAAGGATCAATGTAGATTCCCAGTTAAAACTGATTAAACGGAGTAAACGTGGGACCCACAACTGAATAATTGACTGTATATGTTAAATTAATAAAAGAAATAGCAAACCAAAAACTAGTTACAAACATAACGTATTTATACAACTAATTAAAACTGGGTGCTTCAAAAATGAATTTCTTGTCAATTACGCTAAAAACAATATGCATTTTGAATACAAATAGATTCGGAATAGCTTTCCCAAATAATATTGTGCTTTTCACAATTTAAAGTAAACATAAAATTTTAACAGAGCAACAATTTTTAAAAGCTTTAACATTAATGTTAAGTGGGCTTTTAAAAAAACGATCTGGCAACATTGTCGCAAACATATGACTTTGTCTCAGCCTGTCAAATTTTCACTTTACCATTAGCTGTTGCGTTGTGCTGTTTTATTTATCAACAGAAATTAGTTAATTCGACTATCTGAGGCTCGAAACCGATTGATTAGATAGTCATACATACGAAGCACAAAAAAATGCTTGTCATCAACACAATCAGAAATTCAGCTCGACAAGCGTTGCGTTGTTATTGGGTACGCCATAATTTAAGCTTTGGCCATAATTTACGCCAGCAGCCTCCAAATTTCGTGCGCACTTTCTCGCTGGGTCTGTCACTGAGAAAACAAGATGCGTAAGTACAGAGCGTATTAGTTAATTGAAAACTTGCGCAGCTATCTCATTGTTTACTTTTTAGTGTGAATGTGACCTTTGTGAGAGCAAACGGCGAGAAAATCAAAGCCACGGGCAAGGTGGGCGACTCCCTGCTCGATGTTGTGGTTAACAATGATGTTGACCTTGATGGTTTTGGTGCCTGTGAGGGCACACTGACCTGCTCCACTTGTCATCTTATTTTTAAAACACCCGACTTTGAAAAACTACCGGAAAAGCCTGGCGACGAGGAGCTGGACATGCTGGACTTGGCCTATGAATTGACAGATACCTCACGTTTGGGCTGCCAAATAACACTCACAAAAGATATGGATGGTCTTGAAGTGCATGTACCTGCCACAATCAACGACGCTCGTGCTGCGTAGTATAGCTGCATTAAATAAGTTCCAAACTTATGAAATTGATGTGCTACAGACCAAGTGCTACTTCATCTAGTTAGTTTAGTTAATAATGAAATCTATTGTGTGCTCAGGCTATATTGTTAATTTGTGCGTAATAGAATTTAAATTTTATGCCTGTTTTAATCGATGTGTATAATAATTTTTAAGCTCAAAATTATATACATATTTATATGCGTGTTCATAAAAAAATGCTGCACTTATTTATTATCGGAATACGTTTTGTTGTACAGCCATTGATTTAAGCAAAAATATTGAGACTTTTCCAAGAGATTCATTTAAATACAGTTTCAAAAATGCACGACATGACTAGCCAGCAAACTTATTGAACTCCTTCAAGAAGTACGTTGGTTTTAAAGTTGCTATGGTATAAACAAGGTCGTATACATAACGTATACTTAATTTATTACGCAGCTGCTGATTACACCTAATGCCAACATCAACAAATTTATTATAAAATTTTTGTATATAGATATCGAAGCTATTATTTTTTTTATAACAAAGACTATAAAAAATATATAAAGTTAAGTTGCATTACGATAGTGCAACTCAAAAGTTTAACTTTTTTGTCGTTAAGTACAAGCTGCTATGTTGCCTTTCCTTTATCAGTAAAAAATCAACGCTTCTTGATATCAACCTTGTCATTCTGACAAAGACCTATTTAAAATTGTTATTAAAAATATACTATTGATTTCCGTATTACACAGATCGTCATGATCCAACAATAGTTGAGCTGTAGATCATTTTGATGTACAATATATTATTTGCACAAAATATCTTACCTTGGAGACATTCCAGCTATTTTCCACAAAAATTTAAGTTGGCCTAATTGTAGCAATTCCTAAACCATGCAAGCCTTTCTACAAATCTTTGGGATCATATATTAAAATCAAGACTTATCGCTGATATTGAGGATAGCCGTGTTCTTCCTTCAGCATATAGGTAGTACTGAATAATACTTAAGTGCTGCAATAATACTTAAGGAATCAACAAATTATATCCAATATGCCATTGGCGGTTCAAGATGTATAATCTCTGCGAGTATCTATAACCTTTGCCATTTCCACTAGAGCTCTTGCCAGCGGAGGTCAGGTCGAGCAACTCCAGCAGATCCATTTGTTCTTGAAAGCACGGCGAATAGCGTTGTGACGACAAGCAATAAAGATAACTTCAAAGTATTTGTAGGAAGCACCACTACCAACCCAGTAAGAGATAAGCTCACGCAAGCTGCCGAGTATAAGACCAACACGCTCCTTGGTAATAGATTGCGAACCATGGTATGGCTTCAGTTGGTTAACGCCACGGCGAACACAAATAGTGTAAATGACAAAGGCCTGCTTGCCATGGTATTCCAAAGCATATCCGTGTGAATAGGTCTTGGCGAGCGGTGCTACCTGGTCAATTGACTTCATTGCCATATACGAACGCGAAACAAGTAGCGTAGAACATCGCTCTGCATTATCGAATAAAGTTCTATCCAAGTTATTTCTGGATAGACCTTTGAATTTGATTAAGCTC
This sequence comes from Chymomyza procnemis, assembly GCA_035046065.1. NCBI lineage: Eukaryota > Metazoa > Arthropoda > Insecta > Diptera > Drosophilidae > Chymomyza > Chymomyza procnemis. Next base: position 25,816,525 of record JAWNOJ010000013.1, on the reverse strand, counting down.
AGAATTTCAAGTAATAATTAAAATTAATGTTCTACCATTACTGTGTGCTCTGATTTTTTTTAACAAAAAGATTTTCTCAGTTCTTACTGAAGATTGATGTGGATTACTTGATTTCCCAGTACAATAATTTCAACAAATGATACTAAATAAATGTAAACTTTTATTATTTCGCAGCTATCAAGTAAGTAATAAATAAATAATTTAATATATACATTTGCTATATTACCTTATTTTAAACGATTTTTTCCGTTTGCCGCTTTATTGGTTTTTTTATTTTTTATTTAAACATTTTTTAACGCGTAAATTTAGTTTGCATTTAAATTATAACTGAAACTTAACAAGTCTGAGGGAAATTAAGCTTACGCAACAATTTCGTTTATTTCGTTTTACCGATTTTAAAATTTATTTATAACTAAAATAGATAAGGCGCTAAGCGATGAAAAATAAATCATAAATAATAAATTAAAGTTTAATAAATAAACAAAAAATAAATAGATAAGTAGGACATAGGTTAAATGGATGATAAATAGGTGAGGATAGTTGCTAGGTTAGAGCTGAAGTGAGTCTGGGAAGTGTGAAATGAAGTGCACATAAAACTGATTTGGTTTTCTGTTCACGCCGTATTTAATGCTAGTGTTGTGATGCTCAGTTCACGTAGGCCATGCCCGCGCCCTTGCGATCGAAGTGGCGTACACGCACGAAGAGAAAAGCGGCGACTAGAGAGGCCACGGCGAGCACAAGCAGTAGCATCACCAGACCACCCACAAAGCTGGGCACAGACATGCAAATAGTCTCGGCATCGGCAGAGCGCGCAGACTGTATGACAACAGTCTCGTTGCTAGCATTGCTGTTCAAGGCAAAGTTGACATCTCCTGGAGCAACCACCTGTATGATGCGGCTTGTATTCACATCGGTCATTTCCTGTGCATCACGCTTGTAGATGCGCTGTGGCTTAACTACAATATCTATGGTATCACGGCGTCTGCGAACGCCACGCAAATCATCCAGACCCTCTACTGAACGTGGGCGTCCGCCTAATGAAACCAAATTGCCACCTGCGCTGAGCTCATCCTTACGTTTCACTGTACTATATTGACCAGATTGACCTGGTAGTGGTGGGGGTGGCAGACCCAATTCATTGCTGTTCACCTGTGGCGGTGATTGTGAGCTGGCGGGTCCGGAGCCTGCGCCTTGCTCTGCGCTGGTCACTGCTGAGGTCTGTGCTTGTGGAGAGGGCACAACATCAGGCTGGTTCTCGGAATAAGCGCCTGCAGCATCGTTTGGTGCATGTGGATGACGTGGATCGGGATAGGCTGCAGGTGGCAAACCTCCCAAAGCAAAGTCATTGCGTTCATATGCCTCAGGTGGACCATATTCCTCAGAAAGTGCATTGCCACCCAGCTGTGGCAGACCATATTCACCGCCAGGCAAACCTGGACCGCACTTGGGCTCTGGGCAATTATAGCGACAGACCTGTATCACACATTGGAAGTGCACGTTCATCGAATCAGGGAACTTAAATGCCTGGAAGTAGGCAAAGCTAACCACCGAAGCAGATGGTCCAAAGTTCTTAATCTTTTGGAACTTGCTCATAATCTTGGGTCTTACAACACAGCCATTTTGATCCACTAGCTGTATGGGCGCACGTTTGCCATCATGAGCCACACAATTGCGGACCAACATATCAAATTTGTTCTCATCATCCTTAATAGCCAAGACCATTGTCATAGTCTGTCCAATCTTGACAATACCCGAAACTTCGGATGCCCATGGACCCTTGCCTACTTGTATTTGCATCCAGCATTGCAAATTATCACCCAAGAAGTTGGCAGTGACCGCATGCAACATATCCACCTGGAAGGGACGGAATGTCACAGCTTTTTCGTAGAAATCATACCAAGTGCAGCGCAACTTGCGTGCTTGATCCCACACTTCCTGCACATATGGATCGTATTGTATAATAATTGTGTTCTCCACATAGCTACCAGAAGGTGTTGGCGCACCATAACCAGCTGCATTGTGATTAGCCGAGCTGGTCATGCCACAGCTGTTTAGGAAGATCTCAAAGGTAGCACTCAAATGGCCAGTGCCTGGCTTGAGATGCACACAGTGCGGATCGCTGTAAAAGCCCTTGGAGAAAATCATGCCATAGAAGGGCCGATCAAACTCTATGTTGACGCGCATATGCGTCTTTTCGCATTGCACTTGAAGATGCTTGATTTGTGGACTGTCATTTGTGGTGGCCAATGGCCAGGCCTCCTCGGATAGATCGTTGGTGGCGCCTGTGCTAAGTGGTCCCTGTGGCGCGCCATAGATGGGCGCGGGTGGGCCATAGCCGGCTCTGTGTTCCAGTGGCAATGCAGCAGACTCAATGTGTGAGGCATCGCCATGCACAGACAGATGCTGCAAGAATAAAAGCAAAAAAAAAAAAATTATTTTATAATGTGAGTCCATGTAAGCCGCAGTAGCCTCTTAACTATGTTTCAGCAGAAATTCTCTGGGAATTGGAACGACATAGAGTAGTGTTTAATTCAGCGGAAGATTAAACTTAATTTAAAAATACAAAATCGTATGTTAAAAAGATCATAAAAACAATGAATTTGGAAAATTCTTCAAAATTGATTCTTTATACATTCTAAAGCTTTATAAGTGGCGAAGACTTTACATTTTTTTTTTGGAATTTGCCTATTCCTCACCAGTTTGAAACTTATGCTTTCTGGAGTAGACGTGCTTGTATCTATTTGGTATTGGTAATAACAACTTATCAGCTCAAAATGTCCTAAATTGAAAAGTCTGAAGGAATATTTAAAGCTGAAGTTGTCCTTAGATATCCAAGCAGCTTTAGAGCAGTGATGTGAAGACCCCAGGCAAGCCAACATTTCTTCATTTCAGAGTCTGCCCACTTTTGGTTTAAAATCAGCCCACGCCTTTAACACCTAGAGCTGAGAATTGAGTAGCTTATCGCTTAAAGACCAAACCTAGAACCGTGGTATAATAACTTCACAGATAGTCATCAGAGCCCTGTAAGTCCCATAGTATTATAGTAATAGTACAGTCATGTCAAAAGTGGCTCTTAAAAATTGTCTTATTTTAACATTCGCTGTTAGTTTACATAACAACCGTTGTTAATTTACAGTTTTAGATCTTACAAAGGGAATTAAATATTATAATTTATTGCAAGAGATTTAAATATTATAATTTAAAATATTATAATTTAATTCTCTTTGGATCTTGTTTTTCTTGTAAGTAACATGCCTATTTACAACAGAAAAATATTAACATCGTACACTTCAACATTAACTATTAACAGCGTAAAATAAGGGCAACAGACCTCTGAAGAGGCTACCTGTATAATTATATCACGACTAAAATCTTTTAATCAATTTGTGACGATTTATATTTTGTTTTACTTAATGTTGTTGCGATAATATAATGTACTTTTGGTACTTCTCAAAAGGTGAAAGAAAGTTGTCATGAGTACTTAAGTTTTCGCAACATGCTGGCACATAGCAAACTTAATATACTAAAGTACAACAGATGCACTGTTCCAAGGAGTGGGTATGTTACATGAGCATTGTGAGTTTTGGCTATGGCTCAGCTCACAAGATTGCGGAAACCTTATTATTGGTTGGTTGTCTTTTAATTCGGAGCTCTTTGGTTACGCAATGCAAATTCATTGACGCTAAGCAAAAAAAAAAATTTGGAAACAAACGTCGCGAAGCGTTGAAAATTACTTTGCGCATATTTTGAAATTAAATGACGTCTGGCGGAGCGTGTGACTTGATGGATTACATAAGTCATAACCCAAAAAAATAATCGAAAAATAAAGAAATACCCAAGAGCTTTGCTCAGCAGGGCAGCAGCACTTTCTTTTCTCTCTCTCTCTCTCTCTCTCTCTCGCACTTTTCAAGATTTTAAATATGGTTCGTAATTTTATGGTGCTTTGGGTTCGTACGGGAAGCGGATGTAGTAAGTATCTTTATGCACATCATCGTTGTTGTCCCAAACAACAAGAAATCGAAAGTTAAATCCGACGATGACGTAGTTACTTTTTTCTTTTTTGTTCCAGACTTATTGTTGTCAATGCCAAACCGTGCGTCGTGCCTTGGTTTTGAAAGTGAAATGAAGTTAACAAACACGAAAAAAAAATGAAATGAAACGCAATGAAGAAAAAAAAAACGTAGGTAGCTGAAAAGCTATCTTGTATCTTTATTTATTTATCTTATTTTTTGGGAGGCTCTTTTGTGCCTCAACGGCTGCTTTTGTAAGTCCGATTCGATATGGCTTGGTGGCAGCTGGGCAAGATTTCAACATTTCACTCCAACAACTACCAACAAGAAAAGCAGCAATAAATAAATAATAAAGCAAACTCTATGAATTAATGTGCTATAAACAAGAAAGTCAAAACTGGTACAAATCAGAGCATAACTGCAATTTCGCTTCAGCTACACGCGTTGCACTGCCAGGCCAATAGCATGCAGCTGCAGTTTTCTACATCTTGACGTCTTATTGCGCTAATAGCCATGGCCATGCCATCCCATGGCTGCTATCTGTATCTTAACATCGCCCCATCCATCTTTTGCGTGTCTTTGGAAGCAAGTGACTGAGGCTTATAGCTTCCAGTAGCCATGTATCTGCTCGTTTTTATGTTTTTCCTTTTGTGATAGTTGCGCTTTAAAATGGCAACAGAAATAACAAAGTTATGTTGATTTATTTTATATGAAGAACAATTTAGCTAAGCTTATCAATCGAAAGCGGCTTCAATGTAAGATTAAAATTAACATTTAAGTAAATATGACATGAATGTTTAGATATTGAAGCTTGTTGTGCTCAAAGTTGGCTTGTTATGCTAAACTTTATTATAATCCGTTTGCGTAGCTGACACTTTAAGTTTGAAATAAAATTTCTTTACTTTTAATAAAAAGTAGACTCTTATTAATGTCAAAAGATTAATTATTGCATAAAAAAGTGCTATAATCTTGATTTGCCAGAGATATAAAATTTTGAGTATTGTATTGAATAAGTTTAACTAATGATTCAAGAATAAGAATCCTCTCAAGAAGGAAGTAGGGGTGCACTTTTTGTATGGTAGCTGTATGAAATAATGAACCAATTTCAAAATAAAAAAAAAAAAACTTTATAGAAATATACAGGGTAGCACAAAATTGTGGATGATGCCAATTTCTCGAATTCTTTGATACTGCTGAAATTGTTCTACGCGGCATTTCTTCAAATCAATCGCTGAATCCTATTGTGGTAGGCAACGTTACTTAATTTAGCACTTAATTTAGTATTTCATAACAATTAACATAAATCGAATAATCATATTCATGACCCAAACTCATAACATCGATATCTTCCTCTCATCCTTAATGTACAAGTTTATTTATCCTTTACTGGTTGGATTAACATTTATAGCACTAAACACATGTTTACGATCATAATCGTAAAGATATAAATTTGGTTTCAATATTTGCAAAATCACAAAGTGTTTTTCTCTTTTCGTCAACTTGTAAATTTATTGTACTATGTGTCTTACTTATTTTTGCCTATTGCTAGTTTTAATTCCGATTTAAAAGACTAGTTCAAAAAATTAATTTTCAAATTTGAAATGCCACAAAAACTCAAAAGTCTTAAATTTGTGTATTTAATTTGCTCGAAAATATATTATTTGAAGTACTATAAAAATCAATAATATTTCATCTCAATTATTCACATTTAGAAGAAATAGATTTCTGTAGTACGCCATCAAGATTTCAGATTTTTTAACTTTTACAACTGTGTTCGAATATAAATAATTTGAAGTGCTTCAATCCACCCTTAATTCCTTCCATACGACTTTCAGTAGAAATAGATTTCTTTAACATTCAATCAGATTTTCTAGCTTTTAACATTCTCAAAAATATGGTTTTAATTAATTTTGCTTGTAAAAATCACCTAGATTTAAATTCATGAAGAAAAGCTTTAATTAAAAATTAACCTAAAAACTAGATCTTAATTTGTCAATTTAAATTAAAGTATGGTAAACCTAGCGTCTTTTTTGTTATTATTGGACAAACTTAGTAAAATAAATTCTCTTCTGAAGAACTTTGCAGTCTATATTTGTCTTACAAGAAAGAAAAGACAGGTAAATTAAAGACTTTATAAAATCTCACTCTCTCAAATTCTCTCTCCACAAGTCTCTACGTATAATTTGTTCAGTTAGAGATAGAGCCAATTATTATGATTAGCAAAGTGCCGTTTAAGACATATATGGTCAATCTCTTGTTGCATTTCTTTTGCACTCTACGCTTTGCTTTTAAGATACAAACGTCAAGACAGACTCAGAAACTCACAATCAGCTTAGACGCGTTAACGTCTCTTCACTCTGCTGAACAAACTCCATTCGAACAATAGACAGTATCTGATTTGCATTCGAATTGATATTGATAAACGGTAGAGTAAAAACATGCTCTATACCGCTATAGTCGAAAGTGATGAGATCCGCTACAGGTTTGCATATGAAATGAACTCTTTGTAGCAGAAAATTAAGTGGGCCAAAACTAACTGTAAGCTGCTTTAGGTGCTTCCTAATTGAAATCATGTGCAGATATGTATATAAAGAAAAGTTTAGATAGAGTATTTATGGAACTTACCTTTGTGTTGAATATCAAGCAGATCAGTAACGCCAATAGGCTGCCACCTCGCGTAGTTTGTCCCATTTCTGTATATATATATATATTTGTTTTTTTCTTTAACTATATATATTTGTGCGCTGAAACTGAAATTCCAAATTGGCGCATAGACGACCAAAAAATTTGTATTTCTAGGTCTGCTATTTTTTTGGTTTTTTCTGTTGCTTATTGTATTGCCTTGTTGCTGTGTTGCTGTTAATCTTTATGTCTTGCTGTAAGTAAAAGAAAAGAAAGGAGAACGAGGGTAAACAATGCAACAATTTGTTTAGACTTTAAGTTGAGTTTTGTTGTAGATATTTTGCATAAATATTTGAGGCCAAGCTACATATTAACAGATTTAACAGTATACATAAATATGTTAAGGAGCTTAGCGCGGTTAATCTTCTGTACGTTAACAGTCTGTTAAGCACTAACAGTGGTTACAGCGCGCACGCACGCGAAAAACGCATAAAATGCTTTTTCACACAAACAAAAAAAATGATTTAAGAAATTGGATTCAAAAAGTGATTGATTTGTTATTGCGTAATTATTTGTGACAAATAAACGTAATAAAAGTTAAAACTGTTTGCTTCATTATTTTTATAAGATGAATCTTTTAGAATTATATTATAGTTATAATAGTTTTTTTATTTTTACATATAAGTTGTATCTTTTGGATAATGCAATCAGGCATGTTTTAAAATTTTGGTAACAATCGAAAATGCAATGAACGCTTTCAATCAATCAATAAAATTGTAGCGTGCCAACGCCTGTATAGATTTGCATTTCGTCTGACCCTAAAGTTGCTTGAATTTGCAATCAAGTCAAATTCGAATATGCGAATGTCTGCATCTGTAAATCTTTCTAAATGATAACTTGAAAGCTTAAAATTGCGCACCACCAGATCCTAAATTAGCTTGAATTCCGTTTATCTCTTCGGGGACTATCTGCCTTCTGAACATTTTCTTTTACTTTTCATAACTCAGAAATTCATTCTATTGACGTAGCTGGTGTTTATAAATAAAAATTCCATATGAAGTCAAGAAGCTAAAGGGCCCTAATCAGTATTTTCTGAGCGTTAATTGGTAAATGCTTTATTCTGCTGATTTTATTCAAGTACGACTTTACTTTCCACAACTCAGACACCCTGGCGTTCTTTCAATGTCTATAATTTAAAATTTGTCATGAAGACAAAAAGGTAATGGTAGCACTTTAATATATTGTCTTGAAAATACCTCTTTTAAAAATGACTAATATTTCTTTGCATTTTGCCGAGACCCGATAGGGTTGGTATGGCCAATTAAGTAAGTAAGTAAGTAAGTATTTCGAATCAGTATGGGCCCCTTAAAAAATTAATTTTTTTAAACCAAAAGAAATACATTTACGCTTAAATAAGATAGTAAACTCAAAATAGGTGCGTTTTGTGTACGAATTGATATCAAATACGATTAGATTTTAGATTTCAATAAAAATTATAATTTTCCTTAAAGTCTAAACAAAAAAAAGAGTTTAGCTCATTTTGTAGCGACTTTTAAAATATGTAATAAACGCGTTTTTGAAGTTATTTTATGTTTATAATTTTTTGCAATTAAAAAACTATTAAAGTTTTAATGTTGATAGCACATTAATGTTTATGGAATTTCGTTTCTACTAAGTTGAAGCTTTTGCACCGTTGTTGCTGCTAACAGCCACTGTTAAACATAACGTTAAATTTGAAATTTATTAACAGCACAAAATATTTGCCATTTATGTTTATGTTAATAAAGCGCGCCCACACATTCTCTTGGAAACTTGGGAGCGCACAGCAAAAAAAAACAGGAACCACTTTCTATTTTCACCAATAACAGTAACTGCTGGAGCATCTACAACACTGACTCCAACAACAACAAGAGCAGTAGCGCTTTCAACGCCAACGCAGTTGCAACATTTTGTAGCTTGCTTTTCAAAATTGTTGCACATAACAAGCAACATTTACTATTAATATTATTAATATTTTTTCAATTGATTTTAACGTTAAAGGCTTACTTTAATGCACTTAACAGGCACTTGAAAATTACTAAAAACACGTGTAACATAGCAAAATCTTGATGCACTTAACAACACTGTAAATATTTCAACTATTTAGCATTGTTTTCTTCTAAAGAAGCTCCGTTCGCGCTTTTGAACTTGGCCGTTAGCGTCGCCGTTGCCGCTGCGCGTGCGTCTGTCTCTGCGTGCCAAGTTAGACTGAAGACGGCGTTGAAGATTTGCCGCTTTCTACAGCTGCTGAGCAAGTTGTAGTTGGAGTTGGAGCTGTAGCTGGTTGCTGGTTGCTGCTTTTGGAAAAGTAAGCGGCCAAAACGCATTTCACTTGCCGCAGCACAAACATACAACCACACACACACACAAAGGCTCAATAAACATTATTTTTGTTGCTGCTGCTGGTTTTTTTTTGTTTTTTTTTTTTTGGTTTTGGCGCTATGGTGAATGTTGTTGTCCAGGCGCCTCATATTGCACTGGACTTGCACTTATACACATGTAAATGGCTTTTTAAGCAGTCTTTTGCAGTAAATCACCATCTCGCTATGAGTCTCTGCATCCCAGACAAGCGACTCTCGCTGTTGGCTCAACGAATGGCCAAGTCCGCAAGTCCGCAAGCGTGAAACCAAGAAACCGGCTTGGCAATGGACAGAGCAGCAAGCCACTGATAGCGCCAGTGTTGAGCAAGTGTACCATTAACCCACTGAGACAGTAACGGACTGCGACGTTAACTGCGCTGCCAGCTGCCTTTGCGCGCAACGCTTCGAATTTAACTTTACTTGACCCTATCCACCTGGCATTACGCAATGTGAACAAGAACTTCCAACCAAGCAAACTTGGCTATAATGTGTAGACGTTTGGGTGTATGTTTGTGTATTGCTCATTGAGCGCATTTAACGGTATTTTGCCGCCTTTCAGTTGAGATGCATTTGGGTGATAAAATGCACGAAACGCTTCACTTTCTTTGTCTACAATTTCACTTGGTACTTGGATTTGACGCTAAAAGAGCAAATCTCAGTGTTAGAAGACAACTGCTGCTTATTTACTTTACACCTTCAAGCGAGCAGTGTAATATTTTCGAAACAAGCTAATATATATATGAAAAATATTTTTTTTTTCACTTTTTATAAAAAGATGTACGAATGCTAGATTAAATGTGACAAATTCGTGTAGAGGAAGTCTTTCGTCTTTTTGATTTTGCTTAAGTAACTGCTCTGGGAAATATGTTTTAATTAAAAAGCAAGGAACGAGAAGTTCGCAATAATGAAAATTATTGTTAACTAGGCAAAACGTAATTTTTATGTGATTTCAATTTATATAAATAAATGTGGAAATGGTAGTTTAAATGTAAGACTCTGTTTTTGCTAAACAGAAGAGATTTGCAGAGTACAAATCTTAATGTAAAATTACGGCGGGGCCTTTAATTAAGAGAGTTTTATTTTAGCAAATTGTGTCTATTTGCTGGGTATGCCAGTGCTAGGCAGTCTATGAGTGCTGCTGCGGTAAATTGAATCTTCGATTTAAGAGGCGACAAGCTAGACATGCTGGAGGTATCCCTTTTTCTCAATTCTGTCATCAAACTACATGAACGATACGACTATTTTATCAAAGCATTAAGAAAAACTCTACATTTGTAGCAGCCCTAGATAATTATAAACTAAAATTCGATTTTATCGAAAGATACATTTTTTTAAAAGAAAGGTACTTAGGGTATGCCATATTCGGACTAAATTTTTAAAAATGTTTCTTTAATGTGCATTTTTATAGTTATTGTTGTTGCTGCTGCTGTTGGCGGCTTGTTATTGTTGCTGTCATTGTTGTTGGCAATGTCTTTGTTGTTGTTGTTGCTGCTGTTTGGCATAAGTGAAAGTTTTACCAAGTCGCACTCTGAGTGAGCTTTTATCTCGGTTGAATTTTTTTCAGAAGTCTCATATAAGGGCATTGCAATAACTGTAGTTGTTGTTTCTGCTACTTCTTCTACTACTTCTATTCCTCTTTGTTTTCTTTTTTAATTAACACAATAAAATATTATGTATGTACTTTTGCCAGTTCGCTTTGTGCAGCTCAAAAGAAATTCAATGTAAACAAAAGAGGTGCAAACTATTTCGAGCAGTCACTCAGACTCTTATTTTCAGCGCTGCCTAATTAGTATTTAAGTTGTTTGCATACCCTTTACACAAAGTGGCTTTAGGGTATACATACTTGTGGAATAGAATTTGAAGTGAAATAGGCAAAGCTTTAAGAAACACAAAAAGAAGTGTATTCGGCAATAGTGAAAATCCCGCAAATATTTATGACAATGTAGAGTCAGCTTACTGAGCTGCTTTGGAATTTTGCTTCCAAAGCATTTGTGCGTGAAATAATTATTAAAGAAAACGAAGGTAACTGAATGCAAAATAGCGGACCATATTATGGTGGCTCTCGTGCTATTTTGCTCCTTTGCTGATTGCACTTCTTACTTAGACAAAGAATTATTTGCTTGTTTGAGTTTGACCTATGACTTGTGTAAAAAGCTCTCGCATAACTTTTCAACTTGCTTATTTAGCTAAAATATACAAGAGGCAAAAGCTCGTTTTTACTACTGGCGCTACCTTTAATAATTATACCATGCGTTGTATGAGAGTCTGTTCATCTTTGATTGAAAGCGAAATAAATACAGTGTATTTTAAAGACGGTGTTTCTCCAACAACAAGCGGCCCACTTATTCCCAAATAACTTTACTTAAATTCTTTAAAGTCATGTTGAATTAGCCGTTTTGCAGCAACTTTTCTTTGAAATTTTTTCTGTGAGATTTTGTTTCTAGCCAACAATTTTTACTTTGTTTGCATTAATTATGAGCAAGCTGCCTACGCCCAGAGAGACAAAATGTTGTGTTGTATAAAAACAAACATTAAATAATGTGAAAAGTGACTTGGTGAAAAGCGCATAATGAAAACTTGCTATACAAATGTCGCTTGTTTATATGGTATGCCATTTGTTTGTTGTGGATGCTTCAATGTTTGTTTAGCGTTGCAGCGACAAACCAAGTCAATTGATGATTGAAAGACAATGCGTGACATGGCCGGCCACTGCCGTTGCGCACAACTGGTCGGAAACTGGGTGAACCACTGTGTAAGGCACACTCCACTCACATAACTTTGTGTTTGTTCTAATTCCTAATAATTTACGTGGATTCGATATTTGTGGTTGCACTTGATTTTGTTGGGGCTACTAAGCCGGATATCGATGTGGGTTTTTTTTTTTTTTTTTGAGATTTTTAACCAAAATCATTTTTGATTATATGCATGCCCAGGAAAGACAAACGATCTGTGCCACAAACTTGCACTAATGCGCAGTAGTCGCGCGCAGTCAGCTTATTGGTTTATTAATGATCTTTTTGCTGGTCTTTCTATTTTTGAAGACTGCAAAAAAAAAATAACAAAACAAAAGACTTAAGACACAAACATTTATTTTAAAGCTTTGACAAATTTTTGTACACTTAAGCCAAAGACCCTAGACACGAACTTTCCATTTATTGGCAACCATTAAATTTTAAATTTGCCGAAAAAAAAACAATAGAAAAACGCAAGACTTGAGTCACAAAGTGCTTAATAAACAATATAGCTTTATCAGCAGTAAACAATTTTCTTGAAAAATTTTGACAAATTTTCTGCAGTTAAGCTGTAATGAGCTTAGGCATCGAATTAGGCTTAATTGACGGAGGATTTTTACAAATAATTTCTTAGTTTTGAGTTATAAATGTAAAACATCTTCGAATTATGGCAGCGTTAATATTTTTGTCGAAATAATGTGCCAAATTTGTGCTCTCACTTTAAAATTAACCTATTAATGTCATTCGCAACTGGTACTAAGATTAGGACCAACAACGATCTGTTTTTTACCAGAGTAAACTGAATTGTTTATAGGAAGAGTCTTTTCAGAGAAGTGTAGCTATTCTCAGTATTTTACACATTGTTAATCTTCAAAGCAATAATACAAAACTATTCCCTTTTGAAAATTGTTTGATTTTTTATGAATGTAAAGTTACCCATTTCTCGGGATCCGTTTTTACAACGAATATTTGGTTCCCCCATTTAAAAACGAATATTGTATTGGAATAGAACAGAATAACATATATTTATACGGACATATTTTTTAAATTTTCTTACTATCAAATAACGAACTTTTCTGAATATATGTATAATTTTTGCTGCAAACATGACGATGTTTGTGAATAAATTTCCTAAAATGCAGTAATTTTTGTAATTTAGAAACTACATATTTGCAATTTTTAGATTTGGGGGCAATATTCAGGTTAAGATTTCATCTATGATATTTTAGCAGAATAAAGATATTACAGTTTTATTTTTGTAACAAAAATTGCTATTAAGAAAGAAAAAGTTAAAATCTAGTTCTTTAATGATAAAAGCGTAAAAACAAATGCTGATTCCCCTTGGTTATGCTGACATTACTTCAAAGTCACAGCATTGGGAAATATGTATATATTAAAAACGAACAGAACACTTGAACAAACAGCGTCTTTTTGCTAGCTATGCCAGTGCTAGGCAAATGAACCATTGCTGCTACGGGGAACCGAATCATGGATTTTCCGTTTTATAGGCCACAATAATAATGACTCTCACACACATATGCCCCTCACTGAAGAAAAAGGTGTTCTTAATTTATCGACTGATATATTAAGAAAGTAAAGCAAGACTATGGCGACAGCTAAAAATCGATTAAAACCAGAATGGTTTGTATTTGTATTTTCGTTTTCTGCTCACCCATTAATAAATAAATGAAACTAAACTAAAAATCAAGTTAGGGAAGACACAATTATTAGATTCAATAGCTCAGATAAAATACGTCTAGTTGAAAATTCTAGCTTGTTAAACTATATTAAACTATAGTAAAAATATATACTTAACGACGTGAATTAGTAAGCTAGCGTGTTGAGATCGTCTTACTGTAAGTAAAGAAAATAAAGGACAGATCGAAATGAGAATTTTGTTCATTTTTTGTTAAAAATTCATATAAATTCTAAAAATATTAATCCATTTTTTGTTAAAAACTCACAAAACACACGCTGCATTTAGTACTGCATTTTAAAGCATTTTCCAACACTGGTTACTATTTATGCGAAATTTAAAAATGCAATCAACTAAAAACGAAAACCAATTAGTTTAAAATTTAATTGTGCAAAAATTTATGGCAAACATTTTTAATACATATAAAGCATAAATATATATATATATATATATATTTTTTTTTTTAATTTATTTTTTGTTTTTATTTTCTCGCTGCAGCATCAAGCGCAGCAGCAGCTCCGTCAATTAATTTAATTGAACGCTTTCACAAATCCAAATAAACCCCAACACTTTTGGCACGGCCTGTCAGCTCAACGCCACGGGCAACGCGCAAGCCAAATATTAACGTTCAATCCAATATGTGCACAAACAGACCCTGGTCTTAGGCCTAGGAGACCTTACTTGGATAGCTTTATCTTTTTCACTCCATCTTTCTCTAATTGATCACGCAGCTGCCCCAGAGGCGATCCAGCGACATGCTAATGAAGCCCAATCAATGGAGATATATGTGTAGGAAATTGTTTTTGCGTATGACACAGTTCATAATGGCTATAAACGCCGCTCCAAAAACACCCAAAAACGTTTAGGCCAACAATGGGCTGGGTTGGTTGTCAGTCACAGACATCGATTTGGTAAACAAAACAAAAAAAAACTAGCATTTGACGTGTCAAGATTTTGATACTCTAGATGGGTGAAGTATATTGATGATGCTGGCTTTCTTCTTGTGGTTTCAAAACAATATTGAGTTTGATTGTGGTTGTTATCGTCGGTGCTTATAGTTTCATTCGTATTGGAATTTTTACTGGCGCCATCTACTTCAATATGCTCTTTGCAGTGTTAGCGCAGCTTTATAGCTTTTGACTGAACTTTCTCACATCCTTGACTTTTTTGCAACCCACGAACCATACAAAAATTATTTTTGTCTACTTTCTGTGCATGCAATTGTTGCATTAATTTAAATAATTATTTATTTTAACAAAATTCTACTTTTTATGAATTTGAAAAATTTTTATGTGCTTAGTATAATAGACCTTATCGTTATTTTTTTTTCTATATTGGAAAGTCTATTAATTGTATAATTTTTATAATTCTAAGTCACATTGAGAAGCCCCTAGAAGCATCATTGAGCAATACCATATCATTATTCTCTGTTGGTTCAAGGGTGGTGTGGTCTTTTAAATATATTTCAAATATTTTGTTAAAATTTTTTAATCACGCTTTGGCAATTGTAAATCTTATTATAATTCTTATTATTCTTATTATTATTCCCCTTGACCATGGTCATCGCTCCAAAGGCAGAGAATTTTATTTCCTCTTTCACACTCACAGGCTTTCATTCCTTTTTTTTCTTCATTCCTATGCCCTATCCTATTTTGGGATTTACCTTTCTTTAGTACCTTGCATTAATTACCTTGCAATAATACTCCGTCTTACCAGGCGTAAGGTAAAAGGGATTACTCATGAGAGCTGTACTTTAACTTCGCTAGAGTTAGCTAACTTTATAGGATAGT
This sequence comes from Chymomyza procnemis, assembly GCA_035046065.1. Taxonomy (NCBI): domain Eukaryota; kingdom Metazoa; phylum Arthropoda; class Insecta; order Diptera; family Drosophilidae; genus Chymomyza; species Chymomyza procnemis. Next base: position 25,801,276 of record JAWNOJ010000013.1, on the reverse strand, counting down.
TAATAAACTCTACATTTGGCTAGTTTCAAAATCTTTTAGAGATTTTGAGCTATTTTCATATTGGTATGCTTTGGAATTTTTGTTGTTTGCTAGTTGGTTCAACGATTTGGTAAAAGTTTCACTGTCTTGCAGATGATGATGATGACGATGTTGATGATATTGATGATGATGCCCGGCTGTCTAGATGTATAGACGTGTGTGAGTGTGTGTGCGGTTGTATCTATGTTAGCCAAAGTTGACTTTGATGTTGCATTTGTTGGGTTGAATGTTAAGTTTCGAAAATGTAACGGTGTTCGCCGCTTGCAACCAACAACAAAAAACAACAACAACAACCTGCAACAACAGCCTACAACGACAACATGGTCCCAACAACATGGCCCCCTCTTTGCAGACGTTTGCCATTCAACTAGGTGTCATTGTATGATCGAATGTGCTCTTGTTGTTGCTGTAAATGATCGATATTATTGGACATTGTGGCATAGAAATTGTAGCGCGTTTATTTTTTTTCGTGGCTGCGTAATTAACTGCCCCTGTACGTAGATACATATGTACAAACTCACATACATACATATGTATCTATAGTTACTCATGTATCTAAGATGCTGTGAAAGTGAAATTGTTAACGTCTCGCTTAGGAAAAGCAAAGCGTAAAAATGTTAACAGCCCAGGCAGAGAAGTCGACTGCGGCTTTGGCCAAGATGTGTTAGCCAAGGTATGTGTTGTTGTTGTTGTTGTTGTTGTAAGAGTTGTTTCTGCCAGTGAAGGGGCAATTTACGTTTCATTTCGTTTTGTGGTATGTGCTTCAGTTAACAACCTGTAGTACCTCAATCAGCATTCATTTATTTTATAACTATTAAGTAACTAAATTAATAGATGTTACTCTACAAAGCTGCTGGGTATATTAGGTAGTTATAAGTGCTTGTGACATAAAGAGGTAAATTGAAATGTTTATATATAATATGTATTCCCCTTGGCTATCATCGCAACAACAACGTAGCTGAGGATATCTAATTAAAAGCTTTAGAATAGAAACCACGCCTACAGTTTTAATTCGAGTGTTGGTGTCTTTACAAGACATTTACTTAGGCAAGGCTACCTATGCCAGCAAATTTAAATGTATTAACATAATTGTAATTAGTTATTAGAATCTAAAGCATTACAGAAGCTTAGTGTGAAACAATGAACTGAAATTATAAGCCAGACTTTTCAATTTATGCGCAATTTAAAAACGTGTACTACATTTTTGTCATGATTAGTTTAAGAACTAAAAAAACTATAGGTGCTAGAGACTGAAATAGAATCAACACTTCAGAGAGAGCAGCCAAATGGGTTTATGGTAAAGTGTTAACAATGTTTAAATGGAGACTGCCCACAAATTACAAGCAAAGGGACGTATTTTGCTTGCAAAACAGACCTGCAATATGAATATGATAAACCGTGTAGTAACTTCGGTTGATTATCGATTTTGCAAGGACATGAATTTTCCAACGATAACTACATCATCAAAGATAGAAATTCGAAAATAAAATTCGGTATAAGTTTCAATGTTCTATATTCAGGGGGCGTAGGATGATACAGCGTAAATCTATTGCAAGTATTGGTGGACTTTAATCGCTAAAATTTAAATATATATGCTATGGCACTATGTTTGAAGATTCATTTATTGGCAATTTTGAACTTAAATGTATGTTAAAAATATAGTTTATTATGCACATTCTAAAATTAAAGAAAATACGCATAATTTGTGAATAGTAATAGTAGTTAAATTACACCAACAACAACGTAAATATTCGCAAAAAGCGTAAGCAGGTTATCTAAGCGTTTACTTGTGATAATACCCATAATCTGATATTCACCAACTTTTTGTCAAAGAAATTTATTTTTCTATCTAACGAAATCAGTTCCATTAAAATGAAAGGAGTATTGGTATTGAAAAATTGCCCACACCCAGTTGCAGTTTTGTTTATTTTAGTATTGAGTAATATTTGCAATATTAGGATTTTGTATTTTGTCACTTTTGACCTATGTTTGGCCAAACCTTTTAATATTAAAGAGCACTCTTTTTAAACGAAGTAAGAAAATATGACAAAGAACGTTAAAATATCTTATATATTCTTTAAATAATTTGTATATTTCTTTTTAAACTGCTGTAGTAGCTCTTGCCATTATTTTTAGTGTAATCTTTATTCAATTTGGTTTTCATGTTTAATTATTAAACTATATAACTTTTACGTTACATTTAACTTTATGTTCAGCCAAACAAATGACTTAGGCACGCACTTGACGCATTTTTACTTCGTTGTACAACACTGGCTTTTGTTTTTTTTTTACTGTCTTGCATTATGTAAAACAAACAAAACAATTAATTTTCTATGCTCCAGTTTTGTTGCTGTGGCGCCAGCAGCGACAAGACTTTTGACGACAATTAAAAACTGATAATACTAAGGCCCGCAGCCCGCAGGCAATATATTTAAAAAAAAAAAAAAACCCAAAACCCCCTGCAGTGTTTAGTGCTGGTAAATGAAAGTAAATTGCGGTGACATTCCATTCACTTTAACAGCAATTTTTTCGTACAACTTTTAACATTTTTTTTGCGTGTGCGTAGAAAATTGTGGTTTGATAAGGCGTTGACTATGTACTATAACAACCAGGGAAAGTGAAAACGTAAATTTATTTGCAATAAAATAAACTAAACTAGTAGCACAATAAGCGTTTTTTATGTTAAAAAAAAATTATAAAACAATTACACATGTACAGTGCAGCAGTAATTGCTGCCTTTGACTGCAATACGCCTAGTAAATATTTTTAAAATCTAATTTTTTTAGTTTTTTGTTATCTGTGTAGTAGTTATAAAAATTGAAACTATTTTATAAGCCATTATTTTTAAGTTAAGGTTATGTAATACTATAATAACCTAGTGGTAGCGTACTCGCCTGTAAAACCGAGGGTCGGCGGCCAGCCAATTGATGGATGCGGCTACACTCTGAAGTGGCCTCTTGTCTTTGAACAGCTATTGATAAAGATATCTCTACACTTCTATCTTACTTACTTTTAACTTTATTAACAAAAGAATATTCCATCAGTTGATGGCATTTCAATCACCTTAAGTTTTTAATGAATGAATATAATTGTGGACTGGTAAAGAAAAAATTGAACTAAAAATGACGTGCCAAAACTTTCGATACTCTATATCAATGAAGTATGTTGATGATGGCGGATGTTATTTTGTGACTTTTGCATCTTTTCAAATAACATATGGTCTCACTTAAAAATTTGTGCATTCTATGCACAAATGCATTTTAAAATATCTAAAATGTTTGATATTTCATGCAATATATAATAACATTGCAAATCCGCATGATATTCATCAATACTTCACCTCGAAAAATACTTCACCTGTTAAAAACAAACTTTTTACACAGTTTTTTCTTGCATTAAACAATGCTAATTTATTCAGTTTTTCGTTGACAAAGAAAATCTATTTCTCAATACTTAAAGCGAAGTCCTAAAAAATTTTCTTCAACAACTGTACTGCTATGCTAATAATAAGTAAGTGAGTTCAGCGTAGGTGCTGCCAGCGATAATTCGTTCTCAGATGCACTTTAAACCGTTGCACAGTAGCACGGAAAAGGGCAAAGTAATATCTTCTAAACAAACTAAGATATTTTTATAAAGCAGAAATGTTAAGGCTTTTTAAAGCGCTGTTGATATGATAGCTGAGACCTGCGAAATGTATCTCAAAGTTTGAGCTTGCAGCCAGTGCAATGTTTGCCTTTTGGCAGTTAGTTTCTGCATTACTACTGAGATTGCAGACAAAGTTCAAACCAGAAGTAGATAATCATCAGGTAGAGTAGGTAAACATACATTTTTAAAAAGTTTTATGTATGTATTATGCTTCTATTCTTCTGAAGTTTCAAAAGTTCTAAACACAGCATTTTAGTGTTTGTAAAGAAAAGGAAAGCTCGCAAACTTAAATATAATGCAATCGCACTATAAAAATTGAACTGCCATTTAAATAACTTAAATTCATCCGATGCACTTCAAGTGCCGGGCACTGTACATCGCAACAAAACTTTAATTATTAGCCAACCTTTGAAGAGAATTAAAAAAAAGTGTTGTTATTATTGTCGCCATTTTGTCTACAAATATAAGAGTTATTCCACAAAATACCGTTGCTATTGATCGTAAGCACGATGAATGAAGATAATCAGCCAGAAGAAGGGTACGTTTGGTACAGCTGTCAACGAGTCGCTACCAAACCAGACAACGAAAAACAACCGCTACGGGCTGCTCGAGCGTAATTAAGTCAATTTACAACTTCCCCTCGACACGACACATATCGAGTATATATATATATATATATATATATATATAAACTATATATAAAATGTTGAGCAGACCATTACTTTCCATTTCGTTTAACGGTAAATTGTCGTAGAAACAAAAAAAAAACATCGAAGCGAAATTCGCCAAACTGCAATAACTGTCTTAAGTTATGGCCATGGAACAGAAACCGGTTATAAAGATACCAAACTCCAAGTGCAAATCGAACCAGGCGACCGAGACCGACCCAATGAAAGTAAAACCAAAAACTCAAGGGCTTGCACTTTCTGCCTTGCACTTACCACACACACACACACACACACACCGAACACACCAAACACACACATTGTCCCCTGCAAAAGAAATGCCAAAAGAGAATCCCATCATGAACATCATCATCGTACGAAAGAAAGCAAGCGAAACATACAATAGCAGCTATATACAAAGGGGGCTCTCTGTCAGATCCTCGTCCAAGTCTACGCCAACTACAGCTCGGAGACGTTGTAGCTGCTTGCAACGCATCGTTAACTTGCAGCCGGTTGTTTGCCTTGCTGCATTTTGCTCTGAAATAATTAGTGACCCAATTTCGCGTTGCCGTCGCCAAGTTTCTTATACCGCACAGCCGAGGCACTGCAGCAGGGGGTTGGACATGTTCCGCTTACCTGCTTGCGCCGCACTTCAATGCAACGCATGCAATTTACTTCACTTGGATTGCAGCTAGCCCCAGCCATTGGTGTTGGCGTATTTTGTGGCAAGCATGCAAAGAAAGTGGTTTTCATTTCTTTTCAACAATAACGCCAATTGAGCGTCTACCATGTCGACACAGTACACTTCAAGTACGACTCCAAAAAAATGGTTGCCTTTTCTAATGTTGCCCAAATCGTATTTTACGTGAGTTTTATAGATTTGCATGATTTCCAAATTGCCAAATCAAATTGATTGCCATCAGAGAGCATTAAGATGTGGGGCTAGTCGGATGCCAAATTGAATTTTGTGGTGTCCAATTTACGGAATGCAGTAAACTTTGAATCCGAAGCCTGTAGGGCAATGATTGTTTGGGTTATATCTGTGTTGCAGGTACAGCAGTATTTACGTTCAACACAATAACGATATGTTGGCAATTGCTTTTGTATATCTAAAATTTTGGGACTAAGTATATAAGGGGTAAATACTGATCGATATAAATCGATTGAAAACTGTAGACAATAATCGACGACATACGGCTACATTATTGCAACAGAACATTTGCGTATATCTGTTTGCATAATATTCATTCATTGTTTATCGAAAATGTCAGCTTTTGGGCCGAATTTCCGTCATTTGCGTCTAAAGCTCACCAATTGCTCATGAAAACGTAAGACAAGGCTGCATTTTTTAGTGATTTTAGCGCTTCAAGCGCGATGATTTTGAAGTCGAAGGGAAAAGTATTTTGGGAATGTATAATTAGAACCATTAATGGACCAAAAAGCGTTCCAAACGCAAGATGGTTTATTACATTTGACACAGTCAGTCTTAAAAATAAAAGGATTCGGATGACTTGAAATCGAGAAAAGTTGAATTGATAGAATTGAATTCATAAAATTGAAATAAATTTTTTAACTAAAATTAAATTGAATTAGAAAAAATTTGCAATTAAAAACAATTTTAAAGTAATTGAATAATTAAAAATACTAATAAGAAATGACAAACTGAACTGGGCTTGACTTTCAGAAAAAAGTTTAATCTAAATATAACGAATTGAATAACATTAAATTGAATGTACAATAATTGAGTGTACACAAAGCTATTTGTAGGAAAACAAGTTTTAAAAAATTTGACAATTATCAAACAGATAATATTTGACTAAATAAAAGAGAATTTAAATGGTATTGGAGCATTTGGGTAAACTTCACTATTTTAAATAATCTCATATATATTGAGGTTACTATTTTAAATAATCTATCTATTTTAATATAATAATAATAATCTGTCAACACATTTTTAAAACTTTTTGCAGGAGCGCACCTGTAAGCTGTTGTTTTTCGGTTCAAATTCTTTAAAACGAAAAGTCTAAGCGAAATTAAGTAAAAGGCTTAAATGTTGTTACGGCTGCAATTTACGCTTTTAGTATTTTGATTAATTAATAACTTTAAGAATGCTAGGATTTTGAGAGTTGGCCTCGTTAGCGTACTCGCCTATATCCCGCAAATCGGTGGATCGATTCCACCCTGCAGAACTGCTTTATTTGGTACCACTTGGCATAGCTAGAAAATAGTCACTATTTGCTTAAGTAAGTCTCTATTAATTAAAAACAGCACCTATCGAACTCGTCTATAAAGTGCAACCAATTGTTCTCTGCAAACTACTATTAATTGAAATATACATACCTGCGCAGACTGCATATTCAAAGGAACTTATATCTATTACATTTTTTGTTATTATTGCTTTGAATCGAGACTCATACGAAATATTAAGTATACGAAAATAAAGTGATACTTATGCCATGGCGTGTGAATAATTACGTCAGTAAGAAATCAGATTTGTAAGTAGGATATTTTTAGGAACTCACACAAATGCTACCCCAAACCCTATTCTTAATTTTAGTCTAATGAAGCTGTGCAGTTTTTACACCTATTCCCTTTATAGGGTGTAGAAATTCATAGCTTTTCAACAATTTGTATTTCTGTAACTTTTCCATCTACTTGACTAATGAAAGTTTTGTGCTGCGACTTGAAATTTTCACGCTGCCATGAAAAACTGCGTGAAAATTGCACTGTCCATGCTAGCAGCGAGCAGCACCAGCCAAGACAATTGCCGTTAATTTAAAATTGTCGCCATGGCACATTGCCACAAAATGTAACCTGACTAGCTGGTAAACCAGTAATTACTGCGATAGACTGCAACTGGCGCAGCTTCTTTCACCATAGTACAGTGGTTCATAGTGTGTGTGTGTGGAATCAATTAAAAGTATTGCTAGAGCTATGTTTGGGCACAGGCAGATGACAAGTGTCAACAGCAACAACAAACATAGCTACAACAAAGTAGTTGCAGATGATGACAAGCGATGAAGGCGCTTAAACAATGACAACAAATGCAGTCTATGGCTAAACTGGCAACGCGGCGTATGAGCAACCCACTTAGCCGGTGCTAGCCAATGTAAGTGAATGAATGAGAAGCCGCAACTGCAACTCGCTATCTGCTAGATACGAAAGTATCTTTGCTATGTGAGAGTGTGTGTGTGTGTGTGTTTGTGTGTGCATATCTGCGAATGCAGCGAAATTGTTTTCATGTGCGCAGCTACAAAGTGGAGCAGTTTTTGAACAAAGCAATTCGCAAGATTAATCAAATACACACACACAGACCCAAAGTCACATGTGAGTATGGAAAACTGCGCCAAGTCTGCGGCTCTGTGGCATACACATTGTATCACGGCGCATAAACCACGCCAAGTGATTTGCGGCGTTGGAGTCTCTACAACAACCAAGGCATTGGCCATGGTAACAGGCATCAGCAGCAGCAGCAGCAGCCGCAGCAGCAGCACAGCAAATGAGAAGCAGCACAAGCCAATTTCAGACTTTCATTCGCGCGAAACGCGATGAAATTTCACCAAACAGCAGCGCTACAAGAATCAGTGCGCCGGCAATTGCAGCAACTACTACTTACAACTAACTTACTTATACCAGAAAAAAAATTACTCATACGCTGAGTATGCACTTGGTTCTGTATACTCTACATGCAAATTAAATGCTAGTTGAAGCTGACTTTGGCAGCTACTCGTCAAAATACTTTGAAATAATCCATATTTAAACTATTATGAATGGCTTTCTTTAATTTATTTTTTTAAATTCTATCTCCAGCTGATTACACCCTTGGCTTCAGCTTATCAAAAAGACATAAATATTAAAAGTAATAGAAAAAAGTAGCGCTTGCTTCATGCCTCACTTGCCACAATAAAAACTTACAACACCTCCGCTGCCTTTTTCTTTGCTTTTTATTTTAATTTTTGTTCAACAATTTTGTCTACAAGCAACTGAGTTAACTTATAAGCAACTATTTTTTCGCTCATTTATTATTATTATTATTTTTTTCCATTTTTTTTTTGTTATTAATAATTTCCGCATACTGCACGCCAAAGAGATCACAAACGAAATAAAATAAAGAGCGCAAAATATACAACAAAGTATTATAACTACGACGAAAGTTTTGCCGTTGCTTTCTTCGAATATTTCTTCCTCTTGTTCTTCTAATGGCCAAATAAAACGAAATACACTTTACTTTTCTTTTGAAAATGTTGCAACGCTTTTGTGGGCAAATGGAGCTATGGCAATGCTTTATTATTATTGGCAGCTTGGTAATAGGTTAAGTGGAATCAGCTTCAAAAAAAAACAAAAAAAAAATGAAAATTGCAGGCAAAACAGAAATGAAACTAAAAACTTGACAGAAACCGATTTAAATTGCCTTAACTGAAAATATTTTACAAAATGTTTATCTATTCGAGAGAGGTGCAATTATAAAAAAAATGAGCTAGCAAATTTTTATTTTGTTCACAATTAACAAAGTAACTGCTTTTTAAACTTATAATTAATTAGTGTACCAGCTCGTTGCTTTCATCCACCACCTACGCAATCTTGCGCTGGCTTATATTGAGTAAATTATTAGCTATAATGTTTGGAGAATCCATAGGGCAAGCCATAGTATAATAAGTTAGACAATCAAGCAGCCACCATGTTTGGTAGCCTCCATGTTTCCTTCTTTGTGCTAGCTGTGCCGGCAGCCGTATCCAGGAGCAGAAACAGTTGTATATAGGCAACCCTTCTATTATATTAAGTTAAGGGCCAAAGTTAAATATGTTAAGGATCTTTCAAAGAGTATGCGATAGGTTAGTGCGTCCGGAAACGACCACTAATGCAAAAGGAATAAGTCGCAGCGATAACATAATTCAGAATACGAACGCTGAGATCTCATATTTACACATCACACGGAGCATAAGTGAATCCAAGAAGGGAAAAAGAGGGTGTGGTAGAAAATTTTGATTTTTTTTTTGATTTGCCAAAACAAATTAAATCTGACTTAAATCTTCTGAAGGGAAATGAGACGGGGAAAAAAACGGTTATTCCTAAAACTCCATAGGACACTTTTAAGCTGCAGCGGTTTAAAGACTCCGTGAAATTGTTGAAGAACGGCTTAAGAATTATTGCATGAATTCTAACAATATAGCTTCAGATAGAACTGTCGCCTAACTAAATTGGGAACATTCTCAAACTAACCTCACAGGCTCTGCAAAGAGGGTGATGAACTTTCAAAGTATATATTGGGAACTTGCCCAGGTCACTGTAACTTGGCCTATCACCTCACTAAACTAGCAATACTCTTAAACAGAACTTGCAGATTCTGCAATGTGGGTGATAAATCTTCGCAGCATATATTGGCAGCAGGAGTATAATAAACTGTCTTAGAGTACAGCATAAAGATCTATATCATATAAAGACACAAAATAAAAATAACTAAACTTACTACATGGTGACAACTTTATTAATACGTGTACGAAGAAAATAGGGACCTAAAAGTTTATAGCCGAATTCGAACGAAGGTGTTTTTAATTAAGGGAAATTTACTTAGTGCTAAGCAAAAGCATCAATGCTACAAGGTGAAATCCAAACACCGACCTTTGGTTTTAAAGAAAAGTTTCCTATGCACTTTGATACAGACGTTCATAGGACTAAGATATTAGAGATAAAATAAAGGAGTAAAATACACTTAAAGGTCGCGTTGCTAATGCCCCAATAATAATAGTATATATTGTAGTTCTTAAAGTAATATTCGTTTGAAATCATCTATTATGCAAAATAGTAGCCTGTTGTTCTCGAACAATTACTAATAGAGCTCTATGAGCTGCTACTTGGAGTGACGGGAAAGCTAGTCTTTTTAAAAACAAAATTTGTTTTCAATCACTTCATAGCAGTTATTATTAAGTAATAATAATATAATCTAAATGAATCTAAAACAAAAACTATATAAATTTACTTCAAAAACGTCTACGCCAATAATTATGACAATATTTTCGAAAGTTTTTTAAAAAAAATCTTCAATTCTTCCAAAGACATGCAAAGTAATCAGTTAATAGAAACCGCAAATAGTTGATCATCTTACCTTTAAATAAAGTTAATCCTTTCGTATTTTTTTGTAATCCCTTTTCGATTTGAAAAATTTCAGACGAAAAATGGCACAGCTGCTAAAATTGATTTCACAATTTAAAACGTTTCTATTCAATCGCACAATTTAAACCGTAATCAATATGAAAATTATTCGTTGGGGTTTTTCTTTGCGTAATTATTTTTTTTGATATCGGCTGTTTAATTGGTTTATTTTGTGTATTTCTTCACAATTAGCACTGAAACACTTTGGAATACACGCGTATTAGACGAACGCGAACAACTTGAAACTTCAGGACGCAGTGCGCTCGACTTCAACTCAAGATAGCAGAAGCAGAAGCAGCGTCACTCACACCAGACCAGACCAGACCAGACCAAGCCAAACCAGACGCTACACGTCGCACACAAAGTTGAAATGAAAATGCGGCCCAAACGTATACCTAACCAAGATTTTATATCGCGTGAAAGTTTTGACCCCTTTCTGCAATGCGCTGCTCGCTAAGCGAATGTCTCTACAAGAGAGTCGCCAACTCTCAAGCTGCCAAGTTCTCTTGCAATTTGCAAGAGCTACAGCGGAGAGAGACATAGAGAGTTCAGCTACGCCTCTAGCTGTAAAATGCAAAATATGCCGTTTTAGGCTTATTCTTTAGCGGCATTTTGTTAACTTACTCTCTCTCATTTAGACGCTCTTCTCGTTTACGACTTGTTGAGGCAACTTTTCATTTCAGTTGCGATTCGGTTGACTGCCTGAAATGCCTTATGGGCTGGTAGCCGGGAGCTATCTTTGCGGGTCTCTGGGGGTCTCTCAACAGGCCTCTTGTTTTTAGCCAGCTTTGTTTTTCGTTTTGTTTTTTTTGGCTTTTGCTTTTGTTGTGTCAAGGTAACTTGTGACGTCGTCTACGATTGCCTAATTTTTGTTGCTATTCATAAAGGGACGTCTCTGATTCACCCAACTAACTGTAGTTGGGTACTCCAAAGTGGCTTTTAATGATTTCATTGTTGTTGTTGCTGTTGTTGTTGGTGTTGTCGTTAACACTGCGCGTGCTCCGCATAGTCAGCGACTGCCACAAAGACATGGACATTATAGCCCGTTGCCATCGTCGCCAACCAATTAGCCACGCTTATTATTCTGGGCAGTGCATTGGAAAATTAAATTATTACTACTTGGCTGTTGAATTATGCAATTCCATATTTAATGATATAATGCCTACTTATAATGTCTAAATATTTATAAATAAAACAAAAGACGAATAACATTTTTAAAGCTTTGTTTTATTAACTGTTCATAATAGGGTCGTAAAGGGCATAGGATGCGTTTAGAAAGCTGCCGAAAATGACTTAATAATAAAATTTAGATCTCAAAGCAAAATGCAATGAATAAAAATTATAATAAATTAAATTATAAAGTTTAAGCGTAACGGTCGTTAGAGTAAACGATTTGTTTTAAATTAATTTGTGTTTTGGTACCGAAAAGTACTTCGGGTCAAGGTTAATACAAGGGAAGGCTTATGCTCGCGAAAAATTTGTTGTATGTTGTATCCTTTACTTATATTTTAAAGCAATTTTTTAATAATTTATCTATTACAAACGTAGTAATCATGATAAACAAAAAGAAATGTAAAACCATGACATTGTATAGTTCTGTTCCATATTTAGCTAATTGCATTATCTTTGAGCGTATCCAGACCTTGGTACGCTGTTTGACCGTAGAATAATACTTGACAATCGCGTATGCAATATTATAAATTAAAGTAGAGGAATGCTTGCCGATGTTCCAAAGAGTGTAAGCTCTTTACATTTCTTTTGTACCATGCGTTTGAGGCACCCAATATCGATTTAACCGACACTAAAAAGCTCCTCGTAGATCGTATATTTTAACAATATACTATTATATTTGTAAACAAATTATGTTTCTGAAACTTTTGGTCTTTTTATTTTTTTAATTGATTTTGGTTATGTAAATGCTGAAATGCTATAAAGTTTTAAAAATCTTAAAAAACTAAATTAAGTGTGATCCCATGTGCTATAAATGCATATAATCTGAAAACTTTGGCGTCTCTGACTTTATCTTTTAAAAACTTAGTGAACTGATTGTGCCGCATGTCTGATTTTTTGTTAAGTTGTTTTGAGCCAAAGGGAGAGAATATACGGAACAAGAGGATTTGAGTTAACTTAATCCATTTCGTGTTGAATTTTCTCACATATTTCGATTTAGAGCCCTAAGTGACGTAACCTTTTAAGCAAAGTCGCCTGTATCTACTTTTGTTTATCAGTCAGTTTGTTGCTTAAGTCTTTCGATTTTAAATAAAAAATTATTAATTTTAAAGACTCGCTACAAAAATTAAAAGTTTAACTAAAGAAAAGACATTACAAAATAAAAAAAAATATTTCATTAGTTATAGCAATTCGCTTTGATGATGAAATGTCACAAATATTTGCTGGAAAAAGTTCAAAAATATCTTACCAAATCTATGCACGGTTAATAAGATACGGCCAGAGAAAAAAAGACAAAAACGAAAAAAAAAACAAACTGCGACAACTTACGAGACGCCAATCCTCAAGAGCTACCAAGTAGAGCCTATCATGTGCATGACTTTCATATGTGCACGGATTTGTAAGAGTGTGTATCTGTGTGGAGTATCTGCAAGTGTATGTGAGCGCTGACGGATTTACCATGTACGCATGCGCCTTTTGCCAGCCAAAACGATGACAAAATTATTGTTAATACCCAAAGACGTTATTGAGGCACACCCGCGAAAGAAATCGAAAGTTCCGTGTCTGCATTTGCTTTGGTTTTCAGTTACATTAAAGAAGGCATTGGGCACTGTCGCTTTTTTTTAGATCCGGTGTGATTCACACGCAGCTCGCTTCGCATACACAATCTTAATAATAATCATAACAACCGCAAGTTGGATGTCGGGTTATCCTAAGCTGCGCCAGGTAGAGCCGCTGGTTGACGCTTTTAATTTGAACTTTATCATCAGTTACGCTGACTATCATTAAGCGAAATGGAATTGGGTCAGGGACGTGCTCGGCATGCTAATCGAATTACCTTATGTGACGCATTAACGCATTTACGTAGTTCGTTTCTAGAGGTGTCTATGCGGGTATTCGTGGCTTTTGTTGTTGGTGTCGACCCAAATATGTTTATTTTATACAGCAGTTTTCGAGAACTTGAATCTATGTAGGGCAAAAGATGATTTCTCTTTCATTTTGAATAAATAAGATTACACAAGTTTGGAAGCTAAGAAGTAGATATCGCTTTCATATTAACATATTTAAGATTACAACATTCGAATTTTGTTGATTTTTAGGCTACAATTTTAGTTTGCAAAATTTATGTAATGCCTCAGAAGTAGGTCCTATATGAGGTGTCAGATTTGTTGTTTGAGAAATAATTATTGTGTTGTCATTGCTTTTGGCTTTTAGCTTTACCTTATTTACGTAAACTTTGCCATCTAACTAAAGTGAACAAGATGAACTTAACAGCATGCCAACATCGTCAGATAATAATTCAAGATTTTTTTTAGAAAAATATAGCACAAGAAAAAAAACGGTATTGATAAATATTTCGCTTCTAAAGGCGAAGATGGTGCTTCGATTCCCTGATGCAGTACTGAAAAATTTGCTTGGCACTGGCAGAGCTAGCAAAAAGACTTTATTTGCCTAGGGAAATCTCATGGAATCATACTTTGTACCAAAAAATATGGAAAAGGGCTACTCCGTACCACTTTTCTGTCAATAAATCGTTGATATTGCTTTAATACTCCTAAGCAAGATTGATTAGTTGAGTTGATGCTTTTTTGTCGAAATTAAAAAATAGTTTAATAAATTTGATTAAGATAACTTGTAAAATTTAGTAAATTCAATAAATTTAGTGCTTTAATCAATTTTTATGGGAATTGTAATATGGGAACTACATGATATAGTTATCAAATTTTGATCAAACTCGACAAGGTGTTTGGCAGCAAATTGATTGATTTGTCCTATGGAAGCTAAAAAATATTGTTTGATAGATTGAATATAGATTTTGTTCTAATGCTGGGACAACCATTTTTTCTAAAAAGTTGTCCGTCTGTGTAGTTAATTTGTAACACACATTTTCTCCAACAAACTTAATACCTAAATATCTATATAATATAACCTTATAATCTATAACTATGCGCCACAATAAATAAGTACGTATTTTTTTTATAAAACTAGTTCTCAACTTCGACACCAATCTTAAATGATGGTGAGCATTTTGTCAATAATTAAGCAAACTGAATTTCAACTCATTGCGGCTCATTTTGAGCTTGATTGAGATCGTAGAAGGCTTTCAAGAACAAAATGGGCGAATATGGCTATCAGAAAGCTTGAACGATTGGAATAGTTGTGACCTTTATTACCTTCGCATCACAAGGTAACCCGACGGTATACACAAACTACCGGAGAATGAGCCTTGTTGTCATCTCAAGCAAGGCCATTACTTGCGTACTCTGTGAAGCCGTAGGGCACTGATTGTGCATTATCAGTGTGTATTCAGTCATGGTACGTCCACCATAAACCAGGATTCAAATCCTGAAAATGAGACCCGCGAAAAGCAGCACGACACATAGCTTCTATTTATCAATAGAAAATCTGCATTTGATAACCTGATAAAAAAAACTTCTATATGCCACCCTGCATGAGTTCGGTATTCCTAATCGCAATAAACGCCAACAATAATATTATATAAGCCTGGAGATGAAGCGAAGAAGCTCACTTGCCAATAGGTATTACTATGTTTTTGGTATCCAGATTTGTAGTAGCGAACTGTCTCGACCGACAAAACTAAAGTTCTCCAAAATGATCCTCCCGCAAAAAAGCTGACGAAGGGAGGGACCGAGGAAAATCCAAGTGAAGGAGGACCTATCTTCCTTTGGAGTGACCAAGTGAAGTAAAAAAAGGTAAGTTAGCTACGATAATTTGTTTGCATTTTTCTATTGGAGTTGGGCTCAAAGCTTGCAGAAAATCGGCTATATAACTATAAGATAGAGGACCGTACTCTGTTAATCGAATACCAAAAATGTAAAGATATTAAGTAGGCACCCAACCTTAAAATCAATAAGCTGAAAAAAACTCAAAAATAATATAAGCATTAATTATCGTCGCATAGGCGACATATAGAAGACACCCTAGTAATTGTAACTAAAAGCGGTCTACACATATAAATGCTATATGTTATTGTCATTACGGGGAAAAATAAAACGGGTTCTACTATAAACTTCGCTGTTTAAATATAATCTGTTCGAATTTTATATTTTCGCTTTCCTCTCGAAAGCGGAGAATAATGAAATATTCGCTTATTTAATGCAAAACATCAATAGCTTCCGTTGCTTTCCAGCCTTAAGTATTTAATTGTTTAAACCTCAAAGTTTATTCGTCTATTAAGTTGCCTTGAACAATTATATGCAAATTATGCTCAACTTGCTAGTTACTGGGTGCAGCTGCTCAATCCATTCCTCAACTCAACTGCAGACACGCCTGTCACTCGACGCCTGACTGACATTTTTTCAAGATTGAGATTTTTGCAAGTGAAAGTGATATACGGCGCATGATTCATTTCACGATCTTATGCATAAACCAATAATTAAATATTATTTGACTAGCTAGACATACATACATATACGCAAAGGGCGCAGCTTCCAAAATCCATATTCATCCAACATACCTAAATACCTAGATTATGATGTCAAGCTCGTACTAGTTTTGTAGGAGTAGCTTTGCCAAAAATGGACATTGCTCAAAAATATCAACAAAATTTCACCTTCCAAAGACTCAAATTATCTAATACACAGTTTCTGCGATATCTTTAGGTATACACTACTGACATCCAAAAGTTCATTGTCTTTAACTATGATTTAGGGTCGTCCATTCAAGACCCGTTGGTGACAAAGCGACAAAGTAAGAGTAAAAAAAATAATTCAAAGAGTATAGAGACTTGCAGACAAAAGAAAATGAAAGTAAACCGCTTGGGGCTTTCATTGAACTGCTACGAAGTCAGAGACGTCAGAGCTATAGCCAGGTGAAGTGCTTAATGCACTTTACTGGCCCTTGCATAATTATTAAGTTCGCTTGGGCGAGCTCTTTGTACAAAGATACTTTAAACATTTTTCTTTTTGTTTATGAACAATAAAGGCTTAAACCGTGCACAGTTATAACTGCACTGCTGTAGAGAAAAAGAGTGCAAAACGTTTATATCGAAAATGACAAAACCGGTTTTAATGTTGAAAATAATATATGAACTCTTCATTATTATTATAGTTGTACGGTTTTATTTTGTATAACAATAAACAATAGTACGTAAAAGATATCGAGATCCTAAAATAAGCATAAAGTTTAAGATGGCCGGAAATTAACACCAACTCCTTTTGTTTCTCGCTCTCTCTCTCTCTGTAGACTAATTCATGGTACAATTTGTAAGGGTAACGTTAAAGGTTTTTGCATATTTTAGTTCAGCATGCAAGTTGAAAGATTATGCGAGAGCTACAATACCTATAAAAATTACAAGGACTAATACACACGTGAACACATCTAACCGTCTATTGAGTGCAACACAGTAAATTTGTGTTTAGACCCCATGGGATTTATTGATTGTTTAAGCCCACCAGTCCTTCAGAACAGACCAAAACAATTCTCTTCTAAAGTGCAGGAAACCCTAGCTTGGTTAACATAAAAACGCTCTAAAATAACAATCTAAGAGATGCGCCTGCAAATTGTTTGATTCTAAGCCACATGATTGCATAATTACTCAATTGAGTCACGATGTTTTTTTATTTTTCTTTAATTTAATTTAAAATGTATCTCGACATTTAACTCAGTATACTTGCAACTAGATCCTCCACATGACTGCTAAAAACTCTAATTTTTTTTGGCATATCCACATCGAAAATGATAATCTCTGCCTGACGTAAGAATCCTCTAGAAGAGAAATAATGAGAAGCAGGCAATCTTACCATCATATGGAACATGAGACACAATCTTAACAACTGAACCATCTGCCAAAGATCAGTGTGTTAACTGTACTGAAGACTACAGCCGATGCGAAATACAAAGCTGTCATCACGGAGGCCAAGGTTTCCAATTATCCAATTTATGGCCCACATCTTAGAATGAAATGCAAAATATATCAGTTCCACAACTGAAATGTTTAGAAGCAACTGCCAGTAATTGCATGAATGAAGATCAATTGTGGCGTTTATCTGATATATTACCAGGATTGGATTGTTGTCAAATTATGGGTGAACACGTCGTTGTTTATAATAATCCAGAAGCTACAAAGCTAAGCTTAGAAACATGATGCATAGCTAGTTCGTAACAAGAATTGTAGAATTGTAAAAAACAATTACGTAGAAACTGAGTACTAACAAAATTAAGCTTTACAGAGAGCAATACGTTGCCTTTATCTTTAGACATATTTTAATTCAACCAACTAACCAGTCGCCAACACAGGAAAAGGTTGATATCGACTCCCATCATTATCTTGTTGCAGCCAAGATAAGCCTGCTAATGCAAAAAATGCGCACCCCAGAGGGCAACAAAAGCTAGACGTCGCAAAGCCGGAATCACAATTGACAGTCGAAATATACTCCGCTCACCTCTCGGACATGCTCAACCGACCCAACATCTTCCCTGATGATATCAGCGGACTTTGGTAACATTTATCCCACTCCATGCAATCTGCCGCGAAAGATAAAACCATTCGGCGCTCACCACCACAAAACCAATCGTATGATGATAAGTGCCTTGAGGCAACTGCAGCAAACACCTCCACCTACAAAAAGACGATTCCCGCGGCAGTCGGTCCTTCATACCGGAATCGACGCAGGCCGCGGCCTGTCCAAGAACTGCCAAACCCCTTCTGTTTCTAAAGCCCAAACTATACCTGGTGCATCGAAACAGCTACAACAACAACAGGGAGCAGAGGAAGAAAAAACGGGAGCAGAAAAGGCGCGAGCGAGAAGAACTCGAGGGCAGAAGTGACGCCCAAAAAATTCGAACAACGAGTCAACCGCCTGCCTCAAGGATTCAAGACCAGATCCTTTTACAGATACACAGTGTCACTGGGATTATGGAGCGATATTTTCTCTATTGAAGAAAATGGACCGAAACAATCAATTGACAACAATGTGGATGTCACTCCACCTAGCCATAATGAAGTCAGAGCTGCAGTAATGCGACTTAAAAACAACAATGGGCATAATCCTGAAGAAGACCCATTGACAACGGATCAACACACCATCTTTTTATCGATTATAAAGCTAAATTTGTTAGCCCTATAAGGGAATGTCTATACGCAACACTGACTTAGTACGGTATTCCTACGAAGTTTATTCGACTTTGCAGACGGACATTGAACACCACCATCAGCTCTGTCAAGATAGGAAATGACATCTCCGAACCTTTTAATACCGTTCGAGGTTTCAGACAAAGCGACCCTCTATTGCGCAACCTCTTCAATTTCACACAAAAGTGTCCATCTCCTCCTTGCATACGCTGATGATATAAATATCATTGGGCGTTGTAAGTGAGATGTTACCCCTGCGTTTTCCACAATCGGAAATGAGTCGGCGAAAGTAGTTCTTGTGGTTAACGAGGGCAAGTATATTCTGTCCACAAATAGAAATGCACGGCGCCTGGACAGCCATGTTTTAACGGACGGCTATACTTTAGAAGTTCGAAGAAAAGCATGTACCGACAATAATATCAGCCTAGAGATTAAGAGAAGAATCACAACTGGCCAATAGGTCTTAGTAAGCAAATGTGTAGCACAGACCTCTCTCTATGGACAAAATTAACGCTCTACAAGATGCTCACCCTGCCCGTGCTTTTATATGGTGCCGAACCATGGGTTGTGTCGCGGATGGATGCAGTTGCGCTGGGAGTGTTTGAGAGATAAATTCTTCTCACAATATTCGATGACTTTCAAATTGGGGACAACTATCGCATCCAAACGAAGCATGAGCTGTATGTAGTGTATGAAGAACGACATAGATGACGTCCAGCATATTACGGCACAACGTCTGCGTTGGCTTGCCCATTCGCTCCTTTTCGATGCAAAAACCGACGCAGGAGGACGAAAACCGACAACGGGTTGTAATGGCCAATTAAAGTTAGTGAAGTAAAGTAAACTAAAGTAAAATAAGGCTTATAAATATATATTTTGATGATAATCTGTTGCATAAGATTAAAGTCTTAACCGTTAAAAATCTAATATCTAATATAATAGATTTCCAAGTTGATGCGCACATTAACTACAACATTTTTGTTTACATTTGATTGAAAACAAAATTTCAAATAAAATTTCTAGACAAATAAATCTCTATAAGAAATGAAAGAAACCCAAACACAATTCGTTTAACACTTTTGCTTAGAGACACACTTCGGAATTGACTCGAAAATGTGATGGCCAGTGTGTATCTTTCAATTTGGTTAAACTAATCTCACAAAGATTTTCACTTTCATTCGCTGGCTGTTCCAAAAATATGCAAATTAGTCAAGCTGGTGTTGACAACTGATGGTGTTCATCTGCCGCAAGTGAGCAAAAAAAAAAGCAAATCTGGGCTATAGATATCCGAAATATTTACTATATGGACAGCATATTATTGGTTTTTTTTTTTTGGCAAATGAAAGAGAAATTGTGCGCCCAAGTTATATGCTAATTGATTGAAAACAAGAAGCAGAGAAAGATAATCATGCAGAAGTTTATACAAAGTGAATAAACGTAACATATAATATATGGATAAATAAATATATTAATATTTCGAATAGCCGAAATATGTGTATTTTGCTTTCTAGTTGGCAAATGTTGCGCAACCTGCAAAACTTAAGCATAAACTTAGCATAATTTAGAGATTTGCATTCATCAAAAACTAAATCACCAAATTGACATTGCTTAGAATGACGTCCCAGCATAAAAGTGAAATGATTGTAAAAGTTTTGACAGCCATTTAACAGCAAATATATATTTTGTTATTAATTTAAAATTAACAAAACAAAAAAGCGAAATGGCTTAAATACAATGCCTGCTAAAAATCGCCTTTTTTAGCTTTGACTCGGCTTTAATTAAATTTTAATGTCTAAAATAGATATTTGAACGCACAGTGGGCACATTTCGTCTTTTGAGAAATAAAAATAATATTTTTTCGAAAAATTTTCAAAAGCATTTTGTTGATTTTATGTGTTGAGTTGGTGAGTTAGTTTTTTGAATAAAAAACACATATTGACATATTCACAGAAATGTCAACTATCAAAAACTATCCCAAAATTGTTTCTTATTTATTTATTAAGCTGCTAATTACCTTAAAACCTCAAATTATTTATGCTTTTTTTGTGTTAGTTTAAAATAATTTCTTCAAGTATGTCATTAAATTTATTAATTAAATTTAAAAAAAAATAAATTGCTTTAATGGGAATGATTCAAAAGCAAGGACGGTGGACAGTATGATTTGAAACCAAGGCTTGTCGAGAGGCATTTCTTTGCTTGTTAATAACTTCTCTAAATGCTAAAGTGTCTTCAACGCGTCCTAACTGGCAACGAAAAATGGATGCATTACGATAATTCGAAGCGAAGAAAATCTTGGCGAAAGACCGGACATGCCTTCAAGTCCACAGCAAAATCCAAAATGCTGAAGCCAAATGAATCTATCACAGGGGATCGATACCGAACGTAGTTAATGAGTTTGAGCCTAGAAAAACAGCCACAAATCAAAGAAAGACCCAAAGTCATTCTCCAGCATAACAATGACTTGACCACATGTCGAAAGATTGGACAAGAAATACTTATAATGCTGAAATGGGAGATCTCACCCACAATACACACTCTAGACGTTGTCCCATCTGATTATCATCTGTTCCGATCGATGACACATGATCTTGCTAAAGAGCGCTTCCAATCATATACAGAGGTGATATAAGGTAATACTTGTATCAGATCAAAAGATGAGCAGGTTTTCTGTCGCGAAATCCGCACTCTGCCAGAAAGATTGGCATAACAACGGCCAGTATTTTGAAAAACATCAATGTAGCCATTTTACAATAAAACCTAGCACTAAGCTATCGAGGCCCACTTATAATTTAAGTTGGGGGTTCAACTAAGTCCGGTTGACCTTATAATTAACCATAATAAAATTAGGAAGTATTAAAAGTGACAAAAATAAAACTAGTCCGTATCACATCTGGAGCTGACTAGGAACTTGGAATTCCAATAAAAAAGTTGCAAACAGAAAGTAACAAAAGATCAGCGTTAACCAAGTGGGGGTTTCGAAGTTGGTCAAATATGCTCGATTTATCGAATCAATATGAGTTAAAATAGAGAAAGAGATATATTAAATAGACCGTTTGAAAGATAGGAAATCGTAATGGTGAAACGTGAAAAGGATCGTGCAATGCATAAATGGATATAAAAAATTGTAGTGCTAGGAATCGAAAATTACGAGTACTCTGGATGGGCTGACAAATGAAACTTTGTGAAGGTGTGTGTGTTGGAGTCAATTAGCCCGACTAAGAGTTTATGCAAAAATAACGTGCCATGACATGTTCTATGATCATTATGAGAAGGTATTTTTATAAGGTAAATGGATAGAATAGAACGGCAATCGATTGTTAGGATCCCAATTTAAAACCCGAAATGCAAAAGTTAAAATTTTTGTTATTGAAGACATCAAGCGCTGAAGCAATACTTCGAAATTGGTGAAACATGTAGCAGTTTGATTGTCTAGGGGTCATTAAATTCTTTACGTTAAAAATTGTTTTTGAACAGAGTCTATCAATTCCTGATATTGTTGGTATTGAGTACCTCAAACGCTGAAGCAATATTCCAGAATTGGACGAACGGGTGAAACATGTAGCAGTTTGATTGTATAATGGTCATTAAATTCTTTGGCCAGCCTCTTAACATGTAAATTAATATTATTACTATGTTTAATTTTAAAAGGTCGAACACACCATGGATGCGTTATAAAGTAAAAGTCTTAAAATAATAAGTTTCAAAAAAAGGGGCACAACGAGAAAATGTCATAATCGTTGGTTTCTCTTGCATCATACATGCATGCTTTCAACATCATATTGAATAAGTAAGTATTTACTAGAGTCTTTGTAGGAAATACAAAGTTTAACATAATCTGCATAGGGATGCGAGATTGGGGGAATACTAAAAATTTAAAAAAAAATTAAAAAGGAAAGGGAATAAATGGCTATCTTGTAGTACCCCTAACATGATTTTAATTATTTTCGAATAACGGCCTTTAAAAAATTACCTTCAAAACTGGGTTTGATAGATTGGATGATATTCAATTTTAAAAAACAAAAGAAGAATTGCTTAACACGACTGAAGACTGAAGTTGTACAGCCAGCTAATTTGTACGGAAATATTCACAAAATAAGCTGTTGAACTATTTTCCCTCAACAACTCGTTTTGCTAAATAATTTGAAACATAATTTTAATATTCCACCCACTGTACCTTTCGGAGATTTGTATTTGTTGGGGTTGTTGTTGTAGACCTCGTTGTCATTAGGCAAAAGCGTGAGGTTACTTAATGACCCTAAGCCGAAAACTAAAACTTAGAAATAAAAAATAAAAATATGTTCATTTTGTGAACTATGAAAAAGAAATGAAAAACAGAAGACAGAAGAACCGCGGAGAAAGCCCAAAGACAAAAATCAAACGAACTGCAACAATTCGCTAACTGAAAAAGACAACAACAACTACAAAAGCAACAAGGTGTTTTTACAGTAAAACAGGTGAAATATTTTTATTTTTTTACCTGTATGTAAATTGCGTTTGGGCTATTACTTTCGATTTTAAGGTTAAAAATCTGTTGGCTGTTGTACCCGTTTCTAACGTTTTATTTCTCTTTTTTATGGTTAAAATTTTTAATTTTTATAATTTTTAATGATACAAAAATTAAATATTGAGAGTGCAATCGAATTTTTCACGCTGCTTAGTTTAATGGATTAGTGAGTGCATTCATAAGTTTAAGTGAAAACTTAAAATTTAAGATATTTATTTAACTTTCAGCTGTAATCAGTCATTGATTGTAAAATTTATGGAGTGCTATTTATTTACTTGTTTGAGTGTAAAGTAAAAAATGTTTAAAAATTTGCAAAATCATAAGCACTGGACAGGGGAATGCCTTAGGCTTTAATTTTGAAAAAAAAAAATATGTACTCGCTTTAAGTGTAAATATGGATTAAACTACAAAATAACGAAATATGATATATCTGCCTTGAATTTAAATGTGAAACGAAAATTTTATTGTAAAGGTTATTTATTTTACTAAAATCAAATCCTTAATATTCTAATAATATACGCTTGATGTTTTTAAAATTTTAGCCGAAGTGCGAGATCTCGCATTGTCGTGGTGAAGAGAGATCCGTCTTCGGCGGTTGGATTTCCTGATTTCTTGGAAGACAACTGGCAAACAAATGGTTGTGTACTACTCAGAATTGACTATTCTGCATTGTTCTAATGGTACGAAAAAATAGGCGACCGATTGCTTGGAAATGTAAATAAATTCATGATTCATCACCTATCACGATGTCATGGACGTGTTTCGAAGTATTTCTTTCGACACGAGTTTTTTTTGAGCGATTGACATATTGTGTTTGATCCTTCGTGAACAAATTTTTTTTACAGTCAAATGTTTAGGCAATATTGAGTGTATGCTGGTCCCACAAATGACTTAGGTGTCTGACTATCTCGAAATATTAGTTTGGGCACAGCATCAATAGTTTCCGGAACAACAACTGATTTTAGACGGCCTCTACGAAATTCGTTTTGGAATGAACTACGACCTCGGTTGAATTCACCATACCATCGATAAACACTGGTCCATGATGGAACTTCATTGCCAAAAATTGAATTAAGTTCATCCATGCACTGTTGTTGAGGTAATTCACGTCAAAAGTTGTAACAAAATAATCGCACGAACATCACGATTTAATTCCACTTTTTGGCAGAGATACATTTTTTAAAAAAATAAAAATAAAAAAAAATGCACAAACAGCGCTCATATGTCAAAACGTTCCAAGTAGGTATAACCTCAAAAATGCGAAACCTTATGATGGAGCTGTCAGCTGGCAGTTTGCAACACCAGGGATGTCCAATCCCGACATATGAAAGGCAAGGATCGCAGTTAACTTGACGTGTATCAGATATACATTTTGTCAAGAAAGTGTTTACACATTAAAAATTGGCAGTAGAAAACCTATGCAAAATTAGATTTAGTTGTTTTTTTTTCGTTAAGTGTACATATTTTGGTTATTATTTTTTTGCATATTAATGCATGAATTTAAACAAAAGGCCTTGAAATTTAGATTGAAAGTCAAAAAAAAATATTTTCAATGTGTAAATACTTTCTAGACAAACTGTATATATCGGTGTCCGCTGAAACACAAGAAATAAATTGTGTAATTATTTTAAGAAATAAAGGTACAGAGTATTCCGGCAGCGTCTCGAATGTATATCATTTTTTTTTTAAATATGTTATTTCAAGGTTGATAGGAACTCGAAGGCTGTAGATTAGTTTCTTAATTATGAAACTATATACAGTAGCTATAAAATCTATCAAAATTGTATTTTTGGGATTTTTGGGGTCGAGGAATACTATTTAAAACCATATTTATTTAATCTCGGCTGTCGCCAGAGCGAACTTTTAATCTTTTTCTTTACATGGTATATAAACAATCCTATTATGTGATATTCAAAAATGATTAGAATTCCTTCAATATCGAATTTAAAAGCTACTTTAGTTAATAAATTATAAATAAATATACAATTTTATACATTTTTAAATGGTCTTTGAATTTATTACTTACTTGGTAGAACAATCATTTTGTTCATAAATGAAAATATAAGCACTTGTCAACTTAAAGCGACAACGTCTACCGCCTTACAATGTATTCTAAAGGCAAGTTTCCATCAGCAACCTAAGCATCAATGCATGGCTTAACATGTCGTTGGATTTAAAATCACCTTTGTGCATGCCATTACATGTTTCTCCAACATTAGACCGAAGCCAAAACGCAATACTTAATTTTACGCCAAGCAATGCACAATTTATACATGAAACAGCAATCTTTTACATAAATTGGCAAGATAAAAGGAACTTCCAATTGTGCTGTTTACAACATTATTACAAAATTTACATAATATTAGGGTTGGTAAAAATTTAAGACTCCTCAATAAAACCGTGTTTGAACACCGGAATATTTGGCTTAAAAAATGTATTGTGAAGACGAGCTCGCGGCAGGTAAAATCCTAATTTACACATTTGCATGTGATGTAAATCAAACATTATAATGGAAAATAGAGAAAATAGTATTCGCCATAAAAATAAATCTCAGTTTGATCTTTAAATCAATCAGATCAGATACACCAATAATATAGAAGGATAATCCGTGATCAGTTTGTTTTACTGCATTAAAATCATGTTCTTATGGTGTGGTAACATTAAAATGCACATAAGCTTTGCATATATGATGGCTGTAATTTTGCTGCTCTAATATTTAAATTATTAATTAAATTAATAAATACCTGAAAAAAACATCCAAGTCACAAACCATAAAACTATGCTGCCATTAGCTTTCAACAGTCCGGCAACGCTGCTGCACAGCTGTTTGTTTCGCGCCAATATTGTGAATTTGTGTCTGTGTGCGTGTTTAATTGCGACTGAATAAGTCTTTTTAACTTTATAAACAATTTTTTGTTTTTATACGAAAACTGACCCATTAAAAATGAGTGAAACGCTAGCTGCATTTGACGAAAGTGCAGTCACAGCGGAAAATGAATCAGAAAAAGATGATTCAATGGAAAAACTGCAATTCGAAGAAGACGATGTGAAGAACAACTCGTCCACAGCGGACGACTTTTTGGGTGGGAAAAGTTTGTTAATGTCTGATAGCGAGGAGGAGCAGGATCAGCAGGCACAGATCAAGGGAAAGAAACCGTCCCCAAAAAATAAAATGCAACGAATGTTGGCGGAGTCTTTACAAGAAACAGCAAAAATCACGGCAGAACTGCAACCTATAGGAAGGACGGGAAATGAGACTGAAGCGTCCACATTTACAGAGTCAGAAAATGCAGAGGATATGCCAATTGCCAGTAGTGCAGTTATATTAACAGATGGCAAGCAAGCAACACTAAAAACAAAAAAACTTCGCTTGTTGGAAAGTGATGAAGAGCCCGATGATACAGAATCAGCACTGGCAGAAGCTGAAGCCGACGAGCAAGAATCTAGAAAATCAGCTGAGAAAGCAATTACCAACAAAAGCAACAAGATATCTTCAATAATTGACACGGACAGTGAGGAGGAAATGCTACCGCGTCAAAGTCTTAAGGCAGACATTCATGATACAACAAAGGGAAATGAAAAGAAACTTCTGAGCCGGAAAAAACCTCTACAATTAGCCAGTGATGACAGCGAGGAGGAAGAAGCAAGCAAAAGAGAACAAGATGATGTACTGAGCAAACTAAAAGGATTAGTGGACTCCGAATCTGAACAAGGCTCTGACGATGAGTCCGAAGACAATAAAGAGTCGGAGGAGGAAAACGATGATAGCGGCGATGTACCAGGAGACGTCTTAAAGTCTACTAACAAAGAAAAGACCATAAGAGTAAGTAAATTGCAGAAAACGTGAAAAGAAACGAAAGTAAATTGTGTGTTTTGTAATTTAAGGCTTCTGCCAAAATTGCGCTGGACAACATGCAAGCCATTCAAAGTGAACAACAGCGCCTGCAGCGCGAGGCACACATTAGCATACCCTATCATCAGCCAAAGCCGCGAACTTTGCAGGAGTTTCTTAATCGACGCACTATAAACAGGCCACTGGCAATCGCTATGGCTGGTGGCAGCCCCATGCCTATAAAGCAGCCAAGGCAGTCTTTGGGACTGCGTATGAACAGGGAAGAATTGGAGGCATATGCGTAAGTAGGTTTCGTTCAGGTTTTAATACGAATAACTTGCAATACTGAACTTGCAGCAAGCTTATGGAAGATCGCGCACAAGAGGCAACTGAGTTTTATAAATCTGAATCTGATGACGAATCAATAGAGCTAAATGACAATCCTGGTGTTATGGATGAAGATAATAGTGAAGATAAACAAGATGTGGAACAGCTGCCAGAACAAAAAGGGTCCAACGAGTATAATAACGCCAATGAAGCGCAAACGGAAAGCAACCCAATCGAAAATAATAATTCACTGGAGATGCCCACAGATGCCACTAATGATGATGTGGGAGAGGTGGATGATGTAACCGCTGAAAGCCTTAAATTTAAAGATATTGAATCTGGAAAAAAGACAGACACGCCTAAAACAAATTTGCTTATTACCGAAGTGGTAGAACTTCCTAAATTGGATTTGAGTGCGTTAAACATAACTCCTCCTTCAAAACCATCCACACCACGGATTAGCGAGGCCATAAGGCAGCTCAAAATGGAGAAAGCAACGGATGAGAGTCCGTCTCTTAAAGGCGATGCTACCATGGTCATTGATTTGGAAACTGGCGATATGTTTGCAAAAAAACCAACTGGAGTTGATAACCTACTTCAGCGACTAATAAAAACGCGGGAAGCAAAAAAGAGCAAAACTACAGAGACGGTCAAGTGAGTAAATAAGATATAAATCCTCGAATTGAGCATGAATGATTCTCTATTATATTTTTAGCATTCTATCAACGGCACATGGAAAACTAGAACTATCTAAAGTTAGCATACATTTACATGAAGAGGAACCGGTTAAAAAAGATCAAAAACCTGGTGCCGCGTACATAAAAGTTCAACAGCAGCTTAAATCCCTTATAAAAAAGAAACGTGTCGAGGATTTGAAAAAAAAGCAAGCAGAGGAAGCGGAGCATAGCAAATGCATGGGTGATGAATGTGAAGACGACGAAGATAATATGGAAGTAGATGAAGAAGAGTATGAACCAGATGAAAAGCCAGACGAAATGGAGTTTGAAATTAATGAAGAAGAGGAAATAGAGGATAAAAATTCACAAATGGCCGAACTCTCTGCTGCAGAGGAGGAAAACTCAGATAAAGCGGAAGAAGCTGAAGAAAACAGTGAAGACGATGTAGAGGAAAGCGAGTCAGAAAAAGAGCAACCAGAGGGTACACGTAAAAATCGCATTATTCGCACGCTTCAGGATGAGAATTCCGAAGATGAGTTGGACCTGTTACAAACTCCCAAACCATCTAATATGACTCCAATACCAGCAACACAGTTGCAGGCAACAGAACACAAATTGTTTGATATGGAGTCACACCGCACGGCTAGCGATGAAGAAAACGAATTGCTCGGTTTGTGTTCCGGTAAATTTACCCAAACTCAAAAACCAACGGAAAATGCTGCTACGCCTGTTATAAGCCAAATACCCTTTACACAAGTTAAGGCAGGTGACGAAGCCAGCGCAGAGCTGGAAGCACTTTGTTCAGGCAACTTTGAGACCCAGGCTGACACATTACACCCGATTTGCAACAAAATATTGTCTAGCGATGAGGAAAAATTAGCGAGTGAGACGGCAGTGGAAGAAAAACCACGTAAAAAAAAACTAACAAAACGAATGAAAAAGAAAGCCAAATTGGGATTCTCTGATGATGAGGAAAGCGAAGACGATATTGAGGATGATAACGAGAGCATACAAATAGATGATGATGAAGATGTACCCGAAACCTTTATTGATTACGATTCGGATGAAAATGAAATTGTTGTAGAAATGACAAAAAAAGATCGTAAGATGCGAGCTGCAAATTTTCTTGAAAAAGAAGCTGAACTCTCCGAATCAGAATGGGGTTCGGCCGACGAGGATGAAAAAAACTTGGACACATATGATGCGGAGCTGGGAGATGAAGAGGAATTTGATCGTGAAAAATTGCGAAGTGAGCTGGAACAAATTCATGCGTAAGTAGCGCCATAAAATGAAGATGACAAATAGTTAAATGGGATTTATTTTGTCTACAGTCGTAAAATGCTGGACCAGGATATACGCGAGGTGCGACAAATCAAGGAAATGCTCTTTGAAGAAGATGACGGTGCTGTGCGACAGCGCCAGTTTCGTTGGAAGAATGCTGAGAGTGGCTTCAGTTTGGAGGAGCAAGGCAACATCAATGAGGTCGAAGCAATCGAGGGCAGTGGCGATGAAGAGAACGAGCATTTGTGGCGCAAAATACGTTATGAGCGCGAGCAGCTTTTATTGGAAAAGGGACTGAAATCGGTAAGTACTTAGTGCCAGCGTTTATAAAAACATCTTAATATTTACTGTGTTGCTTCTTTTCAAGGACGCCAATGCGCCCAATGTCTTGCCTTTAACGCCAGCAATTGCGAATACCAGCAACGTGCGCAAACTGCACATCATAACGGCTAAAAAATCAACTGTGGAAATCAAGAAGAGCTCTCCCTTTTTGATTTCAAAAAGTGTTAGCAACCTGCAACAGCAAAAGAATGTGCGTGGTTCATTTTTGGTGCGTGATAAAGAAACTCTAAACAAACTAGCTGGTTTGACAAGGGGAGATGCAGATGGAGCAGCGGGTACTGTGTCCGTTAACACCGCAAAAGCCAAGAATTTTGTATTTGCCACATTGACTGAAGAGGAACATGAGGTAAACTGAACGATTAATACAAATTTCACTTTAGAAAAGTCTAATTTACGTTTTTTTTTCAGCATCAAAAACGCAAGGCCTCTGATTTGCTAAACAGCAGTAATGAGACGGGAATAAATTTTATGAAGAAACCGCGAGTAGAACCGCGTCGAAATAAGTGCCTTATTGATCAGTTATTGTAGTTCACAAAGTTAAGTTATAAAAATAGAAGGCAATATTTCAACATAAGACACCAATTGTCAAAAACCAGCGTTTTATTATATAAAAAACATTAATGTAATTTTTCTACTTATATGCTATGTAGATTTGATTTTTTTTAGATTATACTTTAATTTCCAAACTTATTTCAAAAAACTTACCTATGATGATTTTCTGGTCTTGTGTTGAATATATAGTTTATACGGTATTTAAAGAGCCTAAAAGAATACCACAAATAGGCTCTGTTTTAAAACCTTAGATCATGTTCTTCAAAAATGTATACTGCCACCAGTTGAGCAACTATTTCAGCTTCACTTTCGGCCGTGATGCGTTTACATTCACCAATGTAGTGTTCTTTATGGGCCACTCCCGCTACTGTCCCGGGCCGACCCCAGCGTGTCAATTCGTGTATTCGCACCTCGTTAGTACAATAACAAAAAAATAAATAAAATTGTTCAATGCAGAGACAATTAGATTGGGTGTCCATGCAGAAATTGATAATGTTCCATTCCGAGGTTGGAGGCTACCAATTGGACTTCCCCAACTGCCATTGGCAGCAGAATAAATTTTTTGAGGATTACTTATCAGCAGTTTCAATTCATTGCAAGCCTTATTATAACTTTAAAAGCCTTGGTTTGCAGGTACCTATGGATTTACAAAGTGACCACTAACCAATACGCAACATGTGGATAAATGTCATTGTATTCAAAAAAAAATATAAAATAAGTATAAAAATTTCCAGCCGTGAATACAAACAAAACAATTTTATAATAAATGGTTTAAATTTCCCTCGTCGCGTATGTTTACATTTTCTACTTTACAACACTGCAACAGTCGCAATTGAAGTTCCTCAACACTTTTTTGCGCTCATCCGAAAACAAAAGCCCAAATGCACATAATTTTTGCATTAAAGAGCGAACGGCGGCGTCGCCAATAAAATTTGGGTATTATTTATAAAGTCGGTAAATTGCAACGTAGTTTAAGTATTAATTTAATAAACGACGCCGCCGTTAATGTCTAAATCTCGTGGTTCGACATTAATCTAATCAACGACTGTAACGCTTTCGAAATTTTCTGCTGTTGAGGCAGACAACTGTCGATCAGTTAGCACCTGGACGACGAATCAACCGGACGGTGATTAAGTAAATCTTTCTTAATTTAAATAAAGTTGACAAAATGGTGGCACACTCCAAGCTGAGTCAAGTGTTCAGCTATGATAATTGGGTGCATGCTATGTCTGGCGCTGCGGTAAGTAACTTGTAACTTGGAGTTCAAAGTTCAAAATGAATAATAATTTTATTCATTGCATTTTGGCACACTTAGGGCGGATGCATTGCAATGAGCACTTTCTATCCATTGGATACGGTACGCTCACGTCTTCAGTGTAAGTACTTCGCAGCGCCTACTGCTTAACGACTAATCTATTGATTATAGACGGCTGGGTCGTAACATAGATAAAAATTAAGCGAGTCCAAACTCCAAAACAGCCGAATATATTTGTTGGCTAATCAATTATTTATGCTTAGCTAATAAAACTTATCTTTGCAGTGGAGGAAGGCGGCGATGTGCGCAGCACCCGACAAGTAATAAAGGAGATTGTTTTAAAGGAAGGCTTTCCTGCGCTATATCGTGGTCTGGGTCCTGTTTTGCAGAGTTTATGCATTTCAAACTTTGTCTACTTTTACACATTCCACGCGCTTAAAGTGCTAGCCTCGAATGGTTCGTCGGCGAAACAAAGCGCCTTTAAAGATCTGCTGCTAGGTTCCATAGCAGGCATTATAAATGTATTTTCCACCACACCTTTTTGGGTGGTTAATACGCGCCTACGCATGCGCAACGTGAATGGCACCTCCAGTGAGATCAATCAACACTACAAGAATCTCTTTACTGGACTTAGATATGTGGCGCAAACTGAGGGCTTAGCCGGTTTATGGTCCGGTACTATACCGTCGCTTATATTGGTCTCAAATCCTGCGTTGCAGTTTATGATGTACGAGTTACTAAAGCGCAATGTTACCAATTTTACAGGTGCAGAAATTGGTAGTTTGGGTTTCTTTATAATCGGTGCGATTGCCAAAGCTTTTGCCACGGTATTAACCTATCCACTGCAGCTGGTACAAACAAAGCAGCGTCATCGTTCCAAGCAGGATGCAAACGGTCCGTCGACATCACGTCAAGCAGCTGCAGGTAAGCAGAAAAGCATGGGCATGCTCGAGCAGATGGTCAGCATATTACAACATCAAGGCGTGCGTGGATTGTTCCGCGGCCTAGAAGCTAAAATACTGCAGTCTGTTTTAACAGCTGCCTTAATGTTTATGGCTTACGAGAAAATAGCCAAAACAGTTGGACTTTTGCTAAAACGCAATCCCTAAGCGGCTATTGGGAATCATTATTTATATACAATTTAGTTTTAATTTTTTTTTGATAACTAAAGACACACACACACATACATAAGGTAACAGTCAGGCATCACAAGAGTTCCAAAGGTAGGCGGTAAGCGTGCTATAGTAAAATTTTAGCAAACAAATTATATGCAAATAAAATAAACCAAATTACAGATTAACAACTATTAAGTGTGAATTTTATTCGTTAATTTTTTCGTCAGAACCAACAGAATTTGCCTGCGCTTGCTGCTGATTTGAATCTGCGTCGGGTTGCTCTGCAGACGATATCATGGCTTTTTCAGTAGGATTTGCCAGCTCATTTAGGTTAAACTTTTTATAGTCCAAATAATTATCTATAACGCTCAGCAAGCACCAGCCTTTTATTATTTCTACTATAATGGACTTTTTGGCATGCTGCAGATCCACTTTATTATCCGCATTCTTAGAGTTAACTAATTCGGCCAATTGCATAATGACCTCCTCGCGTTTAACTTGTTGATTATAGCGACGATTAAAGATAATGCCATAGCTGGTAGGTTCCTTTATGAAGTGTTTATCAAATAAAGGCCCTGCAGCTGTTATAATGTCCTGCACATAGGCGCGACAGACAGCTTCAATGGGCACCAAGCGCAATATAAAACGTGACATGGATTTACGTGTGCTGGCAATATCGTTGACAATGTGTTTTCCCAAGTTTACCGGATCATCAAGTAGTGTGCGTATAAATACGCAATTGGTTGTGCCTGTGTCGACGTTTTGAAAGCGCACTTTGCGCACCTCGCGACATTTTGCAGCCGCTGCCTCTAAGTCCTCATCATCATCGGAGCCTTCCTCGGCGGTAGGTGTTTCCTTAGTATCTTTTTCAGCAGTTTTTATTTGTTCTTGCTGTGAAGACTGTTGCTGCTGCCGCTGTCCCTCTGGGCCGTACAGTATATCAGCATAGTGGTTCAGCAAATTGTAGCATTCACGCACACATGCTTTCTCATTTATATTACATGTGGCCAGAAATCCACGCTGGCCCACTTGAAGCACCTGCTTCTTACTCTGGTAGTATTTTTTCTTATTTTGCTTATATTTGCTGCTGTTGGTCATTTTGGATTTTTTATTTATGGGTTCCATTTACAAACTACAACTAAACTCTAGAACGCTGTCAGTTCAAAAGAGTGTTGTAAAATTCAAAGCAGAGTACAAAAAGTGTTGTGAAATATAATTGTTTCTTTTACAGCACTGAGCGAACAGCTGTAAAGGCAGCAGTTTCGAAATGCAACAAATACCGGCGAACTTATTGAAGCTTGCAGAGTTGCTGCCAAATTTTGCAGATATTGAAAATTTGCTGGAAAATGAGATTGACGCTCGTTTTATATTTAAACGTGCTGCTGTACATATGCATGAATTATTGCAGCACAAGCAAAGCGATAGATTTACAAATGAGATAAGTCATTTGGTATGCGCATTGGTGGACAAAAGCTGGGAGCGAATACACAGTGGAAAATTCAGTGAGGTACCACTAGTCACAAGGCAAGTCTATGCCTTGGGCTGCTATTTTAAGGTAAGCACTATGCCGCTTAAGCTTAAGTAAATAAATTAACTAATTGGCACTTTAGATCATCTTTATGCTAATTGATGGCCAGCATTATGCACAGCTCGAACAATGTAGCGCAATACTGGATGAGGCACTACTGCTAGGATGTGAAAAAAATCTTTTTGCGAAACGTGCTCAGCTGCACGCAGCACTAATGCAGTTTCTGGATGCGAAACTGCAACAAAATGTCAACGATTTGCCTATACTGGAATGCATACCACGTAGTACTTGCCGCTGTGATATTCCGCAACTGGATGCGCCAACGCTAAGCATCTTTAAAGCACAATGTTTTGATGTAAATCAACCTAGCTTGTTGCTTAACAGCATTAATCATTGGCCTGCCATGCATAAATGGCATGACTTAAACTATTTGCTTAGAGTTGCTGGTAATCGTACCGTACCCATAGAAATAGGCTCGAATTATACTTGCAACGAATGGTCGCAGCAATTGGTCAAAATACGCGATTTTTTGTACAGGCAGTTTGGTGCAGCTAAGCGCCATGATATTGAGTATTTAGCGCAGCATGAGCTTTTTGCACAGATTCCCGATTTAAAAACAGATATTTGCATACCGGACTACTGCAGCTTAGGCAGCAATGCCTTGGAGCAAGTGGACATCAAGGCTTGGCTTGGTCCTAAAGGTACCATCTCACCCATGCACTATGATCCAAAACATAATCTTTTATGTCAAGTTTTTGGTGCCAAGAGTATAATACTAGCATCACCTTTAGATAGCGTCAATTTGTATGCGCATGAGAGCGAATTTTTATGCAATACATCGCAAATAGATGCCGCAAATTTGAATTTTGAAAAATATCCTCTGTTGCGTAATGTTAAATTTTATGAGCTGCGCCTGCAATCGGGGGATTGTTTATATATGCCACCCAAATGGTGGCACTATGTTAGAGCAGAAACACCCAGCTTTTCCGTAAGTTTTTGGTGGAATTAGTGTTGATAGCGTATAATTCCCATGTTTTTTATTGAACCGGTTGCCAGTCGCCGCTGCATGACGTCATTCTATTTGATAAGCTTTGGCTATGATGTGTACTTTAGCTACTACTACTGTTGTGAATCATCAATACGGCATATTATTTGAGAGTATTTTAGTATTTATTAGCCAGCATGTATCTGCTGCCAGGGTGAACAACAAAACTCACATTAATATAAAGCATACATACATAATTTGCTTTTGCAGACAAACTTGAACGAAAATTCCCGACATATCAATAAAGAAACATTGTTATCAATATAAAAATTAGCAATAATTGTAAGAGTTTTAAGTTAATTTTTTTGTTTTTATAAAATTAAGGTGATATATTTTGCTGCCACCGCTACTTTAAAAAGTCTTATAATTTGCTCGATCGATAATGTTGCCTTTGAGGCGGCCATTAATCATCCTTGCCTGCGTTGCCTTTGACTGCGCCAATTGTTATTTGCTTTTGTAGTTTGCTATATTCCTCGGTAAGGCGATCGTATTCACGATTTAAGCTATCGGCCTGCGACTTGAGTGCTTCTTTGTCCTTCTTCTCGCGATTAAGATCGGCAGTGAGCTGTTGCACGCGCTCGCGCAGCTTGTTGAGCTGTAAAACAAGTTGGAGTTCATCAGCATAGGGGAATTGTGTGTATTTGCTTAGGATAAGCTCGCGGTGAGTCCTTGTACACGTCTACGCAGGCTAGACAACTGTTTAAAGAGTGCAAGATGTGGTGTTTGTAATTGTGGTAATTATATCAAAAATTGCCATATCTGTACAGCTGGTAGTAGTCAAATAAAATCCAATATATGTACGTGCTAGTTGGTGTTAGCTTAGAGAGACGACAAACATTGTTTTGTGCTGGTTGTTGTCGTGTGTGGGTTTGCAAAGCGCTCTTTAAACATGCCTGCACTGCTCTGGACTTTGTACAAAAACTGCAAAATGCCAAACGTATTTCTTAACTTACCTCGTTCAAGGTGGTATCCTCGCTGGCTTCCTTTGCCTTTTCGGTTTTGGTCTCCATCAGTGAACGTGCTGCAGCTGTAGCGCTTTGTGCCTGTTTCAGGGAAGCCTCACTCTGCGCCAGCAAATTGGCTAATGCAGAGATAAGTGTCACCAAACGACGTATAACCAAGACCAGAAAAATGGAAAAACCAGATATATAGAAATTACGCTGAGCACGGAACAAACGCATGCTATGCTGCATTTCAACATTTAAATGCACTTCGCCAGAGCTCTCGTGGCTAGAGTATTTGCGCATTTCGCGTATGGCCTCCAGCAAAAACAGCACAAGCACTCCCATTATAAGAAAGAAATAAATGTGTGCCTGCTGGGCCAACATGGCCAGAAATTTAGATTTGAAGAACCGATTCCATCTGTAGGGACTGGCCACGGGCAGTACCAGCAGCAAAACCAAAGCAATCTCTGCATAGAGAAAGCCGGCGATCAAAGTCCAGACCAAACTCATTATTTACTTTTGTTTCACAAAACTTGAACTTTATGACAAAGTATTAAAAAATTTTCACTTCAACTTTTGTGCGCTGCAACAAAAAATATCAATTTTATTTTAAGTACACTAAATAACTGTGAGCAAAGCTAATTTGTGTGTGTGCGTTTGCAGCTCTATTTTTAAAATGACAAATGAATATCGTAAAAAAGCTTACTTAAATAGAAAAAAATAAATATGCGGCCAGTGATGAAATTTGCTTATATTTTCCCGTTGCTAACTCTCGGCCACGTCAACTTTGTGTTTTGCGGTACAAAAAAAAGCAGTGCCAACAAATAATATTGACAGCACGCATGGAAAACAAGTTGGCAGCACCGAGGTTGCTAAAAACAATAACTTTTGACAGTTTGTTGTGCGCGTTGCTAGGCAAAATGTGCTTTTTTTTAACAATCAAATGTAATTATTTATTTCGATTTGGTACAGCAGCAAATTTATTTTACTAGTAAAAATGTCGTATCAACCGTGGCTTGATTATTTGCAAAGCGCGGAAAAAAACTCCATGATAAGCGCCGGTGTACGCAAAGTGCTGTACAAGTTTCCAGATGGGCGCCAAATGGCCGAGGAGTACAATATGGAGACTGGCATTGTGCAGCGTCGCGCCTGGCGCAAATGCAAGCAGCTTATGGGCGAACCGGAGTGGGACATTGAGCTGGGCGAGGAGCCGCGTCAATTGAAATGGCCAGCTAATGATGCCAATGAAGCTGGCGGTGATGCAGGCATTTTGGCAGACTTTACGCTACGCGAAAGCAATACTACTCCAATTATAAGCAAGCGTATAACCAAGAAAA
Source organism: Chymomyza procnemis (assembly GCA_035046065.1). Taxonomy (NCBI): domain Eukaryota; kingdom Metazoa; phylum Arthropoda; class Insecta; order Diptera; family Drosophilidae; genus Chymomyza; species Chymomyza procnemis. Next base: position 25,763,775 of record JAWNOJ010000013.1, on the reverse strand, counting down.
ACATAGAATGGCGTATACGAAATATGCCATATCCTTTGGATGTTTATAACGTTACAGCCGATGCAGAGAAACGCGCTATTATTGTGCGCACCAGCAACAAGAAGTACTACAAAGTTATACCAATTCCGGAGTTGGATCGCTGTGGCTTGCTGCCTAAACAGATTAATATGTCAACGCATCATCAGTTCAACACATTGATTATAACTTACCGCAAGCCGGATTTGCTCTGCGAGATGGAGGCACAGGTCTTATTACTGCTGAAGAACGTTGAAACTGAGACAGACGTGGATGATCTGTTGAAGGGCTTGTTAGCCAAATAAACGTTTATTACGTGGAATATGTATAAAATCGATTTTTATTTATCTTATTCAAGACAATTACTTAAAACTAAGTGGTTAGTTTGGAAAACTTTCAGCCATGGCAGCGTTACTAGTCAGCGCTGGAGCTAAAGAGCTGCAAAACATGGAGCTCTAAAGGCGCTAACGAAGGCATAACAAGTTACTCATTAGGTTACTTTTGAAAACTTTCAGCCATGCCAGCGTAGCTAGCCAGCGCTGGTGCTGAAGAGCTACTAAACATGCTAAAATCGAATGCGGGCAGCTCCAAAGGCGCTAACGAAGGCATATCATGTTCCTCATTAGTTGGTACAGGTGCTAACTGTTGATGCGGCACTTGCGGTTCACTTTTAGTCATTGCCTCGGTTTGGGCAACATTAGCTGTTGGTTTTGTTAGTACGGTAACTGTCATTTGGCGCTCAAGCGTTGACGTAAACTTGGCATCAAAGTCTTGCACCGTCTTATCAATAGCCTTAGCCACAGACTGAGCTGAGCCACTGTGCTCGGGTCTTAAAGGCAACATGGGACTGGCCTCTTTCACAGTCGCAAAGTCTTTCAGTTTTGTTAGTCCATGTTGCGCTTTACGCATTTCTATTTGACGCAGCTTGCGCTCAAAGTCCCATTTCTGTGTATTGAGCACCTCTTTTGACTTGGGAATGGTTACATTTTTGTAGGCATCTTGCAAGTAGAGCATTGATGTTTCCAAAGCCTTGGTAGCCTCCTCGTAACGATGATAGCGCAGAAAGCGTTCAGAGCGTCGCTCATGAAAATGCGCCTGTTTATGCATTATTAATTAAATTTAACAATATAAAATATTTTGTATTTAATATTTACCAAATTTAGTGGAGCACAATCCATATTGTTGCTTTTGTTTACAACTACGCAGTTGGTATTAAATACAGCACAATAATATACTAAATGCACTTTGTGCACTTTACAGCAAGTTGGCAGCTCTTTTGTTGGCTTTGCCATGGTCGCACTCGAGCTGTCACTTCACTTTTTTACCATCGTTCAAGCGAAGCGGCTGCAATTGAAAATGGCGGCCTGAAAAGTTGTAATAAAATATTAATCTGCACGCATCGTTATTAAAATGTACAAAATACTGACTTGAACTATAAAGAGGTAATTATTTATAACAAAAGTTTAGCATATATTGCAATATTTAAGTGTTTGTGTGCACGACGTATCTCCAGAATAGCAGAAATGTCTGCGCTTTGGTCGCATTTATAGCGTGCTAAATTAAAATATGCTGCTTACTAGCATCGTTAGGCGACACGACTTTCGTTACTGTGGCCTTGGTTTTTCTAAAGTAGCACAATTTGTTCAATTTTTATTTTGTTAATGAAATGTTCCATTTACGCGTAACGTGGCGACTGTACCTAACCTCAATTTTCTTACGGCCATTGCAGTTGACGGTAGTCAGTTGAGGCAAAGTACCTACCAACACGGCAATATGTATTTATACAATTTAACGCTGCAAAAGGGGACCGGCGTTACGCACGCGGTACATGGCAACTTTTCTGGTGGCAAACAACAGGAAGTGCTGCTGTCACGTGGCAAGTCGCTGGAGCTACTGCGGCCGGATCCAAATACCGGCAAAGTGCACACTTTGATGTCGACTGAAATATTCGGCTGCATACGTGCGTTAATGTCTTTTCGATTAACTGGTGGTGCAAAAGGTAAGCATATAGCTGTGAATATTAATTTTAATTAGTGTGACGCACAAATCCCTATTGAGAAATATTACCTTCCTAATTTTCTCAGTAAGACTCATAATCCGTCTACGTGCAAGATTAAGCAAGCTTGACGTCGCATTTGCCATAACCACTTCAAAATGGTATGGCGAACTGAAACTTCGAGCTACACGCGGTCCACATACCTAACCTCACATTGACAATATTAGCACTTTTTAGCTTCTACGACTAAGTTGTTTCTATTTCTCTCTTCCATCTTTATAGATTACATTGTTGTTGGCTCCGATTCCGGACGCATTGTAATTCTTGAATACAATCCAGCAAAGAATTGTTTGGATAAAGTGCATCAAGAGACATTTGGCAAATCTGGCTGTCGTCGAATTGTGCCGGGTCAATACTTTGCCATTGATCCAAAAGGTCGTGCAGTTATGATAGGCGCAGTTGAAAAGCAAAAACTCGCCTATATTATGAATCGGGATGCTCAAGCACGTCTGACTATATCATCACCATTAGAGGCTCACAAATCAAATACCTTGACCTATCACATGGTAGGCGTAGATGTGGGCTTTGATAATCCCATGTTTGCTTGTCTGGAAATTGATTACGAGGAAGCCGACTTGGATCCAACGGGTAAGATTTTTAAATATTCGTACGTTGGCGCATTAATTCTCAGTATCAATGGAATATTCACCATGATAACTGCTTAGACAGAGCGCTAGATTAATGTGGCTACTGAACCATTGGTCTTGCTGTATGCACCTGGCAATACTTCACTGATTTGTCGCCTACAATTTTACATCATAATCATAATAACCGTCTTTTTTATTAAAGTTAACAGATTGTATTTGATTTTTTATAGGCGATGCGGCACAGCGTACCCAACAAACGCTAACATTCTATGAACTCGATTTGGGTTTAAATCATGTTGTTCGCAAGTACTCAGAGCCCTTGGAAGAGCATGCCAATTTTTTGGTATCTGTGCCGGGTGGCAATGATGGGCCGTCCGGAGTGCTTATTTGCTCGGAGAATTATCTAACTTATAAGAATCTCGGTGATCAACATGACATACGCTGTCCGATTCCACGTCGTCGCAATGATTTAGATGATCCGGAACGTGGCATGATTTTTATTTGTTCTGCTACACATCGTACCAAGAGCATGTATTTCTTTTTACTGCAAACCGAACAGGGTGATATCTTTAAAATTACCTTGGAAACCGATGACGATGTGGTCTCGGAGATTAAGCTGAAGTACTTTGACACAGTGCCACCTGCCACTGCTATGTGTGTTTTAAAAACTGGCTTTTTATTTGTTGCTAGCGAATTTGGCAACCAGTAAGTAAACAAATAGAGTATTTGAAAACGTAAAGTTTTTAATGTGCCATTATCTTTTGCAGTTATCTATATCAAATTGCACATTTAGGCGACGATGATGATGAGCCAGAGTTTAGTTCGGCCATGCCTTTGGAAGAGGGCGAGACTTTCTTCTTTGCGCCCCGTGCTCTAAAAAATCTTGTGCTGGTGGATGAGTTGCCTTCGTTTGCACCCATTATTACGTCTCAAGTTGCGGACTTGGCCAATGAAGACACACCGCAGTTGTATGTTCTCTGCGGTCGAGGTCCGCGATCCAGTTTACGGGTACTACGACATGGATTGGAAGTCTCTGAAATGGCGGTATCAGAATTGCCTGGCAACCCCAACGCTGTTTGGACTGTTAAAAAACGCGCTGATGGTGAGTTCAGTTGAATTTTCAATATATGTTGTCAGTTTAGTGTTAAGTTGGCTAGCAATGAATTCTTAATAACTCAACTGGTGCATTGATGATACACGGTATTCTCATAGTTTATACGCTATTACGATATAATCACACGTTCCAAAGTCACAAGTTATCAAACACCAGTTCTCTCTTATTTCAGGCGCTTAAACACAGATGTCAACTGTTTATTGTGTGTGACAATCGAAACAGATTCATAATAAGAAAAGAGTTATGAATATATATAATTATATTTATCTTATGTGAAGCGATAGGTAAGGCAACATTTTGCAGCTTATAAGCCAACAGATACTACAAAAAATAAATAAACAACCCATGTATACGGTGGTTAATCACGTTAACTAAACTTAAGATGGACATTGAACATGATGAACTTTATCATCCGTGTTTCAGATGAATTTTTCATTGATTAACAATTTGATAACTGATTTTTCAATGTCTAGCAACTAAGCAGCTAGACAAGATAATAATTATCCAGCAATATCATACTAAATGACTGCATTTGTGTTTTGTGCTATTTTTAGATGAGTTTGATGCCTACATTATTGTTTCCTTCGTAAATGCCACATTGGTGCTTAGCATTGGCGAAACTGTAGAGGAAGTCACTGACAGCGGTTTTCTTGGCACCACACCAACTCTCTGCTGTGCAGCACTAGGTGACGATGCCTTAGTGCAGGTCTATCCCGATGGTATTCGACATATACGGTCTGACAAGCGTGTGAATGAATGGAAGGCTCCTGGCAAGAAATCAATTACCAAGTGTGCAGTCAATCAACGTCAAGTGGTTATAACACTTTCAGGCAGAGAGTTGGTCTATTTCGAAATGGATCCGGTAAGCATCTTTTAGAGTCGTAATTCTACTACTTTACTCTGATGACAAATACACGAAAAGAAAAATCATGTTGAAACACATTGTGTTCTGCAGTGCTGAGTTTTGGCATCTATTCTAAAATTTCTCAATATTTACCGAGCTTAAGGCTGATAATTTCGTTTTTATTTTAGACTGGCGAGCTGAACGAATATACTGAACGCTCAGAAATGCCGGCGGAGATTATGTGCATGGCCTTGGGCACTGTACCAGATGGTGAGCAGCGTTGTTGGTTTTTGGCCGTCGGATTGGCTGATAATACCGTGCGCATATTGTCGCTTGATCCAAACAATTGCCTGTCACCTTGCTCTATGCAGGCCTTGCCTTCACCGGCCGAATCACTTTGCTTAGTGGAAATGGGCCATACAGAGAGTACTACAAGTGCTGGTGGTCCTTTGGACGATGATGTGCCAACACGAGGAGGTTCCAACAAAGGCACCATCTATCTGAACATAGGTTTAAGCAACGGTGTTCTATTGCGAACTGTGTTGGATCCAGTATCGGGCGATTTGGCAGATACGCGAACACGTTACTTGGGTTCAAGACCAGTGAAATTGTTCCGCATACGTATGCAAGGCGCCGAAGCAGTGCTAGCTATGTCTAGTCGATCTTGGCTTTCATATTATCATCAAAATCGATTCCATTTGACGCCACTTTCTTATGAGACATTGGAGTATGCCTCTGGATTTTCTAGCGAGCAGTGTAGTGAAGGTATTGTAGCAATATCTACAAATACCCTAAGAATTTTGGCACTTGAAAAGCTTGGTGCTGTCTTCAATCAGGTGGCCTTTGCCCTGCAATATACGCCACGAACATTTGTAATACATCCAGATACGGGTCGTATGTTAATTGCCGAAACGGATCATAATGCTTACACTGAGGATACTAAAAACGCGCGTAAGGAGCAAATGGCTGAAGAAATGCGAAGTGCAGCAGGTGATGAGGAGCGTGAGCTTGCAAAGGAAATGGCCAATGCTTTTATTAATGAAGTGCTGCCAGAGGAGATATTCTCAGCGCCTAAAGCAGGTCTGGGTTTATGGGCATCACAAATACGTTGCTTAGATGCCATGCATGGCCAAACTATGTTTACAATCCCTCTGACGCAGAATGAAGCAATCATGTCAATGGCTTTACTGAAGTTCTCCGTAGCTGCCGATGGTCGCTATTACTTGGCCGTGGGCATAGCTAGGGACTTGCAGTTAAATCCACGCATATCTCAGGGCGGTTGCATTGACGTATACAAAATTGATCCCACCTGCTCAAGCTTGGAATTTTTACATCGAACGGACTGCGAGGAAATACCTGGTGCTCTCTGTGGCTTCCAAGGACGCCTGTTGGCAGGCTGTGGACGCATGCTTCGTATTTATGACCTTGGAAAAAAGAAGTTGCTTCGAAAATGCGAAAATAAACATATTCCATATCAGATTGTCAACATACAAGCAATGGGACATCGTGTCTATGTCTCCGATGTGCAGGAGTCTGTGTTTTTCATTCGGTATCGTCGTGCCGAAAATCAACTGATCATCTTTGCGGATGATACGCACCCACGTTGGGTCACAGCAACAACGTTGCTAGACTATGATACTATTGCAATTGCGGACAAATTTGGAAATTTGAGCATACAGCGTTTACCGCATTCTGTTACAGACGATGTGGATGAGGATCCAACCGGCACCAAGTCGTTGTGGGATCGTGGTCTGTTGTCAGGCGCCTCACAAAAAGCAGAAAATATTTGCTCCTTTCACGTGGGTGAAATAATTATGTCGCTTCAAAAGGCTACACTCATACCAGGCGGATCCGAGGCGTTAATATACTCGACACTTAGTGGAACTGTAGGCGCCTTTGTGCCCTTCACCAGCCGCGAGGACTATGACTTTTTCCAGCATTTAGAGATGCATATGCGCAACGAGAACCCTCCACTGTGTGGTCGTGATCATCTTAGTTATCGCAGCTCGTATTACCCAGTAAAGAATGTATTGGATGGCGATTTGTGTGAACAATATTTGTCCATTGACGCAGTGAAGCAAAAAAGTATCGCCGGCGACATGTTTCGCACACCTAATCAGATCTGCAAAAAGCTTGAGGACATTCGCACACGCTACGCATTCTAAAAAGGTGAGTTTGAGAATTGAAAATTTTAAGATTGTCAATTAAGTTTACTGTGATGAATTTGAATTTACCTTGGGACACCTATGAAATAATTTGATTAGTGTAATTTTATAATCCTGATAAGACCTTCAAATATTTATTATTGTAAAATATTCAGATTTTTAATGACTATTTTTATTTCATTCTGTTTTTTTAGGTGTTATAACCTTTGAAAGGTATATGTGGATTACAGTATTTCTAATAAGGTAAGCTTCTATTAAGCTGCAAATAATTTTTCTTTTATTCTGATGAACTACATTTTTACCTTGGGACACCTATGAAATATTTTGATTAGTGTAAAGTTATATTTTACTGATATTTCAATAATAATTATGAACTTGCTTTGGTCTTCAAATATGTTTTAACCTTTTTTTTTCTTTTGTTCCAGTTCGAATTGCAGCTGCTACTGCAGATCTCTATGCGTTAGCTCGACTTCTGAGGTGAATATCAATTGCATTGAGTGTTTCTTTTTAATCGGAGTAAACTAAAACAAATCGTAGTTTCTATAGATCAACTGTGATGCTTCAAATATGTTAGACTAATGAATTACTTTGATTCAAAACATTTACTGAGAAAAAGTTCAAAAAATTTAATTTATTTTACTTATCTCACATTTTTTTAACTGTTTACCGATTTTCTTTATTTCAGGTAACGCTCGTAAAGGTTTTTTGGTGTAACTCTTTAGCATATAATTAGGTAAATGTATTTTTTTTAACATTCTTTTATGTATTATCACTAATTTGATATATTTTTTAATTTCAGTTTAGTTGGATTTTTAGGCTAAGAATGCACATTAATACACTACATACAACCACTAAATGACTGCCTATTTATATTAGAATTAATTAACATGCATTAATTGCATTTGCATTATTAAATAAATATTTATATATACGCAGATATTTTAAGAGAATTAAATAATCATGTAAAAATAATAATTATCACTTTGTGTTTATATTTAGAAGCTTGACAAATTGAATAACAATCATATTCTTTGGTACCAAACGTTTGAGATAGTATAAATTTTTCCAAGTACATGTAATCTGCCGCAACGGGGCATTATTATAAGAACAAGGTGTGACAGATCCGTTTTGGGGGATTAATATATACCAAAATGATTATCGAAACATAACGGGTACCAAACTATATGAATGAATGGTTTAGAATCAAACAATTTTGTAAGATGATTCATGGGACTCCAATTAGTTAATTTAATCAATTTTAGTGATGCGAGCTTATTGTCCCCCGCAATAGATTTACAATGTTCCTTTTACGCTCCTGGACACCAATTTGTTGAAATTTACCGATCTTTCTAGGCTGTATATCACAACTTTTCAAAAATGGCTGGACGCGATTTCCTATACATTATTCTTCGCTTTAGTTGCTTTTTATAAATTAAATTAATTTAGTAATGTTTTTTTTTTGTGCAAGCTCTTCAATTTCACAAAGAAAGGGCTACTGCGAAAGTCTTGTGTATTTTCTATAAATTTGTCCAGCTTCTTGCATACGCCGATGATATTAATATTGTTAAGTGTTGTTTCGGCAATCGAAAATATGTTGCGGTTAACGAGGGTAAGACAAAGTATATTCTGTGTACAAACAGGAATGCAGGGCTTGTGGACTCTCATGTTGCAGCGGAAGACTATCCTTTTAAAGTTGTCTAAGAATTCTTGGAAGATTAAGCAAAGAGTCACACTTGTCACTGGTCTTAGTCAGCAGATGTTGGGCAGAGACCTCTCTCGACCAACAAACCTAACGTTCTGCAAGACGCTTATCTTCTCCGTGATTTTATATGACGCAGACAAGTTGTTTCGCGGACGGCTGCAGCTGCGCTAAGGGTGTTGGAGCGAAAAAAAAAATAAAAAAAAAAAAAATAACCTAACTTTTTGTTTTTAGTTCCATTCCAGGTATTCGTCTCTTTTTTACATTTTCGTGCTGAAGAAGTCGCAATGTGTGCTTCTTCCCATTACTATTTTTATTTTACTTACTAGATGACCCCATATTTCTAGGCTACATGTCAATATAGGTATTATTATTGTTTTATATATTGTATTATCTGTTTGTTATATAAGCTAAGGTTAGAATGTTTACCAAGTAGCCAGTACTGTTGGTGGAATTTATTTTTTATTTCAATTCTTTTATTTTATATACATTGTGTCCATATGGATAAAGACATATGTTTTCCATATCGATAAAGTCGCTTCAGCAAGGCTGTTCGATGTAAAAGTCGACGAAAGAAGAAGATGGCGACGACCATAACTCAGCTGTTAGACTACTTGAAGAAAAATCGGTCTTCCCTTGGAATGATCAACTGGGAAAAACGCATGCAAAGCAAGGTCGGCTACCGAAAACTGGTGAGGTCGACTGTAACACGACAACGAATGGAATTAAATTACATATTATTTCTTAAGTTTAAAAGTCATTACCGTTTAAGTTCACAATTAATAAATATGAATTACGAAGGTTTTCGATCGTGGATTTCTAACTTTGGCATTTAGCGATCTGAACGAAGAGCGTTTGCTTCGGCACAGTTTTTGCCTTTAAGAGTTGCATTTCAGCGGCTTAACATAAATGTTTAGTTTATCTTATGTAATCTTTATTTACATTTACAGTATTAACAATTTTATTTAATTTTACTCAAATGGTATAATAATGACAGGTGACGTGCCCAAAATACACTAATTAACCTGACTTGATGAAAATTCTTTGGCAAATTGTTTAAATTTGTTTTGCCTTCATTTGGATATTGTTTGTAGTGCTCTTCTTCCAGCAATTTGTGTGTAATTTGTTATTTCGAAAGTATTTTTACCGGATTTAACATCATAGCAATGTAGTTATGTAAATTGTCGTGACCGACGATGCATTTACTATGCTAACCAGCCTCGGCCTGGTGGTCTTGGCTGCCAAAGAAGTCGTATACCATGCATTTGCTGCACTTGCAGCAACAACCAGTTCTGTGTCCAGTTAAACGATTTATTAACTTCATTTCTAGATCATTAGATCGCATAACACGGACATTCATCACTTGTTTACTTGCACCACTTTTTTGTTGCTGATTTTATTCTTGCCACCAAACGTTGTTGTGCGCATTTTTTCGCTACGCTTTCGAGCGCCAGCTTAGTGTTCCAGCAACAACAACTTGCAACTGTAGCATCACGCAAACAACAACAACAACAACAACAGCAACTGGCAACTTGCAACAAAAACAATCTCTATGTTGCATCTACGCATGCAATTCACGCCGCGTGCAGCTGGCTCTACTGAATCGTTGTTGTTGTTGTTGTGGTTAGTGGCGATCCTCGATCTCGATAAGAACAATCAACGCTTCGCGCAAACACTTGGCACTTGTTGTGGATCCACCCATTCCCTGAGCCGTTCCGTGCGCTGATCTGACTTTAGCCCTCCGCAAATCACGCCCTCTCCCTGCATGCTCTTGCCACATTTTTGCCTGGAAGCTGATTTCATTGCATTCAGAATGCGTTCAAAGTTTAAAAAAAAAAAATAAAAAATTGCAAAAAAACTGCAAATTTTTTAGATGGCTAGCCAAAGATAAAACGAATGCTGCGACCTCATCGTATCATGGTGCCATTGTTTTAATGCGTACTTGTGCGGACGAATACCCTTTAGGTAGGGTATGATAGGCTCTGCCACGAAAATTACAGAGAAATTGAGAAAGATTCATATTTTTTCCCTTTTCTATTTTATTATTATTGGTAGAAGCGATTTACACTGCCACCTGTAGTATTTTTGGGCGCTGGTGATTTTTTAATTTTATTAGCGAAAATTCATTCGATTTCTTAGCGGAAAATTATATTTAGCGTAGAATCGGAAATCTGAATTGCAAAATATGTTCACAATTTGGCTGAAGGGCGACTAAGTAGACCTGAGGATGAATTATTTCGGAAAAAATGAACTCTTAAATGTCTTAAGACTATTCTATAACTGTCCCGTAAACCTGACGATTGTTTCGAAAAACAGAAATTATATATATTCCTTGACAGGAAAAGTTAATGCAAAAATCATATTTAAAGCAAATATGCTTACAATGCGCATTGATAGGTTGAAGGCAAAGCCTACAGCATCTTCTTTGACTTAGAATGACCAAATATATATCATTTTTAAATCGGTTGGTTAAAAAATATTGAAGTTTTTGGAGGATTACAATTTCTTATTTCGACTGAAATAGGAATAATTTATGAATATTAACTAGCTTAGCAGCAATTCTTAAATGTTCAATGAATGGCCCATTTTTTCATTTTCAAATCTTTATCGGTTCCCCACCGAAAAACCTTCAATATTTTTTTAATTTTTTAAAATACTTTTAGAATACAAATATTGAAAAAAAAATATTTAAAAATAAATTAATATTTGAAGTTTTAGATTATGTGTAATATTGAAAAACTTTACAGTACACAAAAATTATTTAGTAATAACAAACTTTTCTTCATAACAAAAATTTATATGAAAATTGTAGTTATAATACAATAGTATAATAGTGTATTTATAATATATGAAAGTTTACTTTCAAAAGTAACATTGAATTGAATGTGCACAAAATACTCTAAAAACTTAAGTTTTTTTTTTGATTTTTGGGGCGTATTTTGCCTGCGCGCATTTGTAGCTATCAATGTGCAACGATCGGACGTTCCCATCTTAGAATCTGGCTGCAAAGTATCCAGTCAACTTGGGTCACGTTGTGCAGATGCTTATCACTGGCGCGTTCAAATGCCTTGCGTGATAAAATTTCTGACGAAGCGCAGTGTTCTCCAAGTTCCTCACCAAGGTACCTCTTGGCGCTGGGGTGTTAACGCGTCAGGCTTATAGGCTCGTTGGAGCTGCAAGTTTTCAGCTGTCTTGCGTGTAAGAATTTTCTGTGAAAATTTTTCTGGCCATGCTGAGATTTTAATCATGTGGCTAGACGTTGAAACAAAAAAAAAAAAAAAACTGGACTCCGGACACTGGACCGCCAGCTGCAACTAGGGGCCGACACTTTCGCTGTAAATTAAATGCTCATTTTTGCTGAATGCCCCATGTTGTATGTGGCATGTTGTTGTTGGTCTATGCCAGTCATGTTGTTGTTTTTTCACAGTTAGCAACTTTATTAAAACTAACGGCTCGGCAGCATAATTAAAAAGCAGCTAACATCCATGGGGATGTTGTACGAAAGTGGCATACACTGCAAATGATGCTTTGTTTGCCAAATCTCGTAGAAAGGTAAAGACTGGGTATGTATAGAGTACCAGAGTGTTTGATAATAAATGGAATCATCAGTTGGAATTATGATCATCATCAGCATCACCTTAAGTACAGTGGCTTTTTGGCCAAGTGCAAGATCAAGTAGATGCAGACAGTTGTGGTCAGTTTGATGCTAAGTTGGCAACTCGACAAACCAATTATAAGGCGTAGATTTGCTGCAAGTGGCATGCCACTACGTTGTGGCACTGGGTACTATGCACATGGCTGGCATAATCGCTGACAGTCTTTATGATTGTCAGTGACACTCATAGCTGGGCAACGGCAACTGTTGGCAGCTTCTTGGACTGTCAGCAATCTTTTCAGGCAGTGATAGTCGACCTCATTGAATGTCATTAACTTGTTTCAAGGTTTCCACGCTACATGTATTTACGATTTGTTTGCTTTTGGGCGAATTTCGCATAATTGGCTGAAAATTATGAATTGTAGCGAGGGCAGAAACAGCAAAAAAAAATTATAAATGTATATGTGGGAAAAGTAAATCAAAAAGTCTTGGAGTCTGAACTCAGTTGAACTCGGCTGGACCTGCTGTCAACAGCTTGTCCAGCCGTTGGCAGTTTGGGGCAAGCCCCAAGTATTTATGTCTCAGTTCTGAAAATTGTAAGCGTTTCTGTCACTTAGTCAACAATCTGTTGCATCTAATTGTCTTTACAACAAATTACTCAATTGCCGTATGGCTGAAGATCGGGCTTGTTGCTGGGGCTGGGATCGATTTGTCGGTTGTTTGCTCGCATCTGACGGATATCTCAACAGGTTTGACATAATTTTCACCTTAGTTTGTTTTTAAAAGTACAAATTTGCACGCAGCTGTAGCAGATGATGTTGCAGTTGATGCGTTGAGTAACTTAATCGCCAACTCAGCTGCACTTTAGTAGGCGTGGCACACTTCCGTAAGTAATTTTTCGATTGTGTGAGTGGCGGGTTGGGGTGGGGCGGTTGTATAATTGAACATTTTAATGCTGCAACCGATGATTAAAATCAAAGCTATAGTATCTACCACAGAGTTGTGCTGCTGTGGCAAGACAAAGTGCGGCAGTGCAGTTGAAAGATAAATACGTGATCAGTCGTACAGATCATCAACACGCACATGAACATGCGGCGACGTCAACGATGAGCCATAAAAACGGGAGCACCAGCGCCAGTTGCATGCAACATGGCTGTCGTTGGGGCACCACTGGTTTGGGTGAATGGCAAAGCGTCAGCACCGACATTACATTGATTGCCCCCACACGTGTTGTTTGTCAATGGTAAAGGGGTTTCTTTTTTTCTGTTTGGCTATTCAACGGAAGTTGCTTAGTTCCGGCAAGTTGCAGACGCTGCTGCAGTTCATCATTCGCGTTCCATCATCTGTTCTACACCTGAAACACATTTGATATGTCTGCTGTCGCCCAAGCCCACAACTAAGCACATCGTTTTTGGCTGTCGTACTTATGGCGCAATTACGAGTTTCCTTTGATTTGTATCTTTCTCTTGACGTTTTCGAAATTCTCTGTACTTAATTGCAAACAGCTGAGCCGCATATGCCACAATTTTCAACTATTTCGGTTTATCGATTTTGATTTTTTCGACAAGATAATTCTGTATGAGCAATAACATAAATTCAAGGCATAAAATTTTAGAAAAAAAAAACTTTTTACAAAGAGTGAAACAAGTATGCTTTAGTGTTCTTAACGCTGTTTGTGGAACTTCATATCTCCACACGTTCAAATTTCGATTTGTTTTGAAACAACCAATTTCGGAAAAGTATCTCACTTTTTTTAGACCTATAGTATCTTGGAAAAAATACACAGTACGTTTTCAATTGCATTCAACTTTCCTTTGCAATACAACTATCATTCTCATATCATTTCTGTTTTGGAAACGCATCCATTTCCACTAGTACCGATAACTAAATCAAAGATTTCGAAGTTTGATTCTCACTTTAACCAACAGAAAGCTTAGCTAAAGCGTATGGGCAACGATTGGTAGTTGTATAATTATATTAAAAAAAATACATTTTTCCCCGAATCATTGCAAGTCAAAATATACGGTTCCTCAGTAGCAGCAAAAAGCTGTAAAATCCTTAATCGAAAACCCGACAATTTTGATCGAGCTAGTAGCAGCGAAATAATTTCCTCCCTAAAGACATCTCCATGAACCAGAATCGTTTTGGAATAATATATTGAGGAGTCTCAGTTGAGTCTTATTGAAAAATTAAAAGTTTTTGAATAATACTTAAATTATAAAAAAATATACTCAATATTCTCGAGAAAGTTAATAAACGGAATTCCAAGCATTCAACAACGTTGATCTGCTTAAGAAAATACAAATTTTAAACAATTTTCTTTCCTAAGCATTTTCTGACTTGGCAAGCCACCGCATCGAATACGTAATTACCGTAAGAAAATTAATCGAAAGTAATTATTCTCTTTTCTTTGCAGAATAAGCTTTATTTTCCATTCGGGCGTAATACACTCATTAAACGGTATCACTCAAAAAGAGGTTCTCTTAGGTATGCGATGGCGATTTTTCAAGGCTCGTTCCACTAATATCATGCTTCGCTGCACAGTGGAGCAAGCCAACTTCCCCACGTATATTATTATAGTTTTCTAAACTCTATAGTTTCATTCCACGGTATACAGCTGTTATTGTGTATTTAGAGTGCTGAAAGTCAACCAGATGGCCAAGTGCGTTACATTTGCAAAACATTGAATGAATCGCGTTGTTTTTTTTTTCATTTGTTGTGGAAGTTTATCAAGTTGGAATTTCACAGCTGGTTGACTACAACCACAGCGAAATCCCACACTTGGAAATATTTTCATCGGAGCGTCATTTAAAAGCACTCTTCCATAGCTAGCGAGCCAGTTGAAATAAATTTTACATATGTATATAGCCCAAAACCATTTAATTGGTATAATTTAAAAATAAGCTTTCATAAACTTCTAGTATACCTTGCGGAATTAAAAAAAAATGATTGTGGTCAGTGTCCACAGTTCACAGGTTGTGCTATTGTTAAATTTGTGCATGATTTATGACGGATTGAGAAGAATGAGTTTTCTGTAGTAGTCAGTATCTCAAGCATTTTAAATTAGTCAAAATAATCATTTTTTTTAGTTTCTTCAATAAGAGAGACTCTAAGAGTCTTCTAGATTCTTTTCTTATAAGAATGTAAACAAAAATTTTACAGAAATTCTTCTATCTATACAACATATAGAACTTTTCGGACATATACGAAAGATTTCGGTTAGCCAATCCCGGAATTACTAAAACTACGATTTCTCCGCAGTGTTCGAGAATCATTAAGATTTTTCTTGCCTAGTCATATGCAGAATTAATTGAAGCACTATTTTTTAATCAACACAGATACCCTAATAAACCTTCGATGAAGCACGAATTAGGATTATCGCAAAATGGAATAGCCTTTAAATTTTTCCAATTTTTTTTTTGCTACTTGACAGCTTTCGGAATTCGCCATTCTTAACTTGGAAGAGAGCGCTGGACAGTTATCCAATAATGTAACATAGTATTCCTAAATAAGCAAGTAGTTTCAACCATTACTGCATTCCTAAGCATTTTAGTCTAGAGTTAGAGAGGATTCAAGAAATATGGTGATAATAGTTAAACCAACTAAATGCTTCCGGTTCGATTGCTCACGAATATTTTGGCGAAATTATCTCTAGGCATTGCCGGAAGCAACAGCTAAGAAAAAGCCAAATTACTGTTTAGTTCATTGCGGATTATGCTGGATAAAGTAATTTTTAAAAAAGAGCCTCAAATTTATGAAACTAAGTATTACAGATAAAGAAAACTTTGAGATAGGTTAGGTTAGATTATCTGCTGGTATCTGGTATCCCAATTTTTGCGGGCCTAGCCTTTCGGTTTCTCACTCCAGAGTTGCTGTAACGTGGTTAAAGTTTCATCCATGTGTGGGCTGAGCATTTGAGGATAAAGACAGTAGGGGTGCCCCATAAATTAGAGTTTTTACTAATCCAGCACAATCCAGAGCGAAAATACTGTACGTATAGTAAAACTTTAAATGTTCTTTATGGAATATTTTAAAAAATAAAACTTGTTAAATTCAGATGCTTAAATATTAAAAGAACTTTCTATTTTTGAAAAAATTCTTACATTCCATGTTTGGTCAATTGTTCGGATTACAGTCTAGCATTGAGCCGTATTTTGGCTAGAATGCATTTGGACCTTTTACTGCAGTAATACGGCTATCATCTCAATTATAAATTTAGGTTTACTAACTTCTCAGAGTATTTTTATTTAATCAAGCTTGCTTATAGATCTTTAATAGTATGATAACAAATTTAAGGTTCCATTATGAAAGTTCAGAGGGAATAGTAACAACGTATAAGGCTGTAAGAATTTTACAAGGCTTTCTCTAATTTTATATTCGTATCGGCTCATCTATAATTTATGGCCCAGCTTTGAGACCCGCCAGGGTCGTGTAACCGAATACTTCGAATCTGCCGTAATCGAAATCTATAATGTCTTTATGTAGTATTGTAGAATTCGCAAACTGGAACATATTGCTAAGGCGGTAGCACCTTAGTATCGACCCTGGGGTCTGCTCAAAGGTGTATGGCGTGGGTAGGCTGCCATTCTAAATGCAATTGACTCAACTCTTAAAGCGTAAATAAAATTATTGTAGAATTTGGCAGCTGGCCGTACTTATATATCGGAGGCATATATCATTTCATTGTGCACAGGGTCGTCATCAAACATATATACACATCTATATCAGAGTATGTGTATTTGTGTGTTCTACATAATATGTAGTACATATGCCATACCATGAGCAGCTGAGGCACCAAAGGCAACGTCATCGGCAACAGCAACCGGACGCACGTGTTCATTTTCATTTGGCGCAGAGAACCCAACGATAAACAGTCGCAGTTTCTTCTACAGCCGCTGCGCCAGCCGCAACAACAACAGGAGAATCTTTCCGACAACTGCGGAAATTATTCATTCAAGCGATCGCTGCTTGGCTTGGTTTGACTTTAGCTGCGACTGCGTCTTTCGTCCACTCTCATTATACACTGTATCCATAGCACTATGACTCTTATGGGTAGATGATGCAGGAGGTTGGGCATTAGAAGGCCCCAGTGGTCACAAATTGACGCTTCTAACAATTCTCTAATACTGCTTTTTCTTTTGATAAGGAAATTCATAAGATTATATGTTATTTTATTATATATAAGGGTATTGCGCTGTCGAATAGCGCTACAAATTTTTCAATGTTGATGACTTGCTAAGAAGAAAAAAGTTGAAAAGTCATACAAATTGCAAGAGGCAGCCGCAGCAGCAGCCAGCGGAACAACAATAGCAAAACTTATTGTATGAATCCATATGTACGTACTTTGTAGGATCGGATATACTATGTATACAAAAATATATGCTGGGGTGTATGCTTGGCCAACTTCTTGGAGCCACCCATGCAGCTCCAACTTTGAACAACAAGCATAGCAACAACTGCCCATCAAAAGGGCAGCGAAGCGCGAAGCTTGAAACCAAAACACTTTTATTTCATTCAGAGCTTTTCAATGTGGAGAAAAAGTGTAAATAGAGCTCGATAAATTGAGACGCACCGAAATTTGCATACTCTTTTTTGTGTCTGACTCTATTATTATTATATCATGATATGTATGAATTACTAATAAAGAGTCTAAAGACTAAGGGAGCGATACAAATCTTCTCCATTGCTGACGATCCTAACCCAATTGTTTTATCTGCTGCTATTTGATACTGACATCCACGCAGTATGTGTTCGATCTTGTGAGTAGTCTATCCATTCTCATTTTCGATTCTTAATAGCGAAATACACTGGTGTTTGGTGTATTCGTGATCAAAGATCTTCATTATCTGCGGCCAGAAGATACGGAGTATTTTGTGAATGAAGCTTTAAGAATATTCGATTTTCAGCGCTTAAGATACACAGACTATTTTTTTTTGTATGCTAAAATGCTTAAAAATTTGTTATATTTGGAGATTCAAGCCTTTTTCTCTTTAAACAGGAGTCTGTATTAATTTATAGTAAGAGCATAATAACCACAGGAGAAAGTTAAGAAAAGTTTATTTTGATAAAAAAAAACTACAGGAGCTTATGCATTTTCCAAAAAAAAATTTAAGATTTGTCGTAGTTCTACTCTTCGCATGTGAGACTTGGATGATAACCAACTATGAACTATATGAAAAAATTTAGAGCTTTGTCAACGGATGGCAGCTTACCCTAAGGCTGTGGAATCATGTTTTTGCATTGCAAATCTGTAAATTCCTACTCCGAAAGTTCCTACTCCTATGCTTCAACTCCTATGCTTCATAACGTTTAAAACTGTAATTAATCGTTTGTATTGGACGTGATTTTAATAAGAAAAATAATAATAAAGGAACTTACGAAAAAAAATTGGAATTTGTATAATTTTTGAAAGAAAACCATAATACTCAAATAAAAGAAAAACGAATTCAAAAAGTATAAGATAACAAAATAATGTGTAGTTTCTTTAAGTGAAAGCAAAATTAAATATTGTTTAATGCAATCAAGCAAACTTTATAATATTTCAAAAATGAATAAGTCACATAAGCTTTTGGTTAGAATGCTAGCGAAGGTGCAAGGCAGGCCAATCTGGGACAACGTGAAGAAGATCGATTCAAATTACAAGGAATGTACCTACTTGTGGAACGAATTAAGGATGCTAGCAAAATTATGATGGTATCAGTTATTTATTTCTGCGCAATTTTTAAGCTTTTGATAATATACGTTTAAACGCATGCAAAATAATCGCACTTGAAATATTTTAGGAGGTAAATAGCTATGAACTTAACTAGTATAGATGCTATGATTGTTATTCGAAACTTCATTCTGAAAAAAATAAAATAATAATAAAATCCATTTAATTATTCATTTCAAATGATTGTGTTTCAAAATTTACATTAAAACTGCAATATACAAATAACTGTAAGGGATTTCTCTGCCGAATCATCTAGATTTATTCTCAGAACCTTTGTCCCTAATAGTATAGAAAATATAGCTCTACGGCGTCAAAAACTTGGTTTATGATGTCACTTTTTCTTTTGGTTGCTTTCTATTAGAAGGGCTCTACTTATAGATCAGATTTTAGAGGCTATTTCGAATTGGCTTTCTGCATTACCACTACGGTTACAGTCAATAGATATTTTACGACTTAGCTACCTATTAATTAATCCTCGGAAATTTAAGTGCCACTTCATTCATTTTTTATAATCAAGAGAATTATGAATATGTCAATGGACACTTGCTGTATTTATCGCATCCAAGTTACTTGCATTAAAAAGAGGAGATAAAATAGTTTCGTTTGCATTCTGACCGGAGTCAAATACTTTTGCCTATCTACGTAGCTCATGTGAAGTCAGGCAACAACTCAAAAATGTGAAAATTAAAAAAGTCAAGTATACAAGCAAAGTCTCCGCCGCTGCATTATATAAATTTTAACAACTGGTAAACCTAAATAAGTGAAAAATACACAAATCTTTTTAAGTCTATATCACAAACCAACCAGCATTTCAACCATGTCCAAATGAAAGCATTTGCAAAAGCCAAACAAAACTTTCACCAAAATAATGTAAAAAGAGTCTTTAAATCGCGTGTTGCCTTCAACACCCTGCCAATCCATCAATCCGAGGCGAAGCATTCAACAAACAACGACACCCAAACTAACCACAAACTCTTCCTCACCTCAGAGACAATAAAATACGATTTTGGTTTTCTTTTGTAAAATCGACGTAACTTGGTTTAGCTCACCTCAACACAACCCTGTCGAAGGCAAGTTCAGTTCGGTGCGGATTGAGCTCAGCTCACAGGTGTGCGCAATCAATCAACATGAGATCACATTAACCGGGCAGAAACAATGACGATAATCACAAAGAGCCCCAAACATATTGTATCACATGATACTACATACATAAAACTACATGAAAAAAAAAGAGATCGCTTGTACATAATGGCAACGCACCCGCAACCCATTATATACCCTTACAGATTTTGGGAAACTTGGTATTCAAAAAAATCAATCAGCTGTTGGAAAATTTTTGATTTAAAAAAATGTAACACAGTTTAACAAATTGTGGAATCTTTTCTCGTCTTGAGTGTTATTTGCAAATAAATTTGTGTTCGGGCTTAGAATTCGTCCATCATGTCTAAATTTGGAAATATTTGAGTTTCTAAGTTCGAAAAACTAAATTCAATGCAATCTAAACAATTTTAAGGTACAGCTCTTTAATATATATTATATTTAACATTTATTTTTAGCTAATTTATGAATTTTGCTTAAAGTTAGTCTGTTTGGAAAATTTATTCTTAAATGCCTTACTTCCCCCCGACATAAATTATTTCTGATTTCTTTACCTCTACCATTGCGCTAGCAATTTGTTCTTCACTTCAACAATTTCTCGGCACATATTTACAGAGTATTCCATAGTCTAAGGATGTCATCTACTATGACTTTTCCTAATGTTTTATGTTTCACGCACATGTGCGTTGATAGCTCTTTGGAGTTGCTCATTAAAAGTCACGACAACGACGCTTAAGCCCGCTAAGACGTCTAAGGCGGCGCTCTGGGCTAGATAGTTTCTATAGACACACGTTCAATGACCATTTTTGGAAGCTTTCGGCTTGATTGCTAAGGCAACGTGCCCATGTTGTAAAAATCTATTTTATGGCCGTAACATTCCACACTTAATTAGTTGGCGGCCCAGCTATGTATTGTTATCTGCAGAGATTTTGATATGAATTGAACCGTGTCAAAGGGCTTAAACTGACCTTTGTCATTCTCCATTTTGTTAATTAACTCAATCAAAGTTGAACATATGAAAAACCTTCCAAATCGGGTGTGTCAATTGACAATGCTGCAACGTTTAACAATTTTAATTGGATATCTGTTATTGACTCCATAATTTGCCACACCAAAGGCAACCAGCACTTGGTCAGCTAACAAGTGCGTTCGTTTAGCCATAAACGCAAACCTAACTTGAAGTTGTACTATGTAATTACGAGGGCGGGTTGTAAAGTTCTAGCTATATTCGAGATATATGTTTAGGTCTACTTGAGTAAGCAATGGAATATACGAACTGCCAATAGTAGAATGCTGTATCTCCGAAAAGTTAACGTAGTGTCAATTTTGTCGGTCGTTGTTATGTATGCCAACTCTTCAAGTCCATATTGATTTTCCTAGTGCGTCCATTTCTTACGCCCATAGGGCAGGACACTCCCACAGTAAGGGAGTAAGAGTTTTCTTTTCTTCAGATTGGTTACAGCTGTGACAATGAGTGTGGTAAGGAAGCCCCAGTTTTGACGTCTGCTCACTAACAGGTCGAAAGCCAGTTGTTCTTAAGGCATTTGTTAAGCGAGAGTGTGTATTAGGGTTGGAAAATTTTTCGAATTGAAGAGAATTAAAAATAATAAATAAATAAATTGGTTTCCTTTGTGTACAGTTATAGCCGAACGGATCCAAACGGATCTCGAACCTGCGACCTTCGGTTTAAGAGGCGAGTATCACTACGCTACGTCGGCCACGGGGCATTCCAAAAAAAGCAATATCTTTGGAAAAAAATAAAATTAATACAAGTCACCAATACTTGTGAGCCCCACCTCGTATATTAGCATATGAATTGCTTTGTATGTTTATGTTTTTTTTTGCATTTGTTGGTTAAGATATGTGCGTATATTATGGACTTGAAGGCGGCGGCACGCATCAAAGCTGACCACACCACAACTGCAACAACAACGACAGCAACATGTGCACTTTAACGCACATGAAACTGAGCTGAAATTGGAGGTCACGTAGTCGTCGACATCAACTGTATGAGAGACTATAAGGCCAGGCCACACTACGCAACGCCTTCATATGGTTTTTGGCGCATATAAATTACACAATACAATGCCCGGACGGGCGGTCGGTCGACCGGAGCAAGTGAAACCCAAATCCAACAACAACAGCAAACAACAACAAATCGAATTGCAACGAACCGCAACAACTTCAAGAGCGGCGTTGACGGCGATGGCGACGATGACTGCATCGTCAAGTGAAACCCTCTAAATGCAATGAAATGGTTTTTAACTTTTGCAATTTTTCATAAAACCAACAAAAGGAAAAAATTCCAAAGTTCATTTTGGTTTTATTTCTATTTTTCGAAAACGAATCCTAAATACACTTGTCGGAGTGTGTCTTTTGGGGGTAAACTTAGAATGAGTTATGTGACCTTTATAAATTTAGCTGGAATTCGTTTAGAAATCAAGTGTAAAATTTACAACTCTTCCTTCACTAATTCGCGAAACTTTAGAGTATTTTTAAGATTTCAAGAATCTAATGCTTAAAAGATGGCTTGCATCTACTGTTACAATACACAGATTTGTTAAAGAATGTGAATCCCAAATACAAACTCATTTGTTGTTCACATTTGACAAACATTGGTAAAGACTCTCCTACAATATCCAGTTTATTTTAACTTTTTTATAACGAAAAAAAAAAAACGTTTCGTCGGACATCGTGAGCGATATCTATTGTTCTTACGCTTTCTCAAACCTTTATATCCCAGATTACTTTGAAATGTTGTGCCAGACGACGTATTTTTTTTGGAATTCATAAGGGAATTTGCAACCTTTTGCTTTTATCTTAAAAATAATCCCTTAAACCAATGATGTATATAAAGTTTAGTAGTGTGCCTATATTTACATGATATAGTCCTTTAACTTTTTAGTTTAGAGTCGCTTGGAGGGCTTTATAGTTTTGTCAAACCAAGAGATTGAAGAATCAAGTTGGAGGGAGTAATCCAACGTAGTATCAACAGTTTGAAACTGCTGCATTTTATTACAGCGGCTCGCTTCACCTGCCTGTCCATTGGGGTCTCAGTTCAAATCTTACCATGAGAATCCTATTGAGTAATATTTTTGCCATGACCTATGCGAAACCGATATCGGCAGCACCACGTGAGGGTGATGGACCCCAATAATTCAATTATGACACGATCCCCTTATAATACTGACTGCTAGTCCAGTACGAAATATAATTCATTTTGATTAAAATAAATCTGATCAAGGCAAGAATAACTTTATCTTTGTCTCTGTACGCATGATGCATTAAGTCAATAATATTTAAACAAAATATATACCATTTAATAAGTAGTAAGGCCTAAATGCAATTTAAAAAGTCAGCGAATATTAAACTTTTTTTTAAATTCGATTTACAACAAAATATTCGTTTGCAATTCAAAAAAAAAAAAAATAATAATGTATCTAGGGATAATTTTTTCCAAACAAACCAGAATAAAAAAATGTTTGAATAGAATGATGTGATTTTCTTTATCTCCTATTGCTATTTTGGGTTAAATTTCCCAATTCGTTCCTGAGAAAAAGTGGGATAGAGGTAATATTTATTTAAATGGAGCTATTGTTAGAAGTTTATATTTTCCTTTTGCATAATGTAATGTTACATGCACTTCAGCTGGGGATAATTGTTGAATTTTCGCCAGTAAGTTAAGCAGAACCTCGTTTTCTCTCAATTGTTTGGCGTTAAAAAGAATAGGACTTAAACTGTGCCTGAATATGTAAGTAGTAAGTTGGAAATTTCCTATGCGTGGATGCGTGGCTTGATTTCGCAGATTTCTGTTCTTGCTTCTTTTATGCAGTTTTTCAGTCAACGAAACAGTTTCAGATTGTCACTTTTTTCTGCCCAAAAATTAATTTTAGAATACATATACCTCTACAAAGAGTATTGAAACAAATATAAAAAAAATAAAAATTTTGCGGGCGGCATGTGCAATAATACGGTTTTGATGTTTAAACAAGGTCAGTCATTTGTTGGCGCTGTCTTCAAAGGTCTTCCGATCTCTTACCAAGTCGATAAGCAAATAAACAAAATTATAAAGGCCGCCAAAAGACAGTCTCATCAAGTGCTGAACCTGCCACCTGAACGAAATATTCATAATGCGCCATGCTTTTTGCGAGTATAATCAGAACCAATGAGCGCGAAATTGCTTGGAATCCTGCAGCAGCAGCTTTAAGCCCTTGATTGGATTTGGAGCAACTGTGTGGAAAAAAAAGGAAATTCCATAAAGTTCAATCCAATTATTTGACACACATATGGCCACAATGAGTTATACTTCTGTTTTAATGCCACCGAATATTGATCAAAGGCCATTCGTATTGTGGCGCGCTTTGTTGTATTTGGATCGGCAGTGTATCAAAATGTATAAATTTTATTGACTACGGATGCAGTTCATAAACAATGCGCCGTAAATGTATGGTATATTCTATGTATCATATCGAAGTAGACGGATCTTTGTGGATCTTTTTCTATAGTCGGCAATATGGCGCGCATCTGTTACATGTTAAAACGCAGCCAAACCAAATATTGCGAGTCCAATAGGCTAAACAGATACGAAAAAACACGATTGAAAGAGCATCTTCCGAAATGAAACGAGAAAATATTGTATATGGCACGTTGAAAATATTTATGAAATCAAACATGAGGTACACGTTGGTGAGATACAGATACAAAAATGTATATTCGATCGTATGTTGCACATTTGGCACACATGACAGCCGCATGCTGCCACCAAAAAGGCGGAAATTTTTGGAAAATCAACTATAAATGGGGGAAGCAGGGCTCCCAGAAAAACCACACACATGCAGATGAGCGTTGTCTGCAGCAAATCGAATGACAAAAAGAAAAAATGGAAACCATATACACGCACACAGTATGTTAAAACCAAAAGGGGAAAAGATTTTTATGCATTTCCAGTTAAATCGGAAGTGAAAAATCACGACTGGAGTCTCTCCCTTTTGCTGTGTCTTATATCAAGACGACCCAAGCGTGCCACGATTATCACGCTATTTCTGTCAAATTGCTAGATATACAGTGGGACGTGGGGCGCAGCAGGGCTGCCACATGTCGAATTCTTGGAGCTCAGCTGTTGCACGACATGAGCTGCTAATGATGCCAACGGGTTAAATGCGCTCTCAAATGTTGCAGCCATTTTTTATTTCCCCAAGTGTGTCGCCCAATAATTTAGCTCTATTTATGGGGGTTCTTATTTTATGCCCGTGCTATATTTTATGACAGCTGTGGGGTAAGTTATACCTGCTTATGTTTATAATTAAATAAAGGAAAATATTTTGATTGTTTTTCAATGTGAAAAGTTTCCACGTTGATAATACAATTCGATACGCTCGCAGTGCATCTTTATGTGGGCTCAACTTCTCATGTTATGCGTGTTTAGTCCATTTAATGTTCTAAGTCTTATATTTATTACACCAGTTCAGTAATTTTTAAAAATAATGGAATCTAAAACAATATGCTCAACATAGCAGAAGTAAGATAAGTAAAAATGCAGAATTTTTAATTGTTCCATTTTGACATATTGAAAGTCATTATCTTAGTAAACACTATTTTTAAATAGTATCTTTACAAATTATTCTTGCAGGCAATGTATTGATTCTTTAAAAACAAATAACTTATCGAAAATAATCGTATTGCTTCTCCAGTTACGATTGTGCAGTGCTTAGATTTTAGAATATTTTGTTTTCCACAATCATTATGACTTTAGTTGTTAATTTTGGTTTATGAAAGATAATATCTGTATTTTCAGTTATTGTTAAAACATAAGTGCTTTCAGAACGCAGCTAGAATGTGTGCGATTGCAGTAAAAATTTCAAAAAATACCTCCTAAAGTGCAAAAACACCTCTTAAGTAACCAAAAACTTATTTTCAATGTTTTCACGCAATTCTATTGTATTATTTAGGCATTTTTCGCTGACAAACCACAATCGTTCAGCTAGTGGGCGTTCTTTTCAATGGAGGACTGTGTTCATCAGTTACTCGGTCTATTAAAATCAAACCGCTTTTTATAAGAATAACATTCATTTGAGCAATCTACTTTATCACAGTTTGCACTGTGCAAATTAGAAAGACGATATGTTAGCCATATGTTCATTAAAATCATTTCAAATTAAAACATTTAAGCCGAGTTGGCAACTGTGGCCGCCAATTTTCTAGAAGTCAAATGCATTTTGACACAAAATTGACATTTAACAAAGTTGCAGGTCCAAAAGTTGAAACTGCTCGCAACAGTTACAACAACTGCCACATGTAAGCGACGCATAAAACACGCCTTAAGGCGGCGACAGCCATATTTCGAGGGACCGACAGACGGAAAGTCGGTAGCAGTTACAGGCGTACATCCCAAGACATTAGCCAGGGGGGGTTTACCAAATCAAAACTATCGCAGAAAGCTGCACCAAATAGTAGTAACGATTAATCGAGCAAAATCGATCATTTTAAAAAAATATCGTAAATCATAGTTAGCCCCCTAAAGTCGCCGCCTTCTTCTGCCTAAGGCTCTGGCCGCAGATAAAACAACAAGTGCGTCGTCGTTGGCAATACGAGTATGTACTGGACATTAGCTGACAATGATGACGATGACCATGCGACAAACTAGGCAACATTGGGTGAGCTTAAAGTGGTTTGCTGTGTGGCACTTGCGGCTTATAACTGACATTTTGGGCAGTGGCAAGTTTTTTTTTTTATATTTGTTGCTTTCCACTGAGCGCCGCCGGGGCGGCACGGAAAAAACAATTCTCCATGACCAAATATGGACACATGGCGCACGCCTTAACCGGCCAGCGACCGATATTTGAAATTTTTGTGTCCATCGTATTTGGGCAATGTGCGTTGTGGCCAGTGCAACAGTCGCTTTGGGGTCCAAGCCCCAGCTGGCTGCCAATTTCTTTAGCTCCAAGCTGTTGCAGTTCATAATTTTATTTCTGATCTCTGTGTGGATGGTTTTTTTAGCTTGGTTATTGGACAGCAGCGTGCTTTACACCTTTCGCTGTTGCTACATGAGCAACAACAACATGTTGCAAGTCTTGCAGGTGTTTGTTTGCCAAGATTTGTCACCTCATTGTGTGGCAAAAGCAGCAGTTGGTATGTGAAACTCGGCACGTTTTTACGCCAGACTCCGTGTTATCTTCATTTTGGCATCAAGTAAATCATAATTTTGCACCTTCTGCTGCCGCCCTGTCGCCTTTGTGCGCTGTGCAGTGTTGGGTTTTTGGGCCAAATGTTGCACATATGACATGACAAGCTCATCGTATCTCGTTAATAACATCAAGTCTTGCTGCCTCGTCTTAGTCGGTTTCATAGGTCGTATGGAACAGTACAGAAGTAGGTATGGAACAATGTGGTAAGCATTAATGTGGCGGATGTATACAGGGCATTCATTCTTTGATTCTGCGTTTGTCCAGACTAGAAAAATTGTAGTCTTCATTAAAATGTTGGGAAAAAGCTCTGGGCTTGACTAGACTATATTTTCCAAGTTTGTCCAAAAAAGAATCTCAAATAAGGTGCGTGCACATCCATACATAACTTGATGAGAAAAAAACCAGAAGAATCTTAAAGATATAAAACATGTGTTATCACAATATAATCCCGAATATTGATAGGCCAGTGAAGAGATGGGCTCAACTCAAAAATGCAAACATTTCTTACTATGAAGTTAAGTCACTAAGAGCACAAATGAGCGCGGAGGTAATACTGAAACACATGCGTTTAAGAGCTGACCTCACTGCGCCTGAATTTGGACTCAAGACCGCTGTCATCGCTTCAAAGGTGGAGATATCTCTATTAATAAAAACCAATGACCTAATCTTAACGGCGATGTTTTTAATTAATTTTGATTTACTTAGGTAAATAGCTTCAACTTGCTAGCTATGTGAGTGCTAGGCAAATGCTCCAGAGCTGCTGAGGGAAGTCAATCTATTGAAATCAGGTTTTAGAGGTACTCTTGTGGAATTTGTTACTCCCAAATTGAAATTTTATTTTTTCTCTTAATATAAATATTTGAATTTAAGTGGGAAAGCTTGTTTTAGATGTGAAATGTCCACCATGATTTGCTTGGATGTAGTCAATTCGATGCGACCATATTGTTCTATATTACAGTCGACCACGGTGGAAAAATGTTTTTCGTCATCAACAGCCAAACGATCTTCCAACCAATTTACCAAAAACACTCGAAAAAATACCTTGTTGCGCTGCTATTGGTTCGATCTACAGCAGACCTCTAGTATTCACCGATTGCCTTGGTATTGTCGCGGGTAAAAAGTGTTTTTGTCAAGAACTTATGACTTCTGATATATAGGCGAAATTTTATTGTCAATATATCTCACATATAAAGTGAAGAGCACTTGGTAGAGAGTTCGATGACATCTTTGCTTTCCACTTCCCAAAATGCAAGTGCCTTAAAGCTTGTCTGATATTCCATATAATTTCAAAAACCTTTCTTTCGAAAAATACATAATACGTAATCGTATACCAATTCTAACCGTGAGTCCAACAAATCCGCAATAAGCACAATTTATCATTTTTGTACCCTCAGCTGAGTGTGAACCCATTGTTGCCTTCGATATCTTAAATTTTTTTTTTAATTCGTTTAAATATTTCTTTCCACGTTACGACTTTAGCTAAATAAATTTAAATTAAATATGCAGAACAATTTCCTGCTGCTAATTATAAATGATTGTCCACAAATAGCGTTGGGGCTATTTTTAAAATTAACGAACTTGTCAACAAGCGTTGTCGGTTCTGTTTCGGGAGTAATTGCGCGTCGATTTGTTTATGGTCGAGTATCGAGGCAAAAACAAGCTGCAAGCAAGGCACCTACAAGTTCCGTACCAAGACCGAATAACCAAATGCGCATTCTAAGCAGGTAGCTCTAAACTTGGGATTGACACTGAAACTAACAATGCGTCTACAAGGCACGCACCACTCCAAGACGTTGTTGACATCCGGCGTTGTCTGGCGCATCACAATTAGAATTGGTATGAAGACAAAGCGTGGGGCAAAGCTGCAGGGTTGGAGGCAACATTGGGCACTCCCACACTCTTGAGTCTAGCTGTAGTCTAACTAGCAATCAAACTTAATCAATAGTCAACAGAGTATCTGCACACCCAGAACCGGGGACCTACAATGGCTAGACAGTTTGCTATTTATAAACGAGAACTTAGGAAAGCCAAAACGTATTAAAGTTGACTTTCAGTCAAAGCTATGAATTGTGCTTAAACCTCAATGGCTGATGTCCAATAAGTACGTAAAGGGTGCTTTTTTAAGAGCTTGCTAGTTTGATTTTCGAAAAGCAAAAAATAACATCTAACATAACATATAACAAAAATCTTTATTTGGTTCGAAATAGGATAATGTTTAAAGATAATTTGATATAATTATTTACCGCAGCTGCGTTCAAAATTGCGAAAATGTGCCATTAAGGCGCAGGAGCTGCGCGAACAATTGACCAGCCCTAAACGTTAAGGAAACTGCTCCCAGAACTTGTCTATCAATTGAGGCATTGTTTGGTGAGTTGAGTGGACTGTGACACCATATTGTTGAAAAATCATGTTCGCCGTGTCTAGATCCTTTTTTTTTGGTTCACAATAACATTTTGTCGAAATTATTTTCTTTTCATTGTAAAATTATGGACCGAACTGAAAGTGTTTTTTAAGCAGGTTTGAGCAGTTGTAATGCTATTTTCAAACTTTTGTGAGCTAACAAGAAAAACTACGTATTGAAAAATAATATTAAGAACTAATCAAATCAAAGCAAAGCAATGATACCTTTTCAATTATTTATAAAAATGTGTGTTTTCCTTTTAATCGGCCATATTAAACCCTTTTAACATTGTTTTTACTTTTCGTCATTTGCTCACTGTCCAAGCATTTTTACCTTCGGAGGATATCAATTTACCAGAATCCCCGTAGTCGGTACGTTTTTGAGAATTTTATTATGCATTGTAAAAGTGTTTATGGAAAGCCAATTCCTACGTAACCACCCTATTCGACTGATTTGACTTCATGTGACTTCTTGTTTTTGCCCAAAATCTGAAGGAACCGTTCTGAGTCGAACGAACATATGGCATGCTTTAAGGTTTGATAAAAAAATCTTGACACAAAAGCATTTTGACATCGGCGGACTATTGTAAAGGGTTTACAATAGACTTGGGTAATAAAATACGATTTCTAGTTTCGAATTAAAATTTACCTTCGTTTTTACACGAGACAAAAAAAAGTTCAATTGGACGATTAGACTGCTCGACTTTATGAAATATTCCAATTTCAAAATGTAACTTCCATAAATCATATTGGGGTCTTTTTAACATTCAGTCAACATTTACTGTCTGGCTTCCAATTATGAGTTGTCTCTATTTGGCTACATTATGGAGAATAATTACCTTAACAAGAACAGATTCAAGATTTAACAAGTACGGGACAAACAGTGCACTTAAAATGTCACAATTTGTGACAGACGGTAGCACCCCCACAAGCATTCTCAAATGGAAGATACAAGATATAACATTTAACAAGAGTACAAAATTAAGCCATAAATTTTAGGATAGCACAGACCACCAGCTAGGCAATTTTTATAAACAGTACCAGATCTAGACCCAAACCAAGACAGTCGAGTCGAGTTGTCTGAAACGCCTCTGCAAGTGTCTTGCACTTGGAGTTGTCCACGCAGCTGCAGCTCTACGTACGCAGATTAGAGGGGGGTCCAGCAAACAACTCAACTGTAGTAGTGGAGCTCATCTCTTGAGTCAGACGACGTAGTCAACTCGTTTAATATGAAAATTCAAATTTAATTAGTCGTCAAGTGAAGAAGTAATATTTGTACAATCATAAATTTCGCAGCTGCAAGGTCTATGCAAACTTTATGGAAGAAGGAAGTGCGGTAGGAAGTAGTTTCTGTTATCTTTGCAGAATTTTTAATACTCTTACAAATGCAATGTGTTTGCAGCTGCATTTAGATTCAACTAAACACGTCTTTACTAAATTTTCTTACGAACAACTTTATTTTGAACTTTCTACTTTGGAATCGTTTATTGAACTTAAAGAATGCAAATTTCTGGTCTGTCTAGAAAATATATATATGGATGCAACACTTTTTGATTACTTACAATTTAAAAGAATCTTTCAAAATCTAATTCAAAACGCTTCCCCGAGCTCTGTAAACTAAATCGTCCACAGTGTTTGGTTGTCATTTGAACGATCATCGGTCCCTGATTGGCGGGAGTGAATGCGACCAGTATAAATACCGACTTTTTTGAATCCCAAAAATATTTTAAAAAGTTTTTAAATACCAGTGAGTAGTAGTTAGATGACCTATCGATATACTAAGTATTTCGAAACAAATAACTTTGGATCTGAGAACCATCTTACAGTTTAATACATTTATAATAAATCTAGTATACCCTTTCTACCTACCTACCTTATAGGTACAGGATATAAAATTCCTAAAAAACGTTAGAATATGTGTCGATGTTCATTGATGCTAAATGTTTGATTAAAAAAGAGTATAACAATGTCGTTGCACCAAGTCTGCCCTTCCGGGATGTATTTTTTTTTCTCAACTTTTTTAATAAAATGAGATTTTTGCCATGGCAATCACTGGTCGCTTGCCACACTGTGGCATGAGTGACTGCGGCTTGTTGATATGAAAATATGAGCAGCAAGTGGGCTGCCACAGCAGTCGACTTGGCACATCTGCATTCCAGACGAGTCAACAGCGCGTCGAGAGTCTTAGACCATGTGGGATTATGAAGCAGTCGCAGCAGCCGTAGCTGCAGCATCATCGGCGCAGCTGCAGCAACATTGCTGCCAAGTCAATTGCATTTGACTGCGGCTGCAACTGCAATTGTGCCTCCGACTGATACCAACTACGACTGTGGCAGATCTCATGGAGTTTAGCTCGTTTAACTGGCCCGCTCATCAGCTGCATTGGAGTTGTCTTTGTCGTTGTCGTTCCCGGTCTCATCATGAGCTCTTGATTGGCTGCGGCGCGTCAACGACGCCTCCGTTTGTCTGCCTCATAGTGGCATCGGTCGCGACCCCCAGTTGTCGTTGTTGTTGCTATTGTGTGGCTGCTTCTGTCTGCGCATTGCGTGTGACATTTGCTGCGGAGGCTGCAATGGAAACGGCAACTGCTGCACCACATTCATTAGCAGCCGTTAAATGTTCACTTAATCATTTTGTCTGTTCGTCTGTCGCATATCAGTGGATTTTTCCCTTTTTTTATACACTATCCGTGTGGTGCAAAAGGCATTCGAGATTTGTACAAAACAAGATTTGGTGGCCAGCTTGTGGCTGTACCTAGCTGATCCGAGAAACTAGAGTCACAAGCAGTCGAGCGATGGAAATTCCAGAGATCGATTGATTCGTTTACAGCATTTAAGCGAAATTTGTTGTGAAGTAAAAGTTCTGGAACATCTAAAAATTAGACTGGTCTAGTCCCGACATTTGAGTGTTAAAAATTTGTTAAGATTTTCTTCAATTTAGTTCTAAGTTGCGGATAGAGTAATATTTTCTGTGGTTAGTTTTGGAAATTTGGACTTTGAAAAATAATAAAGGGTATTCCACTATCACTCGCGCTTTAATTATTGTTTGATTTTTTTTTTAGGTACACATGCGCTGAGAATGACTTTTAGACGCTTCAGGGAACTCAAGTGTCTCTGGACACAAATGCTGTCTCTGTTATTGTAATAGTTGCAGTTGTTGTTGTTGCTCTTGCAACAAATTGCCAACGCTTGTTGCAATCTTAAGTGAATTTGTGCTGCTTTTCAGTGCTGCTGCTACATCGTTCATGCTCTTTGAAGAGCGCCTAAGTTCTGAGATACATTTTGTAAATTGAGAATAAAAGTTGAGTTTACTAGATTCCCCCAAAATTCCTTTTTTTTTAAACATATTTAATTTTTTTAAATTTATTTTGAATTTGAATTATATTTTCCATGCGGAATCCAAGTATCTGCGTTTATTTCACTTGAAATTTCTCCTTGGCAAGTTGTCTTCTTTTATAAGTATAGAAAATGCCACTGTATGTGTCGAACAGCTTAACATTATTACTGCCATTCGTCAGACTTATAAAATTTAATTCTTTTAAGTATCATACTACCCGCACAGCCGTTTTCATTTTCCTTTTTTCGAAATATGTGCGTCTAATTAAATTTTTAAGATATAAAGGGTCAACGGTGCTCACAATCAAAAGTTATCAGAATTATTCAGCACTCGAATCAAAGATTATTATTCATAATATCTATTATACATGTCAGTCACGTTATTTCGTGTAAAGTATTCCTTTATAGAAAGCTATGTTAGATTTTCGAAACAAATTATTGGTAACAACGTCTTCAACGCAACCGAAACCAACTTCATTTAAGTCGCTATTGTGCCCGATACATTGTCTTAATTTTTTAATATAATATAAAGATCAATAACAGTCAAAATAATTTCAATATTAAACTTTGCTTCACTTTTGATGGCTATTACCTCACTAAGCTACCGCCAGTCGGTTTTCATTTTAAACCCAATAGCTGGAGCTTCTGTATTCATACGCACGATATGCAGCCCATAGTTCATTCGAATGCAATATTTGTCTCCAATGGGAAACTGCCCCAAAAATTTTACAATTTTTCTCTCGTCTGCGAGATCATGAGCTTTATGGTATTATGCCGTATATTAGGAATAACACGATTAGCGTCTAGTAGAGCGTTAATTGTATGACTCAAGAGATGTATCTGCTACAAATCTGCTTACAAAGATCATCAATAGGTGTTACTGGCAAGTGTGATATTTCGCTTAAATTCCAAATTTGGCATCAGTTTGTTCCTTCTAGGCGATGCGAATATACATCAATTCTTTGACAATTTCAGAAGTATTGCCGTCTATTACAAATTGGCAGCCTAAGAGCAGTGCATGCCTTTTTGTGAAAAGCAAATACTTTGTGTTTGCCGCGTTAAACACTAGACCCACTGACATTTTACGATTGCGGATAGTTTTCCAGTTAGGGTATCTAAGCTGCGGTTTCTACGCTTTCTTCTCACATATTATGCTGGCTTTAATTAATGAAACTTATTTGTGCACTTGAACAAATAGTCTGAGATTGCAGACCTTTGTTCCTTGTCAATGCAAATCGCATGAAATACTTCATTATGAAGTTGTAAACTCTATTCAGATTCGATAAAAAGCTCATCCATTCTAGTCGGCTTATACAATTAGAATTCCATTGAAAATCATTCAACTAATCAAGTAAATTATATTATTCCCGAACTGCTTAAATTGATTGCATCAAATTTCCACTCTCGTGCAATTCCCACAAATGCTGCAATTAAACTTTAATATATTGAGAATACATTCTCGAGGCGGCACACTCCCGGTCGTGCGTCAATTAGAGGCACGTCGTTGCGCACGCCCAAAAACTCTGTTGTAAACAATGGCGAGCACGTGACCGGAACCTTATGAATTGAATCAATACAGCTGAAATACTGTGGCTCATTAGTACAGGTAAAAGTTTAACTAGTTTCAGCTGCCTAATTCAAAAAGCCACGTGTCAAATGCTGCCATTAAATGAGGTAAAGGGCATTTCGTATCCGCCATGTTTGTATCAAGTAAAAAATTATTTGGATTTCATGTTGTGTCAAGAAATGTTGCCACTGCCACAGACGTTTTGCATTGGTTATAAAAACACTGACCCAATTGCCACGTTGGGGTCATGATAATTTCAGGAGCTTTGGCTTTGTTGTAATTCGTGCTATTGTCGATCGTGAGTTGCTGCTGCTGCAGCCACTTCAGCGTCCCCAAGTAGGGCGCTCCTTATAGACAAATGCACGTGGCCTGTTCTGGTCTGGCCTGGCTTGCTCTGATCGGTTCATAGCGCCATTGGCGGCATCTGTCATGACATATGCAAAAATGCACAACGATTTGAGGTTCCAATGCCCTTGCTTTGGGTATTTCAAATAAAGTCACTACTTTGTATTGGGTCTCTATGAGTCAACAATAGAGTGAATATTTTTTGGAGATTCGACCCGGCAGATTATTTTAACCATTTCAAAACATAAAATGGTTTGACTATCAATAACATTATATAATACATTGGGCATATAATTGTTAATAATGTCAACTAAGAACTCAAGCTGCCAAAAATTTAAGTTACATTAGTTTGAAGTATTTTAAATAAATAAACATTTTCAACAATTGAAGCGGTCTGGAAATTTGACATAAAAACAATTTTTTAAGTATGCATTCCTAAGATGTCAGCGAAATCAATAACGAAGTTCAAAATAAGTTAGCTATTTTGCAAACCTATTGAGGAACTGCTGGAGTTCCTGTCAAAAATCACAGGTCGATGTAGTCACAATTCTTTAATCAGAAAAATGTGAAAGGGCTTGAGCTAGGACAATAGAAACTTAGGCTACATCTAGCAGCCAAGATGTGTACTTTACTGCCTTTTAATTAAATTTTGAACATTTCTGGCTTTAGAAGATCTTTGAGTCATTCGCAATTAATAAAGGGGAGAATTTTGTGATAATCCTTTAAGCATTCGTAAAATTCGTTCGGCCCAGCTACATTTCCTGTGTATGGAGTTGCCCACAAATAACAAACGCAGCAGAACCAATTTTTTCCAGATCAAAAATTTTTATTTGTTTGGTAATCCAGTAATAAAAATAAATCATTTAACACATTATATGATATCTCTATTAAAAAAATTTAGAAAAATAATATTAGCATTGGATGCATTCTGCATACTCAAACAAGGTTGTCGCAAGAGAGAGT
The DNA here is from genome assembly GCA_035046065.1 of Chymomyza procnemis. NCBI lineage: Eukaryota > Metazoa > Arthropoda > Insecta > Diptera > Drosophilidae > Chymomyza > Chymomyza procnemis. The sequence continues at coordinate 25,728,096 of JAWNOJ010000013.1, read as the reverse complement.
AACCCGTAATTCTGTGTAGTTAAATGAATTAAATAAATAAATGTAATTAATTTAACTTCGGTCATTGCTCCAAAGGAGGTGCAGGAGATATAAAAGTTTCTGGTTCTTATTACACTCGGAACGATGCTTTTTGTGGCTAATAATTTTCTCTCTTTCCAAAAGTGTAACTTCTTCAGTTCTTGGTCATCTTGCGCAGCCCTTAGGAGCATCATTGAAGAATTCTACAAATATCATTATCTATTTTTATAAAAAATTGTTTAAAGTGTTTTATCTTTCTTTGCCCTTTTTAACTCGGCTATTGTAAATCTTGGTGTTTGGCCAATCTTTAAGATCGTGAGCAAAAAGTTCACCCAGCAGGCCGCAGACTCTGTTTAGTTTGAATCAATACTCATTTTTCTTCTTATATTTTATATTTATTTAACTTTAACTGTGCATTGTTTTTCCAATAAATTAATAAAAAACGGACTTGGAAAAGGGCTATATACATTAAAAACAGGCGAGCTAGATCACATTATAAAAACTATAAAAATTAATAATCTTTTATAGAAGAAGCCTAAAATAAACAATATAATTTTGTTAGTTATTGAATAACTTTTTGAAAAATTTAATGACAAAATGTAAATTTCTTTAATTAAAACTAAGAAAAACCAAAAAAAATTACTTTGCAAGTGTATGCAAATGTCGTAGACTTTGATATGTACAAACTCAGCGTTTTTAGGCAATCATATACCATTTTTTTTGGCTTCTTGACAAAGCCTGAGCTTTCATTGCTGTGTTTGTCTATTAAATTGCATCTTCAATTTTTCGACAAAGTTTTCATGCAAATCACAAAGTAGAAATGGAAATCGCAAAGATTTATGTTATGCCCGATATAAAGGTATATGCAGTCAGAGAAGTATAATGTCAATGTCCAGACTGTTGGTCTTTAAAATCAAAAGCAAAAGAGTATATACGAAACAGCAAAAAATCAATAGAGCGTGCCACAACGTCTTTAATAGAAGTCTACAAAACGTCTACGCTAAGTTTGGGGGCTGGTAAGGGTATTTTTGCATATTGTTGACAAGCTCCGCGCTCCAAGTCACATATATTCAAATATGTAGGAATGCAATTACGTATGCAAAGCAGAATTTCCCATATAATATATTCAAAATGGCTGAACTCAAAAGTTTGTCAAGAGAGCTATGCGCTTAGTGGGGGGCGTAAGCGTGGACTCTGAATCTCTTACTCTCTGGCTGGCGAAAGAGTAAGTCTCCAAAGTGTATTGGTTGCCAAGCAACCGTTTATATGTATTATAGCAACGCTATTTGTTGGGGGTTGCTTGGCGCCCAGTCAACTGAGGGTTGTTATGCTGAGTACCAAATCTTGCCTAACCTGCAATGTCTATAAGTTATGGGAATCAATTGCAATGGGCACCAGATGCAAGAATTTTCGTTGGTTCAACCAATTCGTATAGCTTTTGATTGGACCGGGAATATAATAGATATATTACCTTATGAGTAACCAGAATTTTAACCACCTCACAATGTTTGGTTCTTCCAATTGACAGCTGCGCTTTGTTCTTCCAAAATTCATTGGGCAGGGGATGTGAAATGTAAGCTGCAAAGATTTGCCGCTTGGCACACTTCTGCAATCAGTGCACGTGACCATTACAAAAGGCGTCGCTGTTTCGGCACGAGGCAATGTACCAAACGTTCTGCTCATTAAGAACAACTGACAAGCATTTTGTATTTCGCGATATGATCTTCATCAGCCTCGTGTAAATCTCGGTACTTAGTGTCAGAATTAATGGCAAGCAACCCTGTACTAAGCATTATGTCTTACAGGGAACTGTTAATCGGGACTTTTTGCAAAATCAAAAAAGTCAAATGAAATATTATAAGTCGTGCATATTTGACTTGAGGGGTTTATTGTGTCTCTATTATATAAAAAAATAAATAAAACGCCACTAAGGCGCCTACTGTAGCCAGCAGAAGTTTGAGATGGAGAATGGCGAGCAAAGCGAGCAGTGGGCAGAGTCCCCTAGTTTTAGTTAAGAATAATTTCTTTGCCGTGGCTTTAATAAGATTTCAATCTATGCTTAATGTAAATCGGTTGCTTCAAGATGTTTACTGAGTTCGGTTTTAAAAATCAAATTAGGTTAGGTTAGGTTAGGTTAGAGCGGTTGCCAAAGGGAATATCCCCTTGGCACACTTAGCCGAGCACGGCCCATTGTGATGCCGAAAAATCAAATTAAAAGCTTGCAATTAAATTATAATAATTGAGCAAAAACCATCTGACAAGTCCCTAATGTTGAACACAGTGTTCTCTTGAATACCCTTTGACTTTATATCAGTTATGGTTTGTCTCTATCTTTTACTTTCAGATAAATCGAATTTATGTTGAATAATACCAAATATTGCAAGTTTTACATAGAAGATTTTAGCGTTCATTTGTCTTCCTAAGAACCCAAACTAAACTAGAGCAGAGTTCGCCATAACTGAATTAGTAGAAATCAAACAATATTCGGCTTCAGGTTAATCTTAAAATTCCATAATGATGTATTTCTTGTTGATATCAACCAGGCACAGGTAAAATCTCTTGCAGAGGAGAAAGGTCACGATTACAGCTCCCACTAGCAACCCGGACATACAATAGTTTGAACCCCATTGCATTTCTCTTTGTATACGCAAACACTGCTGCTGAATTTTTAGTAAAATATTTCTCTAGGAGCATGATGCCGTCAATCCTTAGACCACGTAATCATGTTACGACATAAAACTGACATGACATTTTCAGCAAAAGCGATTAATATCGCACACGACTTACCCCACAACGGCAGCAATGGAGACGGAGACGGCGACGGTGACTATGATGACAATTGCTTTAGCCAAGAGTTCCAAGACTGCTTGGAAGCATGCATGACTCGGATTTCGTATGTCTCCAAGTCTTTGGCTATTGTTGCCATGTTGCAGTTGCAGCCGCTGCTGGAGTTGCTGTAGTGCCGCAGGCCAAAACCAAATAGTCTTTTAAAATGACTTAATGGCGCACAGCTCATAAATTCACGAATTTGCATAAACCAAACCGACTCAATGACTGACTATTTGGCCAATGCATTTCCCGCTCAGACCAACGCAAAAAAAAAAAAAAAATACTTACAAAAGAAGCGCCTCGAGCAGCAGTCGCGATTCGTAGTGAGTCTGTGTTCCAGGCCGTGTGCTGAAATATGAGTATACATTATTTGCAGGGCCGGCTGTGTCTGCCCGTCTGTCAGCCTAATAAACACAATTAACTTCATCATTTTGAACTGAAATTATTTCATTTCAATTGCGATAGGATCGCAAATCACGAACCAAGTGAACCGCTTGCAAGCGCAGGGAAAGCGCTCCAAACAATGGACGTTGGTGAAAATTAAGTCAAACTGCTGCAAAACGTTTTTACCAATCGAATCGAGAGATCAAGGCGATTGAGTAGCAAGACGGCTTCGTCGGGCTGCCTGGTATGCCAGGAGTTGTTGGAGGATAGACGGCACTGGGTTGCCCGCCCGCGCCACTTTCAATTGGAGCGTTGTGCAGCTGCAGCAGCAGCAGTTGTTTTGGGGCGCTTGGTCAGGCCTACAGAGAATAATGTTGCATGTCGCGCCAATTGTGTACACGATTTGACTTGCCTGTCTGACAGTGTGCCCACTCCGTGGCAAGTTGTTGTTGTTGTTGTTGCTGTGGCAGTTGTTGAAGTTGTTGCTGTGTCAGCTAATCAGCTGGCGAGTATCTCATCTTCGAGGACTACCAGCAACTGCCAAAACAACAGCAAACATGCACACAAAAAACTACTACCAAGTCATGTTGTTACCTTGGAAATAAATCTCCTGGCCGCAGAGCCAAGCTGATGTTGTTTGTTTGTTCCATGTTGGTCTGTTTGCTCGCTGCTGTGCTTGGCACCCAAAAATAGTCGATGGACACTGTGTCTGACTATATTTGTATGATAATACACTGAAAAATGACTATATGCCTTTGGGATTAGTGTTTCTAAAGCTGTCTGTCTATTCAAGGGTTGTGCGTAGTGCTAACGATGTTGGGATTATACGATTATAGCATTGGCTTAATCCTTGATAAAATGGAAGTGATTAAGTCCTCTGGTTTTTGGATTTTGTTAGCCTGACAATTTTACTTCTTATATAAAATAGAGTACATTCCCATTTTTATAGCGTTGGCTCTATCATTGATAAAAAGAAAGAGTTTAAATTGTCGTGTATATTCTCTAAAAATCTTATGGAACAAGGGGACATCGAACTATTGCGAAATATCATTTTATTATTAATTTTGAATCATGGCAGCATTAGTCGGCGGCACGTATATTTAATATTAATTTAATTATTATTAAGTTAAATAATCTTAATATTTCTCGGCTTCCGCCGGTGAGTCCTGTAGTGACAGGTTAGACTTAAATATGCCACTTGCTCCTGAAGAATAGATGTATTTGTTCAAAAGTTTCAGTTCAAAAGATTTGTTTAATATTTTACGACTGTTCTTTCTCTAATCGAAAAGAGAGAGAGCTTCATAAAGATCTAATAGTTAAAAAAATTTTTTCTCTATCGTTGAAATGTAATTTAAGATGTTCATTCGTTTGTCTGAAAAGTACAATCGAGTTGCTTAGGGTGTACAATCTTCCTAACTTAGCCTTACAATCCAGACAGTCTTTTTATTTTTTGATTTTGCAGATTCCTGGAAAACGTTTCCTGTATTAACTTATAAGTAGATATCGCCTGGACATTTGCAACTTGTCCAGGATGTGCCTGCTGTGCAAGAAATCTCATATAGACTACTCCTCAGCGGCGATCCCAACTCAGATTTTTGTATATATTCAGTTACTGAAGTTTTTCATTCGCCAAACGCCCGCGCCTGCTTTGATTACACTAAACGACTTTAGCGATAGCTGCTGCCATGGAGTGTTCCACAAGTTCCACTACAAGCTTTCAAATTGCCATTTAAAACAAAAGCCAGCTAGAGCCAACAAACCAAGTCTGGAGTCGGGAAAGAGTTCAAGTCACAGCTGGAGACTGCACTGCTTTTGGCGCATAACTGGCAATAGTCTGTCTGTCTGTCCTCTGGTCTCTCCATTGGTCGGTCGGTCCGTCTGCTGGTCTGCTGGACTGTTTGTCTGTCTGTCCCACGGTACGTTGTCGCTACAGTGTTGAATAACAGGCAGCTGAGCTTTTGGGCCCAGCCTAGGCCATAAAATATTGGAAAATGTTGCGTTAATGCGACGTTTGTTCGAACACAGTTTTCAAATAGATCGACGCCGGCAATTGTTTGGACAGCTGGACAACAGCGCAGGCAGGCAGTACATGGGGGCAACGACTAGACCAGAGCAGGCAGTACCCCAGGCCTGGCCGCAGGCGTCGTTTGGCAGCGTTGTAGACATTTTTCAGGGCGTTTGACTCATGAACTCCAGGCTGATTGTGCGCACAGATTTTGCACGTGTTTTTTATGCTTTTAGTCCGGTGTTAAGGAATTTTCACCAAATGCCACATAACAACGTTCTCTTTTCTGCGCTACCAGGCTCTCTTTGGCGACAAACTCTCTCTCTCTCTCTCTCTCTCTCTATCTCTCTGTATAGAGTCTCTTGTTTCTTTGGCGTTTTACTGCGCAGCAATGGCGTCCAAGTGACCAAGCGCCTCCCACTGAGTGTACAATTGTGGGGCGGTTTTTGGCTACAACGACAGGATGCCACAAAATCGATTTTCCCAATGTGATAAGGTTTCAGCCTGGCATTTTTATGGCCTTCCGGTATGCGAACGGGGAATCCTTTCAAGCAACATGCACAGCCACACGTGCATGCATTAACGGTAACATGCCATTGCGATCCGGGTTAGGGGTAACTCCAGTGAAAACAACAAACACGTGTCGCGGCATCAATTCAAAGCCGCTAGCTACACCAAGAAAATCCATCAAACAACGCGTCGGAAATCGGAAGTGTGTCGACAGCGGCGCGAGGGTGGCTCCGGCTGCTGCTTCCGCCGCTGCAATGATGTCAGCATGCGGGTTCGGCCCGACAACACGCACAAAAAAAGGACAATCGATTGTTGTGACATTGCATTGTGCCTGCCCAGAGCTTAGTTGCTTTTCTTGAACAATTTATATAATTTTATGCTGCCCAACTGTGCGGCGTCTCCGTTGCCAAGTTGCTTGCTCAATTAATGTGCGCTCTAGCCTCACGGCTGGCATGCTTCGAGCGGGGTTCCAGCGCTGACGCACACGTGCAGTGCAGGACATTTATTGGATTTTTGCCTTGTTTTTATTTGTTTCTATATTTGCTCAAGATTCCAATTAAATGCCAATGCCGAGCGTTGTGCGCTGTGTGGCTTCTCGAAAGCCATACCATTAAGAGGGGGTTACATACAGGGTGCTCGTATTGCTGATTACTATGGATTCCAATTCTCAAAGTTGCCTCTGAAAATGACGAAATTTATATTGAAGTTTCTTGTAAAGGGTAATTTTTCAAAAGCTTGCAATAATGGTGGTTAACAGCTGTTTTCAAAAATACGTAGTTCCGAAGAGAGACATCGTATGTCTTGCATTTTCATAAAAGCGGAAAACTGCCAGTACTGGAATAGGATTTATGACAATTATTGATGTGTTCTTAGAAAAATACATTTGTGTGATGCGAATATTGCATGTCAACAACTTCCATTTGAAAATCTTTGGAATCTTTATCCGTATTCGAGGAAGCACTGATACCGCTGTAATCTCAGCATTTACAAATCATAAGACACATTATTCCGCAAAAAATGCCTTTACCATAGTTTTATTTTGGGTTTAAAACCCTAATTTTAACAGACCAATTGGGAATAAACTGTATGTTGCTTTGAAGATTATTTGATGGTTATTTCGTCTTGGTGCGTAATACCATTTTATTATAATAAGGTTTTAACCATATATTATGATAAAAATGCTAATCAATTAAATTCAATTTTAGAAACGGGGCGTATAATTAATTTCAACGAACCTGGTTTTGCTTGTCCCTGGTCTATAGGCGTTTAATTATATGATCTAGGCACCAATTTACCGACTACAAACCTAAAAAACAAACCGATAACCATATTCGCCGCTCAATTGTGCCAATACCATAATTGGTGTGCTGTGTGGGATATCGCACCACCATAGGGCTTGATTGTGAGGTGGCCTTAGACGTGTTTAAAATATTAGAGTGGCATCATCGGGCATGCCGCCGGACCAACTAACCCATTCAGAAACTAAAGACAAACTAATAAAAAAATAGATAAATGACAAATGAAAGTTGTCTTAAATTCAACCATTTACAGGTAAATTATAGGACAACTGAACCCAAGGCACTGAAATCGTGTCAGTTGCTCAAAAAAAGACTGGCAAAAAATGTATTAATAAAAAATCACCCTTTATACGTATAAGATAATTTTGGGATAATCTAGTCACCCTATAATTTTGGGATAAGAATATCACCCGATCTTTTTCAAAAGATATTATTGAAAAGCTATTTCCAAAAGGCTTCTACATTTGGATCCTCCAATTTTCTAGTGCGTTGCGTAAAACCGTGGCTACCTACCTCGATTTCCTCTGTCCAATTTGATCCAAATTTAATATAAAACTATTTTACAAATTATATATTAGTATCTTCTCGAAACCGCTCTAAGGCTTTTTACTCTATACTCAATTAGCGAGCACTCTCATATTCCCATCAATATATGTGGACATAAATATGCCCACATGGTATGGCAAACGGCAATTGAATGAGGCTGCAATGCATGCCCGCTGCCTGCCTCTATAACGCAGACACTCCCCCAATAGAGGGAACAACTACATGCCAAATAAGACACAGAACGGCGTCAGTTTTGAGGCTGCTTACAGCTCTGCACACGCTGCGGATTAGACATGTAATCAGCATAAAATGTTGCCAACAACGCCGCCGACTGCCATCGATGTCGGTCCAAAGTGGTAAACATGAAATCCAATATGCGATACGGCAATATGAAATTGTAATAAAGGGGGAAACGTTGGGAACGACGTGTCGTGCCGTACGATGCCGTCGCTCAAACGCATGTCCTTATACAAATACGGAGCGGAACACGTGCAAAGCCGCGGGGGACTTTGTAAGAGAGTTGGCGAGTCGACTGGGTTGGGCTGAAAAAAAAAATATACTTGAGTTGTGTCGTTTCATGCCACGCATTATGTGCGTCGTGCAACAAGAAAATCAAAAAAAAAAAAAAAAAAAAAAAATCGCATACGCGTTGCCTGTCGCATTTAATAACTGTTTTTAATAAGTGTCCCTTGGGGCCATGTGCGTTGGCTCTGTGCGCCATTTGCATGAGCGCCGCCAAACCCAATCCGCAAACTCAAGTCCAAAACTTAAAATCCGAAACCATAGCCGTAGCAAGAGTTTACTCTAATTGCACGCCCCGTTGTCCATCCAGGTTTGACTCACGCGCTGCTCAGGTGCATGCATTTGGCTTTAGTATATGTGTGCCCCTGGTACTCCGACACCTCTCTTGCTACTACTCCTACTCAGCTTTGCCGCGTGCAACATGCAACATGTTTGCTGCAATTTATTAGTGCTGCCATTATCGTTTTTCTTGAGATTTGCCTTGGCTGCACTGCGTGTCGTCCGTCCCAGAGCCGAAGCTGGAGCCGCCTGCAAATATTTATTACTATAATTTTCCATATGTTTTCCTTGTGCGTTCTGCTTGTTGCTTTTTTGGCAAATTGCGTCTGAAAATTGTGGTAATAATTTGCAGCATACTAAATATGAAGATCAACCAAGAAGCAGTCGTCCACGTTCCAAGCCGACTCAATTTATCCGCCTGTCTATCTGTCCGTCTTTTTGTCCGTCCGCCAGCCTGTCTGTTTAGTTACACAAATTTATTAACTTGTGCAAAATTAGTCGCTTACAGTCGTTTAGTTGTTGCAATTTGATTTTTATTACATCCACAGCGTGTAGTTAAAGTCGTATCCCCATAACATACATTTTGTGGCAAGCCACATCCTGCAGCATCTATTACCAATTAGTTGGACTGCAACTAACCATAGACTTTATGCTCGTCGAGCTTTGAGTTGTTTCTATCAGTCTTTTGGTGTTTTTTTTTCTCTCATCTTTATGTTAAATAATTTATGATTTTGAAATTGTTGCACTAATCAGCTGAGAATTTACGATCCATTTAGAAGCAAGGTTTACCACCGATCGTTGCCAAAGGCAGTAGGAAATTGACAAAATGAATGAATGACATATGGGAAAATTGCAAAATGCTATTCTAACCAGCACAGGAAAAAACCCGCAGGTTACTGAAATAGGTTAATTCAGTCAGATGAAGTAGAATCGGCGAACCTACTGAAATCAAACTTGGTACATTTACCAGGAAACACCAAAGGCAGTGTTGGTAATTTGGACATATTATATTCAAAAACAATTGAATTACAACAAGCATTTTGGAAAAATCGATTTTTATACCGTCTGCTGTATCATAGCTATAAAGTCAACCGATGTCTATCATATTTGACGTACGGGTCAAAAATAATAAAATACTTTTATAAACCGAAACTCTAACGAAATACAATCAAATTAATGCTAAAGTGTAATTTTTTGATTTGCCCTTTGGGAGCTATGCAATATATTCTGATATGGATCTCATTTCATATTCTGTCTGAAAACTTCGCTACCGAATTTGGCTTAACATCGAAATGAATCGTATTATTGATCCAAAACTGAAACTTGACTAACAAAAATTTGATGGCTCTAACTTTTAGCATATCTGATATCTAGACGTTCGTAGAGACAGGCAGACGAACAGGCGGACATGGCTATATCAACTTCTTTAGTTACTCCGATCATACATTAGGTAAGTTTAAGACCCACGCCTAATATACCTTTATATGTACTGTTTTTAAGGTTAATAAAAATGTAGGCTTGCACTACTCTTAAAAGCTAAATTTAAAAGATTTTGAAAATCGCTAGTAACACAAATTTCTTCGCAACAACTGCAAAAGCATATATAAGGCTGATTCTTATTCATCTTGCACTTCTGCGCCGCATGAGTTATACGAATGAATCTTATAGAACTGTAAAAATGTGTGTATCTTGACTTGTAAAATAAATTTTTTCTTTCGAGAGAATTCAGTCACTAGAAATACTACGAAATCGGATGCAACAATTATATATTTCGTTCAAATTTAAGACAGTTTTTGAATATTTCTCTTAAAATTTTTTGCACTTGGTGGACGGGTGTGGTCTACTAAAAGCTGCGAAAAAAAACTAGACAATGTTATCGGCTAGCATAATATCGAGATTATTATGGATGAAATTGTGGCTGTAATGCTCAAAATACATCTGGTAACACTGAAGTGAACACCAACCGCAATGTTCTTCTCTACTTCCTTCCGACGAATGATTATTTCAACGTATGCAAAAGGATTCTGTAAGTTTTTTGTTTGTTTCCTTTTGAAGAAATCGAAAGACGCTCAATTATTGAATTAAGGCCAAAAAGAACACAGTTTTTAAAGATATTTGGTATTCTTAAATAATCAAACAGATGTAGAACACACTTTGAATGATATTTTTTTACAAAAAAAATCTTATCTGCATCAATAAATTGAAATATGGTTTTCAGTTTTGTTTGAAATTAAAAATCAAATTTTGAACAAATTCTCGCTCAGCTTTTATATGCTTCGAAAGGCATATCATTATTTTTCTTACATCTCAATTAGTTCCCAAAATTTTTTCAAGTTTAACTACCCATTAATTAATGTCGACTTTAGAACATATGACTCCGGTCGTTATGGGCATGACTCTTGGCTCCTTCCGAATTAAATATAAACGATCCCAATTTAATGGCAATACCTATGGAAGGCAAACATAAAATCTTCAGTCGTAAACATAAATCTAATAAATCTCTTCAAGCCAACTTGGCTAGCCCAAGTAGGCCCATATAGCTTTCATGTCATCTTAGGGATGAATAATTTACCATTAAATAAAAGACAACTGCCAATTTTTCAGAAATTAGCCAGCACGATGCACACAGATACTCCAACACATGGACAAAAGTCAACACTTGAGCGCAATTAATAAAAGATATAGTCAAAGACCAGTACAGACGCTGAGATCTCGCATAATCACTGTTGTTGTTGTGGTTGTTGTTGTTGTTACTCATTGTTAGTTCAAAAATGCGTTTCAAAGTATTTGCAGAAAATTAATTGTCCTCCATAGAGATTAACACATGCGTGGCATTTTGGAATGACAACGATGATGGCAAGCATCTGAGAGATACATTTATGCGCGCGGTACTTGCCACCAATCGTGCTTTGCGTTTTACAAATTTGAAAATTTCTTGCTGCATTTTTATGACTGCTGACATGCCTATGCGGCGTTTCCCTTGCTGCAGCAGCAACAGCGGCAGCAGTAGCGGCATCAGCTTGCTGCCGCCCGATGTTGCATGTGGCACGCGCGTCGCATAATTAATTAAAAATGCATTTAAACGAAGCTTCACGACAGTCAATCGTTCGTGCACATTTGGCAGACAACGCAGGCGACATTGTACCCCTCACGGTTCCCACTGCGCCTTGCCCCCTACATACACAACAATTTTTATGCATTTTTTCTAAGAAGCCTTTCGTCGCAGTCGTTGTTTGACTGTAATAAATACGAAAAAGAAAACTACAAAATTCTGAATTCAAGAATTAGAGAATCTTTCGGTTTTGGAAAGTTCTTGTTGCCACAACAGGCAGCTAACATGTGTCGTTTTTGTCAGCGAGTTTATCCACGTTTTTTTTTGTTGTTTCTTATTTTCATGTACCGATGATATGTTGACATGATTATCTATCCGAAAATGTTGTCTTGACAAATGACAAGACTTGGTGAACATGGCTTGCCATATAGAGAGTATCTCTTTATCTTGTTCGTTGTTTTTGTCTGCGACCCTCGGCCTTTCTGAACTACAGCAAAATGTAAAACCGTTTGATAAAAATAATCAATAAACAATTTGTTTATGTTTTAAACAAATATAGATTTTGGCAATAGTTTATTGCTAAAATTTTAAGTGTCGCTCTAAGAAAAGGGTGTTTTTTATCAATTGTATTTTTTTTTTTCAATATGAGTATATTATTAAATTCTAAGTTTTCTCCTACTAAATGGTGCTTTTTATCAATTGATTTTTTTTGCAATATGAGTATATTTTATTACCTTAGTTCATCGTTTTATTGTAAAATTGTGATTAGAATAGAAGCATTGTAAGTACTACAAATACCCTCCGAAAAGCCACTTATGATCCAATGGTATTATTGGGCTGTACCATTTCATAGAGGATGAACGGTGGGAACGTTATTGTGAATGGCAAGCGCCAGCATATGATACATCATTTTTTTTTAATGATCTTTCACTTGGCATTGCTTTGAACAAAACAGTGCCACATGCCACACATGTTAAGGCGCATTCGATAACTATGAGACAGCAGCGGTTGACGTACTGAAAGCTAACTGGTTGAGGACTTCACAATAATTGTAAAAGCACTAGATGAAGGTCCCACATCCGTGGCTTATCATTTGGGTTTTAAAATAATAATTAAATATTAAGAATACCATCTAAATATATACATAGTAATTTCAACCATTCAAAAAATATTCTAAATGATAATGTTAATATTAAGTTTAGTATTAAAATACTACGTTTAATTTATTAAAAAAAATTTTTTTAATTAAAGTGCAAAGTGTATAATTTTTATTATAATCATTATGTCATTGGAGCTTATAGATTTTTGTAATTAAAATTTTAGCTCCGCTTAGCTGTTTTCCTCGTTTGCTCGAAAGTTGCCAAAATATCAAAGAACCTAGTTTTAAAATGAAAGTTACATAAAATATATATAATATATAATATCCTGATTTTTTGACGAATTTCTCAATTTGAAATAGTAAACTGGTTTTAATCAATCTTGGAACAATACCTGGAATTACATTATAATATTAATTTTTATTAATGAATTAATACATTAATTCTAATATGTAGTTAAATGATTTCAAATTCGATGAATTAATTGCGAAAACTTAAACACTTTCATAATCCATAATTTATTGGTATAATTTGAGAGGCAAACAAAATTCAATAAATTTTGTGAAAAACTAAAATTTCTTGACCAATTTGCCATATGGGAGCTAAATGATAAAGCCCAACGATTTTAATAACATCTGAAGTAGTAATTGTGAAGACTTAAAACTTTTATTAGCCGAAGTTGGTAAGGAAAACATAAAAAATAAACCAAATTACGAATCGAATTTTTCCACCGATGTGCACTTTGAGAGCTAGGTATCAACAACTGTCCGAAATTGAACAAATATGACACAGCAACATCATAAACTATTCCATGCCAAATTTGGATTTACAATTTGTATGAAAAGTCCCCCCATTATACCAAAAAAATGTACACGCTTTTGGATAACAACAATTTTGCTTCCGCAAAGTTGACTGCTCTTAGCTCTTACTCTCTCTGAGATCTATACTTTAGTATAGTCGAACAAAAAAAGTATTATAGAAGATATTATAGTTAACGAAAACTTGATGGCAAATATAAAAATCAACAAAGACCAGGGTCGACTTATCGATAATACTAGCTCTCGATTTCTTATTTATTGGTGTATACGACAGAAGATATAGCAGATGCTCTTGATAAACTTATTATGCTATGGTTTTGTAAAAAGTAAATAATTTTACGCAAATTTCCACTAAATTATTTTATATTTATGAAATTTTTGTATTTATTTTGTTTGTTCTTCTTAGACATCCTGAGGTTGTTGTTGTAGTTCGCCTTTTTGCTGTTGTTGTTGTTGTCGTTGTTGGGGAAAAATTAAATAGCTCACTGAAAGCCACTTAACAGTTGATTTCATTTGAATTTAATGCAACATTAGCACTCTGAGTGCCACAAAAGCAACCCAAAATTTGAGGTGATAGAATCTGCTGCTATGTAGATAGCATAGCGGCCCATGTTGTAGCCCCCAAAAGCAGACAGTGGCAGCACTCAAGACGGACCACCGACAGTTTGAACTTTTTTTTTCTTTTTTTGTGCTACGTGGATGTAGCAAGCGCCGCTGATAGGAAACAGCTGACCAAAATGTACAAAAATATTTTATTTATGCGCTAGATAAATAAAGTGAAATACCTAGAAAAGAGCTGGGCCCCCTTGAGAGGTTGTGGTGTGGCCAGAAAATGAACATTTGATTGGCAGCGCACATGACTTGAGCAAGTTCTATGGAAGTTGGCACATCAGTCAATTCAAATTGACCCAAGAAGTGCGTTAAGTCCAACAAAATTTTACATATATTTGACAGACAATTTGCACTCAACACCTCAGCAGCTGAGCACCCCCTGCCCCCACATTTTCAAATGGTGTGCAACGTTCGGTGGCATGATCATCTCAGCGGGTTGCCACAACATTTATAACTAGTAGGCCATAACTGGCATATTCACAATTTTGCACCCACTTTCGGATGGTTGGTGTTGTTGGAGCTGTCTGCTTGCCACAATAAATCCATATAAATTTATATTGAATGCATATGAAATGGTCAATAAGTGCGCGATTTGTGCGCATAATGAAGTCGATTTGTTGCGGCAGTAACTGCCACTAAATTAGACATTCAAAATTGATGGGTGGCAAGCTTTATGAGTAGATAAATTGATTCGGTTAAGTATACGCAACGATTGCCCCTACACATGGAGCTACTTTCAGGTGTAGAGTGTGAACGATTAAAGAGTATTATTTGATTTGTTGAAATTTTAAGAAGTGCTAATTTGGATATATGAAAATCTTGTGCAATATTGAATTTTAAAGTTACTCGAGATAATAAATTCCATGAGGATCCTAGCCAGTTTCAGCCTGGAGAGAGTTATTTGTCTCTTGATTGCGTACCGCATGTATCATTCTTATGGTGAATGGTAAGCACTATAGAGATGATATTATTAGGCCTACTTTGATCAAGGCGCTTTAATGAAAGAAAATAAATGATTCGCGGTTTCCAATAATTTGCGGTCTTCGAAGGCACACTGATCAACATGATTGTAGGACGAAAGAAATGGCAACCCACAGAATGGAGCATAAAGATAAACATCAAACGAATTTTAAATCTTGAAGTACTTTTTATTTTACTCTGTATATAACTACGAAAGATCTATTGACATAATACCATTGTTGTGCTTATACAAGTCCTTATATCCCTTCTGTCTAACCTCGAAATTGCTTTTGCTATGAAATTGAAAGATTTTCAAAAAAACTTGTCAATAAATATCTCAACTTCGATATTAACAAAGTTCTCAATGGAATTGATAATTTGCGTAACGTAGGTTTGCTTGTATAAAAGTGTCCCACCTCTGGCTAAGATATTATTACCGGAATTCGATCTTTATTTTTTATGAATGTTTATTTTGGTTTCGAACATCAATTTGGTATTATGTCATACTAGTCTAGAGAAATGCAGTCAAGTTAAATCGCGTGTTATATCCGAAATCGCAATTTCGAAATCACTTTTATTGGTAACTTACTTAATACAATAAGTAATCTTTAGGCGGACCACATATGTTTTCATGTGCATGTGACCTAGCCGGTCATTGTAGGCGCATTAATCGTCTCCACCGATATGTCCTCAAAATATATTTAGTTTATATTTTTGTAAGTTTTCCTACCCTTTCATTTCTATATTCTTAATAATGTATATAAAAAATGTTTTCTACTCTATTAATTTGGAGGTCAACTTTGTTGATAAATACTGGATTTTTACCTAGTTATATTACCGGTTAATTAAATAAAAATAAATAAATTTCTTAGAAATAAGTTCTTCTATGTCAATACATTTTTTTATCAGTGTCTAATAAAATTTTTGATTTTATTTAGGGAATTTTCCATAATATTATATTCTAAATCAAAAACTATCAATATCAAATGGGTCCCACCGATTACAGATCCCGCAATCTAAATACCACCCAAAAATCGCTAAATCGTATACCCACATCTCTGCAGAAGCAGGGGTAAACTAGGATAAAAAATACATTATTTTTAAAGAATATTATTCTTAGGATTTTAATACTTACAGAGTTAGACACTTAGTATACGATATTAAGATAATCCCAATAAATTGTATATATCCCAATATTATTGTTCTTGGACGCAAGTATTGGAAACATTTGAATCATAATAGTTTTCAACAAATATATATATTTTAGTAAAAAGAGTAAGTGTAGAAAGAGAGTGTAAACTTTTTTCTACGATTTGTTGTCTCACTTTGACTAAAATTGGGTTTGTACTAAGATCCGCCTCGAATTAAAAGGCTAAAAAAAGCCATTCTCAATTATGTTCGATATTACTATTATTTATTTATTCTTATGCCTACAGTATTTCGTTGGTACTCTCCAAATCAGAACAGATTTTTTATAATTTTTTTTACTAAAATATTGTAGCTAAAAAGTTATTAGTAGAGTTAAAATTAAGCGTCTACTACATATTGGGTGCCAGTGCAATGAATATCGGCAAAGGTGGGTCGCTATTATTAGTGTATTTATGTTCAGAACTTATGAAAAAGCACTCTGATAAAATAATATTTTTGATCAATTTTACATTTCTTGTTTTTGTTTTTAATTACTAAAATAAAATTGATTTTTACGAAATGTTATTGTTGTCACTGTTTTGATATATGAAGCAAATCGTACATATTTTGAATGAATCTTTAAACTCGTTGCTAATTCTCGCCGTTATTTTCTGACGAAATAATTTGCATGCACATTATTATGAAGGTGCGCCAAACCTAAATGAGACATTTAGGGCAAGACTGTTGACTAAGTACGCTTGCCAGAAAAGTTGAGAACATAACTCAGGCTCTTTTTGCTTGCTGAGTACTGACCCTCAGGAAATAAATTTTCTAGATGTTGTCGAAAAATAAAGTTCCTACAATGTACCTAATGGAAAGAATTATTCCTAAAAGTACACTTTAAAACTATTGTTTTCAAAAAACAGATTTCCATGAGGTCATCCTTATTGAAATAAGAGATTCTTCCCGACTATATCCTCTGTTGAACAAAATCAAATTTGAATATAGTATTGCTATCTTCGACGATTGCAAAACATTTTGCTCATATCCCAAGACAAGACAAGACAAAAGCATTAAAGCGTCCTACACGATATCTTTAAACTTCCGTTGTCCGATCATTACGGATATGCTACTTCGAATTGTATGTGAATGAATTTTTTTGTACTATAATAAACATATTTTTTGCTCAATTCTCTTGATGTGCCGCTGATCTGCTGTTGATCTGTGCATGTCGAATTATTCGACTTCTGCACAATATCACGAGACGGCCAGCACTTAACACTTTTGCTGTTATCACCTCATTCCATTTGAAATGTTTGTTTTTCCATTTTCCATGCTTACGCACTTTTCACAGACACAAACACAAAAATGAAAATAAAACAGCAAATGTTCCCCAATACCATTCGAAAAGCTCTGCTACAAGCCACGGGCCCTTGTATAGAAAATATCTACAGATGTATATGGAGAAACACCTGCAAATTGCACAACATAAAAAGATTCGTCACAGAGCGAACCAGATACAAGACGCGTGATACGCCCGCTTGCTCTTGGCCCATTCAACCGCATTTCGAATGCGAAATAATACAAGGCAATAAGTCAGACCCGGCTAAGCAACCACCAGCCATAAAAAACAAACAGCTGATGGGTAAACTCTCTAACCAAGACCCGAAACCAACCCAATGCTATCAACCGTACCAACCCCCTCGGGCCTTTTGGCAGCTCCACCCGCATGACCATCGACTGGTGCTCAAGTCAGCTCATGAATACATTTGCACTCGTTAACTGCGACACACCCCAAAATTAGTGGGGTAGTTTTTGGCCCAGACAGTGGCGTCCATCAAGGACGCAAAGCTCTTCGGTAGTAGCTTACAGTAGCTATACGACGCCACTGCCTTTACTTTGCACGTGCAACATTTTCGACTTCATCAAAAGGAATTTGTTTTGTCTGCGTGCCGCATATTTCGCTTTGGGGACCGTGTCTGACATTTATTAGAATTCTTTTGGCCACCCCATTGCCACAATGGGGCTGCGCTGAGTGGGGTCTGTTGGGCGGCCATATAGGTGGTAATAAATATGCTTCGCAAGCTTTTAGCTGAGGCCTTGAGCTGAACGTCCGGGGCGAGCTCTTTGCAACGCTTAGTTGACTCAGAGTTCAGTTTCATTAAAGTTATTGAGGATTATTTGTAGTTGTGGTTGCTTTTAAGGCAATGAAATGTTGCTTCTAGCAAGGACGTGCTAGGATTATTGACCGAGACGCTTGCCCTAATATATTGAAGTACTATTAGTCCAACTTGTATATTTCTTTTGAAAAAAATTACACTCAATATTAATACATAAAACATTATTAATAAATAAAGAAAACATATTAATAACCATTTAGAAATTTATTTGTGTTTTATTGATGAACTTTAATTGAAAGGATTGTTCTATGAAATTTTTTTATGAGAAAACATTTTTGTCCCATTCCGATCCATCTAACTTTTAAGTGCTATTCCGTTTCTTTGAAGGTATTTCGTAATTGAAGACTTCTTTGTTTCTGGATGGTTAAAATATAATATTTGACTCATTGCGAGTTTAACAATACTATTGTAGTTTAAGAATTTTAAACCCTTTTAATATTTTCAATCTATTTAAGTACTATGGAAGCTATACATATAATATTAAATTTTTATATTTATTTATTTTAAATAATTTATACAATTATGCGCAATTCAGCTAAAATTAGAAGGAAAATAATTAAAAAATATAAACTAATCTGCGCTATCGCCATAAGCTTACATTAAAGATTGCCTAAAGACGAAAAGGACATTGGAATTTTAAAAAGTACAAGCATTACATTAGAAAAAGAGCCTGAAGAGCAACATTGAACTAATAGCGGATAATGCTGTAGAATTCGTTATTAATATTCATAGGGGCATCTTAAGATGACTTCGAACTAAATAAGTGATTGATTAAATGGACCGAAAGATCTGCTATTTTAACTAGCACACGATACACGGAAATCGTGCAAAGCAGAATTAGATCTAGAAAGTTTAAAGGTTTCTAGGTACACTTGGAGTATATTTATGAAGCAGATCAGAAGAATCAATTTCTGACCGTCGCTCAAGTACCCCATAATGTTACAGTCGTGATTGTCAAATTTAAGTTTTTGGCTAACAGAATACTGCGGCCTGAAACGCTCTGGATACGTTCTAGAAAAGAACAGTCATTCTTTAAGTAGCCAATTGAAGAACAGAGTGAACGATAAAATGGCAAGATTTTGTATGTCGTGCCCATCCTATTTTACACGTTCTGTGGCAGCATGCAAGATATTGTTGTATCTTAAAAACAATTTACTTACAATAATTTTATAGAGTGTTCGTTATAATAAATATATTTTAACTAAAAATCGAAATGAAATTGAAACCTTTTTGGTCATATCATATTTCCGTTACATTCTCATTCGAATTTGAAAAAAATTAATACAGTATTTGGGAAACTCTTAAAACTTTTGTATTTCAAATCAGGCTAAGCGATTTATCCATTTTTTTATGTGTTGTTTTAATATTTCAATTTGAATATTTTAAAATTGCCAATTGCAAAATCGGTTAATGTGAATGATTAAGTTTACCCCAAGATATTAGGTTCTCATACGTTACGGTTAATACCCAAATTTACCGACGATCAACAGCAAGATCACCAAAAGACTCCCAAAAACAAACTCCCCTCGGAGATTCGTATAGCCCTTCATTTCACTTGCAACCATAAAAATGATAACCACATTAATTTCAACCAAATAGTCTTGAATTATTGTACAAAACTTAAATATAAGAAACAATACAGATTTGTTGCAAAAAAATATATTTAAAAAAAGATTACAAATAGCTAACATTTTCTGTACTTTTCGGTTACCAGTGCGAAAAACATATAACTCTTTTTTAGCGATCCCTTAAACAAGGTGTACACATAGTTAAGGAACTCTATAATGATTTAAGCAATTTTGTAGGTAATTTTGGTATGTTCAAGAAAGTTACATAATTTTGTTGTAAATTATACTAATAACAAACAAAGAATCAGCCTTGCAATGATACCACTTAGGTATATATTTCTCTTCAAAAAGTGAAATTTATTAGTTACGTAAAATAAGTTAGTGGTACACATACACCTTTGTTTCGTTGCATAGAATCCAAAATACATTTTTTTAATTATATAATAATCAATAATTTTAATAAAAACAAAATAATAAAATACTAATGAGAAACTTTTCAAAATGAATTGAAAATTGTTCAGAGCGAAATTTCAGAAACTATTTTCTTATATGATAAAAAAGAACAGAATGAAATCTTAAGTACAATATTTTAAAATACTTCCAAAGTAAATTTCCATAACTGCGTCTATCTATTTCCATTTTACCATAAAAAGTTTTTTTTTATAAATCGAAGTCACACAATTTATGGGTTCTTACAAATCCTAGAAAGCTCCACTATTTATAAGCCTTTTTATGGCGATCTATTCGTCTCGAGCACGTATTTGTGTCTTACCTATCACAAAAGCTTACAGCGCGATTTTAAAAAGATGATCATTGTTGGATGTATAGTTATGCTTCAAAAGATTCTGAAACCAATGCACTACTTACTTATTTAACACTTAATTATATACTTTAATTTCTCAGTTTTAAGTAATGTTACCAATTATTGTAAAAAATTTAAGAATATTTTTTATTTATTAATTAACAAATATTGATTTGTAATCTTTGCTGTAAATATGCTAGAGTTTGATGGCCATATTTTGATTTCCCGGAATTAGCGAAGATATCAAAATTGACTCTGTGTGCCTACGTTTTGATGGGGAATTTAATCAATAAAAAAAGAATTTGTTTTCAGTTCAAGTTCTATTGAATATTTAAAAGCGATTCATTTAATTTTTGTAAATATTTATTACTGAAATAATAATAATTTGTTATTCGCAGGTATATTCATCAATTATACGATATATTCGTGACTTACGGAGAAACATCAAAACGCCCTTTGTTTATTAAAAAATAAAAACCTCGGATTACGCTGTAAGCGATTATGATTTCATGCAAGGTATTATTTTAGCCGGATTACGCTTCCGTCTACAATTACTTACTGGACCCTTTTGTTGACCCTCTTCCGATTTCAATTAGACTTTGCTACGAGCAAAGCAAACAAACTTCAATATGAAAGTAAATTTGTATGACAGACAAATTAAAATTTGTTATTAGTATTTGTTCTAGGCGCAAACAAACTGAATAAATACGAGAAAAAGTTGACATTTGTTCGAACATAAGAGCAAACATTTTATGTTGTTGGAACCCCAAAAAATACCCAATTCCTAATAGCTGGAACACTTGTTATTTCATTTTAATTAAGTTAATTGCGGAGATTTTCATGTCATTGAGCGATTTGCTGTGCCGCGCCAGAGGTGTGTGCGTGTGAGTTCGAGTATCGCTCTAGGGGTGGCTGGGTGGCACATGGTAGGTGGGCCTGGGGTAAACGATTGATGGCACTAGCACCTTCAATGCACATACTCAGCAGTCACACATTTGAGCATTTGCTGCACTATTGAATGGTATTATTTTTTTTTTTTACCATTTGCTGCTTTTCAACCCTCCTAAAAAGTGGACATAAAATGTGCACAGATTTGCGTGCGAATTATGGGAAAGTGCTATGAGAACAAACAAAATTCGTTTCGCGCATTTTCTCTTGTGATTTGCACAAAAGTCCAACAACTTTTGGATGACACTGTGTATTGGGTTTTTGGCATTGGATGAGTAAATATTTGCGCTTTAAATGAGAAATCTGTGTGGAATTTGTAGTGCCTGAAGCAAGTCCAACCAACAGTTGTTCAATAGCTTGTGTAAGGGAGCAGCTGCCAGCTGAGTGCTGCTGCAGAGTGGTTCCTACAGCTGCAATAACTCTGCAACAGAAATTTCTGCTTTAGAGATCGAAAATCTCAGAATTCTCATTTTATAACTTAATCAAGGCAGCTGTGCGTAATATGAGTGCCGCTAATAGCACGCATGGGCTTTGAGTTTGTTCAGTGAATGCGCTTATGTGGCTGCAACTTGTGGCCACTGTGGCAACACACAAACTGGCAACATTCGTTTTGGACCCAGCAACAATACAAAAACGTTAAACTTTTTGGGGTTGCTTTTGGCCAATTTCGCTGCGGGGGTGGCCCAGTGTCGAAAGTCAGACGTAAACGCGTTACGCGCTATCAATCTTGATTAGATGTGATTTTTGCTTTTAAGGCTTCGCACAAAAACATAAAAATTAACAGACAACAACAATAATATCAAGCTTTATGCAGTGGGCGGGGGCGGGGGCAACAACGACATCAGTTCTGCGAAGAAGTTGACAACAAAAGATGCGCACGTGTCCAACAATATGTAAGAGTAACTAAGTAATACGAGCAGGGGTCGCACACTTCCGGGGAGTTTGGTTTGTCTGGCATGTCTCGGTTGCAGCCCGTTTGGGCTCAAAAGCCATTTAGCTTTTAAGGAAATTGCCAGCGCTGAGATTTAAATCAAATATATTGCTTTGGGGGGAAAAATAAGTTTTCGCTCGTAAAGGCAGCTACAGTTACAGACTAACTAACTTATAATTCAACTAAAAATACAAAATGCAAACAATTTTTGAAATGAAAACATAAAAATGTCGATTTGTAGCAATTTTCTCATTATTTTGCACCGTTTTGTGGCAATTTCAATAAACAATAAATCCCTACCATGTGCGCGGGCTAGAAATGAAAAACTGTAGACTGTAATTTGCCGTCGTTTTAGCAAAGCTTGGATACTCTAAAGAAGCTTGAATAATTTTCAAAATGTATTTTCGCAAAGCATAAGTTAGAGAGTAACGAAACGTGGTCTAACTTTGCCGGCGATTAGGTATAGTTAATGTACACTGACTGAAGTTGTTGAATTCTATAATAAAAGCTATCCAAGATGGTATTGAAATTATTTTTACTATTTACTTGTGCTGTATGATAAAAATTCGATATATGTTTTAATTATTATTTCTTTAGTTTCTTTATATAATGGCTAGAATTATAGTTCCAGTCAGATTATCTTCTTCTTTGGGCGTTATATTACCGTGAGGTGCCAGGTTGCTGCTTAAAACTTTGTTGGATTTCGATTAAAGCAACTTTCAATGAGTGATAATGTCCTCGAAAAGGTGAAATATATATTATACAGCAATACGCCTAATATGATATATATATATATGTGCCTATGTATGGTTTTTGCGTTGATATTGAATTTTTGTTCATTGAAACTACCATTTATGAACACACATGCTTAGGATATGGGACAGCGTCAAAAAAAAAAAACATATTCTGAAGGATTTTATCAGGCGCAACATATAAAGTTACACCGAAATTTGATGTGTGGAACGTTAAAATAAAATGGGCGAATGATGTCCCCACTGCTCCAAGAGCTTTGAAATGAAGTGAATGGGTTCATTGGCATTCTTTTGGCAGCTCTTTAAAAAGACAACAATATGCAGAAGGCAGTTATTTTACTGAAATATTCCAAGCCATCAATTGGTATAGTTATTTTGCTATGTATTTTGATTGTCGAACATCTGTGATATTTTAAATATTTTGCGCGAAAATGGGAAAAAAACAAATTAACTATATTCATACCGTGCGGGCAACAAAAACATATTGGCAAAAGCGTTTAACTTCATAACCAAATATGTATGAATTTTTATATACGGAAAAAAGGAGCAGATCGCAACAAATATCAAGAATATTACTTTTGCAAATCGATATATACCGACCGAATTATTTTCATAATCTTTGACTCATCTTTATTGATATATGGATATGACCTCTAAAAGTATAGACAAGTGGTCTAATCCTACCACCAAAAGCGATGTGTCCAAAGCAATGGCATTGAATTGTAATTGATCCCAAACTATAAACGATATTGGCAATGTACAAAGGAGGAGGAAATCTTAAGATATGGACTTAATTTTTGAGAAATAAGGAATAAGGGGAAAGGAGACAAAACTGGCTTTGTTTACGAAATTTTGGGCTTAAATATGGACAGATTAGGGAATGTTATAAAGTTAAAAGGATAAAGTAAATTCAATCGATTTAAGGTCTTTATTTAAAATACAACGGATTAAGACACAAAAGTTGGTCTGAAAACTTTTGGCTGGATGCAGTTAAAAGCGATAAAGGCACGGCTAATGTGCAAATCTATATTTCTTAAGCAAGAAAAACAAATTCTATTTTTAAAATAAACTGGGTGGCGCTGCCAACTAATGTCAATTTTGGACTCTATTCGTAAAGGAAACAGCATAAACCAAACTTCAAACTTTTCAAAAAAAAAAATTTATATAACAGAATGGAGAAGAACAACGAATTTAGGGAAAAATATATTTCCAAGAATTTTTTTAATACTAAAGCTAAAGTTATTTTTGTAACATTCATTATGTTTTCTTTAAGTACAAATTCAAAATCAAGAATGCAGCTTAATTCGTAAATTCAAAATACTTTATATTTAATAGTTTTCAACTTTTCATAAATGTAAATCTACTCCTTTTCGGGATATAGCTTTCCTAAATATACACTAAACAAAATAGCCGTGCCAAATCTAAACTTAGCTGAACTCATGGCCGGCTGCAGTCTTAGCAAATTTATACCAATTTCCACATGAAATAAATGATCGAAAAAAAAATCCAAGGCTTAGGCGCCTCCAAACAAGCGCGACAACAGGCTGAGCCCAGTTAACCAGCCTGCAAGCCAGCCAGCTAGCCAGTTGGCCTGGCCAACAAGAAAGGTGCAGACTTTGTGGCTGCTGTCGTCGTTGTTATCAACGCATTGCGGCAACGGGGCGTATGAGTGACGCGGCTGGTTACTAGCCTGGCTAGCTGTTGGGCAGCGAACATAATCGTAAACAAATAAAATTATTGCTGCCGATCATGCACACAAATTTATGCACACCAATACCACCAATACCACCGATACCACCAACAGCTTCAAAGTAGCAACCAATAGATGTAGTTTGGCTGCCGTCCTTTTCCCCCTCCCTACATCTTCAATTCATTGTGCACTAATTCTCCGGGCTGAAGCATTATTGACCAAAAGGCTGGAAAGGCTAAGACGGGTGTTGTGCTGAGGTGTTGCCGCCAGCTGTGTGTGTGAAATATCCAACAACAGCGTGAAAAACATGAAGGCAAAAGCTCAACATGGCACCCAGCGGGAAATGCATTTTCGCGTGCTGCAAACTTTGAAAAAAATAAAGAAAAAGAAAATATGTGTCTGGGAATTGCACTAGGACCGGGGCATAATACCGGTAGTCAGTCAAGTCTGCATCACAATTAGTACTGTTGGTCAGCTACTATGGAAAAAACTTGCTTAGTATGTGACATAAAATGTATGGATTTTCATGAAGAGCTTAAAAATAATATAAAAAAAATCATTATAGTGCGCGGATGAATGGAATACTTTTTATCAATGTGTTTTAATCAGTTATAATATTGTAATCCAAAGTTAAAGTTAAGTTTGACGGATAATTCGGTATTGATTTCTGAAGAAAAAAAGAATTTTGTAAAACATTTTGATTTGATCAAATTTTATTTTATGCTCAACTAACTTTTTCCGTTGCTGATCTTGGGTGTAACTACTAAAATAAAATCAAACAAATTTATTCTAAAACATTGATTATTTTTCGGTGTTTTCCTTGAGGTAGTACAAAAGGCAAAGGTACACTCCCTAGGTGCAATTATATATATCTACATCTCAGAGACTATAAAACTTAGCTGAAACTTTAACTGATAAACAATTATCTTGCATTGACTGCATTAGTATTTTTTTATGTTGTGTTTATATCTTTTTGTATATTTTTTGCAAAATAAGTTACTGTTTTACTTTAATACTAATAAATAATATTAATAAATAATAATAATAGTTACCAAATTACTGGTAACACTTACTCACACACCGTCCAATTTCCATTTTCCTCCACAAGTCATACGCATCAGTTGTCACGATCTCGTATACAGTCCTGTGGTAATTTCCCACCAATTTATAGTTTGTATTTTTTAAAATCGAAAAATATTTCAAAGAATTTTACTTTTTATAAAATATTTTTTGGCGTGTAGGAATATAAAATTTTGTAGTCAACCGATCCAATATTTATATTTTATACTTTGTTCCGTCGGTAGCGTTGTTCAATTGTCCGCAAGATACTATTTGCCTAAGAAAATCTAAATGAGTTCGGATTTGGCAAGCAAATTGAAGATTCCTGTTCTTTTTAAATAATAAAGATATTCCACATACAGTGATGTCAGAAAAGTCAAGCGAAATATCCAAAAATCAATTTTTAAAAGTTCACCGCTCTACAGAACGCCTATAAAACAGTGGTCTTCATTTTCCAACGATTCTGAATATGGCAGCAGCAGGCTGGAAGACTTCAAATAAACAAACGAGAAATAATTGAAAGTAATTTATATCAATCCTGTTTGAGATAAAAAAGAATTTTCTTTGTATTGTTCACTTTTGAAATATTATTATAAAAATTAAAGTTTAAATTTAAAATATACAAACTTTAATTTGTACTAAACTGGATTTCGTACAAATGTTTGGATATTTTAAGAAATATACGCAGTAAGCTTCAAAAAAAAAAATTATTTTTTAACTCGGTTTATTCGATGACTCTTTCGCGAATAAAACACTTTAATAAGATCGATTTTCATGGAATATTAATTTTTTGCTATAATTTTAACTTTGTTAAATTCGAATGTATACTAAGCATGGGATATTTGATCTCTATAGCGTATAATTTCATACAAAAGAAAATGCCTATAAAGAAGAAAAGAAGAGCTTAAAGTGAATTTGTGTTTTTTTGTCCTAAGATACAGATGTCTGGAAGCGTAAGCTTAAGATACTCCATACTCCTTTACAGCTATAGTGACTATGATGATGTTTAATATATTACTAGGGTTGCCTTCTATATTTCAGGATTGGGCAACCGTAATGTTGCAATCTGGCAACTGACAACTCTATCGTAAGGTTTGACATTTTTGGGATTATACGTAATCAGAGCGTTTTAACATAAGAGCGTTATTTGCGTTGTCTACACTTAAAAGAGTTATCTCGGCTAAAAACTGGAATTAAAACGTGAACATTTTGGTGCGATTATTTTTTACAACTGTCGACAATATTGCATGGATAAACTTAATTCAATTTTTGGCGATAAAGTCCCACGGTATGGTGTCTTCATCCGAGGTCTTAGTTCACTCCAAGACGAACCTCGTCGAGATCGTCCAAAATCAGTTGTTGTTCCGGAAACCATTCATGCTGTACTAATATTGCAAGATCGTCATGTGACCCCGCTCAAAAAAAAGTCGTATCGATTAGTCGAAAGAAATTCTTTAAAAAATACGATCGCGGTGCTTTAAAGCTTATGACATCGTAACAGGTGATGAATCATGGATTTAAGCTTACGAGCCCCAAAGTAAACAGATGCTTAACCATAATGGCTTGGTTCAAACGCATGCAAAACTGTATAGATCTTAATAAGAAATATTTTTAAAAACAATACTCTTAATAAATATAAAAGACAACCGTCATACTTACTATATGAGATATTTCTTAACAAGACAAAAACGAATTTTTGTTTGGTGTAATGAAAATTTTGACCACTGTACTGCGTCACTCAAGGTGGTGCAGTACTTCTCTCTACACTAAAGCATGTATGTATGTATCCTTGTGTGCGGTGTCTACAGTTACCTGGCGACTATGCAATTTTCGCTTTATGCTAATGATCATTATGTTGCCAGCAACATGTTGCTAACCTATGATTTGCAGTGTTGCCAAGCTGGTGCTTGTGTGGCAAGCTCATTGTGAAAACCTCTTCGCGTTGCCGACTCTTTCGGCTAATGAAGACTTGTGCATGACGTGTTGATAAGGATCATCTGGCATGGTCAACTATATGGTCAACTAGCGAACATCTTGAATATTAACGCGACATATTAGCTAAGAGATTTCCATGCACTCATATGTTGGTCTCAATGGACATGGGCTTGTGGCTAAGATGGGTTGTTTGTTTTACTTATGGGCCTCTGCGTGTGAAATGAACTGATAAATACATAGAGAAGTGTGCACTAAAGTTGAAGGGTATTATAAGCTTGTGCAAAGTCCACATCATCATTAGAACAGTTGTCAGTTGTTTGGTTGTCTGATGAACAAATTTCCCAAAGGGAATGTGCTGTCTGCCTCTGTTTGTTCCATTTAAGGGGTTGTTCATTGCACCCTATTTCCGTCTCGTCGTATCAATGACCATCAGTCAATGACGACGCCCTTCTCTCTATGTCATTATTGTAGTTACTATTCTTTCTGCCATTTGTTTGACTTGTTACTCTTCAGGTTGTCGTTGTTGTTGTTTTAGCTTTTAGCATAATTAAACGACACATGCCACAAAATGCACTTCTATGGTTTGGTTTGGGTACCCGGTCTACACTGGGTCCGCCTGTTTTCAACGGCGTCATCATCGTTCGACATAGCATCCATATGTTCTATTAGCAGAGGCGCAGCGCAATTGCCATGCCATGTCATGCCATGCTCTATATACAAGTTTACGGATGAAGCTCCGTATGTTTCAAAAATTTGTAGCGAACATAAGGTTTAATTTTGGTTTGTTGTCACACCCGACGCACTTCACTTCCCTCATGATAGTGAGCTATCATCTGCTGCATTCTCTAATTTAATGCAAATGAGCAAGGCTTGTAGTCCTGCTGATGGATGGATTATCATAACTATGAGTACAATTCTTCCCCGCTTCTAGTTTTGAATATATTCCATTTCATGCTCCTTTTTACCATGGCTTTGACACTTAGAGCCCAACTATTTGACAAGTTGATTGATTGTCGTCAGCATCTATGAAAATTTAATTAACAATGCAATAAATACAAGAGATCGAACAGGTGTAATTTAAATTAAAATTGAGATTGATCTCAAAATTTGTAATTATACACTGAAAAAAAACCAAGACAGTTTTATGTTGTTTGCTATTCAATAGATTAGGAATATGTAGAGCTGATATACAATATATTGTATTGTGAAATCTCATTGGGGATTATCCTGCAGCTGGAAACAATATACATTTTATACCGATTCATCGATGGTGCCAAAATATTTTTATGAATCGATACTACAATATTTTTTCATATATTCCTTAGTACCCAGGATTAAGCGATAATACAAATTTTGCATGATGAATGATGATTTGATAAAATCTTAATCTTAGAAAAAGTAAGTTACTTTGCGAGCAAGTATATGCAAACATAGTTAATAATTTTGTTTTACTTCATAAAGTCTATATGATTCGCAGATTTGTTGAAATGACAAAATAATTCATTTCGAGTCTGGATCGTGTCATCGCTAAGACCTATTTGAAAAGGTAATCTGTGGCACTTACTTATGGTTATGTTTTGCTATGGACTGTATTGTATATAGGCGTTGGTTTCCAGACCCAGTATGTGAGGATAAGTTGTGCCTCAAGTTGTCTTTTTGGGGCATCTTACGTGAATCAGAGTTTTCCACCATCTTTGGTCTTCTCTTAAGCCTATAAAAGCGGAGTCTCATTTAAGTTTTGCTCGGTTTTGAAGTATCTTTAAACAAATATTCATCATATTTCGATTATCCACACTATCAGTGATTAACTTGCTAGACAAAAAACTCTTGGTGAAATTAGGCATTCAAAATACGGAATATGAATACTTCGATGTTCCGCAATACATATATGTATGGCTTGAAATTGTATTTTCCAGTTCTATAAAATTAAAAAAGTGTAAAAAATGATTAAGAATAGTATTTAAGTAATATATTTTTGAATACCAGGGAGCAACAATCTTTTTAATGGACCTCAGACGTCTATTGCGCCGCTCTCTGTGTTTTTTTTTCTGGATATATAAATGGTTTCCGACTTTTGGAAAGGTTTTCAAGCATTTGTATTTTGTACCTGTGAACTCCATAGGATCAACTTTTTTTTATCTAAAATTATATCAAAGCAACATTACGAATTGGGAGTCAAGCAGTCAAGTATATATGTACCTGTATGTACGATAAAGCCCAGGACACCCAAAACACCACTTAGAATGTCTTTAAAGTTATATGCCTTGTATTAAATTTGTTTAAAATTTATTGACTATATAGCATGAGGGAAAACATACAGAAAACATGTTGAATTTCGTTTGACTTTGTCGTGCGGTTCCCTATAACGATAAATACTGTTCCAACTCTAAAAGTAATCGTTTGAGTATATGGTTTAGCTCACATTTGGAGTGTCGGTTATTATATCGAATTTTCACGATTTTTGTGATTTGGTAATGCTTATAGGGATATGAATTGAAAAAGAAATATATGTGTCTATAAACCAAAGACAAGTTGGAAAAACCACTTATAATTCAAGAACGGTTTCAAGTGTCATTTTTTTTGGTAATTAGTAAATTGTTGAATAATGCGATTTGCGCGACTTATGCTCAAAGAAAAGTTTAAATATCAGGAATAGATTCTGACTTACTTTTGACAGTACGCCTGATATCCTATTGTATATCAAACTGAAGAGTGTAACCCATCATTTTTTATATATGATATAAAGTTATTAATATAATAAAAATTGAATTTTATTGATTTAAATTAATTTTAAAATTTACGTTTTTTAATGGATCGCAAAACATTTACTTGAGTTGTTAAACTAAATTTAATTTATTAAAAAATATTAAAATTCTTGCTTATTTTTTATGTTTAAATGTTTAGAAATTATACTCATAGAAACTAAGCTTAATTGCTCTAAATTAATTTTAAAATTAAAAATCTACTGCATTACTGTTTCTTGGACAATGCATTTCTTAAAAAAAGAAGTTTTTCATATTATGTTCCAACAATTATTATTATTCCTAGAACAACCAAATCAATACGGAGAGAGAAGAGTTGTTGTACATCTGTACCTTCGTTCCGCACATTTCCTAGCTTGTGTCAACATTTTCCAACTTTTGTGTAGATTATAATACGAAAGTGTGAAAATTTTCTTCTCATAAAATTGCATTTTTTTCACATAAAAAATTACTTGTGGTGATTTCAATGCGAAAGGCGCGCTCTTAAGACCTCAAGCAAGCAAGCAACATACATTTTTGACAATTACCAAAAGTAAATTTTCGCAATTTTGCGCTCATAAAATTCAAATTTTTAACAACCGCAGACGCTTGCCGAGAAAATGACGCCAAATTCGACAAATAGAAGTGAAAAACTAACGTGAAAAACAATTAAAATATTTGCAAGGCGTGTTACAACGCTGCTGATTTTTAATGATGTTTTATTGTCTGCTTCGACGGCGAGTGTCTGCCACAAATACAGTCAGGCTGATCGGTGTGTGTGTGCAACATGATGTTGATGTTGTTGACGATGATGATAATGATGATGATGTTGATGATTTTCTACTAAATAATTGAATGCAGCTGGTTGGCGGTTGTCGCATTAAATTTAGGTATCTTGTCGCCTCTCAGCCAACGACCGAGACAAGTGACTGACTGACTGAATGACTAACTGACTGACGTCAGAGTGTGTCAGTGTGTGTGCGTGTGTGTGTGTGTGCCCTGTGTGTGAGCCCGACAATAATAAATGAAGCGATTGCAAGTGTAACACAACAATGACAGCAACAATTGCAGCATTTGGCATTTGCAAACAACAGCAGCCACAACAAAAAAGAAAAATACATGTAACGATTGTTCAAGTGCAGCACAGTCGAATTTCAAATACACTGCAACAGACAGTTAAAAGTTGAATTACGGACAGCACACCCCTCAGTTCAAAGCTCTTATCGCAATTGGTCTATTATTTATGTGTTGCTACATTTGGTCTTAACTCCATAAGATGGAAACTTAAACAAAATAAAATGAAGTATAAGTAATATTTTACCCATTTTCAATTTAAATGCAAAATGATTTGCATTCAATATAAAGATAAAGCAAAAAGTGCATTTAATAATTATTATTTTGTCCTTGCTGTATCTCAACTTCCGGAAAAGTTTTAAATCTGTCGTTCTTAAGCAAGCTCATTTTTTTAGGGAATTTAGGAACTACTTAAAAACAAGACAACATTAAAAATTATTCCCAAGATCGCATTAGAAGCATTTGAACTTCTAAAAAAAAATTATTCTGACTTTTATTTTTGTCCAACCTTTGTAGTAATACTTATATCTCTTATAATTAAATTTATCTGTATTGCTGTTTTGCTTAATAAAAAAAAGTTCAAATTTTTTAAATATCTCTGAGTAGAGGTAAAAAACAAAAAAATTAGCTAATTACATTATATTTTTTAAACTATAATAAAAAATTAAGTATATGTTCACAATAAATATGATTTATTTTTTATTTCTACCTAAAATCAAATTTTTTTTGAGTTGTTAGTTAACTTTATGCCAACGCGCCTTAATTAGGTTTTAAGCAACATGAAAGATAGTATATTAAAATATGCGTGGTAGATATTGTAATTAATAGTACAGTTTTCCTTACTATTTAAAACCAAATTATAAACTATGTAGACTATGGAGTAGTTAAATTAAAATTTTCGCTTTCAAAAACTTGAGCAGATATGAATCAGCACTCAATGCTGACCATCAGCTATTCTTCTATAATTTAAGGGGCATTGTGACCTATACCACAAAGTATTTAAGCGTTAATCCTTAGATAGTTGCAGTAATAACCATAAATATTACCAGGAAATACTATCAGCTCACTGGCTAAAAGAGCTATACACGCACTAAAATTAAATCGAGTGGTAAGTATGCATAAGACATTTCTATTCCTTGTGGCATCCTATACCATACGCTACACCATAAGCGTCCCTAAGGAGCTGGAGCTCATTTGTTCCTGGAAGTTAAAGTAGCTCCGATCATCAATGGTTTTATTCCGTTCGCTACATAGGGCTGCATCGTATTCATTCAATGGGAATTTTTAGAAAATTCTGTTTCTATGCTGGTATATTTTAGTTGGAATATGAGATATTTTGGAATAGCATTTTTTGCATTCTGTTGGTAATAGTTTTGCTTATTTATTTGTTTGATCGAATATGGTTAATTTAATGTTTATAATAGCATTAATTTATATATCTGGCGACTGATGCGTGTGAACTTGGTGACGACCGTGGAAAAACTGAACGGTGCTCTGATTGGTGTTGCCAGACGGTGATAATGCCTGTGGGTTGCCAGATGGATCTCCAACACATCCTTGCTCCTTGGCGGTAAACCCAGTATCACGAACCATTTAAAACTTAAGCTTAATAAATGCGTATTAAATGGGAAATATTTTGTGATAAAAAAGGGTTATGTTAAGATAATTTTCGACACAAAATTTCAAATAATTTTCTTATATACTACGAAAGATCTAAGGCATTTTTGAAATGGAAAAAAAATTTATTCAAATCAATCGAGCCATATGACGGAATTATAAACAAAAATCAAAAGAAAAACTGCACAATTGTCCAAGAGAGCGTACTCTTTCACAAATATTTGGCATGCATCAACCGAGTTATTTAAAACAAATGCAAAATCTTCAAAGTCAAAAAACAATATTTATTAAATACCCCCCCCCCCTTTTATATTATTTAAAAAAAAAAAATATATATTAAAAATAAAAAAAAAAATATATAATTATTTATATTTTTTTTTCCCAAAAAAAAAAAAAAAAAAAAAAAATATAAAAAAAAATATAAATAACCTTTTTTTTTTTTTTTTTTTTTTTCCTTCCCCCCCCCCATTTTCTCATTCTTAAAGGCTAAAAAATAACTAAAAATTATAATAATTTAATTGTGTATGGTTTTTCTATAACTCAATTCTAAATAATAAATAAAATTATTGAGTTATAGAAAAAGTCTATGGTTATATATTTTTAGAATTCTATGCAATTTTTTAGTTATTATTGCCAATAGTTGCAGATTATTCAAAATATTTCATCATCAATATGTTTGGCATATATTTTGAAACTAAAGCACATTTTCGTAGGAAAATTTTAAACTTTTTCTAAACTCTCATCGATTTATGAATTCAAAGGCCTTACGTACCCCACGTCTATAGGGTATTACAACTGACAAAGGTCTATTAATATTTTTTTTTTTGTGCAACGATCGGCAGCAGCCGCCAGCCGCAGCAGACGACAGCGGTGGCAACTAACGATCGACAACTGCAACGTCAACTGGCAACTTGCAACTGGTGGCAACTGCCGCCGATGACGTTGACGCAGACGGCGACGCGGACTTGCAGACAGCTTGGCAATGCGTCGCGTTGGCTTTTCCAAAAATAAAAGCCAAACTAATGAGCCGGCAA
The DNA here is from genome assembly GCA_035046065.1 of Chymomyza procnemis. Lineage (NCBI taxonomy): Eukaryota > Metazoa > Arthropoda > Insecta > Diptera > Drosophilidae > Chymomyza > Chymomyza procnemis. The sequence continues at coordinate 25,693,707 of JAWNOJ010000013.1, read as the reverse complement.
CATGCAACATGCGGCAGCGATGCCAGCGACATTGCAACGCACGTGCAACAAATACGAAAAAATTTACAAAAAAAAACTAACAAAAATTGTTAAAAACATTCATACAAATAATTGATGACTGTGGAGTGCAATTGTTGTTGTTGTTGCTTTTGCTTCTGGCCAACTGGCTGCTGATTGACAGCAAATGGCGACAAAAATCCACATCTGATTGACAACTCAATTGCCACAGTTTCTATGTGTGTGCGTGTGTGTGTGTGTGTGTGCAGCCAAAAACTTTAATTGATTTTTGAAAATATTAGCCAAGATTAGAGCTGGGTTCGTGATCAGGATTTACCAATCACGACCAAATTGCGTCAAAGCTAACGAATAAGGCAGATGCTGGATTGATGTTGATTGTTTGTAGTTAAATGAAATACGCTTGAAAACGGAACTAAAAAAAACTTAAAAGTTGTTACTGAAACATTTAAAAACAATATCAGGGGTTACCCTATGTTAAGTTTTTACCACGCCATGCTCCGACTAGAAGCCATATTTTTTACCGTAGAATGTATACTTCTATTAAATTAAGTAATGTTTTAACTTTTTTGGTTCTTTTGTCGTTCTGTATATGAAGGAATATAAAATAATAATAATAATAATTTTAGTATCGAAATTAACAGCGAAAAGCCCTCGAGTAATTCTCTATATCTCGATTCTTGGCTTTAGAACACATTTTATTTGTTAGTTAGTCACTTATGAAAACTTATAGTACTTTGGAAGTAAAAGATAATTTTTTTGCAACTTAATTTTTGACAACGATTCAAGTGTAATTCTCAAATAGATTTGGTTTGGCATATTATTTAAACATGAATTGACCACAGCCACAACAGCCAGCTAACTAGTTCAATAACGACTATACAAATTTTTTTGAGATTTTACGTATAATTTCCAATTAACGAGCTCTTAAAAAATTTCCCTTTATTTAATAAAATTTTTAAACTGAAGGTCACGGTATTTTCATGCACGATTTACCTATTAGATTTCCCATTTCAAAAAACACTTTGTATGCAATTGCTCGACTTTGCCTAAGCTCTTTGACCATCTCCTCTAACAGCAACATGCTCCTGACTGCGGCTACCAAGTGCTGACGACTACAAGATCATGATTTATTGCAACAAATGCAACGCGGAAAACTTTCAAGTCCAAAATAGACAAACATTCAACTTAATTATTTTCTATTGGAATTTTATGTTGCCCCGGCAAGTTCCCTCCGCTACCGCAACGCTCCACGTCATGGCTTAAAAACGCTCTTTTGTCATAGGTGAAGCAAATGCTGGTCCTCCGGTCTCCATGCGTCCATGCGTTTTCAGGCGCGTGTCTATTTTGACTGTCAAAATTGTTTTGCGGCTGTTCCCGTTGACATTTTATTATGTTTGACTGTGCGTGCGTGTGTGTAGTGTGTGTGGGGTGTGCTTGTAGTTGTTGCATATTACTTGGGATCGGACTTTGTTTTGGCTGGGATTATATGCGATGCAGACAAATGGGTTTTACAGCATTTGACCTCTAAACTCTAGCAGGTCAACGATGTTGTTCGCTTGAATTGAAGCAAACGAGTTGGCTAAATCTCTTGGAATAGTTTAGTTTTCGAATTTCAACATTTATTTATTTATCTGTGACAGCTTTTAAGCAATATTATATCATATACCAAATTAAAATAGGTAAAGCTAACACATATAATCTTTAAAGTGAATTCACTATTTTTAACTATGTTTCCATATTGCCAAAAATCTAAGCGAGACAATTGGTTCTGTCGAAAGTTATGGATAAACGAAAAATTTTTTATTTCATATTAATTTTGTCATTTCAGTTATTGTCACGACAAAGTTCTAAATCAAGTTAAGTTCCTAAATATTCAAAATATTCTTCTTTAAGCACTTGTTTTTAACCGATTTAATTAAAATATATTTACAAATTCTATTTGAGATACACAAATCTATTGTAAATGAAGTTACAAAAGTACTTGTTCTACCGTTGTAAGTAAAAAACGAAACCGATGTATTTTAGTTTCATTAAGCGAATAGTTATCAAAAAAAACTTTATTGTTTTAAATTTAAGAAGTATTCCTTATTAAAAATTAGGTTAGTTAACAACTGTAAATTTTTAGATTCAGCATTAAATTGCAAGCGCTACGACGAACTAATACCGAATCACATTTCGATTCTAATCGAAAAAATTCTACGAAAAACGCTCATTGAAAGTACAGATGTTAATTTTTTTGAAGAGGAAAAAAATTATTCTTTTGACATAGGGGAACAATGATGATATAATTTGGTACTTTGCTCAGAAACAAACCACACCACAAACAACTCAGTTAACTTAATATACATATAAAATAATAAATTTGATTTAGAATTTAGTAATAAAAAATGTATAATAAAATTTAAAGTAACTGTAATTATTTAGTTGCAATTTTTATTAATTTCTAAAAAAAAAAATTACGCGATATATTATGGCAAGAAATGAATGCAAATGATCTGACATTCAAAAGTGTTGCCCCAACAATAATCTCTTTCGAAGTTGCAAATTTTCAATATATATTTATTTGTCTAATTCAGGGCTACCAACAAAGATCATTTGCACTTATACTTATAATATAAAATTTAGAAACTACAATAAAACGACAAAAACATCAATTATAATACTAACCGCATCCCAAGCTTGATGGGTAAGCTTTTTTTTTTTTGATATATACCATCGCATATTTGGTGCTGGGCTAGCTTTTATCTTGAATTTACAATATAAATGCTAGAAGCAAGAAGCAACATTAAATATCATTGTAAAAATATAATATTATTTATGAGCACAAAAATATGTTCATTTGGCTTTTTTAAAATTAAATATAATATATAAAAGTTTTTAGCGCAAAAGTTTCCTGAAGACAGAAACTTATGTCTTAAATTTATTTTAATAGACTTAAAACCTACTTAAACCTGTTGATTTTTGATTCATAAACTTTGTCTCTCTAAACTTGTTACTACATTATTATTGCAAAAAGATAAAGATAAATAAATAAGGAGGAATGGAAAATTAAACTTAGAACAATTGGCTAAAATTAATAAGCTCATTATTCGTTTCTAATCTTAAACAAATGCTGTGAAATAATAAATAAAGAAATTGCTGACAACTAATATTGTCTCAGTTAAGTGGAAAACTAGCAACTTGCAGAAAATGCATTAAAGAAGAAACTCTACAGTTTTAAGTGTCTACTGGAGTTTTTTTGTTATTATTCGTAAGACCAAGGCGTAGCTGTATTTAAATTGCATTCTGTCGACTTCTTTGCACAGACACATCATCTTCTAAGATGACCTCATCATCTTTGCTCATCAACATTCATCTTTTAAACTATTTCGCTAATCTTATGTCCATTAAATAGTCATCTAGTTTGTTAGTTTCTCATTAACTTTATCTCTCGGCCGATTTCTAAGTTTTTTCAGCCAGCTCTGGTTGCAAGCCATGTTTCTGCGGCTTGCAACAAATGTTAACTGCCAAAGGTAAACAAACATCAACAACTTGCGAATAATAACCAATAAATAAACATAATTTCAGACAAAACGATTGAGCAGCAGCAGCAGCAATAACAACAACAGCAAGAGTAAGCAATATGTAACAAGTAAATTGAACATCTTTAGATTTAGTCGTGGTAGCAGCCTCACAATGTTGCAAGTGGCAGGCAGCTGTTGCCAGCAACAGCAATAGCAACAATAAAAGTCAGCTTGTCTATATATATATATGCTATATAGTACTTTCTAAGTAGGCAAAAAGCGAGCCTCCCCCTGCTTGGTTGCACCCTAGTTGTCTGATTTTAAATGAATTACGAGTGCAACAGCAACAACAGCAACAACAACTAGTTGCAACAAGCTGCAATCGCAGTTGCTGTTTGCATGCAGCTGCAATGTTGCCGCTGTTGTTGTAGTATCTGCAGCTATTGGCAATGTTGCTTGCTTGCATTTGTGGCAGGTGTTGCTCGTTTGCTTGCCAGCCTGACGACTGCCTGGCTGCATAATGAATTCATACGCTGGTAGCGCGCCACACTCTGCCCCACTGTCCACAAGCGGTTCGCTTACTCTCCCCTGCCAGCCAGCCCAACCCCTTTTCGCAGCAATGCAACTATTATGCACCCCATTTTATAGATATTTCATTCATATATTCAATCAGCGCCTCGATGCGATTTCTTCTAGCATCGCTCTCCCGCCTCGACTTAGTTTTAGCTAGATACATATGTATCTGTATCTACGACTGCATCTGCATCCGTATCTGCATTTGTGTGTGTGTGTATATGAGTGTGTGTATGGGGCCAGTTTGCTGCATAAACAGGTGCAATTTCTTGGCATTTTCTAATTATTTTTAGTCAATATCTCTTTGGCTGCGTTTATTATGTCTTTTCACTGATATTAAAGCCAGCTATTTGCACGTTAGTTGCCCCCATAGTATCCGAGATTGCTCATAAATTTCATTCATCTCATTCGGTTTTTATTGCACAATTTTTTTTGTAAACAACAACAAATGCATTGCAATGCCGTTAATATGATTTATTTATATGGTTTATGGGTATATGCATCTAAAAGATAGTGTATATAGATAATGTGTGTGTGAAAATATTAGAGAAGCGGGTGGCAAGTCAAATGATTTAGCGAATCTTATAAAATTCACCATAGTGCTGCTGCACCTGCAATCCATAAAATTACGAGAATAACAATAGCATTTTGTATGTTTATCGATAAACATTTAGGAATTTTTATTCGAAAATTTAAATGCAGCTGAATGTGGATTCATACGCCTCGGCAGATCAAGGCAAGCGAAACGCTGCAAATTGCTCAAGGCATCAAATGTGGCATATGATCATCCGAAAGGTAGCTAGAAATATAAGCATTACCTCGAAACTATTTAAATAGCTTGCAACAATGTTGTTGATGCAGGTTATGCTCCATTTATTTGCATGCAATTATAAGAGTTTTGCTTAATTTTTCGATTCATTTCGTTTAAAAAAGGACTCTTCGACGTTGCTGAAGACAGGGTATTTGGCCAGTTATGTTGCCTTGTCACAATCCAACTCGAAATTTACAAAGTTTTTTTTTTATCTTGTTTGGGATGAAATTGAGATTTTATTTTATTTAACGATACATCAGCGAAATAAGTGCCTTAACTTACCTTTCTTTCTGTCATAATACAGCGGGTAATTTTACACAAGCAATTAAATTTTTTTTTCACAAATATATATAATTTTAACAATTAAAAAAAAAAAAAAAAATTACAGTACCAAAAGAAAAGCAATAATATTCCAAGGAACTATAACTTAACAGCGCCACAAAAGTCATAGTACTATGGAACAAAGCATTCAACTGCTTCAGCTGATTAGTTTTTATTTTTGCAAAAGTCATGCGTTCGCCAAATTATATACTACATGAACCAGAATCGTTTTGAAACAACGCAATAAATATTGACAAATCTCCATTTAATGATTTAGATATGACAGATCTTGCGAAGCGTGACTTTAGTTAAGATATGAATAAAAAAAATAAATTGGAACGAGCTACATCCTAATCACTTAGAGACCTGTATATGAAGCAGTGATCCAATATGGTCTATGTAGGTGGATCGTTCAGATGATAACGCGTCCGCATTAAAAAGGTTTTAGCGATGAAATAGTCTAAGAATGGAATTCCAGTTGATAAAGCTACAATAACAACGCTGGAAAGAGTTGGTCCTTAATGATATATCACTATCTAATTGCATTATGCTTCTTCATACTATGACTATCGATTCTTCTTACTAATTAAGATGTACGATTATAGGTACACCTTCAAAAAGACAATGGCTGCAATTTCGTCTCTTTTTATTATGAGTAATCGATTCTTCTTTACTAATCAAGATATTCGATTATAGGTTAACCTAAAAAAAGACAATGGCAAAGACAATAATTGATATCAAGACCTACTCATATAACTTAATAATAGAACCGTGCATCGAATCAATTTGGCTTCTATTTATATATTTTTTGGTCAAACTTTTTGACGATGTTCGATATGCTGCAAAGCTCCTAAAGGAATATGGAAATGGTTTTCTAAGATGCAGGATTGCAAGCACTATCTAATTATTCATAAAAATATTTATAATTATCAAACGAAGTGGTCTAGAATCAAACAATTTGGTAAGATAATTTGTTCGGCTTTAGTCCATAAAATTATATTTCAATTTTAGTATTTTGAGCCCACTATCTCCGCAACAGATTTACGATATTCCTACCACACCCCTGAAGATGTGGCATTGACGCTATACCTGTTTCACTGTTCAAAATATGCTTGATGTAACATGTTATACGCTTATTTCAAATTTCAAAATCGGTTAAAATTTACATATTCTTTTGGGTATATCTATCGAAATGCGCTTCACCGTAAAAAATAACCCCAATTGTATAACTCTGGTACTTAAAAATTCGAGAATCGGTAGTAATTTACTTCTTCAAAAAGAAAACTACAGGACTTTTTACTGTATTCGAATCGATCGGTACAAAATCCGTCTTCGATAAAGCTATAATAAACAGGTAACAACTGTACGTTTATGAATAAACTACAATGTATGCACGTATCGGCCCATTGATAAAAGTATCGACAATACACAACTCTTCCGTATGCAAAAATTTTGAATTTTAGTTAATAAAGTTTAGAAGATTGTGTACCCGATTTATTGAAGGAATTCATTTATAGTGTGATCAATCGATTAAATCGAAGAATCGCTCAAAAAATCGATCTTCGAAAATACTAGACAACTTGTAACACATCGATTCCCAATATAATTGTTTTTTCATATGCAACAGTTTTTAATTTCAGTCAACAGCTGTAAAACCAAATTACAAATTTTGCTGCAGCTGCAACAACAACAACTACAACACCAGCCACCATATCGACAACAACAACAACAAACATTTTGCCACTTTAACGTGGAAATTAAACGACAACATTAATTAACTTGCAATTTAGCATAAATACATCATCAGCTCGGCAGCGATTGGTGCAACTGCCGCAGCCGCCGCCACTGCTGCCACCACGGCGGCCGCTGTTGCAACGTCCAGATCGAAAGATACATTTCACTCTGGGAAATGAGAGAAAAATGAAAATTGTATCTCACTGTGTAAATAGCATGAAAATGCGGACGAGTGCACAGTGTGAGCTGGAAAAACTTGTCGTTGAAGCTGTGCGCTGGACTCCAGCTGTTGATACTGTTGGCTTAGGCGCTCTAGGCTGTGGCTCCGGCCGCCTGTCAATATGAAAACTGCTCCAGTTTAAGCCGGCGCACGTTTTGGACAGTCAGCGGCAAGTAGCCTTGTTTTTCCTTAAAACTCTTTTTCGTTTTTCTTTTTATCTCAAGCACACCTGTTGCAGTTGTTGCTTTTATTATTGTTGTTGTATTAGTCAGCAAGATAACCGCTGGGAAATACTAGTTGTTGGAGCTGCTCGATCTATCGACAAGGTGTTGCACAGACGCCGTGGGTCGACGTCGCCGACTGCGACGAAGACTCAGTTTGAAACTCCAACGTCTTCGACTTTGACTTGTTGCCCATTGCTATTTGCTACAGTTACGTTGTGGCGGTTGCAGCTTGACTTGGTCTTATGCAGATTGGTTATGTCCGATAAGAGTTTTCCATTGGCAGCTCTGTTATGCACGTCTAATAGCCTTTCCTTTTGGCCATCGCCATCGTCAGCATCGTCGTCTTCTTTGTCGACGTCTTTGTGGTTCTCTAATTGCGGGGCGTTGTTATGAGCTTGGCTTTGGCTTTTTTCCTTTACCTTGGCAATTTGTCTAAATGACACAAACTAATTGCAAGATTAACGCCCCATAACTGGGTGAGACTTAAGACAATGGCCAAGTACTTTCACCAGGTCTAACCTCGGCGTAGACTGGGTCAATCGATTTGATGACTAGCCAAAGCAGCACAGATTAAGCCAAGATGATGCGAATCTAGCAAGATTTTTAAAATCTTGAAAGGAAAACATTTTTTTATAAAAAACTCAAAGAAAGTAGACATTTACGACTTTTCAGTTGTAGTTTTCTATCTTTACGAACTTAGTTTCATGAAAAACTACAGTGCCATTTTACCAACAAGAGAGAAATGAATTTCTAATTCGTCACAAATGGATCCAAAACAGCATCAGGGGTGGGAGCAGGTATAGTGGGTCCATCCACACACATCTCTCTCTCTCACTTGATGCTGAATGCACCTTTTTCATTTTGGGGCTATTTGCTATCCTACAGGTAGTATACAGACTGAATGGCAGGCAGCTTCGGCTAGAGTTAAAATTCGTATACTCCCCGAAAGTCAGACAGCTCTCAAAGCACTAAATAGTTATAGTTATAATTCTAAATTCATACATGAATGCCACTGTGAGCTTAACGAACCGAACAACAGGGTCACTCTGGCTTGGGTGCAAGGGCATGATGAGGCTGCGGATGTAAAGGCTAAGTCATAATAAGGCCCAAGTCCGATGATTGGTTATTCCAATAACAGACTCAACACTGACATCGCAAAATGGATTGAAGACAAGAAAGCTAGGCACTGAAACAAACTAGAGGGTCTCAGATACTTAAAAAGATTTGTGTGTAGGACACAGCCTTGGTCACTTTGTGGAGCGTTCACAGGCCACTTTCCCTGCAACGACCACTTACACAAAATGGGCCCTGTTAGCAACAGAACATGTAGATTCTGTGAGGGGGATGCCGAGTGAATCGAGCCCTTAATCACTAACTGCCCAGCCCTGGCACGAAGCAGAGCAACGCTGCTAGGCAACTATATTCTCAGTAAGAAGGACCTGATGTATATCACGCGGACTGGCCTGACTCAGTTTCTGAGAATATTGAATGCCCACCCATGTTCATACATTACATTATCTTTCTATCTTTACGATTTATTAATATGTAGAAACTGCTTTGAAAATGCTTATATGGTATTAAAAATTTGTATTAGTTAGATTGTCGCCCAATAGTCTTCTAGAAAGTTTCTAAATATTGTGACTTTATAATAGATATATAGTACTCTCGGTCAGTAATCCTTTCAGCACGAAACTCGAGAGTTCGCATCTGAATTCTTTAATATGTAGAAAGAAAGGTTAATTCCAACCTAAACAAAATTAACAGCACCACTAATGGCTTTCTAAGAAATGAATCGTTTCTTCTCTACATAATACTCTGCTTAGAACTGTTTGAGTTGGCAATCATATAAAATAAAAATTACAATTAACAACCTAAACAATATTTTGAATTTTTCATTAATAAATAATAAAATAATTGTGCTAAAAGGTGAGAAAATTCGAAGCGTTTAAAAAATTGTTGTGTTCACTATATGTATATAAAGATATGACTAATTCCATTCGACTTCTGCTGCTAATCCGAATGGGATTTGGCTTAAGCACACCTACCTCTCTCTATGTGATATACTAGGTAAGGGATTATGAACTGTTTATACTTACATTGTTGCTGCTTTTTGTTTCATTGATGTTGGCCATAAATTAAAAACCAAATATTTTCATTAGATATTCCTTTTCGCCGTTTCGTATTTAACTTTATTATTAAAGACAACATTTAGCTTTGTCTTTTTCGTGAAAGACGAATGAATTGCTCATAGACTGGCAGCGTTTTTCAAATTTTTGTTAATTTGGCGCGCAGCTGCTGTCGATGTATCTTTTTTTTCGTATTTGTTTGTACGGTTGTATCTCAGGGGGCAGCGCTCATACGGCCAGCTTTTTGCCAATTGAATGGCCTCAGCCAATGTATCGTGGTATGCAATATATCTACAATAATATGTTTATGATGCCGACGGCAATGTATTTAAAAACTTAAAGTGTCAATTGTTGTGACAACTCATAGACAAAAGCAAAAAAAAAATGATAATAAAATATAGACAACAAACGCAGCAACAACAAGCGTGAAAATGTTGCAAATGAATGTCACAGACAGACGAATGAACGTCTGACCAAGTCTTTTTGGCCGCTGTCTGGCTGCAGGTGCGTATGAGTAACATTGAAATGCGAGCGTATTCGCGCTAAGCCATAAATCTGTTGGCCATTTAGTGTACATCATATGCATAGTATATTTATTGCTAATGGGTTGGTCAATTCGACTTTGCCGTTTCTGTGCAGCATGTAAAATTTCCCTTCTTTATTGCTACTTTTTGGAAAATAAAATATTATTTTTGAATCTACGATCAAGTTCATTTTGTTCTGAATAGAACTACAAATCAACAAAAGTTGAGATTATTTTATAATAATCTATGTTTCTGAAATATGTTTCAAAAGTGTACAAACAAATACTTGCTGTCTGCAAAATATTTAAATTTTTTACTAAACAAAAATTTTGTTACCACTTTTGAATTAATAAAATTAAATATGCTTCATAATACAAGTTTCTTTAAAAAATATGATTTAACTTTAATAAATTTTGGTATGCCCCAAACCTAATATTTGGATCAACATACCATGTTTTTCCAATACACTTTATGACGTAGATAAATGGATTGCGTGAAAAGGTTTCTCGGTTGCTCGAAATCCATCAATTGATCTTGTAATTGCTGACTTTTATTAATAATATTATTTTACAATTTCTATCAAGAAGTAAAATATTTCCCAATTTGTAGATACATATACTAAAGTAAAGAAAAGTCGAATCCAGGAAAATAAAAGTGCAACTTTAGCGAAAAAAAACTTTCTAAAAATACCCAGACGTATATGAAGTATTATAAGTTCTAATGTGTGCAATAATATTCTTTAACTGAAAATGTTGATAAGTTTATAGTCAGGATGGAAAAAGGTATCCTGCAGTTTGCTGAAGACACTGAATTACTGATATTACCCTCTTTCACACTGAGTCATATTTTTATTTTTTGTAGACTGTTCTGTTTTAATTTACCACCTACTTTTCTGTGGTAATTTACTATCTACTTTTTTATTAGGAATTTGCAACCTATTTTTCTTTGGGAATATAATACGAGAGGGTCCATTGTTACTTACTCGCATATTGTACATGCTGTGTTAGTTTGTCTCCTTTACTCTGGTAGACACAGCAAAATATTTTTCACAAACTTTCAATATTATTATACTAGTATGGTCTTGTATATCATCATCTTGAAGCTCTATAACCCGGGGTGAGTTTTTGCTTTCTCAACAATTCTTCGCAATTGGGCACTGTTGTTAGCAAGGGCGATATTGTCAATCAGGCGTTTTCTTGGTAGATCCCTGCTTCTTGTGAAGAGTGGTGTATAAGCCAGCACAAGCTTTTGTGCTCTGTTCTGGTCCATCCGTAGAACGTGTCCTATCCATTTTAACTTCTTCACCATGCTTTAAGCTCAACAATTCGTCATTGTTCCTTGGAAGGGTCCAAAGTAGCAGTGAACGCATAATAAATGAAGTCTCTGACCTCATGTAGCCTCTCCTGTCACTCTGAGTAACCCATTGAAAGATTGGTTACCAAACCCCAGTGGGAAACCAGTTCAGGATAGCTGATGATGCAGGCATATTGGTCCTCCAGAATGGGGGTTGGATGTTGCGCCTACAATCCACCCTGCAAAAAACACACCTGTAATGATCTGTCAACTACGTGCGTCCTCGGATAATGTTCTTGAATATACGAATGCAAAAATCTGTAGTGCAAAATTGGGTATTGTTAAACTGTTAGATATGTTTTTCCTCGATCAAGCACAAATTTGTGACAAAATGTAGATTTTTTTGCATTCTTGAACCATCATGGATGACAGCACTCCGATAGCTGTAACTTTATATAAAAAGCGTTAAAATCTTATTGAACAACCCTAAGCATGCATTGTATATATATTTACATATTTATTTAGAGTGTTTCAAATATATTGCCATTAGGCCAGCCAGCGTCCATTTTATATAGTTACTTATGATCAGTTGAAGCCGACGTCGACGTTGACGTTGACTGAGTATGCTGTAAATTTGTCAACTTTCCTTTGCTGCCGATATGGATTTTGTTGCAGTTGCTTTTTTTGTTTTTGATTTTTTTTTTTTGGGTACTTCTCGAGTTGATCACAGACCCCCAATTCAAAGACACCTGCTGTGCTCATTTCAAGTTGAGCTGCCATTAGCAGAGGCGGCGGTTTGCCCATTAGCGGCACCCGGTTGTCGACGCCGCTGCCGCCGCCGCTGTAGCCTCTCGTTCAACATGTGGCGCACAGCTGCAACACGTCAAGCGTTGTCGGCCAGAGTCGCCACCCACTGCCAGGGGGCACTATTTCTGTGCTGTGCACTTTATTACTGTGTCATCAACAGCGGAGCGCAGTCGGCATTCGAAACAACACAAAAAAATCACACACACACACAAACCCCCCAAAGAAACAGCCCGCCCAATGGCGATTTCCTTTCCCTTCTGACCATGCCTTATATTAATTTTTTTGGTTTCGATTTTTTTGTCTCTCTTTTCCGTTTGCACCTGTTTTAATGCATTTCGGTTTTTTTTATTGATTGCATTTTGCAATTTGCATGAACAGCAGCCGCCGCCATTTGGAAACGTCGTCATGTTGCAGTCGGCGATGCTGCCGACGCTGCTGCAACTGCAGTCGCGGTCATTGAGCTGCTGATTTGTTGCGTTTCTAAATTGTTTTTCATGTTCGAATTTTCCTAAATAATTTGTTGTTGCTTTTGGTTTTGGACTTTTTGCGAGCTGCTGCAGCAGCTGCATAATGTTTAAAATTTATTGACAGTGTTGCCAATTTGATTTCGATACGCAAAGAGTGCTTATTTTTATATTTTTTAATACTTTTTAAGTAGTAAATAGTAATATTTTACTTGGTTCACCAAGTAGCTTGTTACGCTCTAATGCCAAGCCCAATAAAAGCGATTTGTGCTCGTTAAAACATTGACTTTATCTGGTCCGAGAGTAGTGGCAGAACATGTTACCAGTATCGGGGCAGAAGAGGTATCATCCATTCACTCACAGTTGCGGCTTAAACTTTGAAGAGGCTCGCATACAGTTCCAGACTTTGCTTTTGTTGCGATTTTCTACTTGAGGTTGTATCCACCAACGAACTCAAATATATAAATAATTGTTAAAGTTCAATTATACTTTCAAAACTATTTTTACTTAACTGGTGAAACTTACTTGATCTACATTAAAATTCTGTTTTTCGTATTAAAGTTCAGCGCTATGGAATCATAGGCCTCGGCAGCGTATTGGTTGCGTATTCGCTTCTAATCCCGAAGTTCAGTGTCTCGAGAATATTGCAGCACTGATGCATTTACCTAGCACTGACATAACTAGAAAATACACTTTACTTTCCTAAGTAAATGTCTAGTAATTAAAGACACCGCCTTTCGGATTCGTGTATGAACTACAATACAAGTCCCTGTTCTCATCGAACATTAATAGCGATATCTGCATGCTCCGATTTTGAAGCGATGTCAGTATAACTAGTAGGACTAAATTTTGTATTTATTAAAAAATCTGGTTTGTTGCTTTTAGTTAAGATCTGTCTTCTATTATAATGGCATCAATGCTTGCCATTCTCAAGGCATGCGTGGGTGCAGCAAACCATTCTCAAGGTTTGATTTTGAAGGTGTTTGAATGAATGGGTACCGCAGATCCAAATAGGTTTTATAGTGGTTATCTAAATCAACAGCTTGAGCTTGGTTTTGTGTTTTTAGTGTCTGTCTAACAGCGATTGGAATTGCCTTAATACCTCTGGGTTTGATCTCTTATGAACAGGATCTGGGTACTCAGATTAGTCGCCTTTCAGCGTTCTATCCTAGTATTTGGGAGTTGGTTCAATGGGGTGTGCTTCCATTAAGAGTGACGGACGGGCAGTTTCCCTACCACCTAAATGAGTAATATATAATAATTCATTTTATAATAAAAGCTATTCTGTACTTAAAAAATAAAGAATTAAGCAATGTTATGCTTTCTTACTTTTGAACATTAAGAAATTTAGGAAAACTTTGCCTAACAATATAGAATATGGATATAAATAGACGGTCTATGGTAGATTGTATGTATTTACATTAGAGTATGGTACTATTTTGGAGTGTACAATTTTGCAATCATCTTGTTCAATTGAAGTTTTCATAATTAAAAAAATAGCTAGAAATTGTTTAAATATATGTTTCTTCCGATTAAACCTTGCGAAAATGTTTAAATAAAGTCTTTTAGACGGAAATGTTTAGATAAACGAATAAAATATAAGTATTATAATTAAAAATTAAATTTAAAAAACTTTTTATAAATCACTTAAATAAATGTAAGGCAACCTTTTAAACTTTACAAGAAATGTAAACTTATCTCCTAAATAGTACCCAGTCATTGATATGACTTTTTATATATATATATTTATCTTATTTTATTTGACAATCTACAAACAAGCTGAGTATTGCACTAACAAACAGCCATAGCAATTAGCATCAACTTGGAAGGGTCAGAAAGCATGCCAATTTCGACTTATGCATATTTGCTATTGCTGTGGGCGACTTGAGATTTATTAATTAACTTTTACTAATCATCAAAATTTTGCAGAAGCCAGTCAAAATTTGGCCGGCTGCTCATAAACCACAACTAATAATAATAAAATGCCACAATACTTGGCAAAAGCTACTCAACTGCTGCGTCATCGATAGAGAAAACCACCAGATAACGCGCAAAGAAATAATGGAATTACACGCTATAAATACGACACATTCAAGTGCAAACAAATGCTTCGCGCAAAATTCCCAACCCCTTGCAAAAAATAAAAAACTGTCGTATTTTTACCACGGAACCAAATATATATATATGTATTGAGTCGTATCAAAAAAATGTACCGAACCAGCGACGGAAGCGCAACTGATAAGGCAACGCAGAGTCAAAATCTGAAAAGCCGAGTGCAAATGGCATTTAGTTTGACACACAAAACGAGGTACGGCTGGCTGGCTCACTGATAGCGCAGAGCGCCCAATGTGGGCCGTTCGAGCAACACCTGTTTGCCCGCATGGGCAAGCAGTTCTACACAGTTCTACAATTATAGGGGTAGCTCAACTAGGTGTCGCGCAGGCGGCAGGCGGTACAAGTTTACTAACAAAGTGCACGCTAACTGGCCAACAACTGGCTGTATTGACTGACTCATTGACTCATTGACGGACTGAAAAGCTGTCTGACATTAGGCATTTCATTTGCTCAGGTGTTATGCACCTGATTTTGTGCGCGCTATCTCGCCCAACGGCCATCGTTGCCAGTTACAGATACAGATGTTCAGCGGGTTCAGTCTCGTTCAACTTGAAAGTAGTTCGTTCGTTCATGCTGGGAGGTGTGAGCTCCATACTGGTAGATATGTAGGTACAACTGTGTGTACCAAACAAATGGCTAATTACTCAATTGAGTGAACGAACGTCTTATCGTGCAAACACGTGCAACTCAAACCGGTGACATCTGGTTAAAACAAAATGGCGCGTGGGCTGTAGGCATAGGAAGTAAAAAGTCAAAAGTATAAAAACAAAAATGGCGCATATGTTTAAATAGGCAACTGATGAAAAGCAACAGCGGCTGTTCAAATAAATTATATTTTATTTGCTTTACTAAAAAGTTCATTAAGCAGAACAACAACAATAACAATAATAAAAGTCTTTATAGCAGCTGCCTTTGTTTTTACCTCAGTCTCTGCCCTCTGCGATTGCTGCGAAAAACCCCTTCCATTTCGACTATATAAACTTATATATAAAGTCTTTCAAACGAATATTTCAAGACAAACATCTGCCACCTGCGTTGAACTATTCAAATATGACTGGTTCGAGTCATTTGCTTGCCATCAAAATTCTTTCCACTTGGCAAGATCTCTCTTAATTTTAGTGCACAAATTTACTCTGTCGTGCTTATGAATATGTTTACCCGTTCCGACTTTATTTTATTTAAGAAAGTTAAAAATGATTGTAAGTGAATTATTTGAAGCAAATTTTGTGCGCCTAACATAGTTACAAATTTGTTTATAATTAAGAAGGAATGAACTTTAAGCATTGTCCACAGCTAGTTGAAGTTTTGTTGTGGTAAAAGCGATTACTTCTTGAGACTATTCAAGCAGTCTTCAAATCCATTTTGACAGTTGATAACTAAAAGATGTACCTTTAAGGCAACTAATATTAAACTGCTCAACATCAATGGAGAGGTTTTAACGAATTTTTGCTGCATATTACCGAACATAGTCTTGAATAGAATACGTCTTATTTTTCTTTGTGATATTTTCATAGCTCCCATCTTAGTTGTTTTGTCACAGTTTGCGACTCGACTATTTTCAGCTAATGAGTACGATCATTTTTACATATTTTACACAAATCTCCAATCGAAAATAACATAAGCTTAATGGGGATCATAGTAACAGCACAAAAACCGGGATATATTAAGAAGCTTTTCACTTGAAGCGACAAATCGCAATTCCCTTAAAAAAGGATGCTTAAAATACAAAAATGCTAACTATTGAGGAAGCTCTCTTGCATCTTTTATATGGTAAACAAACTTTCTTCATTCAACACAATCAAATCAGCGGAATTTCTCATAAAATCCACACTGAAGTGGATACGATGTAAACTCGATATAAGTCAGGAAATACAGTGAGGAAGTGCGTAGGCGACTGTTTCGATTCGAAATACAATATTATTTCTGTCCAAATTAAAAAATTACTTAAATTAAGGATAAATATACTACAAATAAGAGAAGGCCACAAAACAGAAGTACTTAAAATATGAGTGACATTCTACTTCATTTTTTTATTTACGAAAAAGTTGATTTTTTGTTGTTGGTTGGTAAAATGAAAGTATCACTGTCATTACCCAAAACTGTCCCAAGTAGACAAAAATACATTTAACTTTGCAATCTTTTTTTCCGGAACCGATTTGTTGAGTGATTTAAAAAATTTCGCTTAATCGACTAAATGCATAAGTAGGCAATAGATACTTATAGCAAGATAATTGTTATAACAATAATACTATTTATTTAAGTCATATATTATCATTATTGGCAAGTATCGTGCAAAAAATTATTATCTTATGAAAGAAATCAAATAGTAATTAACTAAGGACCTCTTTGGGGTTTACAAATAATTTGCCAATTATTTTCATCAGTTTTATTTCAACATCCCTGGTATTATACATGATATCTTAGATATCGATAATGCCAAGGGTAAAACATTAATTTAATGGTAATATAAATCTGCTGCCCAGCAGGTTTGAACTTTTAAGATATTTGACTTTTTTAAGCAAATTTATTTTATGTAAAACTTAAAAAAAAAATTCTGCAAATCTATTCCTCGCACAAAAACAATTTTGACTGCGTTGTAAATTCCGAACTGCATCTTCAAAAAAATATATTATCAAGAAATAATAGCTTTTATTTTGAGAAAATGGAATCGACCAAATGGTTTTTGCTTTGGCATAAATGTAAGTTTATAGAGCGATCGAAGTTTACTTATCGATAAATATTTTAAGAAAGTTAGCTAATTTTCATAAAGTCTTAGTTTAAAAAGAATCCGGTAATATCTGGGTAATCTCTGCTAGCATAATAGAAGAGCTAATCCAGTCTGAGGCAAAACCTTAAAAATCTTACAATGCCTAACACGCCTTAAAGAGAACTAGTGATATGCAGGCAACCTTACCAACATATTGTGCCTCAAGCACAATTTTTATACCTTAACGCGCCAGTTCGAAAGGAGAGCCCATAACAAAACATACCCAAAATGCACAGTTTTTTCAAATGGATCTCGGCGACTACATAATTCTGAAACACAAAAACGCTAACAACGCATACCCATACCACAAGAGGAGCTTAAACAAGAAGCGAACAGGAATCGTTTCAGTCGGACCACTCGCAAACTAAACACTCGTAGACCTCTCGAAAACGACTTCGAACGAGAGCGTAGTTAAAAATATTCGTTTGCGACATTGCACAGTTCGCCCATTAATAATATAATAACTTTTTATTTTTAAGATTTTAAAGATGAGTTATTTTACGTTGCAGTTGAGTACAGGTGTTAGACCTTTTTTGTGTTGAGTGGAAAGCGCTGAGCTTATGTTAGTTCTACAAGCACGACTTAAGTGCTTAGAGAGCAAAAATATTTACTTTAATTAAAGACCAGGTGGGCAATAAAATCTGTACAGAATTTTCATGAACTGCCAGGTGTCTAAATATTTTAAAAACAGTATACTCTTCGTAGTTGTATGCTGCATGGGCAGGGGGCGTTACACGTCTAATTGGTAAAATCGGGATTTTAGAGCTGCAACTGGGGCTGGAGCCGGTGGCAATTTGTTAGCAATTGCTGGTACAAATGTGCAAACAAACATAATAATAACATCAACCAGTCAGCAAACACTTGAAAAAACAAAAAGGGATCGAAATTGTCATAGAAGACGGCATTGGAAACGAGGGGTGGCAACGCGCACACACACTCGAACACACGACGCGTGCTTTGCAACCCTTGGCCAACTGTTCTTGTTACGGCAAAAGTAGGGTAGGACTTGTGCTGTCAATATTCCGCATAGAGTCAAGAGGTTTTGAATAAATTTTACAAGAGTTTTATGAAGTAAGTAGTGCTATATGCCAGACGGTGGCGTTAAGCCAACAAATGTTGTGTTTTTGCAATGGAACGTGCAATGCATCGGGGGTTTCTTTTGTTTCTGGCAATTGGATTTTTGTTTGCATTGCCTTAATTTGTGCCGTTCATAGGCCATTTGTTCCATTTTATGTCATCATCGCCAGCTAGAGTTTTTATTTATGTAAAATAATAGGCGAAAATGTTGTCAGCTGCAAGCTTGAAGGGCATTATGGCTAAACAATCGAAATATACAAGTCTCCGACACATGTGCCATTTTATTTCTTCACTTTTTTTTTTTCAACTTACCAGCATAATTTCTATAGCAGTCATTTCTCACGGCCAAAAAAAAAAGAACGCTCAACAGGTGTGCACAACTCGTTTAAATGAGCGCAAAATGGATGCTCAAAAAAATAAAAAAAAAACACACGTTTGGGGAATTTAAAAACTTTAGAGCATTGACCAAAAAAAAAAAAAAAAAAAAAAACAAAAGCCCACAAAATTCATTAATAGTCATGTACCAGCGCTTATTGTTGTTATAACGTATACGTCATGTGTGCCCAGTTCTCAAACAGCTGTGTGTGTAGCTTAATGGCCAAGACGTGTTCAACGCATTAACGTTAAGAAACCTTAAAAATTTATATGTATTTTTTTTGGTTGTTCATTTGTTAAAATTTGTAAAGCTTTGAATTTCTGCTGAATTATTAACAAATAAAATCTTACAACTTTTATTACAAACAGCTGGTGGGGACAACTTTGGGAGAGATTATTGCCTCTTAAGTGTTTTGAGGCGGCGCCACTTAGACTTAGGACAATTTGCGCAAACTTAACTTGAGTGGGAATATACCAAACAAACTTTACTTAAGCCGTAAATTGCATCATGAACCAAAAACACTATGCAGTCGAACTCTTGTACATAAACCAAGAGCCACTTCAAGGTAAACCTTCCCTAACTTCCGTAGCGTACAGCTGTCTAGCAATGGCACTACTTCTGCTATACAATTTCACATAGAGTGTGCTGAATTTCATAAATTAATTAGAATGAGTTTCTGAAATGAGAAAAAATAAACAAAATATGTGGCTTCGATTAGTGCAAAACACCTGTAGACAAAAACCGGCCGAATTCAAAAGCCAGTTTGAAAAAAAAAATAAATAACAAAAACTAAAATAAAATCCCAAAAACAAAGCTGATAAAAAACCGATTAGAAATTCAAATGATGCAGCTAAATCACTTGAAAACAAAGCAAAACAAAGCATCAAGTAGTTCCACTAATGTATTACCATAGTAAACGACACCTGTGCCACTTAGCCAGCTTGAAACATTCATAAACTACAAGGCGTTAATAATAGCCATAATCCAACTGTGTGTGTGTGTGTTTGAGTGTGTGTAGTATAGTTAAAGTCCAAAAATATTGGGTGCAAAGTAATTTCCTAATGACGACGTCGACGACGACGACGACTACGACGACGGCAAGCGTGTAAACACTTTTTATCAGCTGAAAGATAATAGGCACTACGAGTACATTGGAATGGATTGCCCTGCTGCTCACTTGATTCATAATTCCATCGAACAACGAACTTTAGGAAACAATTTAAGTGCATTGGAGGTAAAAGACAGCACTGGATGAAGCAAGCAATGCCTTATGCCATGTTGACGACATGGTTAAAGTTATGCCGCTCTTATCGGCCACACTACTCATTACGCCCGCGCCTTGGGCTGCTGCTTATCAGCCAACACTGCCAGATGGCCAACTTGAAGCCATGTGGCAAGACAACAACTTCGAGTGGGTTCGCCTTTTTATGCCGTCGAGTCCATGGCGTAGACATTTTTCTTATCACTGAAATAGGTTCAACGTGAGTGTGAGTATGCGTGGTTACGTGTTTTTGTTGAATCCCCCCCATTTAAACAGGTGGTTGCACCGAAGCTGCCTAGCCAGCGGGGCCCAAGGTTTACGTTTCGACGATTCGTGTGTTATGCCATTAGAGCAGGGTCTACCTTGTCTCTTATCTGCCGCACGCTTTGCCTTGCATTTTCGTACGTTTCTACTATACCCTACAACTAAAGGCGTAAGGGAGTGTATCTTGGTAGATTTTCGGAAGTGTGGAAATGTTAGAGCGTGGCCAAGACCTTTCTCACAGTCCGGTTGGGTCAGTTTGAAGTGAGCACAGGATAAAAATTAATTAATGTTTACTTTTTATAGCACAAATGGTATGAAATATTATTAATGCTTATTTAAAAAAATCTTATGCTCTTCCGCTACTGCCCAGCAGAACAAGCTTGAAATAAATTTTATGTGTCGAATTTTAAATAGGAATTCAAGGTTATTTATACTTTTGAAGATTCTTTATATTATAATTGTGTAATAAAGCTTGAAGATCTATCTCACGACATGACTAGAAGAGTAACATGCAGTGAGAGAGAATACTTAATATAAATTACTCTTGAGTATGCTGTCATTACTTCCAAGACAGATCATAGAGATAGGGAGCTCTAATTTCTAGCTGGATTCGTAATATTGTCTTTAAAATTAAAATCGATACCTAGTTTGCAGTGCATCCCAAAGTCGTCTGCTCCCCAACTTTCAGGCCATATTTCGTATTTTGTTGTAGTTGTTACTGTTTGCGCTTATAATTAAGGTGATGAATTTATTGCAACCTCAAACTACACACCTTTCGGCCCTCGCCCCACACACACCCTGGCCAATCCAGCAGCACCTGTGTGTACTTTCAAGTACCCGTGTGCTTAATGTCGTGCCTTGGTTTTTGCTTTGAGATTGCGCAAAATTAATTGCTCTTGCTCGGATTTTGTTTTCCATTTTTTGTTGTGGTTTTTTTTTTTTTTTGCTTTTGTTGTCGAATACCCTTTTTTGTTGCGGCTGCCAATTATTGATTTTATAACTTATTTTACGCATTACCTCGACATACCCCACTCACTTTGTACTCGTTTTGCAATTGGCGTTGAATTGATAAGGTGACAACGTGTGCTCACAATTTATAGGCCTTTTTAATTGATATCGGCGGACATGAGTCGCCTTTGTATGTTTGTTTTGGCCGGATTGTTTACATGCACTCAAAACAACAACAAAAATTAAAAATCTTATCAGAATGCTGTGTGTTAAGTGTGCACTTGAATTTCCGACAACTGGAAGAAGTATTCGAATTCCCTGCGTATCGCATTCCATTAAAATTACACTCACATCTGTCAATTTCGACGGGTATGACGACGGGATGAGCCAACAGAGAAGTTCTTGAGGTGAGAAACAATACATTCAAGTTGTATTCAACAAATCATTAAATTAACTTTTGAGCAAATAAGCGCTTGAAATTAACTATAAATTAAATAATTATGATAAAAGTTGAATTGAATTAACATAATAATATATCCAAAGTTAGGGATAAGTTGGCATAAGCAAACAAAAGTTGTTAGTGCTGTCAATCTAGAGCTTTTTATATATTTTATATTTAATTTAATTTCTCTGAGAGCTGCATAATGTGACTTTAAAGTCTACCAAGGCAAAAATATTTGTCTTCTACCAGTTATTTTTACAAAATTTGAACCCAAAAATGACATTAGCTATTATAGGAACTTCTGTTAAAATTGCCCAGTTTACTCTATAATTCAGCAAAATGGAAAAAAGGATTACAAAATATAGCAACTCAGTTAAATAAAAAACTACAAAAAGTCGAAGTTTTTGAACATTTTTCAATATCAGAAGAAAAGGTAAACAAATTCCCAATAATACCTTTTTGGTTTTAACCTAACTCATTTTATATATATTTGTGTGCCTACAAATATAAACAAAATACAAAACAAATTTTCTGTAAAGTGGTATACCCATTTTTTTGGTCTCTGCGATCAAGACGATCATACTGACGCACAGACGTACCTCAATGCTGCAGGATATGAAACCTAAGTTACCATTTGAGCTATATAAGGAATTCTTTTGACTCCTTTGCCATTCATGTAAACTTGTTTTGTATAGCGACAAGGACTACAACATGTCGTTCATTTAAAGCTGCGATGACGAACAAATGACAAAAAGTACCCAACATCTGATCTGCTGTGGCTAACCTCTTTTTAAAAAAGAACCCAATGGGCTGTGCACCCTATTTTTTGATGACGATCCATAAAAGACCTAGTCCCTTTCACAGAAGTTTCAAAAAGCGTCGAAAAAGAACTTAGGGTGTACGTCTAGATCTGCCCACTTCACATATAAATAGTCTTTCAGTATCCCATATTTATTTATTAATTTATTACTAATTTAAGGGTACAACTACATCTACTGAATCTTAAGATTAAACAATTTGAAAATGTTAAAATTAAGAATTATTAAATTATAACGAAGAATATATAATATAAAACTAATTCGTATACCTAACCTAATGGGTGCTTGTTTTATAGATGTATGTCTTACATCTAAGATTGGCTAGGAACTTAGTTTTGCAGTGAAAAGTTGAAAACAGGAAGTAACATAAAAGTTACGATATTTCTTAACAAAGAAACCAAAAAATCAGCGTTGACCAAGTTTTTTTTGGGTTTTCATAGTATGATTGGTGATTGGTCAAATATGCTCGATTTGGCGAAACAATGAATGAGCTGGAATAGATAAACTTATAGATTGAAAAGACAGTTCATAGACTAAGACATCGTAGAGGTTATTAAAAGACGTGATCTACAGAATGGTAATGTTAGAGGTCCAAAAATTCGATTTACCCTGGACGGAATGGTAAAAGAAATTTTGTTTAGGATTGTATTAAAGTCAATGAAACCGAGTAAAAGCTTATGAAAATACAACACGCCGTGAATGTTCTACGATCGTTTAATGAAGGTGATTTTATAAGGCCAATTAAGCACATTTCTTCAGTATTAAATGAAACGTAATATTATACATCAATTTGGACTCGTCAGAAAATTAGCTGGCAAGGTCAAAAAAAAAAAATAGTTTGAATATTTGGCACTGTTTACAGAAGATCTTCCACTCTATGCAGTTTCATAAAAACTATACAATTTTTAAAAAAAAAACAGGCTTGTAATCTTAATTTTTATTCTTTTCTCCAATTTGTTTTCGTATTAAAGAATTGTTATTTTATATGCTTCTTTTTGATAATATGAATTCTATGCTGCTTAAAACAGTTTTACTTCAACCAAATACATCTTAAATATTGTGATACAATCCCTGACTCATCGAATAAAATACGTATTAAATGAATCAATTACCAAATGAATCATTAAAGACTAGCTAAAGTTTATGATTACCATTTAGTATATCACCTTCGTAATGATTACTTTTTCAACCATTACAACAAACTAGTCATAAATGTTGTATAATGTACTCAATTAACTTATGGCCAAATGAATGAATGCATAAGTAATTCATTAATTCGAACCAACCTTCCGCTTACTTCCACAACCACCAAGTTAATTTACTACAATCCCAGACAGAATCGCGTAACTAGATTTTAAACACCTTCGATAAGTCGTTCAACTAATTTTCATTTATATAAAAAAAAACTCAAAGCGCATTTAAAAAACAATTTAACTTAACTCTTAAATATAAATAATTAGTTACGACTACATTAAGATAAAATGCCAAATTAGACGTTAATTTTTCAAGCAACAATTGCTGCTGTTTATGGCAACGATAGTACGGAGATCTCAGATGACTTTGTTCGAACCATAAAAAAAAGTGCATTGAAATAATTGAAATTGTGTTCTGCAAGTAGAGTGGTATTGGTTGAGTGGGGGGACTGCGGCAAGCAGTGTGCAGTATGGCCAAGGGGAAGCTGGGAGGCATATGCTGAGGGTCAGCTAAAACTGAAACATTTACGAAATGCTTTGCAGCGCAAATAACTCAATTGAAATGCCAACGGAACTGACACGCAGAGACAAGAAATTGAAATTGAAAATTAAATTTTAAGTTGCGCAAGCCCAGCCACAACAACAACAAAGACATTGGTTCCATCTTGCTCAACAACGAATTTTATATACTCTTGCCCATTTTGTTTGGGTTTTATTATTTAATAGTTACAACAATTAAGTAAATTACATAAAATTTTTCATCTCGCGTTTCAATTTGCATCTTCATATTTTCAAATAAGATATTTTCTTGAATGAGATTGGCGCATTTCTTCTCAACCGCAAGTGTATGTCGGCGTTTTGAACCAAGTTAGAAGCTTAAAATCCAAACATTTCTATGTATTAGTAAGAAGTACAAAGAGCAAAGGGGGTAAATAAGGGTCAGCGGCAATCGAACCCACTGGCTTTTGTAAGTGCCGACTTAAATTAAAATTTTGCCCAAGTCTGGTTAAATTCAACTTATAAGATCAATGTCTATCTTTCACGTACACTACAAATATTTATCCTTCACATAATCATAGAAAAACTTGTTTTCTATTCAATTTTCCAAATGAATTAAAAATAAGATTACCCAAAAGTCATTTATAAATCCATCACACTTTTGTACCAATTTAAGCAACCTAATCCAATAATTAATAATTATTTCGAATTTGGGTTTTTAAAAAGGCTTTTTAAAAAAAAAATTTATCGAGTAACTGAAATTCTTAAAAATCTTTTTTACCACCAAATTATCTTACTCTAAATTAGAAAACAAAACTTAAGTGCCTAGGAGCACTTTGAAGCTTATAAGTTTAAGATACAAAAGTCTATTGAGTCAGCTACATTGGCCAAGCGCACATACTCCTTCTTGTTAGAGTATGCCAGCCGTTAAACAATTGAAAAGGTTACAAGTTACTGCACTAATTAGAAAAAAAAAACTTAAAAACGGCGTTGGCTAATTACTCATTGTGCCGAAGGTGCGCTCGCGTGCTAAAAAGAGAGCCCAACGGCGTTCCTGGCTAACGGAGCGAGCGAGTTAGCACTAGTCCATAAGCCACATCGAGTGGGTTGCTTGCTCTAGGCGGCAGCTGGGGCTGACTGGCTAGCCGGCTGGCTGACTGACTCTGGGTTGTGAGCGAGCTGGGCAGCGATTGGCGCAGGTGCAAGCTGGCGCTTAGCTGATGTTGGTAAGTCGCACAGGTGGCTCAATGCGGCGTCACCAAGTGCAAATATATTGGTATTAGAGTGTGACTGTGAGTGTGGGCAGAGGCGTAGTTGGGTGACCTGAAGCGTGCTCGCATGATATGCATTCACTTTGCAGATATCTTTTACGAAATACAATGATTATAGTCAATGGAAAATATTATTTGGAACGAATTATAAAAAAAATGTATTAAATAACTTTTATATAAAAGCTATTTTTCCGCGCATCATTTAAGCCACTAATTGTATGTAAAATAAA
The DNA here is from genome assembly GCA_035046065.1 of Chymomyza procnemis. Lineage (NCBI taxonomy): Eukaryota > Metazoa > Arthropoda > Insecta > Diptera > Drosophilidae > Chymomyza > Chymomyza procnemis. The sequence continues at coordinate 25,667,829 of JAWNOJ010000013.1, read as the reverse complement.
ACGGAATTATGCACTGAGTTGTGATAAATATTTGGAAAATATTTATTATTAAAATTTCTTTAACAATCAACAAAAAGATATAATTATTTTTGCAATATCTTTAAATTAGTAGCTTGATACCAATTGTTACCCATTTGAAAGAGTAGTTTTAAAGTCTACCAAGGTAACCATATTTTAAGAAATTTCTGAATTATCTGATATTTTGGTATCAGAAGTATTTAAATTTATTCATTTAAGTTTGACTTCTTTAGCTGCGCCAATAATTTGAGTTTTAGAGGTTAGAAATTGTGTCAACTAAAGAGAGGGACTCAGCGCAACTAACGAATTTACTTCCCTTCTATTTCGTAATTGTAATTGCTTTAAGTTTTGCAACAATTTATGCTGATATAACCGGTTTTTTCTTTTGGGAAACTTTCATATAAACGAACTACAAATTTGTTTGGGCATTTCAATTTTTTGATAATTTATTTCGAAAAGCATATTTGCAAGCGATTAATGTTGAGTCTTTAGAAAGGTTTCAAGTTAGATTCGATAAATCGCAACATGTTAGGGACTTATAATTTTTTAGCCGAGTCCGCACGGCGATGTCTTCAATTAATAGAGATGGGTGAAACCCATGTTATTGCATGCGGCAAGGGTCAAGGAAGCTATATCCTTTACTAGAACACAGTTCAGCTCACTTTGTAGAGCGTTGACAGGCCACTTTCCATGCAACGTCCACTTACACAAAACGGGCCTTGTCAGCAACAGGACTTGTAGATTCTGTAAGGAGAATGCCGGAGCAATGGAGCATCTAATCACTAACTGCCCAGCCCTGGCACGTAGAAGAGCATAGCTGCTAGGAAGCTACAATCTCAGGGAGAAGGACCTAATTTCTGAGAACATTAAAACTGAACTAAGAGAATGGGGGCAAAATAGACACACGGGGGCCGCAATGCCAAGGGCGTAGGCCCAACCTCGTTCATATTAACACTCAACGACTTTGGGGTTTAGATATTTATATTAAATATTATACAATATCATCAAGTATGGATGGGCTAAGGTGCTGAAATAGTTTTTTGGTAAAAAACAGGATTGATTGCGACATTGATGCCACTGTTCGTGCAAATGATTTATTGCCATTATAATGCAGATATTTTCGAGATATCGAGACAATAAGCATTCTTTAGACAGTTAAATATTTTGCAATTTTTTCTAGTAAAGTTTAATAATCCCCAACTGCCATTATGGGACTACGCCCATGTCCAAATATGTGTGCAAGTGACTCAACTTTGGCTTAAAATAATAAAAACATAAAGCAATTATCGCAGTTGTTTGCAGGCGGCTTCAATACACATTCATTGTCTGTTGTCTGTTGTCTCTTGTCTTTTGTCTGTTGTCTGCTGTTCACGGTACTTTGTACGTTCCTACAGATCTTCTACTCTTCACCCTGCTGCCAAGTATTTACTTTTGCCTGACGTTGCGTTGTTGGGTTGGCCGACATTTAAGCACGGCTATCGATTTAATTTTAACTACTGCCGTCGTACTCATTGAACATAAATTTAAAATTATTTTATTTTTTTTGCTATTGTAGACCTCCCGCCCGCACAGCGTTCCTTCACAACGTTAGCTGTGGCATACAACAACGTCTAGTCGCACTGCCTGTGCCATATTTTAACAATTTGTTAACTGCAACTAAAGCTCTGGCTGTGGCTGCAACAACTAAGCCAAACAAGCAACTCGTAAATCTTGGCCAAGACGGCAGGTTGACAGATTCGTTAAATTTTTTAAGCGGTTGCGCATGCGCCTCTCGCCGCCTAGCTCTGCAAAATGCCACCTCTTGGTGGTTCACTAATTTGCACCTTTTTGGTGCGTTAAATGTTGCAGTTGCAGTTGCTGCGCCGCAGTTGTTTGTTGTCACAGTAGCTGTTGTGCGCTGATTTTTGAAGGTTTTATGAGCCAGGAGTTCATAGTTCACCACAGCAAATGAACTGATGGCGATTGGTCAATTTATTATGCCCACTTCCAATAATTGTATTAACCAGATAATGGAAATAACAATACAAAACTCATGGTGGCACATTTAGCTGGTTTCCAAAACCTTCAAGGAATAAAATCTCAGATTTCTAAATTTGCTGTCCATATAAAATATTGCTTTAGTTTGTCGTAAATCAACTTTCATGTCCAATGTCGTCATTAGAGATTGTTGGAGAAACAATTTTGTTTTATATACCAAATCAGTTTCATAGAAAATTAATTCAGGCAGAATTTGTCGATTCAAGTCATATATTTTTTCTTTCGAATTATGTAAGTCCTTGTTGGTAGTGGCCAAGCGTTGTTTTATTTTTCTGTAAAGGATTTTGAAACAAGTTTGTCTCTAATAAAATGCCAGATTGTTCCTGAATGTTACTAAAGTTGTTGCAAAGGATCATCGGCCAAATACTACTTGAATTCAAATATACCATTTTCATTCATCAAGTCTGCTCATGATTTTCAAATTTCTAAAGGAGTTAACTGCTGGCATATGCGTGATCATAATAGTAGATCACTATTATAGCGTCAATACAATTTTTGTAGGTGGGATCGGTGGGATTGGGATTAAGCATTTGGAAAGTTTTAGTATTTAGGCAATATTTGTGATTCGTTGACTTATACGGATAGACGAAAAAACCATCTTTCCGTGTAGTGATTGTTATATATTTTTGTAAATATTTTAGTCCAGTAATTTGTTGAAAAAAATAAATTTTTAAGTTTAAATGCTATATATATATATAGTCAAATTGGAAAGATTTAAATGCTTTTATAAAAAGATATTGTTATAAATCAGTTGAAAAACAATCAAACGAATTACAAAGAATTTTTTAATTCAAACCTAACCCATTTTTATTACCCAAGCTTTTGGGTAATTATTAAAAAAGAGCTGGGAAAATATATTATTAAACTGGCCTGATGGGTGAAATTTTCATAGGCAACTGAATTGACATTAACGTCTGACATCTGGCGCTGGCTAGAAACTTGGACCTTTTATATAAAAGTTGGAAACAGTAAGTAATCTAAAAGTTTGTACATTTCTTAACAAAAACTGCATAAAAGATCAGCCAAGTTCGTAATTGGTCAAAGTCGCTCGATTTTAATAGTTTATTATAGTTAGAGCATAGGACGCGAAAAGCAACGTGCAAAGCAAAATTGTATCCACAATTTGGTAATGCTAGAGGTCAAAAATGACAAGTTACTCTGGATGAAATGACATAAAAAAAACTTTGTTAAGAAATGCGTTTCTATTAAGTCCGAGTAAGAGTTTACGCAGTTATACAACGCATATATATAGGTAAGGCAATTTTATAAGAAGAATAGACGACAGTATGTTCTTCAGGTGTTTCAGTTCAGTTGGTTTGTCTAAAGTTCCAAATGAGTAACTCAAATCCAAGTGACAACTTCCGAGTGCCACAACAACCATAACAACAATACTAAGTAAATTAGCGCTGCACATCAGCAAATAAATCTAAAACTCAAAGTTGCGCCAACCTTCAAAAGATACAAACAACGAATATCTGAGCCATAAACTAAGCATGTCAATGTATGTGTGTGTGCATCTGTGTCTAGCTGTGTTTCTCTCTATGTGTGTGTGTGTATCTGTGTGTAGTCTGTGTGCAATTTTCCGCAATGTGCCAAGCGACGGTAAATCAAACAAAAAAAAACAGATAAAAAATCAACTGAGCGAAAAACAAGTGAGAGATCGAGCTTTTTTTTTTTTTGTTTTGAATTTGTTGAATGAAGATGCGGAGAGCACAAATGCTGGCAGCCCACAAAGATTCATCTGTTAGTTTCCGTCCGTTTGAGTATCTGTCATATGCAAAAGCACAATGTATGTGTGTGCAACTGGCGTGGGACGCAAGCGGCAGGTGCGTTTTGCAATTGACTAGCTGACTAACGGACTGACTGACTGACTGCCAAGTGGCATGACATTGCAATGCCGCCGTAGCCAACCAAGACAGCTGAGGTCGTCTGTGTTGTGCGATCGTGCGTGTGTGTGTGTGTGATCTATATGTGGCTTATACAATAACAATAATACGCGAAATTGGCTTTTAATTTTTTTGTTTTGCAAAACTGAAAATCTCAAGTAAAAAAATATTACAACAAAGTTACTTATGGAAAATTTACAATCTTATTTTTTATATGCAAAAACGTATAAACAAAACAATTAAGTCACGTGTAAAGCGCACTTCTAATGATGATGCGCTTAGCAGAAACCTGCAACATGCTAAGAGTGGAAAAGGGGAGTGCAGCAACAGACTACAAGGGTTGACACGGATTGACTTAGATTGCTGCTGAACCAGTTAAATGTCATAATTATTACGTACCGTAACTCTCGCTGACAGTCTGACAACTTTATCTATAATTGCGCGACCATCCCCCTAGTCAAACTGCTATCTCTCTAAAATATCGTAAAAAAAACACGTTTTAACTCTTAGAACTCCGTGGGGAAATTTGCGTCTACGTGCATAATTCATAAATGTGCCTTCATTAGATAACAACACGGATGGCCCGATATTTCTAACAATCCACTCAGTCAGCTTACGCTTAGGGGTGATTCCAGCATTCGCTGACTTACCCCCAATATTTGCTTCGATTTTTTTCAAGAGTCAGCACATATGTCGTATTGCAAAGTGCTGCCAAAACACGCATCCAAATGCAACATACACGACGTATGCGTAATTTAAGCTGCAGCCTCAGAGCGTACACTAATTGAGTTGCCTTCTCGGCCATAACTGGCGCTGCAGCTCAACTAACGCGGGTTGGCTGAACAGTAGCTGGCTTAGGAATATGTGAAACACAGCTGGATCATTGCATTATAACTCACTGAGAAAACTATAGTTAGAGTTAGTTACTAAGGATGAACCCATTTTGTTGCATCCTCATTCCTCGTCAGTCTGCCCTCGCAATATGAGAAGAGGAGTACCCGTGCATACTGCTTTCTGCCCACCCGCCGCCACGACATGTGTGCGACCATGGGGAATTATTAGGTTACAATTTTGATGCGAGTGGCCTAAGTGGTGCACTGCAACTCGATGTTGCCAACGCCAACGACGACGATTATGACAGATGGCTGCTGTTGCCTCTGACGTTGCCACTGCCACAATTTCTCAAGTGTTGCCTCCGCTGTGCTTTTGGCATGTGGCTGACGCGTTCGCCTTGCCGCTGCTTGAATTGGTTTGGTCTTTGCAGGCGTGCCACATGTTATGATTGGTAATATTTTCATATATATATATATTTTTTTTTACAACATCGGCAGCCTCAGCGACTTGATTCCAGACACAGTCATAGTGGGTGCATGTGTGTGTGAGTCATAGTACGTGCTACTGTGCAAAAAAGTTATTAATTTTTTATTATTACATATAAATATTTTAGGTATTTGGGGGCAACCTTCTTATGTCTTAATAGGTTTGGCCAGCAAGGGTTAACACGTGTGGTACGTGTTGCCATTAGCCAAAGCATTTCAGATACATTCTTAAGTGTCTGCCAAATGATTTTGATGTGAAATAAATCGCTCAATAGGTCAACCTAATGGCCTATAGCAGTTGTAGGGTATAAATGGTGAAGTCGAAAGGTCTTAGAATGAATTTTAAAATTGTGCGTAAAGGGTAGTAATCTGTTGGAATTGAATTTAGCCAATTCAGCGTATAGAATGGATAAGAAACAAATAAGCTCGTTATTCTTATATTTACTTTATTGTTATCCTTTCTCTGTTCACAAGCGAAGTTTGAATGCTATCTGTTGTCTGATGTATTCTCAATCACCTCAAATGAACTCAAAAGTGCTTCAGTTTGTTAAGAATTATTGACAAAAAAATTTTTTATTATATATGGCGAATGAAATTTTTTATGTCGTATCTCGAAAATTGTAAAAAAAAGTGTTCTGGATATTCTTCAATGTTAAAAATTATATATTAAGTTTAATCAAAGCACTAGTTGGAGAGCTAAAGCATAATTATTTTGACTAGAGAAGTCGATATATTGAAGTTCGCTGTGAAGGTTTCAATTCCTTATCTGAAACTATTTTGCTGTTATCCGAGGGTATGAAAGTTTATTCTGGTTTTATACCGCGGATTTTAAGCATAGCTACTATAGAGATGTTCTGCAGTGTCTTATAAAAATGTGTTAGATTTCGATGTTTTTTGCATTGTTCCATTTTGTCAAATTTAATCAAAATCGATATTTGAACAAGCTTTTGGGTCATTTTATTTTATCTCGTTCGCTCGTTCGTCGTCATCCGCGGAGATGTAAGTTTAATTTAGTATTTTGCTATATAGAAGACTATTTCCCAAGTGGAAATGATGAATATTTCCAAAAACAGAGCTATTAAGATTTTACAAACATCGGTCATTAAAAGTTGCTTAGACTTTTTAAATATAATTTATCATGCCTCTATCATAGTCTCACACGGCAAATGATAGGAAATTCTAATTTAAGGAAAAACTATTTTTGTTATAAAATTCTTTTTTGAAAAAGAATCATTACTGCCACAATCAATCATCTGTATTACTTAAACAATGATGCAGATTTAATTACCAACAATTGGTTTTAGAGTATCTTTAAGACATTTCACTGGTTTTTTTTAATATTATAAATTAAGACGGGAAAATCCTATTATAGAATATGTTTTTATTTTCTAATACTTGCTTTGAAATACACATTATACAATCAATATAAACGTATTCCATATATAATAATATTTTCTATATGAATAAAGGGTACTTTGTGGATTGGTGCAAAGTGTTTGTAAAAAGAAAAAAGTGCTACATCCTATCCTCGCATTCACAAATAATCTGGCTAAGATATTATTAAAAGCAAACATCTATTGCTGCTCCAAAATCATAATGTTGGTAGGAGTTGAGGACAATATTCCCCTAACTGATGGGTCTATGAATGCAATCTTCATCACGACTTCTGCCAAAGCTACGCTGAAGTACAAGAGTACAAGAAAAACTCAGATACTGAAAAATAACACGATCTTCCAAATATGTCGAAAACGGGACTTTCTGCATCTGTAAAGTTTTTGAGTTGGTTCTGCAAATGATAGATACTCACAAATCAAGAATTGTGTACAATAATATCTCTCATTCTACACCTTCCAACATTTACATAATCTAGCCTAACTTGGTTACTTCGTGTGAATTTGTGACGCTTTCATTGTCTGCATATTTTTCAATATAGACTTATGGCGTATCTGCATCGAAATGATCTAAAAAAAGGGGCGCTTATTAACTAAACAACGATCGTTTGGTTTTTGGACTCCACGATTTTCCATTATTCTTAATAATCCTATGTACATTGCTCGAGTTGCAACAATTTAACACATTTGTCAGTTGTCCATAAACATTTGTCTGCCTTAATTTACTGCTCTTAACCTCCAAAGCGACCTCTACATTTGACCAACTTTTGGATCATTAATTGTTTGAAAAATTCCCATGTTGATACTGAACAGTGCCAAAGCAAACAGCAGCGATATGATCAAAGAAAACTCTGACGGCTGCACACATGTTTGGAGAAGAACTACAGTAAATAGCCGGCCAGACAGACGGGTCAACAACATGATCATCTTCATTATCGTCATCACAAATGGCAGAATCATCCAAGTAACCTACTTCCAGCTTCAGTTACTCCGCAGCTGTTAGTTGTGGACAGCCATCCAGATACATAGCTAATAGACATCCATCATCAATGGGCCAGCTTTGTCTGTTTGTACTGGAGCTGCTGCTGCTGCTACTGCTGTTCCACAATGATGAGTCAAAAGTCACATCTGTGATCTTTCACAATATGGCGAGCGCCACCTTCTGGACGAACTGGCAATGATCAGTTCTCACGTGGCTCACGTCTCACTCTCACTTAACAAACATCGTATGCCAGCGAATGCACTCAAGTGGCTCAATGAAATTTATAAATTTTTGGATGCAGATGCACCATGACGCCCATTTCTGGGCTTTATAGCGCACTCCATGAGTAGTCCCCGTCACCCGCCGTAACAACAACGTATCCATTGTGTATATGCGTCTAATGAATTTCAATGAAATTCATAGAGGCACGAAAAGTTTTTGTCAAATTTACGTAACGTAAAATTCTAATAAAGAACATCTGTGCAAACATTGCCCCAAATGAGAGTGAGGATGAGAGTGGTTGAGCAAGGGTCTGGTGGGCAGAAACCAATTGCCGCACGAATATGCGGAATGCGCTTTTGATTTGAACTCATCCCGCTTGGAATTTGCTTCTTTTTTTTTTTGGTAAAAGAGTACATTAGTTTTATTGATAAATTTAAAATAAGTCATAATAATATCGGTTCATTATTGATAACAACTTTAAGTATATGTATACAGAAGCTTTTAAGAATCCAATTCAATTCATATACCTGAAGAGGTAGTAAATATGGGACAAATAGGAATATTAATATTCCCGATTTAACTTTTTTTGCCATAAGACCTCTATTAATGACTTTTTGAATAAAGTAGAAACCAACGATTTGTAGCTGAATCTGGAAACGCTGCCTGCAATGTTCATATCTTGGAGATGACACATAATTAACTAATCCAATCTTGTGTAGACTGGAGACATAAGAGATACCATGGTCCGATTCTAATCACGCCGGTCTCAGTTGAGAGTTTTTGTTTAACAGAGATATGTCTATTCACTTAAGGAAATACCAAGATTACGGGTGCGAGCTTTTAAGTTCTTCAAAATGTAGCCATTCAGACAGATTGTATGTGCATATTATTTCTCTAGAGTCAGAAATAAAATTTATTTATAATAAAATAAATAAGTAATGCAATTAAACAGGATCTACCACTAGTGGAGCGCAACGACTTTGAGGTCACGGGCTTCTCATAAGGACTTCTCGGATATTTATTTCGGATAAGATAAATAGTTAATGGCTAGGTGGAGAAGAGATCTTCACTCGTCATACGCTGTCAGCGCAGCTTAGAAACTAAGAATTCACGCTGAATTAGAGCAACTTTCGAAGGTTATCTGAGTTCAAGCAGATCACCTGTATAAAGTCTTAGAGTAGACCAAGGGTTGCACTATATAAAACGCTATTTCAAGGGTATATCATCTTCTAGACTGATGCTCATTCATTTCCACACAGCTGTACGTACAGCAGCAATTGGGTGTTCTAATGAAATCGAGCGCGTTTATTTGTATGGTTCGGGAAATGGAGCAGGGCCCATAGATCGCTGGCGGCTTTGAGGCCATATTCTGGACGTTAATTGAAACTCGTCGTGTGGCTAAATTGATAAAGTTTTTATTGCTGTTGTCGTAGCCTCTATTGCTGCTGTTGTTGTTGTTGGCCATTCACTTGATCGATCAGCTGGTCTGTCGGTCATTCAATAATATCCATTCAAATTAGTTTCATGCCAGCGAGATCTCTATCACTTGACACTATCAGCAAACAGCTGACACAGCATCGATAGATCTTTGGCGACTGCTCGTAAACGTATGCAAATAATTTAGTTAATTGTTCTTAACAATTGCCGTAACAGTTAAGCAATTAAGCCAACTGAAGTCAGTGCCTAGGTTTTTTTTGGTAATACCAGACCAATTTGTCTGCTTTGATTTTGTTGTTGGTTTTATTGTTATTGTTGGTAGTACTTGTTGTACAACGACTTTGAGATTTTGTTGTTGTTGTTGTTGTGGGGTTTCTCGTAGTACTCGTTTCGATTGAGTTTTCGTTTTTGCATTAGTTTTGGATTATGTCATGCAATTAACAATGCACAATGTCTTTTTTTTTTTTGTATAATATTGTATCTGTATCTGTATCTGTATCTGTAGTTGTTGCAGTTGTTGTTTAAGCTACTGCAGTTACTTCAGATACTTTTTAGCTTTGTCAGCGGCGGCACGTTTCGCTCTACGTTGAAATACTCGAATTTTGTATTCGCGGCAATTGTGTACGGCTCTGTCGCTGCTGCGTGCACTTTGTGAACTTTTGCGGTTATTGATACACTTGCAGAGAGTCTCATGCCAATTCCCAACGACTTGTCTATTTTTAGTGGAACACTTTTGATTCTCGAACAAAATCGGTTGAACAATATTATAGAAGACATTTCATAATAATTATGTTTCATCTACCAGAGGTCACAAATCGTCAGACGAGTTATTGCTGATGATTTGTGTTTTTCTAGGAAATATTCTGTTTTTTTTTACATAAATACATAACTCAGGAATTTTCAAACTTTTGAAGTTTTAAAGCAAAAAAAACTTTTTCTGTGGCCGAGTGTTTATTTTTGTTTGTGAGAAATGAATTGCTAATAAATTAAAAAGATAAAAAAACGGGTATATAATAGACAGGTCCACTCCAATTATTATTGTTTTTTGACAACCGCATTGGCCTGATTTACTCCTCCACGCTATCCAGTTTTACGAGCTTGAACTAGGCTGATGCTAGTTCTCCTCCACGTCATCCAGTCTTGCATGTGCCATCTTGAGTTCGAAAACATTTCGGTGTGACGCAGCTTTAGGCACTTGGTCTTCCCATCGTGTACAAAATCTTTCTCTTCTTTGTTGCTTGAGTTGTTGAAATGAGTACTAAGTCGGAAATGCTTAAGTATCGATTTTTACATCAAGATCGAAATGCACAAGTATTGTTTAAGTTTCTTGTGAAATATCATTTTTGAGACCTCTTTTTTTACCCATCTAACAAGCTTATTGTATAAAAATGTATGATTAATATATTTAGTGTTATATCCCAGTTGTTATGTACAAAAACTTGATTGCTAATAAAGAACTTTGTCGCTTTGTTATATTGATTTTAGTTTTTTAATGTTTTCGTATTGCTGAAAGTCTCGAGGCTTTTTTGGGCTCCACGTGCATTCACCACAAATTTTTAATGTTTTCACAATTTTTTTTAAATCGAAAATCTTAAATCTTAATCTGAAAAGAGGAAAAGGGGGAAGATTTTCAGATACATTTTCGCCTTATCAACTGCTTGCAAGTTTTATACAAAATTAAAAAAAATTCAACTCTTATCTTAAAAAAAAAAGAAATACAATTTAAATATTAAATTTATTCCCCTTGGCTTATATAGCCATCGCTCCGAATGAGATATTCCATTTAAAAGCCATTCAAAGAGAACAGGGACCTACAGTTTATAGCCGAATCCGATCATCGATGTCCGCAATTAATAGAAGTTTGTTTAGGTAAAAATTGTTCATACTTTATTAATCTTGTAGAATAAATACGTATTTTTAAGATAGAGCGACAAAATCCATGTCTCTGTTTGGGTATTCTTTTTATAAAAATGTACCGTCTCACGGTTCATGGATAGACGAGAAACTTGGATAAAAAATATAAAAAGGTGTAAAGAGGAAGAAAAAGATCATCGTTAACCAAGTGAAGAATACAAAGTGTGTCATTGGTAAAGTAGACTCGATGTTGCAAGTAAAGAAACTTTAGCAACGAGCAATAAAGGATAATAAATGTAATTCCTTGTAATGTAAATGCCGCTTAAAAAATTCCCATATTTAGTTTTTCTTTTTTAAAAATACGATTATATTTTATCTATTGGGCGTTGGGCCTATATGCGCCATTACAATTTTTTTTGTTCACCATTTCTAAAGCACTTTTCTCTGATACCATTACCTTTTATTTTGTCAATCTTTGCACAACTTGGAGAAATGAAAAAAAAACGAAGCGGTTTACTTGCAAATTGCTTACTTTTAGTTTCATCGGCATTCCCTCCGCAAATCTATTGGGGTATGAAAATTGTATAAAAATTGTTTCTCCTGGAGTGCACGGTGAGGTAATCAAGAGACGTAGTGGATAGCATTTGCTGTTGCATGTTATTAACCAACATTGACATGTCCAGTTATGCATTGGCGGTGCACAACTGTGCATGGAAACCGAGCTGGTTGCAACCCGGTCGTAGTCGAGAAATTTGCTTGAAACGGCTTAGCGTGACTTTGGCATTGGTAGACCCAGAGCGTCGACTTTATGGCTTACACGTGTGCGTTTTTGTGCACCATTGGCCATTGGATGCTAATTGAGCCATGTCAAGGCTGTAAAGGCCAGTGGAGAGCGTGTTGGGTATTGGGTGTTGGCGGAGTTGCATAGCTATGACGAGGCAGCACACATGCGTTTGATAGTTTTCACACTTTCCAATTAGAGCACTCGGAAAAGGCGCACACAAAAAACCACCAAACCACTTGAAGCAAACCGCTTGCAATTAGTGTTAAAAGACACAAACATGCCTCTAGCTGATGTTGGCCAGAGCCAGGAAGAGCTACTAATTGGCCTAATTCTTGGGCATTTTTTTGTTGTTCTTTCTGTTTTTGGCCAGCAGGCAGACGTGTGTGTGTGTGTGCGCGTGTGTGCCTGATCTCTGAGCAAGCTAGCTGGCTGGCTGACTGGTTGACTGCCTCTTAAAAGGCCCACGCATTGGCATGGGCACGACGGACGCCTCCTCATAAATAAACAAAATACGAATACAACAAAAACCATAACAACTAAAACAAGAGCAGCGCCAGCGTCACAGCGCGAACATAAAGTACAAGAAACAGAACATGAGTGTCAGACAAGCGCCCCCCAGTCCACAGTTCTCAATATGCAGATGAGCCAGCCGAGACAGCCGAGACAGCCGTGAAGCAGCAGCGGTAAGACGATCGAACGGATCTCGTGTGCCGTTCCGGTACGTGTGAGCTGATATGTTGGGTGGTCTGTTCCAAATCAATTGCTGTTGCGCCCAAGTCAACGAAATCGAAGCAAGCCAGAGCATAACGAAACATTATGCCCATGTACACATGCCTAGAGACCCAGAACCAGAACCGATACGCAGCGTCATTTCTTGGTCAGCCGCGCTCAGACAATGTTTGTTGGGGACTCTTGGACTCCCACTCTCTACCTCTCTATCTCTCTCTTACTCTCTTACTCTGTTTGTTTTGCATAAATGTTGCCCCAAATATTGCAGCTGTAAACACATAATGAACACAGTTGTAGCCGTCGATCCGCTGTTGCCACATGATCATCATCGGCATGATGATCTGCAACAAGCACTGCCGCTGCTCCCTTGGTCCACTCCACATATTGTATGCTGTGTAAATATTTGTTTTAAATTCCGCACGCCTACCACAGCAAACGGCCCCCGGGCCAAGTGCCGCCTTGCGACGATCTCTCTTCCTGCCTACAACATTATCCATAAAAGCGACCACCAAAGTTTGCCTGCTGGACCGCTGCAGCTGCTTGGTAAAAATATGCTAAGTGCCGTCATCGTGGTAGTCCCCGACAACGTAGTCCTCATCATCGTCGCCGCTTTCTGTAAACAAATCAGCCGGGGGACTACATCGACGAAACTTTTTATTGGCATTCATTCGTTTCGATCCATGGTTTTGTTGCTTCGTTTTTATTGACTTCACTTCAGACACTCCAAGGCAAGGCGACTCCACGCACACACACAAACACACACACAATCTCGTAAACACTTTATGCCACATACTTACAACCAACGCCCACACGTGCAACATGCTGTTGCAGAGCATGGCACAGATTTTTCAACACCTTCTCGAAGCCCTCAACTGCTTGGCGCAGTAGTTGGCATATGAGGATATCGGATCTGTTCATAATTTCTATTGACTTTTCTGTTGGTTGTGCTATGCATCTCTTTATGGATCATGAGCTTAATCAACTACTATATAGAGTGCTACCATCTGGTTGCTAGGACGATAATTAAGTATATAAAATTTTCGATCAATTCAGTGTTTGTATTCATCTATTCAACTGCCGCCATATGATTATCATATTTTCTAGAGTTCTTCGAATTATTTTTTCGAGGTTCATGTTATTCTTGAAAGTTTTTAAACAAATTTTGGCACTCGATTTGTTTGGGTGGCATGTTCTACTTCAACCGAGCTGTCAGCATGGTAGCAATGTGTTGACTTTGATTTGTTTGGCATCAGTTTGGAGCATAAAAACTTTTGATGGTTTCCCGAAAGTGTTTGTATAACAGCGCGCTGCTAGAAATTCTTGGCATAATTATTTTGCGGCAATTATGTACAATCAAAATTATTGTAAAACGCAAATAATTTTTTAATCAAATTTTGTTAGACAAATCAATTATTTACGCTTAAAGATTACACTTTAGCTAGAACTTTATTTTGATTGCTTTCATATACGGTTATTAAGCAATTAATTTTTTTAATTCTTTTAATAAATACTGTCAATCATTATGTGATAGCTTATAATTAAGCTTTTATAATAAATTTTAAAATAAACATTCTTTGCTTTTTAACAAATTCAGCTTATAATTAACAAGCTCTCAAGTGCATTGGGTGATAAGTTGCATAGTTGTAGTTTTCATAGGATTAGTTGAGAAATACATAGTCTGGGTAGAGAACTAGGCCTAGGCGTCAAGAAGCTTACTAAGTGTCAAGATACTACTTGTGATATGTGAAAAAACCTTGTTTTTATATATATTCAACATTCCACTATCTTCCTTAACATATTAATGCAACTACGAAAAATATAAATTTCTAGTCTGTCTATTTCCAGCATACTACTAAAGACCATCAACCGTAAATTTTCATAAATAGTGACACGAAATTCAGTTAAATGTAATTTTAGGACTAACTACTTCTCCCGATCCGTTGGATTCGCTTATGCTCCTACTGAGTTATTTATGCTATTTCAGAGTTTTTCGGCAGCCACTCCGATAATCGATCATATGCTACAAAATCAGTTGGGTTGACTTGGTGCGCTATACTTATAAACAAAAAGTTTACTGAGCTAAATTAAGGAGTAACCCGTATATTTTACCGAAGAAACAATAAATTAATATACCAAAGAAAATCAGTAAAAAACGTATAAGTGCTGAATATGGTTTTGAAATATTCAAAAAACCAAAAGCAATATAACCAATTTTGTAGTAACAACGCAGGTTTTTCCCGATTAAGCACAAAGAGTCAACTGGTTAAATTTGAAACAATGTTGGGGAACACTTAAAATCATCTAATTGACAAATATGGTTAAAAATTAAATAAATTGTTCATGTTTTGTATAGTATTTTGAACAATATCAAAAAACTAATTAAAACTTGCATCCGCTGAGTGAACATAATTTATTTTTCAAAAATTGGTTACCATTTCAAAGGTCCATACACAGACAGACCAACAGACGCGCAGACGCTACCATTTGTACATTTTGATTTTATTTGCTATTTTTTCTATAATTATTTCTATTAAATATGCATTTATTTAAGATTAGGAATTTTATTGTGGAGCAAAAATAATTTTTATGCTTGGATAGCATTTTTATTCTATTGAACATAGCGTTTCATTTATTGAGATACGAAATTTTTTCGCCTCCATGTTGGTAACAACTGGGATAGGAAAATAAACTGCTGTTAGAAATGCAATTTCGTGTCCAAGATATTAAACCGAGAAAGTAAAAGAAAAATAGAGTAGGCAAAAAACAGGCTTAGCTTTTATTATCCCATATATTGCTTCTAAAACATATATTTATGTATACCTTCTAATGGAACTGAAAACTTTTATATAATTTAGATCGACGGCAATTCAATTTGCACTTTAAAAAATTGATTACACTTTGGTTTTCTTTACTGTCTTAACAAAGTAATTCATATAAAATTAATTTTGTTTTAACTTATTGATGTAAATATACAGCTCAGCCTTGTTCTTTAGGCGAGTTAGTCTGTGGGGTTTGAAGTAGGATGCTTGTTCAGCTTTGATTATCCCAAATATAAATAATTTTTTTGAAAATGCCCTTGGCCAAGTCTTGTGTTTTCAGCCAAAAATATTATTTATTAGATTTTTATGCCTAAAATGATAAATTACTGCAGACTTTGAAAGATGAATAAATTTTATAACCAGTAGAAATAACGTACTGACTTTGCTTTAAAGTAAACCCTATTCCAAATAGAGTACAATTAATGATTATTTATTTCATTATTATTTATTCTTAATTTGATTCTAAGTTATTTAAAATTTATAAAAGTCGTGCATTAAATGGGCTTACATAAAATGCACATAAACAAATGCGATTTAAAATAAAAAAAAATGGCAAAAAAAAAAAAATTGTCAACCCGACTGACTGCTCCAGGTGAGGCTCGAACTCACAACCCCGGCATTGCTCATACACACAGAATACTGATTATAAGTACCGTGCGCTAACCAATTGCGCCACTGGAGCTGTTGATTCAGCGCTGCCAAATGCCCAATATAAGCACAAGGCTTTCGGAACAGAACGTTTGTCTATTTATAGCAACAATGTTACGAAGCAGCGTTACGAAGATGTGACGACGAGCTATCGTCTTGTCGTTTGCCGAGTTCTTGTGTGCGAATGTGTGTGCGTGTTCGACATTCTGTGTTAATGGTCAGTCAGTTTGGCAAATTGTACAGCACGAAAAATGTTAGTGCGTGTGCGTGTATGTAATTCTGTTAATTACATTAACATGATTGTACGTGTGTAGCTCTGATAAGAAACAAACATGTTAATTAAAAGCAATAACAACAAATTTAAAAATTTATTGTTATTATTGTTATTTAAAATTTAACTGTGCCTTATTCAGTAAGTCAACTAAGAATAATTACGGTAATTATATTGGCTTGACCCCAGGCACAGTGCAAGCAATAAGTCTCTGTACAGCAAGACAACTTTTTGACACATATGTGGCCGAAATTATTTTTAGAAATCCCTTTTAATTAAATTATCAATTATATATGTATGTATAAATTGCTTTGAATTTCCTAAGGACTAATGTGCCGATAACTTTAACAATTACTTTTAACTAATTTTATGTATTTATTTACTAGTAGGGTCTGACTTTTTGCAAGCAAATAAAATAAAGACATAATAATAAGTGCTTCCAGAAGATAAATCTGTGTTATTTTTCTTTTAAGTATTAAATCAAGGTAAAATACGATATTTTTATTGTTCATCCAGTATTTTATTTAAGAAAATTATTTATTGGCAATCAACCTACAATACAAATAGGTTATCTATCATGTTCACACTAAATATGTGTGAGGGGGACTTAAATTACTGAACAAAATTATTGACTAGATTTTGGCTTGCAAGAAGACGCTATTTAACTGTGTATCATACAGTTATGCCCATAATACGGTTTCAGAGCGATGACGGCATAGATAAGGGGAATAAGTTTTTATTCTTTTGAAAGAAAATTACCATTACAACAAGTTATCGGGTTAAGCCGACGTCACCAACGGCTCTAACTCGCGCGCGAGTCACTCCAGGGGAAAATTGGTATGCCTTCTATTAATCTTTTCATTGGAACTTTTGTAACCCCCTTCATCTTTCTTCGTCAGCTATCGTATCGAACTCATTCTTCACTGGAGCGTCTTCATCCATACGAACGACATGGACGTAGCAACGCAGACATTGAACGACGACTACGCTCATACAGTACATGCCTCGTTCCGATGCGATAGGGACTGAAGATTTTGTGAAGAATTGTTGATTCGAGCACCCCAAGCGCGGCAGCATTCATCAGCAACAGGCAGAATGGGCCTTTTTAAGATTTTTTCTAAGGTAAACAGAAAACTGTGAAAAGTAAAGCTTACGGCTGGAATATGTTTTAAGCAATTTTTGAAAAAAAACCTTATTTGATTACATTTATTTTCAATGCATTTGTATATAAAATGTTCTTGAAAAGTGAAAACTATGAATACTACTGGCAAATGAAAAGTGAAATCCATAAATATTTAAAATTGAAAAGTGAAATTTATTAAGTGACAATCAATGGGTCAATACAATACATATAATCCAATACAAATTTATTTTCCATGCATTTCACTTTCGTTAGACAAGCATCTCGAGAACAGGTGTTCCGATTACGAAATCGGATCGTACAAACCCCAAATGTTCGTAACAACCAATGCAATAACAACGATACAAACAACATCAACCGCCAGCAAACAGCTGTAATAATATAAAATCTTTATAAAAAATTACCCCTATACTGGGAAATCATTGATTCAGTGTCAGGAAATGCAAATTGCGCTAATTACACTGTGCACAAAGCGTTGCAATAATCGCATACATACATTATAAATACAAATAAAAAATAAAAAACTATCGAATAAATAAAAAAAATGCCAAGCTATAACAATAAAGCACAAAATAATAAAAATAGCTGACCGCTTACAATAGCAACAACAACAATTGTAGTAGTATTACTAATAACAACAACAATAACAATATTTACTGCCGTGACAGTGGACATTGTATGACATTAATAATCATAATTTAAAGTTGGAAAAATGATTTTTGCAATGGAAAAACTTAGTTCCAAAGCCGCCATATGTCATGTCATATTGTAATTAAAAAATTAAAAGTGTAAACTGCAACAACAACAAGACGATTACCAACAACAAGTATAAACTACAACATCCGAGTAGTAAATAATATGATTAAGAATAACACGAATTTATGTGAAGCCCCCTTCAAGCCCACGAGAGTATCGCAACGAGACGAAAAAAAAACACAGATAAGTCTATATTTTAAAACAATTTGGAAAATTTAGTAAATATGTTCATATGAAGTCCGTATTTTTGACATACACTGCACGCAACAATTATTCGTACACTACGAATATTCCACTTTGCAGCCCAATACCAAAGAGAATTTAATTATAACTTGTTTAATTATAATTGTTTAATTCTCTTTGTCAATACCTTTTGACGCAGAAAAATATAAAATCAAAAAAAAAATCACATACGACCCTAAATTTTTGCTTCTCCTGATCATATATTAGACCATTTCATTTTAAAAAGGCTTTTGAATATAGCCTGTAAGAAATCCTGTTTCTGCATTGTTTCTTCAAGGAACTGCTATTTAGATTTTTGACCAGAGGTTACGAGTTTTTCTGATCTTTGTCTTGCAGGTAAATAAATCATATCGGATAAACTTCAAATTTGACTACACTGGACAGAATACTTCAGTACAAAATAATAATACATTTAGCCGTTAATTATTGCCTTAGGTTCTGCTCCTGCCTGTCTCCAGGGTGTCGGTAGCGTTCTCGCCTTTCAACTGGAAGGTCGTTGGGTCGATTCCATCCTTTAGCGCATATGCCTAGCACTAGCATAGCTAGCAAAAATAGGCAATTTCCCTGAGTAAATTATTATTAATTAAATATACCGCCATTCGGATTCTGCTATAACATTTAGGCCCTTGTTCTATTCGAACATGATGCTGACCGCGTAAGTCGAATGAATTTATTTCATTTGTGATCTTCTCCTGGAAATATACATAGAAAAATAAGAAACAAAACGGAAATAATTGCAATTTTTATGCACAACAATTTTTTAAACAGAGAATTTGCTCTTTAGCGATGACGTGCACATCTAGCGTCTATTAATGTTGCTTTAGCGCAATTGTTCGTACACTAATTAATACTTTAAGTCCCCAATACCCTTTTATTGCATATTTGTCCAATATTGAGCCAAATCAAATTTCCAATAGAGACATTTTTTCATTTGTTGATGTTTGGTTCCTGTTGCTAAATGCTTAAGGCTCTCTCATAAATTTTTACTCTCACCTTTACGTCATGGTCCCCGGACATCTTGAGCAAGCTTAATGTGTATTTGGTTACCAACCCATATGGAATCCTGGGTCACGGCTAATTATGCTTAAAGGTCCACCAAAATGTGCGAGGCCAGATGGAGTTTTGCACTTAGGTAACAACAAAGTCAAAATCGCAAAAACGCATTGCCTAAAAGACAATTGACAGCGCCAACTTAAGGATCATCCACTCACTGGACTACTCAAGCTAAACATAGAACCCCAATCCAAGTGAAAAATTATTGTTCTACGTCAAAAGTTATTGGGCAAATCAATGTTCAAAACTCAAAGTGTTTGAATAATTATGGGTTTCACTGTATATCATAGACTTGTACGTCGTTGACCTTAATAGTTACGCTGACCACCAACTAATCAAATTTGGTAGCATATTACAATAGATCGAATTTCAAATACTCTTGCATGTTTGAAAAAATTTCTTAGTTGATGATTCGTAAAACTTTAATCACTTATTATTAATATTTCCTATGGTATAGAGTTGTAAGATATGCGGAGAAGCAAGCACATTCCAAGTGTCATTATTAAATTAATAATAAAGCTCTTATATCTGCAATTCCACATTAAAAAAGTAAATTCCTCTCTTGTTGGTCTGACAATAGGTTTTTTTTTTTTTTTTTGACGTAACTCCTTTTAAATACGAAATAATGCCCGATGTAACAGTATCTATAACACAATTTGTTAGGCTTAAGAGGTATTATGGAACATCCGTGGAATGTAGCCGCTATCGTCACGTAATTAGCATTACGCTCTCTGAAAGAATATGCAAAATAAGTAAAAAACATTTTCAGAAGACTTTGCTTTAACTGTAAAACGAACTTTGTGACAATAACAATAATAAAAGTAATATTATATGTGCTATAAATATAAAAAAATATTATACATATATGTAATCGAATATATGAACATAAGTTTTTATTGTATGTAAATACACTTTTATAACTATGTCAGTGTCTTGCTCAAGTCACCCAGAATTACACGTAATTAAATTAGAAACCAGAGCAATCGATTTAAGCGGCGCCAATAACTTGGAAGTTGTCATTATCATCGGGTATCAGTTCTAGTCATTTATATATTGTAGATTTTCTATTGACATATGGCGCCAATACTCAAATCAAACTAAGGCTGGCAAGACAAAAAGTCACAAAATGTTAACGAGAAAATAAATTAAGATCCCAGAATATGTTATAAATAATCTATAATTACGAATTATATAATCTGTTTTAATGAAATTTTAATCAAAAGCAATTTTTTTTATTTACTTTTAATATTGAATCTTCTCGGAAAAACTAACAATTTGCTTACAAATCTTAAAAGCTGCATTATTATTTTAACTTACGGACGATCCCTGTGCGATAGACATTCAGTATTATATTATATGTTGCATGAGAAGACAGTATTTAATTTTTAATCGATAGTTGATAAAAATTCGTACTGATTTTATCGTTCCGAACGCACCACAATGTCACAGTTTTTAGTATGTTTGATTGAAAACTTTTGGATGAACTCTACGACGTTCTCGCTGGCAGTGCCCTACACCATCTGAAAGCCATAAGTTCATGTGGGCTCAACTCAGTGTAGTCTATAACTTTAAGATCCTGTCATAAAACTGATTCAGCATCAATCAACCAATGCAGATTGGTCGCTTTGAGGTATGTTCATCTGGCTTCAATGTGATTTTGGTATTAGTTGGAGTAAGCGGGAGACAATCTTTGCTGTTAACTTGAACGTACTATATAGATAAGACAAAGTAGGGCCAAATACGCAACCTTGGACTACTCCGCCTTTGATGATTATCGGGGGTGATGGCATTGTAGCTTACAGAAAATACTATGTTGCAGTTGTATTATTTCTAAGCTAAAAGCAATCCTTAAATTCAATCCATGAGACCATTCAGTTGCACTCTATTGAATGCTTGTGAGATACCCATGAAAGGCGAGTTTTATTTGATTAACCTGCTCAACGGTTTCATGTTTTGCACAAAATCGGAATATGCGCTGGGATTTTATTTAGTTGCAGTTATAGGATGTGCATGTCATACGGCAATTTTCAAAGAGTTTTATTAAGCTTGATAATAAGTTAGATAGGTAGAGATAGATTTTTATCCAGCTGGGGCAGACGTCTCATAATAACATTAAAAAATTTTCAATTTCAGCACTAGAAAAATCCTATATTTATTAGTTCTTCGCAAAAGTTATGTTCTGCCATTTGTTAACCTACTTAATAAAAATGTCTTGATTAGCTTAGGAGATTTGTTGTTTGCAAAGGTTTTTCAGTTTCCGTGCCAATATGGGTCACTTCAGGCCCTTACGCCTCAGGAGTTCTGAATCCATATTTCAGTTTCCTTTAGTGAGCTTCGTGTTGGGTGTGATATCTACAACTCTATGTTTCTTCCATGTATTAAATTATAAATAGTATTTAAAATTTATATATATATTATAGTTCGACATAGCCTGAACAAATACTGCTACTCTTTTACTACTAAATAGATCATTTTTATGTTTTAATTTAATTCAATTTTGACAAAAATATGTTGAAATATTTCAGAAAATCGCCACTATCTATTGAAAAGTTAAGTTATATAATTGGAAACTGATAGAAATATTAGTAGGCTAACTATAAACATTTATTTTATATTGTGAAAAGTTTACTAATAGACCTACGCACCGAAGGCAGCTTGCAGTTCGGTTGAGTGCAGTTGTCGCCAGTAAGTTGCCAGTAAAAGGCGCGATGAAATATTTAACATTTTTTAATATCAATAATAAAAATACATCTTGTCTTTTGCGTGCGACTTCTACATTTGCAGTAATCAAATACGAAATAAATCAAAAATAAAAAAATTAAGTTAAAGAGAATAATTTTCTTCTTTCTTAGTTTTGCACAATGTATTCGATGCATTGCATAGATGTGAAGGCGTCAATGCATTGCAATAAAATTCGCTCGCTTGATTTTTACACATTTTGCAATTACAAATACATTTTGCACATGCATAAAATGCAAAGTTACTATTTTCTCAGTCCGTATAATAAAAGTATAGTTTTTTTTTTAACAAAACAATTAAGAAAATAGTTCACATGAAAGCGTAGCGTAATAATAACATTATTAAGCATGAATCAATATGTCTGCTTATAATTATATTTTCTTATTCTGTGAACAATCAATTCTTAGTAAAAAATGTTCAACTTTACACCTAAAAATAAGGCACTACTGAATTTTACACTTTTACGATATATGTTCAATCTTTTAATAAAAAAACACAACTATTTTAATAGTTTTTTGCAATTTGAACCAAGTCAACATAATATTTGTGGTAAATTACATAGATAGGTTCGTTTGTCTCACCTAATCGATAACCTCATATGGGTATGCAGAAAATGAAGTTGATCGAGTTAGTCGATCAACGATTTGATTTGAAACTTTGAAGAACTACGCGTAACCCCCAGTCTGCATCAGTACGTTTAAAATGAACAATTTTTGGTAATTATAACAAAAGTTAATAAATACAAATTTCACCCCCTTGCCGATAAATTGTTTAAGTATTTAAGCTAAGTAAGGAATCCATTGGCCCAAGAATTAAAAACTTGCTAAGATGACGCTGACTTGCTTACTATTAAAACGATTTGTGAAGAGTACAAAAGACATTCTTTGCGACCCAACTTAGTGATGGATTGCCGCTTACGTTATGAGTGCGATTGGTAAATCGAAGAAGTATAAGAATTAATTCGAAACAGCTGCAGTAATCTTATATTCATTTAAATTCGAAATTATTTGGATATTCATTTCTTATTACAAACTTACCAAGGAATTTCATGCAGCTTTCGAGCTACTTTACAAAGTCTAGCATTTAGATTTTTGCCTAGTCACAGTGTTATGATGGACCACCCAATAAGAAACGATTAGGGCCTTTGTAAGCAAAGTCTTGGAGTAGAATCCATACAGAAAGATTATTGTTGACTCTGTCGTTAATGTATTTTTTCTTAAATGATGCAAAGTCAGTGCTTATCAGTGTCAACAGCTGTTGAAATGCCCCCGATGTTGCTGCACTTGTAGCGCCAAGTAGCGCCCACTTGCACTTTTAGACTCGTCTTGTTTGCATGATGATCTTGGAGGGCAATCTCAAGTTGCTTTTAGAGCTGGTGCGGCAAAATGTAGAACGCGACAGACGCCACACATAGTCACAGACCCTGCATGAGTATAACCGCAGCGACTGGTCAACTGGTTGTTCGTAGTCAAGCTGCAAATATGACAGATAGGCAATGGTACGATATTGATGGGTAGACAAAAGTCATAACCACAGGCACTGTCTGACATTGCTGGCTGGTCGTTCGTTCGGTCGATCATCCATGAAGATTTATTATATATTGTACGTATATTGACTCAGCTGCGATTTATGGTAAAGGTTGAACTTTGCAATGTTTGCACTGCCTACGACTTTTACCCAAGACTCGAGCATACTTAATCATGCAACAGCGCATCCGTCTCATGAATTGCACTGACGGAGCATCTTGACTGCGACTGCATCTAAAACCCTTTTCCCCGTGTAACTTTCTACACCCACCATCATCTGTAGCGACCTGTTGATGTTATTTATTTGTCTTCTCATGCGTCAAGCGAACGACTGAAACGCAAAATGTTTTACAAAACGCCTGCGCAGTGCATACAACTAACGCCTATGTCGAAGCACCTCTTGTAGCCTATACTGGCTCCTCCATTGTGATTGGGGATCCACCAAGACGACGAGCACTTTGCATGTTATTTGCTTCGTTTGTTTGACTTTCTCATTAACTTTTGCTTACTTTTGCGATCCCTCAGCTTCAGTTTAGCTCTGCTTTTCTTTTTTGCCCTAATAATGGTATATATGAGGGTACATTAACTTTATAATAACGTTTGATTTTGTAACAGTGACGCCCAAAGGGGTTTATGCAAAGCGTCGTCAAAGAGCTTTTTTTCGTTGTAAATTATTATTAGTCTTATTTGTAGTTTTTTTTTCAAAATCATCATAAATAGCTTCATCTTATTGAGATATTGTTATAGGTGATTTGTACTGATTTGTACTTTCTTATATAATGCTGATTATTAAGAGTAAAGTTTCTTTAAAAATAAACATAATACCTTAATCTTATTATAATACTATTTAATATATGGTTGTTTTTTTTAAGAGCATGCTAAATTGGTTCAAGAAAAATCCACACAAAATGTCTAAAGGTGTTAAATTAATTGATCTAGTTAGTCTCAAATATGCAACAAACCAGTTGTCCCTTATTTGAATCCATCTAGTCAAGTTCAGTTCTTGCATTTTGTACAAAATAAGAGCTGGTAAACATCATACGGTAGGTAGCACACGTTCTTCACTATAACGTTCCCGATATCGACGTCATTGAAAAAGTATGGCCCTATGATGCCACTGACCTTTTTTTGTGTAGGTCGATTGATTTCTCAATTATAGAACGTACTAAAAATTGTCCAAAGAAAAAAGATGCCAAATAATCATACCTTATAAATAATTCTAAAATAAAAATTGTTCCTTCCTTTACTATTATATACAATTATGTTATTGAGTTTAGAACACAATAATATTATAGAGATAAGCTTTTATGCAGCTGTACAACTCAGATATTCTAAAATGATCGTATATATGTTTGTTTTTATAAAGTTGTTAATAAATATAAAAAGTTAATAAAAAAAACTCCAAATAAAAAGATCACTTAAAGCTAAGACTCCATATAATTAACTAAGCCGGGTATTGTTTATATTTTAAGTATCTCCTAAAAAACTACTATTTCTAATAAAGGACTGAATTTATAATGAAAAATATGTAGATTATTATTATCCGACCACTTTCTTAAGCTTGATTTTTTAAAGTTTATGCAAATGTTTTTGATTTTGCAATGTAGGTATTTTGCAGCAAAAAATCTGTTAAAAAATTTGCTTTTCTAAACTAACACCATATTATGTGATCTTTGTGTATCTTAGAACTAAGTTACATTAAATATATTTTTACTAGGTGTACCACTGAACAGCAACTTATACGAAATTCCACCGCACCAACAATGCTGGATTTGGAAATAAAACGTTTGTAAGGGTATATAAACTGGGACTTTCGGGGCTTAGCTTTTCTTTTCGGTGTTTCTTTGTTTAACTGAAAGTTGCCGCAAGATTTGTATTTGCACACAAATACACAGATGTGTTTGCTAAGTGTGTGTACGGATGTGTTCCAGTGTGTATGTGTTTGCAGTGCGCACCTGATCAAACTTTACGTCATTTGCTTTTACGGCCCCGTCGCTCGGTCAGCTTGATTTGGTCTGTGGGAACTTTTTGTTGATTTTCTGATTTGCCAACTTAACATACTTTACATATAAAACATATATTACGTGGAATTACTTATTTACATGCCCAGTAAATAGTTACGACCACAATTCCAATTTCAAGATATAACGCAATTGCAATTGGCAACTTCAGGCGCCACCTTGCGTATCAGTATGTCACATGCAGTCGGTAATTTGGGCCACTTTAACACTATAAAGTACTACTATGACTACTACTGTTCTCGGCTTGAATTGCCCGCAACTTGGTAATGGCAATTAAAGTCTATTAACCGGAATTTATAACCAGCAACAAGAGCGCCCAAAACACCCAGCAACATCAAGCAGTGTGTTATAAATTACAAAATTTAGTCAAATTAGCGCATGGGGCCAGATACCGCGACCGATCGCTGATCTGTGCTACTACGTTACGAACCTCTCTGGTTGTCCAATGTGGACTCCGGTACGGAATGCGTGCGTGAGCATAAAACAAAAACAGAAAAAAAAAAAAATGCAAACGAAAGCGGAGCGTACTTCAAGCGTTATGGGGAGTGCAAATATCGAATACGAATTCGAGTGCATTGCAGGTGTTTGAACTCAAATGTCAGCCAAACGTCGCCATGGCGGGCTAAATAATTGGGCGACAGACGCTGACGTTGCCTTACTCGGTATACCAAACCCCTGGCCAGCACCACCTCATCTGCGTTGCTGTCATTTGCCGTCAACTGTGAAAATAAACATATAATAAAAATCCAATAAAGAACACCTAAAGCTGGTCATGACAAAATCTTTATACTCTTGTAAAAGGGATTGGAGTTGGTGTAAGTGTTCCACAGGTGGCGTTTTATATTCGATCAAGTTTGCTAGATTTTTATCAATAAACAATTAGAGATTATAGGCAATAAGCAGATCTTGTTGCGCTACAAACTACAATAGTATCTTCCACTATATGAAACTCGGATTTCTTTTAATAAATATTTATAAGCATCGCATGGAGGCTGATCATTATACTTGTTCAATTATACATATATATAATCCGTATATTTAATGACTTGGTGATCTCTTGCTTTTAGCAAAAGTTAACAGCATTTGACAGTTTGACTAAATGCTTAAACTTCTTATATCTTCTAAAGATAAAGAACTTAACAAGTCTATAACGAAAATTAAAGAAACATGCTTTTAGACTGCACATATAGGTCTTTCGAGAAAAAAATCCTCCGAGATATCTGAAGATTACTAAATGTGTGTGGGTATTTCCGTTTTTCATGGAGACACCGACCCAGTCCGCTAAGATGGTTGCCAAAAAGTTATCCCAATCACTAACAGATCGATGGAAAGTACTAGTTTTTCGTTTATGATCTGAATAAGCAGTTTTAGTGGTCAAAATTAATCACGAAAAGATGAACGACAGGATGCTGTGCATCGTTGATTATCTGCCACTCCCGCTAACCGCTTGCAATGTTGTAATGATCAAGATAATAAACGTGAGACTTAGATAATTCGGAATGCAAACTCAAACACTCTCTGTAAGGGTATACAAATATTTTAACAGCGGTAGCATTCGGCGGCGAATCGACGCTTGATCGATGCGGATCGACCGACGGCGCGTGCATGCGAAATGCAAAACAAACACTTTTTACAGACTTATATACATAGGTATATACATACGCCTATACATATGTAAGTGTATGTATATAAATATGTATGCATTTTTATACAAATGTCTCAATCACAATAATTAAATGCGTTCAGGAGTAAAAGTATGTCACATACAAATATTCTCACACAAACACATATCGAGGCGCTGCGGGATGGCGGTCACATTTAATGGTGTTGCACCAAACAACTGTGGGGCAGGAACAACGGCGCAGACTGCCAACTAGGCGCAACAAAGGGCGTTGACATTTTGAGGGCGCAGTCGAGTGATTGTCCATCCAATGCATCAGTCAGTCAGTCATTCGGTGGGCTGATCCCCCTATTCCACCCAGCACACGACAGCCAAGCACCCTACATCAAAATTGTGATTTGTTTTACCAGACAACAGTTTTTCAGCTTTTCTATTTTTTTTTTGAGTTGAATTTGGTTTTGGTTTTTGTTTATGTGTCTCATTCGAATGTATCTTGTGAGTTTCGTCAACTTAATCAAAACGGCGCGCAGTTGGCGCATGTGCACAAAACAAGCTGGTGACAAATCTGCAACCATGGCCGCAACTTGATACTGACGGCTGCAGTAATAACTACACTGAGAGAAAAGCAAAGACGCACTCAAATTCAAAGGCGGACAAAACCTCTTGACCTTTGGTCCTACGATTGAATATTACTGCAACAGTAATGGTTTTGGTTGACTTTCTGTATGCTGAACCTGTACTTTATACTTACAGGTGTTTACATGGTTTAACTTTTGTATCAATGTGGAATCTCGATTATCGAAAATTACATATAATCGAAATTTAAATGAATTATATCGAACCAATTTAAAAGTGAAAATTATTATTGGTTTTTGCAGAAAAACAAGGTATAAAATGGATGATCTTTTCGTGGACGATATTTTTTTTTTTACTCACATTGAGTTTTTTCTTATAAATCAACAGAAAATAGAACCACAGAACTACAATAACTGAAAACAATATATTTTTGTTGGTAAACGAAGGTCGAAGTCAACAGCACTAATGCATTTGTCCAGCACTGACTTCGTGAGCAACTTAACGCAGAAATTTTAAAACAACGCTATTTGCCTAAATAAATATCTATAAATTAACCAAACAGCGCTTTGGATACAGATATTTAACGTAGATCCCTGTTCTTTTCCATTAACTATTACAACATATATTTCCATGCTCCGCCTTTGGAGCGACGACAGCAAAATTAAGAATATTTTTTTTTAATAGCAATTTCATCAATTAATCTTCAATTTTATATATTTTTTGAATAGCCACACTTTTTCCAACTCGTCAAGCCAAACAGGGCCTGACGACGATATTGCATATATGCTGGCTTGAAGCGTCCAAGATATGTAGTTTAGGTAATTTTTAAATTTATTTTTCCTTGAAAAATATTTTTTATGCCTTTTGGAATTCAAAATAAATGCCTTCTTTACGGGAAAGTCTAAAGAAGGTGCAGAATAGCACTTTTCTTTCAAAGCAAATCTTTGTTGTTTCTTTATTTAGGATCTATCATTTTTGGACAATAAAACAATATTGATCGTTATTTTAAAAAGACTTAAACGCTCTTGATTATTGGTCGACGTGGGATACGACTTGGGACTCAATTAGACAATTGTTTTGCCGGCAGTAAATTTGCGTAATTATGCAAGTCTCGGTTTGAAGTCTCCATTGTCCATTAGCTTCAACGCCAGTTCATTTGGGTGATGGGTAAGGTATAATCTGGGCGCCTAAGATCATGCAAAATTAAACCAATTTACGCGTCCAATTTTTTTCGCGTCAATTCCTATTGTTTACTGTACTATCACGTCAATGTAATGACTAGGGCTATGATCAAGTTCGGTTCACAGCAAAATCACGCATTTTCTCTCAGTGTATAAAATCAATGAATGCGACAGAGACAGCGGCGCCCATTGTCTTAATGCATCTGCATGTGGGCGTCGTTTTGCGGACCAAATGGCGCTACGTTGAATTTGTTGGGTCAAACGCAAATGCCTAACCAAAAGGGTGTGACGTTTTGGTGACTGTCACCTGGCCAGCAAAGACCAAGCCTGGTTTTGGTCCGGATCGTTTCTTGGTTCTGTTGTTCAGTTGAGTTCAGCTCAGTTCAGTTCAATTCGATTCGGATTTAAAGTTTTGAAGTTCTGCCTTTTGGTTTTTTAACTTTTCGCAGCGCATGTGGGCTTAATTTATTTTGACTTTTGGCCATTTAAGTTGAGATTTATCTGGTCTAAACTAGGCGCAGACACAACGACAGAGCCGCAGCGACGCAAAGACAGACGACAGAAGGCAACGACAAGAGTTTGAGTCGCTTGTTGACGCGTGGATTAAATGTGCCAAATGGGTCTACCTTATTGACAATAATCGGACTAGGCTGCATAATGCTGTAAACATCAGCTTGGGTGGGTCTGATATTGGGTCTAAGCCAGACAGTTAAGATTGAGTTGTCATCGTATCATATAATATGGGAAGTCGTCATGTTGTAAATGAATGCTCAATTAAGCCAAAAGGATGCATAGCTACCATGTTGCACAAAGGCTTAATTTAGTTCTTTTTTGAACATTTTTTTTGGAAAGGCTTAGATTGTATTTTTTATCATAATGTCGGGGAATGCTTGCGAGCAAAAATGTTTAATAGGCAATCGTCAAATAAGATACAACAGAGGACATGAAGACTAGAACCAAGAACCCCGATTTGAAAGACAGCAATTTCTTGCCCTAACGCAGCAATGGGCAATACTCGTCTGTATGAAGTCGACACTAGAAATAAACGTAAAGTAAATTTATAAAGTATAGTATTCATATACTATATATATATCGAACTTACTTTATTTCCAACCTATCGTCAGTTCGATTATCAGTATATATCCCTAAGTAGAACATAGGGCCTCAAGTCATATTGATTAACAGCATCATTCATCAACAATAATTTAATCTATGTCTCGAATATTTACGATTAATGCAACTGCTGCCATTGGGATTTGGCTATAAGCTGTATGTTGCTGTTCCCTTCGAACAGCAATAAGTACAGATTCGGATGCTCAGGCTTTGGAGCTCATCAGAAAAGGTTACAGAAATTTTAAACATCTGGAACACAATCCCGTTTAGTATAATAGTTTAGTTTAGTAAAGAATATGACAAGTCCCAGTAGAAGAGCTTGGTTTATGGATTTGGTCGTAGATTTCAATACTTTATGGAAAACACTTTTTTGAACGTAAAAAGCCCTTTATTGCTTTCGCTCTTCAAGCGCTGGTTCTCATCTATTTAGTTTTAAGCACTTTCGAGATTTTAAAAGCATTCTTGCTTCTATTAGTTAGTTTCAAACTTAAATTCAAAACTACTTGAGTTTTAGATATTGCAAGATTTCAAATTTAATTTTGACAACTTTTAGATGTTGAAGTGTTTGAAAGCCTTCAAAACGCTTGATGCTTGACAATTTTGACATTTAACTTATGGCTCAGACAAGCCCCGTACTTCACATTCACATATACATGACACATTGAAAGAGCGTTTGGAAGCGTGTAATGTCTCAATCAACAATACCAAACAATTTCCAGCAATAGTTCCCACATTAATTAAGACACAATTAAAAGAAGCCCTTCCCTTGAAGCGCGCGGGAATTCCACTTGAATGCCCGACAGACTGTGTAAGGTTATGGTAGCTCTAGGACAGACATTCTTCAAACACTTGAACACCAGCCCGCATGTTCCAACAACGGAGATGCAAACAGTAGGGGCAATCAATGTTGTTGACCGCCAACGTGGACAAAATCACAGCACAGCTGTGCACAAAAGTGTTGTCAATGGGAACGACGGATGATTTCGTGGAAATTACAGAGCAGCCAAAGCAGATCATGACCAACAAAACCGCACAGGTAACAGAAGAGAGTCAGTGTGTGTGTTTGTGTGTGAGTGTGAGTGTGTTCCATTGTAAGCGTTACGCATTTCCTCTCAGGTGTGCCGTTGTTGCTGCCAAACAAAAGCGTAAAAAGTAGGTGCAGCTGAGCGGCGGGATTAATGAGCAACAATCGCAGACGGCAGCCCAACAATATAACAAACAAAGTGAGTGGGAAAATGGAAAGGCCGCTCACTCGCTCACTCAATGAGCAAACCAATTCCAGTCGTCGTTGCTGTTGTCGTCGTCGTCGACTTAAACTTAGCTCTGGTGGCTAATGATGCCGCCACTACGTGACGTTCGTTGCCAAGTGGAAGAATGGTTTTGATTTTTTGTTTTATTTTTGTTGTTGTTCATTCTGCACTTATGAATTGTTGTTGTTTATACACTGTACCAACCTAGGATACATGAGATGTTGTGGGTTCTTGCGGCAAAGGGGTGTGACAGACTCTAATTTGTTAAAATCAGTAAGACGCCACTGAGAGCCTGATGCAAGGCCTGAACTAATATGGTGCATGTCTTTAAATACAGTTTAATGGTTATACTCTTCTAGTGTTAGACCAATTCTTGTCTATTGAGCCCGGACTTAGTGGGGTACGCTCATTAAACAAAGCAACCTGCACAAACCCCGAAGGGGCGACGCTTATCGTATCACACGATGTTATCATAAATCTCTTACTTTTGGATAAGGCGGGTTAGAAAGACTCTATAAAATGGTAGAGTACAACTTCGGCAAATTTACAATTTTGGAAAAAACAGCTCAGCTTTTAAATATCTTATGTGTATCGTGTTCCAATCATGGAGAAGTATAATATGGTTATATCAGGTCTAACGTTTTGGTGGAAGCCGTTATGCTTCGTATTGTTGCATCAATGATATCGCCTCGATATCATGTATTAAATCTTACTTACTCAAGGCTTTGGTAGTTGGGTTGGTAGAGTTATCAATATACTTCATCTGGGTCCCCAGACACGCGAACTGTGAAGGTATAAGCACCAGACTATCGACACTCTTCCACATTACAAGTAGCGTCAAGATGCACCTTAAGACAGTTTTAGAGAGAATCAGTGTTAAAGTTCACTTTATTCATCTGACAAACAAACATGGCCAGCTTACAGCAACAAGACAACTAAAGAACGATCCATACAACGAGCGATTAGGAGCTACTGGCTGATAGGTCCAGATGACTTCAGCATGAATCCCCAACTTAGTGTATTTCCAGTTACTATCCAGAGCTCATTAGAACAAGATTTCGCTACTCCGTCCTTGATTTATCTCAGTTCTCTGAAAATAGTCCAAAAATCCTTTCGGCAAATTGCTGGGTCCGTACTGCCTGCCCCTTAAATCCTTATCCAATCTTAAGTCGCGTACACAATAGTTAAACTTGATTAAATCTTGTATTATATATGAAATCATGTCACTAATTATGTCGGAACTAGCATGCCTAAGATCACGATTTCAAGCTTAGTAGCCACGATATTATCGCTTTTATACTCAAAAGGGTATATGACAGCTCACATCATTGCCTTTATTATTGTTTAGTTATGTTTTGTTATGAATTCTTGTAGACGTCTCGAATTGGGCTTGGAGTTTTCTGTTGTATTTTCTTCCGCTGTTTAACTTTATTGGCTTGTTTTGAATTCACGCTTATCTCTCGTCGACGCACCTCATTTTCCGGCATTTCATACTTACGGGCTTAACCAAAACATTATTGTGCAGATGAGAAACAGCCAGAGTGTGTGACACCAACATTTCCGAAACAGTTGACAAGCGGTTTGCTACCGTCGGCAGTCATGGCGTGGGACCACAATAAACTCATCTCAGCAAGCAGTGATTGCAACGACTTCCGTTTGGGATTTTAATTGGCAGCCCCAAGACTTTCCACAATAAATCAAAATGCCATGATGATTTGTTTGCAATTTAAATGCAAATATGCTCTTATACGGAGTACGCAGACCACCCAGTTAACCAACAAAAATCGATGTATATATATATATTCAAAGCAAGCTAACGAAAATTATAACTTAATTTGTGCAACGAAAAGTATTTTTAGGGGGAGCTGCAAATGCCCCAAAGCACATGATCATGACGCAGCCCGTTGCCCAAAAAAAAAAAAATAATCCGAGAAGCCACACAAAGCGACCACAAACACGACAGACTTGAGCAACTGGCCGACTGGCGGGACTGACTGACTTTGGGGCATGATTTGTCTTCAGAAATACCAAAACGAAGCCGCAGCTTGGATGAGTCAGTTTCAGGGCATATGCGGCCAGATAATATACTAACCCTTTTATCAGAGTGAATGAAGTTGGAAGACAACGATTGGTAAATGCTGTGGGATATCCTAAGGGAATTGGCAAGTCTTTCAACTGTCACTTTTATAAAGCTAATGTAAGGAGATATAGATTGCATCCTGTAATTCCTTGAAAACGTGATGATAATGATAAAACTGTCTGATATTAAGCGTGGAAGAGTTTCTATTTAATATGCTTTTAGAAAATATAATAAAAATACTAGATCGCATGCTATAGTCGTCGGAGAATGTATCCTGCAATATCTACAAAACTAAGAGCAGCTTTAAAACGAAAAAGGTTTATGAAGCGTTAAATTTTTAAGAGATGATGCAGCTTCATACCAGAAATATAAAAGATGATGAACGATAAGATATAATTAAATGAAATTACATGGATAAGCTTGTTAAAATTTTATAGATGATGGAACATTTATAAAAAATGATATATGTGAAGTATTTTATATAAGTAAGAGTCAACCAATAAAACCAATAAAAGAGTAAAAATAAATTAGGCGGTATATAAGATATAAAAAATACGAGTCTTTAAGATGACTTTAATGCAAAAAGAGCTAGGGAAACATGTGAAATTTTTAAAGTATAATGGACATTTATTAAACAAAATTATAATTAAAATCAAAAAGTAATTGCAATGAATATGAGATGAAATAAGAAAAAATAACATTGACGAAATGTGAGCTAAAAAAAAGGAAAAGACTGAAGATGATCAAAAGCAGCTGAGTTCAACATATGATGCATTTTCAATATAAATTTTAAATTAAGTAAAATAAAAATTGATATTTTTGAGATCATATTGCAAACAATTAATGCAAACCAACGGAAGACTAAAAATAACATTGTCGGTATGAGAGTAGTAGAGTCAAGATCTAATGTTTCTCTAATATTAAATATTATAAATTTAATTAATAACTTCGCGATTACCAGGTACACTTGGTAACTAAAAGACAAGAATTCGCTTCAGTTAATGCTATAAGCCATTGAGTGCGCCTAACTAAGCTCAAATTCAGGTAACCCTTTATGATGTAGAGCATTGTGAAACAGCGTCAAGGTCCCAAATAGCAATTCCAAGAAACGCACTGGACAACGCTTTGGTTGCCGCTTGCTGTCAAGATCCAACCGAACCCCAAATATTAATAAAAGACGTCAAAGGGAAGCGCAGCCAAACCCCAAAAATAAAAAGAAATCAAACCCAAAAAAGAAGAACCCAAAGTATATATAAAAAAGAAAGCAAAAAGAAGTTATGCCACGCAAGTGTTCAACAAATTTCAATCTCGGCTCAAAGGCGGCAACAACAACTACGTACAACAAACCCTCAGAATGACGACGACAACAACGACAACGATGAGCAAGAAGGTTGGGTACATTTCGGTTGCACGTGCAGAGATCTCTGCTTAAGTCGAGTTCTGCTCAAGCCGCATTGAAATGCGCTGCGCGTTGTGCCCAAAGGATCTTTTGCAAAACGACAAAAAAAAAACCCAAAAACAAAAACAATGCACGTTGTGAGCATAAAACAAAATGAATTGAAAGAATTCCTTGCGGAGCACAGCCGTTCCAGACTCGTCTCAGCACAGATCAAACGCAAAGATAGCCTACTCGAGCATTCGGACCATTCGTTTTGACCAAAATCTGCCTAAGAAAAATTCTTGCTGGCTCTGGCTGCATTGGCCTTTGATTTGTTCAACAATTTTTTCTGTATTTTTGTTTATTTTTATTTTTTTTTTTGGTTTTGGGCACTTTCAAGGTTTAGTTTATTCAGTCTTTGGCTTTTGTGGCGGTGCCACGACGACGTCGACGACGACGCCGAAACGCGCATTATATTACGATTTGAATTTCAGATTGAGTTTTAATAGCCATCCAACCACACCTGCATTTTGGTTACCTCACTTTTCAGTCGCAGTTGTTGTTGTGTTTGTTATATCTCACAGTTTTATTTAGCAATTTCTTTGCTGCAACTTAAGAAAAACATAACAAAAAAAATGTAAGACAACCAAGTCTCTCACATATAACCCTTTTTATGATCGGTGTGAAATATTCGCATAAAAAATACGAAAATTCAATTTCACGCTTCTTTATTAATTGGCCAAGCTTCATTGGCGGACGGACTGCCAGAGATTTAATGAGATTTATGTGCCAAGATTAAGAGACTTTGGGCGGCACAGCTTGAATTTCATATCCATCTTGTTTTTTTTTTTTTTGGCCAACTAATCAAAAATGCAAAATTATCAACTACAAAGACACTGCAAAACAAATATTGACTTTTTATGCAGGCGTTCGACGTTGTCAACAAAGTTGCCAAAAAAAAAAACAAATAGATGGAAGAAAAATCCCATAAAATAAACAAAAAAAATAGATATTATCCAAACAAAGATTAAATGCTAAATATTGGCCACGTTGGCGGATCCGTTGGCAGCTACTGTCGTCGGCTAAGAGCTCCGCGTGAAAAATAATATTTATGGCAAACAAATTTTCATATCGACAGCAAGCGACAATGACGGTGTCGGTGTCGGCAGCGGGAACTGCACCAAACGGCGCCGAGGCGCACCTAAACGCCAACGATGCGGATCTTAGGCTGCTGCATCTGCAAGCATAGTCGCGCTGCATGCGGTTGGTACACTTGACGAACAACTATGTATAGGACAGTTCCCCCAACAATAATGCTATATATTTAACGGACTAGATCCTTGTAGTCCTGTACTAGTAGGTATATGGTAGGGATTACTTTTATTAAAACCCACATCGGATTTTTTTTTGAATTTCTATAATTTTCTAAGACATAATAATCGCACTGGCAGTTCTGAATTAGGATCCATCTATCTGATTTCCACCTTATTCTTTTAGACTTAAAATATAAAATAAGAGTAGATCACTTCTTCAGTACTAAGTCATCTTGAGCAGCCCCCAAGAGCGTCATTAAGCAATTCCTTAGTATTAATCCCTATTGGTTCAATTTTGCTCTTTTGCTCATTTTCTAATAGGTTAAAATTTAATGATTCTTCCCATTTTTGTACTAGCAAAATCAAAGCCTTTAGCCAATCTTTGATGTATGTTGGTGCATATCGATAAGAAGTTTACCCAGCGGGCCTGAGATCGATTATTGTATAACCCTATTTTTACTGCTTCAATTTTTTAATTATTGTTCTTTTAATGTAAGATCAACTCCCAATTTAATTTCATTTAAAAAATAAATAGAACATAACAGATAAATCACTAGCCCTTATATTCATTCTTTTCCAAAAACCTTATTTATTCTTTCTACGCCTGACTTATGTTTCTCCTATAGTTAAAAATTCAATTCACTGCAAAATCAAAAATAAAATTTGCTAAGAAAAAATATATTTTAAAATATAAATGTTTTTCTCTCAGTGTACTACTTCTGCATAAATATTATCAGCTGCATGGTGTGAATTTTGCATTTTTTCGTATCTTTTTTTGGAGGGGCTATATAAAATAATTAGGCAGTGTGTCATAAAAAATGGCAAAAGGTGGGAGTATCACATGGGGGGAGATAGATTTAGCCGAAACTAACAATTTAATGTCAACATAAATATTTGTTGGCATTCAAAGACTGACCTCTTGTTGCCAAAACAATCCCAGCTAAAGCTTGCGTCTTACGACCCGTTGTCAACGTCTTCAATTTGCGCGCACTCATCGAAGCCGTTCCCTCTGCCGATCCTCAAACTGTGTGCAAGTGCGTCCATCAGATGCACTCAGGCAGCTCATAAGTTAGGCAAAGTAGCTGAAGTACTTAGTTGAGACTGAGAACTGCAGCTGAATTGTCATCGACCTAAATCAAAGCGAATCTTTTTGGTAAGACCGCAAAATCGTAAATTAAATGTATCAAAAGTTGATGGGCGGCACGACAAACCAAGTTTGTCTCTCTGTCGCTCTATCTGACATCCATTTTTGCTCAAAATCGTAAGTTTCGGCAAAGGGTAGTTTGGTTTTGTTGTTAGGTTTGTCGGTATT
Source organism: Chymomyza procnemis (assembly GCA_035046065.1). NCBI lineage: Eukaryota > Metazoa > Arthropoda > Insecta > Diptera > Drosophilidae > Chymomyza > Chymomyza procnemis. Next base: position 25,630,129 of record JAWNOJ010000013.1, on the reverse strand, counting down.
GCTATGTATAAAGATTTAAAGGAACATAGCTTTATGAAATCTGAAGGAGCTTAGTTTATTGGTAAATATTACGAATTTCAGAAAAGTTTTAAAGGTATTTTCCTCTTATTTTTTTCATGTCAAGATTAAGCTAGCCTTCTTCTTCTACTTCACAGTAGCATTTATGTTTAAGTTTTCATCAATATGGATCTTCCTCAGTAGCCTTTCCATTACGAAATTGAAGGGGTCACAAGCCTTGTCTAAAACCTCAATGGGTATAGAAGGTTTCAGAGAAGTAATTTTCTACATTGACTAGACTAATTGTGGTGTTCATTGTCATTCTGCAACCTCGAATCAACTTCGCAAGATTGTCGATTTGTTTTTCTGGCTTTTTCCAGAATTTGACGCAGAGTGAAGACCAGTCTTTTGTAGACTTTCCAGGTCTGAAGCCGAATTGATAACTGATATCATCAGTGTATTGGCATATGGCTTCACTAGCTGACTAGACTGACCCCCTCTAATTTGAAACATAAATTTTCAAATATGGAATGCAGTTATTGGGACTGTGAGCTCATCCAACAGTAGTGTCATACAACGTCATCACAATAAAGTCTTCTCAATGGTTTTGGTCACCCATCTATACCATAAAAACATGACAATTCACAACGAGATGGGTATTTCCTGAGTCCAAGAGACTAATACGAAAAGCAAGCGCTAAATATACCGAGAATCTGCATAACCACCGAAAGGTACTGGCAATCAACCTGCTGCACAACAGCCTCCAAAACACACCCTTTAACTTGCCATTCAAAAGGCATGAAAATCATATTATTCAAATACCTCGCACCTTGAAGCAATGATAACCCTTTAAAATGCAATCGTAGTCATTAATAACAAGTTTAAGTAGTATCTTTTCTGAAATGTCTTAAATAAACGAAAGACCTCCCCAAGAAAACTAGTTGTTTTTCTTAGTAGGTTTTATCATATCCCCATTACCTACCGAAGCGATAGGATGGCTTGAAACTGCAAATAATTACTCAAGTAACCCTAATGTGCTCATGATATTCGAAGGAACTGATATAAAAATGGAATCATATCTAGAGTATTTGAAGCTAACTGCGCCATCGTTGCCTTTGCTTTATATGTAACTGTGTTTCCAGTTCCACTGTACCGAAACTCTTGACTGGAGCCTTGTGACATGCCATGACAAATGTGCGACGGAAGTTGCCCCAAAGCTGTCTCAGTGCAGCCTTTGCACGGCAATCTTCGCTCTGGTTGTTGTTGACGAAGTTGGCGGTTCCTTTGTATTGACTGCTTTGCCGCAACTTCTCCGCATAGCTGGCACTCTCTCTTCTATCTTTCTCTTGGTCGTGCTCTACCTTTGCTTGGGCTTTGTCGGCTTGACAATCCGTTCCTGGTCGATTTTTTTCATTGATTGTCAACTTTTTATTCTTTTATTTGCCTTACGGTCAGATCAGATGTTATCAATTCAGATCAGCATCAAGATCAAATGAACACGCCCCAAAATGTGCTGTTAATGTTGCCAAATGACACAAATGTTGCATTCAAAAAAAAAAACCAATTAACTTGCAATATATCTCTGGGGTCTTATCGATGCTAGTAACGCCATAAGCAAATAGCACGCGTTTTGTATATCAAAAATAGAATTTTGTATTTGTTGATTTTTGGCGCAGATAAAATGTTACAACAACAACAATAGCAGTAACAACAGAAATTTATTGAATTTAATAACGCGCAAAAGTTTATCTCGAAAAAGTTTTTTGTCAATTTAACAAATTGCAAACAACAACAACAACAGCAACTGGTAACCCGGCAAGCCCGACCAAACCAAACCAAACCAAACCTGCATTGCCGCCTAGCCAGTTAGCCAAGTTGGTGGCAGTTGCCATTTGGAATAGAGCCGAGACCAAAGGAATTGCATTGGTAGTCTGGGTGCAACAATTGAATTGAATTCCTAGACGGCTAATAATGTCTTTGTGCGCAATTGACGGCCAACTGGACAGGCGTGCAAATATACCCACTGTATATAGGCATACATACTTACGGACAGGCTTTTGAGAATTATTTTACGAGCTGTGTTGACCACCAGCTAATATCACCAAGATCAATGAATCAATTAGCAAAACGAAATGAAAATGAATGAAACGATTGCAGCGAAACCCACAAGCCAAGTGAGCCAAGTAAACGAATCTTGGACAGACTTAACGGACCAAGGCGTGGGATGGCATTTATCAATGTCGGCTTTAGTTTCCAAATGCATTCGCTTGCAGCTGCTGCTGCTGCTGCTGCTGCAGTGCTCTGTGGGTCTGGCACCAAATTGTTGCACAAAGTATCAATCATGGGCCAGCTTTGGTGGCGCATTAGTCAACACGATTCAGCAACGGCCGTTGGCCAAAACAATTCAATTGCTTGGCTGCCCATCGATAAGCCATAATATTTTCATAATTCTATTTAATTTCGAATTTGACACTCGCCCCAAACTGCCGTGCTGCCCAAACTTGCCCTGCAGCCAGCTACCTAACACGGCACTGAACACATTCATAATTTTTTGATTTTTGATTTCTATTCAATCAACGCTCTCTTGACCAACTTGCGACATGTGGCCAAGCTTCCGCTTGCCACAGCAGCCATTTGGCTTTCGATCAAATGTCAGTTGTTGCTGGTTGTGGCCCAAAACAATGAGCGCCAGCTGCCGCACCTACTCGTCAACATTGTGTGCTGCAGGAACTGCTGCATTGGACAAAGGAAAACTCTTGTGGGCCAACATGCTGACGCAGCTGAAATCAATGCAGGCAACAGCTTTTATATTTCTAGCCATATTCAGTTGCCAACTCATGTCGATTGTGAGTGTCAGTTGAGTGTGTTGAGTTGATTTGAGATAAACGTAGAATTCCATCCACTTGGCTAAAGATCGTAACGAGTAGTTCAAAGGGCAAAAATGGCCGTGGACTACAATCTGCTTGCGGTTCGTATATTTAAAGACCTAATAAAACTTAGAATGTCTCCAATTGCGATGTTGGCAGCCGAACTAAAATCGTTTGTATGCCCGTTGTCAGTTGATCAAAATTGAACACTTGAGCGTCAAAAATAATTCGATTTCCTTACAGCAGAGCCATGTGCATACTCACGATTATATAGTTATTCGTATACGAAGGCAATTTAGTATCATTCAGATGCAGATACTTAAGTTTGATTTATAACTAAAGTCATAAATTTTTCATATTTTATGCACATTACGTGGCATAGGCATGCCTACCGTTACCAATAAAATAAAATCGAATCAAATTTGAAGGCTCATAAATATGGTATAAAAATATTTTTTATGTTAAAAATAGTTGCTTACTTTATAAGGAATGACCAATAATATTATATAGGCTTCTGTTTGCTATTTCAAATTTTATTACAGCGATAAAAAAGATACATATATCTACAGTTTTTTTTTTTGTATGGATGGGTATGCATACAAATTCTCATGTCTCTTCAATTCGAATAATTTCGGTAAGCATTACTGCCATTTTCGGAAATTTCGAAAGTTGCAAAACATTGGAATGAGTTTGTTTAAACAATTCGAGAATACGGAGAAAAGACAGCCGATACCCGTATGATGCAGGGGTGCAACAAAATTCGGGATACCAAACTCAAAGAAATCCAACAACAGATTGAATATAGCCTGCATATTAGATTGCATAATCTGTATTTAAGGAAAAGAGCAACTCTAGTTCAGATTGACTTTTATTTATCAATGAGCTTAGTATTTCAAAACTTTGGCCGCTAAAAGTTTTTAAATTTCTGTTAGTTACACTCTTCAATGTGGTTTAGCCTTTGAAGAGGTGCAATTGCTTTTGAAGCAATCTGTTGAGTAGAACCTGAAATATATCCCAACAGGACAGAGCGATACTTGAGGTTATGTAGAGCATTAATGAACTCTCCAGCTCTCACTCGGCGCTCAAGCTTCATACGTGTCTTCTCTCCAAATGGTCACTCCAAGGGAGGATACTACTTCATCTCTTCCTACGAGTCTAGATTGTCCCCTTCAGCTTTCTTCGTCCCCCTCCTCCTATATTCTCTCCTTTCTTTCTTCTCATCCTCTTCGCCGACTTTCGCATCAAATAGCTTCTTTGCTGAAGCGTATTCATCCATACGACCGAATCAGCCGAGATCTTACTAGCTCCAGCTTTGCGTGCGCCTTCTTCAGTTGATCATTTCAAGGGAAGATACTTCTCTCCTCAAATTGTCCTCTCCATCTAATTCTAGGTCGTCCACTGAGTCTTCCTTCATCGGCTTTCACTAGTTCTCCAGTTAAACACTCCAAGTGAACATATACCCTCCTGTACTTGGTCTTTGCGAGTGTAGCTCATCCTCTTCGCCGACTTTCGCATCCAACAATTTCTTTGCTGAAGCGTTTTCATCCATAGAAACGATAATACGCTGAGCGACGTCTATCTCAGCTCAGTATTCATTTGCATGCAATAGTCAGCCCAATACGAGAGGAACCCAGGACTATGCAAAAAATTTCCCTCCTACAAGTTACACATTTTTACCCTAAAAATTTTCCTTACCAAGATCTCGCTTTAAAAGCGCATTTCAGAAAACAAAATAAAACAACTTTGTTCACATGCATTGTTTGTTGTTTTAATAAATTGTTATTACCGTAACTGCGAGTTCTGTCCGGGGCAACGGTCTACGATGGTATGCGCTAATTGTTTGTGAGATTGGCAGCTCGGCTACTTAGTCTACAGCTCCATGAGCAAGTAATTCCTTTAAACGTCGCCAACCTACAGAGACCAGAGACAACAAAATAGTACGCAAGTACGCTTGGTTTTGCCCGGTTTTCACCTTTTATGATTTTTAAAGTTGTTTCTGTTGTTTTTTTGTCCCCCATTTTTTTGGGTGCGACGAAAAATCAGTGAAACTTGAATTACCATAGAAACTCGTGTAACAGTCAACAGCTGTGCGGCGGCAGTTGGGCCCAGCCGGAAAATTTTGACATAATAATTGTCAAGCTGACATTTTCAACAACGCAGCTGACAGCTGAGCCCGAGTGTCGAGTCACGGATCGAACAGAACCGTTTGCCAACGAAGCGAAATGAAAGCCGCCAAGCCAAAGACGCAAGAGTTAGAGACTGTAGACGGTAAGTAGTCTCTTGAAGAATTGGAGTTGCACATAAAAAATCGCGTTTAATTGTAATTTTCACACGACATACAATGCTTATAAGCAGTGCGGAACTGAAATCTTGTAGCGTGGCTACTACCAAATGCTGGCGGGGATTGACAAAGCCAAGCTGAGCTTAGCTGCCGCCTAGTTACTGGTAATTTGTGCAACTAGCGGTTAAACATAAATATGAGCAGTGTCTTGCGCAGGGGATACGAAGAGGCAGAAACTTATGAGCCAAGAGACCCCTTTATGCAAAGATTAATGCTGCGCACGTTGCTGTTTGTAAGTGTCTCTAGTATATATACTTACCACTGACTAAACAGACCCAGTTGGAGCGCCGCGCAATGAGTTGGCTGGCGCTGGTGGTTGGTTACTTTTGGGAAACACCTGCAAACGCACCTGTTTCGCTGAATAGCAACGAAAAAATTAAAACAAAGTCAAAGCGGCGTCAAACACCAACGCCAACAACGACACGGCTGGGCAACTTTAAGCAACTAAAGCGCGGCCTGCGCTGGAGTGTTTGGGGGCGGCAAGTGGGCAACACGCAAAAGAGGGGGCCGCAAGTGCGCAGCTTGCCGTCTCTCACGGCGCGCATGACTTTGTGTAATTGAAGCAGCCGGCAGCATAAGTCGGTTGCAAGTTGGACTCGTTGGACACGGTTTGGCTTTCTTGAGTCGCTGCGTATTAGGAAATCGAAACCACCTTGCCAACTAGAGCCAAGAGCTGCCACAGCGGCATACCACACAGCCCATGGTCTGAGTGTGTTTTTTTATTTTTTTTTTGAAGAGTTTTTATGATGGGGGTAGCTGCTTTATATGCCCACTTCTGCGTCAGGTGCATAAATCGGAAGTGCAGCAAGCCTGCTGCTCTCCATCAGCTGCCACAATTGCGCAAACGGAAGTTGCATATGGTAGAAAAGTCAGCTGAAGCTGAACGCATTTGCATACAAGTGCTAGGTTAGGAGTTGGGCTGGGAAACTGCTGTATTACCATTACCATTTCCATTTGCAGCCATTAATGCAAAAAAGCTTTTCTTATAACTGAAGTGAGGCCCTAACGAGTTTTACAAATGGCTACGTGGGATGAGTGCGTTCATTATGTTTGGATTGAAATATTTCGATTTGAAGGATTGGGTTACTATTGAAAATGGATTTTAAAAATTCAGCTTTTGAAGATAATATAATTAGAAAGAAATTATTTGAATCCAAAAACTTTTGTACGCTTTAGTGTATCAAGTCAACTCCAAGGTACTATAAATAGATTTTATGAAATTTCAAAAGGCATGAATATTGAGACAGACCTTAGTAGAAAAGCATTCCACTGCCGACTTTCATTTAAGTATTACATTTCGAAAAGTTTAACAATCGTTAAAGTTACTATGTATCTAGAATCGTCACGGTTTTATGGTTGTTTCACATCTGAAGATATAAGTCTTCTGTCTTAGAGGTAACATTCTAAAATATGTCTGTTCGTAATGGTTATTTATATCAAGGGTTACTTGTATGGAAATAACGTACCATCGATTGATATTATTATAAGATGCATAATATGGCACCCTCCGATCAATATCTTTAGAATACGCGGTATCTCAGCATAAGGCAGACATAGTTTTGTTCGATAATGTTTGGTCCTACAGCAGTTATCGCTTGTCGGTACGTTGAGTCTCAAAAACATGTTTACGAGCTGTTTTGTAAGAACGGTCTGCTTATTATGGAGGATACAAAATCTCATTCCATATTGCTAAGTTTATAGATTAAATGCGTAACAGGAATATAAAGTAAAGTATGAGGTTTGACGAACTGTTGAACTTTCGGTAAAAACTTATACACAAAAATCTGTTCCTACATAACTGATGCGCGCATAGCGAAGTTAGCAGGGTTGTGAACTCGAAGTCTTTAAAATTACTACGATGCATATTTAGAAAAAACTGTTAATACTGAAAGAAAAACTTAAGATTTCTAAGGGTTCCCGTAAAATAAAACAAAAGATAAACTGGAGTTTGGTAACCTTCCTGATGACGTTACATTCGAAAAAATGGGCAAATTCAAATGGTGCTCGCATTTATTAATCTTGTATTGTCGAACTTAAATATTATCTCTTTTATTTGTTGGAGTTTGATAAGCTACCTTTCGCGACAAACCTAATTCCAAACTATTTATAAGTTGCATAAAACAACTCTCTGTTTAAGAACTTAACATCAGAAATCGGTATATAACAATTTCAATTGGAAACTCTAGTCATCCCAAAGCCAGGCGAATTTTCGTAGTGTGGCTAAATGTCCGATATGTCCGATGTGAGCTATTTGTTATAGTCAACCGATTTTCATCGATTTTTGTAATGTTACTATAAAACTTCCCACATTTCGCTACAAAAGAGCTATAAAGGTTCTCTATGATATTTTTTGCAATTGGAGCTCTAAAAAAGTTACATTTCCCAGCAAGTGTTTTAGCTAATCAAAAATTTAGGCTGTCAAACAGTCAGAAAGAAGCCCATCTGCACATTGGGCTCTACAGATTTCTCTTAACCCGTAGTTAAGATAATTTTTTTAAGGTCTGTATAGAATATAGGGGAATCCCTTGGCTAAGTTGTCAACGCTCCAAAAGCAAAGCATGGATATACCACTATTGATCATCATCATATGGCAAATATCAGCTGTTTGCTAGCTTTGCCAGTGCTAGGCAAATGCAGTAGTTCTAATCAGGGTCTATTTAACTGTAACAAGACGCATTCTAAAGCGTTTTGAACATTTTTCATACAAACTACATGGTATTTTAGTTTGCTTATTTTGCGCTCTATCAATTTCATATTTTCAGACACCCTGCATTATGGCAGTGTACTTGCGCTTTGTCCAAGCTTTTCAATTTCTTACATTCACTCTAATTTTTATTAATAGAAAAGGCTGCTATTGTTTTGTCCAAAAAACTGCATGTTGGCATGCTCGAGTTTATCTTGCCAAAACACACTGTGGAACTATCGTCGACTGCTGCTAAAGGAATTTTGTAGAATATAAATAATACGAATCAGAAGCCCTATAGGCACATATGAAGGATCACAATTAAGCCCTAGATTCTAAATTAGAAAAGAAAAAAGCAATTCGTATTACGAAAACCTAAATATATGGTAGCTATGCAGCTGTAATTACATCTCCAGCTGGGTAAATAGTCTTCCATCATTTTACATGGCGAAATATTTTCAATGCAGATATACTAAAATTAAGTATAGCAATATAATAGTTGATGTCATATAGTAGGGATTATCAACTATATAGAAATGTCAAAAGTTTCGTCAAAAGTTGTGTAGCAAATACTAAGTTCTGCGCATGCACTTAGAACCAAGATAATCATATAGAGTGAGCACCCACCCCACCTGTACCAGTACTTCGATTGCAATAAATTATCCAAATGTTGAATAACGAACAGAAATCCCAAATAATAGTCCACACATCGTGATTTCTGCCTGCATATTACGTGGCTTAATTTTGCAGTTTTCCCTGCACGCTTCATTGCAGTGTATTACCGCTTCGTCGCAACGCAAATGCAATTTTCATTTTCGTTACATTTCGTTTGGCCTCTTACGCGGTTTGCCAAAATGTTTCGCATGCAACACAAAAATGACATTTGAATGGAGCGTTCAGTGAAGGCGATGGGCTAATGGTTGCACCTAGGCAGGCGGCAGCAACTCCTTTTTTTGGGGATTGGAAGCGAGCCGCGCCAGCAATTGGTCAAATTGCATATTGCAACTTGCAGTCATTAGCGTTAATAAGCCTTGATTTGTGCTTGGAGCAGTTGCAGTTGTAGCAGCAGCAGCAACAACAATGGACTACGGGTGCAGCTGCAACGGGGAAAATCCAAAAAAAAAAACGGAACAAAAATGTTGCTCGAAAATTTCTCATAATTTTCAGCGGCTTGACGAGTTTTCTTTTATTTTGCACACGTGCAACGTGCAACAACAACAGCAGCCGCAGTGGCAGGCATTTGAGTGCGTTGCCTAAGGGCGCGTTGCATTATTACCTGGAAAAAAGCATGGAAAACCGACTTGCCTCAAACTGCGTGAGAAAACTCGTTCGGCCTGACATTGTTGTCGTGAGTAATTCGTTGCACTTGTTTACATGGGAAATGGTTTTTCACATAGTTAGCAGCGCAGCATGAAAGATTTTCTTCATAATTTCGAGTCTCTGTGTGTGTGTGTGTGTGCGTGTGTATCTGTGTGTGGGCAGCGGCAACTATTAATTTCCTAATAGTTTAGAGCTGTCAAATGGTTTTCAAAATAAAAAACTACAATATTTAAGTTTTCTTTTTTAATAGTTTTTCTTTTAAACTTTTGTAATTTTTATTTGTAATAGCTAAAATTCAATTTGTTTTCAATATTTTGTTTTTTTTTTTTACTTTGCTTTATAATGTGATTACAACATGATGATAGGTTTTTTTTTAATGAAATGTTACATAAATTTTTAAATTTAAACAAATTATAAATCAATTTTATGCGTTCTTTCTTAATTGTTGCTTTAACTGATATTACACATTGAGAAAAAAATGTTATTAAACGCATAATTATGCTAAAAACACTTTGTACAAAGTATGCTACAGATCACAGAACATATATTTATATATATATATTATATTTTAAATATGCATTTTAAAATTAAAATAAAAGAAACAAGAGGAAGCAGTACTTAGTGTGTAAGTGTGTGAGGTTTGCAAGTGTTTGTGAAAATAAGTGCTTGGAAATTAATAGTTTGCTTTTCTTTTGTTTTCTTTTCTCTTCGACTTAATATAATATAAATTAATGCATTACATTTTTAATTGTTAAATATTTAATGTTTGTGTAGCTGAGTTGTTCTTGTTGTTATATTAATTGGCTGTCTAATTATGTAATAATAGGAAAATTTTGTTTTAAATTAAAATTAATAGGACAAAAAAACTAAAAATATAGCCTATTGCTATACGTTGACAATGTAATGCTTGCTGCTGTGCATTTTTAGTTTCTAAAATTAGTAACATGTTTTTTAATTTTAATTTTAATTGAAAAAAACTAAACATAAAAAACAAAAATCCATCAAATGAAAACGCATTGAGTGCGTTTTGCTCATAAAGGAAAAATTAAATTGTTTAAAGCTTTGCCAAGTTTTTTGTTTTTTTTTCTTCATATTTCTTTACGTTTTTTGTGTACTTCCCCGTCTTAATATAGTTGAATGCAAACAGTGTTGGGTAAGGCGACAAACAAAAAAAATAAAACTGCAGCTTTAGCGCATTTTAAGCACTTTAGCGCACATTGCCCAACATTTATGTTTTATATTTATATAAACTACTATACATAAGCTACAATACATAACTAGCGATAGTTTTTAGTTTTTAGTTTTGAGTGCTTTTACTTCGTTACGCTGGTGGAGATCTTCACACGAGAGTTGAGTGGAGTTGTTGACTGCATACTACTACACTTTTAAAATAGTTCATATTTTTTGTTTTTGTTTTTGTTTTTTTTTTTGTTTTGTTGTTTGCTGTTTGTTTATAATATATGTATTTGTTAAAAGTATTAGTTATTAAATGTAGGTTGTTAAATGTTTAGTAGCTGTTTATTGGCGCTGCTGCTTTACGATTGCCTGCTGTCCTTCTCTGCCACATGGATTTGCTGCAAGAACGAGAGAGAGAAAAAATTAAGTGTAAAATTAGTACGAAACGCTGCATAAATATTCTTATATATATATAATTTTCACATTTCCTAGACAAACTGCCTAATTAGCGTATTTAAATTTTGCGCTTGATCTTGCCCATTGGCCGCCACAAGATCACGTATTATCAATTAATTTGTTGTTATTGCTGTTGTTTTAATAAGTTTTTTATTTTTTATTTAATTTTGTTTTTTTTTTCTACTTGTCATTTGTTTACGAGCAAATTATACAGTCGTATCTATAAAAATAATATACAATGTGCTTTTATAGAGACGTTTAGCTATTTGTTTTTTTATTATTTTTTTTTCTTTTCTATATGTATGAAACAATAGTGGGCGCAGCAATTATGCGCACAGTATGCAAAATAAAGAAAAATCTCAGCTGCTTATCAATACTTATGTGTTTTGAGTTTGTTGAGCATTAGTTTTGTTTATAATTAAAAATGTTTCAAATTTGAAAAGAAGATAAAAGGCAGTGCGCATTATTATGCTACGCACTGTAAGGGTATTTTGCTTGCGTTTGATTGCAAAGAAGCGACTGAGCAGTTAGCGCCAAACAAGTACAACAAAAACAACAACAATGGCGCCAGCAAATCAAACGGGAGCTGCCAATCTGTGCCTCGTTGTTGTTGTTGCTGTTGTTTCTGCTGTTATGTCGTTTGACCGCAACAACGAAGAAAGCGCAAAAGAGGAAACGCTTAGTCGACGACCGACTGGCGCACAGCTGCGCAGCAGAATGACTAAAAACAACAACAAAAAGTATAAAAAAATAGAAAAGCAAAAATAAAACGAATAAAAATATCAAAAGAAACGAGAACATTTTGAACACGTGCATTTCTCTGTACACACACACACACACGCACGCACACACACACACACTGGTAGCTGCGTGGGAGCAACGCCTGCAAATGGAAACCTTAAAGTTGCCACATTCCACAAATTACGCATACGACGGCGACCACACTCGAGCCTAATTGCTTTTGTTGCCCTCTTGCGAGTTTCTCGACTTTTCAGCATAATTTATAACTACAACAAATTGGAATTGTTAATTAATGAAGTAGGGCGCAGTTATCAATGCATAATTAATCAAAAAAAATAAAATTGAAGGGCAATTCCAAATATAAAAAATTAAATAAGAAAGCCTGTGCGATGGACCACCAAAGTTGGGCCAAGGCAAAGCACTGATCTTTTGGTAAAAGTAAACTTTAGTTTTAATTTTAATTACATGCAACATGCATGTGTTTGCTGCACTACAGTGCAACCTGGTTAAATGCAAAAAGTTAAAAAACTTTTAAAAAATGCATTAGGAATTATCGATTCGTATTTGACTTAATCGCTTGACTCTTTGTTGCATATAGAACTAAAGTTCTTTAATAGAAACATGTTACTGCAAGACAATTTTCAAAAATAAAATTTATTGTATTGGCTACGTTATTTTTCATTTGCTTAAGTTATCTATTTACGCGAAATTTTGTGACGGAATCAATTCATTTCATAGCGCTGCAATATAATACAAAATCAGAAATCAAATATTGAAAATGTAAAAATAAACAATCATACAATTGCGCGTTCATAATCTAATTAATTCGTTACGTACAGTAGACATTACGTCACGATTTGAAGTTTTCAAAAAACTTAAGTAGTTTTAAAGTTACATCTCAGCTATCCGCCAACCCTAACTTGGTAACTAAATTGCAGTTGTGGAACTGTGAAAAGCCTATGCGAACATTCTTCAGTTCCCAGAAGCTCCCTATATTTTGTACTTAATTTCTGCGCCAATTCGTTACAGAATACACACATTCTACCTACAGCTATTTTGCGAACAAATTCGTTGGAAAGCAAGAGAAGTGCAGTATGTCATATAAAATTATTGCAAATTTGTCAAGAACCAATGGCTAAATTTAAGACACGATAAAAGCTGAAATGGGAAATATTATCCCACCCACTATATGACCATCTGTTCTGATCAAACGCGCACTTGCTTGCGTTCATATGAAGAAATTAAAAAGCTGATTGAAGCTTGAAACATCTTGTAAGATGAGTAGCTTTTCCGTCGTAGAATCCGAATGCAGAGCAGTTGTCTGTCACGACTGTCAATTGGGACTACTTTGCTAGTTTTCGTAGGTTGTTCCCTTTATTTAGTGCTTACTGTAGTTATACATTTTTGTTATTTTTTTTTGTTTCTTGCCGTTGGGCTCTCAACCTGTGCGAGCAATGTTTCAAAATTTGGTTATTGAAAACATCATTAATAATCGAAAATAATGAAGAAAAAACAAAAAAAAAATTCCAATGTAAAAAAGCGACTCAAAATGCACGAAAAAAAACCCCCCAAAAAATACGCTAATGAAATAAACAAAAGCAACAAAAACAAGTTAAGGTGTGTGTGTGCGAGTGTGTGTGTGTGTGTTGACTGATGATTCTCCAATTTCAAATTCCAATTCCAAGCTCAAAGCGCACACTACAGGTGCGTGTGTGTGTGTGTGGGAATGCGTGTGTATGGCTGACTGACTGACTGACTACTCGCACACACATAGACACACACACAGACAGACAGACAGACATTAATATATTTAAGTATCTGCAGGTGTTCATTTAAAACATCACAAAACAGTAAAAACAGCAAAAAAGCTGCGAGAGGAGCAGAAAAAAAAGACTAAATTAACGTATAGACGCGCCGCCGCTGCTGCTGCTGCCGCCGCCAACAACAAAAGAAAGAAACGGTGGAGAGACAACCACAACAGCAAAAATTAAAAAATAAAATAAAATAATATGTGAAATGTCTATAAAAACAACAAATACATTTTTTGGGCGACAACGACGCTCTCTTTACTCTTTCAGCATATTTTAGCAGATTTATTTTGTGAAATTGTAAAAGAAAGCAAAACGAAAGCAAAGCAAATAAAATGAAATTTGCGCAAAATAAAAACAACGACGTTCATACAAAACAAATTAAAATTGAAAATCACAAAAAAATACAAAATTAAAAAAAAATAAAAAATAACTCATTGTACGTCCTTACATTTTGCCATGACAATTGGCTCTCTTTTGTTTTGTTGTTTTTGTGCTTTGTGTTTCAATTGCCGTTTGCCTTTTGCTTTACAAATGAGGTCACACGCTGCGGCGAGTAACAACAACAACAACAGCAACAAAAGCAACATAAAGTTGCTTAATTTTCTGTATAATTTGGCAACGACGACAACAATAACAATTCGACTTTGACGCTGACGTCGGCGCCAATTTGCAATGCAAATTAAACAAAAAAAAAATCAGAGGGAAAAACAGCACAAAAACTACGCTTGAAATTTTGACAAATTTTTGTTATTTCCAAACTTTTCTTTGAAATCCCTAAAATCAACATGTAAGTAGTAGTACGGTATTACTCTCATTTTAAACTTTTATTTCTATTAAAAATGCCGTGCTAAGCTTTTTTTGCGTTTCTTAAAATTTCCTCTATCAAAAAACTTAAATATTCCAACTGTTTTTCTTGACTTCGTTAAAATTTCTCGCATTCAGCAGTTTTCACACACTTTTCGTTAAAAGCCTCAAACGAAAGGCAGCAATCTAAAACTACCTTAATCTCAGCTTGAATTTTAGCGATTTCCAAACCTATGTTTTCATAATAATTTAAATTTTCATTTTAATCTAACATTTGGTTTTCGTTAATTTTACCTCCAAGCTTTTTGTCAATTTCGTTCTCTTTGAAATCATCAGACAATTATAAGCAATTTTTTAAACGTATTAAAAATTATCTCTGCATTTCCACTATTTTAACAAAATTGTCCAATTCACTTGCTTTACTTTATCAGCCATTGTCGAATTCTGTCTTAATTTTCTACATTCTCGTTTGAATTCTGCTTCGTCTACTCAAGACCTTCCACTCATTACAGATTCCTAACAATTTCGATCGATTTAAAATCACAAACACCCACACGGCCGACAACGAAAGAGACTTACCGTTGGTAAACTTGGCGCCACAATTGCGGGCTGCTGCTGCACTGCTGGCGTCGCTGCCGCTGCCGGTAAAATTGTATTGGGGCTCTGACGATCAATTAAAGGCAGACGCGCGGCGGGACTAGAAGATTTCAAAATCTGCTGTTGAGTTTGCTGTTCAGCAGCCAAACGCATGCTTAATGCATCTGCATCCGTATCATCCATATCATCCATGTCATCGCTGCTGACAACACCGCCATTGGCCATTGCTGCTACACCGCTTAGGGCGGCAGCTGCATCGAAACTGCTTATCTCGGGATGTGCTTCCAGTTCTGTCTGCAATTCGCATATATAATCGATGACATGCTGTATGATCTCTAGCTTGGATAGCTTGCGGTTCTTGGGCATAAATGGCACCAAATCCTTCAGTTTCGATAGATACATTTTCATTTCGGCATTCTCGCCATCGCCACGTTGTGGCGGATGACGTGAGATGCGTCCATTTGCATTGATTGCCGGCATGGAAGCGGCACCTGTTTGACATACGGCCGTCAGGGATTTCATTTTGGAAATGATGGCTTTACGCTCTTTGAGTAGAATTTTGGCGGTTTTTACACGGTCGTACCGGTTACTTGCGAGGTTGCGAAAGTTATTGGTTTTTTTTAAGTTTAAATATTATGTTTTTTTTTTGGTTAAAACGATTTACGTGTTTGATTTCGCTTTGCACTTAACACACGCACGCACGCACTTTTCTTTCTTTGTATTTAGTTAACTTTTTCAGTTTGATTTTGATCAACAAAATAAACACTTTAATCCAGCGTGTTTATTTGCTTTAAGGGTTTTCAACTTTCTTGTGGCATCAAGTGTCTTGCACTGTGAATGCGCTGCTCAAAATCAATTTGAATTGAATTTTCTCAAAATAACACAAGTTTTTGTTTTTAAATTTGGTTACTCAATTTTGATTTTTTCTGTTTCTTTTAATTTTTTTTTTGTTACTAATTAATGCCTTCGTCTGCTATGACTTGCATGCGCGAGCATTTACAAATTGAAAATGAGCTCGTTGCGCTCTCAGCGCGCGTTTTTATAGCTGGCTGCCGGGCGGCCGAATGGCTCCGCCTATCGGGCAGCACACGAAGCTGCGCAAAGCCAAAGAGAGCGCTCAGACAGCTGTTGGAGAAATGTGCGAAATGTCTACATAGCGCTGTAGACTTCAGACAGCTGAGATTTTGTGCAAACTGTGGCTGCAGTGGTGTAGAGTCTGGGGTAAAATGCAAAAAAAAAGAGTTGTGGCCTCATGTCTGTTTGTAGATTTTAAGATTTTGCAGACCTAACTGTCTGTGACGGAGAGAAGCTCTCCACGGTGAGAGAAATCAGATCTTCCAAAGGATTTAAATTATTATATTCAGTTCCCCTGCTCATTTTGGTTCTCTTGAAAGGGGCAGGGAGGGGCTTGTAGCCTAAAAAGCACAAAAAACTAACAAATCGTAAGATGAATTCAGATTTAGTTAAGTTAATTCACTTTGGCGGAGAGTTTTTAAGCGCTCAGCAACTGTAGCAGAGTCTTGCTTGTTAAACAATTCTCCAAGCAGAGAAAAATCAGTTTCTCTTAAGAATCTAAGTGGCAGTTAAGTTAACTTTACAAATTTTAATTTATTTCACATTTTGGTGCTCTGCAAAAATAATGGAAATCGAAGCGAATTTATTTTTGAAACTTTAGTACGAATCTTTGATCAGTTTTTTTTTTAAATGTCAAAAGCTTCTAGGTAGTTACCCAGCAAATATCATAACTGATTCTCGTTAATCACAACGAATAAGAATTAATTTTCTAAACTTTAAATGGCTAAATATTTTAATGTTAAATCTGCGATCACTTTTTTAACTGTAAATGCCAATAGCTTCTGCTCCCCAACAAAAATGCTTACTGATACTACAGTTTTAAAAATAGTACAAATACACACAATTATTATTTTACGTTTTTTTTAATAATTTAGTAGAGTTTTGGCCTTAGGAATAGGAACTTCCTTCGCGCCAATGAACAGTTTGGGGCGCCCTCACTCGTTCGTCGGCGCCTTGTTTGTGGTAATAAATTGGCTCCCCTATTTGAGGCCCTCTGCCAACTATGAAACTTGTCTAAATATATTTAAAAAAGTTATTCGTTCTAGCTTTCTATTTATGAGCAAATAGTTTATAAATAGTTGCAGATAGTAACAACAAAAGTTTCAGAGTAATAAATTTTTAAGTACTAAGTTTATGGTTAAACCTCAAAAGATTAATAAAATTAGTTTTTTGTATAATGTTGCGACGATTTTATTAAATTCTCGAATTCTCTAATAGATTGTGGGATGATGGATACATGCTCAGATTAACAATTCCTTCGCTTAAATTAATCTGGCCAATGTTGAAGGAAATCTGCAAGCAAGTGTTTTTAAATTAATCATATATTGTTTTTAATTAGCTTAAGAAAGTTTGCATAATTATGCTTAAACAGCAAATATTGTTTGAATAATTGTTCTGCGTTAAATTTTCAAAATAAATAAATAATAATTTTTAAACTTTGATTTTTAGAATTTAATTTTTTTAAACACTTTTATTCCAAATCTAGCAGGAATAAAAAACTTATATCTATGGAATAATGAAAATATTTAATTAAAACAAAAAAATTAAAACCGAATTCAATGGAATAATGGAAATATTTAATTTAAACAAAAAAATTAAAACCAAATTCAATGGAATAATGGAAATACTTAATTAAAACAAAAATTAAAACCAAATTCAATGGAATAATGAAAATATTTAATTAAAACAAAAAAATTAAAACCGAATTCAATGGAATAATGGAAATATTTAATTTAAACAAAAAAATTAAAACCAAATTCAATGGAATAATGGAAATACTTAATTAAAACAAAAATTAACCAAATTCAATGGAATAATGGAAATATTTAATTAAAACAAAAAAATTAAAACCAAATTCAATGGAATAATGGAAATATTTAATTACAACAAAAAATTAAAACCAAATTCAATGGAATAATGGAAATATTTAATGACAGCAAGAAATTAAAAACAAATTCAATGAAATAATGAAAATATTTAATTAAGACTTAAAAATTTAAAACCAGATTCAATGGAAATATTTAATTTTAAAAAAAATTATAACCAAATTCAATGGAATAGTGGAAATATTTAATTAAAACAAAAAAATTAAAACCAAATTCAATGGAACAATGAAAATATTTAATTAAAACAAAAAATTAAAACCAAATTCAATGGAACAATGAAAATATTTAATTAAAACAAAAAAATTAAAACCAAATTCAATGAAATAATGGAAATATTTAATTAAGACTTAAAAATTTAAAACCAAATTCAATGGAACAATGAAAATATTTAATTAAAACAAAAAATTTAAAACCAAATTCAATGGAATAATGGAAATATTTAATGACAGCAAAAAATTAAAACCAAATTCAATGGAATAATGGAAATATTTAATTAAAACAAAAAAACTAAAACCAAATTCAATGGAATAATGGAAATATTTAATTAAAACAAAAAACTAAAACCAAATTCACTTTTAACTAATTTTTGTCAGCTTTACCCCTTTGTAGAGTGAGCAGTGTAGAGCGGCTGCACTCAAAACATTGCCCCTTTGGCAAGTCTTACAAAATTCGTTTGTAGATTTCTACAGCAGCGAGCAAGAGAGTCGTCAAGTAGTCCCCTGCAAAGCCCGCACAAGTATGCCAGTCGTAACTCTACAAGCTGCTGCACGCGAAAACTACAACAAAACGCCACGATTGGTCGGCTGCAATTTGCGCTCTCTACACTCCACGATATCACACGCAATGCCCCTGTACAGCACTCTACACAAAATAGCAAAAATTTCCACCTTACAAAACTCTACACCAGCGCTGCTCTCTCGTGCCAATGCACTTCGTGTCGGCTTTTGTATATTCGGCTTCAACGACGCTCTCCGCAACGATCTGCAGCGGTTTTTGTTTGTTTTTTTTTTTTGCTTTTTTTTTGTGAATGAATGAAAATTACTCTGAGAGAAATAGAGAGAGAGAGAGCGTGATTTGTTGTTGTTGGGTTTGCTTGTTTCTGTTTTGTTGCTTTCTTCGCCCATTCGTTTATCTTAATTTTTAGGTTTTGTGATATCTTTGAATTACTTGTGAACTGACTTGTTGGCTCGCTGCTTCATAGATACATTCATTCAGTGTGTGTGCGTGTGTGTGTGGTGATGGTGTGTGGTGTTTGAGGCGCCTCCTCAGCCACATCCAGTATCTTTATGATGCTCTTCCATACACTCACACTCGCACACCAGAGCCCAGTAGTTGTAGGGTTTCTGGGCATGGAATCACGATCATATTACAACACGAGGCCGGCGCATTCACTCAAGTGTTTGATTTACCATGACAGAGATTCGGATGCAGTCATTGAGTGAATGTGGAAAATTTCATTGTGAAAATTGACACGTAACCGTCTTTGTCATCTCTTGGCTTATGTCGCGCTTGTACATGTTGTGCTTGTAGTTGGCTTTGTTAATTGGAGTGGGCTTTTTATGAATGAGAAGCAAGGGCTGTGGCAGCAGCATCCATCAACCAAAGTCGTCTAGTTTTGCATTCGCGTGAATATACCTTTGGTATGTGACTTATTTCCAAGTAATATTGCCTAGGTGTTGCATGAATTTTAGTAGAAATCGCGTCGAAAGACTAAACTTCAAATTGTTATAAAATGATCACAAAACATGCGAAAAAATAGTCAAGCAACAGCGCAGCAAATGCGGCACAACGAATTCGAGCTACTCTTTGTTTACTTTAGTAAATTGTTTAGTACTAAGCAATATTATATGTTTGCATACGTCACCTTTCATAATTAAACCTTTAGACCATTAAATTTGGAATGTTCTAGAAACCAGCAGCAAGTTGTTGCGTATTCGTAAGATTAATTGCGTAAGCAACATAAAATCAATATATTATAAAATAATATACCAAAAAGTCCAATAAATAAAATAATTTCAATATAATCTTTGCTTTCACAGAATACAACGATGCGAAAAAATAAGTTAAAAACCAAGTTTTTAATCTAATACAAAATAAAGTTATTTTGCTATTGCTAATACCAAAATGTCTATATACAAACCTGCAATATTCAATTTTATTTGAAAAAAATTGTTACCTAATTTTTAAATTTAAGTATATAAATTTGTAAAAAAATTCAAATTAACTAAATTTAAACACTACAAATAATTTCTTGACTCAACTTGGGCACTCAAAAATCTTGATGAATAACTGTTCGAGGAGAACAGGAACCTCCAGCTTCTACTCGAATCCAAATGGAGGAGTCGTTAATTAATGAAGATTGACTTAGGGAAATACAATTTATTTACAAGTGCTTGAATAATGCAGAACGGTTGCTGCGAGGAATCGAACAACCAACTTTCGGTTTTAGAAGCGAATACGCTACGACTATGCTCCGGATGGCCACATTTCCTACAATGACCTTTAAGAATTGTGGATAAGCAGTTTCTTCATAGATAGCTACATGCTTAAAAGCCATTTGGGTGCGGATTCTTCTGAAAACAAATGGAAATCCGGCATTGTGAGCTTCGGACTACTGTAACGGAAGCGATATCCTATCTACCAACTAGACGGCAGTTTGGCCATTTAGCCGATTTTTATTGGTATCATTTGTGCGTCACGATATCTTTTTTACTCGTTGCCAGCGCTATTAAGTGCACCAGTATTTAGAAATATAGGGCTACTACTAGGCTACCGCTTGTTACATGAAATGAATAATACAATCTTACAATGCAAAATATCCGAGAATTTTAGCTTACCAGGAATTTTAGAACCAAGATTAATTAGAATTAAATCTTACAAAAAAATTAAGGCTTATTTAAAATTAGAAGCTTCTTATAAAGATAACAAATTTCGTTTAAATGGGCTCTGCATTGTCAGTCTATTTTTTACTCATTTTTTTAAATTTTTTTAGGTATATTGTAAAAGTCAGAGTGCTTAAGTTGGCACCACATATAAAAATGCACTATACCATTTCAAGAACTATCAAAAATAAATATACAAATATTTGTATTAAAACATTGTTTGTTGTTGTTATGCGAAGAAAAAAGCTTACGCAAAAGAAGGTGCGCTAGCCACTTTACTTGCAACATCTTATTCAAAAATTAAAAGATAACAATTACAATAAATTTATCACAGACTCGTAAAAAAGTTAATTTTTGTGTTATTAAAGAAAAGAATTCTTGGAAATATTGTCTGATTCTAGTTCATACTGTGCAATAAGTCAGGTAAAGCGTTGAAGAAAAGATTGCAAAACACCGTTGAGTTTTGGATTTCATATACAGTGAGCCCGTCACATGGGAAAACTTCTGCTTATTGCAAAATCTTTATAACGAATTCAATGTCTTTATTTGGTTCATTATAACGAATTCGAAATAAAAAATACTATCGCATAAAGAAGCTTGCTTAAGAGATCTACACTGCGCGTCACAAGCTCTTTTATAAACTCATAATGCCCCAATACTCTATTAAAAAAGAAAATGAGTAAAGTAGTTCATATATCCAGCATAAAGTGCAAAAATTCCGATCATATTTTTATGACTGCAGCTGATGCAGTGGCAGCAGCCAAGCTTCCTTGGTTGGCTCCTAGCAGGCAGAAGAGAGCTTTGGAATGGGCTTTACTTTACCTTATTTTACGACTTGAAGTGTTTCGCTTGAATGACAAATGAGCAGCGGCAGCGACGTTGCCTCATTGATGTTAAAGATGCAACAGCAGGTTAAAGAAACAACAAAAAAAAAATTAAAACGAACAAAGAAAAATTTCAAGCCAGGCGATTTGCAAGCCGTAAAGCTGTGCCCTGGGATCACATGTCGATCAACGGGCACTTGGGGCCTGGGCTAAAATGCCTTCGCTCGTTCCGTTCATTTACGTGGTGTACGCGTTGGAGATGGCGTTGCAGATACAGCTACAACCAAGCACATATATATACATCTTTAGCTGCAGCTAGAGCTAAGAGTCGCCGCATGCCATGTACGTGGTACGCCGTTCGACCTGAAATCCAATACGCGTCAGTCTGTCAGTCCATCAGTCGTCCACCAAATAGTTGCATTCGAGTACGTGCAGCCAGTTCCGCAAGTCAGCGAGCATTAAAATGAATCTTTAGGGATCGCTCGCTAGGTATCCATACGACATACCCTATATACCATATGTATATACAGATGTGCCAGACATGGTTGACATGCTGCAAACGCTAGACATGAGCGAATCTCATTAATGAATTTGGCGCGACGCGACAATGTCTTTAGTCGCGATTGCTTATATTTAGCACTTTTTATTCTTGTACTCGTTTTGCATATGGATTCCTTTCGGATTATGTTATGTAGTAGTAGTAGTAGTAGCACTGCCATAACGTATCCGGCCTGTTGTTATGGTAACTGAATACTAATTCGTGGCGAAAAGTTTCATTGATTATGGAGCTTTTGTTTATTGCCTGTTTCGTATAAATCAATGGCGATGCGTGGGAACTGAAGCGGCCTCTGTTTACAAAAAGTAACTAAATATAACGTAATAAGAGCAAAAAATCCACTTAATATGGCTGGAAATGTGAAAAGGAAAGGTCGGCCTTTGTTTATTGAGTAACTGATTGAATGACTTTGCCTGAATCAGCCTTTTCAAGGGCAATCAATATGAGTTCTTGAAAAAAACAGACTAAGCACATTTCATAAGAGTTCTTATAAAAACAAACACAGCTTTAGTTTTTGACATAACTCGTTGACAATTTTGTACGCCTTGCAGATGTTTTGGTACTTAGTTGCCCTTGAATGTTATTATTATCCAGAACCGAAGCAAATATGCTTTCAAGCGATGGAATGCTTGTTTACTTTTTTGGTTGCCAAAATTGACTGCTGAAAAATGTCAGAGAGATTATTCAAAAATTCCTTTAGTTTCATTTTAATCAGAGATAGACAGGCTCTCACACGTGCTTAGGACATAAGATTTAGCGCAGTCGGCACGTGCACACGTATTTACCCAATTTCCGCTCTCGTACTCATCTGCGCTCTTGTCCAATGAAATTTTAAGTACGTATCGAGTACAGTTTCGACGACATGCGGGCCACATATTCCGGGCTCATGGTGCAGTTTACGCTATTTGATGCGAATGCCAGGCGGAACTCGCTGTCCCGCTAGGAGCTCATCCGATCTGGTTGAATCTACTGAAACCATTCAGTTACTAGCTGGTTGCCATAAAAATGTCAAAGTAAGGCGATTGGCTGTTGAAATTGTATTAAGCAAATCTCAACTTGATAGAAAAGAAGGGCCATCTGAAAGTAGTTGTGTTTGCGAAATTTAAAGAGTTTTGAGTTTGTTTTAAATGAAACGCGTATTTTAAGTTTAAACATGGTCTTATTTTGTAAACAAAAATAAACAATATTCGTGCAAGTACGCGAGAACTTTCACGTGAAATTCTAGTACTTGGCGGTGGGCGATCCTAACTTAGCTTTATAATTTAAGTGCTGCCGTCCGCTTTTTAAAATGCAAGTTTAATGTATCCTATGTTTACTTTATCTTTAAATTTCCCTATTCTCTTATTTTGCTGTAATGGTTTAATATTAGGAGGTGACGTGCCGCAATAGATGGGACGACGGAGTCCAATACTGCCGTGTGCCCAATTCCGTGCTTCATCCCAGAAGCAAGCTTTTTATTTGACGTTATTCTAGTTCAGCTAACTCATTGCTCATTTCCATATACGATTATGCAGTGAAGTATCTCTGGTACCTGTACATACTCTTGTGCTAAATTTTACTTACAAAGAAAAATATTTTAAGTTTCAATTGTAAGATCCTTACGTTTAATACATCTGCATTATAAATCGCTGTACTCTTGTTTCATTATTATAATATAGACGAAGGGAACTGCCAAGCAATGACGCACTTCATCTTGAACATTAATTAAAATATGTGAGCAAATTGATTTTAAAATTGAGACGGATTTGCAGTAAAATTTTGAAATTTTGAAACAACTATTAATTCTAATTCCATATGCCAAATCTACACAGCAAATTACTTCGAAAATAACCGCAACCCATGTTGGTCTTTAAACAAGTCTCGCAAAACTAAAAAGCTTCCAAGTCCCTTTTTTTATTAATTGTATTGTTTTCTAAATTTTTTCTTCCATTTAAAAAAGCTGCAACTGCTAAATAGTTTCCTTTACTATTTATTTAACTTGAGCATACAGCAATCAATTCAAATGAAATCTCAAATTGATATTAATGACATGGACACTAAGTGCTGCTAATGTTCCATTTAGTCAAGTAGCCATTAGTCAAGCTCCCAAGACAACTAAAAAAAATGAAACCAAAAACAACAAATAAAAATCAAATGTGGTTGTTTAAAGCAAACAGAAGCCATAACAAAAAAGTTGACAACGATATCGAAATCCAAAAACTACTTATGAACAGGACTACTACTACTACTTGCAACAAGACTATGACAAATGTCAACGACGCAGCGCGCCAGAAGGCAAATGAACTGCTGTCAAAATAACCCCTGCCTTTGTCTATTAAAAAAGGACAACGAAATGAAAAAGTCCTGGCTGGGGTCGCGTTTCCCCTGCGCGGCGCGGGTCGTTGAGCGTATTTGCAAAGCTGCCAAAGAGTATCGATAGTTCTACAATGAGAATGTGCAGCCGTCAGTTCACGCCGTCTCGTCGTCGCACCAAAGGGAAGCGAGTGTGTGTAAACCAGGTGAACAGATCAGATGCGATTAGGGATTATTATGCTATTACGCAGGATACGATTAACAGCAAACGGACAAACACAATGCCAGCGTCAACAAGGACAAAAACAACAACTGCGCCGCACGCCGCGACATATGCTACAACATTTTGTCCTGTTTTCCTTTCATTTCATTTTTTTTTTTTGTTTAACTTTTTTCGTTTTCACGGAGTTCCTGAGAACAAGAACAACGTTTAGGCAAATGTGCGCAGCGGCGGCAGCCGCTTGTTTCTCACTACATATTTTTGCTACCCTAATTGAGTGGAAAGGCACGAAGGACCCTCCCGTGTGATTGTAGATACCATACCATACCATACGAAACCAAACCATGCCATATATAATGCATCTGCAAGCCACATTTGGCCGGCTGCCGTTATTTGTATTGCATTTTTACCGTTGCTGTTGCGACATCAAGCTGTCCAATAAGGACACCGGGCTTTTATCCTACACAAATTATTATTAGTATATTCGCTTGTTATCATACTCTTGTAGAGGGCATATAGACTATGTTCGTGCAGTTGTAGCAAATACTACGAATAAGATGACGAAAATTATGATGGTGATCGCTTTCAACGGCTTACATACATTTCAAATTCATTATTATTTTTTATGTGATAAAAGATATAGATTTAATAATTACAAATTCAGAGAAGATAGTTTCATAAAAGACGCAGACGGTGGAAATTTAAGATGGAGTTATGTATAAAGTTATAGATACATATATATTTAACTCCCTGCAATTTTTTAAGACAATGCTAATGGGCGTTCTGAAAACAAGACTTTTTAAGTTTAAAATAACTCTACTAAAAAGTGACAAATACTTTAAATACCTAACAAAGAGTATCATCTAAAACAGAATTACTTAAAATTGAACTGACATTCGACATATTTGGCACACAAATCTAGTTTGACTTCACTTTTTTCTTTGAATAAAAAAATATAGACCAACAAAAAGTTACATATTAAATAATTTTAGGATTAAATAACACTTAAAAATCCACTTTGAACTAATTTGGTGTTACTGAAAATATTGTTCTTTCTCTTTTTGTGGTCGGTTGTAATTCTAAAAGATATTAATTTGAGCATCCACTACTCACTGTAGTGATCTCACCCATTTTTTTTATTATTTTGTAGTTATGTTCTTTTATTTTTTAGTTTTAATTTTATTTATTTTACGTTTTTCCAGAACAACTCTTTTGTAGCCTTTAATAATCGAATAATATATCGTGAAACTTACGCTAAGAACAGAGATGCCTCTTGTTCAAAATAAATATCGTCTAAGTCTATCTCTTCAAATTGTTCAAAGAGAAAATAAGATACTGATTAACATTTCGATCGATTCGTCTTGATTTCAGAAGAAGGCTGATGATGCAACCCTTCTAGACCAACTTTTTGAATTCCAGATGGGATAGTCCTACCTATTAAACGCTAAGCGAGAAATGAAAAAACGGATTATTTATTTAAATTTTAACATAAACGAACTAAATTTCGTTAAGTGTTTGGCGTCCTATATGTATGTTATATGCCATTTAGTCCATAAAAGTCGATAGTTAAAATTGCGGACACTAGATGTCCTCCTTTGGAACTGGCAACCTTTTTTTTGTCGACATAGATAATGTTGTCACTCGATTGTATTCGATAATATTTGGTACCATTTAAATTGTTCTTTTCTAACCTCTTCATAACCTATTTCTGTCGTTCTCTCAGAACTGTTTGGATTGTTTTTTTTTTCACTAATAACAAAAAATTCCAAAGCTACAATTTAGCAAAGCTTAGAATGATAATTGATCAAATCAACTCATTGAAGTAATAATAATAGAGTATTTTCAATTCGATATCCTTGCAGCGGAATACCTTGGTCGCCTTGCCTATAGAGCGCCTGACCGAAAACTGCTGGCGTGTTAATTGGACTAGCTGGCAGCTGAAGTGTTGGGTAACCTAATTTGTATTAAATAATTTACATTATATTAACGCATCCATATGGGATGGCTGCATTAGGGTGGGCGGCCTATGCAGTTAATGCGGAGGCGCCAGCTGTATGCGGACACACATGTCTAGACGCGGCTAATGATGCGGCATGACCTCGAGTTGCATTTCTCAGATTTTGCCAACTCCAAGCGAAGTGAGTCATTTTAAGTTAACCCAAAATCCTTGTAGCATCTTCATTTGATTTGCACTTGCAACAGGTAGTGGCGGCCATTTAGAGTGTTTGCCTATCAGTTAAGGTCGGGACTAAGTGCTGCCTAGGCATAAATATTATTGCCACAATCCACTTAGCCTCTGAGCCAAGCTGAGTGACAACATCTATCTACAAGACATAAGATTCGCACAAAACCTCGGCAGGTGGTCTGCATGCTTCGATGGCTCTTTCAGTCGCTTGTTAAATTACTATTTGCTTTCTTGCAAGAGTTTTCCTTTTTCCCGGGACACTTTTTGGCTCGTCTATTTGTCGCCAGTTGCTAATTGCATTGGTTTTTGTGAAAATCATCAGCCCATCATATTTGGTGTTGTTTCCCATGATGAATGACTCGACTGACAGCCTGTTGTTGATGTCTTGTTGTAGTTGTTGTTGCTGTTGTGTATCTTAAGTAGCTGCACGGTGAGGTGGCACCTTTAAGTAGCTGGCTAGTCAAACAGCTTTAGCTGCTGATCCTCGAATGCATGTTTGTAGCCTTTTTTGAAAATGTTTATCTAACAAAGATTGCAAACAGTTTAAAAAATACGCATTTGGTTTTGAGATCATGCATATGGCTGGGGCAGCTGTAGCCGATGAATGTATTGTGTTCATTGTCTTTACTATATCTTTTCGATATTGTATTATTGATTTTTGTCTTTGAAAGATTGTGGATTTGTTGTGGGCTGACAAATTACTTAAATACTGCGCTATCGTTAACTAAGTTTCTCAGGATGTACAGCTGCTTAAAATATGATCAGAGTAACTAGATGATGATATGAACTAGAAAAGTTGATAGAAACATACTTGTTTGACAGTCTGTCCATCTGTTTTAACGTTCAGAGATCGTATTTTGTTTATTCCTAAAGCTATCTTAACCGCAAGTGAAGTGGTTTTAAGCACTGCCTTCCGGCTTAACCAAAATCGGTTCACTCTACTATCAACTATCATAGGACAAATCGTGTAAAAAATAGTTTGTGCACCAAATTCATGTTATTTCGTTTATTTTTAAAGAAGTTCTACCCAAGGCACTTGAAAGTATTGCAGCACTTTATCGCATTAGGCCAAAATTAGTTGATAGCACATTCTATTTGCCCCAATAGTTATATAAATATTGCAGTTTTGCACTTAATTCATTGTATCTCTTTTGTTTTTGAAAATAAGGTAACCCAATTCGCTACAAAAAAGTTGTTGGGTATTGCGTAGCAATGCGTCGTTCTTGTCCACTTAGAACCGTATTATCGTATTTGATCACAATCGGTTGACTTCATCATATATATTTATATACAAATATACATTTGTCGGCTGAATATATATTTATAAAGATACAATAACTGATTTAGTTGTAGAGTAGTAGTTTAGCATATTCCAAAGTTGGTCGCTTCCGATTTTAACATATCTCATCTTTTTCTTCTATTCAGATTTCCATTTATATTTATAATATCAAATTCGCAAAAATTTCGTTGAATTGATAGTCGCAAATTACTTACTTTAAAAATTATGGCATTGTCAAAAAACAAAAACATTTCATAGATTACAGGCTATGTGGTGCATATATTCAAACTACGATCATATTAAGCATAAATAGTTTAGCATAGTCTTCAATTTTGTTTCCTTTTTTTCAGAAAAGCATGGGTTTTCTGTTTGTTTTTTTTTTCCTTTAATTATAATTAGCTGAACCACATCAGTAATGTTGACCTGTGGAGTAAAACGCGAAAGGCCGGATGGGGCAGACAATGTGAAGGCCCAATAAAAACCACCAACGACTGGAACCCCAAGCTAGCCATCAGCTAGGAGGAAGACGAGCAAACACCTGAAGATGATTGCTTCTATGATCAAAAATGTGCGAAACTAAAAGACTAGCACAAAACAGATCCGCATGGAGAAAATTTGTTTTGGTCCTTTGTTTCGCATTCGAACTTTTGGGCTTATATAACCCTTTTCGAATTATGGTCCTACTGAGTGGAGTATGCGATCTCTGCGTTATTCCGCATATTGATACTGAATTATGTCGTCGCTTAGTTCCATTTCAAAAGGAGAGGCTTTTGATGCTGGTACACGGATTTATAATATTTCGGATTTTGTTCTTACATTCGGTAACCGAAAGTATTCACATAAGTTCGGAAGATTTTTAAAGTGTTACGATTGTGCTTGGTTGAAAGTGAGAGCAATTAAAATAAGGAATTGAGGGAAGAACCATCAATAGTAAAAATATTCTCCACGTTTTGTATATTTTCGGATGGATAGGTGGCTTATAATCCTGTTGACGCTTCAAAAGCGTTTTTTGTAAGAAAGAGTATATATTCTTTTACTGACTAATTGGTAAAAATTGATTTTTATTTAATTTACGTTCCATATTCTCTAGATATAAAATTTGAATAACTATGGCATGTCTAGTTCTTTTTATGGTCTAGAACTTATTTAAATTCGACTAAAAATCAGCCTTTTTTAATTAGCGAAATCCACCGACTGTTAAACATCCATTAACGTGTCAAACCAACTGAACCTCTATTCAATTCTTCAAAAAACTTCGAAAAGGCTTGCTTTTGCTAAGGAATAGAGCTCAGTTGTCAACTTTTATTTACACAGAATATATTTCTTCTGTAAATCTCTATAAATGTTTTAAATAAATTGCACATATATTTAGTTATGGTAAATGATCGGTCAAAACACCGCTTATTTATTGAGTAGGGGATAATGTTAATAATTGTAGAGAGGGATACCAAGAGCTACACTAAGGACAATAAAACAGTGTGAGTGCTTTATATTCTTTTGTACTTTACAATTGCTTTGTAACATTCTGCCCAATTTCTTCAAGGAACATTCTTCACAAGCTACTTTCTGAGTGCCCACATAAGTCTTTCAGCTAGTTCTTAGTTCTAGTACGCATCCGTACAGATATGCGGGCTTATATCTCACAGATTGTTTCTAAGGCAAACAATATGTATCCCAGCAATTTGGAAGTTTTACATTTTGCATCTGTGGCTTATCAGAGAACTTCAACTTTGATGTGACACATGAGCATAAGATCTTCTACAGCTGCTTGAGGCATTCCCAGCACATGTTCGCAATGACTCAATGTGGTACGCGTATTTGGGGTTAATAATTGAGAAAAACAGCAGCCGAATCGACCATGTGCCGCTCTTCACATGCTCGGATTGTGACGGCTGCTATTGTTGCACAGTTGCAGCATGTTGCTTGCAGCATCAGCAGCAGCAGCAGCAGCAATGCCATAAAAATTATGCGGCAATTGCCGAACTGGTTGCCGCTGGGCGGGCTCTGCCTCTCTGCGCCGGCTGTGCTGCGGCTGCTTGCCGGCTGTGCCGCATATGTGCGCAAAAACAAAAACGCACATGTGACGGCTGCTACTGCCGCTAGCTTATGGCAAGGGGAAGCATGAGAGCGCAGGGTAGGCAGACAGAATCAAACGTCCTTGCCAGAACACCGCAAGCTGCGGCAGGAAGCGCCTATAATAAAAACTTGAAACAGACAGACAGACAGACAGAAGGACAAATGCTGCAGCCACGTGTGCAGAATTTCCGCACAAAAAATAAATAAGAGGAAAATCGCGGCAGAGTCAGCGGAAAATGATTTTAGCGCATGTGTCATCGTTGCTGTGAACATCAGAAGCTAAAGTTGCTGCTTGCCACTGCAGCTGCCTCATGTGTCATGCAGCAACTACCAAAACGGTAGCCCAAGTGCAGCTTGCAACTTTCTATGCGTCTGAAAAATGAAATTGCAACGCAATGGAACGCACCAAACGGCGGTAGCAGCAGCAGCTGCCAAGTGCATGGACAGATACTGGACATTGCAACGATTGGCGGCACGTAGAGCCACCGGGTTATCGAGCCCGTTTGACTTTCATTAGCATTTCTAACGGCCGGCGTGCAGCTGGTGGCACTGATCTACTGCATTGAATCGAAGTTGCATGCACATAAGCCAATTGGATCAATCGATGTGGCATCATTTGGAGCTACACTCGAAAAAAAAACACCAATCAAGTTATAATTCTTCAGCCTTTAGGATTAACTGATGCATAGAAGGATAAACGATCGCTTTCTAAAAGGTGATTCTGAAGAAGAGTTTGCTGTGAAATAACTTAATATTACGCAATTTTATCACTTCGTACAGATTAATATTCTCTATGAGTTTTTGCTACTTTTTATATATAAGTTCATATAATAATAAGCATATTAGTCAAAATTTGTAACTCTGGAGTTCCTATTTAACAATTTGATTCTTACCCTAACAGAAATCAACGAGGTTATTGAAATGGCGATATACCCATCAATAATGTACGACAACATTGGAACCAACTTTTTTTCTTCCTTTTTTTAAATTGTGTTTTTCTTCTCTGTAACCCCTGATTACCTCTTTTCGGATTCGTATGTGCTGCTTCTGAAGTTTGCTATTACTCTCAGCGATTTTTGACAGGCGTTCTTATTCTGGACCATATCTGAAAATATGTCATATTTGAAAAGGCCAAAGTTTTTGAATCTTATGTATGGTTATATTTCATTATAGACTCTTCTTTTTTCTCCAGACTCGGTAACCTCTCGCATACTCTAAACCTCGGTTTATGTCTCAGGCAAAATGTTATGGTTAGGTTTCCTGGATTTGATGAGTCCTCTTTAAAGTGCATATTACACTAGACAGAGATTAGTATTGTTGGTTTCTTTCCCGGATAATAAACGGGCGCATCCGTACTGGTCATACATAATGGCGTTTCTTAGTGAATAGAAGAGCATTTGTAAAGTCTAAAAATATAAAGTTATATTTATAAAATTCGCCTTACATAAGTTTATAAATATTCTTAATACGTCGAATTTGATAGAAATTGGTTGACTGTATCGTATAGCTCTCAGAGGACTCAAGGTAAAAAAAAACTGAGTTCGTTCAAAAAACTTATTGTATTCAATTTGTCAATTCAATAGTAACACCAAGCATTTTAGTTTTTTCCTATACAGTGCCAAGCCTGGTTAAAATCGGTTTACTATATCTAGGAAAACCAATACAGATACCAAGTAAATTTGTTGGTTTAAGTAATACAACCGATTTTTTTACAGAAAATTGATACAGGATATAGATGTACGCGCCCAACTAATGTTTTTTTTAAACTAAAAATGGGAACGTTTTGGGAATATCTTTTATTTAAAAAGTTCTAGTAGAATAGCATTTGCAGCAATGATCTTACTTATTGCTACAAAAATCTAACTAAAAATATGTTAAAAAAAGAAATGGCTCGAAAACAAAACTGAAAATATAGCTTAGATGCTAAAAGTGGAAAAAATAATTAAAGAAATAAACGTAGATGCAATCTAAATACTAAGATTTTATTTACTGGCCTTTTATACCTTGGAGAACTCGCAGCAATTTATATAGCCTTTTTTTGGTCTTATCTGGAGTATTTCATTGAACCCAAAAAATATGTAAAATAATTTTTTTAAATCGTATAATCACAGTAGTTTCCATATAACTATAGAGCTTTTGGCTACTCAGAGCAACAGTGGTTTATTCCAGGTTTTCAACATTTTCAATATGTCTGGAGCTTTGTTCTGAATTTTTTTTGGTGTGTCCTTGTTTTGGGACGCCTTCTAAATTGCAACGTGTTCAGTAAAAGCTCATTACCCGTGATACAAAGGAAGTAAAGTTTCAGTTACTATAAATATTTTCGTTGAGTGTAGCTGCCACCAAGTGAAATCTGCGCCAAGAGGCAGCTGCAGCGGCTCTTAAGAGTCCTATGCAGTTCGTATTGCATTTGCGTTGTAAATATTTTTAATTGCTATTGGAATTTTTTCGTGCGCACTCCATAGACATCTTTCATTTTGGCTGGTTAGTCACTCGATGGCTGAGACTGCATTGACTTGTTTTTGAGACGTGTAGGTCGCCAAACTGTAACAGAGAGCGTTGGATAGATGGCCCGACACTTGTTCATCCGGTTCGAATTGGCCAAATGGGTACAGCTGGCTGCATGCATCTTGTTGCATTTGATGTACGGCTGGTGCATGTTGCACATATGCATACGGTACGAGCTTATGCATATGCACACAAAGTTGGAGTGTGTGCGCAACTGCATTTGGCATTGGCAACATGTTGTCAGGCTGCGTGACAATTCCGCAAGCCGGCAAATTTCAATTAATCCAGACACAGATACCCACACACACACACACACGCGCGTGTACACCTTGTTGCAGACCAAGTGGCAGATACATAGATACAACTCATTGAAAAATGTTGCTGCTGACCGTTTGACATAATAACTGGCCACATTAGCAGCAATTGGCATTTTGCCAATTAACTTTTTTGCTCTTTCACTTGCGGTTGCTCCGGCTGCTCTTCATCTCTCTCTCTCTCTCTCTCTCTCTCTCTCTCTCTTAACCACAGCATCCACAATCATATCCACATTCACAATTACAGAGAGTTGCCTCTTCGCTTGTTGCTTGCTCTATTCCTTATTTGCAACATTCATTGACACCTGCAATTGTTAAGCATCGCAGCAGCCGAAAAGTAGCAACAACAATTGGCACGATCGTAACTAAATGGGAACGACGACTAGCAGATACCCTATAATTTGAATGTCATCAAATTGATAGAGTTCGCCCAAATAATTTCTTTCCGTATAATGTTATACAAATTTCATTAAAGCTTTTGATGTCATCATTTTTTAT
Organism: Chymomyza procnemis; assembly: GCA_035046065.1. Taxonomy (NCBI): domain Eukaryota; kingdom Metazoa; phylum Arthropoda; class Insecta; order Diptera; family Drosophilidae; genus Chymomyza; species Chymomyza procnemis. The sequence continues at coordinate 25,596,745 of JAWNOJ010000013.1, read as the reverse complement.
ATTATCCAAACATACATTTTTTGTGTCGGAGATATAGCTTATTTCGAATAAACGTAGTAAATTTAGAATAATTTCGGTTTTATCGAAACGAGCGTGGAACACAAGTAGTTATAGACTGCTTCGATTTTTCTTAGATTCTCTAACATATTCATCCTCTGTTCCTTAATAAATATAGAAATTTTGAAAGCAACTGCTATTGTCTTAGAGGTACTTAAAAAACTATTTTCCTATTTTTTTAAAGTAGAGGTAAATCTTCTTATAAGGGTTATAATGCTAATTATGTTTAAAATTAAATAATATAATATATACTGAAAAAAAAATCACATAAAAAATATTTTTATCTCATCCTTAAGCCTGATTCTTTTGATTTCTCCTTACTTGAAAAGTTTTGCTGATGTAAGCCAAGCGGCCTTTAAATGAGGTCTTGCTATCTGAAGTGCTTACAGGATTGTTTGAAATACCATTATTATGACAAAAAAGTTAATTTTATTAATTGTCTTTATTCTTATGATATGGATGTTGTTAAACTAAATTTATTTATTTATTTGTTATTAATTTAGAGTTACAACTTAGTCCAGTTGACCTCAAGATTGAAAAATTCGAAAATGTTAAATTGAAGAAATACTAAGTAATATCGAGGAAAATATAATATAAAACTAATTCGTAGCCTGATGGTTTCATTTTTTATATAATTTTTCCTTCAAGAAGGTATGATTAAACTTAAAATGGAACTCACAATATCTCAAAGCACAGTTTGGAAAATCAATAGAGAAAACTTATTACGATTTCTTCCGGCATTATTTATGATAAATGATAAGATATAATATTTTTATGTCAGCAAAAATTCAAAACATATATTTTTAGCATGAAGCATACTTTCGACATTGCCAGGTAAAGGGTATTGCAACATGGCTGTTGTCTTGTACATGTTGTTGATTGGCAATCAATTTGTTGTCTGTAAATTAAATTTTTTCTTTAATATGATTCAAAGTGCAGTGCGTCAACTTTAACAACAACTAACTGTTTTTCTTTAATGCGATTTATTATGTTGTTTTGGCCAACAGACAATTTTGATGTTGTTGACAATTAATAGATGCAACTGCAACAACAAAACCTAAGTGGCAGTATCTTAGCCAATGCCGATTACAAGAGGGATTCCAGACCCAAAACACCTGAGAATATCTTCCTTACTCTACTAAAATTAATAATTTGCATTTTATTTTATTTTGCCTTATTTTATTATACCCTGTACAGCGTAAGAGTATATTAGAATTAAGAACTCGTTGCATACATATACGACATTATAAATAAAAAAAAATTACGGCAGGGTCACCAAGATAATTATTCTATAATATTACTTATTTAAACTTTTATTTACTGGGATGAGATAATGAGTAAATTGATAGATAGCAATTGCTGATGACATTGTTTTCAGTAGTAAGAAAATTAACCAAAATCTTCACAAAAAGTGCCAAGTAGTTACTAAGTAAAAATGTTATAACAACAATAGAAAAATTTAAGATAAAATCGAGCTGCAATGCAATAATACCAAATAAAACTTCAGTGTGGTTGCTTGGTTTAATATTGATATATTTATATATATATTATAATATCATGTAGGCTTACAAAACAAAAAATAATTTGTACAAATCACTTTTGAACGCGAAATTTTTAAAAAGGCATTAAACGTCTTTCAGGATAAGCACTTTTCGTCCGTTTTTTACATGCGATTAACAAATATGTTACAACATTTCTCCAAGCTATATGGAAAAAGTTCGGACTTTTAAAAGAAAATAAATGCCTTAGGGTGCATACCCCACCTTCTCACAAAGCATTCCTCAGAACAAAGATAAAACATTTTACTTCAACAAGATACTTTATAATTGTAAAATATTATTTGAATTGATAGCTATAAAATAGTTATAATTTCGTTTATAAGAAATCATATTTTTAAGTGTTTCAAGTGCTTAGTTAATAAAATCATAAATGCGCCTTGTTAAGTAAATAAAGAAAATATTAATTCTACACTCAAAAGTTTGTTTGTGCCTTCTTTTTTATAGACAAGTGTTGTCTATATACAAAGCAAGAGCGAATATAAGGCAAGTTTGGCTGCCTCATCTGCAACTAACAAAATTTTTTTCAACATGATAGTTTCATTTCCTTCTCTTTTTTGTAATTTGGCTTTTTATTTGGCATAAATTTAAAAAATTATATTTAAACTGAATACATTTAAATAAAACTAAATATTTGAATCTTTTCGCAGTCCAGCTATACCAATCCAACTATAAATAGTTCAACATATCTGAACATTGTATCTCTTGCCTTTGATAGTTTTTATGTCAGCTGAAAACCAACTGTTTCCGTGGTGTAGCGGTTATCACATCTGCCTAACACGCAGAAGGCCCCCGGTTCGATCCCGGGCGGAAACAGGTCATGATTTTTTTTTGTATTTTTACTTTTTAAATAAAAATTAATTGAATTGAAATCAGATTATTTTATATATATATGTTTAAAATTTTTTGATTAAGCAATTTCGGTACCGAATACAATTTATAAGCGAACTTAATTGACGTTATTGCAAAATGTATATGTAAGCAATATGCAATACATATATATATGTACATAAAAAGTAAATAACTGAAGATCTTAAATAATATCTTTAATTATTAAATCGACATTTAAAAGAGATAAGTTTGTAGACAAAAAACGCCTTCAATTGTTTTTGGCGAGTAATTAAATTTTTAAAGGATAGACCTCATAGTTAAATTTTATTATTAGGAATTTTATACCTATTCCATAGAAAAGTTAAGGGGACATATTATTCTGGACCAGGAGGTAATCCCAGCATGTTGTGAACATTCACGATGTTCTTGTATAGACTGGCAACATTCTCACGGCGCTGTTTTGAAATCGTTGTGTTTGGAGGAACTTGCAGTATTCTACAACTATATTTTTCAGGTTTATATTGGTTTTATAGCTATATAATATAGTCAATAGACTTTGATTGAATTCGAAGCAGTTTTTGGGAAGACTTCAATATTTTATGTCGCTTTTGGTGATAAGTTAAAAAAAAAAAACAAAATTTAAACAATTTAGTGCAAAATTTTAATTTTTTCATCAATTTAAACTACGGAAGCTAGATGATATAATCAAACGGCTTTGATCAAATTTGACGTAGTTACTCATTAGACCGATTTTTTTTTGCCTAGATATACATAGTTCATCGAGTGCTTGAAATAGTGTATTGGAAGTTGTATGTATATCTTTATAAACACGCGAATGTTTTTTCAAAACTTATTAATATTTTTAAGATGCAATACACTTTGAACTATATCTTGTACGCCAATATCAAAAAAACCTAAATAAACTAGCAGCAATTATAATCTATAATTTTTTTGCATTTAAAAGTACTGTGCCTATTTAGTGTGCAATGTGTTAAATTTAATAATTTTTCAAATTTGGAGCTGCGGTGAGTTTGGTCGCGGATGAAACACATATTTTGTAGAATCATATTTTCATTTTCGGCAGCTTTTTAAAAAATCTCGATTAGTTTAAAAAAAATTGTAAAAGCCAGAATCACCCCCATCGCGAAATGCTATCTAAGCCACTGATCTAGCCATACAGATGACATGGCCTAAAAGCCAGGCCAAATGAACCAGCAGCAGTAACTTTTGCATTCACAGTTAAGATGAGGCCAAGTTTTAACCGATGGTAGCAGGTGTTGTCGCGTGACTCATTGCTTTTGTCGTTGCTCCTACGGTCATAGCCAAGTTGCAGCTGCTTTGTTGTTGTTGTTGGCAATATGTGGGTGTCAGCTGTAACCGCATGCAGCGGCTCGTGTTGGCCTCCGACAAAGCACAGTTACTTAGTCTGAGTCCTCATAAATGTGTGTTTGTGTGTGTGTGTTAAAGCGAGACTTATGGCCAAGATAAGCGGCATAATTATGCAAATTTGTTATAATAATCAACAACTTTGACGATGGCAACGTTCGAGTGACAACGGGTGGCGGGGAGCATTAGAACAGCCGTTAAAGCTACATTGTAAACACGTTTATGGCCAACTAGAGTGCCGTCAACAGCAATTGCTATTGCCGTTTATGGGGCGTTAGAATTAAACTTATAACATAATCATTTTGTTAGTTAAAAACGTTTATTATATCAGAATAATCGTCAAGTAGCTTGCGGTAAAACCTATGTCTCATACGCAGGTTCGAACGCGGTAGTTACAACAAATTGTTGAAAGGGCCAATAAATAAACATAAGTAAAACACTTAGCTGCATGAGTGCCATAAAAACGGTGGCAGCATAATAAAACTTTTTTAGTTTATTTAAGCTGGTCTTTACCCGTTAACGGGTTACAACCAAACTCAAAATTTTCGCTTCCCTTCTCCAGTTAAAGATCCTCCGCCACTTAGTCTTTTCAACTGATTCTAGGTCGTAGCCGTCGTAGTTAGTTTTCGTTCTTATCTTCATTTACATAATGGCACCGGACGAAATCTATCCCTTCACGGGTCAACAGCTCATGATTCATCCAAATGCGGTAGCCGCGACCAATCCGAAGGGGATCAAAAATTTTGCATAGAATATACATACCATGGATCTACACCATTGAACACCACGCGCAGGATGAGCGTCTTGTAGAGCGTTAGTATTTTCGGTCGAAAGGATGTCTCTGCCATACATCTGCCTTCGATGGCCACAGTAACATAACTCAGTTGTAGTTACAAATAACGCATTGTATAGTCGGAGCTTTGATCGTCTGCTTATTTGTTGGTTGCTCCAGATACGGTAGAGTCTCCCAAATGCTGATCGGGCTTTAGCAAGTCGGCTTGTGACGTCATCATCCACGCCCCCATTGTTGGAGATAATGGTGCCAAGGCATGGGAAGCTAGTGACGAACTCAATTGTGTTCCCATTGATTGAGATGTTCCCTTGGCTGGAGTGGTTGAAGCGCATTGCTTTGGTCTTGGCTGCATTAATTTGCTCTTGTAGAGGCCCTAAGTTCCCAAGTGGAATAATAAGGAAAAAAAAAAAAGTTACAAATAACAACTTCAAAGATAGGCCAGATCCAGAACATGGAAAAGCTCTTTGTAGTATTTCATCTTATTTCCTACAATTTCATCATTTGTTAAGACTGCTTTTGAATTAGAACCAAAATTTACCTTAAATCAAAGCACAAAAGATTCGTTTTTTTAAATAAAATATAAATGAAAATCATTATACGAGCGTAAGTCATAAGATGTTTGCAAAAAAAAGGAAATATTAATTTCAGGAATTATGATATCTAATGAAACAAGAAAATGCGAATTATTTGAAAATTTTGAAATTTAGATTAACTTATGGATTTTACCTTTTTCTTTCGTTAGAAATATAAGCGATTGGCAAAAATGTTCCATATATATATAATAATATACACATTATAATAATTTACCATATAAAGGGCGATTTTTTAGCAACTTATGTTTTTTTACTTTCGTGTTCAAACATAAGGCAAGCGTTTTAACAAAGAATTGTGTGCAGCAAAGAAAGTACATTTCTGGTTCAATGGATACGTAAATAAACAAAATTGAAGTACTTGGACCATAACAATCATTGGGGCAGTCTTTTTTCAAAAGGGATTATTTTAAAAGTGAACGAAATTTAAATGTTGCATTGCAAATATTTAGCACAGGCATCAAATATATTTGACGGCTTTTGGAGTCAAGGAGTTAGAATTTGAAATTTTTTTCATTCATGTCAAAGAGCTGTTATAAAACCAAAAACTTATATTGTTTATAAAAATATAGCCATTTTAATTTATATTCCGAAAAGAAAAGCACTTTGGGCATTTGATAAATCAAGAAGAGTTTCGAGCTTTGTGAAAATTTGTATTTTGAAAAGTGTAGATGTCATTAGTATAAATAAAAATAGACTTTTTAATGTGTGGCTCCTTTGGCGTTGGTGGAAGCATAGTGCCCGAGGTCGTACAAGCGCTGCAGATACAGAACGTATGACATTTATTGACGGAAAAATGTAGATGCTCTTATACAACTTATTATGGATCCAAAACTTCTGCCCAGTTATGTAAAATTTATAGTTAATGCGTCATTAATTGTGGTGTGAAATATTTTTTGATTATTAACAACCCAAATCCCCCTCTCATTGACCTAAATCCTTTTGAGCATGTAAGGCAAATCCTTCATAAGGTATTCACGCTTAAATGACCTAACATTGGACCAGCAGAACCCAAAAATGTAGGGTCGTACGTTACAAGAAGTAATGCAGACCACTAGCGGCCCTACCAAGTAGTACCAAGATTTTGTTGAGAAATGTTAATGTTTTTGTTAATATTATTATTTATATTATTGTTTAACTATGTCTGCATCGAAAGTTATTTGCCTTCAAAGTGCAAAATGCAAAGTTTTCAAATAATTGTTGTGTTCACTGTATGATATGTATGTTTCTTCAAAATGTCAGAAATAGACGAGACTATACTTTGCGTTAGAAACGTTTTAAACGGATTTAAATTTTTCTGCCATACAAATTTTGTGACATTTGAATTTGTTTGTTTTGGAGGGCTGCCATAGTAAAAACGAAAACAATTAAATACTTTTCTTAACATTTGACAGAGTCTATGTACGGAAATAACTCTTTCTTTGGGCAGACAAAGAATACGAAAATAATCATAAATTGCAAGAGCCCAGACACTAAATCAGGCATATTTAAATAACGTACATAAATAGTTGCATGCAAATTTGAATACAAATATTGACTGAAAATTGCCAAGTCATTGTTTCAGTCAGTCCGTCAATCGGACAACCTATCCAGACAATCGTAAAACCAACAACCACATACTAACGACATCAAAAACAAATCAATTGTGGCAGTCACAACAATCACATTGAAACGCGATCGATAGGTTGCAACAAAAACAAAAACCCCAACAACAATAAACTAACTAGTTATGTGTGCGTGTCATAGTCGTTGTGTATCTGTGTGTAAATGTATCTGTATCTGCAGCAGCATTTGTATGGTATGTGTGTGCGTGTGTCGTTGTTTTTGGTATTGTCGTTGTTGTTGTACGCATGCATAAATGCCTTTATAATCATTTCGTTGTACAAAATTTAGACGTCACTTAACTGTCAACCAGATCTGAGCATGTCTGCACCGCTTAGTAAAGAGTTTGTTGCTCCAACTGCACAAGATGCACAACTAGATAGTGTAAGTGAGAAAGAAAGAGACAGAGAGCGACAGAGACATAGAGCAGGAGGCACAGGTAGGACGGCGTACTGTCGTCGGCGCAGGCACATTGCACGGTAACAGATCATGTCCATATTTGCATTTTTGAAATGACACATGGAAATTTTACGTTGTTTTGGCGTTTCTGAAAGCGGAGCAACCAAAATGGCCACAACAGATTGACAGCAGCTGCAACACACCGGCAACATGCCACAGCAAACGGACAGGGCAACTGCAGCGAAAGTCTTGAACAAATCCAAGCTCAACAACTACTGCTACAGTATACGATATAGATACATATGGCAGTATATGGTTATGGCCCGCAAGATAATTGCTGTCGCATATTTTCTACATCCACTTGTTGTTGCCGTGCATCGCTTGCCACTTGCCTCCTGCTGGCTTCTATGGCTTGCCACATGTGTTGCAATTGCCATTCCCGGCTGTGTAAATATTTGGAGCTGGCTGATAACAAGCGCCAATTAACTCGCTATTTTATGCATTATGCTCAATCTTATGGAAAAGTTGTGGTAACTTGGCAGCCACCAGCAGGCATCATATATTATTTAATTTCCGCTCCATGTCGAACTTTCCGCCCTAAAAGACACTAGTCCGATTACGAGCCAATTACGTAATAGGTGTAGAATAATTGCAAGAACAAAACCAATAGATAGTTGTGCACCAGCTGTGTTGACAATTGGAATAGATTTTAAGAAGCTCTGATAACCTATAGGGAAACAAATAGATTGAAATTCGAATGCGTTATGCTAATTCGTAAGACTTGAAAGTTGAGTTGTAAAGATTGTGTAATCTGTAGGTTACGTAGAGAAAAATGTATACGATCAAAAAGATAATATTTACATGACGGACGGTTCATATGAAACTTTGAATCATCCATTAGCCACCAGTAGCCAATTGATGCTGTCCCGCGGAACTGTAGTGTCCGACTTTGCTGAATTTCTATAAGCAAACATAATTTTCAAAAATGACATTGGTTTTGATATATTGTTTGTATTAAAAAAAAAATGTATCAACAACGGATGGGATAAGATTAACCAAATAAAATGTAGACTTAATTCTAATCGATTGAATTATTTAATATATGTAAATATGTGAAGTTTGTCTAGTAATCAAACATTTTGCATCTTATTTACTATTCTCTTGTTTCTTCACAAAACAATTTTTTTATTTATAATTCACCAATGGCGTTTAAAATTGTTTGGCATGAAGTTCTAGTGCATAAGTAACAAAATAGAAGTATGGCCTCATATTTTTGCGAACTATTATATAATTATAACTATTATATATTATATAATTATATTGAGTAAATATGTATTTTGCCATGTCAAGTCCTAAACTCATACCCGCAGGCGTCCCCTAGGGTTCAATTTTAGGACCTATTATTTATCTTTACTCGTGATATTCCAATGCATATTCTTTGTAAAACTATAAACTTCGAAGATGACGTTGGATATAAATATAGGATATAGAAAGGTAGAATAGATATTGAAAGGAACCTTACTGAAGCTACAGAATCTCTTCAATAAATTTTTTGACTGATGGAAAATAAATTATATATTAAAAAGATAAATGCAATATAGTTTACCCGTAAACGTAAGTCTTGTTTTCTTTTAAACCCTAATATCCAGATAAACAACCAATCGATTCAATAGGCTCTGATTACCAAATAATAAATATCAAATAAAATATCACTTGAAATATTTAAAAAGTTACAAACAGCCCAGAATAATGCGGTACAAATTTTTTTAATCTTCACTTTCATTTTTCTACTTTCCCTCTCCGCATAAAGCCATGATTATTTAAAAAAATCAGTCAGGCTACTAATAAATTGAATACTCAAAGTAGAGACAGTCCACTATCTCTAATTATTTTTAATTTCAGTAATTATGAATTTTAGTAAACTTTTTCTGTTAGTGATTTTTTTATTTTTTCCTTTTTTTAAATAGAAATAAACACTCATTTTGCATACCTTTTTCTATTTAATTTTTTTCATTTACTACGCTCTTCATACAATTATGTCAGTGAACAGACCACGAAATTTACATTTACGGTTTGCACCTAAAAAAAATCATTACCTGCCTCACTGTGCCACAGCAGCTGTTACGCTCTTTGGGTATTAATTTTTTTTGGTTTTTTTTTTGCACACATTTTTCCACATACTCTGGCACAAAAGAGAGCCAGCAAAGAGAGAGAGAGAGCATGCGCTCCTTGATTCTCACAATATGGCGCATGCGCTTTATTTTATGTCGGTGTGTGCGTGTCACTTGCATTCAGTAAGTTGATAAAGACGCTGGCAAATGGACACACACAGTTTGATCGCACAGGTTAAAAAGCGACCTGCACTCTGGGACAGCACGCATCCGGATCATTCGAATCGCTTGGAAACGCACAAACTTTGGTGTGAAGTGGGCGCAGCTCTAAACGCAAACGGTAAGTAGAGCCAGCCGGCATGTATGATGACGTCAAACGCAAAAAAGCCGCACCGGCAATACTCGGGCAGCCGACGCTAAGTTACTCTTTTGATTTACTCTCTCTCGCACAGTGGAACTTTGTCGCACAAAGTGGAAGAATTTACGCTGCAGCTATCGTCGACTTAAGTTACGAGTACAGAAAACAGCGACGCCACCGCATTGGCCGTATGCGCCGTTTATGAGCTTTCTGGATAGTCAAGGCGGCAGCAGCTGTAATAAAGAGGAAATGGAAGCTCAGGAGGATGAGGCAGTCTCAAATTTGAGCGGTATTAAGCTAGAAGAGCAAATGCCCATGGATGAAATGGAAGCGGATAACGATGCTTTGATGAACGAATTTCAAAATGCGGCCACGCCGCAGGCGCTTAGACGCCTCTCCCATAGCATATCATTAGCCAGCGCAGCAGCCGAGGAACAAGCTAATGACTCACAACCAATACGTGAACGGCCAAGTGACAGCAGCGCAATATCTGCGGCAGCGAGCAGCAGTTGCCGCTGCGCAAAACGTGTAGACGAGCAAGTGCACTTTCTGGAGGATTTAGAGCGAGAGGAACAACAATTGATGCAGTCTACCAGCCAGGATATAAGACGTTGCAAGAACCTGTTGCATGTGGGCGATTCAGACTACAATTTTCTCATCAGTTTCTTGCCACTTATGAAACAAATGTCACCACTACAAAATGTCGCCTTTCGTGCCAAAATGGGTGAGCTGTTGTTGCACACCATGGCTGCAGGACCGAATGTTGCCATAGCAGCCCCACAGCAGCAACAGGAACAACAGCAAAAACTTGAACCAGGGAGTCCAGAGCAACAAACGGCCTTGGAACCGCAGGCGCAGCAAGTGAGCACGAGCTCAAACAATTGGAATTAAAAGTGTTTTCAAGGAAAGAGACAGAGAGAGAGAGACATTTATAGAGAGTAAGTCAATTATTTAATAAATATGCTTGAGAAAGATTTAACTGTGTGTGTAAGTATTCCTTTTGCTGTATACCCTGCCTCATATTGAGTACATGTACTACACAGACATTTTGCAACAATCTCATTTAGTTACGCAAGAGATTTTTACCATAAGCTTACTTGTTCTACAAGTATCAAACACACAAATTGAATTTACCTTTTGTATAACAAGTGTTTTATTCAATTAATCATTTATATATATTTTGTAAGTTCTTAATTAAGTGTAGGTATAAATAGTTTTAATCAATAAAATAAAAAAATAAAAAATTTATTGACATATCATATAAGCTCAAAAATAAAAATCAAAACAATTCTTTAAAATAATGATAAATAAATAAAATAAAATAAATCACAACACGTCAAATACTCTAAGAGAAATTCCAAGACATACAATCCAAATTAATGAAGAAGTTATAAAATTTCACCCAAGTGCAAGATATTTAGGCTAGATGTATGGACTAGAAATAGTGGTACTTGCGGTTGACCTAACAACTAATACAAAGAATATGTCGTTGGACACAGCCAAATTATGAGGGGGCACTAGAATAAACTCCTTGCAGTCAGATTTGACATAGTACACATTTTCAAAGCTCACGCATCGCCTAACTAAAAGTTGACTGTATCTGCTTCTTAGGCAAATCACTGCTATGCAAAATGCAAATATCTTAGGATTATGTTATCTGCGAAAGTCCAATAGGTGGTTGGTTTTGTATATATAAACACAAAATATTGGAATGATTAAAATTAAAAAAAATGTACCCTTGCGAAGGAAGGTACCATTACGATTCCCTGCTCTCTACCATTTTCTTATTGTTAATTTAAACAGATTTTAATTAATAATGCAAATAACAAAGAAAAAAGTTGAAGGAGCAAATCGTGCTCAATAGTAATGTAATCATTACAGTGTATCTAGGATTCGAGGCGTTGTCTACACGTAACAATTGTACTCATTGCGCTAAAAGAGTGCTGTAAATTGTCCGCTCATACGAATTAAATGCAGCTGCAGGCACAGTGGTTCAAGGGCAAGCAAAACGCGGGTGTAAATATGTAGCTAGATCTGGCCAACTTGTATATATCTATATATATACTTACATACCCACAAAGCCTTACGTATCCATGTGTTTGTGCGGCCCCCGCCACATCAATAAATTATGGTAGAATAAACCCAAACGATCGAAGCAGCAAATGCATAACGACTGCTGCCGCACTGAACTGGTCAACTGTGGAGTCAACGGTGGTGGTCCTGTGTTAAAAGCCAAGTCCAAAGTTAACATGGCCATAAAGAAAACAAAACAAAACAACAACAACAACACAAAGAAAACTACGACACAACAAGTGTGGAGGTATAAAAGGGGGCGCGCTCGAGAAATCAACGCAGCTGCGGATGACGAATCGAAATTGACATTGAACCGAAGCGACAAGACTAGGTAGGTTAAGAGTGAGCCCAACAGTTGGAGTTTAAGCGGCAACAGGAGCAGGGTGCCACCATGGCTATGTACATACGTATGTATGTATGTCTGATTATATGCTTGTATGTAGCTATGTTGAACTTGTTGCGCGTTGTTAACCTGGCTTTTGAATTCCAAACAGAAACCAGTAAATGAACAAGAACCGCCACAAACCGTAAGATAAACAAAAGCGAACCCAAAAAGTTTAAGGTGTGTTCTTGAGCTTGAACGTAGGCCGAACGAACGTACATACATACGAACGGTCTGTCTGTCAGCCATTTGCCACACTCAAGTCAGCAATACAACCAACAATAACAACAATAACGTCCAAAACAAATCATATTACCGCTGCGCCAATACAAACTTTGCAATTAAGCATAGAACTTGGCCATTTTCATTGAAAATTTGTTAACAAAAAAAACTGACAAGAAAAAAACTGACATTTGTCACATATGAATGTAAGCAACTGTGGCATGAACGTGCCCATTGCCAGTGTGCAGCTGAAATTCCAAACCCATTTAGTTGCATACGTGAGCAATGTGATCTTTTCGTATCTTGCTTTCAACTTTTTGTTGCATGCCGCTTGGCGGCTAAAGCCAAAACAAATGTTTGCCGGATTTTCGCACCTTTTATGCTAATCCTGTGCCTGTACCATATGTCCATTCAACGTGCTGCAACGTAAATCCACCAAGCATAAACGTGTTAATGACGATGGCTTGCAGCACCAATAGAGATGGCAATAATTTTCCTGTTGCTCAATTGCCTGTCTATAGATGATTCTTTTGTTCTTTTGCCGAGCTCATCTGCCAACAACGTCAAATGCAAATTTCACTCTATTCAACTAACATTAAATATTTGTATAGATTTTCACATTTTCCTGAAATCCACATGCACAACGTAAAGGTAGAAGCGGGCCTCGTACTAACCGTAAGTATCTGTGCCGCCGGCAAGTGCATTTTGGCACACAGGTGTTAAAACTCACAGGTCTTTGTTAATGTGCACGTTGCAGTTGCATCTTTGTGTGATACCAAGCCGCTCATCAACCTCAGCTCATTAGTTCTGGCTCTCAGCTTTAGTTCCCGAGGCATCAGCTGCTGCTGCTGCTGCTGCCGCCGCTGCTGTTATAGCTAACAAATTGCGGAATTTCCAGAATTTGCTTAATTCATCACGTGCATAACGAAAAGGGTTTCCAGCAAGCTCGACGCCTTTAACACCTTTTTTTTCCAACTCGCATAAATTTTTGCATATGGTAATCAAATGTTATAAAACAATGGCAGACCATTTGGCAGGTGTTACTGCTACTGTGGACGACCGACGCAGCTGGGCATCGGCATAGATTTCTCCTACCATTATTGTTAAGTGAACAATAACAGGAATACCAAATTGGAATAACTTTGAAAGAGTTGAATGTACTAGTAAATAGTACACAACCCGTACATCTGCAATGTGGCCAAAACGTCAGCGTGAAATTCGTAGCAACTACTTTGTATACTAAACCTGCAGAAATTTACTTTATCAGCCATCAGCTTCCTCTGTCGCATAATCAAATCTGCATAATTCTATGCGAATCTGCTTTGCATGCCGCCATTTCTTAATTTCGATAAATGTGTAACTTTTCCACATTCTATCGATGAATGACTCATATGGTTTATCAGCTGACTGCAATTGAAAATTTGCAATATATGCAATAATATGTCTTAATTTATTATTTATAGACAAAATTTAAAATTATAATACAATTTTATTATCATACTCTATGTTTTTGTGCTTTTCTCTTTTATTTATTATTCTAGCATAAAAATGTGCCCATTATATTTGGTGCGAAATTATTGACTTTTAAACAAAACAACTGACAGGGTAGCCGTAAATGCTTAGACGACAGGAGTAACATTAAATTTTGTACGAAATTCTTAATAAACTTAATCTAAGAAGACTTAAACCACAGTAATTAATTATTAATTGCTAGATCTTGATTTCAACAGCATTGACGAAGAAGATTTTCTTGTACAATATATTTAAATGTTATAGTGGTTTATACCTAAAACTCATTGTTTTATTGCAACTATTTTTTGGCGGCTTCTCATTTAACAAATATATAAAGCGTTTACAAATAATAATTAGTAGCAAGGAGTTTGCAGTGTATAAATTTAATAGTATTCGATATTGAAATCGCATTCTTTAAATAATTATCGCATGCAGTAAAATAAAAAATAATATCCATAAATAAGTTATAGTTGATGGCACTGTTTTGAAAATGTCAGTTTTCTTCACAGGTTAATAAGAATGTCAGTAGAAAAATTTGTGTTCTGACTATGGAACAAACCTTCATATTAAAGTGCATGTTGCACATAAAAAAAAAAGAATAGCTTTTACCTAAAAACTTGAGAATAATATTTTGTACAAAGTAATATATCAACTTATTTAAAAAATATAAGTTTCCCGCAAAATAAACCGTATTAAATTTAAGGTATTTCCATTTATTATTTTAGTAAGCGTTTGCTTAGATTTTCAACAGCCCATTTAGTCAGTAAGGGTATTCACGACATATGTTGTTATGAGCTAAAAATATGTTGCAGTCTGTAAACTACACTGTTGAGTTATTGAGGTTTTTCCTATAAATTTTGGTTTGTTTGCGTTTGAAGATTGTAAATATTTAATTAACAAGAATAAAAAAATATAAGTTCAAATGAATAAATGCAATTAATTAAATAAAGAATGTATTTTCAAAATTAAGTTCTTCAATGAGATTACCTATTCTGCGTATAAATAAAAACCATTTCTCCGGTATGATTGTGCAGTAATGCATCAACACTTTTTCAAGAACTCAACAGAAAATGTTCTAGGTTGAGTAAAAATTCAGCTGAGATTTGGAATCCTGGCTTGATTTACAGCGCGTTCACCTAAAAATTTTCCTTAACACACTGTGAATACCCTAATTACTTTATTGCAGCTTAAATCGATCGCCTTGTCCTAAAGAAACATTGGTTTAGTTAAAGATCTTCTAAAAAGCTTTATTTCTGATATCACTTCGTTAAAACTATTTTAATGCTGCTTACAAGCCTTAATAAAATCCTTTAGACGTGTTTGTGTTGGCAGCCGACAGATGTCCGACTGATGTCCGTGCATACAGTCAGTATATGTCAGCTTAAAATTAGTCTAAAAAATTCCCAGGAACTGTCTATTTCGGCTTTTTGGCCATAATCCCGCTGGCTTATGCCGAATCAAACCAATCAAAACAAGCACTTAACAATCGAGAACCCGAAAGTCTATGCCGCCTTCGTTAGACAAACAATATTCGCTGAGTCATGGTCTCATGGCCCAAAAAGTGTCTATGGTGGTACTACATGCTGCCGTCGACTATACCGGCACCCCACCCTCTCTTGAAGAGCAATCAAGTTGGCTATTGGCTGTTGTTGTTGTTCCAGCCTTTAAGCAATCAATGCTGTATGACAGCTAGGTTAACTGCTTCGCACACACCTCACACAGCACTACGGCAATGTTGCCTCTATTTCATGATCATAGCCAGAAGATCCACAACGATCCTACGCGCTCTTCCTCTTGATTTCGTTAAGTAAATCTACAACAACACGCTGCGCAACCTTCACGTGCGCGTTGTCGTTATTATAGTTGTTGTTGTTGTTGTTGCTGTTGTTGGTGGTGGCGTCGTTGTTGTCTGTCTACAGTTTTCATGGCCCGACTCGCCAACTGTCGAGATCATGATCATGGCTTTAACTGGCTCTTGGCTCATGGCTGTTGGCTTTTGTTGGCTTTGTATAAAGTATTTTTAACTTGACTGTGGAAGCGGCTGCGTTTATTGTTGTCGTCTCGTCGTATTTAGGAGCAACCTCGATCCGCATGCGTCTGTGGCTATAGTTTCCCGCCGATCGACTTCCCCCTACCAGCCAAACCAAGCTCGACCATGGCTATGTTTTCTTTTTAAACGCTTTTAAACACCTGAGAAACTTGCTTTTTAATGTGCGCACATGTTTCTGATGATGATTATAATGTTGGCAATGATGATGACGTTGATGCCCAACACGATTATGTTGCTCGTTTGTGGAATGATGAAGCAAATATAACAAATCTCAAAGTTATCAACTAGAGCCAAAGCCAAACCATGCTTGGGCCTACTCGGTTGGTAGGTATTGGCCATGAGCAATGGCACGCAGCTGAGTAAATCAATTGACGCGCACAATTCTAGGAATTTAACTCTTGAGCCTGACTCTTGGAGTCTTTTGCTCAGAAACGCCTGCCTGGCTGACTGGAGGCTCATTTGAATGCGTTCGCTTGTTAATATTAACAGAGTATGGGTGTTAGACCTGGTTATTGTTGTTGTTGTTGTTGTTGCAGGTTTGTTTGGTGTGGTTGTCGTCTTGTATATCTTGTACCCCCATGGCAGCCAAGTGCAATGCATTTTGTCAGAGCCATGTTGGCAAGATTTATACGAAAATGATTAACCATTTCTTGCTTCCTAGCCAGCACTCACACTCTTACCCTTTTTACGTTCTTTTCGACTGAGACTGTGGGTGCCTTGGCCCTGGAGGCCTTAGCCTCAACTTGGTGTGAATTTGTAATGC
Organism: Chymomyza procnemis; assembly: GCA_035046065.1. NCBI lineage: Eukaryota > Metazoa > Arthropoda > Insecta > Diptera > Drosophilidae > Chymomyza > Chymomyza procnemis. The sequence continues at coordinate 25,580,060 of JAWNOJ010000013.1, read as the reverse complement.
GTCTGGGCGAGCTGAGCTCAACTCACTGCGCTTTGGTATGCTGCTCCGCTGCATTGGCTGCTTCCTCTGTTGACCAACTGGCTGACTGGCTAGCTGGCTAGGCCATTCTTTAAGTCGCTGCGATTGACACCTGCATGCATTTCTTGTTTCTCAGGTGTGCAGCTCAGATATGTGTGTGTGTGTGTGTGTGTGTGAGTGCATCGTTACTTTATTTTATTTCATTTCTTCATCTTTTGCCTTTTTCGAGTTGAGTCATCGATGTTATACGTTTGCACACATACATATATACTGCATTTATCTGTGGCTATGGTCATTAACAACATGTCATTGGAAAGGATTTTCATTGCTCATACACACTGAGAATAATTGATTTTAGACTGATATTTGGAAGAAAAAAAAACAATTCTTCAAGCAAGAACTAAAGTTTTTTTTTGCAATGGCAGCAAACGAAAACAAGCGATTTAAAATCAAATTTCGATATTTAAGTATAAAAATCGTGCTTTGAGATATGGCTCTCAATTTAAAAATAAATATATCACATTGTTATGAAGAGGTTAAATAAGTAAACTCGCTTTAAGCATAACTAAAGACTGGAAGCAAAAAAGTCAATATTGCTTATAATTGTTAATAAAAAAGAAATTAATGTCAGAAATTTAATATATGTATTTAAAGCTTAACTGTTTAAAGAGTGATTTTTAGAACATTTTTTTTTTTGCAAACTTTGTTTTTAATAGCTAACGCGGTTTGCGTTCCTAGTGTTCCTATCAAATGATTCGTTCTTGCAAATAATTAAATTTTATTATTAAATTATTGATCGGTAAGGCAAGCGTCATTTTTTAATTCTCTTGAGCACATTTCTGGTGCAAGAAGTTAAGCGATCTGAAGCAATGCATTTCGAAAAAGTCACTGATTGGTATGCATTATAGGTCGATAGCATCGTTAGAACGTACTAGGCTTTCGTCAAAAAGTTTTTTTTTGTAAAAGAAAGACTCAAACGACAATAATCGAAGTTCTTCACATAATTGCGGCAATCTGGAGTACATATATTGTTTTCGTCTTAAAAAAAAAATCGTTTAATTTCGTCATAAAGCTCCTATAATACAGATTAGTCAAATTATATCTTTTGGGCACATTTGAATCTAAAATATAGCACTTTTATTCAGCAGATGAATTTTCAGTTACCAGGCAACAAGCTGAGTTTAGTTTTTATCGAATTTGTAATTTTCAAATTTGTACTATTCAAAAAACATAAAGATAAATACAACACAAAGTTTAAGCAACATGTATTCAATGCAATTGTAATGTTGCGAATGTCCGAGCTGAATTTAAAGCGCCATTACTTTAAAATACAAAGACTGTGCTATTAGTTATTTTTTCGGCCACGAACTATGAACTGCTAGGTACTTTAATTTCTTAAATTTTCAACTACCTAAGGAGATTTCCGTACAAATAAAAATTTTAATTGTTTAAGAATGGAATAGAATTCCATGTCCATTCTAGACAATGGATAAAAAAGAAGCTAGTTCTTAAGTACAAACTTCCAGTTATCAGTGAAAACTTGAGACGAAACTTAAAAAAATATCTTGCTTAAGAATTTAACACTATCTAGTTATATTTTTTTCTAGGTGGACTATTATCTTATATTTCAACATGAGCCACAATTGAAACGAATGCATATATATCATTTTACTGTTTCTTTTCTCCCAGTGTACGTTATCTTACATTTAAACATGAGCCACAATTGAAACAAATGCAAGAAAAAAAGTATTTTCGTTCATTTATTTTCGAAAAGAGATATGCAGAACTTAACTTGTATATATATATATATATCTTTTTAATGTTTCTTTTCTCCCAGTGTACGTTTTTTTCGGTTCTTTGCCTAAGAACACAGGTAGTTTGCCCACATGTTGTGATGATTGTCTCTTGGCTCAAATGGCCACGATGTGGGGTTGCACTCTCGATCTTCTAGACTCCTTATACGAGCAGACCATCATCAAATCGGTTTTTTAATTAGGTAAAGTGCATTTTACTGCTTGTTTACTCATTTATTGCTCTTTTAACCATTTTATCTACCTCTAAAAAGTAGCGTCGACGTGCCTGAGTTTGTTTGTGTTTCTCTTATCGTTGTCGCCGTGATTGATAGGAGTTGAAGCTGTAGCATTACATAAATACCGCCTAATTAGTCGCTCTCTCGTTGATGTCAACATTTTACAGCTCATTAATGCTGTGACAACATTTCGCAAAAAAAGTTTCATTATGCCATTAACAACAAGCCATAAAAGTCGGAGAGTTTATAACTATGTAGTATGGGTCTGAGGTCTGAGGCACACATTACCATTTGCAGGTGTGCGAAAGCATTAAAATTCCAGTTGAAAATTTCACAAGTTAACCGAAATAACCAAAGCTGAAAACCATATTAAAATGCCGCAGGCCTCACTCAAGCTCAAGATCTTTTTGCGTTTATTTCATGGAAGCGAAATTAAGTGACTCTACAACCGAGTTCAGTTCAAGTGTAAGTGCTTGTAAAGAGAAAAGAGGGTAAAAACGACGCCAGTAAAAAAGTCGCACGAAACTCAAATCACGACTAGAAGACGACTGTATAAGGTTTTTGGCGTAGATACAGCTACAGCTACAGCTGAAATGGCTAAGGCCCAGCTTTAAGCCAAACTTCAAGTTGCAAGTTCAGTGGGGTTCAAAGCGAAAAACGTGCGGGAGCAAAAGTTGCCATTAAAGTTGCATTAATGTTGCCAGCAACATGTTGCCAGTAATCATAAACAGGCAATCAAATTGCTGCAGCAGCAGCAACAACAACTGCAACTTACCCTGTAACTTTGGCTTATAGCAGCTAAGTGCCGCCCATTGTTGTTGTTGTTGTAGTTAGCTGTTAATGAGCCAAATAAGCCAAATGAGTTTCATCTTGCGGTAGCTTCAAAATAGTCCCTCAAAATGGCTGAATCAGTGCCAGCTGGAGAAGTGGCTCGCCACTTGGCTCTTCCACTAACTTAACATGCAGGTGTACCTCCAAAAAGCTGCATCATTGATTACCATGCAAAAATACAAAATATATAATCAAAAATGTATATAAAAACACAATAAATTAATTAACATTAAAAGCAACAACAAAGAAAAACCACCAATTGGCCAAGTTGCCATGTTCATCATGTAACCGTTGAAGCATTTATTATTATTTTTTGGTATGAAATTTGACAAAAGCTAGTTTATTTAACTTGTAAAATGAATAGTTGAATTAATGGTGAATGTGGAATATTATAGTAACAAAGATCTGAAATTTAAACAATCCTAAATCCTTAAAAGTATTACAGAACTCAAACTTTTCTACGCTTTTTAAGACAATTATCCACTGTGGAATATACAGTTTATGAGTGATTTTCGGGAATTAAAAGACAGCACCAGCTCTAAGTTATGGAAAAGCGGTTACCATTTTAATTGGAAACGATTGACAATATTCGATATTAATCCGTGTACCTCGGAGTAATACTAACAACAATATTAAATTTTACCACTACGAATTTGTTCTGTCAGCTAAGACATACAGAGAATGGTTTCGACGTTTCGAGTTGGGACTTAAATGTCGCACGCAAAGAGCGTTGTGGTTGTGAGATGAGCAATTATATTTGGCCTTTATTAGACCAAAATCCGTGCCAAACGAAAACTAAGCTCGCAGAATTATTGAGAGTGACTCGGCAAATAAATTTCGTTGCATTAAAAGAATTGGGATACATTCAAATGCAAGGAAATTGTGCACGGAAGACGAGAGATATCAAAAGGCAATTTTTCACTTCCAAAAGGTATAAATGAAATTATTGTTAATCTACATCGTTATTGGAGATGAAATAACCCGCGCTACTACCCTCACAAAAAAACATGAACATCGTCTAAAATCCAAGGCAAAACTTTTAGTTTAAAGATCATGATTTGTATATAGTGGGACAAAGAGTTTGTGATCATAATAGAGCTTCTAAAAATACTATTATTATTAGAGATCTATTATTAGAGATCATTGTAGACTACTTGTGTTTTTGAGTCGTGCATTGCTTGAGAAACGGCCAAAAGTTATGACAAGGTGATTTAACAATATGCCAACAAATGCTCGGCCCCATATGTATGTAAATGTGACAAAATATCTAGAAACACTGCAAAAGAATGGTCGTACCCCCTCTGACAACTGTGTTTATAGACAGATGCAAATGAAATTGAGTAATCGCTGGAACGGGTCTTTTGAAGAAATCGAAAATTAGCTGATTTGATAAGTAATTGCATTCCCACCAAAGCTTACTCACTTGTGGAATATGTTAATCGCTTAAAGATGCGTAAAGATGGGGTCTGGTAGTCACTTCCAAAAGGGCAAAACTTCGATTGATGTATTTATTTAAGACTTCACTTCAATAAAGCAACTTCGTTTTTGAACACAATTCGAATTAATTTGTGCTTTCAATAAAAAAGTTGATATGTTTAATATGATCTTGTTTTAATCTTTTTCTTGTGCCAAAACCTTGATAACCCTTTTTAGGGTTATGCTCATGTTTGATGCTTCTATAAATTCAATACTGGTTTTCCTATTTAAGCCTTTCATTTTTTAATTTTAAAATTGCTGATGTTCAATGAACATTAACAAACATTTTTAGGAAATTTATGAAAAATAACTATTTAGCAGCTATGGCGACCTTTAGCGAGTACAATAGAGGCAATTTTTTCTTGACTTTCTTTTCTTGAGTTTTATAAGAATGAAAACTCGTGCTTAATGGGTAGACACAAAAGCCTATATAGACACCGGAAAGCCCTACAAAAGAGGGAGTACTTATTTTAGATGAAAGACTTTTTAATCGTATTCTAAAAATTGAGCATGAGAAATGAAATTTTTTCTCTTTTTATTAACTTATCATGCCGTAATACCATTTTGTAGATCTTGAGAATTTAATTTTATTGAAGCAAGGAAATATTTGCATTGTTTAAAGAATAACATTTTAAATTTCAAAAAAATATAATCATATTCTTATGAATTCTACGAACTAGTTTGCGTACTTGATTCCCTGTCAACTTCAAGCAAGCTTCATAGAGACGTTAATACTAAATTCGAAAATTCGTAATAAATACACAATAAAATAATTTTCGACTGCCAAGGAAAGCAGCCAATAAACAACAACAACAACAACTACAATAGCAACAACAATGAAAACAACAAACACAATTGCCGGACAGTCCGTAAAATTTGTTGTCGTTGTTGCCACAGTTCAGTGTTGCTCGTTGCAGTTGCAAGTTGCCAGTTGCGACAAGCAGCTGCCAAAAACATAAGTCACGATTTTTGCTTTTGTTAATTCATCAACGAACAATTTGCATTTTTTTTTTCATTTCTTTGCGTTTCCTTTTTGACCCAAGCAGCGGGCTGCGATTTCTTTTGCTCGTTAATCTTGGATAGCGTTTGTTGTTATCCAGAGCAACACGAATGCCTGGCATGCAGTTGCGACCCTTTGCGGCCCACAAGCTGCAGCGGCTGCAACGGTTGCAACAACAAACAACTTTAATTAGCATTTTTACGCGAATGGCAACTGTAGCAGTGAAAAAACTCCAGACAGACTGCAATTACACTGCACTGTGGACTTGTTGTTGTTGGTGCTGTTGTTGCGGGTGGCAACAACTACCAACAATTGGCAACAAGCAGCTGCAACTTGGCCAGCTGTAAGCCAATTGGCGCAACAGCTTCAAAACAAAAAAAATACTATGCCGCAAAATAGTTGAAACCAAACTCTTCCCAGGCTCCGCTTTAAACGAATTTCAATTAAACGGCACGCCAACAAGGCTTAAACAGAAGATGCACTAACTCAGTCAGTGCAAGCCCACAGTCAGAGCTTTGGACTGCTCCCAGCTCATGGCCCAGTGACAGCAATGTGTTAACGATTTTCGCGCCACAGCTGCTGCCTAGCTACCCATTTTCTCAGAGATTTGTGCTGTGATCTTTTGTCTCTGTCCCAGGCAGGCAGCTGGCTCCAAGTAGCCTAATTACACTTCAAACTCTGACATAAGATTGCCAGCAAAAGTGCAATAAAAAAAATATATAAAAAGCCAAGACAGACAGTAGCAATTGTAGCTACCAAAAAGGCCATATGGCAGCTTCTGAATTTCTTTCGCGGATCGTAGACAATCGAAAAGTGCAGCAAGAGCGACTGAAACGGCAGCAGCTTTTAATGAGCCTGGCCTTGATTGTCATTGGCAGTGTTTTTTTTTTTTTTGTAAATGAGCTTGATTAATCTTCGTGCTTAAGCCCCATCAGGTGTGCTCATCCTACCTGGAATTTTTGCATCAGCAGCAGCATTAAATACAAATCAAATTAGGCGGTAACAAGTTGATTTCTACTTCTGTTCAGGGCTTGTTACTCATGCGCGTAACCAATAAAAATTTCACCACATTAAATGTTGGCTTAAACCGTAAACCGTTAAATGCCAAGAGCTTAAGTTAAATCGCAACACCAGCAAAATACGCGAAATTCGATTCTTACAGTAAAGCCTCAATATCGTTGAATTCGCAAGAAAGCAATCTAATCGTAGCTACCTGGCATGGTCTGATGTTTGTAGCGATTTATGCAGCGGAACTAAGAACGATTTATTGTTATCAACGTTTTCAAACTTTATTTATTATTAATATATACAATTAATATAACACTTACAGCTGTCACTCGTCGATAAAAAAATTCAAACCGCACGATTAAGCCGCGAAATTGTCTCCCAAATTGCGAACTTAGTTTTTTCTTAAGTCTTTCTTAAGCAAGCGAAGCGATGCATCTTCATCTAATTATAAAAAGCAGTAATTTCTTCTTTACATTTTTTAAACCAATTTTTTGGGCGCAAGTGACAATTCCAGTTGAGCTTACATTTTTTTTTTACATGGATATTATACACAAAAAAGAGTGTTTGAAGTATTTGCACAACATTGAAAATTAGCAATAAATTCTTATAAAACAGAAACTATAAAAAGTCAATACAACATTGAAATACGCCTGATTCCGTCTGTTAGGAATCTCCAGTAGTAGCTTATAAACATTTTAATTTCAGAAAACTGAACAAAAATACGAATTGAATTCCATAGATACTGACAACAAAGTTGCATAAACTATAAAGTGCAAAATTTTTTATCGGAGAAATGTTTTTTTTAAGTTACAATGAAAAATAATTTTATAAAAGCCGATATAGCTAAGTGGGTTCCGTCATGTGTTATTTATATGGATAAATACATGAAGAACATAAAGAAAACAAATACTATTACGGTCGTACAAGCAATTCTCGAGAAGTCAGCAATAAAACTAATGAATTGCGAGTTTGGTTTCGTTCATGAATCTAATACATCCAATACCGTCGCACATTGTTGAGTACGACGAAACGAATACAATAATTTATTTTATTTTAGTCAATTAACTAAATATTTACTTGTACGTCTACTAAGCGAACCAAGACGTGTCCACTGTTATAAGTATGTAGTACCTAAGAACTAGGGTGTTAGTTACCTGCTTGAATTTCTCGTTAGTCCCTCATTCTATAAAACAATTTGTAATTGACCATGAGTGAAATCATTCTATTCGGAATTCACAAATAATCCGTCTGAACCATTTAATTGTTTTTAAGCTATAAAAAATGCGCGGAAATAAATCACGCAGATTTGACAATGACGTCATAAAGGCAAGGTATATAATGTACAAAAAAAACTTGTCGGTATAAGAAATCTATTAATTTGTCTATAGAAGCAAGCCGAAGTTCTTCCATATAAGATTTAACATCACCAATATCGAATCTTTAAAACAAAACCTTGTAAACTTTTCTGCATCATTAACAATGGTTTGAACGATTCACTCGAAATCAATAGAAAAGTATTTCATAAAATATAGAAAACTTTCCAAATTTGCCATAAAACTTTCAGACAAACCAATTATTCGAGGAATATATTAAATAGTGACTCTACTACATATTTTGTTGTTTTTACTTCAAATTTTGTTTATGCATGCATGTTTTATAAATTCAAAACTAACTTTTTAATAGTCGACACAAAATTGAAAAACAAAAGGTTTTAATAAGATCGTCCGACAATAGAACTGGCTTTTTTGGGGTATGCTCAGTTACAATTTGCAGACTTTTTTTTTAGTATTTGCAGCTAAGCGTTTATAATTTGTTCTACAAGAGCAGACCATTTGGACAACTATCCAGCATTAAAACAATTTTATAATTTGTTACAAAGAACCCGCCATATTACCAGAAGCCGTTCCTAGTGTAGCCACATTTAAATTTCGTTACATTGATGGACTACTGTACTTGCTGAATCTGTGCTGCCAACGAAATGCAAATAAAAAGATCACTACAAGATCAGCCCAAAAGAAAGTCAACGGCGAAGAGGCTTAAAAAGCTTTAAGCCAAATGCGCAATAAGGTGCCCAGTTACATGCTGCTCACGCCCGCAGGCTTTCAACAACAAAAACAACAACAACAGTGACAACGACAACGCCACCAGAGCACTGGTGCAACACCGTTGAACTGACAGACACAACATGTTGTAACATGGCACGCAAGCGGCAATTTGCAGGCGTCCAAAAACACCAGCACAAAAAAAAAACAAAACAAAACAAAAACTTTACTATAAAAATAACGCATGTCGGGAGACAGCTGAGACCTGAGACCGACCGTCTTGGCGAGAGAGACGGCGTTGAAGACAATAAAAGTTCACGATGCCGCAAAAGAGGTCGCAATCGCCGTCGTCGTCGCCGTCGCCGTCGCCATTCCAAGATCCATGCAACAGCAACAGGTAATTATACTTAAGTACCGACAACAAGCACGGCTTGACTGAATACACGAATGACGCAGTGACGGCCCACTGCGCCGGGTCCACAACGAATGAGCACAAGCAAAAAAAAAAAAAAAATCAAAAATCAAAAGCTGCAAATTAAATGACCCAAGAAGTCAGGCGGCAGTCCAAATCAGCCGAGGCGTTTTCGTCCTGGGTGCAACAAGAGAATTTCAATGTTGGCGCAAAGTGAATTGTAATTGAACGCAGGCGCGTCGCTGCTGGTAATGCTCCTCCGCCAGTTACTACGATTCCTTTTCAAAAAGCCAATGGCATGGAGTGAAGTGGCTGGCACAGGAACCATGACTGCGCCTGCGACTGGGCAGCTGATGTGACGCGCAACACTCGAAGCGCGACTAAATGCGCAAAAATCTTGCAAAGACCGTAATTTACAATTGCAACGAATGCTGTAGCTGTGACTGCCTCATGTAGTTACTGCTGTTGTTGTAACAAGCTGCAACACGAGGCTGTTGCATGCTGCAACCAGCCTGACTGGGCTGTACCCTACCCTAAGGGCAGTGATTTGAGCTGAACATAATGAACACCAAATGCAAGCTGAAGCATGGAATACAGACGTTAAGTGCAGTGTGAAAAGTTCAGATATGTTTCATGTCCTTTTTGGTACTAGAATTTGGGAACCACGAATAGTTTGACTTGGTACATGATTTGAACAATTATACACTTTTGAATAAATAGAATTTAAAATTGTAATTTAAAAACGAATTCAAGTTTTACTTGCCAAAATGTAATGACACCAAATGCGCAGAAACATTTTTAAATCTCTTTTTGACATTCACTCGTATTCATGACTAAGAAATTAGATATTTATATAAAGGGTGATTTTTAAGCCACTTCATTTTTTGGCAGCATTGTTTTCAATAGCTGGCGCGGTTTATGTATGCCTTGTTTTATTGCCAAATATATTCAGTTTGTTTTAAAATTAATGACGATCATTAAACATTAATTGACATCGTTCATTCTTATGACTCAAATATTGAATTAATACATTTTTCTGAATTGTGTGGCGATTTTGGGTAACCAATGGGAGAGCACCTGAAAAAGCACCTTCGTATGTACTCGAAGTAATGTAATCTAAGTAACAGTTTTGTTGTTTATGAAATCTAAAACAAACCGTGTCGATTTAATAAATATAAATGTGATGATTGAATTCTATGGGAACAATATTTGGTTACTGTCAAATGTTCCAAACCATTAAGAAATAGTTTCATTGGTAGACGTTGAAAAAGTGGAACGTACTATTTGATGTAACTTTAGAAACAATAGTTTTCAAAGAGAAAGAATAAGCTCCCCACTAACTATCGTTGGACTTATAGTTAGACCTCCTATGTATTCTGTCCGGCCCATTCGATCAATTCTTAAATGCGTAATTTGGAATCTACAGCCGAACAGCATCAAAGCATGCATCCCTGTACACTGTAGAGTGTCGGTAGTCAGATAATTTCGTAATCATTGTAGCCTAAACCACAACCCTTGCCAAATTGCATTAAAAGGCCAAACTAAATGCAAAACCCATTGGCTACTGCTGCTGCTACTGCCGTGGTTAAATCGAAAAGTGTTTCTGACAGGAAATGTGCCCAACGTTGATAGCAACAACCGACAACCGACAACCAGCTAACCAAGAACAAAGGCGAAGAAGTCACGGCGACAAACTGCAGAGGAACACGAAGAATGCAAACAACATGAAACACGATAATTGAGCAGCGTGGAAAAATTGCCAAAGACGCGAAATGGACAAATACGAATTACAGTATCCAAATCAGTGTCTTCCTGTCCCAAACCAATGCCTGATCAGGTCCAAACATCAGCGGCAATTTTCTGTGGCGGCAGCTGCAAAATTCATTTGACAAAAGCGCCAAAAAGCCCAAAACTACAGGGGAATTCAAATCACTTGGCATTTAATTTATGAGAATGCACGGTAGCCGGGTAGCCAACCAGTTCGGGCTCCAAGTCCTTTGCAGCAAAATTGATGGCGATAAAAATATTTTGGCTTAAATTGAAGTCGCTCTTGCGGCTGCTGCTCCAAATTTCTGTGCAACTCCTTGATTTTTTTTGGTTTATTAATCATGTGTGGAATTTATTTGGGCAGCCGTGCTCAATTTCACCCAAATGGAAATTACCTGAACCGCCTCGAGATATCATCAGCGATTGCACATCATTTACATATTTCGGCGCAAAATTGTCACAGGTGAAAGAGTCGCGAAGGCGTGGCATGCCTCTTTATATCACGTTAACTGCGTTCAGAAATATTAACTGTCAGCTCTGGGCCCGGGTAATTTGTTTACCTTTCAGTCTTATCAGCATAGCAGCGGCAAACATTCATGCGATAATCAAATGGTAGGCAAACAAACATTTGTCTTGGACCACCGCCAACCAAAGCGAAGAGACATTCTCCAGAGGCAGCATATTCTTTTATCTTATCAGTATGGGCATGGCACAGCATAAATTCCATGAGTTCGTTTATGCGTCTGTTCTGCACATGTGCAGCACTCTTGTCGGGATGAGTTTACAATTTCTTAGAGGAGAGAGAAAGACACTTGTTCCCACCATACAGCAGCAAATCATGCATGGAGTGTAGCTACTATTAAGTAATTGTCCCTGGCGTTGTCCTGTTTGTTTAGTGTGAACGCACACACTCACAAATAGGCAAAGAATGAGAGATAGCGTGAAAAAGAGATTGCAGTTAGGGATGTGTGCGTGACAAAGATATTTTAACTCTAAGTACTTTTGGCACGACGAGGTATGTACTAAAAAAGTTTTGAGAAGAAACTCTCAGCTACTTATTCAATAGATATTCCAGAGAAGTTTATTCGACTTAGCATCCCCGAACCCTTGAACATCCCCGATCATTTTCATAGTGTTCGAGGTACTGATAAGCTGATCCTCTATCAGGCGACTTCTTTATTTCCACCGCTGATATTTACATTATTTGCTGTTTTTAGATGTGATCGAAAAAGTGTTTTGTCAAACTGGGTCTGGCTGCTAAGGAGGGCGGCTGCCGAGAGAACATAGTATATACTTTCTACGAATAGAGCTGCATACCGCCCATGTTGTTGCCTACACCTTTGAATTAGTAAATTTAGGTAGAATGTCGGCCGTAAGTGATATCAGCCTGGAGATTAAACGATGAATCGCAATAATAATAATAATAATAATAATAATAATAATAATAATAATAATAATAATAATAATAATAATAATAATAATAATAATAATAATAATAATAATAATAATAATAATAATAATAATAATAATAATAATAATAATAATAATAATAATAATAATAATAATAATAATAATAATAATTAATAGGTGTTACTTTAATTTTACAAGCGCTCTACAAAACGCTCATTCTGTTGTGCTTTCATGTGACGGAGAACCATAAACTATCTCCCAAAATTTTTGTATAGTTACAATGAAACGCATGCGCTGGCTCGTCTTATTATTCGTATGGAAGACGACGCTTCGGTACAGTAAGGTTACGTCCATGAACTCATTAAATACACTAAGAGAACAAGACCCTGTCTTGCGTTGGTAAAACTGATACAAAAAATTCAGGCGTAGGGGCCCCTGGGGATATGTAGTCCGATCCCGCGTTATAGTCAACTAAATATATAAAAAATAATAATATAAACGGAATAAAATATGAATGGACGGATGGTCCAATATCACAAAAATTTCAGTAACTTAGGGGAAAACCCAAGTCCTTACTAAGTTTTTTCGATTTCACAAAATAAGCTGCAGCTCACAGCTAGCTCATGTTTCACACGACTTGGCATTCCTTTCACGACTTTCACGCACAACTCTAAGAGCAGGTACCTCCAGAACGGATTGTTTCCTTCATTATCTGTTGAGTTGCAGCTCTGCACTTGAGTAACATGGGTTTGTTGCACGTGTGCGTCGTGTTTGGAATCTCTGTTGACATTCCTGGAAAAGTGACGTTTGATTTCCACCGACCCGAGTTTCGTATTACCTTAAGGCTTATAGTCCACTATCTTTTTTTTTTTTTGGTTTTAATAAGCATTAAGTTTTCCCCGCATTGTCTGTTTTGTTCATGACAAATTGCGTCTGGACAGCCGCAGACTCAATGTGAGTTATGCAGGACCTGTAGCTGATGTAGCTCAGCCGAATTTACGCCTTTTTCTCACAGGCTCAGTTCGCTGTCAGACAGGAAGAGCGAGGCCCATGAACAAGTGTTCAAATTAATGAGGCAAAGATTTGTTAATTTTCGTGGCTCATTTATAAAAAATGCACAGCAGCCGATACTAGTAACGACAAATGAGCCCAAGGCGGTTCGGGTAATATTAGGACCTGGTCTAAGCTGGGCGTGGCGAACCATGCGGTGAATTAATTGTCTCACTGGTAAACAAACCGCATGATGCGCTACATAGTACGGCGCATAGCCCCAGACCCCTATAAAAAAATGTTTTACCACTCACATTATCAGCTGACGGAATAGAGAGTTGGAGAGAGTGATTGAATGTGGGGGGAACGCAGCGTGTTAGTCCGAACTCAACCCTGGCAGCATATTAATGAGTTTTGAGTTTTAGATTGAGGAATTTCTTGATAGGGCATAAATAAGAGTTTTTCAAAGAAGATCGACATCGTTGGCAGCTTCGGCGGCGGTCGTTGTCAGTTGTTGAACGTGTAGCAAGTGCAACCAGGCCTTGGGGCCATGAATTCCATTTACCTTGTACCTCTCTTTCAACTCTTTTATTGGACTGCATGTGGAGTTGTGCCATAAAGATATCGCGCTTCATTGTCTTGGTCATGCGCCTTGGTATAGCAAACACTCTTTAGGCATTTCGGTGATTATCTTTTTCGGGGCATTTAATTATGCAAACACTTGTCGATTTGTTGGCATTCTTTTGGTTTATTATTTTATATGTCTCATTTTATTCAGGAATATTATTTTGCCTTTAAAATTATCATAGGAATTGAAACAAATTTTACGAATTAAATGAAAATCATGTCAATTAACGAACAAGTAAGGTAATGAAGGATTGTCGCTATTCCAGTTTTGCTACTGTCTGAAATTAGTTTAAAACCTAGAGAATAGAATAACAGCAGGGGTATGAATGGCCATTGCTCAAGGTAGCACTAACGAAAGAAACAATAAATAACTTACTTTACTTTCCAACAACTATCTACTTTTCTTCAAATATCTCCTTATCAGTTGCTTGCAATATGTCAGGCAATGTTCCAAAGAAAACCATTCCCATTAAAAGTTATCTGTTGGAACATATGTAACGAAGGTCTACCCGCCCAGCTGGGCTCGTAGCTTATCATATGGGCGTCAGAACACTACGCTCTGTGCCCATAAATCCGAAGCAAATATTTGCGTGCATTAGGTCATCGTGGGCCGATAAAAAGTAAAATAACCCAAGAACATATTTCAACCCAAACAACAAGTACTACATACCAAGCAGAAGTTCTTGCTGAGCAAGTCATTCAGCTTGGTTGGCTCCAGTCTGGCGGCTGGGACATTGATTTCGAGTACGGCGTGAGTAGAGCAAACATGCGCAGTGTTTACAGGAAATGCATAATATGGTACGTCATATTTCAACGGGCACCAGGCGAAAGCCGTTGATAAGAAATGTTTTCCATGCTAATAGTTGCCATGATGCATGGTACCCGTTGGTGGAAAGTAAGACTTTACTGCTGCGATTCAACAAGTGCTACAAACCGCACGCACACTTGTTCTGATTGTATATACTATATAGTTTTTTTTTGTAGTTGGGATCGTATCGCGGGGTCTTTGGTCTGAAGAATTATTAAGTGTCATGTTTGTCGACCAAATCCAAGCCATACGTGTATGAGTGTATGCACGTGTGTGTGCCGCCTTGACGATATCTTATTACTGGCCGTTGCAGTTGTTGGTGTTTTTATGTGCAAGTCGTTCCCAGGGAAAAGAACTTTCGAAAGAAAGATCACTGAAGCATTGAAGAGACCAACAAGCAACAAAAGTCACGTCGAGCATTTCATAAAACCAGGCAGGCACAGACAGCATAATGTGGGTTTTCTTCTCTGGACACAATCTGACCAATGCTGTCATTATGTTTTATATATGTAAAGTATGTCTGTGACAGTTTTATAGCGCGTTTTGTTGCATTGATTTGGGTCTCATTTTAACACTTTAGGAAATTTAATACATGCCACAACGCATTCAAATGTATATACTATTATATACTGTAATTCGAGACACAGATACTCTTTTACCCAAACATGATTGTATTGTATATGTGCTGCGTCTCGACCAATTTAAATTGAGCCCACATACATGTGTAACTATAAGTTGTTGTTTGTTCGTTCCTTGGGTCGGCGCATCCAATTTTCAATGCGATTAACGCCACAAGAGCAACAAAAACCAAAAAAAAAAAAAAAAACTTATAAGAATATACAAAATGGTCTGAAATCTAACACAAAATTGCTGACTACGCAGTCCCCGCCTATGCGTGGCCAGCTTAATTGGATCTGTATTGTTATTGTTGGGTTTCTTGTTGGACTGCTGGTAGGGGAAATGGAAATTATATTATATTTTTATTGAAATAAATTAACTGCACGTGCACTGATGTGGGTCGAGAATGGGCAGCTACTGTGGCACTGATAAGCCGCCCAGCATTTGAACAGCCTAAGCAGCCCTCATCAATCCCTATTCACAGATGTATTTCAATTAAAAAAAGAATCGGACTGAGCAACATATGCTTGCTGGGTGGATCGGAGAAGGATTTCCCGCAGCTTCCGAAATATTTGTTTACTTTTTCAACGTTATGCAATAATATATAAAATAAATGCAAATACTTGCGTTACAACTTGGAAGCAAAACAGAAAAACAACATAATATTCATACCAAATAAACTGCTCACTGTATCCGGAGCTATAGGTTATTAATCGCTGATTATATTTAATCTTCGCATTTACAGTCAACTGTCTGACGTCAAAGATTACGCCAACTCTTCTACGAAATGCAAATAGATATGCATTAAAAGCAGCAATAAAATGGGTAAAGCCCGGCACTTGATGGAAACCCCAAACGTGAGTTAAATAAGAAGAATACAAAGTCAGTATAAATAATATCAGTCCGCTTTTCTTCCAGAAAACTGTTAATAATAGGAGCTAAAAGCTCTAAGAAGTTGGTAAACGTTAACCCACGTCTTACAAATCCACTTTTATCACTCATAGTCATTATAAACTTTTGCGCTTTAAATAAAAGTTTACAAATATTCTTTAATGCAATGAATCTGTTTCTATTAGGAGGGATCACAAACTTTTGTTATTATTTAAATTGCAATAAAACAACGATGGATTATTCGCTTGACATGAATTTTATTTATCCGAAAGATAATATTGTTGAATTACATTTTAAAAATTTTTTTTTCAACATTTTCCAACATTTGTGGCCGTATATCGGCAATAACACGGGGAATGTTGTCTTCCAAATGGTTAAGCGGTTGTGGCTTATCCGCATAGACCAATGACTTTACACAGCCCCAAAGAAAATAGTCTAGCGATGTTAAATCCCAAGATCTTGGAGGACAATTCACAGGTCCAAAACGGTCACCAAACTTGTCTTCCAGTTAATCGATTATGGCACGAGCTGTGTGTCATGTTGCGACGTCTTGTTAAAACCACAGCTCCTGGACATCATAATTGTTCAATTCAGGAATAAAATCGTTAGTAATCATGGCTCTATACCGATTACCATTGACTGTGACGTTCTGGCCATCATCGTTTTTGAAGAAATGGAGCATTTCGACGTAAACTTGAGGATTAGCTTCACTCCAAATGCGGCAGTTTGGTTTGTTGACGTAGCCATTCAACCAGAAGTGCGCTTCATCGCTTATGAAAATCGGGAACAACGGCAATCTAGTTTTGGGCACACTCGACGAATCTACGCCAAACTGAAAATAAACCACATGACAGCTGTTAAATCGGTCGTCATCTTGAATGCCAGTAATGCCAACTTTTTGTTTTATACCTGAAAAAAATCACCCTTTACATTGAAATGTTCGGATCACTACTATTTCCAACTCGATATATCATCGCTACAGAGACAATAAATGGTACCTCTACAATCAGCTATTTTCTATAATTCTAGTTTACTTTTATTGTGTAGAATTATTATTATTGTGTTTATACATGTTGGCAGAGTTTAATATCTTTAGTTTAATATCTTTTACTTTAAAGTTTTGTATATAATAAAAAGAAATAATAATTTTATGACTGCAACATTTTGTGCATAAAATTGCAAGTTTAATAAATTTCCTAAAAAGATTTTGATCATTGATTAAGTTATTAAAAGCGACTAGTTACAAGTTTCCCCATTGTTGAATAATTAAAATAAAAAATGCATTAATATAATGGCACAATTAATAAAATAATCTTGACTATATGACAACATGCTGTCTTATGACTAGTTCGCTTTGTAACAAAATAAAGTACTTTGAACGCTTCAGTAAATAAATATAATAAATATAATAAATCAAAAGAAATAGGTAGGGCAGCTTTAACATAAGAGAAGAACGTAATGATAATTTGTTGTCGTTTCATACAGATAATTACGAAAGCAACACATCATACAGAATCGCTTCAATAAGGCTGAAATACTTATTAAAATTATGATTTTAAATATGTTGTAAAGCAGTAAATGCTTGAGTCAAGTCCTTTTCCTGTATTTTACTCAGAATGAGCAAATCTCATACACGAAAGCGTTGATTATGCAGTCAGCAAGAGAGCAGATGAGCACAAGAGCAACAATCAAGCTTTGGAGGCACTTGATAAGAGATCTCTTAACAGATGCAATTGCAACTTTCGAACTTTTTTTTTTAATTTATAATTATTTAACCGATCGTTGGTGAGCCGACCACTGTGACTTTGGATGAATGCCCTAAAAATTCAAACCGAATTGTATTTTTTTGTTGTTAATATTTGAGCATAAGCTTCATATGAGTAGAAGTACTATTGACTATATTGTTTAAAAGATATTCACAAAACTTGCTTCAAGTAGACAAACCCAAATCGAAGAATCTATTTAACCACTTTCTAGCTGCAAAAGATAAGGGTATTTGTTGTAAAAAACCAGCATTTGCGCAAAGTTTTCCGCTTGAGGGAAAGAAATATTAAAAATATGACCATACTGGCCAATGACTGTCTTTCTTCGTAGCTTTAAAACATTAACAGGTCGTAAACCTTTTGACGCGCTCTAACAAAAAGACAGGCGCTGAAAATGGATTTCACATAAGCGTGTTGGGTCTGTTGCTATTGTTGTTGGCTAGAAATCTGAGCTAGCTTTAATAACAAAACGTCGCACTGTCAAATAAGTTGGCTATAATGCTGCAAATATGGCAAAAAAGAAACATAAATAAATAAGTTTTATTGTTAGCCAAAGTGTGTGAGGGGGCTGCGTGGAGTGCTTCGAAACGCCTACAACAAATGTTGTTCCCTGCCGGTTTCGGAGGTTACCCAGCGAGGTACAGCAACAATTAAATGGAAAAAACAGCTCTCTTTGTTGTTAGCATTGCTTTGTGTATTTTACATAAACCAGTACATAGTATTATTAAATATTACGTACGTTTCTGGTACTACATGCTGCATTTGTTTATTGCCTTCCAGCGTCAATCGCGCGCCCAGTTGTCATAATTGAATTCCAATTCCAGCAGCGGGCGTTGCTTTTGCTGCTGGCCAACTCGCCCCGTTTTTCGCGAGTTGACCGTGCAACTGCCGCAACCGTCGGAACGTTATTAGATATTCGCACTTGCGTGTTTCTGCTCCCAGCTAGGGGGTACTATGGCTGAGAATTTGATCGATTTGTTCGATTAGTTTGCGGAACATGCAATCGACACGCAGCATTCTATTTCAATTTTCAAAAGAGTCTCAGCGTCTTGGTCTTGGCCAGCCACTTGGTTTAGTCTTTGGCGTGTTGAGTCAATTTAGCTGCAAGGCTAACACTCCTCGTGCTTTGCATTGGGAAATTGTCTTATTGGAATACAAGACAGCTACGCTTGGCCACAATGACAACTGGTAGTATAGGTAATTAATATTATTGTTTTGTTGCTGGAAAATGTGAATCTTGTGATTATGGGAATAGCAAGTTTTTCAACTTGAAACTCGCTTTTGATTAAACTCGAAATTACGAAGTTGCTTAGTATATGTTCAGAACAAACAAAATATATCAAAGATTGTGCAACTAACTATGGGAGCCATTGAGATAGTTACCCGATTTTTATAAAATTTAACATAGTGCTTGGGAACATCAATGTATAATATACATTCTCATCACGTACAATCTTAATATATAAAGGGTGTTTTTTTTAGAGGTATAGAACTTTAAATTGCAAAAAAACAACGATGGCTTATTCGATTGACATTTTTATTTTATTTTATTTATTAATATGTAAGAGTACAACTAAGTCCAAGATTAGACAAGTTAAACATTCTAAAAATTATGAACATGGATTTACAATGTAAAAGATGAAAACAGAAAGTAGCATATAAATTTAAATAAAAATCATAGAGGTTATTATAATTTGCGCATAGGACACGAAAAGGATCTATAACGCATAATTAGTTCTACAAAAAGTTAATGCTAGAGGTCGAAAATTACGAGTTACTCTGGAAGGAATGATGAAAGAAATTTTATTAAGGAGAGCGATGGAGTCAATGAGACCGAGTAAAAGCTTATGCAAAAATAGCACGCCGTGGCATGTTCTACGATCACTTAGAGAAGGTAATTTGATAAGGCGAAGTCTGCATGTATAGGATGGCAAACGAATGTTGAGATCCCAGTTTAATCCCCGAAGAGCAAATATTAAAAATTGTTTTTGAACGGACTCAATCAACTCTTGATAGTGTTGGTATTGAGGGTTCCAAATGCAGGAGCAGAATTCCAAAATTGGGCGGACAAGCGAAACGTACAGCAGTTTGGTAGTATATGGGTCATTAAATTCTTTTTACCACTGCTTAATCAATGCAAGAACTCCTCGAGCTTTATTTACAATGTATTTTATTTATCCAAAAGATAATCTTGTGGCATTACATTTTAAATATGTCTTCTGGGATGTGACCGCCACGGCTGGCGCGGATATAGTCCAATCTGGACGTCCAATTTTCTATGACTTTTTGCAACATTTGGGGGCGTATATCGGCACGGCAAATGTTGTCTTCCAAATGGTTAAGCGATTGTGGCTTATCCGCAGACCATTGACTTTACATAGCCCCACAGAAAGTAGTCTAGCGATGTTAAATCACAAGATCTTGGAGGCCAATTCACAGGTCCAAAACGTGTCTTTTTTCCTTTCCAAATGTATCTTTCAATAAATCGATTGTGGCACGAGCTGTGTGTCATGTTGTGCCGTCTTGCTGAAACCACAGCTCCTGGATATCATGGTTGTTCAATTCAGGAATAAAAAAGTTGGTAATAATAACGATAACCATTGACTGTAACTTTCTGGTAATAATCGTTTTTGCAGTAGTACGGACCAATGATTCGACCAGCCCAAAATGCGTTTTCAACCAGAAGTGCGCTTCATCGCATAAGAAAACCAAACTGAGAATAAATCACTTGAAAGCTGTTTAATCGGTCGCCATCTTGGACAGTAATGCCAACTTAAAGTTCTATACTTCGAAAAAAATGCCCTTTAGAATTACTTTGGAGTAGTGTTGCTCGGAAAACTCAATGAGTAAGTTTTTTCTTTTCATTTGGAATTAAATCATTTTGCAGACAATTTAAAGGTGTTTTTGCAGGCACTAGTTTTAGCCATCATCTTAATTGGCCCCAGGAAATTAGGCTGTAGCATTTAATTTGATTTAATCGATTCAACATGAAACTTTGTGACAAATATATTTTAAATGTAAAATTTACCAGGTTCTTTTTGTGGGATAGGGCAGTTCAGTGCTGGAATTCTTATTCTACGCAGCAAATATGTATTATATTGGCTCTCAAAGATTACATTTGGATTTATATAACTTTTTATTCGTGATTTATATTTATTTGCAAAAATTTTTAATTTTGCAGCAAATAATTGTAAAAATATATATACTGTAATTTTTGAGTTTTTGTTATCATTGTTGATAATGATTCAATTTGTCAATGTGATCCCATCTTGCTAGAGCCTACCTCTTATAGCAGATTAATCGTTTAGATTGCTATATTTTGGTTAAACCGATTTCGTTTCTCGTAAACTGAAGAACAATCAAAAATAATAATAAATTGCTTTTGATTTAAAAATCTTATTTTTTTAAATTATTGATTGACATTTTCTTCTATTTTATACTTTTAGAGTATACGCCAAGAACATGCTTATACCGAACTGACAATATGATGTACCCTTATCTCTGACATGGTCCAAGCCAAAAATTCCCATATTTAGTCCACTTCTGTAACACAAGCTAAGAAAATATGCAACCCACGCAGAGGCACACGTGGCCATCTAAGCCAAATGAAGCAACTTGGACATATAGACAAGAATCATGCGCAACTTGTGGCTGATGGGGTCAGTGCTTCGTTTACAAGGCATTTAAAAAGCTTTGCATATTTTACCAAAGACACTGCGACATTTGAATGGCCAAAGCAGTGGCAAGTGCTCTACGCAAGCTAGATACCACATCAACGGCCAAGACGACAAATGGCTGGAGGAGATCGTTGGGGAGTGCGGCGCGTTTTGGCAGGCACCAATAGGAGCCGGCCCGCAGGTGGTCGTCGTACAACTCTATTTTTTATTTTGTCGCGTATGCTGAAGTTTTGCTGCGGTGGTCGGTCGTTTATTAGCCTGGTCACAAGCTGCTTAGCTTTGTCGGCTTCGTCCAGGCTGGACAACTGTGGCGGCCTGCTCGCTTGGCGGCGGCGGCGGCGGCTTTTCTATTTGTATTTATATTGGAAAGCACCGAGCAGCGAGCAGTGAACCAACAAACAACAAGCAAGAGCAGAATGCAGCGCATAGATAGATACAAGCGGCATTGTATCTGTATCGCGATCGTCGTTGTCTGGCCCCCTTGCAGATAGCAATAGAGGAGTGCGTTTTAGTGGCTGCTTGTGGTATGTTCACTGTGAATTTATTGGATGCGATTTTATCGCTCAAACAAATGTTGCATTTTACAAGTGGTTCAAGTGCTTGCAAACGTTAAAATACTAAAGACGGCGCTTATTAATGAGAGGCAGCAACAATGCTAAGCAACGTCAGAAACTGTACGAAAAGCAAATGGCGCCTGCCCCAAACTGTGTCCCGAAACACAGCAGGCGGCGCACTAACTATAGTACCGCTCTCAACTAGGAATACCAAGATGCAGTCAATGCCGACACCACATGAAAGCCCAACGACAAGCTTAACTTGGACATCGAGTTGGTTGTGGGTTGCTTGCACTGCAACGATAAGCTCGGTCTATTGGTAATTTTTGGCATTTTGGCCAGACAAATTGAGTGTAATCAGTCTTTGGCTTTGGCGCTTAAATCACGGACAGGCTGGTTTTTTCAGCCAGCCATGGTTTATTCGTTGCGGTTCGGAACTATTACTTGAAATAAATTTCAATACAATTAATATCAAATTAACCTGAGGCATTTGACTGGAGCTTAAGCAACTTGAGTTCCTTTTGTGTGTTCGTTTGTGTAGAAATTTATGAAAATTGGTCGTAAATTGGTTTCATGATTAGATGCGATTTGGGTTAAGTCGATTACAGTGCGTGGGACAGCACTAGATTATGCACTTGGAGAAAAATATTACAAAATAGCGTAAACGATTTAGATTGGTATGTCTGGACTTGTGTATGCTCTAATGGCAACTGTTTTTTATCTGAACCATTTCGATACTAGATCACCGATTATCTATCACGTACACTAATCTTTAAAAGATCTATAAAATATTAAACTTTTACTTCAAGCTCAATATGATGGTAAGTTTGCCCGCATTTGACTAGTCGTGAAATATAAAAAAAAACTGTGGGCATAAAGTATCGGGAATTGCAAATTTAAAAAGGTTTGGGTTTCCAATAGGGGATAAAACCTTGTACTTCTTAAATTGGCAGGACTGTCCTTGATATTTGTGTCAAATTTCATGTCAATATCTCAATCTTGTGTTTTTTAAGCAACCAAAAGTGAATTTGTCGATTTTTACAACCAACTTTCATCAAAGTTTGTGTTCGAAATGAAATTTCTGGAGCTGAATTGTTGAGAATGTTGCAGAAGGCCTTTTGAACAACAGGCTCTATCCATAAACGCGGTTATTTGAATGTTATAAAATGTTTAAGAGGTAAGTGTTGAAAACGCAGAACTATCCACGTCAACTGATGAGCAACGTGTCAACGAAGTCAAGGAATTAGTGCTCGAAAATCGGCGATTGACTGTTACAGACATAACTGGTTTTATTGGAATAACAGAAATATCAGTTAAAAGTATTTAAATCATTTGGACCTCCAAAAAGTCAATTGTCGTTCGGTGCCAAAATCACACAATTTCTTGAAAAAACAGCGTCGCCTTGAAATGTGTGAAACCATGTTCTCCGACTATCAAATAAGTTGAATCGTACTACAATAGAACTGTAGACGAGACATGGACTTACGCTTCCGAACCGGAAACAGCCGATCAATCGTGCGGATATTATGCCAAAGGCGTTACAAAATCAAGGTCATGTTGACAGTTTTCATTGATTAAAGTGGTGTAGTGCACTTTGAAAATCTTCCAACGGGTTAAATACGCAATATTATTTAAGGGTTATGTGTCATTTGCGTGAATCAATTCGTCTCAAACGGAATTGGGGCCAGAGAATAATTAGTTCTTGCATTATGATAATGCACAGTCACACACGGCACTCGTACTTCGTGATCATTTTGCCAAAAATTTTACTCATATCGTTTCACTACCGCCTTGTTCGCTTGATTTGACTTCATATGACTTATGGTTATTCGCAAAACTCAAAAAAACCACTTCGTGCTCATCGTTTTGGGTCGATAAAGGAAATACCAACGAAATCGAAGGAGTAACTTGAAGGCGATCAAGGAAAGAACTTTTCTGACTGTTTTGAAAACTGGAAAGACCGCTGTCATAAGTGCATTACATGGGACGAGTACTATTTTAAAGGAGACGAAATAGATTTACAAGAATAAAGATTTTTTGAAATATACCAATTTCCGTAGTTTTTGCCGCATTCACAAATTGTTTGAAAAAGTTGTAGAAAGTGACAAATAGAGAATTTTGAAACTTTTAACAAAACTGCCATTTCAAAAAAAAAAATATTCCACTAACGAGGATAGTAGAAAACTTTAATAAAAACTTTGTGCCGACATATTTGATTACAATATTTTCAATGGATTAAAAAAAAAATCCTTCAAAAAGCCTATATCTTAATGTATTTGCTATGCTTCGTTCAAATTTAATAACGTGCTTATGGAAGCTTGCGTATGGAAACTATATAATATAGTCAATAGATTACGTTACTTAGCTACTTTTGTGTTTCGGATTTACTCATCTTAAAAATTTATGGGTTTCTAAAAAGCATTATAGTCTTGCACTAAATTCAAAAGTGCTAACTATTTTCACATTTTATGTGTGATTTTTATAAAGGGAAACTCATTATTTTTCATATCTAGATTTCACTTTACAAACAATGAAATAATATATGTATCTCTTTAAGTGGTCCCTAATGCTGGGCAGAAAACACTTTGGTACTAAATTTCTGTACAGAAACCACACTGGAAATGTTTCGGCACAAATTATAAACTTTTCAATCTATGAGTTAGTTAGATGCATAATTTCCACATATAGTACCTTCCATCTTAGCTGTAAAAACCTACAAATAGACTATATTCCAATTTTCCTCAGTGTCGGGTAATTCTTGAGCTGAACTTTCAACTTAAATTACAGCTATCAATCAATTTGAACATGTTAGTAAATTGAATGACAGTGCAATTGGAAGCGCCAAAGGTAATCAATAGCCAAAGCCACACACGCAAAGAGAACAAGAAGCATAAAATAATCAAGCATACCTATGCCTGTCGGCATATGTCGACTAGGATATACTCTGTAAACTGAAACTTAATTAACTCGTTATTATCAGAGGAAATAGTTGAAACTGGGGTAGTAGAAAGACTAAAGAGAGAATAATAATTGAAATATTTTTTACCTTAATTCAGATGTAAGTAACCTATGCTTACTTAACAAATTGATTCATCCCTATCTGTAATTATCACAGATATTCAAAGAACTAAGTCAACTTCTTTATTTGTATGGCTCTCACTTAAGTGACTTTTCAGTTCTTTAAGGAAACCAAAATTTTAAAAAGTATTATGCTTTATTTATACAAATTTCGCATCGTCAATGTTTCAATTTTTATCGAACTGTGATATAAAATGGTGTATTCCTACGTACGCTCATACGATTCTTGCGAAATACTTCTTCGCCCTTGTAAGGCGTTATAAACAAGATTCATTTGCTTTCGCTCGGTACTTCCTTGTACCCAAAACATAGAGTATAAAAGTAAACCATCAAAGACAAATGCTAACGATAGTAGTAGAGTCAAACGCACCTGTTTCCAATAAGGGCAATCAATGTTAAACATTAACAAACATTAAAAGCGCCTTAACATCAATCAAATGCTTTTATAACTGGTCAACATCTGTTAGCCAGTTTCTGGGCCAACTACTTGTCACAAAAGGCTAAGAGAGTGTGATGAAGCAAATTATAGACTCAGCTGAGGCCAATAAGTGACTTAAAGTCGACATTTGTAAATGGCCAAGCCAATGACAACTTCGTTACCAAGTGCAACTGAAATTGCAGCGGCAGCTCCCAGCTGCAGCTACCAATCTTGCATCTGGCTTTTAAGTCACAGCCGAATATTTATTGAGCTGAGTTCAAAAGTTCAATCAGGGCGTACCAGTGTCATCTTTTGGTAAGTAACCCAACCAACAAATACATTTGGTTGAAAATAAAAACTCTTATTGTTTGTTTAATAGTTCTTCTGGGTAAGTTAACCAAGAAATAGATGAAACTGCATATCTTTTTTTAAGTAAAAGCTTTAGGCTTTGAACAAGTTACAAATAATGTCATATGCCAGCTTATAGCAATATAAAAATGAAAAAAAATATTAACATTAAGTATACTAAGTAGGTGTTACATTTTGGCACCAAATCAATCGTCAGCCAATTTTTCATTAATTTCATTTTTACTAATTTACATTTTAAAAGCAGAGTAGAGACAAAATTTCAGTTTTTAACTTAACGCATAAAAATATTGTTCTTTATTTTCATTTAACATTATTGTAGCTAAGCAACATATAATTTTCAAACCATTAACGTTTCTAAAGATAAATTGAAGTTTATATTACTCATTTATGTTTCTTAATTATTTAAATTATAATTTTCTTAAAACTTGTGCTATAAGATTATGTTCATTTCGCATTAATATAAAATTATAAATTAAAAAATTAAATTACAAAAAAATAATGTTTGAAATTGTCAATTTAAAAAATGTTCTGATTTCTTAAAAAAATTATATTTGTATTTGATTAATTTATTTTATAATTGTCATAAAAAAAGGCGAAACTAAACAAAAAATATTCCAATTCCGCTTGTTAGACGCATTGATCCTGAGAGAGAAGGCAGTGTAGCTATCAGCAGGGCCTACCATGCAGTCAAAAGGGAGTATCAACCACCTTGATGTTCCGAGATGTAGACGAGTTACCAACGTGGACACAAAGGCGTGTGCTTCTGAGGATAGAGGAGTGCTCATTTACGATGAATATAAGCTAAGCGCTCCGAATCTTTCTTAGAATTGTAACCAACAGATAAGCTTTACTCATTGAGAAATATAAGTCAAATCTTAAAAATTTCAATTAGTTGGAATTTTCAGACTGCAAAACTCTTAAGGGTTGCATAAGTACAAAATATGTTTGTTGGGTTTACATCCAGCTTCAGCAGCAAACAACTAAGCCGCTTAGCAAAACAAGCGTTGGAGTTTGTTTCCTATGGGCCTATTAATTAGAGACTTAAAAGCCTGGTCTACAATTACCCAGGAGTTCCTCTAATGAGTTTTGACCAGACACGGGCGCTAACTTGTTGCAAGTTGATTGCTTTGGCTGCTGCCTGTAATCATTGTAAATATTCCGAATTGAGTGAAAGGCTTTGGCCTAGAAGCTTTGAGCTCTTGCAGCTCATGTCAAGTGGTCGAGTAAAGGGGCCAAAAAAAAGGGGGAAAAACACCTGAAAGCCAACAACATGGAAACTATATAATATGAAAGAGGTCGACATTTCCCAACATACTGCGGTCATAAACCAAACAATTTAAGGTGAAAGGTGCTCAGGTGGAAAACGAAATAAAGAAAATACGAACAACAACAACAAATACAAATAAACAACCACAAGACATGGAAGCCAAAGAAAAATGTCAGAAAATGGCTTGA
This sequence comes from Chymomyza procnemis, assembly GCA_035046065.1. NCBI lineage: Eukaryota > Metazoa > Arthropoda > Insecta > Diptera > Drosophilidae > Chymomyza > Chymomyza procnemis. The sequence continues at coordinate 25,552,819 of JAWNOJ010000013.1, read as the reverse complement.
CTATAATTAATTCGCTGTTGTTGTTGGCAGTCAAAAATCACAAAAAAGTCTCTTATGACTGACACTTTACATACACCCAACATATATTAGAGGCACGGGCCACGGGGAGTGATGAAGTTACGTGCAACAGACAGAACACAGCCTGACGGTCAGTTGATGCCTGATGAAGATGACGACCCAGACATGAAGTGACTTATGATTTTTGCTTTCAAGCCGCTCACGTTGATTTCACATGATTTAAGCCAACAAACATTTGCTGGCAAAAAAAAATATAATAGCAACAACTTATAAGCATTTGATTTACGATGCAGCCGATACCTGTAGATGCCTCTGTCGGAGCTTGGTGCTGACTTCCAGTCAAGATGCAAGTTTCTTGTTTTGCAGTTGCACTTACTTGACGCTTTTGCCACTGCCCCATTGGGCGTACGTTGATGGCTCTGTCAAGTTTGTGGGTCAAGCAGCCAGGCACCACTCACCCATACAAAGACGTGTAAGCCACATGACATTGGCAACTTTGTTAGGTTTCCGCTAGGCGTACCCAGTCGATGATTACTCAAAATCACAGCTCCAAGTTGCGCCTCGTGTGAACGAACTTCAACTTATTATCGTCAGCAAGCGAAAATGCAATTTCAGCTGCAATTTAAATTGACAACTTGCTGCCAGACAACTAATTGAGATAACTTAAGAAACATAAATAAAATCCAAAGCGCTAGAACTTTGTGAGAGATTCGTATAATTTAAGTATAATTAACAAATAAATAAAACTAAATACTCTAAACTTAGTAAGCTATTTATTTACATAGTTTTGTAAAACACTAACTTTCGTTTGGAAAAAGATTATGATAACTTAAAATCCTGGTCGTTCTTTTTTTCCTTGTAAAGAACCAACAGAGAAACGTTGCTACTTTAACAACATTGTAGCCGATGGCATGTGCCTTACCTACCGAAACTGGAAACCAAAACTTAAACGTTTTCCTTAATATAGTTAAGGCTACCGCCAGGAGCAGCCAAAGCGACAATCTTACGAATGGCAGATTTAGTCTCCTTGGCTTCAACACCAACCTTTTCGAGCACAATACCCTTGCGTGGGGGACCTCGTAGCTTAGTGGGTAATACACTTGGTCGTTCTTTTTTTCCTTGTAAAGAACCAACAGAGAAACGTTGCTACTTTAACAACATTGTAGCCGATTGCATGTGCCTTACTTACCGAAACTGGAAACCAAAACTTCAACGTTTTCCTTAATATAGCTTAAACTACCGCCAGGAGCAGCCAAAGCGGCAATCTTCTTGTCGTCCTTGCTGAGCTGCACACGGGCGTACTTACGAATGGCAGATTTAGACTCCTTGGCTTCAACACCAACCTTCGAGCACAATACCATTGCGTGCGTGGCACAACAGAAATAATTTGGCTTCCTTCTGAAACCTAAATGGGACATTTTGTAGTTCTTGTTGGTCGTGACGATGGTTTCTTGGTTGCCCCATGATTTTACATGTATCTAAAATAAACAACCTTTTTTAAAAGTTTAATACAAATATTTGTCTTCAAAATAAAAAAATAAACTATTTATCCTTAAAACCTTCAAGAGCAAACAATTTTTTACTTATGAATCCCCAAAATGCGAGTCTTTCGCAATATGTATCTATATGTATATTAACTGCCTCAATTCCTTGTTTACTTCTTTTCGGATTCGCTAATACTTCTGTGGTATGTGCCATGTGAGAGCGATCTCAGCGTTCTTCGGCACGTATTCCGATCCAGGATGACCCCATCGCAGAGCCCTGTTTGACACACTTTTATTTTAAAACCAAAATTAGGCACGGCCCTATATCTCTTCGATGGTTCTTATAAGTAGCAGCAGTTTTTCAGCACATTTTTATGGTATTTGTGCTAATTTGTAGGCATGCATACATACGAAGATCTCGTTTGTGACTTGTTGGATTCGCTTATGGAGCTCCTGAAGCGTTCGTAGCGTTCTTCAGCATGCATTCCTATTCTGAATCGTGGCAGCGCTGAAACCCATTGAATTCTAACAATTTGTCGTCTAACTAATCCACGTATTTTTTATATTACCTGTCGTACCTTTTCTCCTTTTCTCAACTTAAATGGTTTCTGTAGCGACTACTACAGTACTACTTTGTTTAAGAGTTTCGGTGATGAGCTTTTAGGCATTTAGCTTTCAATATGTCTTGGATATGTTTGCTCTTAATGTGAACAAGCTCTGTAACACCCGCCATTCACCTCACTCTCAGTTAATTTTGACGACTGTATCTGTAAATATTTTATTTTTTTTTTTTTTTTATAATAAATTAAATAAAATGTGTCTTTTTTGGTCCGACACTTACTAATTATTGTTTAGTTTTCTTGGTTGTTTTTTTAGACATTACCTGTCTCTACAAGTTACGTATTTCTACGAACTATTGAAGAATCATTGTCGAGCACAACAAAAAGCAGTCATAACTTTCGTGGCTTGTTTGTGCGGGTTATTCCGTGGCAAACCAGTTGGCACCTTGCAACTGCTAATAGTGCTAGTCATGGTTCTTGGCTGGTTGAGTTGACCCCAAAGGTAGAGGCCAAATTAATGGCGTGGGAGCAAATTACAGCTTAGAACTTCTGATATGTCAAATTACAATTGTAACGAGAAATGCAGCCTTTAAGTGTGTGGGCCTAACGCACAGTCACGCCCGTAAATAAAACCCAAAAACCAAAAAAGAAAAAAACCGTACCTTAAACACTCAAACCTTGGGCGTTGATCGGGCGATAAAAAGTCTTTTATGTCAAGTCAAAAAAGCGACAATGGAACTGACAGATTCAACAAAAGCGCTGCTGCACGTCTCGTGTTGTAGCTTGGCGATCATTAAAACAACGTTAACGAGCGGTTCCCCTGACGGATCACACACACGCACATAATGCAAATATTGACGCTGACGTAACAATGTCACCACAAACAGCCGGTACGAGACGCCTAGCCTCAAGGAAACTCAACAGCTACGGTTTGTTGCTTTTCTTATTTTGCAACATTAATCACAACCCCTAATTGAGGCTGCTCTTGCGCCCTAGCTGAGGCGGCGCCAAGGACGTGCAGCCGCTGCCGCCTCTGACGGACAGGCGTGTTGACTTACCCGCAAAGGATGTCGAAATAAAACAAACGGAAAATGGAAATGTAAGAAAAAAATGCGCGAAAATAAGTGCAGCTGATGAAAATGTCAGCGTTAGCGTGGGAACTTTTATGCAATAGCCCAGCAGCAACCCTACAACCCTTCCAGATCATTAAAATCTCAAGCTGTGTAGCAACTACGCAACAGCTGGTCAAGCCGCTGGCGCACAGCTGTGCCTGCAGCCAAGTACAGTTGTGCAAAAAGCTGTTACCATGCGATTGATTGGTATGCGCCCAGCATATGTCAATGCCTGAACTGAAGACGCACTACAAAGATACAAAAGTATCTTTAGCGGGAAATCAGTCCAATTAAAAATAATAAACCTAAGTGAGCAATGCAACTAGAGTTTGGCTTGTTAGCGGTTGCTGCCAAGATTGAAGATTACACCCAAACAATAGAAGCCAAGGCTACTGCGTGGGAAAGCTGACGGTTTGGTATGTTTTCAGACATTTTCCTTGTATGCGCTACAGTTACACCTGCCTCACCCGAAACCAACCATATTTGCAAAACATTTATTTATGTACAATAATAACACAATATTTTTACTCGTACTTACTTATTTTGAGCAAAAAAAAAAACAAAAACGAAAAACGAAAACAAAAATTTAACGAAGAAAAAAATCGTGATCAAATCAATGAGCAACCATAAAATTGTGGAATTCTAACAGCAATTTGACTGCAACACGAACATGGACAAGACTCTAACTGTCCAGCTGTCGATCTGAGTGTATGGACTGGCTCAGCTGGGGCTTACAATTCCATTTGGCACGAGCTCATTAAGCGCCATTTATATGCAACATGAGCCGTAAGTGAACGCACGAGAACCCAAATGCGACTACTGTAACAACTTCAATAACTAAACAATAACACTAGTCAGCTGGCAACTTGGTTACTTTTTGCACATTCTCTTAGGAACTCAGAACCAAGTATTTCTACTATCAAATGCGTTTAATTGTTTAAGATGCAAATCGAATCGCATTAAAAATTATGTGGCTATGGCAGCAATAATTATGCAAAAAATATTAATGCAGATCAGTTACTTCCCAAAAAAGGATTTTGCTTAACGAATTTTGGCTATTTTTTTCCAAATTATGATATATATATTAACTGATTAGAGTCACTCACTGCTTTAACTTCAATTGCATGTTTTCAAATTAGTCTATTTTTGACTCATTCTCAAAGTAGATTCTACTGCCAAGAAACGAGAAAAGACGACTTTTAAAAAAATTATGCAACTAAATGGCCTAAAATACTAAATTAGTTTTCAACTGTTTTAAAAAAAACTTTTTTGGTATAAAAGACTTGGGATCGAAAACGTCAACTTTTGTTGGTTGCATAAAATGAACATACATCGTATACTTACTGTAACTTTATAACAATTACAATTATAATATAGTTATAGAGAAATAAACGCACAGGAATTAAAAAACCATAGTTAATACTATGCGGGTGCAACTGGAAGCAGGGGGTTGTAAAATAAATATATAAATGATGATACGAAACATAGAATGCTAATGTAAACAATATAACTTTGTTCAATCAAGCATTTGCAGCAATTTGTTGCATAGTGTTCGACTAGATTCCACCCAAGTCAAGTGCTCTGCATGCAACTCCCATAAGTTGGTGAATTTTGCTGTTGACAAGTTGTTGTCGTTTTGCAAAATGATTTAGTACATGGCTATTGAGAATATTATAGATATTATAATACATGGAATAACAACTAAATCTTGTAAGAGACAAAGCTTAAGTAGATAATAAAAACGCCCTGACTCAACACATGTGTCAATGAATTCCAGATGAATCCCATCCATAACAACTAATACCCGCTAAACAGCTCGTTCATCAAAAGTGTGCCAACAGTTTAGGTATTGTTAAATACCTGGCTCAAGGATTTTGACAGCTTAGTTGACATGAGCAAAAAAAAAAAAAAATAGTTGGATAAATTATAATACATAAGTCAATGTTGGACAGTCGCTTGACTCGCAACAAGGTGAATATGCCAAAGATCACAAGCCATGAAACAATCAATCAAAGTGCTGTGAAAAGAGGCTTGTCGTCTGCGAGGGAGATATACTCGAGACGCCGTACTCGAGTACGTTTTGCTACTAAAGGGGCACGGCCATAGCCGTAAAACAAAAAAATTACAAAAAAAAATACGTAATAATAATAAACGCGTAACGGTAACCGTAATGCAAAGGCAGACAATCAAATTACGAGCAATGATTAATCAATCAACACTACTAGCCAGACGACTATACCTAGAAGTCCGTACATGATCTCGGCCAGCAATCGCTTATGGGGAGAGTTGCTTATGATCATGTGGGTGTGATCGTGTGTGGAATATGTTTGTGTACAAAGTGGGTGCGTTCTCGCAGCTGGATGCCAAACTGGCAGTTATCACGATCGCCAAGAATTCAGCTGCTGTTGTTGCACACACCTGCGCGCTAAGGTGACCGACCAAAAGCCCGATCTACCAATCTAGCGTTCCACGTGTGGCAACTGCATGCGCGGCACTCTATGGCGGGCGAATTGTTGATTTTAAATCAAAGCTCAAGCAAAGCGCAAATCTTTGGTTCGGTTGCTTCTTCCCTAAATGGCTGGCAGTTGCCGTCGCTTGATCGTGCCAAAAATGGGTTTGCAACTGGAATTCGCTTTTAGCCAAGTTACACACATGGTGGGTATGTTTTTTTTATGGTTTTCTTATATTTTTTTTGAGTGTGGCGGGAGTAGTAGTTGTATCTGGTAGAATTGCTTTGCAGCTGGAGATTGGCCAGCAGCCAGCAGCAGCTGTGTACTCGAACTCATACTCGTACTCGTACCCGTGCTCGTGCTTTGGTGTGAACAACTAGAAAGTTTTTCAATTCGAAGCCGCCGCTTCGTGAGAATCAGTTCGAATGCTGGCTGCAGTTGCTCCAAACAACAGCTTGAACAATTTATAAGTTTGTTAGCCAAAATAAATGCCAGGTGATTTCTATTTATGGCCAAGTAATGAAATTTTGACAAATAGCAAATGGCCGAGCATTTAGTAGTTCTAGCAGGCCAATAACATTGATCATATTTAGCTCTCAATAAATGCATGAATACACTATAAAATTGGAAAATATTTTCGAATTGAAACGCATTGAATGCACTGAGTGCACTGAGTGCTTTTTGCATTTGGCCTACATAGATAGTTGATAGAGTTTGTCTGCTCTTTTACGCAAATTAACATATTGATAATAACTATTTGAATTTTTTACCTCAATAACGCTTTTCAGAATTTTGTTTCAGAATTGATATTACCTTAAAGATCTCTGCCATATTTTTAATTTATTCCAAAAACTCACTGCCAATCAAAAAGATCTAGCTGTATTTGCAAATCGAAAACGAAGTAAAATTAAACCTTTCTGAAGTTGGATGAAAGTTCACAACAATTATCACACTCTGTACATGACCCACAAATATTAAAAACCCCAAATTTCAGTTGCACAATCTCAAATATCTCCACCCATTTTAAACCTGAACAACAAACAAAGTAAGCCTGATCTAGATCCAGTAAACAAATGTGGCATAAGTCTAAAACTTTTATTTATTTCGTTTTGATGTTCACCCTTATGGTTGGAAAGAATTTTTGTAAATTCAAATAAAAATAAAATGAATATCCTGAAAATATCTATCCTATGTTGGAGATCTAGGTGTTCACGCAGACGAACAGACGGTTTTATTTATTTAAGATATTAAGCCAAAAACGAAACGAAATGGAGGATTAAAAACTAAACAAAGAAACCGAGCAAACTGTAGCTGTAATCTGAAGGATATGTGTTCCTGGACAGACAATTGACAAAAGTCGAACAAATTAAAAGCCAACTAAAAAAACTGCTTGCACGTGCGCAACAACAACAAAAATGTTACCAACCAAAAACACTTCCGGCAACTGCAGTCAAACCAACAAAACTCAATTGATTGACATGAAGGCTGGCAGGGAGCTAGCTTGCTGGCAGTTGGCCCAAACCATGTCAAGATTGTGAGCATTGTACAGTGGCAGCAGCAAGGGGCACATCCAAGTTCAAATGGAAATTATTGCAGCAGTTTTTTGTCGATTTATTGTTTTGGCTCAAATGGCTATCGTGCAGGTTTTATTTAGCTCACCACCAGCACCATCCATAGCTATGGCCAGATCCACATCAACATCATCGCCGTCGTCGTCGTCATCGTCATTATTATCAAGCCAAGTCGTGACCCACGAGCGTTGAACTTTTCAGTGGTTGCTGCAGTGGCAGCACTGTCTCTCTCTCTCTCTCGATCTTGTCTGGGCTTTGGCACCCGCAACCGTACAGCTCTTTGGCTATGGCTGGGTCTATGGATACCATTTCTGGCTCTCAGTTGCTCAATAAATCGTTTTATGGCCCAAAGGCAGCGCCGCCGCCACCACATATTTAAACGAAATGAATTTAAATCTGCCAGCACGAAAAGCAATTTTCAAACATGTAGTCCAAGCGTTAGTTTTGGCGCTCAAATTATGGTGGGAGCAGAAGCTGGACACCGTTCCTTGGTTAATAATAAAGACATTTCTGCAAGTTGAAAAGTCTTATAGGCTTACAAATGAAATTGCAAATTTTACAAATCGGTTAAAAGATCTCATAAAAAGCAAAGCAGTGCTTCTTAGCTTTTTAGCTCAAATACTTAAATCGCTTTTTAATATTTCGCTAAAGGATTACATTCAGATAGGCTAAGATGTCTGAAATATAACAGGGCAGACTTTGTATACTCTCGTAACTTAATTAAATATGATCAAAACGTCTAGAACAGTCGTTGTACCCGCGTCCGTCAGAAGTGAACTTGGCATTCAAAATGTTTTCATAGTTTTCCAGCATTCTATCAAATAAGATTTAAATTGAACCCATTAAGAAACAGCTCAATTTGAATATGAAAACTTTATCAGACTGTACTATATTGACTCACAAAGGATCGGTCAAAAAATTATGATTTTTGCAAAACTCATTGAATACTTGTTTGTTAATAAAGGTTGTAAATATTAATTATTGTTATTAATCTTTGTCAAAATATTCAGTTCTCATTGTCTTCACCATAGAGCAAACTACTCAAGTTCGAAGATACGATATCGATATTCGATATATCGATATTAAGAAAGATTGTCCCTAGAAATATGTTGAGAATTATGTCGTCTATTGCCTATTTCCAAAATATTATATATCTCCTATTAAGAATCTCGTTTTGCAAAACTTAAAAACGAGATTTTGGTTTGGGTACTAAAAACCTCTGGTGGCCCAATTTTGTTTGTCGTTAAAAGCAAACGATTGACTTTCGAACTCATGTAGTTACATTCCTGATCCACCGTCGGTGTTACAGAAAAGTGTATCCACACCACAGTATGGTCGTAGGCGTATCCAAAAAGGCAGTAAACAAGGTTTGGGTAAAAAAAGAAATAAGATTATAATCCAAAAATATATTTGACGGACACAGGACACGAGTCGACGCAGTTGACCCCGGCAAATCATTTAACGAGCTTCGAGCAATTGCTAGAAGAAACCTTAAGCTCCTAAAAGAAGTATGGATAATTTATTTAAAAGCCGTTGGGAAAAAGGGGAAAACTAAAAGAGCTATTATAATTTAAACATAATACAAGAATAGGATATTGTAAACCATAATAAAATATGGTAAGAAAACTATATATACGATTTATTCTGGAAGTTACATTTCAAGGTTTTTTTATTAATATTAATTTAACTTTATTAAGAAGATCGTTTGGATCAATAAAGTGCTTTAAGGCTTATTCACGTATAATTCTCAATGATATCTTCTACGCTTATTTGAGATAACACCTTTATCTGTCTTATGTCTGTCAGACTAAGTTGACTTCTATTATGGAAAAATTGGGAAAATATTATTATTGTTTTAAAACTGAATCAACTCATCCTGACCAGAGACATATAAATAACAGTGTCAGCGCTCATGATATAGTTTCTGTCGAGCGGACCATGAATGGCAAGTCAAGCCGTCGGCGCTGTTGTCTGCCAGGTTGACGGGCAGGTGATATTTGTGGGCGCGTATTTGATCCAGTTGCCTCCCACTGACTTTGGTTATTTCCTCAACAACAGTAGGTTGATATCCCTTCTAGTTTGTTTTCAGCTTTTTCCAATGTCCTCTTAAGTGGTTGATGAAGCTAAACCGCAAAGCTTCAAGTCATATGTCTACGCTGGTTTGATGATGCATTTTTAGACATAGAACTAGTTTTTGGTGGAAAATATGCTCATTTCTTGCAAAAGCCAGAACATATGACAAGATTTCATATGCCGTTCAGGGTATTGGTCCCAAGTATTTAGCGGATCGATTGATCGAGACAGGCTCAGGAGAGCTGCCATTTTTGAGTGTGTAGCTGCTGTGCATAGAGATCTTAGTCTCATTGAATATATTCCATCTCTTCATTCAAAGTTGCCCCTGATATATTTTGGCCCACTAGGCAGCGGCTTGTCGAAGAGTATGTGGAGTACAGTATTTTGAGTCCAGAACGTTGTGCTGAGAAGACGCTGGGTAATTGATTCTCACGTAGAATCTTCTATTCTCGTGAAAATCTTTTCGAAAACTGTAATATGGGCTTTAGGTTTATTGAGTTCTAGCTTATGCGGTAAGTCTTGATGCAGGAACATAACTGCACAGCACTTTCTATTCTCAAAAGAATCCATATAGGTAGTCAACAGCATACCATGTGGGCTTGTTGGCTGGCACCACATCCAGTACCGAACTTAAGCTGATGATCTGGAATGATAATTTGCTCTTCAAGGTTGGGCATCAAAGCTGCTTCGGAAACAGTCTGTGCACAATTTGTTGTCTGTGATTTGCCTGGTTGCGCCATGACTATAACTTCAGTGTACTCCCATTGGGAAGCAAAATGGCCAGTTTCAAGATTATGGCTGCAATTCTATTAAAGGTTCCTTAAGATTGCGATATCGATGCGCTCATAAAGGTTATATTTCCAGAACGATTGACTTTAGGCAATGCTCATCTTTTAAAATTTGAAAGGAAATATTATATTTATGAAAATACTATTTTTAACTAACATAATCAGGCGAATTGGAAAATCTTAGACTCCGTTTGAAACATTCACAGCAACGATGTTATTCCCACATTTTATGCCTGGCTAGCTACGGGCGACTCTTCTGCTTTTCATGGGAAAATCACTGGCGTAACTGTCGGTTCGTTAGTTGCGCAACAATTATTCGGTTTTTCGTTTTGGTTTACTTGTATGTCAAACCAGAACTTAGCCATCGGCTTGGCCAACAGACAAGGGTTGTCAAAACCCCCACGCATTGTACAACACCTTTGCTGCGCCTGCGCGCTCCGCTGCACAACCAACCAAAAGGTGCAGCGTCATTTTTTTTGTGTTTTGCATAAAGCGACTTCCTGTCAGTTCTTGCGGCTCAAAAAGGGGTTGTGCAGGTTTATGACTTGAAATTTTCACGGTTGTTTTGGAATATTAGGCGGAACTGCGCAAGATTGGCTAAAATAGATGGCCTCTGTAGGTTAACTCAACTGACCCATTTTCTATTTATACATTTTCGCGCAGGTGTTGATTGAAAGCAAAAATATAGTTTATTTTAGTTTTTTATTAAGCGGAAATTAAAGTTGCCTGCAGTTTTCCTTAGATCTTTGAGTTTGATGAAGGAGAAAATAACTCAAAACACTTTTTTTCGATCTTAAAACATTTAGTGGCTCCATCTGTTAACAACTAGCGGAAACAAGTTAAAAGTCACACATAGCAAGCAGCTTCGTTTTAACAAGAGTCAGTTGTTAACCAAGTAAAATATCAATCAACTTTGCCGAAGCCGCTCTGAAAGCTGTTATAAGCTGCCTGCTATAGAACGAGTAAAAGAAAAAATAACAAGAAAAACTGAAGCCACAAAAAAATTAATGAAAATTATAATTTTCTCGTATTGCTCTAAAATCAAAGATTGTCGGCTTGATCAGCTGCAGCACAACGGACAAAGCCAGCAAAAAGTTACTGTTTACTTAACATATTATCGCGCTAGAGCCAACTTCACCAGTTCTCGCCAGGCTCGCCAGCTTTGCGCGTACCCTCTCCAGTTGGTCACTCCAAGGAAAGATATATCATAAAAGCCTAAACGCTGTGCGTATCTATTTATAGACAGCGTATACTTGGTCTTTACCTCGTAAACCACGTGACCCACTTTGCGCTAACTCCTTTTCGACAACATCTCGCTTAAAACAACTTAAAATATCAATATCATCGTCGTACATAAAGAGCTGGACACGTTTATCAAAAATAATGCCAGTACGATGTACCCCTTTCATGAATGAAATGAAACTGAAGAGTTTGCACGATTGAGGTTCATCTTGCATGAAGCCAAGAACGACATTAAAGGGTTCAAAGAAAATCTTTCCTTGGCAGCGTTAATTGTATTGCTCAATGTCATGCTGCAAAGTGGAATCAACTTTCGTCAGTATGGCATACAGGCGTTTCCTGCGTTTCGATGCGTTTTTCGTTGGCCTTTTGCAGGAATCGCGCATAGTGAAAACGTGGACTATGGTGGATCAACCCTGCTTCAGTTCAGGACAAAGGAGATTGGGATTTTATTCATTATATTTTGTACAGGATCTGATGCATGCACGCGTTCAGCTCGTAGCCAATATTAAGCTACAGCACCGGCTACAATTTTGCTTTAAAGTGGCATTGTTACAAGTTTGACTTCTTCATGACTTCGTCGATTGGCAAGATCGACAAATTTCTCTAATGGCAAGATTTGTCACCTGCTAGCATATATCCCTCCCTAATATCAGTGAACACTGCGTATCTGTGAGCAGATATCCAATTTCATCCTGTGGTGTCGTTTGATCAGAGACAGCCAAGTGACCCTGTTAATATGGAGGTGTTGAAACCTGGTGCAATTGTTGTGGCAAAATCGATCATCTAAAGCACGTTGTTGCATTATTTAAATTATTTATTTGATTGTGCAAAAGAAAAATTGTGCAATTATTAACAATATATTTTCGCATGTCTTGCAGTTTACATTTTTCAAAAGTAACGGCGGCCACAGACAACATATTACTTATTTGGCCGGCAGTCTAGCAGTGTTGATGACTTTACATATTAATCGATACGTTATCGGCGAATTCTCTTTTTAATTTACCAACACTATCATATGTTAGCTGTCAATACATAATAAACAACAGAAAAATATTACCAGTTGCATTAATAATGTTAAAATACCACAACGGATGCCAAGTAAAACAAGTGAGTTCAAATTTATATGCATGATGCTACATAGATAGTTACAACTTTTATTATTTCAGCTGTACGTAACTTAGTGAATTTCATGTGCCTTCTAAGTATATTTTGTATTTTCATTTATCCGAGAACCTTACGTATAAGCTGACACTAGAAATAAAAAATGCGTAAGTATTTATTGTTTACACTTTATTATTGAAAATAACTTATTGAGTTAATATTGAATCTGTTTTTGCATTGCAGAACTTACGTTGATGTGATAAAAATTTCGAATTATTTCTGTGAAGCATGCAAAAATCATATAATACTATCATACCTATGAACGTAAATAGAAGCCATTTACGGACAATCAGATATTACAATTTAAATGGTGAGCTTAGATTACTACTGGCTATAGGAATAAACTAAGGAATATTTTCTTCCACGCGGCCAATTTTAAACAAAATAACTTACATGTTCTAAATAAATTGGTTCCAAGGAAGAACATGTTCGATTTTGTATTGCTATGGAATTATGCTATAATATACTTAGAATTTGTATATCTATTAACGATTCTACATAAAATCGGCTAAGACTACACTTAGGTGTGTGCTTGTCATTTTTAATGCATTAAATTAATTACAAAAATGTACGCTAGACTATAAAAAAAATTGCTCATCTTTTGAGGTGACCCACGTCTCAATCCAATTTTGACGTCTTCATATGAACGGAAGTTCTCGTTAGCTAGATCGTCTGCCACGATTCAGAATCACCGTTTCCAAGTAGAAAAACTGGAGAAAAACTTTGTAATGTCTTTCTTTCTATCGTAGCCGTTTTTCCTTTAGTTCTCATCCTAAAAGCATCTACGTTGATCTGTGCCGATCCGCTGTAATATTTTTTCGTGGCTTCAGCCCAAAACAAAAAAAAGACGACAAAGTTATTCTCCAGCATGACAATTGTCGTGACCAGAAAAAAAAATTACCGTCGCAGCATCTGAATGCTGCCAGAAAATGGGGCGGAAATAGTAGATAACAACTAACAACGACTAAGATTTTTAACCTTGAAGCCGCGTGTTAAATTAAAAAAACTCGGCGGTAGCGCAGTTGAAACCAGTACACTAATTTGAATTTTCTAAAATAGAATTCGTCAAAAGTAGGCTGTAACAAAGTTCTATATTGAATGTATATTAAATTTTGTTTATTGTTTGTAAGGTTGTCGTAGTGATTATTCAGCGCTCCAGTTTCGAAAACATCTTGTTTTCATTAGGTAAAAAAAAAAAATATAGTACAATACAAATATAAAAAAAAAATTCAAAATAAGTAAAATTTTAAAATCAAATAGAAGTATAACATTTATATATATATTTAATTTCAAGGCATTTAAATTAAATTTTTTTCTCATTAATTAAAAGCAATTTGAATTTGAATTTCAAATATTAAATTCAAAAATAATAAATGTAACATTTTCTTCAAAAAAAGTAGGCTGTAACAAAGTTCTACATTGAATGTATATTAAATTTTGTTTATTGTTTGTAAGGTTGTCGAAGTGATTATTCAGCACTCCAGTTTCGAAAACATCTTGTTTTCATTAGGTAAAAAAAAAACAATACAAATATAAAAAAAAAGAATTTCAAAATAAGTTAAATTTTAAAATCAAATAGAAGTACAACATTTTTATATATATATTTTTTTAATTTCAAGGCATTTAAATTCAATTTTTTTCTCATTAAGTAAAAGCAATTTGAATTTGAATTTCAAATATTAAATTCAAAAATAAAAAAATGTAACATTTTCTTCAAAAAAAGTAGGCTGTAACAAAGTTATACATTGAATGTATATTAAATTTTGTTTATTGTTTGTAAGGTTGTCGAAGTGATTATTCAGCACTCCAGTTTCGAAAACATCTGGTTTTCATTAGGTAAAAAAAAAAAAAAATAGTACAATAAAAAAAAAGAATTTCAAAATAAGTAAAATTTTAAAATCAAATAAAATATAATTTTTATATATATATTTTTTTAATTTCAAGGCATTTAAATTCAATTTTTTTCTCATTAAGTAAAAGCAATTTGAATTTGAATTTTAAATATTAAATTCAATAATAATAAATGTAACATTTTCTTCAAAAAAAGTAGGCTGTAACAAAGTTATACATTGAATGTATATTAAATTTTGTTTATTGTTTGTAAGGTTGTCGAAGTGATTATTCAGCACTCCAGTTTCGAAAACATCTGGTTTTCATTAGGTAAAAAAAAAAAAATAGTACAATAAAAAAAAAGAATTTCAAAATAAGTAAAATTTTAAAATCAAATTTTTATATATATATTTTTAATTTCAAGGCATTTAAATTCAATTTTTTTCTCATTAAGTAAAAGCAATTTGAATTTGAATTTCAAATATTAAATTCAAAAATAAAAAAATGTAACATTTTCTTCAAAAAAAGTAGGCTGTAACAAAGTTATACATTGAATGTATATTAAATTTTGTTTATTGTTTGTAAGGTTGTCGAAGTGATTATTCAGCACTCCAGTTTCGAAAACATCTGGTTTTCATTAGGTAAAAAAAAAAAAAAGTACAATAAAAAAAAAGAATTTCAAAATAAGTAAAATTTTAAAATCAAATAAAAATATAACATTTTTATATATATATTTTTTTAATTTCAAGGCATTTAAATTCAATTTTTTTCTCATTAAGTAAAAGCAATTTGAATTTGAATTTTAAATATTAAATTCAATAATAATAAATGTAACATTTTCTTCAAAAAAAGTAGGCTGTAACAAAGTTATACATTGAATGTATATTAAATTTTGTTTATTGTTTGTAAGGTTGTCGAAGTGATTATTCAGCACTCCAGTTTCGAAAACATCTTGTTTTCATTAGGTAAAAAAAAAAAAAAAATAGTACAATAAAAAAAAGAATTTCAAAATAAGTAAAATTTTAAAATCAAATAAAAATATAACATTTTTATATATATATTTTTTTAATTTCAAGGCATTTAAATTCAATTTTTTTCTCATTAAGTAAAAGCAATTTGAATTTGAATTTCAAATATTAAATTCAAAAATAAAAAAATGTAACATTTTCTTCAAAAAAAGTAGGCTGTAACAAAGTTATACATTGAATGTATATTAAATTTTGTTTATTGTTTGTAAGGTTGTCGAAGTGATTATTCAGCACTCCAGTTTCGAAAACATCTGGTTTTCATTAGGTAAAAAAAAAAAAAATAGTACAATAAAAAAAAAGAATTTCAAAATAAGTAAAATTTTAAAATCAAATTTTTATATATATATTTTTAATTTCAAGGCATTTAAATTCAATTTTTTTCTCATTAAGTAAAAGCAATTTGAATTTGAATTTCAAATATTAAATTCAAAAATAAAAAAATGTAACATTTTCTTCAAAAAAAGTAGGCTGTAACAAAGTTCTACATTGAATGTATATTAAATTTTGTTTATTGTTTGTAAGGTTGTCGAAGTGATTATTCAGCACTCCAGTTTCGAAAACATCTTGTTTTCATTAGGTAAAAAAAAAAAAAATAGTACAATACAAATATAAAAAAAAAATTTCAAAATAAGTAAAATTTTAAAATCAAATAGAAGTACAACATTTATATATATATATTTAATTTCAAGGCATTTAAATTAAATTTTTTTCTCATTAATTAAATTAATTAATTAATTAATTAAAAGCAATTTGAATTTGAATTTCAAATATTAAATTCAAAAATAAAAAATGTAACATTTTCTTCAAAAAAAGTAGGCTGTAACAAAGTTCTACATTGAATGTATATTAAATTTTGTTTATTGTTTGTAAGGTTGTCGAAGTGATTATTCTGCATTCCACTTTCGAAAACGTCTCGTTTTCATTAGGTAAAAAAAAATACAAATATAAAAAAAAAGAATTTCAAAAAGTAAAATTTTAAAATCAAATAAAAATATAAAATTTAATTTAAATCAATCAAATTTAATTCAATTTTTTTTCTCATTAAGTAAAAGCAATTTGTATTTCAATTTCAAATATTAAATGCAAAATTAAAAAAATGTTACATATATTTAAAAAAATAAAAATTATATATATTTTTTTGGAATTTAAAAAATAAATATTTTCCGGATTTTCATAAATTTTAATTTTAGCTTCTTGTTTTTTAAGAATTTAAAAATTTTCCAAATATATTTAAAATAAAATAAAATAAACTTGGTAAATATGAAAATTCTTAATATAAAATAATTTTTTCTTATTTTTCAGGAATTTCAATATCAAGATTTTGCACCATTCAAATTTCAAACAAGAGCAAATGCAACTGAATTAATTTTTAATAAAAAAAACAAGCAGATCGTTTGCAAGTACAAAGAGACAACGGTGCTATATCAGCTGCGACTCTTTCAAAATAGAAGCGGAGACGACACATGCCGTTAGCTAAGTTAGCTAAAAGAGCACATTCTCTCACCAAACGCACTCGCACAGCTCGCCAAACAGGTTTAGCGACTATATGAGAGCGGGAGTATTGTGTCAAGCAGCCGCAGCAAGTTAAATTTACAAAAATAGCTGCTACAATTTTTATCATTTCGGCAGAGTCTTTTGCATTTCTTTGCCCGCAACACACTTGGGAAGAGATCAGTGTTGGAAAATTGATGTTTTTATGTGCCTAAAAACCTGCAGCAGTTTTGTCTACTTGTTGGAAAACGATCAAAGCGCAGACGAAAAGAGAACCAAGCCACAACGCGCAGCAGGTAAGGTTGTTGAATTTTTTGCTTTTTGCAAAATGCACGCACACAAACAACAATTATACAAATGAATTATTCTTGACAGGCGTTGCCATATCCAAATAGAAGCAGAACAAGCTAAGCAACATTAACGAGAAAAGAGAGCGAGCGACAAGTGAACGACGGCAGAGCCGTGTCAGCTGTGCCATTGTGCGTGCGTGTGTGAGTGTGAGTGTAGTTAGTTTTATGTCGAACTGCAGCCGGCTTAAGTGATAAAGTAGCGAAAAAATATTTCCCAAATCCAGACAAAATGTCATCTGACGTAAGTAATGTAACAAAATATCACGGCCTAAATCTTCAAGAGTTTTTTTTTACTTCCTCAGGACGATAACAGCCAGCAAAGCGGCAGCAGCACTTCACAGCAGAATACGCGTAGAATTTTGACACAGGATGAGCGCGTTGCTGCTCTACGTGAATATGATATTGTGCCTTGTTATAGTAAGGTTGCAAGAACATTTAATTGCAGCTGGGGTCAAATCAAAAGCATTGTGGCCAATCGTGATCGTATTTTGAAATTCCATGAGGCAACGCGCCCGAGCCACCGAAAGGTTGACCACAATTCTGAGGAGTTGCGGCGCCGCAAGCTTCACTTTTTGGCGCAATGTCTTTATGAGTATATACAACGTGCACAGTATCATATGCACACGGACATCACTGAAGATCTAATACGCAGCAAGGCGCTTGAGTTTCGAGATCTTATGCGCATTGACAACTTTATGCCCAACAAGTCTTGGATTAATCACTTTAAGGCAGACTATAATATTAGCTTGTCCAATCGTCAGATTACAATAACACGTGTACCGCCGCGTTCCATGGAACTGCGCGATATAATGGCCTATTGCTGTAAAACTGCAGCGCCAGAAGATGAAGTAATCGCAGAGGGAGACAAATCACAGCTTAGAGCAGCAGCCGGTGCAAAGACAGTGGAGGAACGTTCATTGTATCGTGCCAAAACGCAAGCTTCTGTGTCAAATCAGAATCAAGCTGTGCTTGATGAAGTGCAAGCTCGGCGCAAGCGTAAGATTGGCTTTTTGGAAAAGGCGCTATACGAGTATATACAACGTTCGCAATTTCATCATAAGGGACGTTTGGATTTGGACCACCTGCGCACTGTGGCTATTCGTTTGCGTGACATATTAAAGATTGACAACTTTTTTCCGGATAAAAAGTGGTTTAATCATTTTAAGACAAACTATAATTTTAGTTTCTCTCAAGGACTGGGTATCAAATCCCTGGGCGTGCCGCTATCGCTTGACTTACGCGATATTGTGAGCTATTGTCGTCGTGATCAGCCGCTGGGCAACATAACACTAACACCAAAGGAAACGGATAATGTACCATCATCGGAGCCATTGGTACAAGTGTCAGTTGTTGGAGAAGAGCAGGAACAAAAAAATGAAGAGCCGGCTGTGAAAAAAATTGATGATGATGATAAGAATGATTGCGTTTTGATTGAAGAAATTCCTGAAGTGATTGAACTCGATGATGATGATGATGATGATGAAGAAGAATCATCGGAATTGCGTTTCGCAACAAAAAGAGACGCCGAAGTAAGTCAAGAGGCAACAGCTCATAAAATGCGCAAAATTGACACCAAAAATGATGAAGAATTGCCGCGCTCTGTAAATAGTTATGCGGATGCGCTACGCTTGCTACAGCCAATCAAAAAGTTTGTTTCGATGCAGAAAAATTATCATGCCAAGGTTGTGCTCTCAGAGCTCCAGAGTATTTTCACAAACAATAATAATTAAAGGATGCAGTTTAAGTCATAGTCATAGTCGTCAAGCAATTCGCCAAATATGTAAACAATTATTATAAGATCTCGGCTCAAATGCTGCCGTTAAAGTTTCTTTAAGAAAATGTAAACCAAATAATCGTTATAGTGCCTTTAATACTAATGTTAGCCGCATTTACCTGAAAAATACATTAAGTAATTTTCTCTGCACTATAAAACTGTTGTTAAATCAAGTATAACTATACATGTCAATATTTGTATTTAAAGAATATTTATGATATTTAGTCGGATATCGTTCAATATCAGCTGATCTTGATATTGATAAACACGGCTTACGTATTTTTTCCTGGCAAGTTAACATGCAATTAAATGTAAATAATGTAACAATTCATATACTCTATAAATGCCACTACACTTACACTACTTATGTTCATTCTGTTGACTTCCAATATACGCAGTAAACGCAACAAAACGCACAATCAGCGCTAAAAATTTACGTCCACCCTGTAAAAGTTTACGGGCCCTGTCCATTTGGTATAAAATGACCTGCAGCGCTGCCAGAGAACGTTGTATAAACGTGAAGGTACGTACGTGGCGAGGAGCAGGAACGCTTTAGGTGCTACATCAATTTCAGATGGGTAGAATAACCGGCAGGCGACGCCAGAAAGGCAGCATCCCAGCGAGGGACCTTGGTTTGGGTATATCCACACACACACACATAGCAGACACATACACACGCATACAAATACGTATACCCAGTACCAAATATACACACAGTGGTACAATTTCACAGCGTAAGGCAACGACCATATAGCTGGAAGCGCTGCATAGAGAGACGTCGTCGTCCTCGGTTGCAAAGTTTCGTTTTACGTTTTTGCCATTGGTTTACAACCCTCTTCAGCAACAGGACTTTCATTTCAAGGATTTCCGACCGACATCAGACGTCGACAGACGGTCTGATTATAAAACGTAGAATACCTAGCAATGTACGTTTGGTCCTGTGTGCAGGTGTGTGCGGCAAGGCAGGGACTAAAGTTAAAGGTAAAGTTAACGAACAAGTAGAAGAAGCAACTTGAGTGCAAACAAAAAAACCAAACAAAAAAAACCAGCAACCGAGTTACCGAGAGACGCCTCGGCTCAGGTTACTGCCACGAGTCTGCGCCCCCAAAAACGTATAAAAGCAAAATACCCAAAGCGTAAAGTATTCTGAAATAAAACCCCGAAAGCGAAAATGTGGAGGGCGACGTATCTGTTGTATGTCCCCTCTACAAGCAAACAAATTTAACGCAGCCAGCAGCATGTATATAAATTTCTATAGATGCATTAGTAGGATTTCCTTAAAATAATACCAGATGTATAACAGGAAGAGAAGTACATATTTAGGGGTGGTACGCAATCCCAAAAATGTCAGACATATCTTATTTTCTATGTCCAATACGACTTACTAATTTCAAATTCAACCACTTTCGAGTTCTATGTATATACAGAGCGCTCTTATGTACATATAATACCTAAGAAATCCGTATCAAAGACAGCATTGTTTTAAAAACAAGAAATCAGAAAATTCGAACTCTCGCGCCCTCCATCAAGTTCTCAAGTTATCACAGCTCAGCCATGTACTATATAGTGTATACCTTATGTAGCGTACAGACGCAGAACTTCCCAGATATGTACATGCCGCATGGAAAATGTACGACTTCGAGTTTAGTGAGCGGCTCTGGTGAGTGGTGGCGACGATTTTATTTTGCCTTGGCCCGTCTTAAGTTTGAAACAAGTCTTAGTTTCAACTGCTTTATAACTGGCTGGCGCTGTGTACGACGCGCTACATTGTTAGCGTTCTGTTACTTCTTATTTGGGGTTTTCAGTCCGCATAAAGCCTCTTGGGCTTCAGAAACTGCTCTGGTTTCTGTGCTCTTCTTGTTGTTATACACACGACTTGGCATAGCATCAATTCTGTAGGCATCGTTGAAACTCAGACGATGATGGCACTTGAAGCGCATCGCACTCACAGCACCGCCAGTTCTCGAATGGCTTAGTGGGGGGGAACAGGGATGTTTCCTGGTATTGCTGATGATGCTTTTAACTTGCTCTGCTGTTTGTTTGCTCAAACGACCCGTACATTCGTTCGTTTTGGTTGGCACAGCTTTCGATAGATGCTAATCTATCTTTATTGTACAAAGATGTCGAGAGGATGTGTATGTGAATGGGGGCACAAAAGAATTTCGTCCGTCGAGTCGAACGGACGGTTCGACAGTTGTTTCGACAGTTTTTAGGGGGCTGCTAAAAATATATAAATGGTTTCTGGCATTTTTGTTTATTGGGTTTTCGTATGAATCGATTTTGGTGTGAGATTAAAAGATGAAGTTTGTTTCGGCAGATATGTACATACAAAAACGGTATTACTGAATCACATACAATATTTTTGGTACAGTTGTGTTGGCTGAATTGTAAGTATTTTTTTGAAAGGATCTTAACACAATAGAAATTCGTAATTTTTATATGGAATCTGGTATTTATTTGTTTATTATTGCACATAAAAAATAATATGTTTGTAATGCTAATATTAAGTAGTTGGTAAGTAAAACGCTTGAAATATTACTTAGGCGTAGCAATTTGCACTTTTCTCAAAAGACCTGAACCAGTGACCTCCCAATTGCATTTGTTGAATAAGGCAGAAGCCAGGGCTGAAGAATACCCGGCGTATTGGCAGGTCTCCTATTAGTTTTTTCAGGTTAGTTTTTACCCTTACAGTTACCGAATGTTACAATAAAAGAAAACCTTGTTGTGCCATTCGGGCTATCCTGCTTATTTTAGTTGTATTCGATAACCTTATATAGTTTTGTCTTATTTCGTAAAAATTAGTAGACCACACCCGTCTGGTCCCACCAAAAAAGAAGCTTAACTTTTGAACTGTGGTTGTTGGAACGATTTCACTAGGATGGGTTTACCGTAGTATATCCAATTTCATCCCTCGTCAACTAAACCCCTTTCATGAAATAAAAAAATTGTTCGGAAGTTAAAATTCACCTTTTGGGATCTATACATGTATGCCAATCGATTTCCTAACTTGTTTTATAAATGTCAATTGAGTTATACGAACGGTAATTGTTTGCTTCCGTAAATCACTTTGCATTTGGTGCTGATTTTGCTCCACTAAAGTCTCCAATCACTCATATTCATCATTTTTTGGTTAAGGTTTATAAAATTATATATATATATAATATATAATTATATTATATCCATATTAAGGTTTATAAAAACTCTTTGCATGACTTATTAATTGGAGCAGATTCACCACAAACTTCCATAAGAATCCGTTGCGCCTGCACTGCACTTTTCGTTTCCGTTCATTTAACACAAATCCGTACATTATCGAAGTGACAATAAACGGTGTTAGAAACAGGCGCAGACGTACACTGATTATTGCAAAAAGATGTAAAAACTTGTAAATTTCAATATCGACCACAGCTTGCAGATGACAACATCCTTAACAAAACATATCGATCTATTTTGCACATTCAATATAAAATACCCATCAATGCACTTGAAAATACGGTCAGTCGGTTTAATAGCAATACTTCTAATAAAATGCGTACATTGTATTCAATTTTCGGGCGCTACTATATAATGTAGAATTCGTTACTACTTTGTCATTTTAGGTTATTAATTAAATTATCAGATGGGAACTTACCTGAGGTAAGACTCTTAAAGCACCAGATCAGCTTTTGTATCACATTGCCAAATACGTAATTTGTTTCTTGGTTGATGTAGACCTTCCTGTTTAGAAAATCTATAAGAAAAATATATTTTTTTTTCTTGATCATTGATCGTGACAAGAGGATAGTGATTTCGTTAAAAGGCCACTTAACAATCGCATATAGTTCTTTCGCATTACATTTATAATTTTCAGATTTTAATCAAGTAAAATATCGTCCTATTGGGCAATTCAGTTTAGGAAACTTCACGTTCAATTTTATTTCGTTTTTTCATTTAATTTTTATTAAATTTAAAAGGTTTAATCAATAATTTCGTAGCCAACATTTTTTATAATTGCAAAAAAACATTTTCATTTATTAAAAAAGTAAATTATAATGGGTGATATTTTAGCGACTTATTTTTGTCAACGCTGCTTGTAGCAGCTAGTGTGGTTTGAGTTCCTTGTGTTAACGACAAACACATTCCCTTTGGTTTGTAATTTACACATAAATAAACTAACAAATAAGTTAATTTTATAAAATTGTATTCATATTTATACACATAAAAAAAATTTAAAGATTTTTTATCGAAAAATTGTGATTAGCGATGAAGCTTATTGCTAATGGAATAGTTACGTAAATTTCGACTCGTGCGTGTGTAGCGAAGAATATGGAAGAATTTATTCAAAGCTGACTATCAGCCGAATTGCTTGATCCAGCGTATGGACAAATGATTGCATATTTAAAGCTTACGCTTTAGGCTACATCGAGAGTTACATCGAATAATAACAATAAAACTCGTTTTATTCATTGCTCTCAAAAAATCACCTTTTATATTTATAAATGAAATATAATAAAATGTATATAAAAATCCATTGTTATAATAATAAATAGGATAAACAAGAATAGGACGAAAGAATAAAACTAAAAATTTTATTTTATTATCGCTATTCTCACTTTGTGGCTTTTGTTCACCAACTTTGTAACCATTTATCGCATGTTTTTTAATTAAAATACACATTAATCAAAAATGCTGTAAAAGAGATCTTTAAAATATGATTTACCTAGTTTAATAGTTTTTTACTACCTAAATTTCCAGTGTTGAAAAGTCTACGTTGCGCTAGTGTTCTCGAAGAACACACATTCCTTCCAGAAAACGGATTAAGTTCACACACTTTATCACGTGAGATATGCACGACTGCCACTGGAGAAATATCCCCTGAGAGGATCGCGTATTAAACAAAGACTGCTAAGTTATCGCAAGATCCACACAATAAAGCATTTTGTCAGATTGTAATAAGGTTGAGCGAGCGTTGTTGGGCCATTCACATGAAAAATCGTTTTCCAGTTTTCCAACAATGTGTATACTTTGTTGGTTGTCGTAATGCTCGGGACGATGCAACAGAATTGCGCAAAATGTATCTACAACATCCGCACAGCTCAAATGGCAAAGCCAACGTACAGCATGAGATATAAAGCCCAGATATGGAAACGGCAATAAACTCGTAAGCAGCATTGAGAATAGAAAGATGGCAAGGGGATTGGGATTACTAAGAGCGACGGCGACTGCGACGGTAATGACGCTGCTGTTGCCCGCTGCTGACAGGCAGCTCAGGCAACTTCACAGCACACCAATGCTGGAAACGCCTGGGACACTGGAGAAGCAAAAGGCACAAAGGAAATTACGAGGAAAAATTCAGGTCCCTATGGTGCTTTTGGGTGCGACAACCAATGTATATATATATATTTTTTTTTTATCGTATACCAACACAATGTATATATAAATATAGTATAGGTATTACGTTGGTATAGTCAGCTGCGGGCAGGCAACATATAGATTATAGGGAGCACAATGAAACGAGGAAGATGCACAGATATCTACAATCGAGACAACGTCGTCTACAACAACAACGACAACAACAACAACAACAACAATAGCAATAACAGCCATAAGAGCATTAGCAGCACCAAAGGCAAGCCCCGGACATAATCAAAAAAGGTAATGGAAAAATACTATCGCTGGTTTGCTGTCAAGAAATATTGTACCATGAAAAGGGACAACAATCGTTGAGGACGAGACCAAGACCGAGAACTCGTACGAGTTGAGGAGTACGAGTACAAAAACGAGAATGTTCATTTAGAATGCGTCTAGGACATGCGAGGGTTGCGGATTGCCGGGTTCAGTTCAATATAATACATAACCATAATAAATTCTATGGCTAAATCCCCGCTCTGTAGAAAAAGGTCATAATAGATGAGCACCGTAAGCCTGTATGACTGTGAGTGTGTGTGTGTGTGTGTGTGTTGTATATGTATGCTTGTGTGTATGTGTGTGTGTCTGTGTTTGGATGCGTAAGTATCCCTATATGTAGTATGTTCTTGTGTATGTGTGACTTGAAAAACGTCGTTAGTGCTCGTTCGGTTTTCGTGAAAAAGGCAAAAGGAAAGGTCATCATTTTCTTCAATGCTCAAATGCTTCTTGTGCTCGTTTTACTCAGCTCATTTTCTAAAGGTTGCCAAAGGCTTTCGGGCATCCCCATCATCATCTTGCGTTGCAGCACGTTGCCCGTTGACCCTTTTCTCATGTCCCTAAAAATGTTGGAAACTTTTACATTTGCTGGTGGTCAGTCGTTTAGCTGCGTTTCGATAGCTGCTGAAATATAATATTATAACGTCAAGTCATCGTCAATGCGTTGCAGCATCCCAGATATCCCAAAGCTTACCTACACCTAACCACCCATTCATGCCCGAACCTGACCACCCACATCCACCCATTATGCTGGGAATGAGGTTTTCAATGAAGCTGCTGTGGTTTTATACCTTTTCCAATACTTTTGTGTGCTTTATATATATACATATATACATATTTGTGTGTATTTTTCCACCACCAAAAGTACGCTTAACTTGAGCCGAGCGTTACCCAGCTTCGTCAGAGACTTATATTATAACTAATCCATCAAATTGCTTTGGGCGACCCACAACTACAACAATAATGGGTTTAACTATGGCTAGTTGTTGTTTTTGTTGTTGTTGTTGTTGCTGTTGCCGTTCGTTATTTTTGCTCTTATTCTTCTACTTCTTTGTTGGCTTTGTCTTATTCTTCTTCAGCATCATCTTAGTCTTAGCCCTCTTATTATTCATGCGAACGAACCCGGGCAACAGCCATACTTCAAATTACTATACACACGACGCCGTAGTATCAACTTCTCAGCATCTTTTAGATACTTCTACATATGGTGTTTCATGGTCTATGTATACGTTTAGGTATATGTATTGGAAAAAATGTTGTTGATGTTACAAAAGGGACTTGTGGATGTATTTGTGCCCAGACATCGTACATTGTTACATAGAGTGAGGTTACGTTCGAGTTGAGGCCTATAATGGCCCAAGAATCAAACAGCACTCACATATGTATCTTAAATGTTGAAAATGATTGTAGGTAGCTCGTACATATATGGGATTACGTTTGGAAACTTGTTTGACTTGATGTGATGCCCAAAAATTGATCATACTATAATGTATATAGATTAGAGTGGACCATTAAATTTCCTATATGAGTATATGTTAATTGAGTCAGAGCAGATTGAAATGAATTTCGTAATTTTTTATAACTTGTATACCTGCAAGAACGCTTTATCTTTTGTTTCTCAGGTTTATTCGCAGTTCGCATGGCGTACATTTGTATATAACGCTTGCTGACGACAGTTATAATTATTATCTTTAATCGTAGTTTTCGACCTCTAGCACTAACATCAATAACTCAATCCGTTTCTCATCTTATGCACTCTTTCGAACAGTCTATATAATCTACCTCTTTCTTCCATCTTAGCTCATCTTGATTTTGTAAATCGAGCGTCTTTTAATCTACTTCCTGTTTCCATCTTTTACATTGTAAATAGAAGTGAAACGGTGAATATCTATAAAAATTTCACACAAACGAAAGTGTTTCATATATATATATATTGTTCAATTATAAGATCAATTGGGCGGCCCCTTAAATTAATAATAAATAAATATTGTGGTCAGATGTGATGAATACCTGAGAAAAGATACTGTGCAATATCTTTAGAAACAAATCATATGTATTATATTTTATTTCGTTGACGAAAACTCATTATGCAATTGACATATAAGTTTAGTTTTCCATATAATATGCTTGACAACTCAACTGGGCGAAGTGTAGTACGGAAACAAAAGAACTCCAACGATTTTTATCTAAGCCCAGCCTCTAAATCTTATTCCAAGACCTTATCCATAAGGTTCGATTCCCCCAAGCCGTACTGATGAATTTATCTAGCTTCTACATAGCTAACCAAAAAAAAAAAGAAACGCTATTTGCCTAAGTAAATGGTTAATAATTGAAGACTGTACCATTTGGTTTCGGCTATAAGCTGTAGGTCCCACTCTATGTTCCGATATAATAGTATAGTCAAGTGCTATCAATCTATTTATTTATTAAACACCTTATATTGGACAAATTTTATTTACGGAAATCGACTGATCAATGTACTCGCTGAAGAACTTAAGCCTACTTTCCTTGATACTACTTATTATAACTTACACGCTTCACTTGCCAACTGCTAGAAACATTAGAGTGTTGCACTTGCTAAACCAATACTGCTTTAATAAGAGTATATTCTCGTTACGATTGGTCTCTACAATTGTGCAATCATTTCTTACCAATGAAAACTGCAAAAAGTCAAAAGTATGGAGCCTCTCGGATAGTCAAAGTTCGAATTAAACACGAATTCGAGTCCTCTCTGAAAAAAAGTGAAACACACAGAAATGTACAACTTAACGATTAGCCAAATTTTTAGTTGAAGCATCGTCTTTAGCGTAGTGGTAACGTACTCGTCTCTAAAACTGAGGTTTCGTATCATTATAAGCTGTAGCAGCACTGATGTTGGCAAAAATACGCTATTTGCGTTAATAAATCTCTATTAATTTAAGATATCGTTGTTCGGATTCAGTTATAAAGTGTAGGTCCCTGTGTTCTTTCAACAGCTATTAATAGAAAGATCTCCATGCTCGACCTTGGAAACGGTGACGGCATAGTCAAGAGGTAATAATCCTTCATCTTAGCTCTGGGATTATACATTCAAAAATAAATAATTCGTTATTGCACGTTTTTCTCTGTTATTCATTAATTTTATTCTGTAATTATGCATTTAAGGCTCGGCTGGAGAATTTTGAATTTTTTTTAAAGAATGCTCCTTAATTTGCCAGATTATAAAATTATTTTACAAATACTTGCCGTCTCTAAGATCTTTAAAAAAACGGATCTAAAAACTGCACATTTCTTAAGCTATGTACAAACACATTAGTCAACGTAGTATTATTTACTTTAACTTATCTACAAATAAGGTTCACACTAATGGTTGTTAATCACAGACCCAAATAAGCGCACCGTAGTGGTAAAAAGCCATAATAATATTCCAAATAAGTACAGCACATATAGTATGTGAGAGCTATAATTTTGGAGATACTATGCATCAAAGCTACGACTGATATGCATATGTGCGTATTTGTTTGGATACATATGTAGAAATATATATATATATATATATAGATAGAGCAGAGCGAACCCGGGCAAACGTACAAATAAATATAGTAGTTCTGTTATAGATACCGAAAATCCATTTATACCAGCGCATAATATCGAATAGACAAGGGCCCCGTACTACTTACTACACATAGCCCCCTCATATAAAAGCACCCATGCCAAGAGATATAGCCACACATACACTCAAACAACCCTATAAAAAACATTAAAATAGAGAAAATATTGCGGCGCTACGCCTATGCCCCAAAAACCCATCAAATATTATTATATGTATAAAAACGTCCCGGCAGAGAGTCTGAGCTACAACACAACGACAACAAGCACGTAAACGAACACAATCGTTGCGCTCGGCTCGGCAGCGTAAACCCAGCGCACAAAATGGATGTCTATGGATGGATTGGATTGTCAGTGGATTGGGCCACAGGCCCCTGGTGAGACCCGAACATGACGGTTATACCATGCAACAAAACATGAACTGCGGCACCCCAAACATCGGCTTGCTTCGGCTTTTTGCTCGTGGAACGCCGTTGGCTGACTGTCGTTCTGCCGTTGGGTCTTACGTTCCTGCTGACATTACGTTAGGCTCTGCCGCTTACGTCGTATTTGTTTTGCACGTCTAACGCAGCGTCAGCTTAGGCGTCGACGTTAGCGTTTAGTGTTGTTCTGCTGCTGCTGCTGCCGCTGCTGCAGCAGATGCGCAGCCTTACTTACCTCACCATACCCTTGCTGCTATTACTGCTGCTACCTCCCGCCATAGCACTGCCATGGATTTACGCTTGCCGCCTGCCTGCTTGGTTGGTTTGGCTTGGCTTGGCTTGGCTTGGCTTGTTTGGGATTAAATATTTCCTATAGATGGGAAAACGAGTCGGTCGACGCGTCGCGTCGATTTCGAGAAGGTCGGTGGTCGCTTGGCGATGTTGTCGGTAGTCGCGTATATTCATTCTGTGTTGAACGTTCGTTCGAAGCGGTTATCGCTCGCACGCTCGCTCGCTCGTCCGCTTGTTGCCGTGATTCTGGTTAAGAAGAGTGTTTTACGCAAAAAGTCGGGGCCCTCAACATACATATATGTTATATACACAGTATACATGTGGTTGTATATGTTTCGAACTCTATGTGAAATTTTTGGAATATAATATTGTATACGGCAGTTTTTAAAAAGTGAGTACCACTGTGCGTATGTGTAATGTTGATGCTGTTGCTTGTGTGTAAACAAATGGGGTCTTGAGATTTGTGCATGTGTGTGTGTCGGCGTGTTGCTGATGTTGTTGTTGTTATTTGTAAGCGTGCAATTAAAAGGCAGCGGCGTCGCGTCGCAGCATTTGCATGCCACATGCGCGTGCTGCAAAATGTGCGCGCGTGTGTGTGTGTGTGTATGTCCGGTCGCTGTTTAAGAATCATTGGGCCCGCGTTTGTTTTTGTTTGGCGGCCTTCTGTTTGAATGATAGACAGACAGCGCGGCGACACTGTGAGTGCGGCTGCGACTGCGACAGCAGCAGAGGCAGCAACAGTAGCAATAGCAGCATTTTGTTTTGGTTTGTTCGTTTATTGTTTTGGTTTGTTTTCATTTTCATTTTTATTTGTTTTGTTTTTCTACTGTTTTGACTTGCCACTTGCGGTTGTTGGCCATAATGTGTGTTAGCGTGTTTAAAGTGTCTACTGATAACAGGCCATTGACATTCAACTAACCTAAAAGGCTGTCAATTGATGGGCGTAGTACATAGCATTGTATTATATGGTCGAGACTGCATAGTTATATATGTATGTATGTGCAGCCTTGATCGCTGTATGCAGGATATAAGGTTAATAAACTCGTGTATACTACAGATTAGCAAGAAGATCTATTGTTTTAAAACTACATACTTCATAATCGTTATAAGCCAAATTATTATGTTCCCTTATATATAAAGTTTACTTATTGTAAGATATATTTTTATTTTGAAATTGGTTAAGATTATATTTATAAATCGAAAAGCCCCGACTTAATTTGTTGAGTTACGTTATTTCTTGTAAAGAACGATTTGAAAAGTACATGTGTTTTATTAATAAATTTGAAGTATATAATTTAATATAAACATATAAGGCACAAAGTAAATTGCCCATTACCATTTTTATACTATATTGGCAGTGAGGGGGCGACTGATAGTTTATTAATTACCATTTCTTTGAAATAAGAGTCTTTGGCCTCGATACAATCAGTAAATCATTTAGCGATTTCGTTTATATTTTGCATCCGTTAAATAAGTCAGTAGCGTGTGGCATAAGGCCTTCCAGTTTAGTGTTTTGAGATTTACCCTTACAGCCACATGGGGCCGAGCGGTCTGTCGTAAAGTCACCTTGTAGTGCATTTTTGGACAGTTTTTCACACAAAGCACGGCTCAAATACATTGGTTGTAGTCAATAACTACCCATTATTAGTTTTGCGTTGTACTAGCTCATAGTAGACCACACCCTTTCGGTCCCACTATATGCAGGGAATGGTTTTTGAACAAAGGATGTTTTGTTTGGGTGGCAATGTAGATGATGAAACGATACAACAATTTTGCATTTTCTTTGGTTATCGGTGTATATTCACTTTTTATCTTCAGTTAGGATCCGACGCAAAAATCCCCTTACTTCGTGTCTTTCAAAATGCAGTGCTGCAGTGTAAAATCGCTTTTCGACATCTCTCGGCTTAAACATGTACGCCTCAAATTTCCTTACTTTTTAATAAATCCAAATTGTTTTAATGGACCGGAAATTGTATGCTGAGTCACTCACAATGATTCTGCTAGTTTAGTCTACGTTTGGCATGAATCTTGTCCAACCGTCCAATTCCTCATTTTAACATTTTTTTAACTTGGGCAGGATGCTTTGCCTGACACGCTAAAATCACCACTTATAACAGTCAAAACCATTCGTTGCATGATTTGTAGGTCCGAGTAGAGTCACTATAAACTTCTACAAGCATTTGATGGGTTTCAGCTGCACTTTTCTTCCCATTGAAACAGAAAATCAAATCGAGAGGCAAAAAACAATGTGGCTGTCAGATACAGTTGCTGGACGCACAATGAGTATTGTTGACAGATATGAAACCTTTTCTATTAAATAGTGTAATCACTTCCAAAATCGTTTACAATTTGCTATTGGAAAAAATGAAATCTGGACTCTGCAATTGTGCAATCCTTGAGAATAAGTAAGCTCTTATATTCGAATAGGGCTTCAGTCCTTTTGCCACAGTGAGAATTTCAAATAATTAAAAATACTACAATAAAATAATGATAATACTGGAAGTACAAGTTAGTTCGTTTGGTTGTGACCGATATAAGAAACGATTACCTTTTTCATGGAAAAGGTCTAAAAACTGCCGACAATAATCAGTACGCATCTGTTTCTGGCAACGATTTTGTTCTTTATTAAAAAGAAAATTGCAGCTGATGCCCATCGAATGCTTGTGGAAATTTATGGTGCATCTACACAGACTTATAAGTCGTGCAGAGAGTGATTTTGATGCTTGAAAGTGATGCTTTTAGCGTAGCAGATAGAGTATGGACTCTGCTTTTGTACTCTGCCTTAGGCCACCCTATATATATATAGCTCCAGTGAGGCCTTATCCTACAGAAGGTGATTCAGATAATTATGATAATAGTAATTGACGGAGCATTTATGGTAATAAATTAGTACATCCAATATTAACCGTATTCATGTGATTTATGTTATTTATCTATATATATACATAAATCTTAGAAATTCTTAAATATTGGCTTTCAGTGAGTCAATCATTGCGAACTTGTCGCTATGGACATGAACCTTAGCATAGCATCCAATTGACAGGCCCCCAAACGTGAAGTAAATAGGAAATTGTTTTGCATGATGTTGGGTATATGACAACTTCTTGCTCGAACCACATATAAGTCAAGTCAAGCTCTTCTCTTTTGGAGAAAAAGTTTTTAAGCGTCGTACTGTAGTGCTCGTCGAACCAAACAGTAACTTTTTGGAACTTCAATGATGGCTCTTAAAATGCCTCTGCTTGTTCTTCAGTTCAAATGCGGTCATTTGGCTTATTCTCATATGCATTCAACCAGAAATGAGCTTCATCGCTGAACACAACTTTTTCGTTTTAACACATGCCCTTACCGAGCACAATTTTTGATAATAAGATTCATTAATTTTTAAGAACTGTTCTCGTAGAATTATAGGTCAAATTGAACGTGTTGGCGTATACGGATATCTCTATTTTATAATGGACTATTGACTGACTATATTATAAATGCGAACAGCGGTTTTTTTTGCTAGGTATGCGAGTGCTAGCCAAATGCACCAGTGCTGCTACAGTAAATCAAACTCCAACCTTCAATTATTTAGGCGATAGGCTACCACCAATTCATACTAACTTTCTTAAAGATTATGCCATACTTACGCAATTTTTTGGTGATGAAATTCGAAAAATTATATAATCAGCGTGATATAGAGGTTGTTCAATAAAAATCGATTGGTACTGGAGCGTGAAAAATTTAGCTGATGACACAAACTTAAAACTGCTTAATTTTATTATTTGGCAACGAAAAATCTAGAAACGAGAAACTGATAATTATATCTTTTTTTAGCCTTATTTTGTTCTGACGCTCACCAGAATTTTAAGAGTCTTCTTTGTATCATTGATGATTATTTTGCATAGGTAAACTATATCAAAATGCACGATCTTGTCAATTCATTTCGAATAGTTACTTTTACAAACATGACAAGTTTTCAGTTTAGTTAGTTTCATAACTTGTACACCCAACTTAATCTAGTTGACACAAAGGATCCCGTTTTTGTGTTTAAAATACGCTCATGTGTGTGTCTGATTGCTTCGCTAATTCCATAATTAATGAAAGTAAAGTTGAAGAATAATGTATCTATATTATTTGTAAAGAAAAATTACATTTTGTTGCTACATTCTCGATGAAAATGGCCATAAAATAAAAATGCTTGCGCACCTAAATAGATTTCGAGGCTTTAAGCGCAACAGAAAAACTTATTGCTTGATTTAAAACATGAGTCTGTGTTTCAAACTTAGTGGCTGAGTCGGTGCGTCTAGCGTTTCAAAGTTTATAAATATACAGACAATAAAGAAAGCT
Source organism: Chymomyza procnemis (assembly GCA_035046065.1). Lineage (NCBI taxonomy): Eukaryota > Metazoa > Arthropoda > Insecta > Diptera > Drosophilidae > Chymomyza > Chymomyza procnemis. The sequence goes on along the minus strand of JAWNOJ010000013.1, from coordinate 25,519,593 downwards.
ATATATTTTTTTGCTTCAAATCCTTAAAAAAAATGGGAGGCACTGTGAAAATCGTCACACCCGCATAAATTGGTCAAAAAAAAAGAATTATAATTATCATAATTATAATTAGAATCGCATTGGGAATCTTCTCAGATGTGGCATTTTGCATATTATTTAGTTTATTGACATAAATTATACGTTTCCTTCAAAAAACAATGTCTTGTTTTGAAATATCGCCAATTTTACGTAATGCTTTGAAATACTTTAATGGTATTATATCTCTTTATTGACTTGAACTGAGTCTATTGATTTCAATTAAACGTTATATTTTGGAAAACAATGTCTATTTACGTTACTTTATGTTTTAAATATATTTGTGATAGCATAAGGCTTTGGATATACCTAAATACTTATTCTCTTTATATAAAACAAATGAAGCAGTTTCAACGAAAACTTCAACGTTCGAGCCATGCATATTTGAAATATGACGAATTAAGTTAGTGTTCTAACGTTATGCGTTGTATTTCTACACGGGTTTCAGTTTACGGCTATTGGCAGCATGAATTTTTAATAACAGTCAAAGCATAGAGTATACAAGTATATGAAACCCCTTCATACATACACATACTCTCTACCTGAAACGGTCCAGATATAATCCAAGTATATGTCAGGGTCATAAAACAGAAAAAGAGAAATAAAATTAAAACGAAAATCAAAATCAAAATGTCTTACCAAACCACCTTGAACCACAACCGAATCCGAAGCTGAACGCGCCAGTAAAATATCTCATGACGAAAACCAATCGCAAAAATTTACCTGGGTAAAATACCTTAAAACTCTAAAATGAAATGCCCCGAACTGCTGTATGTATACTAGCAAACAGAGCAGCGCAGAGAAATACAAAAGGGGATGTCTGAAGATGTTTTTTGGTAGTGAATGGTAGCGCTATTAGGTAAACGTAGAGCAGAGTTCTAGGCAAACAATGGCTGGGCATAGAGCACAGATATACAAAGATACTGTACAAAAGATAGGGAGCAACGGCAAAAGAAATAATAAGAGGCACTAAGAACCGAAAGAGCTAAGGTTGCCGCACAGAGCTATATATATGAATGATTATCATGTTGCTGATGATGATAATGATGTTAATGATGATGCTGCACGAAATTTTACGAAGAGCTTGCTCCCAGCAGCAGCCAGCAGAGACGGGCAACGATTGAAAGCAGTAGGCAACCTTCGCATTAGGGTGAGGACTTTGGGCGCGGGCGCTCTGAAAGACGACGACTCGAGGCGATTAAGATAAAGTGCCAATCGATATAAGGGAAAGAAAGCAAGCTGGCAAGCAAGCAAGCAAGATGTAGCTACAGCTACAGCGTAGCTACATCGTTGGCCCCGTTCAGTACGCCAGAGCTCTGTGTATATAGAAACGACATAAAAGGAAATATAAAACCATTTATAAAGCAAGTCAGTCAGGGGAGATTTGAATTGGAATTGATGGTGTAGAGCAGTCAAGTATGGGTGTGCGTCCGTCCCATATATATATATATATATATACATATATATACATCTATCTTTGTATAAGTTTGTATCTCTGTGTATATACCATAGACGTAGCGCAGTCGCGTTGTATGTCAAGGTGTGCGTTTGTATTTGTGTACGTGTGGGTTGGCATGCCTTGTATCTTCAAGATATTTCGTAAGGGATTGGGGGCTGTAGTTAAGAAACTTTGCTAAAAAACTTTCCGGCATAAAGTTTCCGAGTTAAAAGTGTGAGCAGCTGCCGTAGAAGGGCAGCCACCCCTAAGTACGCTGACAATACAAACTGAAAACTGAACTGAATACTGAAAAATAATACCCAGTTCCGTAAATCTTTGCAAGAAAAAAATGAAGGAAAATAAATAATACGACTAATGATAAATGTAGCTGAGAAAATGTACATACTGTAGGGAAAGAACCGGAAATTTGATTCTGCTGAATTAAATCTTGAGTTTTTAGCCTGAATATCGATATAAAACGGACATGCTGCTTGTATTAAGTCATCTTATGCCGCAACGCTAATCCAAAGACCGGCTCTGACTCAGGCATCCGATTCGTCGTTGCTAACTCAAAAGTTAGTTGTAGTCAAAACTTGTAGTTTGCTAATTCGGGGGGAGCAGTGGAATGACTCAGCTCAACAGTGTATGCACGGTTATTAGAGGTACGCGAAGGCGCGGCCAAGTCGCCCATTCTAAGTAAGAGCTCAGCGGTAGTAGCCATAATATCTGTGTGTATGCGTGTTTTTATTCGATATGGGCGCTACGACTACGACTGGTTCTGTTTACTGCTAGAAATTGTATCGATTTCTGAAGGCGTGCGCGTGGTTGCTGAAACAACGCTCGAAATATATCAGCAGATTTATATATACACATATATCAATGTCAGTGTGTGTTTTAAATTTGTTGTTTTAGTATCTAAAAATATCTTGCTTTTTTGAAGCTCCTACGAGTTTGTATGCTTGTAGATTTCATAAGACAATATGCGTCAGTTGTTTGCTTAAAACAAAATTACAGGCTTATCATGGGAATTTTTGTCCTTGTAGACAAAATGACTCATATAAAATTTCTTAAGTAGCAGCAAACAAGTTTCCGAAATTAATACGGTGTGGCGTTCCCCCGATTTTGAAGGGGTTTGAGATTGTTAAATGTGTACATCATTTGCACTACCTTCTAAATCTTAGCGTCATAGCTTGTCATCTGTTAAAGCTACATAGCCGAGGGTACACCAATCTGTGTTAAAATTAATAAAATTGTTTTAAATATGCAACAATCAACTTGTTTCAAGTTTTGCGTAACAAACGTATTTAATGATGCGCGAACGTCAGCACGACTGAAAAGGATCATTACTAAATACGAGACGTGGGTTTATAAGTACGACACGCAAGTGAATGGTGTTCACCAAGTAAGCCGACATCAAAAAAGAAAAAAAACTTTATCGTTTTTAGTCAAAAAAGAGGCTTTGCTGACAGTTTTCGTAGATTACAGCGATGTTGCGTATTAGTGGACGAAGAGATGAGACATTTGCGTTAAACATATATTCTTTCCTCCTCATTTTCTGACTTATGTATACTGTATCTATCGAGCATACCAAGTTTGACTCAGACTTCTCAGCCTACCCTCGCAGGTGTTCATAAATACCATAATACCGTGATATACAGTAAGCTTCTCTTCTTATGCATCAATTATAAACTAAACAGTCAACAGTTTATAATAGTTAACTGTATAATTTTGACATCAACTTTTAAAACTCTTCAAAATCTGACTGAGACTTTTCGGAGTACTTTAAAATGCCCATGTGATAATAATGTGATAATTTTACTTCGGCTTCTTTATGCGGCTTACCTTTAATACGCCAATAGGTGGGTAGTTCGTACTTATTTACTTCTCTCAATATTACTTTTCATTAAAATTGCTATAAATATAACAAAAAAACTAATATATATAAAAAAATTACGGTTTGTCAACCAACTTTATGATACTAATGAATATTCTAATTAAAACCTTATGTGAACTTGTTGCACAAATATGCATATTTATTAATCACTTGTAGGTACAACTCGAAAGGTTAAAGATTTCAACAATACCTTCGAAAATTTCATCTCCTTTTATCGCGCATAAATGCAAATCTATGCACGGTTGTTATTTCACCTCTATTTAAATTATAAATACTTTGGCCAAATTATGCGCCAAAATTTAAGGCTCCTTATTATATACATACGTATGTACAAATATAAATAAGTGTTTATATTTTCCTTGTTTGGACAAACAAAATTGCATTTGAAAAGCACACTATACATACATACATAATTTGTTTACTTGTTGCAAATATAAAAAATAAGTTCTGCAGCAAGTGCAACAAACTCTTTATCATGCAACTATAATAAATAATCATTTGTATATTTAAATTACAATATAACTAATAATTGTGGCAGTGCTTGATAATATTTATGCATTTAAGGCTTGTGAAAGATCAGCTGATTTTTGGCATTTTCGATAATTGGTTTTTCTCATAATCCAAGTCGATCGATTAATTTGGCTGCGTACACTGCTTAAATAAACAATTAACATTTTATTTTTATATGTATTTTAATGTGGAATTCTTTATCGAACAGACCAGACGGCTTCATTAACATAATACCAAAATTTAACTATTTTATTTATGCTTTATCGTGAGTTATGTTGCACAGCGTTGCCATACTTTTCAAACCTCGGAAAGTAATTGTTGAGCGTGGCTAGGCTCAAAACAGTGCGCGGTAACCATTTCAATTATTTATAAAAATATTTATAAAATATTACTTCTACAACTTGCTCAAAATCATAAGTCACTAATCCGAAAATCGTATTTTTATCGTTGCAGCTGTTCATTGCGTGTGCAGAATTTTGAGAAGCTGCATTATTTTTAATTAGTCAAAATTTTAAACCCAACCACAATGCCCACCATACGCCGCTGCTGCATTGTTGGCTGCCTCTCAAACTCTAGGCAGAGTCCCAACATGCAGTTCTTTGCTTTTCCACGCCCGGAGAACCCATTTCATAAGCTTTGGAAGGAAGCCTGCCACGCCTCGCTGCGCCGCATTCTGCCCTTTAAAAAGCCTGTGGTCTGCGCGCTACATTTTGATCCAAGCTGCCTTGGCGGAAGGCGTTTGCAATCAAATGCATTACCCTCATTGCGGTTGGAGGTGCCTTCAAACCTCGAGGCCGTGGAAGCACAGGCCATGGTAGAAGAAATTGAGCGCAGCCGTAAATGCGCCTTTATCAATGCTGTAGTCTATGAGTGGCTGGTGCGCGCTAATATAAATCCTCAACTGCGCGGCAGTATTACACATGGCATGATCAAAGAAAAGGCGGAAAATGCACGTCAAGTGATTGGAAGTACTTCATTTAATGCCGACAATCGCTGGCTAAACCGCTTTCGTGAGACGCACTTGCAGGGTTTTGCGCAAAAATTGTCTACCAATCAGCTAAAGCCTATGGGCAGCTCACTTTGGATTGCCGACATAGTGCAGGATCTACAGCACTTGTTTCCACCAGCCAGCGCTGAAAGAATGGCAAAACTGGAAGATGTGCCGGAGCAGTATATGAACTATATGCAACAATATGGTGAATATGAAGAGGATGAAGACAGTATGGATATGAAAGAGCAAAGCTATCAAAAAGAGCAGAGCTATCAGGAGCAGCAACAACAAGCCCACTATGCCTTGCAACAGCAACAACAGCATCAGCATTTGCAGCAACAACAGCAGCATGGGCATCCACATCATATGAATCCTGCTTGGCCTTCGCCATATGGCCATCCACATCCACATCCGATTGCGCATCCCGGCTTTAATAACTTTAGTGATTACTACTATGAACGTCACCAGCAGCAAATGCAGCAGCAACAGCAGCAGTTGCATCATCATCAGCCACCACCACCACAAATGCCGCCATATCCCATGCCTCATGCGCTGCAGCCAAGGCATCCACCCTTAACTTCACCACAACCACGTGAACCATTCCAGACACAACTGCCACCCAATGGACTGCAGCAGCGTGTTAGTCCTTTTCAAGCCGTACAACTTGCCAAGCGTCCCAAAGTGGAGTGTCCAGATGACGATGAAGTACAAGAAATAAATGCAACAGCCTCGCGGCTGTCACCATTGCCACTTGCCGAATCTACTCAAGCCATAAATGATCTCAATGAGAACGTAGAGGACCGTAGTCGCAGCCCCAAGGAGCTAAACAACAATAGCAATGCTTCCAATGGCCACGACAGTACAAGCAGCAAGGAGAACATTGTCAAAACAAATGGTAATGGTGCAGCAAGTGGCAAGTCCACGCCTGCTACGCCAGCCTTAAACAATGGTCATAGTTCTCCGGCACCACCACAAACTAACTCCGCTCCTACATCTCCAAAGAAAATAGCGCTCAATGGCTGCACTAACGGCAACGGCAGCCAAACAAATGGCCATTGCACACCGCCGACAAATGGGGATGTATCGCAACTGTCAAAGGAGCTTGAAAGCTATAGTCAGGCGCTTGAATACCTCAAACCATTGGAAGAATTTGTACTCTTTAAAGAAAACTTTCGTGCCATTGGCTTGCTCTCACAACTGGAGTTGGTTCTACGCAAGGGCGAAAAATCCACACTGATCGAAGGCTGAAGATTAGTGATGGGGTTGATCAAAATATACTCTAGCGAATATATAGACAAACACAAATGTGATGAACTCGAACAAAAACACCCTCTGTATATATTAAATAACTTACTGAAATAGTATTACATAATTATTAATTTTGTTTTAAGCAATTTTAATTAATGTTTTAATGGCAGCTATGTACTTGTGAAAAGTTGTGCTTATTTATTTGTTAGTTTCGGACACACTGTCAGTGAAATAAAAAATAAACTATTTAATTTATTAATTTTTAAGAACTTGTTGTTTTATTTGTAAAGGAAGAGGAAAAATGCTTAAAATGCTTTTTTGGCATTGACGCTTTTGAATGTAACTGAGAATATCTCTCGAAACATATTCACCGCCAAGACGCTAGCGGGCTTATTATCTAATCACTCACCTATCTCAATGGAGCTTTGCAATCGGTCTCAAATACTCGAATCGATCCCATAGGTCAAAAATTGAACCTTCGTCGATGCCAACTACTGATGAAGATTTGGAGAATTCAACAGACCATACCATCTATTGGGTTGCCCAATAGTTGGTTGCGGATTTTTCATATAGTCGGCGTTGACAAATTTTTTCAACGGCTTGTGACTCTGTATTTGCATTCTATCTTCCGTCAGTTATCAGCTGTTACGTTTAGCTTGCTTTAGAAAAAAGTGCGCGAAATTTTGCTTACATTTGTTTGTTTGGCGTCAATTTTATATGGAGCTCACAAAGGAGCTTTTCATATAATTTAACGGGCGCTACCAAGGCGCTGTCTGTACGACGAGCGATTTATCTCTACCGGGGAAATTTCAGGAAAAACCGAGGGCAAAAGTTATCGAACAAAAGCAATTATATTTTTGACAAAGTTCATTCTAAGTTTTATTAAAATTTCATCATTGTGTAGTGCACACAAAAAAGCTAAACACACCCACGGAAACAATAATGCCACTAAGCAGTTCCACTGGCAGCTGGTTCTGTGGGGATGAAGAAAAATTAAGTACGCTTACCGATTATCTGCAAATCGTTATTCAGCCAAACCGTTTTACCAACTCCAAGCCCATCTAGTTTTATTAAACGAAATAACTAATTCAATCAAAGAGCTTTAGCCTCGAAAGTCGTCGGTGTTGGACTTGATAACATATGGTAATATCTTCTGGATCCGCCTATTGTCTCAATTAGCTCTTCAAAAAAGTTTTGCTACTGGAAATCAGTCCACACTTTGCAAAGCACAACTTTATCGCATCACAGCTGGAAGTCGCACTGATTTCGAACATCGAGCATATTGTACAGCCATATTCCTCGACGTTGCACAAGCTTACGACTGAGTGTGACTTGATGGCCTCAAGTTTAAGATAACCAAGCTGCTACACAAAAGAGTCTTTGCTGTAAGATGCAACACAAGCACCTTACGTAAGTAACCCAAGGCAGTGCGCTGGGCACGATGCTTCTGTATACTTCGGACATCCCGACAGATTACTAATTCACAACCTCAACGTTTGCCGACGACACAAATATACTAACACGCTTCAAATGCCCATAAAAGGCTAGTAAGTATGTATCCCATCACCAAACATCTGTAGAGTGTTGGCTTGTGTATTGACGCATTCACTCCTAATAAACTCTTAATAAACCCGGCCGTGATTCTGAAGAACAATGCATCCCACAAGCGGACAAAGTTACACACTTGGGTCTCCATCTTGACAGACCGTTCTCTTGGCGCAAGCACATAGAACTGGCTTATAAATGCTATCTCTTCTCTTTGCCCTAAGCCTAGAATACAAAGTCTTCCTATATAACTGTGTTCTAAAGCCCAACCGTACTTAGACCGCCTATGGGGCATTAGAAGCAATATAGACCTTGTCCAGCGATAACAATGATTAGTGCTCCTTGGTACCTACAGAACAGGAACATCTACAGAGACCTCAATATCAATGACCTACTTGAAATAATAGCGGAGAAAAATTCGAATCTTCTAAAAAAGCTCGCCTCACATCCGAATACTTTTACAAGAAAACTAATCAGAATATGCAGCCAAAGTCGACTGCACAGCAACGGCCAGCCAGCGCAGCATTAAATCTGTTAGGGCTTACATACGAATTCAAAATACAATTATTTAGTCATTATTATTATTGTTAGTCCCTTAAAAAAAAAACAGGGGAAGATTCAATAAATAAAGAATGGCGCGCGCAAAAGTTGTTAATCAAAAATTCACTTTGATTGGCAGCACTAATACAAAGCCCTTTTACAGCACTGCACATTTCGTAGCGAATGGCACTTTCTGCAATTCTTACTGCAAAAGTATAAACAATTCTAAAAGGCGAATCATAATAAAAACAAAGAAAAGGTGCTCGCGGCAAGCATAACAATTAAAAGTGGTTACAGATGTCGTTGCTAGAGCAATATGAGCAGCAATATGCAACGTTAATTGCTGAAATAACAGCACATATTGGACGACTGCAGCAACTACAAAGTGGCAGCTGTAGGTACTTAAAATGTTTGCACAAAAATATGCTCTAATCTTTTGTAAACTTCTGCCCAAGCTGAACGTCATGAAATCTGCAATAAGATTGATAATAGCTTGCCTGAAGCGCAAGAGCTGCTGGAGCAGATGGGACTAGAAGTGCGTGAGCTCAATCCCAATCAACGCAATAGTTTTAATGTTAAAATACAAGTGGCGCAAGCAGAACTAAAGCGTCTGCAAACGGAGTACAAACAAACCAAGGATAAATTGCAAGCGCAGTCGCATGCTTTTACCACATTGGATTTGGGCGGTGCAGCTGATTATTACGAAGATGTGTCAATCAGCAATGATCAGCGGCAACGTTTGCTAGATAATTCCGAACGCATTGAACGTACTGGTAACAGATTAACGGAAGGATATCGCGTGGCATTGGAAACGGAAACACTTGGTGCACAGGTGCTAAACGATCTGCATCATCAGCGGGAAACGTTGCAGAGCGCACGTGCACGTTTGCGCGAAACCAATGCTGACCTAGGACGCGCTTCACGCACACTTAATACCATGATGCTGCGTGCACTGCGCGAAAAAGTTGTGCTCTACGGCATTGGTGTATGCTTTGTTGTAGCCGTAGGCGTTAGTCTTTATTTAACATTTGCGCCAAGCTCAACCAGCTCCACGTCATAGTTGTTATTAAAAGTTTAAATGTACACACATTCCTATGAATATTAAGCATTGTTTATTTATTGTATGTTGTGAGTATTTATGTCCATTTAGTATACGTTTTAATAGATTTGCCCTATGCGGCTATGCAAGAAGCTGCTTATATATTAATATTATGTATACGTATATCAATTATATGTACTACAATATTGTAATAGTTAAAACATGTTCGTTGGCTGCAAGTACCAAATGCCACAGTACTAAATGGCTTGACTTAGCATATAAAAACTACAGTATCTAAATGTTCTTAAATAATTAAACGAGTGTTTAGTAAATAGCTTGCGCCTTCTAATCCTGCGATCAATTGGCTTGAGCTGTTTACCCAACACATTCGTGCTCATGTTGGACGTTTCTGGATTAAATTCAAATTAAATTTACAAATTATAAATCTAAGCAAAAATTAAAACTTAAAGGAAATAAATAAATTATAAGCATTGCATTTAATTAAATGCGTTAGCATTGAGTTTGAGCCAAATACTTAGCCAAACTCAATGTTCCCCAACTGCTAGCAACTACAAGACGAGGCTTCCTCATTGACATCTACATCATTGTCTGAATTAATTTGAAAACTCTTATGCTCCAACGCTTGTAGCTCCATTTTGGAACGATTTGCCTGCACAAGTTGCTGCGAAATGTCACGAAACATTTCTTCAACACCCTCGCCGCTTCTGCATGATGTTTTATAGGTTGCAGCTATTAAAGTATGGCACTGTTCGCAAAATGCTTCTACTTCCTCATCGCTAACCTCCGGCTCACGGCCTTCCAAGTCACTTTTATTGCCGCAAATAAAGATTTTGGCATTTTCGGCATAGGTTACTATATCCAGTAGATGTTGAGAAAGTGAATGAAATGAGGCAGCGTTATCTAGTGCAAAAACCAATATAGCGCCCTCGGCGAATTTGTAGTAGGAGGATGTTACTGATGCGACACGCTCCATGCCACCTGTGTCCCAAAGTTGTAGCTGTTGGTATTCGAAATCGCACAAAATCAGTTTAAAGCAAGATATTATACAATATGCGCACCTTAATTTGTTTATCGCCCACGCTGTAATTGCGTTCTATGTGATCCAATCCGAGTGTGGATTTTCGATCAGTATCGCTAACAAACGTATCGTTGGTAAAGCGTCGAAATAGAGAACTTTTACCCACGCCATAATCTCCGCAGAGTATAACTTTCTGCTTAGGTATACGCACCGTCGCCATAGCAAAATTACAAAAATTAATTCGTATAAAATAATTTAATTAGATTGCACGCAGACACTCGACTCAACAACAAAGGCAGAACAGCTGTTCAGGCATTGCGCACTATTAGACAGTGCTGTCACATTTTTAGTGCAGTTATCGATAACAACTAGAGCGCGCTTTCCAAACTATTTAAACTCTGATTAGATCTGTACTTATCTATGTTGATGTTTTACATTTTTGATAAGATTTTAATTTATTAACAATAATCTGATTTGGCAAAATGTCATTCATAACTGTTGCGTCAAACGGTTGGGATAGCTGCAAAAATGCCAAGTTTACTACAGAGTTTAGCAATTTTATTAATTGGCTGCGCAGCATTCAGCAGTGGCAAGTTTATTTCACACAATTCGTTAATTAATTATACTTAGCGCAATATTTTTAACAGGTAAGTCCGGCTATGGACCTGGCGAGCAAGATTGGGGCTTTGTAGATGTCCGCCCTGGTGCGCATATGTTCTACTGGCTTTATTATACCACCGCGAATGTTAGCAACTACACGGAACGCCCGCTAGTTATTTGGCTACAAGGCGGTCCAGGCGCCTCTTCGACGGGTTATGGCAATTTTGAAGAGCTCGGTCCTGTAGATCTATATGGAAACTATCGCAACACAACTTGGGTTAAGGATATGAATGTGCTTTTCATTGACAATCCTGTGGGAAGTGGCTTCAGTTATGTGGATGGTACCCCTTACTATACAGCAACAAATAAGGAGATAGCCTTGGATTTAGTTGAGTTCATGAAGGGTTTTTATGTGCTACACAAAGAATTTCAAAAAGTGCCTTTACACATATTCTGTGAAAGTTATGGCGGCAAAATGGCACCCGAATTCGCACTAGAATTATATCGAGCTTATGAGAGAAAAGAAATTGAGACTAATTTGGTTTCAGTAGCTTTGGGTGATCCGTGGACTTCTCCTATTGATTCAGTACTGGCTTGGGGTCCTTTTCTGCTGCAACTTGGATTGGTGGATCACGATGGTTACGAATCTATAATGGTTGCTGCCAACTTTACAGCACAACTGGTAGATGAAGAACGTTGGGTACAAGCTACTGCTCAATGGGGCGCTACACAAGGAGCGGTAAATGGAGCATCTAAGGGCGTCAACTTTTACAATGTGCTGCAGCAAACTCGCGCTTCTACAAAAATGGCATCTGAACGTATGTGTTAAGGCTTTTCAGTAAAAACAAATTTTATTTATGCTCAATTTATTAAAGAATTGCTTAAACGCTTCATGATGAACTATGACATTGACGAAAATCGAGATCAAATGCTGCAAGAACTTATGGAAGGACCTGTATCGGAAACCTTGGGCATACCAAGTAATGTGCGCTGGGGATCCCAGCGAAATGCAGTCTTTGACATACATAAAACCGACTTTATGAAACCGGTATTGCATATTGGTAAGATTCTCCAACATATGGGGTATTGACTATTTATAACCGAAAATTTATGCACAGTAAATGAGCTGCTGGATTATACACCAATTAAGGTCGCCGTATTCTCTGGAGGTCTGGATTTGATTTGCGCAACTCCCGGAACTGTTGAATGGATTGATAAATTGAAGTGGAGTAAAAGAGAAGAATATTTAAGTGCGCCACGTACGGGTATTAGCGTAAACAGGATATTGGAAGGTTATCAGAAGAAAGGTGGTAATTTTAGCATGTATTGGATTAATCGTTCCGGTCATATGGCTCCCGCCGACAATCCCATGGCTTTAAGTCATGTTTTACAAGAACTAACGGGTTTTGGTCAATGAACGTGTAACACGCGCGTGTATAACAAATAAAACCCTTGAGGATCCACTTAAAGACTAACTGGAACTCAGATAACAATGTAATCGCAAACTCAATTTCTCGCTTTTAGAATTTATGAAAGTGATAGGTATTTGCTAATATTTACACATGCTATAAAAGATCGCATAGAACGAGTCACGATTTAGAATCTACGGGTTATAAATTAACCAAACGTCTGCTGGAAAGTCCGACGCCCCACCCCCATACATACAGAAATGTGTACTATGTATGTAAGTAAGTAGATTAGAAATCCAACAATGGTGCGCTTACCTGCATTTATAACGTCAAAGCAACGTTTAGACGTTCAACGCGCTTTTGACTGAACGGTCGATCGTTTCCAGACTCTGGAGTTCCTAAGCTACGACATGGCGCGTTTAGTTTGTTTTGTATTCACGATTTTGGTGCTTTTTGGCTTAAACGCTGTGCATGGTAAGTGACCTAGATGCATACTTAGTTAAAAGGCCAAGACAGAACTGATTCTTTAATGAGCATACGCGATGAAGCTTATCTATTTGCTCAATCTGTTTGTGTCACTAGAAACGACACGATGTCGATGACCAGATAAGATTGTGCTTCAACGAATCAATAGAAATTAAGAGAACAAATTGTCAACATCTTATAATACAGCACGCGTCGGTTATGGCACCGGAGAGCAAGATTGGGGTTTTGTGGATGTACGAACAGGCGCACACATGTTCTACTGGCTGTATTACACCACTGCCAATGTTAGCGACTATACGGAGCGCCCTTTAGCTATTTGGTTGCAAGGTGGCCCGGGAGCCTCTTCTACTGGCTATGGCAACTTTGAGGAGCTAGGTCCTTTGCAGCTGGATGGTACTTATAGAGAGTGGACTTGGGTAAAAGATATGAATGTCATGTTTATTGACAATCCTGTGGGAAGTGGATTCAGCTTTGTCGATGGCGTTTCACATTACACCACTACCAATAAGCAAATTGCTTTAGATTTGGTTGAACTCATGAAAGGCTTTTATGACGTACATCCCGAATTTAAAACGGTACCACTGCACATTTTCTGCGAAAGTTATGGCGGAAAAATGGCTCCAGAATTTGCCTTGGAGTTGTACTATGCCATACAGCGGGGTGAAATCGAAAGCAATTTGGTATCAGTAGCTCTAGGTGATCCATGGACCTCACCTATTGATTCAGTATTGTCATGGGCACCATTCCTACTACAGCTGGGCATAGTAGACAAAGACGGTCATGATAAGATTGAAGCAGCTGCTTTGAAAACTCAGAGTTATGTCGAGCAGGAAAAGTGGACACAGGCTACAATGCAATGGAGCAGCACACAATCGGTGGTATTGCGTGAAACCAAGGGTGTAGATTTTTACAATGTCGAGAAGCCTACGCGTGGTGATGCATATTCACTGAGAATGCTGGAGGAGCGAAGCAATGAGGGTAAGTTGCAATTTTATAAGCATAAATCGGTAAATGCCAACAGTTCTAATTTTTTTAGAGATGATGTTACGTACATTGGTACACTATGATCTTGATGAGGATCGCGATCAGCTGCTTGAAGATCTTATGCGTGGTCCCGTAACTGAAGCCTTAAACATTACCACAGGTGTTAAGTGGGGCGCTCAAAGCAGCACCACATTTACACGCTTAATGGGTGATTTTATGAAGCCTGCCGTTCACATCGGTAGGTCCTTAGTTCTTAACATATGTACTTCTATTTCAAAACGTTTATTTTTTTATAGTAAGTGAACTGCTTAACAACACCACTGTCAAAGTAGGTGTATTTTCGGGCGGTTTAGATCTGATTTGCGCAACCCCTGGTGCTGTCAATTGGATTGCCGAAATGGAGTGGAATGATAAAGCAGCATATTTGGCCGCTTCCCGCGTTGGTATTAGTGTTGATCGTGTGCTAGAAGGTTATGAGAAAACAGCAGGAAACTTCAGTATGTTTTGGGTAAATCGTGCTGGTCATATGGTTCCCGCTGATAATCCTGCAGCTATGGCACATGTTCTGCGCGAGTTTACGAATTTCGGCTAGATAATAAACAAAAATAATCAGGGTTTGCAGCAATGATAATTATGAATGCCTTAACGTTGGTTGCAGTTCGTGATTAGATAAACATTCTAAGAAACCCAGAAGTTGCTTTTCTCTCCATCATAAACCACAGGGACCAAATAAATTTAAAAAAATATAAGTTTTATTGTATTTAAGTATTTATTGGTGGTTCAAAATTTGTCGGTAATTACAGTGTAATCCACAGATTTTTCGGTGTATATTTGACTTGTACTTGTTGCTTGTTCTTGCTTTATATAGCCTTGGTCAGTAGTCTGCCTTTAAAAAACAGTACTTGTACAGAAAATTCGCTATAGATTTGTATAAACGTCTAAGACCCAGGGAAGGTAAGAGCTTAAACACAAAATTTAATTATAATAATTTCCAACATATGAACAAAAATTAAAGTTCATTTTTCCTAATAAAAATATACAATCGGATAAACCACCATCGCGCAACTTCCACTTTTTATTTCCAAGCTAGTCCAATTTTGGAACATTGCTTCTGCGATTGGAACCCTCAATACCACCACTATCATGGCTCTTATATTGATAGCAAGCTTCCTTCTGCCGTCCTATTTTTTTCGACTTCACCTTATAAAATTGCCTTTCCTCGTAGAAAATGACGCAATGTTTTGTTACTGCATAAGCTCTTACTCGGGCTTTTTGACTCTAACGCACATCTTAAAGATTTTTTGTCATTGTATCCAGAGTAATTTTCCTATTTTGTCTATAATAACCATTACGATTTTCCCTGTTACGATCGATCTATGTAATCCATATACTTCTATATTTAACTCGTCTTGATATGCCAAATCGAGCATCTTTAACCAATCACTTACTATGAATCCCCCATTTGGTTAATGGTAATTTTTAATTTGTTTAGATTAATGTTTTAAAAGCTTGGTTAATTAAGTCCTGGATATTAAATATGCGACATAGTGCGCCACTACCTTAATTTTGCGAATTTCTGTCAGAATTATCAAAAACCAATTTATATGTTTATAATAAAATTTGTATAAAAACGCAAGTAAATAGCTAGAAGCAAAGTAAATCGTACTTGTTAATGTCTTAATGTTTTTGAAATGGAACGTAGTCACATTAATTTCACATGATTTAACATTTCATTTTTTTTTAAATTAGGCTTGGCAAATTAAGCAACTGCTTTGTGTAAACAAGTGCGAATTGACTGAGTAGAGAGTCAAGCTGCATAGTAATAATAATATTCAAATAAGGAAGGTAATTTTAAAAGTCTACCAAAATAGGTCGGATGCTAGAGTCCAATTGAAGCCACGAAGAGGAAAAATCAATGCTTGTTTTTGCACAAACTCAATCAATTCCTAGAGTATATTGTTGGCTCTCCAATCGCAGCAAATATTCCAGAATTGTACGCACAAATGAAACATACAACAGTCTGGTTATATAATATAAGGGTCATATAATTCATTTAATAAATGTACGAACCGCACTAGCTTTAAGTACAATATTTTAAAATAATTATTGAATTTAAGTTTATAAACAAACAAAACACCAATATTAAATTGATTTCAATCACTGTTCGATCAAAAGCACTAAAAAAAATCTAAAACAACTAACTGTAAATATGGATAATGGCGCATATGCGCAGTAAACAAAAACACAGATACTCTCTCTCACCCACGCACACACATACACTCACACGCACTCGTGAAAAACTACAACCCTCTCTCCGTAAAGCGGCCTTTTGTTCTTTGCTGTTGTTGTTTTCACAACACTGACTGCTGCGCGCACAAACACACATACACGCACTCACTCTGCGCACTGACTACGCTTATCAGACAGAATAAGCTGAAGCTCTCCGCCGGCGCAGCAAAAGTGCTTGCTCTCTGCAACGCAGCGCATTCGCATGAGAGCGAGAGAGAGAGAGAATGGGCGAGCGCGCAAGGCCCCAGAACAGAACCAGAACAAAATTTCGGAGGCCGCAGTGGCAGCGAGAACGAGCAGCTATTTTTATTGCAAGTTGGAAAATTAAGCAAAATACACGTGTGTGTGCGTCGCTGCCGTCTTGCCTGCTGCATGAATTGTTTACAGCGCAAAAAACTGCATTAAAATACACAAAAAACATTTAAAAAACTATTAAATAAAACGCTCATCGTTAAGAAAATAATGAAAAATTTGAACAAACACAGCAAGAAAAGTGAATAAGTGAAATGAATGCTGGCGGCGACGTTTTGTAGCTGCCAACGCGCATAATCGTAGCCAGTCACACAGACACAGTCGCGCTCACATGCAAACAGTTGCGCGTGTGTTAGTGTGAGAGAGGAAAATCCGCGAGTACGTAGAAAATTCAAAACAGTAGAAAACTGCGTGCAGAGTTTGCACCGGCTGAAAATTCGTCATTATTAAACTAAATTACACTATAGAAAACCAATCAACATTTATTAGTTGACAGCAACAACAGCAATAGCAATGCGTGTGCGAGAAAAACGAAAACATCAAAAGGAGCAAAAGGCTTCAAAGCCTACATTGGCGCCCAAGGTAAGTAGAGCAAGCGTAAAGTTTTAGAAGACTTTCAACTAATTTAAAATGGTTTCTAGGAGCAAAAGGATGAACCATCTGCCACAACGCGCAGCCCACCACCGCTGTCCTCAACCACACCTACGCTCTCTGCAGCTGAGAAAGTGGCATTTGATAATCGCATTAAGCGTAAGAATGTCTTGGCGCTAAATGAGAAGGTGGCTGCTCTGCGGGAATACGATCGCCAGCCAGTGTACAAACACGTAGGACGAATGTTCAACTGTAGTCCGGATCAGATTAAACGCATTGTGCAGCAACGGGAGGAAATTTTGCTTGCATGGGATCAGCGCACGCGCCGCAGTCAGGATGCACGCACGCTGGACATGAAGGTAGTGCGTTTTTCCATGCTTGGTGGTGCAGTCTATGAATGGATACGTCGCATGATGTACTACAAAGACTTTATCATAACTGATGCGCTATTGCAAAAAATGGCGCTGCAATTCAAGAGCTCTATGGGTTTGAATAAGTTTTTTCCACATCAGGACTGGTGCGATAAATTTCGCAAGACCTACAATATACAGCACAATGATACCAAACTGTTGAAAATTGGTTATACGCAGGGCTATTCAGTGCAACTGAAGGATATTGTTAAAGATGCCATGTCCGAGTGTAGGCCGACATTAAACTCTAATAGTGCAACAAATGAAACTGACGATATTGAAGAATATGCCAGCATTGGCGCTGGCGGTGGCACTACAACAGGCAGCAGTCATGCGGCCGATGATGATGAAAATATGGATGTCGATATCGATGGTCTGCAAGATGACGAGGACATAAAACCGACATTAAGCGAACTCGATATGACAGTGCCACAGATGGTGCGACTACCATTGCAAACAAATACTGCACCTGGCACATCACAAAAGGTGCTACTGGCTACACCAATTGTGCCAGCTGGCGCGGCTACAAGCCGTGTGGAACCTGTAACCATGACTATTATACCGCTGGCTTTAGCGCAAAGCATTACACAGCGAGCAGCCCCACTGCAGAATGCTACCACGCAGGAGTCTGTGCCCTTGGGCCAGTCCAAGACACCGTCGATGCCCCAACCCATACTGGACATTAAAAAGGAAATAAAAGTGGAGCCCGCAGATGTCGATGAGGAATTGCTAGAGCAGCACTTAAAGCAGCCAGCTTCACCAGCAGTGCGCATCAAAGAGGAAGTGGAAAGTGATATTGAACAGGATGAGCCATTTGATGAAGACGCTAATAATGGACGTTCCAGTGTAACCTCACTTGCCGAAGTGTTGGCTGCCAATGTGGAGGACGAAAAGGAATACATACAGCAAACGCGTGCTTTGCGAAATCGTAAGCCCAGTCAGGCGCTTGATGCTGAGCTACCTGTGGTTAAGTTTATTGAATTACCACCATTACCGCCACTGACTAAGGCGCCCGTGGCCAAACGGCGACAACCAGACGATAACAATAACTCCGGCAGTGAGATCAATGCCAGCTCAACCCTACCAATGGTTATCAACTGTGCTCAGGCGCGCCAGTACCTGAAACTACTCAAGGTGTTTGCGTTGCATAAGGAAAACCAGCGTCTCACAGAACTATTTACACGCGCCGATGAGGTAATGCGTGAAATGAGCACAGATTAAGTTGCGTACTTGGAGACAGATGCATTAGCCAAAGAGTATGCTAGTCTAATTATAGTGTATATACATATTTACTATACATAACATCTTGAAGATGTCGTAATCAATTAAGTCGCATATTTTTTATTCGTATTAGAATACAACAATCAGAAAAACAATCAACGTTTTTATTAAATCTAAGGCAGCATGAAATGGAACTATAATACTATATAATTTCTCTAAAATATAGAATTTTAATAATAATATTCAATGTATATGTTTATTTAAAACATCAAGAATTGTATATGTAAGCTTATTTGTTCATTAAGTTGTAATAGCTTTTGTTGTTAAAGTATATGTTTTTAATTTGAAACATGAATGAATGTTATTTTTTAATGTTTATTTTCAACTTGAAGGTTTTCCTTTAAGTTTGACTTTAATTTGACTTATTAGTTGGTATACACAATGCATTGTTAAAATTAAAATTACCCTCTGTTTCCTTATTTTTAAAATAAATAAAAAATGAACCTAAAAGGATTTAAATTTGGTCTTTGTCATATGCTGAAGGCTTTTATTTTTATGTGTATTCGTGCTTACGGATGACTTGCAAAATCTTCCTCTTCTCCAAAACGAATTAACTTATCGATATTGATACATGGTGAGGAGCATAAAAATTGGTAAATCCTAATTAACTTACGTAATTGTGATCTGATTTATTCTTTAATTAATGTCTTTGTCTCCTAAACTAAGTCGAAAATGCGCATTTCTTCTCCAAAGTTGTTTTTTTTTTTATATTTTGCTAGAAAAATGGAGGAGCATGTGTCGCTTGCGTTTTATACCAATGCAGTGGAAACAATTTGTTGCAAATGTTTTATTTTAAAATGCGATGTGGAGGATCGTGCAACATGCTTTGGCAGTGACGAACATTGTTTTTGTGCGCAGCGTCCTAGTGCCAGTAGTAACTGCATATATTGCGGTCTAATGCAGCAGGAATTTCCTCATGGACTGTGCCAAGTATCGCCGGATCAGCTTCATCACTTTTGGAACATTCCAGAAGGGAATAATAGCTAAAACAATGTACAAATTGGAAACGGCAACTAGCAAACATGGCAATAGAAGCAGTCACTGTATTAAGATTATTACATTATAAAAAAAATAATATAATAAAATAATAGTTCCGTTATTTTATGAAACAATTCAATTGGGGCCTGTCAGTGAGCGCTTTAAACTATCGTGACGATCCAGTGATACTAAAATGCGAAGGCGACAGTATCTGCCGATATATCTTTAAAAGGAATAACCTTATTAGGACTTATTTTCCCACTAACAGACTAACTTAATTACGATTAATCTAACGTAACGGAGAACTCCCACTCGATTGCGACAGATTATGTACAGATGCCAAGATCTCGCAGCGTGTTTAAATTGAATAAGCTGAAGCTTCGCAGAAGTGCTTTCTTGTAAACGTTTTATTTATATTTTGCTAGCTCTTATTTAATATTTTCTAGTTTTAATGCCGTGGGCCTCGTTATTGTTCTCGCATCTAAGCCCGAAAGGTGGTGGTTCAATTCCACCCCGTTTCACTGGTGGGTGCATTTACCTAGCACTAGCATATAGACAGTCGTTCCGATTCGGCTATAAACACGATCGAAATGACTAATGATTGGATTGAGGCCAGAAAATACCAATTCTTTACAAAGTTATTAAGAAATTGCCAGAAAAATTGGGATAAGTACTCAATTCCGTCGACCAATACTTGGAATAGTGTGCGTGTTTTACGTTTGTTCAACCTTTTTTGAACATTAAAAATGCAGTGGAAGGTCCGTAACCTCCGTGTTCTCCAGACCTTTATATTTATTGGAATTTTCGAGGGAATTGGGAATTAAGGCCAAAAATGATTAATTTTTTTAAAGATGTATGGTATTTTCGGCAAAACAAATATCCTCTTTTTTTGAATAAAAAAACGCACGGTACTTTTCATTATGAAAAATGAACAATACGTATATTTGCTATGCTTCGTCAAAAATCTGCGCATGGTGGCGCCGTACATTGTACGGGTGTGTGTAAAATACATCATGGTCAGTATACGCAAAAAAAAGTGAAAAAACAAATATGTGCAGTAATTGTGAATGCGCATGTCTGCCCTTAGTTGCGGCGCTGGCGTGGCTCTGCATGTACTCTCGCTCTCCTTGGCTCTCCGGTTATTTTTATTGCTGCTCTCAGCTTGGCGTGTGGTCGCATTACCAATACACAGGCGCGTAAGCACAATGTGTGGGAGATTTGCGGAAGGGTAGTGGGTGGGTTGGGAGGTGGCGCCGCACAGGGTGGTATGTGAAGTAAGTCAAAGTTACTAACTTATACACTTGATATTTTAAATTTTATCAACAGCTAAGCGATTAACGCGAAAAAATGATTAAATTTTATTGTTAAAAATTTTTAAATTTAAGCAAAAATGTTTAATAAAATCACGTTGATTGATCGACAGCGTAGCAGTCAGTTGCACACATGCACGCATGGCATTAATCAAATGCACAAACACAAACACATTTCGCATTTGACAAGCGGAGAGCACACAACAAAACAAAAACAAAAAAAACTAATCAATCAATCAATCCCCCAACAGCAGCAACAACAACACATATGTATACCAGCTTACCAACACATACACACGCACATGTAGGTAAAGCAAGCGCACAACTACGAGCAGTACGTTGATTGATTGAATCAGTTGAGTATTGCCGCTCAACGCTCAAGCAACAAACAATCGGAGAACTATTTGAATTAACGCTGTTCATTTTTTGCATTGGTATTAGTCAGTCATAGAACAGCTGATGGCTAGTGAGCTGCCAGACCGTGTCAGTGCTGGTAAACGACAGTTTTGGCGTGAGTTTTTAGGCTTGTACCAGCAATTGCCGGAATTGTGGGATGCTCGACATCAAGGCTATCGGCATCGAGATTCGAAATATGATGCCTATGATGTGTTGTTGGCCAAGTTAAAGGAAGCGGAACCAAATGCTACACGTTATGATGTGCAGCGTCGTATTAATATTTTTCGTACAAATTATCGTCGCGAACGTGTGCGCATTTTGAAGCAAGAAGAACTCGGACTGCATCCAGATATATGCAAACCAACACTTTGGTTCTACGATTACATGAGCTTTCTGCTGACACAAGACTCATTTCAGCATGGCGCAAGGGCTCGAAAAATTCGTGAACCACGCAGTTGTAAGCCCAAATCATTAAGCAACGCTAAACAAGAGGTACAAATGCAATCTTTACATAAGCAAATTTATTTGTATTTCTGTTTGTATAATTTTCAGCAAACCTCATTCAGTAGAGCCACATCGGCTGCAAACGAGTGGACTGCTCAAGAATCAACTAAACCAAATTCCACACTTAAGAATAACACAACAGCGCCACAAGATGACATTCCGCTTCTTAGTCCAAAGATGGAAATTTATGAAAACGATGCTGAGTCAGAGCCTGCACAAGCTATAACTGCAGTTGCAGCGGAAGTCAGTTTGTCTAGCAATAATGATGAGAATTGCCCCATTACTTCAACTGTTATTAGAGCGAATGAAGTAAAAATTCCACTTTTAAGTGAAGCTTCGGAAGCTCTAGCCAAGTCATGGGCCATTCAATACGAAGAGATGGCTCCCACGCAGCGTATTTTGGCACGTAAGGCTATTGCCGATATACTTTTCGAAGGCTGCATGGGCAACCTGCGAATAAACCGTGGCGACCGTGACTGCGTGGGAAATAATTTGTAAAATGAAGTTTTTAAGTGAAAAGAATACCTTATTGATTACTTATTTAAAAATAAATATAACAAAAAGCTGTTTAATTGTATTGATAATTTAGACTTACTTTAAAATTGACAAATAGTTGAAAAAAATCAACAATTCTTAGGCAAAAAAAAACTATAATAATGTTGTGCAATATTGTTATTAATTAATACAAATTTTCAGTACTTAATTCTTTTTTAATTGTATTAAGTAAAAATTATTTTTTTTTAAATATGAATTTATACTCCAGCACGATTTACAACACTGTTCATAGTGTTTTGCCCAGTTGGCAGCGCCAAATCAATTGTTATAAAGAGGAAGACAATATTTTGGAAACTCGTAGTTTCAATTTTAATAGTTGCAATATATTCAAAACTTACTTCAGGTATCTATTTTGTTTTTAAAAATTGTTACGGTCTTCTAGCACTCTCTTTGACAGTCAGTTTTCCATGACAGCAAAAAGGAAAGCAATACGTTTCTTTACATATTTTATGAAAGTATCCAAGCGAATTTGCTAATGTGAATATATTGTTAAACAACAAATTGTAAATGCCGAAACAAGAAGAAACGTAAGTAACATTATATACTGCTCAAGTAACTAACATTAAATTTAACGCAGTCTTAGCAGTGATGATAATACCGAAGCAGAACCAAAAAGGCGTACGGACTCTGTCATTGCCAAGTAAGTAAAACATTTGAGGGTATCAGCAATATTCATTCAGTACGACTTCACATTTTCTAGTGCTTGGAGTCACATAAACAGTTTGCTGCGCAAACATAGCATAAGACATTTGAACGTGGAGAAGCGTTCCAATGGTCGTGTTTTGACCAAGGAGTGCAATGACAAGCTGCAAAGGGAGTATCCTCATGCTACATACAAGGATTTAATGGTTTGGATAAGAGTATGGCTTACAAGATTGGATGAAAATGAAAAAAAACGTGCAGATCAACAAAAAGAAAGCAAAACAAGTATTGAGCAAAGTTTCATAAGCAAGGATTTGAATCGCATACTGCTTACAACAACATATCCAACAGAAGAAAATACTTGTATCAAAAGAAAAAGATGCGAGCGCAGGATTGAACAAACACTTAAAGAGATAGTTGATTTATGCAGCGACGATGATACTGACAATGAACACGAAGCTACAACTGAATCTTCAGAAGTGGAAACATTCGACTTTGCTCAAGTCTTATCCACATCAGATATATTGGTTCACGATGATGAATTGGGTGACTTACAGCTTAAGGACTATGCTGACCATATAGACGGTAAACTAGACAAAGTGAACATAAAAAAAGTGGACCCAGATATACTGTCAACTGACTCTAGTAGCTCAGTTGAGCAAGTTTTTACTGATATAAGCCAACATACAGAAGATTGTGAGCAGCGTAATACCCCAGAGCCGAAACAACAGACCATTCGTGTGCGTACGGATTTGTGTGGTGACAGTACTGTGCTTGACGAAAGGCCACACTGTTCGCACTCAAAACCCACGGCTGTGGCGTCTATAGTTTCTAGTGAGAAGCCATCACCCAAATTTGTTGTTTACATAAATAAACGTAAAAAAACGTTTAGTACAGTAACTGGTCTTGAACCTCCTGCCAAAGTATGTGATTCGACATCAGAAATGGCATTTTCAGTTTATGCTTCATCCACGCCCAGCAAAAGGCGAATTTCAAATACAAAGCAAAATTTGGGTGAGCATTTGATGGCTGCTCTGGAAATGCCCAAACAAGATGTATTGGAAAACGATTTACCAGATACTACAGCGTCCAAGCCCACAGTTCAGCAACACATAAAGGAGATTGACTTAAGCGAAGATGCAAAGCCCGTATTGCATATATCCAATGTTTTGGGCTTGCTGGGCTGCGTTGAGAGCTATGCACAGTGGCAGCGCAATTCTGAGGCTTGTGCATTAATTGAACAGTTGCGTAGCAGCTTACAACGTGCCGAAACCGAGACTTTGTAAGTTTACTTTAAAAAGATTTTGTTTAGTATTTAGCATTTACCTTCAAATCATATACAATGTAGGAAGGAGGATTGACAGATTCAATCAGCAAAAAAGCAGAGAATAAGTGACGTATAATGCCAATTGGATGGATACGCCTAGAGTATACTAAACGGAGTAGGGACTACTGCAAGATTTTGCACAGCTACGTTTAGAATCTTTGATATAAGGTGTGGTCTTTTAAAGACTGTCTCGATTGAAGCAGCATGTACATGGTTCTGTTTGTTTGCCTGCTGCATCACTGCCTGTATTATGATTTTTTTTATAAGCACCCAAGTGCCTTAAGAAGCTTCCAAAAAAAATGTATTTCTAAGAAACTCAAAAGTTTCATAGTTTTAAACGATTTTTCAATATGATAAAAAGATGAGAGAAATACCTTCAAAATCGTTAGGACCATGCTTCGCTCAACTTAAAAAAAAAAAAAAAAATTGGAAGTAATGCTATGAATCGAGATGCTTTATATCTTAAATATATCTACTTATAATATTATGGACGCAGAGTCATTCTTAATTCAAATTATCTTGTGTGCGAAAACTGCCTTGTACTGGAATTGCTTTATTTTTAGCATATTACATTAAATTAATTACGTTTTGTTATTTAATCCTGTGACATGTAAAGAGCACTACTGTCGTTCTGACTTTCTAGCTTATTACATCTCGAAACTTAGTTTTCTTGAGCTTAGCAAAATTTAGAATAAGCTAAAGCAAATCACAATCATTTTGAAAACAATTTTTCCTAAATGTATTGTGCAAACTAGAGCAGAGTTACCTTTTATTTTTTTATATGTATATTTTTTTTGTTATGAAATTCTTTATTGAATCTTGAAATATTGAAACGACTTGAAATATTACTAATATTACAGTTACTAAATAATTGTTTTATTAAATAATTTGCATGAATGCCCTAACAGATTTAACGCTGAGCTGGTTGATTGTTGCTGTGCATATTTTGATTAATTTTCTTAAAAAAGGATGTGCGGCCAAGTTTTCCAAGTGTTTTGTTTCTTTCTCTGTCACTTTGAGGTTCCTGTGGATGTTCTCGTTGGAAGTTATATTTGTTAGTGAGGTCCATCTCTTATAGGAGTATTAAATGCATCAATATTTTTGTTTGTATGAAAAAAAAATTTGTTTGAGCTCATGTTTGCGGCGATTTGCGTTACAATACTAAGTGAACCCATTATATTGATTTTAAGGAATCAATAAGCATCAGTATATTTTGGTTTCACATGAGATCTTGCATTGTAGTTTGCATGAATGCCGTAAAATCTTTCGTGCTTTGCTTTAGGCACATCAATATTGCTTCAATGTTACTTGGTTGTGTTTGTGTATGAGCATTTGGCATAACGTGTTCGACTCGGGGAGTTGGCGAGTGGTTGCTACTAAAGCGACTGATTCGAGTCCTATTTTGAGGGCACTTGCAAATTATATTTCATGTATTTCTGGGGCAGATGTGTTGGTCGTAAGCTGTATATGATGTTTTGATATTCTGATACCACACGTTTGTTTAGGAGGCTCTTTAACTCCTATTGCATAACACAGGCTTTCCAACTGCGGTATGTTTTTTCCCGCATCTTCCTTATTTTTGGGGCAATCAGCAGTGGCATGAAAATCGCTACAGACTACGCAGATAGTCCTCAAGGTGCTGCAGTAGGTTTTTGTGCGCCCGTATTTCTTGACAGTTGGTGAATTGCACTGGGTTGTTGCGTTTGTGAGGCTCCTCTACATCGATCCTACGATGCAGCAGCAATTTTCTTCATACTTGCTTTTCTGGCTGGCGTTCCAAATTAAAGAGTCGCTGCGAAATTTTGTTGCTGTTCAAAATGTTTATGGCCGATTTAGCGTTAAAGTTAAACATATTCAACATATAAAACTAATATAAAAAATGCAATTTATTTTGCAGGCGTAGCCCAAATTAACACTACATCAACACATCAGCATATATAATAAGGAAACGAGTACCCAGTAACCACCGAAACAACGTTAAGTTTGCCTAGTTTTAGGCCTGCAAACAAGCGCAGGTGCCTCATTGTGCCACACGGCGGCATAGCAAGTCTGTGCGTGGTAAAAGAAAAATCAGCGACTACAAATTGCTTGAATTAATCAGACATGGATGATGGCAGCTGGCATCAAACTGTTGCGCTGCACAGTGCTCCAGACATATGGTTTGTTATGTCTTCGCTGCCTTACAACTTACATTTAATGTTAGAGTATGTACTAAGCTATGATAAAATATAAACTGTTTGTTATACCAAATGATAGTTGCACAGTGTGCGCGCACCCCACTGGTAGAATCTAAGTTAAAACTCGTCACGCCGGCTGCTGTGCTGCGTCTTGTCATTTTGACTTGGAGCTCTTGGAGGAAATGGTAAGCGGCGGTTAGCCTAAACGCTAACACAGCTTGACAGCCGCCGCCCATCCGGCGATGCACTTAGCGCATTTGCAAATCATTTGCCAAGTATGGATAACTGCCAACAGCTGTTGCCACTGCTGCTGCACTACTGCACCTGTGTGTAATTTTAGTGCCGCCTATTTGCTATTTTAATTCTGTTCTGATCGGGGAGTCTGGAAAAATTCAAATCACTGCCCGTGTAGTTGAGTGAAGTCATGAAAGAGCTGCATGTTTTGCACCTGTCCACAACGCCCTACGCATGTGAAAAATCCAGCTAGGCTTTAATTGATGCAACAACAGCAAGCAGTTGCATCTATATGATGGCAATTGAGGGTCGCATAGGGTTGGTAGGATGCTGCATTTACTAGTTGCACGTGTTGTCGCTGCGCTTGTTCAACTTGCAAACTTGCAGCTCGTCTGAAAGCGAAAGAAAACCGGCAAAAATGTACAAAAAAAAGTGCGTGAAGGAGCAGCAGCAGCTGCGAGATGTGCCCAGTCTAGTATTGCAGTTTTCAAACCTTAAATGGGAATTGAAATTAAATGCAGCTGCTTTAATGATGTGCCATGTTGGGGCTGGCCAGGGGGGAGTTGGCGCTTGGGCTTGTATCTCAGACACCGGTGCAGTTTGTAGACGCAGTACCACAACGTATCAAAATGGTCTAAACAAATCTGCGCATATATGGCTCCTAAGTTGTTTTTAGTTGTGGCCTAGTGGGCGTTGCATGTGCATTGGGCGTGGCGCCACAAAATAAAATGAAATGCATACAAAACAGCTGCGCCGGTGGCCGTTGCCAGCGCAAACGTACAACAAACCACAGCTTGGTGGGCGCCAACAACGTCCCAAAATAAAATAAGAGAAAAAAACCACCAACAACAATCAAACTTAAGCGCAACAACAAGCACACAACAATTGCAACAAAACGAACGCTTAAAGCGTACTCTGCCTCCTGCCCGTCTTTGCCTTTTTTGGCCTTTTAATGGGAGTTGCCTTATTTGGTGCACAGACAGCGAGAAGATATCCAACAGCAAAAATAAGCACAGAGCAATCTTTATCGCATGTTTGTTGTTGGTGTTGTTGCTGCTATTGTTGTTCCTGTTCCGATCTACACTGATGATGTTGTTTGCTCAAGATTTAGGTCCAAACATAAATATGAAGTAACATAAATTCATTTAATGTGCGATTTGAAATGCAATTGGCCAAAACGAAAGACTTAGGCAACAAACTTGCCCCGGCGTTTACTTAAATTATAATAATTCAACCAAAAAAAAAAAAACATTAAAAATCAAAAACACAATCGAAGCGCAGAATACCCAGAATCAGAACATGCCAACTATGGTATACACTATGACCTTTGGTGGGCAAAGATTTAACAGAATCCTAAAATCGGACTTAATGTATTTTTAAGTATGTTACATTAGTATATGAGATAGATGGGACTTCTTTTCGCAATATAATTTGAACATTTTTCTTTGTATCCAAACCAAAATTATTTTTGAGTTTAGAGTTAATTAAATAAAGTTGGATGAGCTACTTTAGCCTTATACAGCGATTGTTGTTCGAATTTATAGTGAACCAAAGAGACGACTGTTTTTTTGTTTATTGGCAGTATTCCAATTTTTGTTCTTCCTTGGCTACTGCGTGCATTCGAGGCAATTGTGCTAGGAAGGAATTTCTAAAATTAAGACAAAAAAATCGGATTTGAGGCAACAAGCACTGCAAGTCCCGGATATCAAGCCAATAACATCGTAGTCAGCATACTTACAGTGTAAATAATGGAATGTAGAATAATAATAGAGTAACGGAATGTAAACTCTCACACGCATTTGCTTAATTATCGCTCTCGCGCTCATTTTCGTTCTATTGATTTGCATTCTCTTATTCCTTTTGCTATAACGGTACGCTTTGACGTCGTCTGGGTAGCAAGTAACAAAATCCTTGATATCCATCACGTTATTGCCGTAAGCTTATTTGGGAATGCAAGAAAACCACCAGCGATCCTTCCCTTTGGTAACATCTTCAACCAACAACATTTTTAATAGTTTTTCTTAGTAGATAAAATAGACAAAGAAAATAGAAAGAAATCAAATCAAAACCAATGGGAGATATGTTTTTGTTTATAAAATTATAGAAAGCAATGTTGCGACACGCTTTTCTTCTTGGGGAACCGAGACTGATTTATTTTGCTTTTGACGCGGTAGATACATTTCCAAGAAAGAAAAGATTTGCATTACACCTACAAGAAAATTAATGTAAAAGAATAAAGAATAAAGCGATATTGAACTGAGAATAAATATAAATTTTTTCGATGTTTTTTAGTACTTGGTAGAGCTGCCAGTTGACTTATTTATAATAATTCCTAAAACCCACGAAACCTACTTTTTTGGAGTGTCCGCGTTAAATATTAGGACTTCAGTACGACTTCTACATATTCAATAAGACTTAGGGCTGAATATTGATTGGTATTTACCCACAGTGCAAATTAAGCTATTTCTGTAAAAGTTATGATAAGTTTTCCTGATTATATATCTATGGATTTCACATGTAGTACGTCGTTGAGTATCGAATAATACATTTTTGTCATATTTTTTTTATTAAAATATACTTTTTTTTTTAAACGTGAGCGAATAAATATTTTAACGAATTGTTTTTTTTTTATATAGAAGTAAGATTCTATATAAAGTAAAAAGAGTATTCAATCAATTTGACATGCTACGAGTCATAAAAGTGCAATTAACCAATAATACCCTCAATGAACTAAAGAGTATGCTATCTATAAAAAGAATCAAGTAACCACATGCCCTTCTCGAATCATTTGATGGTTACATTGCAGCTGCAACACAACTCCGATAATATGCCAGCGATCAAGCTCAGATCATAAGGTACCATCATCAGCGACCATAAATGGCCAGCAATTGAGCGGGGCACAATGTACCCATTGAGCGGCGGCATAGTGCACAACTTGGTTGGACAGCAACTTGGCATGGCCAGATTGCTGCCATTGCCGCCGTAACTTGAGCTTGTCTAAAGATTTCGCGTTCGACTTATGGGATGGTCCAAACACGGTCCAAAAGAGAGAGGTAGGTCAATTTCGCGAGCCAGTGCGCTTGACTTTTGATGTAATATGTACATGGCACTGAACATTTGCAATTTCAAATGCTACTGCGGGCGTTTGCGAGCATAATTTTACAAAAATTGATTGAAAAAACCCCAAATGGTATGCTCATTAGAAAAGGCCAGCTGGCTGGTTTGAGTGCCAAGCGGATATCTATCGGAGATAAGCTACAATGAAACCTTTGTCTCTGTTCGAGTAAACATGAAACAGTCAACAATAAATAAAGAACAAATTGAAGTTCTCACACATTGAATGAAGCACGCGTCAAAGCGCATGCCGCATGCAATGTACCCACCCCAAATGGGAAGGAACTGCTGTTTGAGCTCAGGTGCAGTGTAGCATTAGGGTTGTCGCTTATCGCACGCAGCTCGCATAGCGCATCACCACATCACATTGGTACCCATACCCACGTTGCTTAGTCGCTTAAAAAAAAATAAAATCACACGAGAACCAAAGCATTTGTGCATGAGGGTGTCATGTGAACAGAGTTGTTCTAGGTTCTGTTTGTGTTGTATTTAGCGAAAAGCCCAGAACTAAATGAGGGTAATTTGTTGGTCAGCCCGGCTTGGGAATCAACGCATCATGAGCAACTATGTGGGCGCACAGTCGCCGTCCCAGTACTGGCAAGCGGCGTGACGAATTATGTGAGAACTTTATTAAAATGTACCAACAAAACACTCAAAATCATTTGAACACACACATAATTACATTGGCGAAAAATTCTCTCACTGCACTTCGCTCACTTAAATTGTTGAGAATTTTTGAAATTTTTAAAATTTTATTCACATTCACACGAAACCAGTTGAACTCAACCATGAGAAAGTCCAAAAAGTGTGAGACTGAGAAAATACCAAAAATAAATACGTTTCACAAAGTTCTTGAAGCTTTTTTCTTTTTTTTTTTTTTTTGTAAGATTCCTTTGTTTCTTCTCATGCGCAGGTTTACATAGTTAGTAGTACAGATTAGTTGGTCGCTCGATCTTCGGTTATTTCGACTTCTATTCACGCCCAGCACGGTTAACCGATAATCGTCACATTAAGCAGATGACAAGTTCAGCGCGCATTTTGCAGCAGCTGGAAATCATTTTCGTATATGAATTTTTTTATGGTCCTGTGAAAATTATGCGATAATTAAGCCGAAAAGGCATACACGGCATCCTTTGATTTTTAGACGAAACTTTAATGCTGCGCTGCCAAAAAAAAGGGGCAACAAAATTTATTTTTACTGATGGCCCGCTGTGTAGGAAACGGTTAGCTGTATGGCTTTTATGAGGCTTCTCGCATCCACAAACTGTAGCAAAGGCGACACCTTTTAAGAGCGCCAATCGAATCAATGTTTTAACACGAGAATACCATTTTCGAAATGGGCTCATTAAGCACAGTGCCGAATATCAAAAAATGCCCAAATCAAGTTAAATAATATGCGTCAAGTTTTTACAGGATCACGACTTCAGCATACCCTAATTGCTGAATTGCTCGAAAGAACAAATAATGAACTTATCGTAATTAATAGTCGGATACTATTGATATTAATTATTTTTCTTGTCTCCATTAAGTGAATTAAGTGATTTTAAATTGATAATGAATGTAGGTTGGCTATGGCTACATCGTTAAAATAGTAGGTCGATACCAGCTTACAAGACATTCTTGGGAAATTATCCATTTGCAACATTAGGCTTGTCGGAAAATATGCTTACCCTTATTGATAAGCATGTTTTTATCCTTACAATTTTCGTCATTTCATTGAAAACGTGAGAGTTACTGCTAAAGATGACACCAAGAAGATGACGGATTGTCCCCTGGCTAATAGAGCAGAGTAGAGTAAGCCTTCTTGGCAAACTGCGGGCATCTCCGCATGCCAGAGTAATCGCGGACTGTGCTAGGTAGGAATTTTAAAAATTAAGACAGACTAAACAAGATATTGTGGTTTTTGGTATTGTCAAACCTAGGAGGCTATGCGAATATTCTGATGCAGCGTAGCGCAAATTAGCCCTCTCACACAAAGTAGGTTGGGTATTGCTCTCGTGCTCATTTGCGCTCTTGGTGAATGTAGGCTTACAATGAAATGTTTGATTGTATTAGTTTTTCCATCTCTGCATTTTGCCTTAAGCGAATTTAAAGTCATCTTGGTAGGAATTAAAAGGATACTTGGTAGTCATGCTAATCGCGAAGAATTTTTTTTATAAACGATCCTTTCGTTATGTGACAACTCAATTACTGCTCTAATTTTAATTTAATATATTCATACTGTCCCAACCCAGGTTTATCAAAACTTTCTAATACTATTGAGATTAGAAAACAGTTTGTCTTTTTCGCTTCCTTTTTTCCCCAATGCCTGTTACTGCTTATAGCGAATACACTCCATTTTCCGGCTTCTACAGTGCAATCATATAATAAAAATTAAATAAAAACAAAAACAAAATTCTGGCGGTTAAAATTCTACGAATGTTAAATGTTAAAATTTTGCGCGGCAGCTGCAAAAAAGAATTCATACTCACATTTGATTTCACAATGATGCGAAAGTGAAACCAAGCGAAAAGAAGCTGGAAATCAAGATGTGGGGCACCTTCAATTTTTTTTTTTGTTGCCTTTTTTGCCCTTTTTTTTTTTGGTATTTTTGACAACTTTTTAACATGTTTGGGCAATTTGAAAATCTCTGCGCTAATTATCAGACACAGAAATGCAGCAGCTGTAACTCTTGTTGCCTAATTGAAGCCATCAATTTTGGCTTAATGAAGCGACTTGGCTGCCTTCACTACTTGCACTCAAGATAGTTGGCTAAAATGTCGCATTGCATTTTCAAGTCCAATGGCGTTGCAATGTATGAGACATGCTTGCGCGGCAGCTCCGCCAGTGGCCTGATAATTGCAAATAAAACACAAAACGCCAAGTGCTTCCTGCACAGCAGCCGCTACCCAGTTGCTTTTACCTGCTACTGTCGACCATTTAATTACCAGGTTAATTGGCCATAAGGCCATAACGCAGGCGGTGGTGGCGCTGCAAATAGCCACAAGTGGATGTGGCTAAAAGCTGTGGCAGCAACGCCTGCAACTGGAAAATTTTGCATGTTATGGATGGCAACTTCATTAATAATTTCGATAGCCAGCACATGGCCAATGCCCATGTCCACAAAACCAAAAGCATTGCCAAATACTAGAAACAGCGGAAAAAAAGACCAACATATGTATGCATAGGCTCGTGTGTTGGTCGCGAGAAACTTGTAGCAGCGAGGGCTGCATGAGAGTTCCGTTCGAAGAAGACAAATACGCGCAATAAAAATATTCGTAGGTCAAGCAACTGTTTGAATGAATGATGTGTCAGACCTACTTGTGTGTGCGTCTCATCATATCTAACTTTTATTTCCGAAGAAATATTTCCACATTCTAGACTCCTGAGACATTCGCTTCTTTGCTCGTCTTACCAACACACCACGCTAAACTCTTAGGACATTTACTGCTGCAAAATCCCTGAGTACGCTCCAAACCTATTTTTTTTAATTTTTCCGACAAAGCGACGAAAGTTTTCTTCTTCTTTCTTTTCACTCCAAATTTTGATAACTAATAGTTTTGCAGTCGCATAACCTTTCAGCCTTCCCTCGCAGCACTTCGATAGCCATTGCTGTCGCTTTGACAAATGATTTGTTGACAGCGCTGACTGCAGTTGCAAAATTTTGACACTGCTTATCGCAGTTTTTGATTGTGGGTCTGGTATGTGGCATAGGATACGTAACTACTACGTATTCGACACATCTGCCTCTAAGGCCAGTCGAAGTGGCATGCGGCATGCGGCATGCCACTTTACTTGCGAAATCTTTCAATTACGATAGGTAGTCAACTGCAGTTAGTTTTGCTGTGCGACAGGGCAATCTTAAAAATTTCCTATATGCTCTTTGTTGAACTATTTTTCATTGTTATCTGCCTTGGTCATTAAGAGCTTTTCGTATCCATCATCATTAACGAGACAACGATATTAAAGCACTCAGTAAACTCCTTCGCCCGCGGGCAGACAATCTTAACGAGGCATCCGCTAAAAGGCGTTTTTCGAATCTCTTGGCGCAACATGCTGGAGGATCTGTTAACGAGAAGCTAAAAAAAGGTAATATTCTGAATTAAGTATTTTTTTCAAACTCAAATTGCAATGTTTTTTTTATTAAATTTATAAAGTTTTAAGTTGTTACTCATTTATTAGTTTATATATGCAAAATGTGTTTTAGTTTTCGACTGGGACTATTGCTACACTGCTACTTTTGAAAAATTTTTAAATTAACAAGTAAACTTTTGTAGTTTTGATATGCGTTATCATTATTGTGAATCATGGATTACGGTTTTTTCTGTATAAATATTTTTTTTACATTAAACAAACTAAAATGAAATAATGAATATAGAATTCGCCAATCATGCTACTAGGGGTTGCTCAAGTTGACTTAGAAATCAAGAAATTATGGATTGAATGGGACCGAACGGAAGAGAGAATATTGAAAAGGCTATTCGAATTATGATATGATCTAGAAATTGAGGAGCTAAAGCTACACTAAAAGTAACTGTATTCAGCATAAGCAGATCAAGGGCATCAATTAAGTCTAGTAATAGTTTTTGCAGAAATAGTGCCGATTTTTTGTTCTACGCTTATTTAGCTTTGGAAGGCAAAGTCTATCTGAATAGGTAGGCAGTCGGGTAATTGGGATTTCATTTCTAACCTTGTAGTGCGAAGAGGAGAAGTAGTGCAATATCTTGGAATATCAATTTAAAAGCGTTGACGGAAATTGTGATTCTGCAGCCTAGATATTTTGGTTGAGCACAAAAAAGGAGGAAATGGACCTGGATTGGCCACACTCTCAGGAAGTCAGATGAAGACATCGCCAAGAGATCTTTCCAATGGAATCCGCAGGGTACCCGACGCCGAGGACGCCCTCGACAGACCTGGGTGAGAACTGTGCTTGCAGAAAGTCAGGAGAGAGCATCGTGGAATGAATTGCGAAGTGTCGCCCAAGATAGAAGGCGTTGGAAGGAGTTCATGTCCGCCATATGCTCCACATAGGAGCGTCAAATCTAACTGCATCAATTGTATTACTTTGTGGTGTTATTTTGCAGCATAATTTGACAAGGAATAAAAAAAAAACAAATTCAACCAAAAGTTTAATATTAAAATTTGCACAATAACGTGCTGATTAGATCAAACGAATAAAACTAGAAACGGATCCATCATGTAAAAGGAAGTTACCTTTAGGTTGTAGAAGCCATGACCAAATTTTATGCATAACTAGACCTACATTTTCAAACTAGCTTTTGTGAATATAATAGAATTCAGATATCTTAGTTTTGCCTGAAAATCAAGCCATAAAGACATGGTTACATTAAGGCTAGAGGAATGCATAAGCGTGCTGGGTACACCTAGCAGAAGGGTGCACTTAGCAGAAGCTAGATGTTGTCAACTGCTTCAACTAATGGAAAATTTCCGCTTAAGTGCAACTCTCTATGCTCTGAGTAGAAGCGATATTATTTACCCTCGAATGTAGAATTATCTAGTTAGTGTTTATTGTTTCAATTGGAATGTGCAGATAATTTAATTCGTCGTTTTGTACATCTTGATTTTACATAAGGAATAAAAAATGGCAGCTATGAACTATAGTGTTATCTTTTGCTATCAGCTCAAAGATGGTCTTTAGTTTTAATAACAAATTGCTATAAATAAATGAAAGCTGATTTCGGAGAAGTTGTAATGCTTTTATATTTTTTTATGCTCACAAAAATATCTGTAATGCCCTTCAAAAGAGTTTACTTGCTTTCTTAAATTAAAACTTAACTTGGGGGACAATTACCAATCAGTACGGGTTTCCGCCGACCTCACTTGCTCTCCCCAGGTGCGCCTGCGTTGCTTTGGTTACATTTCAAATGCCGGACCCTACACCTAGTCTTGTTCCCTTAAGTCAAAGGATAATAAAACACTTCAAATATCACCTATGAGTCAGTTCTAGTCATCTATGAAATCAGTTGTAGTTACAAACGACAACTACAAGGATACAAACCATCCAGAGCTTGACTGCTTTGCGCTTCCAGCAAAACAATCAAGGAACATGGGAACTAATTAAATATAAAATAAAATGAAACAAAATAAAATGCAATAAAATAAAATAAAATAAAATGAAACAAAATAAAATAAAATAAAATGCAATAAAAATAAAATAAAATAAAATACAATAAAATGAAACAAAATAAAATAAAATAAAATGCAGTAAAATAAAATAAAATAAAATAAAAATAAAATAAAATAAAATAAAATAAAATAAAATAAAATGAAACAAAATAAAATAAAATAAAATAAAATAAAATAAAATAAAATAAAATAAAATAAAATAAAATAAAATAAAATAAAATAAAAAAATAAAATACAATAAAATACAATAAAATAAAATAAAATAAAATAAAATAAAATAAAATAAAATAAAAAAAAAAAAAAAAAAAAAAAAAAAAAAAAAAAAAAAAAAAAAAACTAAAAAAAAAAAAAAAAAAAAAAAAAAAAAAAAAAAAAAAAAAAAAAAAAAAAAAAAAAAAAAAAAAAAAAAAAAAACAAAAAAAAAAAAAAAAAAAAAAAAAAAAAAAAAAAAAAAAAAAAAAAAAAAAAAAAAAAAAAAATAAAAAAAAATAAAACAAAATAAAATAAATTTAAAAACTCGCAGATCTTCAAATATCTCAACTTACCCCTTTTTGTAGACTTGCCAATAAATATTTTTTGCGAGCCAGATCTCCTGATCCTGCAGGGGTAACCCCTGCCTTAAGGGGCATTACCCCTTTGTAGATTTACAAGCAATATAACCCCTCTTTGAGAGTTTCCAAACTCTACAACACACTTCCCCTTATACATTGCCCCTTAATCACCCCTAAATTACCCCTACGTTCCCCTTAACATTACCCCTTAATGCGCTTGCGCGCCAGCCAATGCCCCTGCGCAGTGGAGACTTAAACAACTCGAAGAGCGCAAAAATATTTTACGCTCTTTGCACGTTGCGCTCGCGCAGAAACACGACCAACGCAGTCGGCTGCGCATCGTTGACCCGAGGCCGCATGGCCACGAGAACAGCCGCAGTGTCGCGCCGAGTTGCGTTCGGCAATTGGTGGCAAGTTGGCCCAAAAGCGCATGGCTTGGTCATGTTCTGTGGCGGCGGCGCCGACGCTGAAAATGAAAAAATGCATTTGTAATCATGCGGAAATGATCGCACTGACCTTTTGCCAAGTTGCAAGTGCTTGTTGTTGTTGCAAGTTGTTGTTGTTGTTCTTGTGGTTTGTACTGCATAATGCAATCTGTGCGCCATGCGGCAAGTTATGATATTTGTCGACGGCAACTCATGGGGGCCATCATAATTCTTTGCTTATAGGAAAGATTCGTTGCGCCGCAGTTGTGTTCTGTGGCGTGTATTTGCATGAGGAGGCTGCGACCTTTTGATCTGTTTCAGTCAGTACATTTATTGATTTTGCAAGCCTTTCTCCTGTTGCAAGCAGTTCTCATAGCTGTTGGTGTTGTTGTTGTTGTTGCAACTTATTGATGTGTTGCTCTGACTTCAAGGTGAACCTTTGCCGCAATTTGTGGCCAACATAGCGGCTACGTGCTGCGTTCGTTTACATTATCTCAGTTCGGTTGTAATTTTGTAAGGTTGCACGAGTCGTGTGCACCACGTTGCAATCAACTTGAACTGTCCCGCCGACCGGGTCTGGCCCCAGCTGCATTTACGTGCCCGTGTCAAGTTCAAAATGATTCGATTCCGCCAGCGTATCTCATGCGTGCTCAATTCAATTCCAACGATTACGAGCACTATTTAAGCTCATATTTAGTCACTCAACGCTGGGATTAGCGTAAAGCTGGATTACTTAATTTAGTAGGCCAGTGCAGCATCGTCTATATTACGTACGGCTCGTACGGCTTATAATGGCATTTTAATAAAATTGTCGCCTGAGGTCATTTTGGCAACAAATTACATGATGTCCGACATGAGCATTGGGCAACAAATTAAAGCCGCCTTAATGTTAAATCCATTTGCACTGGGCGCTGGCCATGTCTTAATGCATTAGTCATTCGTTTTGTAGTCGACCGGAGCGTCAGTCCGTCAGTCAGTCCGTCAGTCAGTCGGCCGGCCAGCCAGTGCGTCAACAAAAACTTGTCTGCAAATGTGGATGAGTTGTTTATGTCCAAGCACTAGTTGCTCCACACCACTGTCTGTTTGGGCCGGCGCGTCTTTAGTCTAGTTAATTTAATTTCAACGTCACGCCATCATCTGCGTCAACTGCTTGGCCGCTTGAAGTGCATTTGGATGCACTAAAATAAAGCTTATGCACTGCATGAGGCGTTTTGCAGGCTGAAAAATCATATGATTGCATTCAATAAAATGCTTTTGGCGGTGGCTTTTAGAGCACAACAATAAAATCTAATGAAGTGCTTAAAATGCAAAAGTTGCTATATCAAAAAATACAAAACCTGCATCTATTATATTGAGCTTATAAAATGAAAGATTTACACTCTATAATAAAAGCTTAATAGTGGGGAACAAGCCTAAAAGGAACTTAATAGGCAAATACTGATATAAAAATACCCTGATTGTAGCGTTGGCTACATTTGTTTACAACAAAAATAAGACAACAATAATATTTCGATAATAATAGTAATAATATCTACTTAAATTTAAATTCCGAAGAAAAATTAGCCGATGTTGCCTTTAGACGAGAACTCGCACTAATATTCTGTGTTCCATCCTTGTCGCAAGATGATATTAAACCTTCGCGAAAAAAAATTAGTTTTTAGCTTCGCAGCATTATTTCCAAACTTAAAACAAGCGAATAGTTTCTGATTTCGTAAATGTCAAGGCTTTTAGCGAATATTTACATTTCGAAAAGTTGATAAATTTCTAGTTGGATAACCCGTTAAATGTTACAAACTCTGAACATATTAAACTATAGAAGATTCATTGAGCTTCGGCAGCATTCTAATATTTCTCAAAATTCTTCAATAAAACGCGATTCTCTTGTTTCGTAAATTTTGAGATTTTTCAAAAGTATCTTAAAATCTGAATTCTTATATGTCAGGGCTTTTAACGCATTTTTACATTTCGCAAAGTTTAATAACCGGAAGCTAAAATTCTGTTCGTCCGTTAAATGTAAACATCTCTGTAACTATAGAAGATACATTGAGCCTTTTTAAAAAAAATTAATTCTCGATAAAATTCGGCAGCATCTGAATCGGTTTTAATATTGCTCAAACTTCTTCAAGTAAACAGCTTTTCGTGTAAATGTCGAGCATTTTACTTTTATAATTAAATAAATTTAATGAAATTTTAAAAATCGATTGATTATTCAAATTCGACATACTATATGGAACACTCTTAAAATGCACTGAACTCGGTAAAGTGCGCTAACATCTCATAAAAAATTACTTTTAAACTTTCCCAAGTTTTATTAAGCGAACAATTTTTTGTATCATAAATGTCTATGTTTTTAGAAAGCCATTTTTCTTTCCAAAAATTTCTAAAAATTTAGAGCTTATACTCTGAACACTCAACAGATCACCCGTAAATGTAAGCAAACCTGTGTAGCTTGAACTTTGGCAGATTCGTTGAGCTTTGTCCGAAAAAATTATATATAAAATTTCTCTAAGCGAACAATTTCTTATCTTATTTAGTCATAAAATTAAGTCTAACAACCGATAGTTCAGATGCGAAATACCAGATGAACCGCCCGTTGTGTTTATCTTGAAATAAAGAAGATAAGGAAACCAATAATAATAGTTATTCGAAATGATGCGCGAAAGTGAACTTGGCTAGTTATTCTTTTTTGAATCTAATCAATCACTGCACGGACTGCATGATTTTCGATGAAAATACAAGAAAATATACATATCTTAGCATAAATTCAACAACTACCACAGCAACAAAGTTTACACAAGGGTATCCAGCGTCTGCTACATTTCAAACGCTCTTTCATAGAAAATTCTTTTTGCGGCTAGCCATTTGAAAATTGCATTTCGTTACGAGGTCATGGGAAACCCGATTCTTGGCCTGCACTTATAAAGTTACCTAATTAAATAGCCTTTAGAGAAGAGATGTTGGACGAATGAGCATCGTTGCTCACGTGCGCCATAAAGGCCACAATTTTGCCTAATCCAAACCACTGAAGACTTAAGTATTC
Organism: Chymomyza procnemis; assembly: GCA_035046065.1. Lineage (NCBI taxonomy): Eukaryota > Metazoa > Arthropoda > Insecta > Diptera > Drosophilidae > Chymomyza > Chymomyza procnemis. The sequence continues at coordinate 25,479,593 of JAWNOJ010000013.1, read as the reverse complement.
GAATAGCAGCTATAAATCCATTGACAAGACAAATTTGCGCAGTTAGACGCAATTAGAGGAGTAGCATGAACAATCGCTTGGGGATCGTACTTTCCCACACAATTACCTACTATAAGAAAATAAACTTTTGACAATAAAAGACATTTGAATGCGTTTCCTGTTTCAATGCCTCGAAAGCTGGGCCAAACAATGGAAATTAGCCAAACAAATGCTGAACGTGAGAACTTCAATTGAACTTGAAAAGTGTTAGATAACCGCAGAACAAGTGGCATATGAGTCCCAGCAGCTGACTATGTCAGTGCAGAGACAATAGACGAGGAACGCATGTCTTTGGTGGCGCAGTGACGTAGTAAGCTTTTGGTAATGGGGCATTAGTTAACTCCAATATTAAGGGCCTGTCCGTTTGCTTAGGCAAATTCGATTATAAATAATAAAAGTTTTTTTACAACAATGCCGATTTGGAAAGGTCTATTGGGTCAATATGCTGTTAATATTATTTAATGTTTATTTATTTTATAACTGTCCATAGGTAGCTAAAGTTCATTATCAGCTAAAAGCTTCTTGTCTACGAAACTCCGTTGTATGCTCAAGTTACAAAAGTGTTATTACCATCGTATGTTCTTAGGAGGATCGGCCACACCAGCCTGTGCTCCTGAGCTATTCATACCTATAAGTAAGGCGGTAACTATGAGGCGCAGAGCGGAACTATCGTCCAAGAGTTGTAACGGCAACTGGAAGCATACAACAGCTTGCAGAGTTACTAAATAAAGAACCCTAACCCAAAGCTGCAGACTTTCTCCTTCGTCTCGGAAGAAGGGTGCTGAAGGCTTTGATGGGGCTCGTCACGGAACACAACTCTTGTGGCCAACATATGGTTAATCTGGGATTAAGAACTGACCCAACATGTACGAACTGTCTAGAGGAGGCTGACAATACCGAGCAGCATAGAAAGTCCAGCTTTCTCAAGAATAAAGTTGCGTACCCTGGGCAGCGATGTGCTCCAGCTGGATGAAGCACACAAATTGCCACTGCAGTCACTGCTCAACTTTCTCGGAGAGACGAGGAGATTTGTGGAGTGGGTTTCTCTTCCTTATTCACATTCTCTCCTTCCCAACCAATATCCAACCCATTCTATTTCCGGTATGGCACAATGGGCTATGTAGCCTGAGTGTCCGAGGCGGTGTTTGTTGCCTCTGCCACCCTTACAGCTATCATAAATAGATGAGATAGATAGCTATGGTTAATTATATATAAAAAAACAAAATATTATTGGAAAGAAGTATGCCGACGAATATTGATATTGGATTATGGGCATGGCAAAACCCATCAAACGTTATGCAACATTAGTAGACAAGCAACTAATTGAAATCCACAAGAATCTCGTTGCGCTGACATGATTCAAAAGATAACTTAAGTAGAATAAGATAGTATAGAGGAGATGGACAAATAAACGGCATATTGTTGTATCCTGGAACCCATTTGACTGCTGGCTTACTCCTGGTTATTCAGTTTGTTCAGATTGTGGCCGTCGGTAGTGTAGTAATAGCGTACTCGCCTCTAAAACCAAAGTTCGAAGTTTCGATTTCGCGCAGCAGCACTGTTGTATTTGCCTAGCACTGGCATTGTTAGCAAATTTAAGCTATTTGTTTAAAAAAAATTCCATTGACTATAGATATTGGTGTACGGGTTCAGTTTTAAGCCTTAGAACTCTGTTCTCTTTGCACATCTATTTATGAAAATATGCTCTATGTATTTAATACTATTTATTTTTTTTTATTTATTAATTTAGTGGGTAGAATAAGTTGTGTTGACCAATATTTTAATTTGATCAAAATTGGGAAATATTCAAGTACAGCGAGAAAACATTTAAGATAAGATTAATCCACGTTTCTAGCTTGTTGGGTGAACCTTTTGTAGATATCTCAAATCTGCGGCTGGCTAGAAACTTGAAATTGGCTAAGAAGTTGGTAACAGGAAGTCACATTAAACTTGAAACATCAACATAGAGAACCAAAAGATCACCATTGACCAAGTGGATGCTCGTTATGGCAAGTCAGAATTAGTAAGAGAGGAAATTGTAAAGGTTAATGCATATCTTTTTTAGTATCACTTGGTTACAAAAATAAATAAAGTTAATTTTTATTAAAGTTATTATAATCGTATTGCTTATTATTGCCAACTTACACATGCACAACTGACATTTAAAAATATTATTTAGGTTAGTTGAAAATAAAATACTGAAATTTTAAATATTATTTTATTTCAAAATCTTCATCGAACTGCTTTATTAATGTTTAAAAAACGATTTCCAATACCTTATCCAGCTGGACGCTTCAAATCGATTTTTGGCAACGACAAGAAATTTATTTGAAAATAGAGAAAACATTTTAAAATTTATATATGCGTCAATGATTAATTATTGGGAATTAAAATAAATATTCTAAACTTTTTGTAATACTGCAACAAATATTAAAAATAAAAAAATACAGGAGCCTAATACACATGCCGGAGTTAAGTTAATGATTTGTGTCCTTATGAAGGTAACGCCCAGTTTAATCAATAGTTCTTCCAGCAATCAATAAAAAAATATATATAGATATTTGTTTAATTGGTTCATACCAAGCATCAGGGGCTTAGCTATATATACATTCGAAATAATCCTAAGACTTACGCTTTTATTTAGTTTTTATTTCTTAAAATTAACACGAAAATTTCGCATATTTGCTGTGCAACCGTCCAATCTATAAAGAATATGATTTTTTATTAATTTTTTTATATGTAATAAAATTATAGGTTATTTTCTTCTTATCTCGCAGGCTTAGTTGTAAAAATAAAAGACCACTTAACGGGTACATAAGGCACATTTGTCAGTGATATAAAAAAATACTGGCTTTCATGAACGATTTAATAACAATAAAAATAGTTTGCCGTTAAAGTCGATCGTTAAAAAATAAACTAAATAATAAAAGGAATAAAAAAAGCTAATCAAGTCGTGCACTAATTTTTGCAGCTGCAAACATTTAAATTCAATAAAAAAATAATAACTAAAATGCGAATATAAAAATTAATAATAATTATTAACTGACTGACATGCGTTTTGTGTGAATATCCATAAAAGTTTTGTCGTAGAGTTTTGTGTTAAAATTTATACGACTTTTTTACTACAATGATGGGCGAGAAAACAATGCCACATGCAATTTTTGATTTTAATAATATTTCGTGTTTGATTTGGTTATTCTTTAACCGGAAATGCGCTTGCGAGAAATAAGAGATATGAGAAACGACACTTGACTTACCGATGGTATGCATTTTGATTGCAAAATTAATTAACTTATAAACGATTCATGTTTGAATTCTATTATTACGCTAGATTAGCATAATAGATCTACATTATTTTTATATTCTTTATACTAAACGTATTCCTAAAACGCACATATTATTTCTCTTAAAATTCGTACTAATATGCTGAGGTAATGATGTAAGCCGAAATATACATTAAGATTAGTCTGAAAGTGTCGTACTGTGAAGATGTCGGATTCATAATCAGAATATTTTCTTTAATACAATAAATGTTAGGTCTTCAAACTTAAAATGTAATATATTATTTAGAAAATCGTAGACTTGTCTGTTCTTTTGAAGGTATTTCTGGGTAATCTTTTTTCTAGACTTTCCGAAAACAACTTTGCTGCTATATATTCATTTTAATCATACTGCGTACTACGCTTTGAATTTAATATCCAACGTAAATTTCTCGAAAATTCCATTTTGGCTGTCCAAATGTTAAGCAGTGCTATTATTTTGACCGCGAGTGTAAGCCAAATTGTTTGTGGCACAGCTGCAATTAAATATCAATTAAAAAATTGTTGTTGCCCCGCCATGCAAATGTGCACGCACTTAAAAATACAAAACAAAAAAATAAATAAAAAAAATACAAATTAACGAAACAAAAATTTTTAAATAAAATCAAAAGACTTAAGGCACAAACTTGATGGTGGCCACCGCTCCCTCAACCGCTGTTGCTGTGACTGCTGCGGCAAGTGCGTGCAGTTCACCTTCGGACCCCGCACAGCATGTTGCACACATGTAAATTACACAAACAAAAAATATACAACAAAATTGCTGCAGTCAGACCTCGCATATCGCATTACTTAAGAGATAGAGATAGAGAGCGAGTTGTTAACGTTGAAGCAAATGCTATTAAGCGATTAAGCAATTTGGATATAATTTTCATAAATGTCCGTTTTCAGTTTAGTACTTTGGCGAAATATAGACCAAAAGAACTTTAGGAGTTTATGGCCAACTTTATTAGACATGCATATAGGCAATTAATATCGTTCTATTTGGACAGTAATATATATATTAAGATATCATTAAGTTAAGTTACTTTTGGGGATTAGTAATTAGATACTCAAAAAATTCTATGGTTGGACTGTTGTCCAGCACTTAACATTGTATCGTTTTTGATATTTTTTGAAAAAGTCTTTGTTGAAGCTGACGATTATCTTTGGTTGCAACAAACGAATTCTACATTTTAAATTTAATAATATCCGTCCGTCCATCCGTACGATCACACATTCATCAGAAAATGAAGTTTGTCGAATCATGTCTATATCTTTCGCCGTTTCTTCATAGTAGAGTATCGCGGTTTATAATGATTAACGTTATAACTGAAAACTTGGTTAAGGTATTAATTACTACATCTGTGTCTGAGGTAGTAGTAATCGAAATTTCATCTATGAAACGTTGATCTGCAGGGCTTCAATTAGCAAATCGGCATTACAATTTTAGGCGTTGTGACCGTTTTATCTCCCGCAATATATTTACGGCTTTTCCTAAATACCCACAAGCATATGACAATGTAATCGTGCACAATATATCGAGTTTTTTACAAAATCGATTGAAATTTATCGGACTTTTTGCTGAATCTTACTTTTACCACCTAAACAACAGAAATCCAATTTTATACTTCTCTCAAAAAAAAAGTCGGCAATCGGCAGAAAAGTATTTTGTTAAAAAAAGGGGATACAGAGCAATATTTAATTTATTGTTTAAGTTTTGTACACTTATACTTATATTATATAAGTCATTTATTTTTATTCTAAATTATATTTATTATAGTATGTATATATTGGAGAGACTTTCTTTAATAAAAGTGGTAAAGTATCTATCATGAAATTATTACCAAGAAAGCATTATCGTTTTGTAGATCTAATTATGCATTACACGATCCTTTTTGTGTATTATCCTATGTCTTTCCAATTCATCTCGTTGTCTATCGTAACTCACCTCGATTCGCCAAATCGAGAATCTTTGACCAAACACAAACTATAAAAACTCAAATTGGTCAACGCTGATCTTTTGGTTTCTTTATTTGCTAAGAAATGATTAAACTTCCTGACTTCCTGTTTTGATATTTTCCTTGTAAATCACAGTTTCCAGCCAGCCATAAAAGTGAGACGGTGCAAGTATAATTTTATATAAAAAATTTTATATAAAAAATTTACCTAACAGGCTAGGGATATGGAGTAGTTTAATATTATATTTTCCCCGTTAACTTTTTAAACTATTTAATTTTAAGGTCAATTGGACTTAGTTGTACCCCTAAATCAATAATAAATAATTAAATAAAAAAATAGCATATTTTTATTATATATTATTTTATTATTATAGATACATATTTCTAAATATTGAACTACGAATATTTTAATATTATTGCAGTTAGTTACAAGTACCATTTCTGTGGAATATTACCAAAAAGGACTCTGTTGTTATCGAAAAAATCACAATTGCTCTTCTCCCAAGAGAAAAGTATATCATCCAAATAATGAAATAAAGACGTCGCATTTCGATAGTAATTCACTGGTACTTCGCGACAGACAGAGTACTGCAGGCGCCATATGTTTGTTCTCTTCTGATGGTATCGGAATTTTGCAGAGAGTCACTGCCTTTTTTATTTTAAACAATTCTGGCTATGCGAAGTTTTACTGTAGTTTTGCGGGTGCAAAAACAAATGTTTTAGCTCTCAAAATTGCAATATTTTTAACGAACGACAAAACGAATTACAATTTAAAAAAAAACGTTAAATTTTAATCTTTTCTAAATATATATGTTTTTTTTTTTAACTTCATGTTGTTGTTGGAGCTGCTGCTATAATTTTCGTGGACTTTGGCAAGTTCAAGTCGTTTATCATTTGCACACTCTGTGGCAAGTTGTTGTGGCATTTGCATAAATAAATGCAATTTTAAATGCATTCTGACACATTTCGTTTGAGATTATTTCAGTTAGCTAAACGAATGGTTAATGTTTAAAACTTGTTGGCTTTAATTAGATCTATATGGCTTTTAATTAGCTGGAAAATGGTAACAAGTATTCGAGCTAAGAGATATGTATGTGTGTAGACAGTTTTGCTTTAATTGCGCTAATGCGGCCTGTTGAAATAATTACAAGTCTTATGCTTTGATTAAATTAAATAGAGTCATTAAATTTATTTCTTACAAACATTTCTTTTATGGCTTATAAAGTTTATGACTGCCTTTTATTGGCATTTAATTAATGGCAATCATAAAGTAGTCCTTGACGTCTCTTGCTCAACTTCAAATGGTTTTTAGTTTAATTTTAACCCAATAAAATATTATTTACCTACTGCTGGTAGGTATTGGGGGAAGTCTATGGAGTTTCTCCATTTGAATATCTCCGGCAAGTCATGCTGCTCCATGCAGTCCAGATATGTTATTATTTTTGTTTTCTTTTGTTGTTGTTGCTGTTGCTGTTGATGCAGATGCTTACTAAATGTTAGCAATTTCGCTTATCGGCTCTGTCTATCTGGCCACAGGCTAAATGCAACGTTTTCAACAGCCAAAGCCAAGGATTTCGTTGCAGTTGCAGTTGCATAGCAATAACGTCCCACGGCAAAGTTTTGGCGCCATTCGGCTATTGTGGCAACATGCAAACAACAATCCACAGGCAACAACAACAATATCCACAAAAGCGTTGCAGCCAGAAAATCCAAGTTGTGGCAAGTCTTGACGTCTATACTCTTGCAGTCGTTATTATATTGTAGGAAGAGTATTGAGTATACCACGCTAGATGGTTTAGCAATTACAAGCGTTTTTGAGATTTGATTAGAAAAAGTGAAAAGTTTATGGATTTTCTTACCTATTTTTCGTACGATTTTTGACTGAAAGTTTTGTTGCTAGAGAATTGTACCTATCAGTGTATCGTTGAATTTGCTAAAATATTGGGGGTATGGGGGCAAATGGAATAAGTGGTGTCCATTTTCACTCAGCTCTCACCCACAAATATTTCATGGGGAGCATAGAAACTGGAATGTCCCATTAGATATCAGGTAACATATTGGGGTTGATCTGCCCTGGACAATTTGGAGTGTCTCTGGCATGATACCTGACCAGGGGTTAATTTGGCACAACGTCATTGCCTAGAGAATTTTGTATGCAATATTCTTATGTGGAATTTGTTGTATAAACAGAATCTCCATGCTGACCATTAAGAACGACCGATCCAAGAGTATTGTGGCTGCTGTGGTTTACTAACTAAATGCGGGCTAAGCTTTCAAGTTTGTCGAGTCTTACCAAGAAATCGATCAAACAGGAATGTCTAATATTCGTACTATTATATTCTGTGGGGCTTTTGTCATTAGGATATATTCGATCACTGTGGTTGGTAGCTATGTTTCACGACACGTTAAAAATGTTTGGAGATGATCAAGTCGCCTGTCTTTAATTAATACAGAATATCTTAGGTAAATAGCGTTTTCGCTAGTTAAATTAAAAATTAAGTGCTATAAATTAAAGCATAGTATGGTATACATAAGTGGCGCTTAAATATAAAAATAAAAACAAATTAGGAAGTCTTCTTTTATCCTTCTTACTTTATTTTGATACAACAGGCGAAAGGACATTAAGAAACTGGTATGAGGACAATAAGAGCGAACGCAGTGAGCTTAAGATTGGGTAGAGCTTGTCGAAAGAATTGAACAAAAGTTTGGCCTTTAGCTTAAATCTAAAAATAGTTATTGAATTAACGATTTGACTATGCTCAAAGTAAATGTTTAAAAGCGAAATAATTGGTATATTTTTTCATTTTTCCAAAAGCTGAGTAAATACTTCAAGAAAGAGTATTGCAACAAAAAAAATCAAACTTAGCTCAAGTTTTATATTATGAAAACACGCATCTAAATCGACACGATTTTTGTTTCGGTTTTCTTCCTTTGCCTTTTCTTCTTCCTTTTTTTGTGGCTTTTATGTTTTTGGGAGCCCGACTCTTTATTTGGTAGTGAAAACGATTTGCCAAATCGGTGCTAAGATATTGTTGTTGCAATTATAGTTTCCTCAAAGCCCCATAACAACTAGTTGCTCATCAGCTGGCAATAATATTACAAACTTGGTCTAAACTACTACAAGCTTAAACTGTCGATCCATGTACTTGTCATTTTAAGGCTTCAAGACATTCTGGCAATGCTGGAATCGAGCAACGATTGCGATTGTGTTACTTTGGGCCATGTCAGTATTTTGGACAAGTCGGTAACAACAGCGACACATTATCAAAAGCGCCGCAGTCTCTGCTGCTGCCAGGGATTGCTTCCGCCATCATTAATAATATATATTGTATATGCTATATACATATACTAATACTATGATGCAGTACTTCTGATTCTGGCCATATGCTGATGGTGATGCCACTGTGCTGCTCTTGTTCTGGTCGCCGGCTTCTCGATGCCAATTGCCTGCAACATGTTGCCAAACTTGATGCCGCTGCAGCCGCTGCTGCTGTACGATCTTGTTGCTGTCATTTTACTGGAACTTTTAATTTATTTATGGACAACTACGACAACAAGAACCACAACAACAACCACGACGACGACGACGACGATGACTTACCAACTGTTTGCATTCGAAATGCCAATGCGGCAAATCTCTGTCCGACTCGTGGGCCCAGCTTTGGAACATCCCAACGCCTAAATGGCAATTAAGCAAACAATTTATAGCGCAAATGTTCAATTTAATTAATGTTCGAATTGCACGCAGAAATTAGCAAACACATGTGAGGCATTTATGTAATCACAATTCCACTTTACCAAGTCCAAATCCAACAACGTACTTTATTCCGGCTGCTGTTGCTCCTGAAGCATAAGACTTACTGGCAATAAACACGCCAAAATTTTCTTGGCCAGCAATTTAAATAAAACTTTTGCTTAATTGCAGCAAAATCTCTGAGCTTTTGCATGGCCACCGTTTGGGATTTAGCGTCGATCGTTAATTTAAATTGAACACATTTAGGACATGGACTCCATGCATTGGCAGGCAGCATCTTCAACAACAACAACTACAACGACATCACAACAGCAACATCAGTGGCCTTTAATTGCTATACGCTAGAGATGGACACCACATGTAGGGTGTGCACTGATGTCAACTTACAATCTTCATCCATTAGCATCGTAAACTGCTCGTCAGAGTTTCTGCTAAAATCATATATTTTTTATTAAAAATAAAAAATGCCATAGAATTTATTTATTGGTGGCCAATTTAAATCAGCAATCTGAATTTTATTTCAAGCAGCTGAGGGCGAGCATATTGTAGCCCAAGAAATATCCGCCAAGTTAATCGATTTGACGCCAATTTGCCGTGCTTGGCCTCAATACCGGCCGAACGACGTTTATGTATTGGGAACCCTCTATTTCCCGTTGAAGAAATAATCGGTATTATTTCATGCACTTTAACGCTATAACTATCTCAGACTCATTTGAAGTGCGTATTAACCATTAATCCTCCTCGACCTGTTTCTATTACCAAAAGTCTCGATTCCCTAAAGCATAGAATATTTAAATAGCTGCATCAGTCAATATGGAAACTTTTTAAGCTCAATATCGAAGCATATGGTAGTAGTATTAAAATTAAGCAAATGTATTATTTATTGTTGGATTTCTACAATAGACTCTTTCACAACCACTCAATAGCGATTTAATGCATGCGATCGTTTTTTAACAGTCCGAATCCTTAATAATTTAAACTTGTGCTCAAATATATATCGGCCTCTTGTTCTGCTTGCTTCTCTCTCTCTTGCCTTCTCACAAAATTTGGAATTTGTAAAGTAAAACCAGCTACAGACTCTATAACTTGCCTTCGTGCTTTTCATTTAATGTTGACCAACTTGCAGGATTATATCGTCTTATTCTTTAATAAAGAGCAAATCTTCGAATTTCTTCGGAAAACTTGAAGTTTAATAATCATGCAATATCGTGCTATCCAAGTTTGTCACGCACCCATCGCTATTATGCACTCACTGGCTTTGTCTCTATCGAAGCCGCTTTTATACGGAACCCTTGGCTTACGGCTCAAGCTCTGACTAAACGTTTCGTTTAATTCAAGTGCCCATCATTTTGGCTTTATCGCTATTAGCCATGGCCCAATGCACGTGCTAAAAGTGATTTTTGTATGCCTGACGGACATTTTGGTAATGGCGAACCGGCAATTAAATTCGACTCTGCCTCAATGACTCATCCGCATCCATGGAGCTAATGAGTTTTTAATTGGTGTAGCTTTGAAAATTTGTTGATCGTTACCAAACGGCTGCCTTAAGGATGCCATAGCCACTAAAGCTTTTCCTTTTGGTCCAAATTGGTAACTGGTAACTTGAACTCTGGTAATTTGCTGTTCATGCGTTGATTGAGCCATCATTCAGCTGTTCTCTTTGACAGCTCGTGTAATACGAGATCAAAGTTTCTAAGCTTCGTTTCGCACCTCTGGAACGAGTTTATGGCGTGTCCGAACAACAGCTGTCAAATACTTTAATCGTATAAATTCAATAATGTCTCCACATAAAACAGTAGCCCAAAAAATTTCGTGTCTCAAATTACACAAGCATGTGCTCATTATAGCAAATGCTTGGGTTTTAGCCTTTAAGAAACGAACTCCATTAAAATTGATTTTAAGTTTGTGAGAAACCATAATGCATTATTTTAATGCTATCAAATTACACAACAAGGGTTTATTTTTGATTGAGAAACATGAAATAATTAATTATTTACGAGACGAAATGAGATCACTATTACTATCAATGCATTCGATTTTGACTATAAACTGTAGGTTTCTGCTCTCTTCTATCATATATTAATAGGGGTATCTACATGCTCTCCATGTTGAAGAACTTTGCCTCAACAAAATGCTCACTTTATCTGTAGACTTTTCATTCAGGCTTTCTGTAACTTTTGGGATTTCGATCCAGTGTTTACAGGCTTTATTGGTGCTTATGTACAATGTGTACTCAATCTAACTTCATATACGGATTCTGATTAAAACTGTTCCTATTCCACACTCTTTATAAAAAATACATATTTATGAGATATTTCACAGTCATCTTTTCACAAACGAATATATATATATATTATTTCCGGACTTAGAAACTTTATTAGCAGTTTTTTTTTTTAATTTTTTCCACAAAGTTTGACCACAATTCCTTGACCACTTCAGCAATTTTAGTTTCTCCGGCTACAAAATCGCTCACTTAAATGGTTCTTTGGTTCCAGTAAGCCGGTTCATGCTGCAAGCACTTTCAATCCATTTCAACGGCACTTAAACGCTTTTGGTTTTAAATTTTATGGCCAGCACAGCAACCACTTAGCGGCAGCATCCATGCTGTTCCTGCCCATTTCGGCCCTTTTCTCATTAAACCAACGACTGTTCCTGCCTTTTATTTGCAACCTTTTTTGGGTGCTATCTTATCGTAAAAATGCAATTCCTTCGACACCTGCAAAAAGCATCAAACATGCATTTGCACTCTGTCGAAATTTTTTGGCACATTCTCGTAAAATCCGCTTGCATTTTTTTCTTTGTTTATTATCATATTTTTTGGAAGAACTGTGGCCCGAGGTGCCCAAGCGTCAGCATAAATTTCAATCAGCCTTAATAAAGTGAAAATATTTCTTTTTTTCTCGTTTTTGGTTGAAAAAATCAGCTGCAGTTGCAAGTTGGCTAAAATGGTTTGTGCTGGCTTAAAAGCGAGCTGCCTTACGCGGAACTACTCTCAACTCTGGCCATCATATTTAGGCATAATGCTTGTTGATCTTCAATGCCAAGGCAATTCAAAGTTATGTCGCCTCAGCGAAGCGACTACTTCAGGCGTAGGCCATGGCCATTATTCCATGACCATAACAGTCAATATATGCGTGTCTAGGGATTTGTTTGTTTGTTGTGCCTGCTCAGGCTTGGCGCTTGGCTGTGTGCGTTTGCGTGTTTCTCATCATTTGTTTGCAATGAAAATAACACCAGCATAAACAATCCTCACTAACAAGACGGCAGATTGTAAGCAAAAACCCGGCCAGGCTATTAAAATACATAAAGCCCACTGTGGCTGATCATGGACACAGCAAGCATCCAGCAGATATGTTCATATCCTGAATACAGCATCCGAAAGGCGCCACACCCTGCTGTGGCGCTGATTCTGTTCTTGATTTGTGTGTTCTTTATTCTTCCTTTCAATGATTGCCGTATGGAAATAGTTTGCAATTAATTTACTGATAATCTTCGAGAAGATTTGAGATGATCGCCTAGTTGAGTAACCTACCAAGTTGACGGTGTACTTGTTTATAGCCTGTGTCAATTGCTTCTTTATCTAACAAATTTTAGGCAACCCAAGGAGAATTACAAGCATCGGCCAAACATTATATTGGAATTTCTGCTTAATTTTTGGACAGTGAATTTATCTAAGAAGATTTGTAAAATTCCAGGAATGCCAACTAAATCTGATATATTCGTCATCAGCTCTGTGGGAATAATAATTTAATTTAAAAAAAATTATGAGAATTAAAATCGATATATAAGCACAATGTTCCTAAAAGATCAGTTCGTATTTCTGAGCATATAAAGGGTGTTTTTCTTAGATGTATAGAACTTTTAATTGCATTAAAGCAACGATGGATCATTTAATTGACATGAATTTTATTTTAAAAAAGATTTCTGGCATATGATCGCCACGGCTGGTTTACATGTAGTCCAATCTGGACGTGTGACTATTTGTGGCCGTATATTGGCAATAAAACGGCGAATGTTGTCTTTCAAATGGTTAAGCGGTTGTGGCTTATACGCATAGACCAATGACTTTACACAGCCCCATAGAAAGTAGTCTAGCGATGTTAAATCACACAACTATCGATTGTGGCACGAGTTGTGTGACATATTGCGCCGTCTTGTTGAAACCACAACTCCTGGACTTCGTGATTGTTCAATTCAGGATTGAAAAGATTGGCTCTATACCGATCCACCATTGACTGTAACGTTCTGGCCATCATCGTTGTGGAAGAAGTGCTGACCAATGATTCCACCAGCCCATAAAGTGCATCAAACACTCAGTTTTTCTGGATGTAACGCTGTTTCGACATATTCTTGAGGATTAGCTTCATTCCAAATGCAGCAGTTTTGTTTGTTGACGTAGCCATTCAACCAGAAGTGCGTTTTATCGGTAAAGAAAATTCGCTTACGAAATTCGGAACAACGGCAATCTTGTTTTGGGCCCATTCGACGAATCTACGCCTTGCTTGATGATCGTTTGGCTTCAATTCGTCAATTGCCAAACCAAACTGAGAATAATTCACTTGGCAGCTGTTAAAACGGTCGACATCTTGAACAGTAATACCAACTCAAAATTCGATATCTCTAAAAAAACCCCATTTTAAAAACAAAAATTAACAAATAAAAATTTTTCTAAAGTAAAATTCAGAATTAAGTTATTATATTATTATATTATTATACATAGCAAATGTTACATTAAATATTTATTAATTCTGTTTCTTAAGTTTATGTATACTACGTAAAACTAACAGAGTGCATTGTTTATGTTTTTTAGTATTTAATTGAAAGGTAACTGACAAATTTTTTCAATAATCTTGCAAATATCGGACATTTCGTGAAGATAAAGGGTTTAAAAATAAAAGGAAAATCATTTTTAATATTTTGTTCTGCGCACTTTGTAACTTTTTGCTGTGACATGCAGCACAAACACCCTAAACTTTCGACCCACATAACATAGCTGGTACAAATATTGTTTTCAAAATTATTAATTTGTTTTCACTTTTCATAAATGAGGCCTACTTTTTAATATTAATTTTTAATTTAATTTTCCACTTGTTGAAATGTCTAATTAGGGATTCTGTAGCTTCTTCGACGTTGTTTATTATAGAGCTAAACTTATTTCCACAGCAGTGTAATCAGAAAATATTAGAGTTTTACATAATCTAAGTGCTGGAATGTCATAATTAAAAAAAATTATACAGCATTGGTCCTAAAACAGAACCCTGATGTACGCCTGCGGGTACAAGTTTAAGACTGGACTTGGCGCCATTCATATCTACCCAAAAATATCTTTTTGCGAAAAAGCTTACTATGATTCTTAAAAGATACGAGAGCGTACCAATATTTTGTAACTTATCAACAAGACCTTAAAGCTAAACACTGTCAAACACCGATTGTATATCTAAAGTTACCATACCCATTGAATTTTTGCATATTTAAATTTACATTTTATATTTTTGCCCGAAAGATAATTATTTTTATTGGTTATACTGTAATGTATCTTTTTTTGAATAGACAGTAAACTAATGAATAGTTGCGTTAAATATTTCCCATTCTCGCTTCATGTTAGATTTAGGGCGTTATAATGACTCAAATTCTCTGACGTTTTTAAAAACTTAAGCAGAAGTCGAAGTAAGGTCCGAAATTGCTTTAATACAGATAATTTTCTTTGATTGAAGGATCTTTGTGACCTTAAAAAGTTAAAAAGTTATCTTGTTAATAGTTCCAGTTAAAGTTAAAAATATTTTTAGACAATACATTACACACTAGCATTAAATCGAATATTATGCATCGTTCCTTTGTAGCAGAATAGAGTCTATGTCTTCAAGTAACAACCTCTTAAGCATTGACTATCTGTTTTGAAGGTATCTGGGCCTATCTAAATCAATTTTATTAGCTTTGGCATAGAATTGAAATTTATTTATTTATTTATTTAAAAATGCCTATCGAGCCTTAATATTATATGCTGCACCGAATCTTTGGCTGAAGTATGGAATTTATTTTCATGTTGAGTATACAACTCCTATCCAATCGGACATAATATGTCTGCTGCTTTTCCAACTCTTTATTGCTCGACATTAAACTAGTCTTTTGCTCTGATCAGCAATGTTTGTTTTCCATTCGCTACCACAGACTGCATTATATTTAATGGGATTTTTAAGAAAATATAAGACAATGTTTCTATTCTGCCTTATCAAAGTTGGAACTATTTAATATACCTATTGCTATGATCATACCTAACTTCTGGATAAATTAGTAGCACCAACCAAACTCAATAACTTAAGTAAATGCAAAAAAAGTTTGATATGTTTAGTATGAAAATACTTCCGATAAATTTGTATTCAGAATTTCTCGCGATACTATAAGTTTAAAATATCGGCTAAACTGATTTTGCGCATATCAATTGAACAATATAAAGAAATCATTTTTTCAAATATAAAAAGTATATTTTGAAATTCTCAATATCTTAAATAAATCTTAAACAAGTTTAAACTGAAAATGAAGACAGCAAACTGTTGTCGATTGAATTATTAGAGCTATATTTCTATATGTTTTATAATAGGTGACTTTAATTTAAGGAAAATATGAATGGATATAACTATTGACTCTAATTTGAATATATTTTTGTATTAATTTATAGAAGATTATTTAAGTTAAATTAGGTAGCTTCTATGAAAAATATATGAAACACATTTTATATATTTTATTCGATCGAAAGATCTGATAAAAATATGAAAATAAAGATAAGTCCGAAAAAAACATTTTTAAGGAATCAAAATTTGACGACATATAATTGGTTAATGAAGTTAGAGAAATCAAATATGAAACACGAAAATGAGTACAATTGGGATTTAACGCATAAAAGTATTTTTTTTTTGGCTTCTTCGATGTTTGTAGCAATCTTAGTACCCGATTGTCTCAATGTCACGTATGAGTGTCTCAAACCGCTTGATTCCATTTTGGTTCTCACAGCGCTTCTCTTGGATGAAATTCCTTATGCTGACATAGACGAAGCTACAAAGAGCTTTACGTTTGCAATTAGTTTTAAGACTTTGAGACTTGTCGTTTGCATGTGGTCAAGTCCAACAGGATTGACTTAGCCTAGGTCAACCCACACAAAGTCACATACTCATCTACACCCACCCTCAGTAGACAACATTGTTGCCACAAATTGAGAATCCTTTTGTTTGCTCAGGAGGACAAAGACTACAGAGCCCCAGACAAGTGCGTGGGCCGGAGAAGTGCATAGACATAGAACAGATAAAAAGCCAAAGGGTCTAAGAGAGTCTTTGTCTGGCATCTAGACTGTAGACCGGCGACAACGACATCTGCACTAGCAATCTATGGAAATTGCAACAACAAGCTTAACCGCAACCACAACGGAGAGCATGGCGACGCTTGCTCTATAAGGCAAACAAGCCGCCCAGGCGGCAGCCTGTCGTCTGCCCAGACTACATACATGCACGAGCATGCAACCAACTGTTGCAGCTGCATTCAAATTGTTCTAGCCGCTTTAGCTGTCGGGGGTGGCAAGGGCATTATAAAACATTATCAACTTGCAACTGCTGCGTGGGCAAGGTGATCTTGCGAATGTTGCTTTTGCGCCGACGTACTTTGTTGGTTTGCAGGTGTTCCATAGACTGACGGGCGCCACAATTAGAATTGCGTTTTGATCTTCACATGTGGGCAGCTACCACGCCTTTCTGGCGTTTCGATTAAAGCAAATTAAAGGCGCCAAATAATTCAAATTAAAGCCAAATCACATATATTTTGCATATAGTTTGCATAAAACTAAATGGGCTCTACCGCAACTGTCACAATCCACATGGTGACACATAAATCGCAGACAAAGGTTGTTCAGTCCCAGCACTAAATGCCGGCAGTTTATAAAGTCAAAGAGGCAACCGCTGTCCACTTTCCAGTTTAACTGACAGACAATTACTTTAATGGGACACAAATGGCAAATTAATTAGTTGTCGGCAATAAGTCTTGACTTGGATTTAACTACCACATGGTAACGTATACCAACTGCAAGCTCTATTCGAAGAACGCATAAAAAATCCACATCAGAGTTGCACGTTAACATTCCCTCGAGATGATAACTAACGTGATCGATGCTGAACGTTGACACAAAGTTTTAGTATTATAAGCGTAAACAACTTTTGGATATTTTTTCTATTTTAAATTGCTTGAGATATTTCGGAAGAATCAATTTTGAAAGTTGAAGGTTGAATGTTAGCATAGTCAAGGGAAATAAATTTATACAGTTTATAGCGAAATCTGAACGACGGTGTCCTTAATTAACAAAAGTTTACTCAGGCAAATAACGTGTAGCTAGACAAATGCCCTACTGCTGGAGGGTGAAATCGAACTACCGACCCTCGGGCTTTGAGGCGAGTACGTTACCACTACGATACCGAGATTAAATTTGGGATATATTACCTTTAGAATGTCTTTTTATGATTGCGCATTTTTACGTCTCTCTCGGGGCAATATTTGTACCACCGTATGATACCAAAGTACATGTGCCAAAATTTACCTGAAGTAGCATATGAAAGACAAAAGAATCTGAAATATCCAAGTTTATCTATTGATCTTCTGTCTGTCTGTATGAACATCTAGATGTCAGAGATGGTAGAAGCTATAACCAAAAAAATACTACTATTATGTCTAAGTTTATTGAAATTTTATGTTATTGGGGACATATGTATTAGCTACCGTAGTGGCGTTTTACATTACCTCGAAAAAAATCGTAATCTTTAGCTAAACGAAAAAGGTAGCAAATAATAGGTTGACTGATTAGATAGTTATTTGTTGTATTTCGTTTGTTTTTCGGATAATTGTACTAAATTCAAGGAACATTAAGTAAAAATGTATAGCATGCCCAAGCACCGTATTATATTCGATTGAAATCTGTTAGCTCACATAGGGAAAATTGATAAAAATTATTTTTGTTTTTCACGAAATTATTAATTTATAATGAAATCAAAACTGGATTATATATCTAGTTAACTGATTCAATTGCGGAAAAGTTATATCTCAAAACAGTCCCCTACCATTTTTTACCTACCATTTTTAAGGTTTAAGTTTATTTATTGAAAATTCGTAAAATAGTCAACCAATAAAACGTATTAAGGAGTATTTTGAAAATCAATGTGACTGTTGAAATTATACAGAAGTAGTAGAGGGTATATCAAGGTCTCCCACGTTGTTTGTTGCCATATCGATTAATACGGTGCGCCTCTTGGGGAAAAAAGTCGTTGAAATTATTTATCCATGTCACTCAATTCACCCGTGCGAATGCATGAGCTTCCCAGAGTAGTACATACCTAAATTATGGTAATATCCCATTTCGGTAGCTGTGTAAACTGTAACACCTCTGTCGTTAATCAAATCCACTTAATATGCAAATGAAGACTGTGCGCCAATCTGAATCATGTAAACCGATTATTCTATACAATATTTTATATATAATACCTATAATTATATGCTCAGCGTAAAGTCAACGAACAAGCGGCGACAACAATCCCAAATACAACAACTGCAACAACAACAAGAATAGCGGCAAAAGTTCTTATCGTAAAAACGACTTGGTTCGATTTTCTTGACCAACTTTGGTAAGGCTTAGTGCTTAATTTGGTCAACTGAGTAGTAACTGACTAGTGACTAACTACTACCCGTGCACTTGAGACGAAACTGGCTATGACCAAGCGAATTGTTTAATTGCCGGACATATGCGGCGCCATAAATGCGCCACAATGCAGCAGACCATAATTGCGGCGGTGGTCACTGGAAAAAATGGTTGCAGCCGCAGTTCGAGTCGCAACTTATTGATGTGCAGCAGCCGTTTGTGACTTGAAAATTGGTCAAACAACTAATGATAGTTCAGACATCGGTAAATATATACGCGAGTATCTCTCTCTCTCTATATAAGGCATCACTGTACATAAAAGTGAAAAGAACATGAAGCTTAACAGACATTAAGCATTGGTTGGTAAACGCCTCAAAGGCGAAATGCTCACCAAGAATTGGTGTGAAATTGCCCAAGTGGCCAAAACATGCGTTACGCTTACTCGATTTCGTTCTTGGAAACCCAAACTTCTGTCTGTAATTAGGTTAACTAAAGGTGTTGCCGCGACTGCGCATTTATCAGTGCAAACAAGCTAAGCGCTGACTTGATACCTGAAAATTAAAAATGAAAAAAAAAAAAATGTGTGAAGGCATCAGGAACCCAAAGCCTAAACTTACGGGCTTTAGCCGTTTATTAGGGTTATGTAGCGAAACACCTTTTATGCCGCAGCTAATAAGGATAATTGTACAGCGATCGGGCGTTAAGTGAGGCAATCCAGCCCATTGCCTTTTGGGTGCAAACGTCTGTGGCAAGGAAACTTTTGACAAATTGCCATTGCCATTGGATTTGCGGCCAAAAGTCGAATTGTAAACGGTTGCAGGTGTTTTGACTGGGAGGCGTGTTTCGTGTTTCGATCTGTATGCGAGAATCCCATTTCAAGTCGTTGCCTGATGTATATCGCTGTCCAATTAAGCCAGCCAAGCTCATGTTGCACGGGCAACATGTTGCCAGTCAGCCAGCCGCCTCAACTGATATTGCTAACGAAGTACTGACAATGCATTTGCCGTCAGTTTGACACTCCTGCAGTCGCAACTACCAAAAGGTAACTTGCAACCACAACAACAACAGCCATATCAAGCACAGTGAAAACTCGAATCAAATGTCTTTAAGAAAAACCACAGAAATTTGTAGGTGTAGATTAACAATAATTGCATACTCTATTGGTCATGTAAAGGGTGTTTTTTTATGAGCAGCTGGATTTGAAAAATCAATAAAATAAAGAAAAATTAAAATTAAAAAATTCCCTATAACATATCTAGTTTTTTATTCTTGAGATTAATTTTTGAGATATGTCTATCATCAATATGAGTTATGACGTTCGCAATTCAATTGTCCACCAAACTTTTGAGCGTTATAGTGACACATTTTGGATTTCAATTTGTTTTAGTTTTAACTAGTTGGTCTCTATAATCCTTTTTTTTGAGAAATCTTCTATTGAATATTAACCAACCGCATGAGCTTTTAATCCATATGAGTTGTGCATAGACTGAGATATAAGCTCGAATATTTAAAAATGATTTTATTTTGTGACTACTTTTCACACCCTATAACAATCACCTTTAGAGTTTGGCATTTCTGAGTTTATCTAACTACCCACTTGACCCTCTGAAGTTGATAAAGAACAACAGTTCCATTTGCCGAATTAGACGGACGGGACGACGTGAATACAAATATACTGTGTGATTAACTTCTCATACCTGTATTAATTTGATTTGTACACCCTGTCAAAATATTGAAGCTTTTAGGTTCCAAATCTGAGTCTCGCTATTTTTTCCCCTTTTCACTTAAACAAATTTTTTTTCCGATAACAAATTTGTAATGTGATTTCATTGAATAGTATAGGAATGGCTTGGAATATACACCATTCAAATTTCTATTTGGTAAAGTTAACCTTCGGTTTTTCTCCACGCTTGACAAAGCCCATATACTCCTTGCTGGCACTAACGCTAAATCAAAATTAGAAACTAAATTCATTACGATTTCGATTTAAGTTGAATAATTATTTATCTAGATAATGCGACTCATTCAAGTTGGTCTCTCTCGTTCCGCCGTTCGTTGGTTCATTGCTCCATGTGATTCATATCAGTGCAATTGAAGGCGTGTCAACGACAGTCAGCGGCAGCAGTCTGGAGCTGCAGTTGCAGCAACTCTAGCTACAGCTTCAGCCTCAATTGCGGCAACATGTGGCAGCAGTGGCAACAACCATGTGGTCGAGTAAGGCGCAATCTCTGCCAGCAAATGGCTGCTTGGCCTTATACATGAAGCTTTTGCTGCCGCTTGACATAAAACAAATAGACTGTCAGTTTATGTAGCATTTTGGAATGACTAAATGCCGTGGTGATTCGATTTTTGCCTGGGTTTGTCCAGTAGATTGTGTGCGATATGAGCAGGCTAAGGGAGAGATCGTAAATAAGAGGTAACCGAGGGAACGAGAATTACAAATAAATGTTTAAAGTGGTTTCCAAACACAATATGAACAAGTAAAAGACCTCTGAGCTTAATTAAGCAGTTTTTAATATTAAGATGCCCTTTTATATATAGTATTTGTTCTTTGGGGCTGAATAAATTGTTTTTGAGATTATTTTGGTCGTTTTTTTCCTGCCCATAATTGCCCTTAATATGGTTTAATCATATGCTCCCTATCGAAAGATATATTTATAGCTTTTTATAAATATTCATTAAAACTAATCGACGCCAAAAATAGCTGAATTTACCGATATGCTAGTGATGATAGATGGATAATTTTCTCTACAACTTAAAATTTTTGCGAAAAAAAAATTACCAAAACATGGGTGGAGGGACGCTTTAGGTCTGGAGGCTTATGCCTGGGATCCACATAAATGTATAAAATAAATGACATTGCCATTCTAGGCGCTCTTATTGAACTTTATATGTAACTGAAATACATTTAATTGGAATTGGAAGACATTAGAATTGAATGCCAAAAAACGTCTTTTGTGTTCCCCTTGACTATACTTTATTGCTGCAAAGACGAAACGTAGGGATATCTTTGTAAACTTCCATACGAAGAGAATAGGGACTCCGAACGGTGGTGGGCCATAAATCGGAAGACGCAACAATTAAGTTTTAAAAGTAAGTAAAAATTCTATTGTTCGAAAAAAAATGTAACATATAAGTATTTCTTTTCTAACTAAAGCATAAGAGTTTTTTGTTTACATTTTTTTTGGTATGAAGGAATCTCATTTTGATTGTGTTATCATTTTGAGTGTTCTGGCGCATCAAAACGACATTAAAACTGGGTCTCTGATCGGTAAAATGATAGTTTTTAATATGCGTCTCAATACTATTCCGAAATACATAGTCAGCTGCATAATAACGTTGTTGCGCAACTAATGCATCACCGACGCACAGTGGCATGGAAACTGAAAACACGAAACAAAAATCATATCAACTGCAGTAATATCATATATTTTTATATTTTTAATCTCTATATTTGGAACATTTCACTATTTCACGAAAAGAGTGAGAGAAAGATCCCAATCACGCTATTTTGGTGTCACTGATAGTACATTCATTATATATTTGTTTATCAACTCTATAGCCTTTCTCCACATCTGATATCATCTTGGGCTTTAAATTCAGTAGGCAAAATCAATTTCTGCAAACACTTTATGCAGCTCTCAGATGTCATGTATCTATATAATAATTAAAGCCTCTACATTTTTAATTTGTTAAATATTAAATAATTTAAAAATATCTTGTGTGACTTTGAAGATATGATTTTTGCAAAGTTTTTCCAGCTCTCGTGTCACAGTGTAATGCAATGGTACGTGTATTATGTGCCAAGGATCATTGCGGACATTGTAGAAGATTTACAAATTCTATTTACAATGATTATTGATGAATAATTGTAAATTTCGATCTGAATATTTGAACTCACGGTCAATTATGGAAAGACCCAGTGGAGAAGTGATCAACTGGAGAGAGCTAGTGAGCATAGTGGGGTTGGTGTGCCAAGCGAGAAGGGGACCCTCTAGACCCCTTAGTATTTGAATTGGAATATAAAAACTGAAAATTTTACCATTGCAAATGTTATAGAACCTATAGCATACCCTCAGAATCTGCTGTAACGTTTAGACTAGTAACACTTAAGCGTAACAAAAGTTCCCAAAAGGACGGAATACTTCAAAGTTTTGTCTTAATTTATGCACCACTCATCCATGCATCACCTGTTTCAGCTATTACTCCCTTCAGGGTTCTCATTGGGGCGTGTCATTGGCATACTTTGAATATTTGATGCAGCGCACTGGGCATAATGCAATTCAATTACAAGTTGCATTTGCACACGACAAGACATATCTTTAGATCAGATAGCAAATTACAGCAGGCGCTGACTGTTCCGCCGACAGAATCCCTCTGGCCGCTCAGCCAGCCGGCCACTCCCTGGTCAAGTAGTGCACCAATCCAATGCTGACGACTGACGGCTGGGAAATTAAAAATGCGTGAAAGCGAGGCGACGCAATGCAGTCGGCAATGTTATCGCCAATACATAAATAAATCAAAGTCTCGACCAGTTTGGGGAGCACCGGCCAGCAACAATTACAACAACAGCTTAAGGCAACACCACCAATTCAATTGATAAAAAAACAACTTTGTTAGACCAAAACACACACCAGCAACTGCAACCAGAGCAAATTTTTTCAAGCCAAGATTTATGTGGCCATAAAAACGATTAGAAAAATAAGCAAAATGTCAAAATATATAAAATAGAAAAAAAATCGGAAAAACGCCACAATAACAAATCCGAGCGGAATTGAAGCGAGCAAACCAAATGGTCAGTTTACACTTTACACGGTTTTGTAATTTATTTTTGATGCTGAAGCTGACGCCTCGCTTGGCAGCGGCACCGGCTCCAGCAGCAGCAGCAGCAGCGACGCATTCTAATGGCAAGTGTGTTCAGCTGCATCAGATAAGGAGCACGATTGCTGTCCGCGTTTGCAGCATGGTCATGGGAAATGCAAGGCGGCGCTGTAGTTGCTACTGGTGATGGTGTTCACACTTCCAAATTGCTAATTTGCATATTTTTGGCATACGTAATGTGAATTAGAGATGGCCACGAGATCGTTCCTACAGAAGAATCCGACGACATGGCCGTGTTAATAAAAATAATAATACGAAACCACTTTTAAAATTAAATAGTTCGGATGAAGCTGAAGTTGAGCAGTGATCCTTAAAAAGAGGACAGTTTAAAATTGTAGCTTTGTTTTGAAAAAATGTTCTCAAGATCTAATATCTGGCTGTTTTTCTATTACATGTGTTTGCTGAGTTACAAGTAAACAAAAACGAGATCGTAACCAAAAATGTTGGAAAAATTTTACATGAGTTAAGAATTAAAAAAGATATGAAAATGGAAGATTACAAATAGATATGAAAGTATTGGGAAAGGAAAAAAAAGAGGGTGAATTACGGAAAATTTAGGTTCTTCAGATAGTCACCAGAACTTTTAAAAGTACAAGTATGAGTTCTGTTCAGGAATGTACATTCGCCAGTTGTCTAATTGTAAGAAATTTTTAGGGATAGATACACAAATAGTCATTCTGTTCTTATTGGGGTAAGCCAAAATTTATGAATAATTTTTAAAAATTGTCGAGCAAAACGCAAAAATATTTTGTTTTTTTTCTAATTTGATGTGTTCGACAATTAAGAATATATGGTATTTTCAAAGCACACAAATTCCACTTTTTGTATCAAAACCAAGCATTTTTGGTCAAATAATCTACAAGCCCTAAGCGATCGTAGGAGGGGTTGGGGTTGGTGAGCCAAGCTAGCAGATGGCGAAACTGGCATTTATAATAAAATAATAATATATATTATTATTGTTTCATTTAAGGGTGTTTATGTTAAACTGTTTTCGTGAAATTGTGTAGAATTTAAAATGTGATGGTAAAGTAGTTTAATAATGTGATTTGCTATTTTTTAGATATGTGTGTGATTTTTTGTGAGGCAATATCTTTCAAACTGATACAATCTTTCCAAATACGATGATAATGTTTAAGACATGTTAAAATTGCATATCTGAGTATTGGTTGGATGACTGCTTGATAAGTGAAAACTTTGGCTTTACAAATAATATGTTAAGAGTATAATAAACTATTTATTTGCTTTTAATAGCTGATTTTGGACATGTTTGTTGATATATATGATATATAAGAATGTATCTGAAAATACACCCAAATATGCTACTTCCTTTTTTTTAAAGTTGTATCAATTACTTGTTAATTCGGCTCAAGTTTAATGTGTCTTTCAATTTAAAAACTAACATTTCAAGAGTTATGAATATAATATAAAATAGTACAGATAAAAAAAGCTAAGAACCTTGTGGTTTCTAAGACTTTTATGAGATGGCAAAAATGTATTTTATGACGAAATTGAGTATAAATAGAATTCTGTCGTACCCCAATACATGGCTGTCACGCTCCCATCTCTAAGTCTCATTTAGCATAAACATATATACATATACGTCTGTATGTGTGTAAGTATTACATATTGCATATGTATGTGAGCATAAATCAGCGGCGCGTTTTCGGCGCGTTTTTTATCGCTCGCCAACATCTTATTGCATTATTGCATGTGCGCATTTTCGTTTATTTGTTTTGTTTTAAAGTTTTATTTAATGTTTTTGTTTATATTTATTGGTTATTTTTTTAATTTTTTGGTAAATTTTTGTTGCTTTATTTAGCATAATTAATGCCATTTGCACATGCAAACATTACGCATACGCCGCATTGCCTTATTATGATGCTGAGCGTCTTTATGCGATATTGAAGTATTTTGACTTTTTCATCAATAAAATGTTTATTTATTTATATATATATGAGAGATTTATGTATATAACGCCAATTGTTACTATATGTTGCGTTGATTTATTAAGCCTAGCGTTGTATGGCCTGCAGTGTGGCAATTTGTTTGACTGCCACATAGTCAAGGCCAGCCGCAAATTAACGCCGCTTCCAATCGCCACCGATGCTGATGCTGCTGCTGCTGTGGCAGCTACGGCTGCTGAGATGTTCCTGCCACATAGCTCCTCGTACGCATAAAACATGTTAAGTAATCAATTGCCACGCATGCTTTGACCAGAAACAGCAGCAAAAACACCAACAAATAAACGAGGGCAGGCGCATAAGTCAGCGACTTAGTCAAACGAAAAGCGCGGCTATGGTATGGTATGTCACCATAATGTTTAATTTTAACTGAAAATAGTGCTATTTACGTTGAAATTTTAGAGAAATCATAAGATTTGCAATTCATTTATTACGCAAGACTAAAAAATTTAAACATTCATTCGTAATACTTAATAATTTATCTCATATAACTATTGGACAGATCAATTGATAAGTTTTGTTATTGTGAAAAAAAAGTAGATAAGAAAGAATTTTGCATGTTGATAAAATACTGCTTTTTTAAGGGAAAAAGTAAAGTTGATGCAAAAACTTGGCTTGATAATGAGTTTCCGGACACTGCCCCTTGAAAATCAACCATCAAGGATTGGACGTGGTGAAATGGGCACCGAAGGCGAGTGCACACAGTGGACGCCCAAAAGAGGTTGCTATCGACGAAAACATCAAAAAACGCGACAAAATGTGTGTATTTATTTATATAATATGATTCACGAATTTTTGGGTATGAGTGCAGCTCGAGCTCACTTTTGACCAAAAACAACGACAAGTTGATGATTCGGAGCAGTGTTTGAAGATGTCCAAACGTAATAAACTCGAGATTTTTCGTCGATATGTGACAATGGATGAAATAAGGCTCTATCAGTTCACTCCGAAGTCGAATCGACTTGATCCTTGAAAAAGGGAGGAACATCAACAGTGACTATTGAATAGATTTACTATACCGTTTGAAGAACGTAATTGCCAAGAAACGGCCGAATTTGAAAAAAAAAAGAAAGTGCTGTTTCATAAAGACAATGCACCGTGTCAGAAGTCAGTGGAAACGATGGCAAAAATCCATGAATTGGGTTTCGAATTGCTCACGCATCTATCGTATTCTCCAGATCTGGCCCCCAGCGACTATTTCCTGTTCTCAGATCTCAAATGAATGCTCGCTGGGAAGAAATTTTCGTCGAATGAATAGGTGACCGAAACTGAGGTCTATTTTGAAGCAAAGGACAAATCGTACCACAAAAATTGTATCTGAAAGTTGGAGGGTCGCTTTACTCAGTATATTATTGAAAGGAACTATTTTAAATTAAAAAGCCAATTTTGCCAAAAAAATATTATTTCTAAGATACTTTTACTTCTCTAGTGGCTTTTTAAGGGTGTAATCAGGGTATTGCTAACTAGTTCAAATTTTAGCATATGCCCCATATCTTCTCTCAACGAAGTTTACTTGAATATAGACATAACACATACGAAATAAGATTGGGAAGATTCGTTGATGGACCGAAAGTTAAAACTTAAAATGAAAATAAGATTTAATCGCCATTTTATTATAAATTACGCAATTCAGAATTGGACAAATATGCCAAAATAGGAACACTATAAAATCATTTTTATTTAGAGCATAAGAGACGACAAGGCTTAACTGAATGTATTATTTTGAAGGAGTTGAGAACGACAAGCTTCGGTAAATTAAACTTTCCGTAAATCAAACATTTAAACTTTCAAACGAGAGACAG
Organism: Chymomyza procnemis; assembly: GCA_035046065.1. Classification (NCBI taxonomy): domain Eukaryota; kingdom Metazoa; phylum Arthropoda; class Insecta; order Diptera; family Drosophilidae; genus Chymomyza; species Chymomyza procnemis. The sequence goes on along the minus strand of JAWNOJ010000013.1, from coordinate 25,452,232 downwards.
AGGTAGCGATCAAGACTCCAATGGCAAGACCAATGGAAGGGAAGACCCTTGGTCATTATTCTCTTGGAATGGAACTCCTTAGAGCGTTTGTATTTTTCATAATTAAAGAAATGCGTTCGTGGTAAAATAATAATTTTGGTAAATATGATCGTCTATAATGAATCATTGTGAAATGATAACGTATTAGCCGTGCCTCGTAACGACCACTACAATGGGAACCAAGCCAAGTCTACTTCATGGCCAATGCCAAGCAGCAACACCAACAACAACTTGGCCGTAGAATTTTTAAGGGCTTACCAACGCCAGTAACACGTGCAGCACAATGTTCAACTTCAAAGTATCCTGCGGCATAATGCGCTTAATAAACCATGAATCACTGTCCAAAAGCCTGTCAGTGTAATGCCAAGCAAGTAAGCCAAGTTAGCAAGCAGTGGACCAACTAGCTCGAACGCGCCTTGCCGGCAGCTACATTGATTTTGTCACGACGCAAACACTTTAAAGCCAATTGCTAAAGTACACTGCAGTGCGTCGCAGTCGCTGTCGCAGTTGCTGTCGCAGTCGCTGTCGCCATGGCTGGCAATGATGTGCGCATGTGATAAAGGGCCCGCAAGGTAGCGTACAAGACCCCAGCTCAAGACCCCTAGTTGTTGCAACGCGACGTCTTCGTCGTTGCTGTTTGAGTGGCACAAAAACAACTTGAAGCTGCTCCATGGGAGCTATCAACATTCTCAGGTGCGCCTGCGCTTTACCTTTTGTCTCTGCGCATTTTCAATGCCAATAAAGTTTGGAGCTTTGTCAAATGTTGCCGCTGCAGCAGCACTATCGAAGCACTAATGCTTCTTGCCGCATGTTGCAAGTACTGATGACCTTAAAAAATAATGCTTTTACTTTGAGAACTACCCTCAGCTGGGCCAAAAACGCCCCCAGTTACTGTGCAGCTAGTTAAGATGTTGCCTGCCCTTTGGGGGCGCTGCATTGCCAACTAATAAGCAGGCAGACATTTGTGGCTGCAACTAGTTGCAAGTCAGTTGCTGGCATCATTAATCAGCTTGGGTTCATCAGCGGCAACATGGTTCATTAGCTTTGGTTGTTGCCTGCTGCGGCTGTGGATGTTGTTGCTGCCTACCGTATTCGTTTTGCTGCCTTCTCTGAACGATTCTAATCATAAGGCACCAGGCAGCAGTCACCAGGCAACAAGCCAAGACGCGTCCACTTGGACCTGGCCTACCTACCCAGCAATTGCTAAGTTAATTGGCTAGAAGTTTTGCATAGACGCAGCACGTTGGCAGTCTTGCTTTGGCGGCAAAAATCGGCGTTGGCAACAAACTTTCAGCTTTCGGTTATTATTGGCATTGGTATACCCTTTAACGTATTGAATCGGTGTAAGATGGGTTATTTCCAGTAGCGAGAAAGCTGGGAACTTACCAATTATTTCTCAACGACAATTTTGTGTTCCCACACGAAAAGATTTTTGGTCTTCAAACGAAGTAAAATTCGTGAGTGTTAGATAAATCGATTCAAGGATTTTATCTATAAAAAATGTGTTAAATTCCATTTAATTACTTATAATATACGAAAAATAAACATTATGAAATTTACGAAATAATTTGAAAACTATTTTCTTTGTGCAAATTTTCAATCATCGCCATTAAGCTATAGACAAGCAGCTTGGATTAATCTGTAAACCTCAGTGGATGAAGTGAACTTGAATCATATTAAAGATTGGATTTTTAATTAAATAAAAAAAAAAAAAAAAAAAAAAAATTTTTTTTTTTTTTCAAAAAAAAAAAAAAAACCCCCTTCCCCCCCCCAATTTTCCCCCCCCCCCCCTTAACCCCCCATACCCCTCCTCCCCCTCTTTCTTCCTCTTTCTTCCCCACACTAAAAACCTATCTTTCACGCAATTATACCCGTTTTACCTTTCTTAAGAATATTTTTTAATATTTCAAAATAGTAGCCCAATATGTTCGCTAAAGTAGTGGATCCAAAAAAATACATCTTCCTTCTCTTCGTAAGGCTGCCAGTTTGCTTAAAATAGAAAGCTTACCTCTAAGACATGTAGACATATAGAACCACCATTAAAAATTTATAAAAACTTTACTTGTTTCATAACGAATTTTTTTTTTTGCAATTTTGTATTTATTTTTTAAACAAGAGTTTTGTTCTAAAGTTCACAACTGGGAGAGATGGGAAAAGCTTAGTAGGGTGTTATTGCAGATGGTGAATGCTTTTTTTAGTTTTTTAGTATCAATGATATAATACCAAATAGCCATTTACCTCAGTAAATCTCTACTAATTAAGGACACTGCTATTCTGATTCGGCTCAAACTTGCAAGTTTCTGTTCTCTATGAAAATATATTTTTAGAGATATCTCCATGCTTCGCCTTTGGAGCGATGACAGCATAGCGGAGAGGAGTAAATTTAAATTTGTGTATTTCATTCATTCATTATTTAGATCACATGGGATAATTCTAGCAAATAGCTCAAATTATGTCAAAAATTCGTAGTTTTTGTATTTGTTTCTGAAAGATTTTAGGCACTGCGCCAAGTTTGGTGTATAGGGCAAATCGGTCAACAAAGCCGGTTATTGCACAATATTTGTACCCATATAGTTTTTAAAGATATAATAACCAAGTCAATCAAGTCAATATGAGTAGTAAAGCTATATTTTTATTGTAGACAAGTCAACCAGCCTAACTTAGAGATCTCCACCTCTAACTTTAACGTGTACCATCTAATTAAGGTTAGTGTCATCGGAGACGTGATACTTACTTTATAATAAAATTAATTACTTAAATATATTTGAAAAATTCTAGAAAGATTAAATTAATTAATTAATTTAAAAATTTTGGAACAAATGACGTTGCTGTAGAGTTCAGAAGGCGTTCCTGATCCGAGCTTAAAAATATAAAACCTTTAAAAGATAATTTCAATAAATTTGCAGTTACTTTAGGAACAAAAATCAGAGAGTAAATGAAAACATGAATATAGTTAGAGTATTTCTTGGTCTGGAGTTTATTGCAACCTACGCCGAAACCACATTTTGTTGTCGTTGTCTTATTTGGCAGCAGCAGCAGAGTCCCATTATCCACATCAGCTGCAACTTCAAATCCTCGCTGCGATTTGCGGTTGCAGTTTTGTGTTGTTGTGCTTTATGCATATTTATTACATTTGTGTCGTGTTGGGTATTGTGAATTGCCAAAGTTTACCGAGGGCTGGGTAAAAGCTGGCAGTGATCTTGTCACGGCTCTGGCTGTGTGGATGCCGATAATGTTGACAACTTTTAGCTGCCACACGAGCTACTGGATGTACTACAAATGTTGCAACTCACGTATGGCTGCTGCAGACGGCCAAGTCAAGCCGTGGGAAACACGTTGCAAACAAGTTTCAATGAGTACTCTGCCGAATTGCTGAAACATGTTATTAACCAACTAATGCATTGTTCGTGTCAGTCAGCGTTGAAAATCCTGCCCTGAAATTGGGCCATTTACTTTGGCTAACAAGTTTATCAAAAAACTTGACCACATTTGCATGCCACTTAAAATAAAAGTAAAAAAAAGACATGCAGCGGCTTGTTTTTAGTCAAAGCCGTCTTGCTACTGTTTTAGCCAAGTTGTCTAGCTACTGTTCGGTTGTAGATAGACAGGATGCATAAAATTTATGAAACAACGACGCCTTTGCGCACATAATTAAATCAGACAAAACCATGCATCTGAGCTGCTCATCCACTCTGGAGGCCTCACCGGATGCTGCACAAAAAAAAATGTGCTTGACTATTTTTAATTACCAGGCAACAGCTGCTATGGGTAAGATGGCAACCCCAGTTCGTAATCTGGCTGCGCCTGTTGCTGCAGCGTTGTAATTGTTATGGTTTGTCAATGCCGGGCTTGAAGATCAACTGGGGCGTTGGCAGCGGCCTAGTCCAGCTGACAACGCAGCTTGCGAATCAATTATATACTGCCTGATGCCGCCCAACACCCCCCGATCCACTACTACGACCAGCGATTAACTGCAGTGACTTTATAGAATTGTTCAACACTAACCTGTTCCAAAGGCGTCGCCAACGTTCCCGCTGCTGCCACTGCTTTCATTTAAGTGCAAATTATGACTTGCCAGTTCCGCCAGGTGTTGTGCCCGTTCGCCTAGCCCATTTGTCTTCTCTGAATCTGGGGGGACGCTACAACCACAATCTGTCTGCCGACTTGGGCCATAATCTGCGTCCTTTACGTTACACTCTCTCACACGCACACGCACGGCGCATCTTTTCTATGAAGTTATCAACGCGGCATCTGTGTAGCCATTATTTGCTACTCTTACAACCTTAATTACTAGGCAGAGGTTTGGAACTTGTAAATTATATCAACTTACAAGGGAATTCTTATAAATAGTGCCCCCACCATTAAATTATTTTCACTAAAAAATACAAATTTGAAATTAAAGTTTTCGGAGGCTAAAAAAAAGAAAGCACCGAAAGAATATGAAAAATTAATTACCAACAATTTTTCTTTTTTTAAGTGAGCTGAAGAGTGAAAATTTTCATTTGATTCTTATTAGAGTCGTTTGATTTTTATTTTTAACCTTGCAAAAAAACCAGTTTCTACAGTTTTTTATACTTTATTTTATATAAACAAAAACATAGCCACCGTATATGATTGCTTTGAAATTTATTTTTTCATTTTTTTTTTCCAAATTTTCATTTGATCCTTATTAGAGTCGTTTGATTGTTATTTTTGATTTATTTCATTTACTAAATTGAAATAGTCTCTTAAAATAGGATTATGACAATGTAAACCTCTCGAAAAAATAGTTTCTTGTACTTTATTTTATATAAACAAAAATACGGCGACGTTATATGATTGCCTTGAAATTTTATTTTCAAAATCGAAATTGTCGCTTAAGAGATTTAATAGCTCGAATCGATTAACGAAGTTTCCACTTTATGTATCATATATTAATAGAGTTATGGCAACCAAATCAAAACCCTTAACGTTGTAATTGCACAGGGAATCATAAGATCGTATACTCCCCCCGACTTAAACGTACGCGACGTTTTGGTTTATTTTTTCGGTTTTAAGCGAATAACTTGCTCTCAAACGCAAATTCTTTTTATGACCCTTTAATTTTGAAATTCACCTCGGCTCCTCGAAATAATTTTTAGAGGCCAAACACATATATCCGAAACTCTTGACTCTTAAATATTTTTTTATTTTTAAAATTAAAAATTCGACTCTTATATATAAAATTAGAATACTTTCGCTTTGCGTTTTAACAAATGTTGCATAGATTTTACTTAAAATGTAAGGTGTGGTTTTCTGTTAACAATTGTGTTTAGAAGGAACTTAGTTTCTTATGGAACGATATGTTATTTATGAAAATATTTTAATACAATGCATTTTTAATCAAGAAATTGTTAAGGAGCGTTTGAACTTTATAGGTGTATTTGTATTTATAGGACTTTTATAGGCTATTGCTCTGCGCTAGACTTTAATGTTTGAACGGCATGATTTGCAGGTAATTGATTCTGTCAATAAAATTTTTTGGCAATGAACTCGAATCATTTCATCTTGCAGATGATCTTCAATATATGCATACGCCAAATGCCAGAAACAATTCAAGTTGCGTTTGCTTTTAATCAATCTGAAGCAGAGAGAAAAAACACATTAATTTGATTTACAATCAAATAAACTCCGAAGTGTATCATGAATACTAACCTGCATATATATTTCATTGCTTCGTAGATTCTATCGTTTTCATTTAAAGCAACCAATTTAATGAATTCATCGCTGACCATACTCACATCGACTGTCGAGGGATTTTCTGTAGAGCTAATCCAACTACACAAAACTGATTTAAAATCGTTATTTAATAAAGTTACGGAATTATTTGACGGTTTTTGTTCCTTGTCGTTTATTTCTGAAGGATTTTTAGGACTGCATGGATTTACTTTTAAGTTTTTCGCGGTAGATTTACGCTCGAATCGAAGTCTTTGTTTCTTTTGAGCCGCTTTTGATGTAGATGGCAGAAGGTCTTCGGGCTTCAGCGGGCTTTCATTATTATCTAATTGCGCCAAGGGAGAGCGCTCTAATGTTCTTGGTTTATTTTCCGATTCTTGTGCATAATTCGTTTGATTGTTTTCAAGTAAGCCTATATACTCCTTTTTATGCAGCATCAACTCTTTTTGTATATTAATTGGCAATTGCGCAAATACTTCCGGATCGAACTCAGGGTGAACTTTGTTGATGCGTGGATTGCTTTCTGTAGTGTCCACGTTTTTCGAAGAGATTCTGTTGGAACCATCGGCAATCGTGGCCAATTGGGGATTGGATTTTCGGCGCTTGGCCGCTAATCCTTCGATTTTTTTATATGATTCTGTACTATCCACTGAATTTCTGAGTGCTTTTGCTTTATTAAGCATTTCTAATATACTCAGAGCTTTCGGCTTCACTTCTTTTTCCGCGGAAGCATCAATTAAAGGTATCTTCACTGCAAAAAAAAAAAAATGCTATTAGCAGAATGAAATATATTAATGTATATAGACTCTAGTCAACAAGTACAATGTTTTAGATTATGAATTTTTTTAAAAATGTTTAATTAAAGGAAAATAGAAACTCGATAGTTCGGATTAGATTAAATTAAAATTAGATTAAAACATTTGCATTGGAGTCTATTTTTTCAAACCAAATAAAATCGGTTTCAGAATTATTAAATTTTTTTTTTAATTACCGAATTGTAACATTTCCTTTTATGTGTCGACTCTAACATAGTAAGTCGTCGTATTGTAGGTGAGTTTCTAACTTTTTGAAACACATTATTAATTTTCTTACCATCCTCTGTAGACTTTCTGTTGGCTTTAGACTTATGCAACATTTCTAATACACTGGCGGGCATAGGTTTTTGTTCTTTTTCCACAGGCAATACAGATGTCTTCGTAAGTGTATGCGCTGCAAAATAATGAAGATTAGGAAAATCAATTTGGCTAAAAAATAATCCTTAAGCTCATTTAGATTGTTTTTATGTAAATATGATATATACTCTGGCGCAGCTTACCTTTTTGTTTATGTGTTATTTTGGAAAACATTTTCATGATGACATTATCCTTTTTGTCTTTTTCGATATCATCAAACTTTGAAAGATGTATTCCTATGCCACGCAACTCATGCGCTGGCACATCTGACAATCGCATGAGATCTAGTACATTTTGTGTAATAATGTCTAATGCATCGGTGCTCTGTTTAAGCGAAACCGATCTTGACTGGGTGTCACAAACACCGTGTCCCATAAATTTTGACGTTTCTACGGGAGCATCGACAGCGCGTACCATTAACTTAAGCGTAATATGCATTGTTTTTCTCTTAATTTCGATTAAACGACTATGCACCTCAACGCAGAGCTGCCGTAAGAATGTTACACACTCTGAGCTCTCTTGGAAACGTATGCCGTAGTTGACCTCAGCTGAGACGGATTTTCGTTGCTGCATACAAATATAGTTAAATGGCCATTTCGATAGAATTTAAATTAATTTACCTGATCGTAAACTAACGGCCTCAAGTCAATACCGCGGCAATTCTGATAAACGGTTTGTCCAATTTTCTTGCCCAAAATGTTTTCAACAACACTTGGCGCACATTTCTGCAAATCGCCACACGTTTTCAGACCTGCTTGACTTAATTTGAAAGACAAGCCATGTCCAACTCCTGGCAGTGTATCCAAGGCAATAGGTGCCATATAAGCAGCAACATCTTCATGCTCTAGCAAATATTGGCCGTTTGGTTTAGCTTTTTTTGTAGCCATGCGCGCAAGCAATCTTTTAGAAAATGGTGCAAAATTTTGATGTTATTAAAATTGGTAATTTACGATTTTATTGTACTTACTTATTCTCTGCCACCCCTGCCGAGCATGGGCAACCAGTCATTTCGCGCACCTCTTGGCGCACATGTTTAACAAACTCCATTACATCGATCTGCAGCTCCTCAACTAAATCTGTTAGTTCCACAAAGAGTTCATCACAGCTCACAGCTTCAATATTAAGCGTATACTGTGCTATAATTTTGTACAATTGAAAAGCGACCTCGTGATAACCCTCAAAATCGTATGGTATTGTTTTAAGCTCTGGACATAGCTTCAATGCCTGGCCAACAAACATGCCATTGCGTATGCCTTTCTCGCGTGCCTCATAGCTACAGGAGGCGATTTCCGAGAGAGACATTGTATCTTTAAAGCCAGAACGTACTTTATCAGCTCGAATATTGTCGTGCAGGTGTTGTTCGAAACGCTGCGCAAAAAGCTGTTGCTCAACTTCACGATTTGCTTGAGGATGCACTGGAACATCGCTGGCGGAGCTACCACCTTTGGAATGTGTCACAGCTATAGGCAAGCCACGCAATTCTGGATGTTTTTTTAAGCCGACAGAAACAAAAAAGCAGTCCATGTCTATGTGCATGACATAGCGTTTGCCAGCTGGGATAGATTTGGGTAAAAAACTTAGTTCGGCGCGCTTTGGAAATGGTTTGTTACCATTTGCCTGTCGCAACTCAGAGACATACTGCTTAAAACCCGCACTCAGTGTAGCAATATGATGCAAACGCGATTTTTTAAAAAATTCGCTAAGAAACGACGGATCCACGGCAGTTAGCGCCGCATTGCTATCGTTTTTAGTTTTAGTTACATTTAGAGATGTATCAGCAATGGGAGCAGTTACTGCAGCATGCTGCAACTGTTTTAATATACCTCCCAAATCCTCCGACTTTGGTTTGGATAATTCAGTTGTATTGTTCACTGCGATGGTATTTACAGCGCTGGTGTTATCATTTTTCTTAAATTGAAGCCTTGGTTGCGTCGTTTTCTGGTTTGTATATAGCAGAAATGGCGTGTAGTCTATAATGCGTTCTTGTTCTATACAATCGACGATCCATTGCGCGCTGATAATGCGGCTTGTGTCCATATTGCGAACCTTGACATCCGGCAAATTCGAAGCAATAATGAATTTTGTATGTGGACGCTCATAGTGATGAAAGGTACCACCATGCACCATCATTAATCGTTTAAGTTCATCCGCCGAGGGATTTGTCAAGCCATTTACAAATATTGAGATTCCATTAAATAAATTAGATTTGCGAAATGGGTCACTTGCGGCCGCAAACTGTTCTTCTAACTTGGATTTCTTTGCTTCAAAGTATCCGCCCTAGAAATATGAAACGGTAAAGTTGTTTAAAGAAACTCATAAACATTTGACTTACCAATTCGCCAAACCCATTATCGTCGTCTTCACGTCCCATGATCCAATTTAAATTGATTGCTTATGAAATCGCAATTGCTTGGTGCCGCAAAACAACTAGTAGTGTTGGCTAATTTTGGCAGTTAATCAAGTAGTGCTGCAAAAGATTAGATTAGGTTAGTCAGGTTGGCAGCACTATTCACTACAATGGTTCTTAAATTTTGCGGCCGTCAAGCGTTGAGTTGTTAAAAGTTATGTGGAAATATCCTAATCAAGCACCGGGTAGTGGCGGTGGACCACCGAATATGATGTCCATGGGTGGCTTTCCTCAAGGCGGTGGTGGTGGCGGCATGCAACATGGTAATATGCCACAAATGCACATGACGCCACAGCAACAGCAGCAACAACAAATGGGTATGATGTCTGGTCATAGCCCAGTGCCTGGCGGCATGCAAATGAATATGAATGCTGGCGGACCTACTGGTCTCATGCAAGGCATGTCGCCGCAACATCAAATGCAGCAACCTCAGCAGCAGTTAATACAAAGTGGAGTAGGAGTTGTTGGTGGTCCAATGCCAAATATGCCGCCTCAGCAATCATCTGTTATGCAGCAACAAATGATGGGATCTCAGCAGGCTCAGGTGGGCATGGGCGGACCTCAGCAGCAACCTCAACAGCAGCAGCAGCCGCCGCAACAACAACAGCATACACCCGGCGCTGGTGCTTCTGGTGGTGGTGGTGGTGGTAGTGGTGGTAGCAATATGTTGGCTATTCCCCAGCCAAATCCACATAAAGAAATAAACATTGTACAGTTGTCGCGTCTTGGACAAGAGACGGTCCAAGACATTGCCTCTCGCTTTACGGAGGTATTCTCGGCACTTAAAAACATACAGCCCACCATGCATCGCGACAATAACACTGAAAAAAAGGTTCAGGAATATTTTCGTACCATTCGCCTACTTTTCAAGCGAGTTCGCATAATCTATGAAAAGTGCAATGATGCTGGCATGGATTATATGAATGCCGAATCACTTATACCTTACAAAGATGAGCCTGATCCACGTATAGAGCCTTCGCAATGCGATGAATACCGCAAAGTTGTACAAGAAAATCAGGAACTGATCGAGACGGTAAAACTGAAGAATCGACAGTTGCGCGAAATAATTGATAGAACGCGAATTATCATTTGGGAAATAAATACAATGTTAGCTATGCGTAGATCCTAGTGATGTTGCCAAAAAAATGATAATTGCCCAATTGAAAATAATCAATTAAGTAGATTCTTAAGTATTCTTTTTACCTCCTAAAATATTGATCAAATGAATAAAACATAAATACAGAAGAGATGGCTAAATTGCAATTCATTAGAAGGGCACAAATAATTTAATAATTCATTTAGAAACGTGTCGGTGATTAATTGTAAATCCATTTTATTACTTTGGATTAATGGTATTCATTTGGCTATTATTCAGGTATTTGTTTTTATTATATTACAATACTATTTTGAATGGATCAATTTCGTTTTACTAAAAGATTATTCTAGTTCTCAAAATCAATTTGAACATTTTTAATCTGTTGTATACTTAAATTTATTTATATATAGATATATATATATGTATTCCAATACATAATTCCCTTAAGCTGGATTTTCAATATATTTTTTATTAAATATACAATTTTTAAACGAGAATATTGGTATGTTCAAATGTTTATATATTTGGTTTAGTACTAAAATACCAATTTTAGCATTTTACAGCACTGCTTGTCAAACAGTGTAGGCAGCAAAGAAGAAGCAAAAACTATACATTTGTTGTGTGCGAATGTTTTTGAGCAACTTTAACTCCAACGAATTTAATACTCATTTATATTCTAAATAAAAAATTAAAAATATTAAGCAAACATGGCGAAAATGGCATTTCAGCATCAGGCGGGCACGGCCATGGAGTGTTTGAGTGTAAGTAAAGAAGCAGAATGTGAACATAAGCGCGTGTGTATATACATACACACATATGTGGAACGAAATATGCCAATTAGCAATAGCTACAACTTTCACACTTTTTGTATATACAAACGCATATTTTAGATACCCATAACGTTGCACAAAGAAAAGGACTACGATCAAGAAGGACGCGAAATACTAAAATGTGGCTTTAAAATAGGTGGCGGCATTGATCAGGATTACAAAAAGAGTCCACAAGGCTACACGGACTATGTGAGCAATTACAGTATTTATTAGCATTAGATACACATAATTAACTATTTTTTTTTGCACACAGGGAGTCTATGTTACAGAGGTACACGAGGGCAGTCCTGCTGCACGTGCTGGTCTACGCATACACGATAAAATATTACAATGCAATGGCTATGATTTTACCATGGTGACGCATAAAAAGGCTGTCAGTTATATACGTAAAAATCCTATTTTAAACATGCTGGTGGCACGCAAAGGCGTCACCTCTACCTAAGCCGTAGTTATTTGCGCGTCTTCCACAGTATTTACATGACATAGACATATAAACTATTTCACTTTATTACCAGCATCTGCCTCTAAGTATCTAAGGATCTCTAACGCTTTTTGAAAAACTACGAATATTAGTTATATACAATTTTATTATGCAATAATTGGTTCAAAGATTTTTTTTCAAGCAATGACTGGGAATTAAACTTACCTTTACTTATGCATATCGCACACTTATATATATGTACACATACATGAAAGTAGCGCGTAGTAATGTAATGCTTCTTGTTAACTTGCATTTAAGTTACAAATTGGCATCTTAGGTTGTTATTCAGACACATATTTACATACTAAACAGGTATGTGCTGCATATTTGTTAAGATATTTTTTATATATGTGTATAAAAATGCCAAGCCCCGTGAAACAAAAACAAAAAAGAAAAACAAATTGCCAAAACAAACTACCTTTAAACCACATTCATACTACAAATAGCTATGCGAGTTTTGAGTAACAAACGAGTATTTTGTATTTTTATAAATAATGCCCGGAACCTTAAACCATTAGCATTCCATAAAAAAGTAAACAAAAGTTACGCAAAGTTGTTAAAAATAGTACATACTTGTGATAATTGTCGTTAAATGTGCAGATAATTTTTTTACATACTTATAAATACAATTATTTTAAGTTTTTTGAATGAGTTTTTTTAATGTTAAATTGCATTCGTTGTATGTGTAAAGTAAAATAATTAAATAAATGTTTTGCATAGATAGTGCAAAGGAAATTTAGTTTTTTGTATTGTTTGTTAAAAACAAGCTGGTAGAACATATATTATATATTGTGTCCTTTGCTAATTAGCGGTTTTGTTTCCTTTCGTTGAAGGCTTAGAGCTGCAATGAAGCCTTTTCATATCATTCTGCTTCTTCAATTAATCCCCTTCAGCTCAAATCTTTTGTGGCGCATTAACTTTTATCTGCATCAATCTGATATATCCATTTCTGATATATTTGAATAATCAAATTTGTGAGCAGCCAATGTGGCGAGTTCCTTTGTACAATAGTGGATTGTTTTTAATGTAATCTTTTGTAACGATTTTCCTTATGTAACATATCTACTTCAAATGTCTCTTAACACAGCTCTGAAATTTATAACTTAGACTACGAATCCATACAAAAACGTCATTAGAAAAATAGACGATTATTCAGCTCAGAGCTTAGTAAGGATTATTCTGGATATATCGTCATATTTTACCTACAGACTTGATCACCTTTTTAATGCCACTGGCAGCGATTTGCAGAATGATTTTTCAAGATTTAAATTTATCGCGGTTAATTTTTATTAACACTTCGACTATTTTGTACTGTAGAATGTAGACTTTTGTATTTTATCGTAATTGTCTCAATTGGAAAAATGTGTTGTTATTTCTATTTGTCACTCTTTATCAAGAAATATAAATAAATTAAATTCTATATTGAAGTCTGGGTTTATAATGGAAAAAAGGTAAAATTGCTTAAAATTGAATGCTATGTTTGCTCAAGCCTAGACAAATGAAGCTGAAACAAATGTTTGATAAACATTAAAACATTCCTTCAGAAAGTCAAAAATCTAAATTGACTGATTTGAAAAGATTCAATATATCTTAAGAAACAGTCTCAGCTTTAGACTTATGACGATAAAGGTGGTTGTTTTTTACCGCTTCTGCGCAGTACGTATTAGCCCCTGGACAAACGACAGGCAGCCTGTTTGAGCCAGCAAAGGGCCCAGAATAAGCAATAAAAATTAAGTTACACCAATTTCCAAGAGCTAAGAAATAAATATTAAACAATGGTCATACAGCGCAGCTGGAAAATATTAAGCGAACCTGCGACTACAGCCAGTAGTACGTCTATAGGCGATGGGCAGCAACGTTCTCCAGCAGCTACATTACAGCATCCCAATTCCTCTTCGGATGATTCAGATTGCTCCAATCAGACCACACATTCCATGGACACGCGTGTAGCTAGTCCGTTAATAACTAATTCAGAGCTCATCAAAAAAACAGCAGACTCTGAGACAACGGAGAGTAAACACATACTTCCTGTACTTTTTGAAAACACAGAGCCTGCCATTGTAAGCATGCAAATAAAAAGGATTTTTTATGATTAAGTTTTACATGGTTGTTGATTCTATGTAGAAATATGTTACCACCCCGGAGATGGCAGAGACTATGCTGCAACGCATACGACAACGCTTGAGTGGGGCACAACACTTGGAGAGCAGCGGCACCACAGAGTCTGCAATGCGTGCCTTGGAGTTACTACGAATAAGCGTGCAGCGTTCCTTTGATTTGGAAGTCAACGATATTATCAAACGTTATATGAATGTGAGTAGGCAATGAATGTCATTGTTTTCCGTGACCTTGTTAAGAATTTAAACCGCTAGCTCTAGCTGCAAAGAATAATGGAATACAAGGATATTCCTGAAAGATAATAAGAAAGCCTGTTTAGTGTAACTTATCATCAATAAAGGCTTCTCTCCATTAATAACTGTACGAAGGGAATAGGGATCTACAATTTATAATTAATAGAGATTTTTCTAGGTAAATAGCGTGTATTAATTTGCTAGGTTGAAATCGAACCACTGACCTTTTAAATCAGAGGCGAGTGTGCCACCACTACACTCTCTAGTCAGCCCGATTTTCTTTTGGGAACTTTGCTGGATTTCCAGAGTCCGATACCGTTAAAACGTAGTTTTGGTGGCCACTTTGGTAATGCACTTTGTCTAGTCGTGCATTAATTACATAGTTCTTTCCAAATGCCCAATGCGAAATTATTACCAAAGTCTTTATACTGAAAATTCTAAATCATCCTGCTTTTAATTTCAGGAATACTTTAAACCCGCCTTTGGAAACATCAAAGAGAATCTTGGCCACAGCGCCATCAGCGAAGAGATATTACAGAAAATGTCTTGTGCTCTGCTGGAGAATGCCAAGTCACAGTATACCAATTTTGGGTGCAGACAGCAACGTCCACATTTGGCCATTACGGAACAGCAACGTTTAGCGCTTAAACGTCCAGCAAGCAAGATGAGTGGCAACGATGCCAATTTGAAGATCTATACCAACAATCTTGGTTATATGGTAAAACCCTTGACCTGTGCAACTACACATACAACGGTCACCACAAATGACATACCAGCTCTGGTGCAGCAGGTGCAACAGCAACAACAACAGCAGCAACAGTTGCAATCCCAACAACAGCTGCTACAACAAGCGCAACAGCAACGTGGATCTTTGGCGCCAATTATGGGAGGCACTTTGCCAACGCCCGTGCGCCGTCAGATTTTTTGGAATACTGCACAGATTTCGACATCCACTAAGTTTGTGCTGGACGTACAGGCCAATGTGGCTTTTGGTTTCGGTAGTGACGGCAAGGAGCGACTTGCTAGTAAGCATCCAGAATTAATACGTTATTTGCCGGATGGTGAGGATCGCAATTGGATGGCTGCACGTGGCATTATACCTCTTGAGAATCGTAATTCTCGCTTTTTATTTCTCATTTTTGATGAGGTTTGTCGCCTGCAGCAAACTCACGAACAATATCGTCAAAAAACAAGCATAGATCTGAGCATGATGCTTACTTTTAGTGTCACCGAAGCGATGATACAGAAAATGAAGCTCTTCTTTGTGGATCTCAATATCAAAAGTCGTGGCCTGATAACCAACTCATTCATAGTAACCAATAGCCAGCAGCAGCAGCAGCCGCAATCGCAACAGCAACAGCAATGTAGCAATAATAGCCATTTGCGCAATGCACTTTTACAAGGACAGCAACAAATCCAGCAGCCACAGCAGTCTCAATCCATAGTACAAACGGAGCAGCAGCTTTTGAAGGAGCTGCCAACTGTGTCCACTACAAGCTGTCTACAGGCTGCTGCAGTGGGCAGCACTACGACACCGCAAAAAACCAAGCTCAGCAGCAGCTCCGCCTTGAGTTCCACCCACGCTACATTAACCGCGCTGCTCAACAATTCCCATAATGGCTCAACTAGTGCAAGCTCCAACACCAACAGCAATAACAAATTTCGCACCTAAGTAGGCATTCATTCCCCCAGACATTTATAGTTAGTTATAGTTAGAGTTTAGAAATAAGAATATTTTCCAATATGCTTTGTTGTCCTTTAGTTTGCTCTAAAGGCATATATCCTTTGGTACGCAAGGATTATGCCAACGAATTTCGAGCGCAGTATCACAAAAAACCTCTAACACGAAAATTCTATGCTCAACATGAAAACTATGCGTGTGAAAAGATTACGAATTTGGCTTCCAAACACGAGCAGGAAATCGAGAAGCTGCTTAATTATGATATACGACAGGAACGTTATGTTCCTTTGACAGAAAATCAAATGTACGGTTGGATGGAGCATCGTGCCCTAAAAATACAGCAAAACGATCCGGCGCAACGACGACACCCTCGCATAGCGGATGAGATGATACAGATACAATCGGAGATATGCCGTGTGTATGGTCTGAATAAAGCTCGTCTATAAGTTGACGCATTATAAGTATTTGTTCTGGTGTTTGGAACTTTTCGAAATATGGTTTTTAGAATTCTGAGCTGTTTGCTTCTCGGACCACAAGAAGAAACCGCCCAAAATGCTAAAATCTGAAGTACATTTAGCAAGTTGTGAAACTTTTCAAATACATGACCAAATAAAAAATGTAATTTCTAGAATCTAATGGTAGGCGTTATATTTACTTCGAAATTAAAATATTTTGAACCCTTCAAAATAAGAGTTTGACTTTAAGCAATTGCACCATTACCATATCCTTTTCAGTCGAGCCAAGGACGTTTAAAGTTAGCCTTGAATTGCATCGAAAAAGTTCCTAAAGTACATTTGTATACTCTTTATTGTACGAAATTGTTTGAATTCCGTTTATTGTAAAAGATACAACCCTATCCAATTTGATTAAAATCGGTATCATATAGTTTCTAAAGGGTATATCGGTAATATGGAGGATTTTGCTGTTTTCGCTCATCATTTCAGTTTAAAAGAAAATTATAAAAGTAATTTAAATTTTAAGACATTTTTTTCTTTTCTTAATTAAATTTGACATATTCTATGAAAAATTATGTTTGTATTTTGTTTGTCATGGACTAGTTATTGAATTTAGTTTATAAATAAAATTAACATTAAAAAATATATCTATAGCCACAAGTATTTGAATAATAATTTATCATATTATCAAATTTATTAATATCACAAGAGTCTGGAGCACGTACGCCTTTAATCAATTAAATTTGTTTAAAAGTCAAAACTTTTAGTTTCGAAACAATATAAATACTTGCCAATCGGGTATTGACGACTTTGAGATATCATGTACAATCACATTGCAATTTAGTTCTAATTCCTATTAATAGTATAAATATTATTAAACTCTACATTTGGTTTTAATATTAAAGCTGTGTGCTCCTTTAAGTTCTATAAGCTGGAGTTAATCTAAATTAATTTTGTTAAGTTTTGAGATATACTCCGCCTTCACATACCAATTTGGTTCAATTTTACAACATTCGCTTTCAATAAAAGAGTTCGCCTACTATATGTTCTATTTTTTGGAGTTAATCGAATTTACATTAAAATGGTTTCAATGATATTAATACTGCGTTTTACAGTTAAAGTAAAAAATGTGTTGGAGTATGCCGAAATAAAAAAAGATTGAAAGCAGGAGTCCCTTAAAGGAGGACCGAGCTCTTTGACGAAAACAGAGAAATTCACTTTATAAAGCTTCTTCTCAAAAGATCTCTTAACAGAGGCTTCATTACACTTCCTTGTCTGGCGTAGCTTCTTTCATGCCAAGCTGTAGTCACGACGGATATGCTCGGAAACGCTTAGACATCCAGCCATAAGGTTACACATACAAATCTAACTTTAGAGAACCTTGTACAGCAAATCAGTTCGTTTATGTTATGCGGCTATTTGGCTGATCTCCAGCAATACAGAACAGAAATCTGCTCCCGGGTAAAACTTTGTACTTTAATCAAGATATTTTTGTCGAAATCTCGTAGCGGTTCTTCAGTGCAACATGTCCTCGATTATTGATTGCATAGACCAGCAATCAAATCTTACCCAACTTAATTTTATTGCTGTCCTTATCTTCTTTCTACTAGTGGATTTTAGGACCGAAACAAGTGTTCTTAAATCAAATTTTATAACGCTTCTGCTTCGTAAAGATAAAATTATTTGATTGTAATAGTCTGGCAGTGAGTTGAATAGATTAAACTATTGAAAATATTACCATCATCATAAATATATCCTTTATCTCCTGCTGAAGCATAGGAACTCAAGTTTCTGCGATGCTGCTATCATTATTTGGTGAATTTTCTTTTTCTAGGATCACAGAAGTTGTTGCGTTCTCGACTGTAAAAAAAAAAAAATTTTCTTGGATCAAGAACCATGATACGACACAATAATATGATGAAACCTCAATAAAAGATTTTAATCGTAACGATATTAATAATGTTTGTTGTTTATTAATTATTAAATTAAAATTTCGAATTAAAGTAAATTTGTCTAAACTTTTACGTCTAAAATCAAATAGAATTATTTAATTAAAATATCCCTTAGCCTGTATGGTCTAAAACTGTAAAAAATAATAGTTGCTTGTCCTTGGAAGCGCTTAATAGCATCGTTCTCTGCGCTTCTCAATGCACACAGCTGAATTGCAAACAATGCAAGCAACAGTTTGTTTTTGATGTAGGGTGCACTGGCTAATTATAAGCGGTTTCTAGTGTGTTGCTCACGCTTCAGTGGGGCATTTCTCCATATCGACCGACACGATCTTTTATGTACATATAGTATGTGCATCGGTTCGGCTATGCATATAGGCCTAACATATATAGCCAGTTGGTAGCATTTTTGAGGAGGAATGTATACAAGATGCTGTCGGAAGAGACGCAACGCATCGCATTATAGTAGCTCGCTCACGCCCATGCCCCTCCTGGCTGTGGTCAACAACACCGACATTGTCCATCGAAATCCACTATACGACTCGGATTCTATCAGAAACTGTCTGCGCTCAGTTTAATTTTGTTTTTGATCGCGAACATTTACAGCTCTTTCTAAAAAACAATAAAATTCACAAGTTGTGTGGAAAAATCGTTGAACATGTATAGAAAATGTTTTTCATATTTGAGTGTGTGTGTGTGTGTGTGTGAGTGTGTGCGCGTACGTTTCGGGTTGTGGCAAGTTCACAGACAGAAGATCGCAAAATTCTTGTGCTATATTTTGGAAAACGCAGCATCGAGTCATTGTAGTTGGCACGAATTGTCTGTGGTGATCGGTTCGTAAAATTCAGATTGATTGGAACTCTTGACGTGAAAACATAGCACGGAAAAATCAGCAACATGAGCAGCATTGTAAGAATTTGTATTGGGTGTTGGCTATATAAGGTATTAAAATAATTTTAATTCTTTTTTTTGGAAAAAAACAGGATGAGGATCTGACACCCGAGCAAATTGCAGGTATGCCGCAAATGCCTATAGGTTATTGTGAAAAATATTTTTAACCAATTTTTCTTACAGTTTTGCAAAAAGCTTTCAACAGCTTCGACCACCAGAAAAGTGGCAGCATACCCACTGAAATGGTAGCCGATATTCTGCGTTTGATGGGTCAGCCCTTCGATAAGAAAATCTTGGAAGAGCTCATTGAAGAGGTTGATGAAGACAGTGAGTGCAAGTTTATTTTTTTAAGTGTTATGTTTCCAATGTTCTCACGTCATTGTTTTATTCTGTAGAGTCCGGTCGCCTGGAATTCGGAGAGTTCGTGCAATTGGCTGCCAAATTTATTGTTGAGGAGGATGCTGAGGCCATGCAAAAGGAACTGCGAGAAGCGTTCCGTTTGTATGACAAACAGGGCAACGGTTTCATTCCCACAACTTGTTTGAAGGAAATTCTTAAGGAACTGGATGATCAATTGACTGAACAAGAATTGGATATTATGATTGAAGAAATTGATAGTGATGGTTCCGGTACAGTTGATTTCGATGGTAAGTTGGCTAATGAACTTGCAATTGAGCAGATTTTATAAAAAAATATTTTGAGCTTAGAGAATAGATTAATATGTAGACTTTTTAGATCTAGCGATTTGTTTGGTGAAGTGAGTTTCTGTAAACTAATTAAAAGTAGTAGGTAACAAATTAATTAGACTGAAAGAAAAAAATCAGCACAAAGTTAAAGACATTTTTTTTTTCATATCAAACAAGAAACCTTCAATTAAAAACAACTGAAGTGAAAAATTTCTACAACAGAAATACTTCAATTAAGATTTGCATGCTGAATAAAAGGAAAATATGCGTAAAACAAAAAAAAATTTAGACAAGAAGTATTTAAATTATGCTTGACATAGAAAAAGCAAAAGTCTTAAAGTAGAAGTACTGAAAATAGCATACACATAAGTTCGTATTTTTTAGGGTTTTTTTTTAGGAAATTAGGACTTATTTAATTTATTACTTTTAGTCTAAATTTCCAAATATTGTAGACTTGGTAACAAAGAGCTAAACAGTCAACAAAATACAAATCTATTTTTCTTAAAGTTCTTAAAATGCATTCAACACATTAGACAGCGTATCGCCACGGGCGGCCGCTTCTGGATTAGTGCTACGAAAATGTTTTGAAAAAGTGGATTTAGGCATTTAAAATTGTTAAACCATTTAGCAGGGAGATAGAAGATTTCAACACTGCAACAAACTGACATTGATGTTTAAAGAGAGCAGTTGTAGATTTGCCTAATCCCGTGAAAACATTTTGAAAAACTTTTTGAAAACTGACAAATTTCATTTAAATCGTTAGCAATATATCACACTTGGTTTGTTCCATGCCATACTCTTTATATTTGCTTTAATTTTAACGCATAAATTAGAAATGTTTATAGTGGCTTGCGCCAAAACAAAGTCAAAACCAAGAAAAAAGAACTGACGCCCACCAACCACCCACCCACTCATATGTATTCATAAATTATAAAATCAAACATCCGAATCAGAAACAGCTAGACTATGATCTTGAGAGATCGTAATTATGACAACTCATCATTAAATCTTTATGGAGCATATTCCTGCTGCTATTTTTAAACATGAAATATAAAATCATTTAAAAATTTAATGTCTCTAAATTTTGATGCGGCTTGTTTTCCAACACCGAAATCAGTGTGAAACAGTAAACGGAATAAAAAACCGAATATGTTATTTTTAACCGCTTATAGCGGTTGTTCAATAAACCAATACACATGCAATAAGATCCAGTTTACTTACAATTTTTATTTTGTTTTCGGCATCGGTTTAATGTCTGTCATTTTGTTTAATTTACAGAATTCATGGAGATGATGACCGGCGAGTAAATAAACGCATTGCGCTTCCCAGCCAACAACAATCAGAACACGCACACGCATACTGACACAAAATACACACACACATACACACACACACAGATACTCTTACACTCGCATACGCATACACAGTAAGACACAGATGCAGACACCGAGACACACACAAACACACACACACACACACACATACACCGACACGCACCCACACACTCACCTGTTGGGCACAGGGTAGTTTGTTTATATTTGCACATTTGTTTTTATTTTTTTGTAAACAAATCCAATTATTTAAATTTAAAACAATAATAACATTTTTGTACTACTTTTTATACCAATAAAAAAAATGTGAGTTAAATGTGTATGCACAAGTAAAAGAAAAAATATTTAACATAATAAATAATAAACAAAAAATTGCCACATTATAAACAAAGTTGTCACATGTATTTGAGTCAACGTCGTGCGCCGAGACCGCCCTAATCAGCCAACAGCGTCATCATATCGCTGCGACGGCTATCAGTGAAAAGTTGCAGCTTTTTGGTTTTGTGGTTTGCTGTTGACGTTGTCGTCGGCGTCGGCGTCGCCCGTTATTGCCAACTGCTGCTTACCAATTGTTGTTAACATTCGTTAAAAAGCTGATAACGTAAAATTGTAACTTGAGTGGGGCGGCAAAAGCTACTTAAAATAGTGGGATCTTAGATACCCTTGCCGATGAGCAGGCAAAGTTTAATTAAACTGCAGGCTCGTATAGGAAATAATTTGTAAGTCTGTAAATTCACTCTTGTCTGTAGATATCTGATAGATACAATTTTTTCGGTAGCGTTGTGGTAGCGTTCTCGCTTCCAAACCTGAAGTTCGGTGGTATGGTAGCACTGGCATCTGCCCAGCTCTGGGATGAGAGTACCTAGTTTTATTTTTGTAGGTTTGGTTGCCTACAATCTATTCTATTCTGCACAAAGCAGAATTTACAAATATAAACATTCGTTTACTATCGCATCCAACTCAACCGTATCAGCCCCTTAACGATATAGATGTTGTCCAGCATTTTATGGCATAATATTTGCGTTGTCTCAGACATGTCGTTTGTATGGATGAAGACGCTCCAACATTGAAGATACTGCTCAACGCAAAAGCCAACGAAAGAAGACGAAAGCGACGACCTATACTTATTCATAAGTGCGCACAGAGAACAGGCATCTACAATTAATAGCCGAATCCAAACGGCGGTGTCTTTAATTGATAGAGATTTTCTTAGGCAAATAGCGTATTCTTGCTAGCTGTGCCAGTGCTAGGCAAATTCATTAGTGCTGCTGCTTAGAATTGCATCACCAAACTTCGGTTCTAAACAAGAGTATGCTTTCGATGGCCACAATATATTGTATGTCCTCAAATATAGTCCGCCTGACAACACACATAGAGGCTGCCCAAAAACGACGTGAAGACATTCTACACTCAGGAAAATCAGCAGAAATAACAACTTCAGAAGAAGCAGCTAAAGCAATATTAGTCAGCTAAGAATATCGCGTTGCACACACAAAAGACAATGCAGACTATTTTGTTGATGGATTATGCTCAGTATAGAGTCGGCGCCGCGTCACATGACGCCATGCAATGATTGTAAATAATGTCATTTGAATTTAAACACAAAATTCAAGTAGTTTTGGCTAAATAATTCAAATGTTTATTAGGATATTATAGCTTAATTGGCATATCAAATTCAATAGTATCAATAATCTATTGACTGTGTCATATAACTCTTATTGGGCAAAGAAATAGTAGTGGTACAGGGTATTTTAAGGTCATGCACATTTTTTTAATTTTATCTTTAGGTAGGACGGGTATATTAGATTCGTGCGATGTAAAAAATAACAAAAAGGATCGTACAATCGTTCGTCCCTTCGTGCCTTTTCTATGATCACATAGAGTCGTACGCGAAATCATCTAAAACCCATTTTTCCGCAGAAGGAGAAGTTAGTCTAATCATGTGAATTACCAGATCTCTCGCAGTACATTTTGTGTCGAATCGTTTAAGATATTGACTTTAAAATTAAACTGAGGCAAGTTGAACGGGAGTAATTTGCAAATTTGTACAAATTTCAGCTCTCCTTGACTGTAAACTACTTCAATTTTACATAATTTGAAAACTAAGAAACAAAAATTAAGCTTATTCATAAATTTCCGTGATGATTTCAGTGACCCCACTGAATGTAATAGATTTTCGGTGTCCCTATCCGCACTCCTTAACATAGAACATTGAAAATCGTCCCAAATGATTTTTGTAACTTGGCATGTATTTGGAATTTTATCAACAACTGTTGTATCGTTCCTAATCCGATCTTTGAGGTACGTCTTGTCATACTCCTTAAAAAGGGTCAAATTGTATAATTCTTGTTGACAGTCTGTAGTATTGTAATTAAGAAAGTTAGAGGATATGCTATCGTCGGGCACCGCGCTGATTGTATTTGTTTTTCATATTGAGGTTTGGCCACTCTATAAGGCAAAATATTGTTAAAGTTAATATTCACAAATTGCAGCTTTGGTGGTTATATCCATAGTTTTTATATAACCGAGTGCGACATTCCTGGTTTTGAAATTTTTTTTTTTAAGATTTTGCTTCCAATCGTATCAATTTGATTATATTTATGGCGCCACTTTAAGCTGCCAGGCCTCCCAGCACAATTGTATCAAGAAAAAATTAGATAATTAACGCTTTAGCGTTCACCAATCAAGGCAACGGCGGCTGTTTCTTTATTTCCTAAGTGAAATGAGTCTATGATGTCACCAAAATCCGCACCAAATAGTTAGTAGCTGGGGAATCATTAGTTTCTTACAGTTGTGACAATTTGCTCAAATGTAGCATTATTATTCATATGATTGATTAACGCATTTTTGAACTTTTTTAAAGCGATAAATTACTAATTTTGCAAGTGTCAAGGATTTTTAATAAATCTTTAATTTTACAAACGACATTTGACATTTATATTTTGGGTTAACTTAAAATAAATCTTAATTTTCAGTAAAAATATGCATATCTAATATGTCACTAGAGAATATAAAAGCATTTGATTAAAATTGGAGAATTTACGTTTCGGATAGAAAAATTCATAAAAAATTTAAATAAGAAAAAAAAATAAAATAAAAGAAAACAAAAAGTCAGTGCTTTAAGAAAGGTTCCTTCAAACAACTTTCAATAAATGCATGCCACGATCGTGACAGTAAGAATTACTGAATAGAAACCACGCCTCAACTTTTCTAAGGTCTGGTGGCTATTTAATGAATCTTCATTTTTACGCATCCCACATCGTATGTCATAATAATTTATTTCCTTAAGTTTATTTACTTTTATTTTTATTTATAAAGCGCAATATCGCTTATTTTACAAAATCATGTAATTGTAGGACAAGACAGACATGTAATACACGTTGACACTTGAGAATAATAATTTAGGCCGATTCTAATAGTTTGATACGGAAATTTTGCTTCCTAATTTTTTGTCGCTGGCTTTCAGAAGCATTTAGAATTGGAATTAAACTTAATTTACTGTTTAACAATTAGCGCTCAAAAATTTTTTAAAACTGACTCGTATCATATCGTTATCGTGTTTTTTGAAATACCACCCAATTTTTCGTACATTTCAGTTAGTAGCGTGTAGCAGGTTTACTTAAGCAACGAATATACTCTCTCCTCTACGTTCGGGCGGTTAGTGTAGTTTTCGGGCAAAGCTCAGCCCAAAGCTTTTATAAAAAACGTTAACTGTTAAACTCAGTTAGCTGTTAAGTTAACAGTAGCCGTGGCTGTCGTTGTCGTTGCCGCCGCCGCCGCCGCTGGCCTTGCGCTTCGTTCTGTCATTGACCATTTGGCGTTGGAGGCAGTCGTAGTCAGAGACGCAATCGCGTAAAGAGTTATTTTACTTTGGGGCCATCGGCATCGTTCCGGCTGTTTGGGTCTTAAAAGCACGCGCGATTTTGCCATTGTATACATATATAATAGTGTTTGTCTTGTAGACTCCATCATTGCTTGGGACTAATTTTTCTTTATATAAATTGTTGCTTTATTTCATTTATAATTTTTATTGTGAAAAAAGTACGAGTACTTCGTTATTGTCGCGTGATAGGCGCGTGTGATTGGTTTGGCAAGTGTTTGCAATTGATAAAAGAATATAAAAATAAATAGAAAAAACAAATAAAACCGAGTGGAAATAAAATGCCGCAGAGGTAAATAAATTAGTGATATAAAATCATTTATTTATATTGAATAATAAATTTGAACGCGTTTATTTTGTGTTCGGCGTTTGTAAAATTTAATGTCATATAAATTACTTGCAGGAAGGCTGTGATATTAAGAAAAATATAAAATAATAATAGTGTTTTTTTTGGTTTTTTCTTTTTGATATGCTTATCAAATACATAAATATAAAAGACTTGATAAAAACGTTTGAAAATTTATACCATGCGAGGAGGCAGCAACATAGCGCACTGATAAGCAGCTATATTTTACACAAAATGTCACAAACTTGTTGTAATTAAAGCCAGGCCATAAAAATGCTGACACCCCTAAGACGCAACGTTTGGTTTGAAACAAGCGCTGGGTTTCCCGCCAAAGGGTTAAAACCCAACGAATTCAGCTGTAAAATCTGGCTAAAAAACGCAAACGTCAACAGCTGTGTGAGCGATGTGATGCGCACGAATGAGTCATTAACGGCCTTAACAATAATAATTAACACTTAATATCAAATCAAATCAAGTTGAACTGCACAGACGATAACAGACAGCAGTGTTGTTTGAACAAAGCTAATATGAAAGTAAACATTGTGTTTTTTTTTTTTTGGAAATCTTTGCAGTTCAACAAATAATTGGTCGTTCCAGCCGCTGCATTTGCAGCGACAGCGCAGTGCACAATATCAAAATCATGTGCAGGTGCTGCCGGTGCTGCCGGAAACGGCTGCGTTATGCACGCCGCCTACAAATCGTAAAGGTAAGTTTCAAAGCTAAGTTTTAAGCTTTTAAATTTGGCGCGCCGTTTAGCCAAATGTGTGTTGTGGCAAGCAGCTTTATACACGCATAAGCCCGTTGTTATCGATAAATGCAAAAATCGATACCCAACAGCTGTTTGGTATTTTTTGTTGCTGTAGGGTATGTTTTTTTTAAAGCCGATTGGCAGCGCCAGTCACACAAAAATGTTTGTTGTAATAGTAACTTTAAGTGTAACTTGTACTAATTTTTATTAAAAACAAATTGCAGCATTAACATTACAATTGACAAATCAAATAGCGGGCATTGCTGCTGTTGCTGCTGCTGCTGCTGCTGCAAGTGATAACGATAAAAACAATAGACGCAGATATATAACGGCGCGTAGAAAGCCAAAAGCTAAAATAAACACAACAATGAAAATGCTGGTCGACACTGAGCGGGAGGAAGCCCGAAATTTGGTATGTAATTAAATGCCATGACAACAGCAGCCGCAACGACAACAACAATCAAATGCAATTAAACTTGTTTTTTTTTGGCAATTGAACAACTGTGCGCTAATTGATTATTGAACAATGTCTAACATTTGCCATTTTTGTTTGATTTTCGTTTGCCGATTTTATTGATTTGTACACGAAACATGAACGCCTGCCGCCTGCCGTCTGCCGTCTGCTCGCTGTGACCCCATCTCGCAACGCTATCGCACATACCAACACACACACACACACACGCACACACATACGCATATGCAAATGCCTAAAGCAAATTGAATTTGAATGGGTTCTGCGGCAAGAGGTTCATGCGATATTAAAGCAACTGCGAACTATACTTGTGGTAAGTAGATAAAAGCAACATACTACATATAACTGATAAAACCGTGTGTGACATTGTTTTTGTAATCTCGTTAGGAGTGCGCGCATCGATTTCCCGTGCCGCTCTATGAAAACGAGGGAAAGAAGACTGAAAAGTTTATACTCAGCGTTTCGCCTGATCAGCTTAAGGCCGTACTAACACTAACAGGCGATGCCATAACACAGGCGGTAAGTAGCTTTCTACGCTGACCAAGGTGTGCCAAGTGTAATCAGCTACTCTACTCCTCTGCAGGATATTAGTTTTAAGCTGTGCAAAGCAAATGTAACGCAACGTACCTCAATAACACAAGACTCGCCCTGGAAACTGCAGCAGGTTCAAGATGCAGCCAATCATTTGCAAACTGCTATTAATCACATTGACGACGTTGATGATTCTTATCATTTCAAGTGAGTGCGCGTCGCCTTTTGGACTTTGTTTGAACTTCCGCATATACATTTATGATAATTGTTGCTTTCGCTCTGATTTATAGAACATCCGATGAAGTGCTGCATGTGATAGGCAATATTTTGGATGCACTGCAACGTGGACGCAGCAGTCTGTTGGTGCCCAAAAAGAAGCCCATAGATGAGTTAATCAAAGGACGCAATATGGTGCGTGTAGTAAGCTTTGTTATACTGCCTACAATCTTACGCTGCTGATAAGCAATCGAATTGTGCTAGTTTATAATTATTATACTATTTGTATAATATGCGAGTATTTGCAAGTACAGAACTATAAGAAAATCGTTGACAGCTGCTTCTGGAAGTCCGTGGAATAGCAAATTATTCAAAGTAAATTATTTACCAAATTCCAAAGAAATTAATGTAACAAAAATGTTTAACAGCTAGACAAATGGTATGCATATTCTATGAATTCCTTCGATTTCAAATTGCGCATAGCTCAAATATTGATGCAGCCGAGGCGCAGCTGCATCCATCCATAACTTTAAATTAGTATTGAAATTATACCAGAAATATTAAAGTTTGGGCTCTGCCAATTCGTTGAATCTAAGACCTCCTATGTTACTAACACTAAGGGTACAT
The DNA here is from genome assembly GCA_035046065.1 of Chymomyza procnemis. Lineage (NCBI taxonomy): Eukaryota > Metazoa > Arthropoda > Insecta > Diptera > Drosophilidae > Chymomyza > Chymomyza procnemis. The sequence goes on along the minus strand of JAWNOJ010000013.1, from coordinate 25,424,349 downwards.
TCAGCTGTGCTTCGAAAAACCATTTCCAAAAATTTATTCGAACTCAAAAAAGTAATTACTATAAAATTATGTTTTTTATAAATTATTATACAATTATAATGCCAAAAGTCATTTGAATATGTTGCGTCCCAACACCAAACTTGCCTTTTATTAGGAAATGTTCCAAAAAAAAATACCACAAAAATATCTATTTCTAAGTATGCAAATCGATTCTGAATGCAATTGTTTTAATTTTTTAAAAGCTTTATTGGCTAGCAACTAACTAACAATTGACGAACCAAATCTATTTACCATCAACTTTTTGTAATTTAAATTTCTATTTGCCTCCATTTTTACAGAAATCACTGGTGCCTAATCTGCCGGAGGATTTGGCTGTAAGCTTTTACTTGCAAAGTCATAAGCTTATAATTGCCGTCTATCAGCTGCTGAATAATCAAGGAACCATGCGTTTTGATTCAAGGCAGGCTGAGGCCTCAGTGCAATGGCTAAATGATGTACTCTTGCTGCTCATGAACGGCCAGAAATTGTGTCAGCAACTAAAAGACAAGGTGCCCGGCAACACATGATATTGCACTTGAACTAATACTCACACGTAACAAATTGTGGCTATACGAATACAATTTGCCACTAAAGCCGCCGGATGTCAGCCATGTGCTTGCCAAATTTAAATTAGTTATTGGCAATTTGCCCAACTTTGATGCAGATGAGCTGCAAGAAGAAGGGTGACGTAAATTGTATTCGCGGCCACATAAAAGCAATTGATGCATACTTAAAACAACTAATAAGAATTATTGTATAAATTTAAACTTCATATTATTTTTATTTACAGATTTCGGTATTTTCGGTTTATAAAGATTTTACCGTGGGTTCACGATCGCCTTCGGCCTTATCGTATTAGCAATAAAATGGCAAAGCAAGCAAACTGCGGCAGGGGACGACAAACTTACAATACCAGAAAAGATTAAAAAAACAAAAACAATAACAACAATAATAGCTAATAAATAAATTGTACGTTTAAATAGTAAATAACGTTAGTTAAATATGCAAAAAGTTGGTCGCTAAGTTGTTCGCCACCATAACATTTAACTTAATTTAATATGATAAATTTGATAAATATGCTAAACATTCAAACATTCAAACATAAACAATCAAGGTAACATACAAACAATAATGAAATCATAGCGCAAATATGTAATATTCTGTATTATGATGTAGAGTTTGTTTTCATTGCTTCATGTCACTCCAATTATTATGCATCAAAATGCATTAGTTAATATTAATTAATTATTCGTTCAACTATGTTTTGTAAATGTAAATTAATGAAATTGCTAGTTAATTAATATTTACGTGTACATGTATTCTATTTATATATAGAAATATTTATGTTTCTGCCTGTATGTGTACAAAACTATGTACGCTAAGTTAAGTGCAACAACAACAAAAAGTCAGTACTTAAACATAAATGTATTTAAAAAAAATAAAATGAACAGCATAAAAATTAAAGCAAAAATGTAAGCAGCATTTTTAATGTACTAAATTATTAAAATTTGTATGCTCTACTAGCAATTGTTTGTTACAATTGTTGTTAATTCTAAGTGCGCTACAAACATATTTAAATTTAAATTCAAAGTCATTTGTATTAACGGCCTTTTACTTCTCGTTTACTTTAAATGAAAATGGAGAAATGCAACGAAAACAATTAACTAAGTACTTATTGACAATTCCAATGTATTTGCCTCTAATAATTAAACCAAACTAACCCACTAACTATTTATGTAAAAACTTCTAAATGCAAAAAACTTAATATATTTAATTATTGTAATGTCACAACTCATTTAATTGTTGTTAAATAAAAGAAAAATATTGGGCAAGCAACAAAACGCGCGCTTCATTGTGTTTTGCACAGATATGGCTAGCATAAAATGTACCATCTGGCAACGCTCTTAAAGCACGATCAGGCTGTGTAAGTGCGAGCAGCAAAGCTACATAAACATATTAAGTGTTGACTGTTAAAGTGCTGTTAGCCTGCGCACATTTCAAATGGACTCAAAGTTGGGGCAAATCAAGTGCTCACTCTTTGGCAAACAACCAAACGCAGTGCACGGCTCAAGTTTTAGTGGTAAGCTTTGTTATTTGTTAGCCAAATTATTTGTGTGATCGGTGCTAAGAGGCAGTTAATTGCAAGCAACTGCAATTATTTACAATTCTGCACAATTAAAATGCAAAAGCTTGTTGAAATGTCAGATAGTTTAAGTTGTGAGTGCAGGCATTTGATGTATACGATCGATGTTGTAATAGACAACGCGGAAACCAGTTCGTGGTAATAGTTTGTGTCTATTGACGCTTGTTTGTTGCCACTTGTGTGTCTTATATTATAGCCAGTGCTGTGTTTTGTATTGTCTCTTTTGGATACCTTCGAAACGGCTGTCAGTCTGCGCATGCGAAACATTTCGACGGCTTTGTTAGTCTTTGGCTATATGATAAATTATGTTGACCATGGCCAAGTAACACACAATATAAGAAAGACACTAATGCGCGAACTACAACGAAAATGAAACTTATTAAAGAATTATAATCAGATAACTTGAAGATGATGCAGCATAGCAGCATATTTACTAAACGAAATTTATATGAATGACAAAAGAAACCAATTAATTAAACTTTTAGAAAATAATAAGTACGTAAAATTAGACTGCAGCCGGCTAACTATTGTAAGACTACAACTTGTTGTTTTAGTCTTTTCCCTACAGCCACACCAAAGTAAGTCAAAGATTTTTATTTCCCTTCAACAACAACTCTCAAGTCTCAACTTCAAAGCCAGCTAAGTAGCTCAAGTTTCAACCTGATTTCGTCTAAGTTCATCTCGTCTTGCACAACAAAGCCGTGCGTGTGTGTGTGTGTATTAACCAAAAATAGTCGAGTCATTTCGTTAAAACCGGCTTGCGGCGACCCCACTCAAGGCCAGTTTTTGTTGCACTGCGACGTATATCCGCACTTCCATAGCTTTGCGTTGGTAATTAGAGCAACGCTTTATAAATTAACTTGACCAACTTTCCGGGCTTAATGTAATAATACTTGGGAAAAAAAATAAAAACAATTTCAAAGGTAACTAACTTTATATGTGCATTTTTACCTTTAACCTCATTAGATTTACCATAAAGCTGTATAATGTCGAGCAGCGGCGATGTGTTGCTGGTTACAGGCGGCAGTGGCTTTCTAGGTCAACATATTATTAAACAACTATTGGATCATCGTCAGGAGCTGGGCATTAAAGAGATACGCTCATTGGACATTGTGCCCTATGAAAACAATATTGGACACAACGATACAAACATATTGCGTACATTTGTGGCGGATATAAATGATGAACCTGAGCGTCTAGCAAACATTTTTAAAGGCGTTGATGGTGTATTCCATTGCGCGAGTTCACTTAAAATAGAATGGCCACCCAATTATGAGGAGCTGGAGCGTGTCAATGTGCATGGTAGGTATTTGCACTGAGCAAATGTTAAAAGTAAGACGATTGATTGAACTCGTACTGTGCGCAGGTACACGGGCTGTGGTGGATCTTTGCGTCCAACATAATGTTAAGCGTTTGGTCTATACAAGCTGTGCTTCGGTTTGTTTCATTCCATTTAAGGGACGCAGTACCTTCTCGGCTGTTATTAATTCCACAGAATCCAAAACGGACACGCCAACCATAGAGGGCTCCAATTGGATGGAATATGATAAACAATTTTTAATACCTGGTTATTCGGCCAGTAAACTGAGAGCGGAGAATATAGTGCTTAACTCAAATGGAGCGCCATTGAGTAATCAACAGGGTAAGACGATGGCTCAACATTATATGCCCTGAAATACACGCAAAATTTCTTCTCTTACCATAGATTATTTGGCTACTTGCGCCATTAGAGCCCCATTGACGTATGGCGAATGTGATTCACAGTTCGTAACCAAGACGTTCGCATATTTATCGAAACGTGATTGGGTTTATCCACGAATTGCCGGTGTAGGCGGCAAACAGCAATTGGTCTATGCCGGCAATGTGGCATGGGGTCATCTCTGCGCTTATAAGGCTCTCAAAGTATCCACGAAGGCCGTAAATGGTTTGCCCGTCTTTGTTACCGATGACACAGGCATCAATGATGTCTCGCGTTTTCTGCAAAAAATGGCTGTCATGGGCAATCGTTTTAAGGTGAAGACTAGTTGGTGGTATTTGCCACACTTCTTGTTTTACTTTTTGGCTTTTCTGCTCGAGTTCTTTGTGGCATTGGCATTCAAATTCACCAATTATCGTTTACAATACTCACCACGTGCAATTGCATCGTATACTTCTTCAATGCTAATGTATAATCGACTTCGTGCCTCCATACATATGGACTATATGCCACTGTATGATGCGGATAAGAGTGCAGAACTGAGTGCTTTGTGGTATGCCAAATGGTGGGACAAGCAGCAGGAGAACAGACGCTCCTCGAAGCATCAAAAATCTAGTTGAACTGTTCTGTTGTTTTTAAGAATTGTTTTTTATTACGTTTACTTTTGTGATTTATTGTTTCATTATAAAAATAAAATAATTTTGGGGTAAAGATTGCGTTGAAGTGAATTAACTTTTATTCTTGCATACAAGATTTATCCGAAAGTTGTTAACGGAATAGTTGCATTTAGGTGGTCTTAATTTAAGAAAATTAATTGTATTTTTAAAATAGTACATAACTTAATAATATAATGATTCCGGAAACATGTACAAATGTCTCGAATGTTAGAATGCGAATAACCATCAACGAAGAAGAAAGACTTCAATGAAACTAGTCTGCGTTGTGTCTTTAGACGCATTGCACATTTTGCATTTCCTAGAAGATAAATATTTAAATTAACTTCACTGATAAATTCAGATATATTTATGCATATATATATATATCTTTGATTGGACCCATATATAGCGCGAATTTAAATCTTCCATGACTTCGAAAACGATGTTCCCTGTGACTTTAAAATAACGTTACTGAACAGTTTCGAATTTGCTTGACATATTCTATATATAATTATCCCACGGATGGACAAAGGATTTTTGAAGACCATTTATTTTTTAAAGCCATAAGTGAGAGTATAAAACAATTTCGCCGTCTCGAGTGTAGAATCAAACCTTTTGAAATCGTATGCTTAGATTTGGTCGATATTAAGTAGCTCTCAGCAATGACAAGATCCAGGAATGCTGGACAGCGCACAGTGGTCCCAAGGGCCTTAAAAGCTGGCTATAAATCGTTTCGTGAGTAAAAACGCTCGAAAACCACTTGTACAGGGTTTTTTGGGTCAAGAAATCCAAATCTGGTGTCAAAATTAATGAAAACAAAGTGGCTGACACAAAATGGCAGTTATTTTGACAAAAATTTAGCTTTCATCCCAAAAAAAATTGTTTCCAAAGTTTTATAGTGTTAAGGAATAGAAGTAAACGATTAAAAAAAAATTATAGAACAAAATTTTTATTACATTAACTTGTATTGTTTATTTGTAAAATAACTTTCACAGCTGATTGCACTAAAACTAGTCATCGGGATACAGGCAGACAATGACACCAGCAGCTCCAAACCTTTTTCAGATTTACGATTCCTACGACAGTCAGTCCTACACACCGGAATCAAGGCAAGTCCCGGCCTGTCCCAACTGTACCTGGTGCACCGAATCAGCTACAACAACAACAAAGGGTCGCTTACTGGATCAGAAGTAGTCAGAAGCCTCTTAAATAACGGCTGCCATTGTTTGCATCCGGGAAGACTTTCGTGTAAACTTTTGCAGCCCTGAGATTACTTACCAACACAACGGAGTAGCATAAGCCAATATGATAAAGGGTCAACGAATGCTAAAAATATGAAATTGGCATTTGAACATGCTGAAGTCAAGCTCCTTCTAATAGACGATTATGCGATTAATTGTAGACGCCTTTTCTTATTTAAGAAAGAATAGTTTTATAACTTAAAATAGGCGCTGAGTATCGATACAATTGACAGCGTTAAAATTTTTGAGCATTTGGGGATATTTGTTTATTGGCAAAGATGAACAACGGGAATGCGATATAGCTTCCAACACCAAAAGTAAAGAAGCTTTTCATGAAAAATTCGGTTACTTATTAAAATATTATTAAAAATTCAGTAAACAGGAGAGTTTTGGTGTGCCCAGGAACTAATTTAAATTTAATCAAAGTCGGTTGACTGTATCATACAGCCACAAGATTTGTAATTTTTCGTTTGTCCGTAATAAATTTCACTGATCTGAAGATTTTTAGTATTTTTGAGTATTACACTTAATATAATTAAAATCAGTAAAATATACATAAAACTTTAATCTGACAATATATTTGTTGTATTTCGTTTATTTTTTAACTTGTCGCCGAGTTAGCTCGGTTTATTCTAAACTAGAACGACCATCTTAACATTTCTCTTAAAAACGCTTTTCTATTTAAAAGAAAGCATTTATCCATTGCACAATGCCATTTAACGATTTCGGCAACCCCCTTGCCCTTTTCCTCACCCCTCTCATCGCTTTTCTGCGTACAGCAAAAACAACATCAGCTGTGAATGATCCCAAGGCTGTATCGCTCAGCCGTGCCGCGATTATCAAATCATTGTCAAAAACAATGGATATCGTAGAAAATGTCAGGTGGCAGCCCTACCACTGGGATGAGTCGCACCTGGCCAATTTCCATTTCGATCGAAGATCCAATCGATTACAGAATCCAATTCAAGAGAATTAAACATAAGACGGCGCAAGCAGGGTTCGTTGGAAAGGCTCTAGTAGAGGCCCTAAGTTCCCAAACGGAATAACAAAGGAAAAAAATTCTAGTTTACGCAATCAATGAGACGAATTTGATAAAAATTAGTTGGCTATAATTGGGCAATTCGGTCAAAACACTCTGTTTTTGTTGTTTTATAGGTGTTTCAGTAATACAACTACTGTTTCCTATGCAGAAAAGCTAGTGCAGGGTATTCCAAAGTTATGCGTGTCAATAACTTTAAGATTTGCCAATGTTTAGTTTTGCGTTTGGCAAATGGTAGAAATTCAAAGTAAAGTAATTAATTTCAAAAATAATTTCATTTAATTTCAAAGTTGCATTTTCCATATTGTGGACCTTCTGGATGTGGTACGTGATCTTCCAACTCTGTGCCACGCTTGACGCAAGGGAATTCCTCGTATTGCTTGCCCTTACACCAGCGTGTGGTCAATCCACTTCCATTTCCTTCTTCCTATTTCGTTCACATTGCCAGTCTGCTTTGGTTTGCGAAATAGTTTCTCATTAAAGGTAGTGTTTCAATAAAAATCGCATAAAATCCGCCTTACGCAGCGATTTATAAATGGTCAACACCTTAAACGTTTTGCAACCGTCGAGGAGGGCAGATTTTATCTTAGAGTTGAAAATACGTATTTTGGTGTGAATCCTTATGAAATGACTGCCATATGGATGTGAGGATGCCAAATGTAGCTCTTGTCATGGTGATTCGATTATCAACGTCTAGTACAGCGCCTGAATCTGATGAGACGATGCAGTCGAGTAGGCACGACTTATCTACCAGTCCAAGTTTTTGACCTTCAGCTGTAATCTACGGAGGGATATCTGTACGAAGGCTTCATGCTCATGACTTGGCGGCATTGATCTTAAGGCCAGCTGAATTAGAGCTCTAGCTTCGAGACCATTGTGCCATTACCAAAAGGTGGGTGATGTGTACTTCAAGTGGTTAAGGTGTCGGTGCCGTTGCTGGTTTGTGTAGCAAAACACAAAGTCAATATACTTTACGATTAAAACAATAAAATCGCTTAATCCTGTATACTTACCGTTTAGCTTATAATATCTTGCCCAAACCATCAGAAATAAATAAAAGAAAAAGTATTATGTTTTGAACAATGTTCATATTTGTTTATTTATCATTGTTAATTAATTAATTTATTTTTCATTTATTTCATTATAATTTTTATTATGTATATATATATATATGTTTTTTTTGTTGCTCTAGAGCATTTCTTTGCAGTTTTGTTTATTTTTTTGTTGTCGCTTTTGTTTTGTTATTTATTTATTTTTTAACTTATGTACCATTAGCTTAACTTATTATGCCATTATTCAAGAATTTTTTTCTGTTTTAAAATCATTTTAGGGTTTTTATTACTGTTATGGGTTTTGTTTAATTATAGTTTATGCATACATGTTGTTGTTGTTGTTGTTGTTTGTGAAGTGGGTTCTGCCAATTGTTAAGTGTTCTTGTTGTTCGCAGACACAATTATGTGGCACATTGTGAACAAAGTGATTTGTTTGTTTGTGTTTTGAAAATATAAAACAAAATTTAAAAAAAAAAAAAACAATGAAATTATTGTTTGTTTTGTGTAAACATATATGTATATGTGTGTGTGTGTGTGTGAGTGTGTGTGAGTGTGGGGGGTTGTAATGCTTTTTAAAGATGGCGTTTTGCGTAAAAGTTTGGGGTTTTTTTTTTGTTGCCAAGGGTTCTTACACATATATTTGAATTACTTTAACCAAACGCTCTTGCGTGTGTTTTTTATTTTTAATATGCTTAACATTATTGAATTTAACTATATGTTTATTTGTTGTTCTTGGTTATATAACTAGTTATATATTTATAGATATAGAGATTTTTCTTTTATTTGTTTTCTTTTGTATTTATATGTATGTGTATATATGGGCATAATTGCTGTCATATGAATGCTTTTGTTGTTCTCAAATACACTTATTATATATATATATATATATATATATATATATATATATATATATATATATATATATATATATATATATATATATATATATATATATATATATATAATAGTAATATATAATATATATATATATATATATATAATATTATATATATATATATATATTTATTGTAGTAAATATACAAATTCGTTACCGGTATTTTTTGTTTTTTTTTTTTTCTTTATTTTCAAAAGAAATGAAAAAATTGTTGTTAAATTCTTGTAATGCTTCTGCTGTGTATGCAATTATCTTTCATTAATAAGTTTTTACCTTGTATAGTTTGCTGTAAGTGAAGTAGTATGCTCGCGGCGCACATATGCTTATGTTTTGCATATACATATATATATATTTATATATATAACATGTACTTTAATATCAAAGTACACACATTGACTTTTTGGCGACCCTTGGCTAATGCTTTTATTTGCCAATCACAAAGAGAAAAAAAAAATACTACTATCCATTTAAACATCACTTAATTTTGTTGTTTTTTTGCTGCCAATGTGTACACACTATTTTATCATCCGCAATATTATCTGCAATATGCTCATCAACCTACAGACTAAATTCATTTTTAAAGTATTTGCGTACATTTTTTTTGTTTGTTTGATTTCTGTTTGGGTTTATAGATGTATACCATAACGTATGTATATATATATAAGTTTAATTGATTTTCGTCTTGCCTCTTAGTACACGCCTCTTAATTAGTTTTACTTACTTTAGTACAATACTTACAAACTGTACGCCATGCTACGCGCTTAAGTTTTATAAATGTATCTTCAATTTGTTGTCTCTTGCTGCTGGATTAACTCCACGCTTTCTCATCAACATAATGCCCATAATGACAATCAACTGCTGTCACATCATTATCATCAACGTTTTTATGTGTATAAAGTATTAAAATGATTTCATTTTGCCTTGTTTCATTTGGATTTCATTCAATTTTTTGTTTGTTTTGTAAATACAATTTTAACGCCACTTACGCTTCAATTTTTGTCTTTTATGTATCATTATTTGTTTTTTTTTGTTTCTTTTTTTTTTTTGTATATATATTAATATATAATTTTTTGTTTTTTATTTATTTTTTTTTCATATAGTATAGTGTAAAATATATAAGAGATATTGTCAATATAGTAAAGGTGTTTTGTCAGTAAGCAGTACGACAAACTGACACATTCCTGGGGGGAATTTCTTACTTATAGCAAAAATAGTCAAGTGATCGATCGTTCGTATGGTAATTTGTTTTTGTATCTTTTTGTTTTACACTAACAGTGTGTGTGTGTATGTGTGTGTTTGGGTGTGTGTGTGTGTGTGTGTGTGTGTGTATGTACATATGCTTATAAAATGAAAACAAATATAGAAATGTTTATTATATAAAAGCATATCCAAAGTTTTGAAGGCAACACTGACAGTTAGTGTGACCAGATGCGTTTACTAACTGCGTGCTTGTGTGTGTGCGTGTGTGTATGTGTGTGTGTATATGCGTGTGTGAGAGACTGTTTTTAGCGTACGTCTTTAGTTAATTGTATCGTTATTATATATATATATATATATATGTTTTTATATATTTTGTTGTTGTTCATTGTACATAATGTACAGTTTACTCATACACATAAAAAGAACTGATATGTTTTTAAGTCAATAATAATCGAAAATGAAAGTACATAAACATGCTAACCAGTTTTAGTACACAAAGCTGCCTGCCTACATTTCATCTTCATTTAAAATTTTTTTTTTTATTTTTTGTTTTGTTTTTAAATTTTTGTTATTTTTTTTCTCTTGTTGCAACTTGTTTTAAAACTATTTTACATGTACAAACTTGTCTTTTCATGTCTTAATTTGTTTTGTGCTTGACCACAAATTGACTCAAAACTGTTTTAGCTTAATGTAAGTATGCGTTAATTGTTTAAAAAATGTTTACTTTGTATGAGTATATAAAAGTGTGTGCTAGTGTGTGTGTGTGTGTGTGTGTGTGAACGTGTTTTTTTTTTTTTTTTTAATTTTAAAGCTTTTGCGCCTGCGTCGTCATCGAAAAATGAAATATTTTAGGCCTGATTTACAAAATAAAATGTGTATACTCTTGTGTGGTTGTAACATTTTCTAATTGACTGAAATTGATTTTGTTACAAGGACGCATTGTTTTCATGTTGTTGCCTGTTATTGTGGTTGTTGTTGTTGTTGTTGCGGTATACCAATGTTTGTTGTGCATGTTGTTGTTATGTTTTACATTTTTCATTTAATTTCGCTTATTACTCTTAATACTTCTTATAATTTAAAGCTTTTAACAATAGCATAGCATCATATACAGACTACAGAAATCAAACGTTACTATGCATTATAACGCACGTTAACAAGAAATAGCTAAAAACAAAAACAAAAACTAAACGCTTTCAACGCTTAAAGCTGTTTTGGTATTTTTTTCTCTTGTTTTTTTTTTTGGAAACTTAAACTTACAGCAGTAAGCAGAAAAAAGTACAAAAAAATGGCTGCTGGCACTAAGCAGTGACTGTACTTTTTGCTCAAAGTGTTGCATACTTTTCGGCTGTCGTGTAATGAAGTACATATTTTGCTGTGTGATTGTAGTCACCTAGTGCTGTCCATAGCTAGTGCTAGCTTGAAATGAATTGTAAGGGACAGTCAAGAGTTATGTAACACATCATACATACATATACATACAATACATATATATATATGTTATATATTGGTAGTATGTATGTATGTATATAAGCATATGGCATACTTGTTATTTACTTAAGTTGCTGCTCGTTTTGCCACACAGTTCTTGTTTGTCTGCATTTTTTAGTTTTAATAATAATTTCTTTTGTTTTGCTTTAATATATATTTTTGTATTTGTATATATATATATATGTATATTTATATATTGGTGTATATTTTATGTATTTATTTGCTTAGACTTAGTTTTTGTTGTTGTTTTGAATTATTGCTTTTAGAACATCTCTTAAAAATATATTTATTTATTTATAATATGTCTTACGTTTAATTAATATATTTATGCAAATATAACATGTTTTCTTTTTTTTTTTTCTTTTTTTGTTTGTTGTTTTTCCTTTAAAATATTTGCCACACGCTGCAGAGTTTTCTTTTTCGTTATCCCTGCGCTTTCAACTGATTTTCTTCTAATGTTTTAATTGCTGCTTTTCGACTTGTGTGTGTGTGTGTGTGTTAGTGTGAGTGTTGTATATAAACAAATATGTGTATATATATAGTAGTTTAGCGCTAAAGTAAGCCTTGCCTTGCATATGTAGTGGTATGCGTATATGTATACACAAGTAAAATGTTTGCAGTGTTGGACAATCACCTAAATCGCATTAGCATTTGTGCAGGATCTGCGTGTCAAAGGATCTGCTGCTGCTGCTGTCTCTTCTCAATTTCTTGCTCAATTTGTTTTTTCTTTTTTTTATGTTTTTCAAGCAGGGCGCCTTGTACTAACTAGTACTAGCTTACCCTTCGGCTTGTTTTATTAATTTAGCTGCTTATTTTCGCCTATCTAAAATTTCACTTTTTCTTTTATATTTTTTTAAATTTTCTTTTTGATTATATATGTATGTATATACTTTTGTTTTAAACTGTTTGCCCCGCTGTGTATTTTTTTGCACACACAAAAAAAATATTCAAAATTTCGAAAGTACAACTGCTCTACAGTTGCGAACATTTGAAATTATTACCTTTTATTTTATTTACCTTATTTTTGTTTTTTTTTTTTTCAAAAACAAAATAACTTGCTACAAAGTAAAGTTTAAAACTTGGCCCATTTGCGAAAATTTCATGTGCTGCGTTTTAAATTGTTTCGTACTTAACATTTTAAACACATTAATATATATTATATATATTACACTGCAAATATTTGTATTTTAATATGTTGTATAACTATTTTTTGTTTTGTAGTTTTGGTTTTGTCATTTCTATATAAGTTTGTTGGTCCGAGACTTGACGCGCAAAGTCCTGGAGAGCGTTGGTTTGACAATTTGGCAAAAAGTTTTGAAAGGAACATATTCACTGCTTTTGCTTTAGTTGTTGTTCTTTGTCTGCTGTTTGACACACATACAAAAAAAATGTATTTTATTTAAATATTTTTTATGCTTTAACTCGCTCTAAAGCAAAATCTCAGACAGACAAAAGCGTATCGTATGCATTTTATTCGAACTCGCATTGTTCTTAATAAAATTTTTATTTTTTTCTTTATTTTAAGTTTTGCCTCATGTAACAAATGTCTGATAGTTTTCTTTTCCAATATATATATATATATATATATATTTTTTTTTTGTTTTTTTTTTAATACTTTATATATTTGTATATAAATATATTTTTCTATAACGCGTTGTTGCCTGCTGCCTTCAATGCGTCTTGAAAATATTTAATTGCACATAACGTGGCCTGCTTACTTCTCGTTCTTTACCCTTCGCTTTTAATTTAATCCAACATTTTTGTGTTATTCTTTTTTTTTTTAGTTTTTACCATACTTAAACATTTGCGACAATTTGTTTGTCTTTTAATAAATATTTCATTTACTTAATATAGCATAATGTGTATACTTTAAATGTATTTATAATAGTTCATTGTTATATTTGCATATATACTTAACTAGTAATTTTTTTAAGACGATTTTACTTTTCGCTTTTGATTTATCAATTGTTGCTGTTTTTTGTTTTTTTTTTCAAAGTTTTACTTATATTCAATATAATGTTTTTTCTTTTTTATTGTTTAGCAAATAATTTAATACATATCTTGAATTTTAGATATTCACTCTCACTTGCTTCCATTGTCATTATTAATGCTTTAACATATTTTTCTAACTATTCATTTGGTTTATCAAGCCCCAAATTCGATCCGGTTTTTGAAGTACCTTAAACAATAACGTTAGAGATTTAAAGTACAGAAGTTTTAAAAGAATTTAATAAAAATGAAAGTCTAAATATTAATCCACCTTGCATAGTTTATGGAGATTTTCAAAACTGATACCGCAAGTAGCAAACTAGTGACAAATTTTTGATTTGTCTAGAGATCTAATATCTTGGGATCTCTAATTAGAGCTTTTTAAATAAGCTCTTTTAGTTTTAAACAATATCTTTTAAGTTCTTGTTATAAAAGGAATATAATTGATTTCAATACTTTTTAATCGGGCTACTTCAAAGTAAGTAATAATAGTTTCTGAAGAAATAAATAATTATATTAGAATTAACATTTTGTAATTTGTGCAAAAAAATGTGAACAAAAATATTTCGTTTGATCCTATGTGAAGTTCTTTCAATTGATTATTCTCAAAAATGTTTCAAGAGAACGCAACTTATTAACTTAGCGCAGAGATCTAATAATTTGTCTAATAAAATGTGTTTTGAAATCGAAGAGCAAACGAAATCAATATTTCGCCAAAGGATCTAAGCGAGGGCAGCATCTAAAGTTGGCATAGTAAGTTTTTGCATTTTTTAAGAAGTACCAAAAATCGGATCACTTACAATGGGGCTTCAGCATTTTTCATTTGACTCAATGTGAACACAAAATAAATATTTTTTTTCTTAAATTTTTACTTTTTGCTAATTAAAATTTACATATCGAAATAATAACATTTAGAGCGTACTTTGTCAACAAATATGTAACAAGTGAATTGTACATAAATGCAACTTTTGGCCAATTAAAAACTGTGTAATTTTTTTTTTGCTGTTGTACTTTAAAAATAAATTCATAAATCAATTGCATTTAAGCCCGATTTTGATTTGAGTAAAGTATTTTGACTGATTCTTGTTTGGTTTTTTTTTGTTATTTCCATAATTTTTATTTTTCAACTTCTGAAGCTCTTTTTTCGAGCTGCTTTAGTTCAAGTTATGCTAAATAAACTCGTCTAGTTTGTATTTTTTTTTATTATTATTTATATACTTATATATTTTTTTAAATACAAATTTGTCGTTGAATTTGCATATTATATTAAAATTGTATTTAAAGTGAAATACATATTTCTTGTTGTTTGTATTTTTATTTTTTTTTTGCTTTTGATTTATGTTGTTATTGCAAAAATTCTTTATGTATAAGTAAGTATTTGCTTTAATATTGGTTTTAAACTTTAAAAGTTACAACTTATATATGTAAGAATAATAATAGTAATAATAATACGTAATAATAATGATAATAATTGTATATAATAAATACGCATTTAAATAATAACATTTTCGCTATTATTGCAATAAATTTTCTTGCTTTTTCAACTTTTGGTTGATTTTTTTTCGCATTTTTTTTTGTGTTTTGTTCTTTCTCATTACTTAAAATTTGTTGACATTGTGTGTGTGTGTGGGAGGGGGGGGGGTTTCATTGGCAACGTCAGCCTCCATTTTGTTGTCAACGCAGCTTCTCGCTCAGCCGCGAGCGCTGCATCTCTGTCTTGCACAAATGCAGCCATGTTTAATTTGCATATTAAACGATTTTTGCTGCATACGTTGCAACTTTCGTAGAGTTGCTGTTGTTGTTGTTGCAGTTGCAGTTGTTGTTGTTGGTTATTTTGGTTATTCTGCTACTTGCTTGCTTGTTGTCGTTAAATTAAAATTAATTCTTTTTTGTTGTTGTTTTTGATAGTTTTTGGTTTGCTTGCGTTGCTGGTGTTGGTATTTTTCTGCTTCCTTTTTTGTTTTTTGGTATATTTTTATTTTATAAATTATATTCAAGTGCGTGTGTCTGTATGAGTGTGTCTGTTTATCTGTGTGGATTCTCATTTATATGCATATACATATTTATATTTAATTAATTATAATATGTGTTAGTTTGGTTTATGGGTTTGGGCTTTGGGTTTATCTTTTTGGTATTTTATTTTTATATATTTTTGCGTTTGCCTAACAAAATTCAATTTGTAGAATTTCGTGTGGTGCAAATATATCAACATGCATAGGACATGTGTCCTTGGACACATATGCGTACACCTCATATTCATGTCTGTTTGTATCTCTGTGTGTGTGTGTGTGAATTTGTTTGTGTAAATATATATGCACATAGTTTGCTATGTATTTTGTATATATTTAAAATTATATTTAGCTTTTATGTTGTCTGTCTCTGTTTATCTGTATCCGTGAGGCTATGTGTATGTGTGTGTGTTTCTGTATTTGCAGCATTACAGATAAGTTTTTTTTTTGTTTTTTTTTTTGTATTTTTTGTATAATATATATTTTTATTTTGGTTTTGTGTTGTTGTTCTGCATGCTAGTACTACTGCTGCTGCTGCTGCTGCTGCTATTGTTGTTGTTCTTGTTATTTGTATTCTTGTTGTTGCGGTTGTCGGCGCCACCTTTTAATGGTATCCATTTGTAAATGCCGCAGGAATTAGTGGTCCCTGTAAATAAATGTTTTGAAAATAACAAAACAAGCACACAAAAAATTATTCAAATAAAATAAATTTTATCAGCTACGCACACATAGAAAATTTGATTTAACATTTATAAGTGGAAAGTTTTTTAAAAATAGTAGTTTTATATATTCGAAAAGAAAAAATGTATATATATGATAAAAATTTTATTGTATTTTGTAAAAGAAAAACAAGTATTTGTTTTAAAAAAATTCGATTTGATTATTTTACTTGTCGATTCAGGCAAGGTTTGATAAAATAATTGACTTAAAAAGATTTTTGGTATTTCAATATTTTTATCTTAGTTTTGTTTCTTTCAGGCAACAGTCATTTCATTGATAATTGCATATGGTCATAATGTAAACGTTGAACTAGGTTTTGACGATTTTCTAAGAAATCCTTCTTTAACTGTGTATTTTAAAATGTAGAAGGTCTTGCTCTGCCTACTTTGCCATTTAATTCTTTTCGCAGCTGAATTACCATAAATGGTTTTTTCATTAATGTCCTGCGGCGAGGCTGTATAATGCATTGCATAAATCAAATTAGGCATAGTGCATGGATGCACTAATCATTCGAGTGGCAAATTCGGTTACGATATTTTTACACAGAAGATAATAATTTATACAAAACAAATTTTGATTTTTCTTAACGCTTTTCAAATTGAAGTGATATTTTAAACTAACACAATATTAATAATACACTACAAAGTGCTGACTAAAATAAAAAAATTTAAAAGTTTACCACATGAGCTTTGTTCTCGCAATCGTATTTATTATTTATTTTTGCAGTAGCCCACATTTCTGTACCAAAATGAGTACATCAAAAAAGCACAAAGAGTTCTGCAATTATTTTCAGTAGTTTCGTGGTTCGCACCTCACAATTGTCGTTCTGTAAAATCTGATTCACGATACGTTTTCATTAGACATCCGTCAACCTTTTGAAACTATCTTCACTGATGTAACAGTGAATTAATTAATGAAATACGCCCTGATGTCTTTTATAGTGAATTCAGTAATGAATTCGTTTTAGTACAACTGTTTAGAGTAACTTGTAATTATGTTCCATTACCCCCACAATTTTCATGATAATTGAAGCTCTTTAACCTTTCTTTCAGCCCATTCAATTTATCAATTCTTCAATTTTCTCATCTTGGCCAACCCCTCTCATGCTCCAATTTCATATCATTATTCTTTTAACATTTTCTTTTGGCTTTATTTCTATTATTATGTTTATTCTTCGATATCTTGGCGAAATCTTAATCTTCAAAGTGTGTTTCTGCTTATCGGTAAAAAGTTGATGCAATTTTACCTCTTTCTATTACATACTCCCTATATACGGGTATCATCGAATTTGCGCCAAAACTATAGACGGTGAACTGACCTCCGAGAAGCTGTAATTTGAGCCAAATAATCTACTAGTAATCTACTTTTAAGTCATGTTTGGATAGAAATTTCAGTTCAACGATGGTTTGGTTAAATTGAAATTTTCAAAAAGTGTACTACTCTTTATGTTTAATATTTGAAAAGCGCATTTTGCATAAACATTTTAAGAACATTTCCTTGGTGCCTTTTAGACCTAGTACTCGCTACAAAATCATCTAAAATTCTTCCAAAAAAAGTATAGCATACCTTTTGGGGCACTTAAATTGCATCATAAATTGGTTATATTCGAAACTGTATAACACTTCAAATATAAGCATATTTTATGTACTTTTTCAAATTAGATGTCTCTAATTTCTTTTATGTTTAAATTTTAGCTATTTTGTGTTTCAAGTAATCTTACCAAATTTTTATTGTTGTAAAGCAAGCTGCATTTTACTTTGTTTAAATTGTTCTAAGCCACTTTTTGTTTTATCAAACCTTGACGAGCTCATAAATATAAATAGTATACAGCTAGATATATATATATATGTAAATGAATTATATTTTAGGCGGCGCTTATTTGTAATATATTCAAAATTTAAAATTTATCACATACATATGTAGATAGTATTGTATAAAATTGTAAATAAATAATAATAGTTTTAATTGAAACGGCCTAGTAAAACTGTGCTTGTGACGTGCATATATCTATATTTTATTTGGATTTAGTTTTTTTTTAATGTTTATTTGGTACACTAGTTTGTTTAAACTTTAATTGTTGATTAATAATTGAAATTTTTTTAGTTGAATAGAAGAAAAAAAAAACACGCTGTAGTTTTGTTGGTGTGCCTACCTTGTGCAACTGCGTTTGTTATATACTCTTATATCTTTTGTTTTTACTTTCGTTTATTTATAGGTTGATTTTTTTATATATATATATAGAGATATATATAATTGTATATACTTTTTTGCATTTTTTGTTTTCTTTTGTATTTTTTATTCAGTCTTTTTAAATATTAGCCATCGCAAAGTTCAACGAATAAATCTGTACGAAATGAAAGAGAAATACATACAATATATAGAAGATAAACGCAATATGTAGCTAGTTATTTATTTTTTATATTTATGTTCGATTTAGTTTTTTAAAAGATGTGTTTATTTGTGGGTGTGTGTGTGTGTGTGTGTGTGTGCAGAGGTTGTGTATGCGTGTGTGATAAACGTAAAAGTAACAGTGTATTTATGTTCTGGCTTTAGTTTGAGTTTAGACTTGTTGTTGTATACATTATATATAGGCACGCTACTAAGCCTACTACGGAAACGCGCCTCATGGCCTAAACAGCAAGCACGAATAGTACGTACGCCCCAGACACCACCGCGGCAGTAGACACTAGTTTGTAAAGTGTTGCAGGCCTTAGGCATAACTTACCGGGCTATAATTCAATGGTGCACGGCTAACGGCAATGGGAAATCCAGAAGGCTGCGGACTGGTGGCCTGCACATAACCCACATTATCGGCTCCGGCCGAGCTATACATGTCAATAGTTGGTCCGGGCGAGTTGGTAGAGGGAAAACCCTGCCGTGTGGCCGAGGTGGCAGCTGCATGCGGCGAAGCAGACGGCCCAAAGCTATGAGCAGCAGCAGCAGCGGCCTGATAGTTGTTCATCACTGCAAAATACGGTCACACTGTTAAGCCAAAGCTACTCAATAAAAAGCGTATTTGCTGAGAGGCTTACCTGAGAGCGCCTGTGTTAGCAACGGCGTGTTGTTGTTGGGTGTTAGCTGCCCATTGGTTAGATCAACTGAAGGCGAAAGTGAGAGCGTAAGCATTCAGAGCGAAATAAACAGAAAGACACAGAAAGAGAGAGGAAGAGAGAAAGATGCGATAAGACTTTAGTAGCACACAGACACACGCACACTCACATATATAATAAAGTTTGTAATAATTAGCAAAATATAGTAGTACCTAAGACATAAGTAAATACATAGTACAAAGTATTTATGCTGAGAACTAAGTGGTGGGTACGATTCGATTATATGTGGTGAGAGTATTTGACGTTTAGGTATATGTAATATTGTATGTTATTTGGTGCCAACTGGTTCAAACATTTGCAATGCGCAATTAAACCGCAAAGCTCTAGTTAGTAATAATAAAATACTGCAAAAAACAAAAAAAAAACTAACTAAGCGTTTATGCCGCGTTGCGTTTAATTTCAACTCAGTAAAAAATCGTATCTGAAATGAAAATCGTAACAGCTACAAGTTAAAAAGAAAATGAAAACAAAAAAAGTACAGTAACTGGAACGCAGGTTATGGAAACACACACAAAATGTCTGTCATTAAGCGTTTGTTTTGGCAGGGAGGTGGCTTGCAGCACAGATACGCGCACTTTTCTAGCTGGCAAAACAAAAACCCGCCTTCCCCCCCCCTTCCACATGTTTCAGGATGTAGCTAGTACTTTAAAACCCTTTGGCGTTATTATTCTTTTTGAATACATTTTCCGTATTTTGGGTTGTTCAGTTTTTTTTGTTGTTTTTTGTTTTGTGTTTTTATTATTGTTGCTGATGCTGTTGTTGTTGATATTGGTCGCAGCTGCTGCAGCTAGTAAAAAGATACCAATGCCAATATTGAAATGACAATACACGCACAGTTTTTTATGTAATGAAATGCTGTTGTAGCAGTTGCATTTCCGGCGGAAACACAAAAATTGATGTAACGTAACGTTACGTTACGTAACGAGACGGAACGAGTTGAGTCGATTTGATTCGTTTGCTTGTTGTCGGCGCCAATCAACTTTTGCTTACGTTTACGTACATTGCGTCGCTTGGATTGGTATATATGTAGAGGGCGCCATGTTGTTTTCATTAGAAGCAGCTTTGTAAATAACTTTTCTCTACTAAGTTGTGTTTTTTGTTGTTTTTTTTTTGTATTTTTATGATGGTTGTTGTTTACCCCATCCTTGCTACAAACAGAATTTTTTGTTGCTTCTCTTTGTGTACATATCTACAATGTGTTTCCGTTTTTTGTTTCACCAGTTTAGACTTTTGTCAGTCGGAGTCGGTGTGTGCCTTCAAAATGTTGGGTCAACACGCACAGTCCTTGTAAGCAAGCATGCAAGAGTCAGCTGCCTGGCAGCTCTATATTCTACGATTGTAAGTAAATAATGCAACATATAATCGCTTCGGCAACTCTACTTTAGTTGCATTTTCTTAAACGATATTTAAAGTTTAAGGCTCTTAATGGGAATATGCATTTTGTTTGGAGCATCGTGCTTGTTTGGCGAAACTTAAAATCAACCTAAATAAGTTGATGGTTATGCTTAAAACTGAAATGTTTCCTAATCAATATAAATTTAGTTTACAGAAGAATTTGATAATAGGCTGGCTGCTATGTCAAAACTCTGACACTTGACGGTTTCAAACCTTGTTAAGGAATAAGTGGGAGTAATTAGATGTATGCAATAAAATAGACGAAAATTACATTTTTCATTGGAAAAACAGCACTTTCAATCAAGAGCGGCTGTATAAATAGATCTTTCCAAAAGATCCATTACTTTCCAATGCATTTCTTCCACTATCACAAACGTGTGTGTTTCTGCATGTTTTTCAGAGAATTCTTAACGTATAATAAAAATAAAAAGGGCCTAACAAGTATCTACAGTGTTAATAATAATTTTTGAGGCAAAAATATAACAAGAATTTTCTACAAATATTAAATATGCAAAGATTTTTTTTAGATCCACACTATTTTTAATGGTGGCCTATAATTATTTATATGAAACCAATTATGTATTATTGTAAAGTGATACAAAATAAAAATAAAAATTACATTCTATTAATAATTATATATACATAAATTCAATTTTTCTAACTCATTTAAGTTTTTTGGTTTTAATCACTAAATATTTGTTTTAATATTACGTTTAAGTAAATTACTACACATATAATTTTTAACAATTATTTTTTCATCATTTTGTCATTTATTAACAATTTTAAATTTAACAAAATCTAACAATTTTAAATTTAAGTTTTGAAATTTGAAAATATTTTCAAAAATGTTTATAAGATTGACTACTAAATCAATATTTTATATACAATATAACATTGTTTTAATTGCTACTTTTTTATATATTTTTCCTATAAGACACATAAGAATAAAATCATTTGTTTTACATAAATATATTTGTTTCAATTTATATATAAAAGTCTTGGGAATAAATTTCTTAATGCTTAGTAAACTAATTATTATGGATATCTATGGAAAGCAATATATTCATGGCTCTCTTTAATCAATATAAAAGAACTACTCGTAAATCACTTTAGCTATAAAGAACTTATAATTATTTAAATATGTGAATTTTCAACTACAACTGCAGCTGACTGCAATTTAAAATAAACTATATTTGTCGTATATAGTATAATAATCTTGCTTGTTGCAATTTTCGCATAAGTTAAAACGGAATATTCCGATAACCTTGATCACGCCATTATTATTGTGCTGTGAAAATCAAATGGTCACAAATAATAATTTATGAATAACAAAATAATTAAAGTCAATAGAAAAATAAAGAAAATTGCCTCAATAATTCTACAATATTTCTTTCTGCTGTAATTAGTTTTAGCCGTACCTTCATGAATATTGCGGTTTCAATAATTTTGACGTCCTTTTATGTCGTCTTTCTACGAATTTGCCATGAAAAAGTTCTAGGAAAGTCTGTTTCTAGGAGCTATTTCATTTGGCACATAAAAAGAACTGCATGGAACGGTCAATTCGCATTGTTCTCAATGAGAAGATACAAATTCTAAAGAAAAACACATTTTATTTCGAGGCAACTTTATTTCAATTTGACTCAATGGAGTGAAGGGGGGTTGCATACCCCATTTGATGCCTACAGCTAAATTTTTAAGTCTTAACATATGAGGAGATAGAAGATTAATTTAGTTTGTGTCAATTGCAGTAAAAGTTTTTATGCTGTGCGAATATGTACCGAAAGTGTGACAATAAATATAATTTTAAACTTTTTTAATCGATAGAAACTTGTATTTTAAATAAATTTTTAATTTAATACTTTTGGTGCAAGAATATATAAAACAGATCACTTTGTTTTTACTTTTTGCTTACGTATCTAAGATATTACGAAGCAAATGTATTGAAAGTTGTACTGTGCGTATACATAACAAAATTCCTTTAAGGGCGAGAATAATTAAGTTAAATTATTTTTCATATGCATGAACATTCTATAAATTAATTACACAATTTATATAAAATTTTTCATAATAGGAAATCTAAGTCTATACGATTTTAATTACAATTTACCAAGCACCATAGTAAGTATAAGCGATTAGAAGCTGGTAAATTAGTAAAGAGCAGTCTACGAGAAGGTGGAAATTTATTCCTCTGTATGACAACTTTTGTACTTGGCATAAGAACGTAGGTAGTAACTTGGCACCTTTTCGCTAGTAATTTACTACCAATTCGGTGCTCACAGCGAACTGCAGTGTAATTGCCTAGACGGCAGTTGATTACAAAGAAAATCTCAGGCTTGTAGCTTGACTATATTTAACAGAACAGCAAATTTTAGATAAATTGTGTTTTATCTTAAAAAGTTCTAAACCATTTATTCAATATTCGTTGAAGTAATTGTTTTTGCATCTACATTTGTAGCTGTATCTTTGCTACATAAATTAGTAAATTAAATAAAAATTTCACAAATTATCATAATGACAGAAGTCTATATATTTGTACTAAATGCCGTAAAATCGTAACAAGCAAGATTATTATATTTATCATACGCTTTCATGATGATTACTATAAACTAACATACTAAGGGTTACATTTAATAATAATACTCATAATTTGCGAAAAGGCATTTGAATATAATGCGCCATTTTCGAGTACGAAAGAGACGAAAACATATATAAGTATACATATATACATATACTATGTAGATAGAGTTAGTAGATATATACGAGTATATGTATTTGGCATGTTTGTATATGCAGTATACGACGATTAGCTGACCTTGTCTATTGTCTCGGTTGTATGCTGCGTTGTTGGATAGTTCTTGTTGCTTCTTAGTTTGTCGCTGTATGGATTGTCTTCCTCAAGATGAAAGGAACTTTGTCACTGGGCCCCCTGTCAATCCCAAACACACTCTTACGCATAAAAATAATTCTTGGCTTTTAACGCTTTTGGCCTCAAGCGTTAATAAATGCGCTAGAAAACTTTTTGTTTTTTTTTATTCGCTGCCTTGTATGGGGTTACGACCTTGCGGCCAAAAGATAGACTTTGATTTTGGTTACGGCTTTTGTATCCGTTTTTTTTGTTGTTTTTTTTTGTGCATTTATTTATAGTTATAATAATATCTCGTTTTTTTTCATTTGCAAGCAATTTTTTTGTGTTTTTATTAATTTTTTTGTTTTTGAAGCGTTTTCTTATGAATCACAGTATATACGTGTAAAATACATATGCATGTGTGTGTGTGTATTGTATATATAGGTAAATTGTTTATGTATTGTATATCTATATAAAGAACTTGCAAGCGTTATAACTATGGCATTTATAATAGTTAGTATACCACAAAGCGGGTTTTTGTTTTTTTTTTTTTTTCATTTTTATGTTTTTTTGTGTTCGTTTTAATTAATTTCCTTCAAATAACTAAGTAACAGTTGCTTATCAATTGGGTTCTTCTTGCTTTTATTTATTTAAATATTTAGCATAAATACGGTATATATATATTAATATAGTATGTAAATTTGCTTTAAATTGTATATGTTTTATGCCAATAAATAGAGCTGTAGGTGAGACTTATAATTTAATATGCATCAATGGAAAGGACATAGAAAAATTGCATTTTTCATTAAATTAGGGAAAGTTTTTTCAAAAATGGATGGACATCAATATTGTATTTTGTTATATACTCTTTTTTATATATAATATTTATATAACACTTTTTGAAGTAGCAACTAAATTTATTAAATTTTGTTTATAAATTAGTAATGTATATAACTTATTTTGTAAAAGTTTTATATTTAAAAATAGTTTGTTTCAGTTATATCAAAATTGTTGTGCATATAGTAAGAGTTAAAATCAAAGTAACTATATTTAAAAAAATATTTTTAAGCCTTCATTTGTTGGTTTTTTTTTTGTGATGCACCGATGAAAGAATTTTAATTTATTTTAATTTATACACATAATACTTTATAAAAGATTTGCTGCCCAATCAATTTACTAATTGATTAAAACAAAAAAAAAACAACTTTTGTTATACTAATCAACATTTTATGCTAAAAAAAATTGTATAATAATCATTTTATTTTCTAATTATGGCCTGAAAATCGCTGCAAATATGCAAAACCAAAAAACCAAAAAAAAAAAGGCGAAGGCAGCGAAATTAATTCAATTAAAATGTTGCCCTTATATGACAGCTTTACTAATTTTATTTTTATCTAAATGTTTTTTGCTTTGTTTGTTATTTGGCATAATTGGTTTAATTTTATTTTTTTTAGGTGTTTAATTTATGTATATGAGCTACAAATGAATTTGGCATTTAAATGATATGGCAAACGATATCATAAATATACAAAAATTAAATAATAATAAAAATTATTTGCGGCTTGTTTGTGGTAATACTTATATACTAAGTATATAGAGCATGTTTGTGTACGAATTGTGTCATATGCTAGTCAACTACATAATATGTTTCTCTATATAAATATTTTGGGAGATTTTGTTGTATACGATACTAGTGTGATTATATTTTTTGGGTGCTACTTAATATTACTACTATTTAAATTTTATGAAAATTCTAAAGTATTACTACATATATGTATGCGTGTATGTGTATATCGTATATGTTCTGGGCTCTCTATTATATCTAAGGTTAGCTAATTTAAGCCTTAATTTTTGCCATCTTGTTTTCCAAAAAAAAAAATAGCCAAAAAGTCTGCATAAATGTAAAATAAACTTTTATTGCATTTGTATAATTTTGCCAAGCTTAAATTATTATTCAAGTTTGCTATATTTGTTATAGTCAAAGTTATAAAGTAAATAAACAAATAAGTTATTCAATAGAGTCGGCACTCAAATAGAACAGCAAAACTTAAATACAAAACAAGATATTCTTATCGAGCCAAATACTTTTTAAGAAATTCTTGCTAAAAAACTGTTTGAATAGGATTTCTTTATACCGACTGAGGTCTACAAGTCCGGCAACCAATCGCATACACAGATCTGTAGTGCCCCAGGTTCAATATAATGCATAGTAAGGTTACCTACATCTGACTATTTATCTTATAGACGCCCCTTACGTCTGGCAGAAATCACCGTGTTGCTAATTTCTTTTCTGCACACAAAAAGGGAAGAAAATTCCTAAAACTTTCTTAAATAACCAAAAAATTCGAAACACATTTCTGTTGAATATCGTTAATTTTATATAAGTGGCTTCACTTATAGGCATAATTCTGAAAACAATGCGCGTGGTATCGTAAGTTCTGTTAAAGGGAATCTGAAGTTCAGGTTATAGCTTTTAAACTGCCAGAGCAGTAGTAGTGATAATTTTCTAGACTAGTAAGGTACAAAGCATATAAGGTTGGTCTTGGAAATATCTGACTCAACAACCATTGCAGGCCAAATAAAGAGATAAGTAAAATCAACAATCGATATTTTTATAAATAAAGATGCATATTTATCACTGTTAAGAGATAATGGCGTTAGTAGATTTGCCTGATACTCAGGAGTACGTAGAGTAGTATTTTCGATAAGTAGGACACTACAAGTAAACCTATTTCACATTTTAATTAAATAAAAAAACGAATCCAAATTATTACTGGGTCCCAAGAGTATGAGCTATTGGTGATATTCGATGTTCGTACTAATTTCAAATAATAATATAAATATTTGACGCAGAAGTATACGCTATTATGGCGGGATAAGATATGAGCATATACTATAATTTTCTTCCGTCACGCCTTGCCTAAGAGGTTTGTATATGTATAACAATCGCCATATTTACATTCCTAAAGTGATGACTTGTTAATTTTTAAGGTACATAAAATTTGGAATTATCTTCAAAATGATTTCATCTTGATATTTGCGGCATAAGTTTTTTACTTTTAGATTCATTTTATAGCAGTGATGAATTATTCATTTTAAAACAAATGCTGATTGAGCTATTTCCTGCAATTCTCTTGTTTTTTAGCTTTATCGTCTTAATTGCGTTCTTCGCACCTCGCTCATGACTCATACAAAAAAAGAGTTTTCCAACACTGCTTTAAAATAAAGTGCATTTGCATATCTTAAGATATTTCAAGAGATCATTTAAACAATTGTTGAAATGTTTATATTGTTTAGTTAAATTTGACAGTAGCATTGGAATATAATTGTAAATATTTTATGTAGAAAGGCTGAGTTATTAAAGAAAAATATGCAAACGAAAAATGATAAGGTCAAGTGAAATCTTAAAGCGATTTATAGAGATTGATCCAAACCAGCTATAGCTCTTTTTACTTAGTTAAACGCTTATCATCTGGATCTTTTCTAAAGAATTAAAATTCTAAAATTGTTAAATATTACCACCAAATGATGGAAAACAAGTAACCAAATTTTAGGCTTGAGTTGTGTATAATAAAGTAGCTACAAATTCTAATATCCAAGGGTGAACGCATCTAATACGACGTCTAATGTCGTTTCGTAGTGTCTAAACGGTCTAAATGCTAAATTGTAGGGATTATATATGTAGTATAAGTGTTAACGGTTTCTATATATATAGTTTGTTATGTAAATCTAACAAGTTTCTGCAGCTAATTGTGATTACAATTTGTTCGGTTTTTGTTATTGATTATAAGTTTAATAAACGACTTTTCAACTACCAAGTACTAGTTTTGCTTTTAATTTTTAAACATATTTGATTTGTTAAGTATCTGTTGTTACTATTTACCGTAGAAACAATCAATCTAATCTATGTTGTTTGTTATTGTTATTGTAGTACCTACTTGTCACGTATTACAAAATGATATTTATTTTTGTTTTACTTTTGTAGCCGAAAAATAAACAGAAGGCATTGGCAATTGAAATGGAAAACGAATTCGCCTATGCGAGTTTTCACTGTAAGTTGTTTGGCATCATCTCATACTCAGACTTGGTTTTGTTTTTCTGTTATTTTATTTTGTTGTTACTCGTATGTTGTATTTACTTATTTGTTTTTTATTTAGTATTTTTGGTTTTTGGCGCATTTTTAGAAATTAATATTTCCCAGAAACTGTGATTTGATTGCCGCAGTCCGCGCTGTCAGCGCCGTGGCCAGCGGCAGTGTCAGCGCCTGATGTTGATATCCCGACTGTGGCTGGCCGCCACCGCTAACAGAACCACCACCACCACCACCAACGCCGCCGCCACCACTGCCAGCGGCAGCGGCTCTGCTGCGGCCAGCGTTTGTGGTACAGTTATTGTAACTTCTACCGATGCCACAAATTGTTAAGCCTACAAAATCATATAAGATACAAGATAGATTCCATACATACATATATATGTATATATACATACATACATACATATATGTATATGTGTGTATTTATATATTGAAAATAATAAATAGAATAGAGATAGAGAAAAGACAGAGAGTGAGACACAACAACATCACACACAGTTTCAAATTAAAAGTTCATTACATAATGTACATAATAAATGTATATATATATACATATATATATTTTTTTTTGCAACTAACAATATTTGGGTATGTGTGTGTGTTTGGGGAAATGTACTTGTGTATGGGTGTGATTTTATTGTTATTGTAGTGCAAGTAAAACAATTTAAAATCCAAGCAACATAATTGAGAAACTTAATTTTCGGTGAATTGATGATGGTCTTTGTACTTTATAATGTACCTAACCTTATCATGATATGATTTTCTACTATTCGTTGTGTAAAACTGTGTGAATCCGAATGGCTTCCAATAAAGAAATCGATAAAAGGATTGCCTTGAGACAGCGTGCAATCTCTTAAACATCGGCTTGCATGAATATGTTACTCCCAAACACGTTCAGTTTGTTCCATAAATTAAGCGTTTATTGACTAACAGACTAACAGTGATTAATAACTATTAAATTTTATCCTCAAAATTACTAAAATTTTAAAGAAACCTAAACGCTATTGCGAATGGAGAGCTCTATTATTACATGGTTATGACATTCTTTCGCGGTCAAAATTGGAAGAGATCGTTATGGTTAACAAGTGATTCTACAAGATGATGCTAGACATCGTAAGGGCTCTAACATTTTATTTCACGTTTGGGATTGGCCAATTGACATCCAAATCATGTGATTAAATGCCTCATGATTACTTTTTGTGACAAATCTGCAATTATGGAGGATTTATACGTGGAATATCAGCTGTGCAATTGATTTTTCATTTATTGCACTTATTGTACTTGAAATTAACTTCAGACTTTACGTTATATTGATTGTTATATTGTTTTAAATGGTATTTATGATTTTATTTTGTACACAAGGAAAAAATCCACGAATATTCTTTTTTGGAGATAATTGCATAGTTTTCCATCAATATTTCTTTTATAATATTCTAAACAATGATATTTCGTTTTTGTAATTATTATAAACATTGCACTTTGCAAGATTATTGCTTGCTATGTTAACTTTATTAAGGCTGCACATTTTGATCAAATTTCTATTCAAAATCAAATTTTTTATCCAAATATATCGAAATCTTTATTGGAAAACTGTTCAAGATGTATAATTGTGAATACTATTTATGTTTTGATATGACGAAAGTTGAAAACAAATGTAACACTGACTTTCATTGGAAAAAAATTTAATAAACTCATTTTAAATATAAAAATTAACGCGATATTTTTATTTTTATTTTTTTGCTTTAATTAATACTTAATTATGCTTAAAATTGATTTAAAGTATTTAATAATGTTGCTGCTAGGCTGTGGATGTCGTTGGCGCTACCATATAATCACCGATGAGTATACGATTCTCCGGCATTACGCCCATTACACCAGCTGTTTCCAAAATATAATAAAAATAAATAAATATGAAGAAAAATAGAATTAAGAAAAAGAAAATGGAAATGGAAATAAAGGCACGTACACAAATAGACGCATATTTTTGTTTTTTTTACAGATAATATACAATTGATAAGCCCAGTGTATAACATTGAGTAAACTGATTTGAATAGATTTCAGTTAAGTATTAGTTAATTAGAAAATTTTGAAACCAATTAAATACCATTCGTCATATCAATAAACACAAATTGTAATCCTTAATTAATTCTATTGTCGGTTTAGTCACAAAAACTTGTTTAACTATGATTATGTTTGATTGAATACACACACTCTCACTCACATACATATTAAGGGCGTTCAAACAAGGATACAATGTACATAGTACGAGTTATATTTATATATATAGTATATACTAGGTGACATATGTGGCATATTATTGTAGCTTGATTACTTACCGGTTGGATAGGGTAGTCCAAAGCTGGGATAACCCGAGTAACCGCGACCAGCTGCATATGCAGCATAGGCAGCAGCCGGAAAGCCTGTAAAAGAGCAAAGCATGTACATCAGTTAGTGGATAGACAAATTTTAGATATATTTATAAAACCAGAAATATTTTATTAAAACGAAGCTATTTCAATTGAAGTGATTGT
The DNA here is from genome assembly GCA_035046065.1 of Chymomyza procnemis. Classification (NCBI taxonomy): domain Eukaryota; kingdom Metazoa; phylum Arthropoda; class Insecta; order Diptera; family Drosophilidae; genus Chymomyza; species Chymomyza procnemis. Next base: position 25,394,208 of record JAWNOJ010000013.1, on the reverse strand, counting down.
TTAGGTGAAACAAACGAGAGGGATATATTTCGCTTGTAAATATTTATAATTAAAGGAATTCACTACAGTCGTGCTTTAGGACTGGCAAAACCAGCAAAAAGTTGTCACTAATTTGCATTAGTGATTTACACAAAGTAAAGACACCGGCTAAAATATATTGGTTCCTGTTCTATTCGAATTGCTATATATTATATATGTGTACCTTCATGCTACGCATTTGTAGCCATGAGAGCATATTCAAGGCTAATAAAATGCATTTATTATAAATTTAAATTTAAACATATTTCACTACAACTTAACGTTTGTTAATAGTTTTAATATTAGTTGCAAGTCTTTGGCCGATTTAGTTCATTTTAAGGAGGGATATGATATTTTAAGTCTGCGACGCTTTCCCAGGTTTGAACTTCAAATGCTTTAGATTAATTGTTAAGAGTGCGGATATCTACAGCTGCTAAACGGGAAAAGATATGTTTCAACAAGCTCATCTTCTGCGAAAAATTTTAAAAGTTAAGTGTATTTTAGAAGTAAAAAAATGTGATGATCAAATTCAAGAAAAAGAAAGAGTTGGGTTTTGAGTTGATATGTTATCGTGACATAAGACCTTATATACATTTATATAAATGAATTATAGAAATTCGGAAACAAGGCCAATTCGTTAATATTATAAACCAGACGGTTGAAATGCTCTTATTAATTTACTATATTTTATTGAATAAATATGGTGAAGACTTTTATGAGAAGCTTACATGACTATCTTCCGATACTAGCACTAGCATTGAATGTAAGCAATTTTTTTGTATCTGTGTATACATTTTGTATATTTATGTTTCAACGATTCTAGGAAACTGCCACGGTAATCTCTGTCTGGCGTTAGAAGCCACTAAAATAGAACTGCGGAGATGCAGGACATCTTATCATCATATCATCAGCTTAAAATTAGGCCTTTAGTAAATACCTTAAAGTTCTAAATAAAGATAAAAATTTCCAGAATTACATTTCATTCATTCATTGATATTGTACATAGTTCACTTTTGGTTTTATACATGAACAGTTCAATTTAAAGATTGTTTTTTAGGAGACAGCATTTTTGAAAGTTTTCTTTGTGTTTTCTTGCCCTGCATGCAGGGCATGCAATTTCAGATAGGATTTTATGTGGTTCAGCAAAAACTAAATCGTATTAATCGCTCTATTTTATATGTCTGTATAATTATGATTTCTTTTTATACTTTTCTTAAAAAAATATATTTGAAAATATTGAATTGCATTGTGATGGCACATCTTAAAGAACCTGTCAAGAACCGAATTTCATATACTATACAGTTTGTGGTAAATCGAAAACCATGCACGTTAACTCTCCTAATCAAACTCCACTCTCTGTTGACAAACTCAACTTAGAGTTAAGAGATGAGTTTGAATACCTAGGTAGTATGTTGACTCCGAGTGGTGGTATGGTTGGTGACGTACAGAACCGGCTACATAAAGCTAAGTGTACTTTTGCTGCGCTTTCTCGAGTTTGGAGATGCAAATGAATTAAGATATTTAGCTCATGAGGGTCAAAATTGGCAAGTGATAGTAGATAGGCTATTTTCTAAAAATAACGTTATGTTAAGAGCATGTCAATAATAATAATAATATAATTTGTTCAGTCGAATATTTACAATATCTTTGGTGCTTCGAGAATCAAACATTTCGCTATTCATTTAGAATATATAAGTTAATATTTTCCTCTCATTATAAAAGTTAATATTCGTTTAAAACCTTTTTGATATTTTCCACTTACTTAAGCATCACATCAATTGTTAAGAATTATTAAAAAAAAAACAATATTTTTTAATATTAGCTTACCTTCAGGCAATGTCCCCAGACCCCACATGATGTTATCTAAAGATGTCGCATGAAAATTAAAGAGAGCGAGACAGAGAGAGAGAAAGAGCACGAAAAGAGAAAAATTTAACATTAAAACAACGAAAGGATATATAGTAAAAAATTTTGTGTCGAAACTAATTAATAATCAAAATTATTAAAATCTGCGCTAATTATAGTATGAAAGAAATTCTTTTACTCTATAAATAAGATTTTAGTATAACATTTGTGTAAGTTTTGTGTGTGTGCGTGTGTATTTGTTTTAGTTTTACTTATAGTACTTAGTACTATTTGTGTTAATCTAAAACTAACAGAACAGTTGGACATATTTTTACTAGAAATACGATCAACTGCCTGACTATAGTTAAATGTTTATATTAAACATTGACAAAGTTTATATGAAACTAATTTTATAATTTTGTTTCTAAACAAATGCAACCTTATTTTTTTATTATTGTTGCCATTTGTTGTACAACTAAATATATAGTTTATATAAGTATATATGTAGTATATAATATATTATATGACTAACAAGTTAATGGCATTTTGCGTTAACAGCCTTGATTTTTGAGCTATAGAGAGAGTTACACACATGTCTGTTACGAATTGTATTGTAGTAGTATATAATATTAATATAATATATGACACAAGACTAAACACTTATTAGTAGACATTATTAGCTATAAATTGTGTTGTTGTTTTTAATGAAAGCTAATACACATTAAAATCCTAATTAATATATGGCTTGTAAATAAAAGCTAATAAATTTTGGTGTTTGTTCAGTATGTGTCGCTTCGTCCCTGTCATTGTTATAAATAATATGCAGTGCATATTTTTAGGGCTACTGACACACTGAGCAAACACTGGCTAAGGGCAACTAAGTAGTGTTGTAAAATGTAAAAAGAATAATAAAAGTGTGTACCAACTAAATGACTAAACACTACAAATTAATATTGCTATAAATAAATTTTGGATTTAAAAACATATAAATTATATAAAACATTAGTTAGCTAATGGGAGACAAATTAAATTTAGTAATTGTTTAATAAATTTTAGTTTTCAGTTAATCTTTTTTTTTCATTTCATTGTTAAGCACGTAGTTCATTCAATATGGCTGCCGTACTTCATTTGAACTTCATTTGAAATATGCATTCGTTCATCTTTGGCATCATCAAGGTGTTGTATTTGAGTTCCTTGAGGCTACGGAATTAAGCATTTTATGTGTACTTAGAACTAGCATACGATATATAGTATATAAAGTACATTTTGTTAGAGTACAAACTAAGAATATAGCGTTTAATACGCTTATTTTTTTATGACATCATGTAAGTTAATGTTTATGTATTTAAGTGTATGTATGCGTGTGTGTGTATATATATATATTAGTTAATCAATAATAGCTAAGTTCATGTTTAGTTCGAGTCTATGGAATAAACAAGTAAGTAGTTGAACAAACATAGAGTCATGGTCTCTAAAAGTACCTCTGTTATATATAGCATTAGCTGCTTCTAAAACAAAGCCAGATTTTGCCATTATCTAAGTATTATTTGTTGCATTTTTCAATACTGATTTTCCTACTTGTTTTTATCCAGGATTTTCACATAACTTAAATGCTAGTTTTTTTTTTCTTTAATACATTTGCTAAATAGTTTTTGGATCTACGAAAAGTCATTTGATTTAATATTATATAGAGCTATGCATAATGAAAGAAATTTAAGTATTTATAGAACAAAAATTCAAATGTTAGGGTATCATACAAATATCCATATCAGACATAAATGATTAACCTAAGTATGTAGCTTTATTAGCATGGCTATATTGATATATGCATTTAGATATTCTTTCACCATAAGTTCTAGTTATCGTATCGTTAATGAGCGACATTGGAACGATTAGCTTCACATACATATATATAATTTATACACAATTACATAATTTGGAATGCTTAAGTTCTAATATTATTTCATTTCAATTTTAAATATTTTGTCTAAGACTTACTCGCTGTTTACTTGTTGTAATGATTGACTTATTAAGAAAAAGTTTTGCTAGACTTTCGACATGGCTAAGTCTAAGTACTCAATGTACTTGCAAATTGTAGTTAAGGGGCAACAATTACGCAAGTTTGTTTGATTTTCATATGAATTGTCTTTGAAAGCAAAACTGTTGAGTTTCGAGTACTTTTATGTAATATATTTACACTCAAATTGAAGAATAATAATTTAATTTAATTTAATTACATTAGCATGTCTGTCAAAAATCGTTTTCGAAAAGTGATAAATGCATTTGGTTAATTGATTTAATTCAACACATTTAACAAAGACTTATTATTATTATAAATGGAAAATGGTAAATGGTAAAGAATTACGGAATCAACGTTGTTCTTGTGAAATTTCATCTGTAGATATTTTCTTCAGAAATCACAACAATGAAACTCAAATCATAGACTTTGGCCAATTAATTTAATAATAAGTAATAATAAGTCAATGCTGCCAATTATGCAATTATTCCAAAATAAAATAAAAATGTTATGTTCAATTTGAAGACATTGCATTCACTACATAAAATACTACAAACTCTTCATCCGATTAACGATTACTCGATAAGCCAATTAAGGCAACTCTGCGTAAATGTTGTCCGCTAAAAAAATAATAGCTATGCAGCTCTATTGGCCAGCGCTTAACCTAAGGTTTTCAATTATCATTAGTTAATCATTTAGTTAAGTTTAATATGAGCTTAGACGCTAGATGCTGCTAATTATTAATATAAGTATAACGCATACGCCGTGTTGTATACATTGGATTGTTTTGCTTAAACAAACACAAGTACACGTCGATAAATTACATGGCTAAGAGTAGTTAATGTTTATAATATGACTTAAATATTTGCTGCTTTGGACTTTAAGACGGAATGCAGTGTTTATAAGTTAAGTAATATGTGTGTGAGTGTGTGTGTGTGTGTGTGTGTGTGTGTGAGTGAGTGTACAAGAGATCTGGACGAATTCCTTTGAATGTAACTACAACATTTCTTCAAAGAAGGATTGATAATTGATGAAGTCTTAAGTATCAAATAACCGGTAAGGAAAGTTTATTCATTTTGAAGAGAGTGAGAGAGAGAGACAGAGAGAGAGTGAACAACTTTGAAAATTCTCACTATATGCTATATCAAGTATACGTAATCTATATGTGGTTACACTATGTTCGCTTCCAATAAATTAACTCTTAATGAAACCTGAAGAATAAGCTGTATATAATACAAAAAGTCACTAGACCACCACAGATCAGTTGAGATGATTTGATTTGGTAACTGATTACTCAAGATGAAAATATTTAATGAGTTTGAAAACACTTGAAAAATGATTAAATTAGGATGACTATTCTCATAAAAGTTTTAGGATGTGTGCATAGTTGTAAGTGTCTCAAACTCAAGGTTAGATTTACATAACAATCTTAAGAAGTTCCTCAAAAGATCTAAGATCGAGCTGCTTTTAATGCAGCTGCTTAAGGAAGGCATGTAGGCATGTTAATGAAACAGTGAGTACTTGCATAAGAATAAATTTGTTTAGATGAAACACACATAGAGGACACTTTTCAATTTGTCGATCAGCAAAAGAAATGTTTAAAGTGAAACGTCAGATTATGGTGACTGCTGGCTAAAAAGTTGAGCACGCTTAGGACAGAAATAGTCCGTTTTGAAGCTGTACGCGTTTATCTCAGTAACTACTTTTGTTTAAAATTTATTAAGCTTCAGATCAAAATTGCATAGAAGTCTACAGCGCGTATAAGCATCGTTGGTGCAGCAACTATGTAATTAAGTTACTGATAGAAGGTTAACTGAATATACGCAAAAATTATTCAGAGTTAAAAAATTTTACTTCTTGCATCGATTGAGATCCGAAAGCATATTCCATATTCACTCTCTCTCTCCCTCTCTAATTCTCTTTGTCTGATTTAGTTTCGTTGCGTTGGAATAATGTTTCGTAAAAACCATCTTGAATACTTGTATAGATGAATACACTCGATATTCGACTCATTTTGCAAGAATTCAACTAGACCTCAGGATTTTGTGTGTGTGTGATTTGGTGGTTTACTGTGGACGTGGTCATATGCCGGGCAGCTGATAGAGAGTGGCTGCTGCTGTAGCCGCGCCCGGCATTTCAAGACCCGGAATCGAGAGCAACTCGCTTAGCGGATAATGAGCAGCCAAGGCGGCTGCGGCATTGCCATGGCGCAGCTGCGGCTGTTGCGCAGCTGCCGGGGTTGCCGTCAAGGCGCCTAAAGCATTGGTCGGTGCACGAAGCTGACTGCTGACAGCGGCCGCCGCCAAGAGGCGTTTGTAACTAACCATCGCAGCTGCATCGGCATACAGAGAATTTGCTGCCGCAGCCACAGCGTTGTTTTGCGAATTGGCTGCGGCAGCATACTGCAGCAGGGAAGGAGCGCTAGCAGTGGCCGGACTGGCCAAAGGAATGAGCGCTGGAGCGGCGCCTGCTGCGGCGGCCACAGCGTGTGCAAGCGATTGCTGCTGTTGTTGCTGCTGCTGAGCAACGGCTACCGCCTGCTGTTGTTGTTGTTGCACCTGCTGTTGCTGCTGCTGATTGGCGGCTGCGGCAGCAGCAGCCACTGCAGCAGCGGAAATGTGCGTTGGCAGCGGATATGGCGTATAACGCAGCGAAGCTGCATGATTGTTAAGCGTTTGGGCAGCAGCCGCTGCGCTCAACAACTGATGATGATGATGTGTGTGTTGTTGTTGCTGTTGTTGTTGTTGATGTTGCTGCTGTTGTTGTTGCTGTTGCTGCTGCTGTGCGACCAGAGCCGCACCCAGCCCAGCGGCCACATGTGAGCTACCTAAACTACTTGGCAGCAGGCCACCGACAGTGCCAACGCCAACGCCGACGCCAGCGGCAGCTGCAGCGCCTGCATTGGTATGACCGCCCCAGACTACCAACTCACCGTAAGCAGAGCGGCCGGCTGCACGAGTTTTGGCCAAATTTGCCGGCAGCATTACCTCCTTGGGCTGCGCCTTCTTACACTCAACCTGCGAAAAATTTAGAAAGAGTTTTTTATGTATTAAAACTTTTTGTATAGCTACGGGGTACTCTACATTCTGTAACCGCAAAAAATTGTTCCCCAAAAAATTTCGATCGAAACTTACTTTTCTCAAACAAATCTTTAAGGGGTATATAATTTTTAATCTTTACAGAAAGATGCAAAAAAGCATACTTTCTTCTCATAAGCCCAACGTAATCATAAAAAGCATTTAATGCGGCAGACAGTATAGAGTATAAGGTACAGGACATTGTATAGATACGAAAGAACTTACCATTTTGTTGTTTATCTCATGGAAATGAATTTCGCAAACTTTGTCTACCACATCTTCGCTTTGAAATGTAACGAAGCCAAAACCTACAAATAAGAAGAAAAGAGCAAACATAAAAGTTACAATTTATACAAGTCTTAAAATGCATAAAAATCAAAGTTTAACAACTAGAGAAATGCTTAAATGCTGTTGCCGTAAAAAATTTTGTGTGTACTGGGAGTTATTTACTCAAGTGTCAAATACAGCCTGACCTCAATAGTCGCCACTAAATCTGTAGTTGGATCTGAAAATGGGTCTCTCTCTCTCTGTCTCACTGAAGTGGGCCGGTCAAACATTGGCTTAAGTGCTGCCCAGCCATTCAAGACTAAATTAACTTACGATTTTAGCAACGAAACTTTAAGAGCCTAAATTAAAAGTGGTAAACACGAACGAAAGGCATACTTGAGTAACTCGACGAATTGTGTATGCTCTTTAAGAACGCTTTGAGAGTTAAAATAAATTTGCAGTGCCAGCTAAACAAATAATATTTTACTTTTTGTTTTCTTGTTTCTTGATATAACTATAGATGGCGCAACCAATGATCTAAAGTTTTAAGCCTAATGAAAAATTGACTAATACTTAAGCGATAAAAAATTGAAAAACATAAATGTTTAATCATTAATAGATTAGGTTCACGGCAAGCTTTAATATTGAGAGACCCTACTTCAAATTGTTTAAATCGGACATTAAATACTTAAAGCGAGGGCTTAAGAAAAATTATTTTAATAGAAGGAAGGCGATTACTGTAAAAATGCAAGCACAGCGCTAAGTCTAATATTTATTTATTGCACAATTGAATCGACATGCCCATAATTAGTTGGTGCTGCTTGACTACCCTCATTACTTTTAAAAATAAGTTCTGCAAATGGCTTGTGTTGCGTTCTTATCGAAGAGCAACCGTTTGGATTTTCAATTAACACAATGGTCTGAGATTTCACGTGGCCACATCCTTAGCAAATGGTTGCCTAATTAGCAGGGGCAAGTGCGGACACCTGACACAGAGGCGCGCTGCTGATGGCAGTCAGAGTTCCCGCACTTTAGACATTTGCTTTATATTTACTTTTTGTGGGTGCTGCTGGACTAAGATGCGGGTACCAAAAGAGCAGCGGATACGGCAAATTAGTAGAAACAAGTGCGAACGTAAGTGAACAAACAAAGTGTTGGGCTATGTGCCTTATTAGCGACATTTGTGCCGGCAGGCAGGACTTAGTTTTGGGCGGGTTTCTTGTTGCTGCTCTGCTTCGAGACAATGACACACAACATTGTGGTACTGTGGTACTGTGGCATTCGGGTGGTTTGGCACTTTGGGCGCTGCTACTCACTGGTATTTGCTTTAATTATATAAAATTAGCGAATGCTGCAAAAGTTGCATCCGAGTTTTGAAACTGCTGGAACCCGTAACTCCCACTGGCTAATAAATCACTGGCCGGGCTTAGAACAAATGAGCCAGCAATGTTTGTGGCAAGCAACAAAAAGTGCAAGGCTAACAAATTTTGGCTAGCGGCAAACTCAATCAAAAATGTATCTCATAGTTACAAATGTGCCCGGGCAGCATGAAAAATGCTCGGCAATCCTTGGCCAAGCTGCTACGTTGTACTTGAAGTTAATTTTGTTGCTCACTGCAGGCGCAATTTTTACCTGTCGAAAATTTCCCGCAGGACGAAGTTGACTACACTTATATGTGAATGGTTAGCAGTGTGGCAAGTGCAAAAATTGCACGCTCATGCATGTTATTGCCCAGGAGCTAAGCCTAGGCCAAGAGCCACAACAATCACGTCTAGTATATATATATATATGCCTATATATTACATTATATACTATAAAGCTACAAATAAATGGATGAGACATCCACGGCAGCTGTTATGACTGTGCTACCTTACATGGAACTGTGTTTTGGCTTGCCAAAAAAAGCAGAAAATTCGAGAAGAAAAATTACAAAATTTTCAATTTTAATATTAGTAGCTGATGGCGCCGCCAACTGTTTGCCATAACACCACGTTTTAGTTCAGTTACTGTACAGTGGGCAAAGAAGCTAAAAGTTGGTTAAAAAGTGTCCACCTGTAGAATAAGCATAGCATGAACTTCTAATTGTCTTCAAGTAATATAAATTTTCGGTTAAAAAATACAAGCCATCAAGGATTCAAAATTATCTTAATCTTAACAACAAAAATTTAATTTAACAGGAGTTTACAGAATATTAAATATTCTTATTCTTAAAGTTATACTTCTTCTTGAAGTCCATTTAAAAAAAATATGGTATCAGAGCAGAAAGCTATTTTGGCGTAAGTAAATCTCTATAAATCAATAACACCACCGTAAGGATTCGGCTATAAACTTTAGGTTCTCTCCGATTAATATGGATATGCTCCGTCTTTGATGCAATGATAGCATAGTCAAGAATTTGCGTTTGAATTTTATATGGTTATTATTTATTATTCTTGAAGAGTTGATGTATTAGGGATTCTATGCCTATTCATATCAAGATCAAGGGGATGTAGACTGGTTGTTGTCCAGCAGGTAGACAACCAGAGGTGGCAAGTCAGTGTAGCTAGCGCTAACTTTTCAAATTACTTCTCGGCTTCAGAGAACACTAAGCTCGCTGTGAATTGAGATACATATCTCCATGTTCTGACGGTGGACCTTTGACGGAATTGTCATTGCGCAATTTCATTTCAACTTTTTGCGTTAACTAGAAAATAATTCAAAGAAGAAATATTTCAGCTTTTGATGAAAAAATTATAAAATCAAGCAAAATTACGCTTCAGAATTGAGCAATTTTCGAAAATGTGCTATAAAAATGTTTCAATTAATTTCAACTACCACGAATTTATACTAATCAAGAATTTCTAATGTTATATATATTTGCATCTTTGGCTGCCGAATTATGTGGCTATAACCACTGTGCATGGGTAGTAACGTGTCCTTGGCTTGCCAAGTGAAATTCATAGCATACTTTTTTGGGCACTTTCTGCTTATATTGGGTTTGCACTCTCTCACACCCTTAGTCTCGCCGTCTCCTGTTATGACTATTTGCCTGTTAGTATTATTGTTGCTATCGTTGCTGCTGTTGTCATCTCTCTATATATTGTTTTATGGCATATTCATATAGTTTTTAAAAGTACGCTCACTTTGGCTTACATGGCTCGTTTGTCCAACTGTGTCCCAAAGCTGGCTGCAGCTGGTTGCAGCTGGCTTCTAGGCCAACATGAAATAAAAAAAATGAAACTCGCTGCAATTTTAGTGACCAGGCTTATGTGTTCGAGTTGGTAGTATTATCTGTGTGTGTGTGCAAAGTATCTATGTACGTGTATCTGTCCGAGCGCCCATGATTTATGAATAAGTAACAAACTTGCAGCCGTGTAGAGCTGGTCAGCGCAATTGAGCAACGTCGGCGTCATCGTTGCCACCGGCAGCGACGTCTTTTACTCTTTTACTTTTTCTACTTTACAGTTGCGTCGTTCAAGCAATACCTTATATTCGTATACCCGATATTCGTCGAGTTATAAAGGCATATTAGTTAAGTGCAATGGTATGTAAGAGTTAAAAGTCCTTAATTCTGTGTTCCAAAAAAGAACGTTCGGATTTGAAAACTACAATATAGAAAACCTAAGAAACATTTCATATTTTAACAATTGTAATTGCTTTACTTAGTATCAACTATAACAAAAGAAGTTGAATATCTTGCAGGAATGTATTTTTGGTCATATTAGAGTTGGGGGACTCAAAGGTCATTTGTCACTTCTCAAGATTTTTTGACTTAAGCAAAGCATTTACTCATTAAACCAAAACTTGTTTGTTAAAACAAAAAAGCGCTGAAACAAAAAATAGAGTTATACATAGAGCCAATAGTATATTTTTACACATAATTACAAATTTTTTGCAAGCGGATCCACTAATGATGCTATAACCAGTTTTGGCGTCGTCTCCATACTAACACTTCTAACAATTTCGACTAACTCTCTAGCTTTACTTTTCACCATTTAAAATGATTAACGGCAGCTATATGCTTGGTTTACAAAAGACAAAATTGGTTCATGTAATCAAAATACTTTGTTTATCTGCACTCTTTATCTTCAAAAGTGATAGTATCAATTTTGCCGTAAGGCGATATAAATAAAAAAACAGCGAAACTAATCCAACAGAAGTGATTCAAACTGTTGTCAATTATCCACAGACAAAAATACATCATAGCTCAAAATAAGGGTATACAATTGTCGAATCAATCGGACGAGTTTCTTGTAACATCTTGCGTTGCTCTGAAGTGCCAATTGCCACGTAGCTTCAAACAAACACACTTACTTGGAGCTGCTCGGATCGATAAAATGCAATTACAAGCATATCGCAAGTGCCAGTGTAGGCCATGCCAGCAGGAGTATGAGCAGAAGTAGCAGCAGTCAAGGCAGTATTATTTGTTAGGGTATGGGTTTTCGTGGCAAAAGGTCGCACAATGTCCAACTGTACTGTACAAAAAAAAAAAAAAATAAATAATAAAAAAATTGCCATCACAGTTACGGTTACCAAGTACACGGTCTTCTTCCCCAGCTGTCCTGACTTTCTAGGCGTACATCTACAACTAATACCCTTTGATTAACGACACACATTTTCTATTGACTCTGTGCAAGCACCAGGGCCATTGACAGTTCTTGTTGTTGCTATTGTTGTTATTGTTGCTGGTATTGTTGAGCACTTCTAGGGTTGGTTCTTGAATTGTTTAGCAGTTGTTGATTGTGAAGTTGGGCAGTTGGTCGCCTACAATAGCCAGCCCATTGCATATTTTATTATATGTACTCTATTTAAGGATATTGTCTGCATTGAGTATTCACGGCTCTTGTAGTTAAAAACCCTAAACTAGGCAATCCACGCAATTGTAATTCTGCAAAATGGCATTTATAACTACATGTCAATATCGGAAACTACAAGTTAAAGAAAAAAAAAATAGTATTAAAAAAAAAGCCAATTTAATAACAACCATAAACGTTGCAATTAGACGAGTTTTTGAATTTTTGAAAAGTATTTGTTTTGGCACTGACTTTTGCCTTAGTAAATTTTTTCGTATTAAAAACACTGCCATTCGGATTCAGCTATGATAGCTATTTTTGAAGTTATTTCCATGTTTTAATATTTAAGCAAAATAGGAAAATATTGTAAATTTTAGAAATATTTTCGGTTAGTAAGTAAATAAGTTAGTAGCTTAAAATATTTTTATCTAGTCTGTTCGTCATAGGAATATACTAAGGTAGTTTCAAAAGATCTGACATTGCAACGGCATTGATTGCCTAATAAGCGTCAAACATCCAAATGACTATGTTACTGAGCGATCCTGTTGTCAAAAATACAACATGGGTGGTCGGTATAGAAATTTGATTGAACGTTTAGCATTGGAGGATTGGGTAAAAAGCTGACAAATATTTTAAATAACTCAATCACATATATTCACAATACTTAAACCAAGGCTATTGAAGCGACAGACAATGGCTAAAAACTAATACTGGGTCAACAATTAAATATACATAACATTGTTTGAGTAACGAATGAAAATATAATGTACCCTTTTCAGACGACAACTGTAGAACATATTTAGATGATTCGCGATGAACGCCAGTTTTGCTACAAGCAAGTAGGATTTTTTTTGGAATATACTACCATTGTGGTATGAACCGAACTCTGTCATAACGAATGAATGAATGTATTGTGTTACCAAGGCCAGTAGTGGGCATGCTCTTATCCCATAGCCTATGAACTTTGGATATGCTCACATGCACTTAGGAAAGTGGGATAGAATTATTTGGATATAAATCCAAAGATTGCAGATTTCTGTCATGCACAAAAACACTTTTGCAATATAATGGCTTTGGGTCAAAACTTAAATTCGAATCAGTATTTCTGGAAAATTCTATCTTATTTTTATTTTGGATAGCACGTTTGATAAGGAACAGAAGAAGAATGCGTTAACACAACTATTCTGCAAAAATAAGTTAATTTTAAGTCAATGCAATTTAATTTATTGAAAAAATAAGGAAAACGTGTTGATTAAATGAAGATATCTTGCAGTGAGGCCCGGCAAAATAAGCTCCAACACCGTCCATGTCCAACGAAATATATAAATTGAATTGCATAACACTTGAGCTGACTAATCTTGATTTAACTTTGTCGATTGCTTCTAATAGCCAAGTGAAGCCATTTTCACTGATTTAAGTAAATATTAAATAAATATTGTTAATTATAGAATGGAATTAGAAATTATATTTATGACATTTGAATGAAAAAAAAATTCTTTCGGCGAGCACAGCTTTCCACTGGCTGTAACTATGTCAAGATTTTGTACAAATTTGTAAATGTAAAATTTTTGTTAATTTCGAACGTTTTAAAGTTAAATTCAATTTTTTTTTATTTTTCATTGCCATTTATATACATAACTGCATTTGCAGAGGCCTTCTCCAGCGTCCAATTAAGCGAAATATTTTTTTTATTTTTTTGTTATTTTCAACTGTGTTTTTTTTTCCTGTGGCGCGCTCTTTCGAGTCGTTGTGTGCCCTGCTTATCTCAAAAGTATGCTACATTTTTTATTGCCACAACCAAAAATCATGTTTTTCCTTATTCCCGTGTGCGTAATTTTGCGCAATGTTAACAATGGGCCGTCATGCCAATGGCCCACCGCACTCTGCTTTATATCCGACTTCATACAACTCCCCGAACAGCGCAGAGTGCAGCAGCGTGTCCTTGTTCGTGTATATTCGTGCGCCATGCTGTTAAAGCCAAAGATGCAACTGTGGATTGGTTGCTACCAACCAAATTCCATCCACGGCTGGGCAGCAGCAACTATTGATGCATGGGCGGATAGTACGGTTAAGCTGGAACGACCCTGTTGTACACCTACATGACGTATACGCTATAGTAGAACCTAATTACTTTTGGACATTGGCAACATTGTTAGAGCCCGCATGAGTGTAAGCCTCAGTGTATGCGTCTGTGTGTATATGTGTGCGGTCAGACTGCAAAATGTGTGGCCATCAATCTTAATGTGCCGTGTCTCAGGTTGCGATGTCAGATGTCAATGCGGCTTGGCCCCGGTCTTGCAATGTGGCATGCAGCACTGGGGCATATGGCAGCTGCACACGCAATGTGAGTTTCGGCGCATCATTTAAAACTTTAATAAGCGATATTGACAAGCAGCAGCCAACTCACTTTAAACGGGGCCAACTCCTGGGGTAACTTGGGGCACTCGTGCGCAGCTTGTCAACTTGGTTGCTACGGCTTCAATGGCCAACGGATGTGCGCTAGAGATTTAAGCCTTTCTTTGCAGCAATGCCAGTTACATTTAGATGAGAGATTGTATGTGGGGCCCTTATATCCGGTTGCATTGCATCAACCAGCAAGGTAATCCTTATTTTTTTTTTGGGTCTACATCCGCTAGCCAGCCATTTTAAGAGCAACCAAGCAGCTAACATTTTAAAACTGTACACACACACACTCACACACGCAATCTCACCCACATTCATACACATTGCAAATGGCGTATGTTCGTACACACTTCCGGTCCTGTCGTGTATCGTTAAAGGCAGGAAACCAGCAGCAAGCGTATAACTATTTTATATATTTTTCCCCTTTTGCCAAAAAATTCGTGTTTGTGTGTGAGTGTGTGTTGATAAATACACGTATGTACATTTGGTGGAGTACAGCAAGAAAAGCTTAATTAGGCTTAGGTACAGTTGAATACAATGTTATATTAACTTTAAAATAAATTGTTATTAGATTTAAATACTTGAACAATTACAAAACTTTACATTTGATTTAATTGTTAGAGTTGTTCGTTGAATGGGTGTTTGTTATATTAAAATATCACCTATTCCCGGACAATAAGTCAATGTGAATTAAAATGCTATAAAATGTGTTGGTAAAATTATCGTTAAGATTCCACGTTAAATGGCTTTGAAATCCATAAACGCAAGTCATAGTATAATAAACTAATTAAAACTTTAAGTATTTATTTGTTCTTGCTTTTTTGTAAGATTTAAATACGTAGTAAAAACTTTATTAAATTTAAATCAGTGTAAGTGTAGTGTCAGTCTAAAAAGTGAAAAATTAGTAATTACTTGCTGAAAATTTGCTTTTTTCTTTTCTAGGTAACGACGTTTATAGAAATTGTATTGATTAATCTAATTATTCTTATCAATAAATCAAACTATAATTATGCAAACTTAAAGAACATACACAATTCCAATTGAAAGTCTCAGCATTTCAACGCGATTTAGGTAAGTATTGTATGAAATCGTATAACATACAAACAAGATTCAAAATCCATGTCTTCATTTCGTCATAAAACTTTGATTTTTATTTCTCATTCAAATTTTTAGATTTATTTATTAATTTTAATGCATTAACTTACCTCTGTGCCTATTAGTCTGCTTGTCAAACATCAACATGGCATCCTCAATCTGTAATAAACAAAGCAGAAGAAAAATATATTTAATAAAAATAAAAATATGTCAACATTTTAAGTATATTAAAAAATTATTAAAACTTTTATAGAATGTAAGTCAATTAAAGAACGAATAAACGTCATCATTAGTTTAATGAATGAATGAGAGAGAAAGAGACATCGAGTGGCAAGTGGCCAGTGCTGGGGTGTGGGAGTTCGCTCCAAAGGGACAAAACGGCTAATTGCAGCGACAGTGCCTAATACAGACATACAAAATGACGCACACATACATATTGTCAGTGGCAGAGTGTAAAAGTTTTGGCCATTATGACGCTAAGGAACTTATAATGATAGTTCTTCTCGTGACCGACAGCACAACTGTAGCGTAACAAACCAACTACTATGCAACTAACTTGGCTTTAACTTGAACTCGAGTTGCGTCTTTTCATTTGATTGCATTGACTTTGAAGTTGCTGGCTGGGATTGTCGCTGGGTTTGGTTTCTTGCGGCTCATTAAGGAAACTTGGCTAAATGACGCGTTTGATTGACTAACTGATTGACTGAATGATAAACTGAAAACTGATTGTTGTTAGTTGCTGCTGCATTGATTTGTCTTTTGATATTTTAATTGATGGGTTTTGTAGCAGCTACCCTGCTGCCAACTCATCATAAGGAGAGTGAAGTAAATGGCGGTATAACACAAAGAGTCGGGGAAAGAGTTTCTATAAGAGCGAGAAAGTTTTTGAAGTAAACTACGCTAATTGCATTGCTTGTCAAAAGTTGGCAGTTGTGGCCTTTAATGAGCTGCTAACCAGTTGCAACAGCTTTGAATTGACCGGGCCTAGACGTAATATTACACTCGCGCTCTCTCTCACACTTGCTGTCTCTCTCAGCTACTTATGGCCATTGATTAAGCTTAATCAATGCGCTTAAGGCAAGTTGCGGCACAGTAATTAAAATGCACCATGGCATGACCTTATAAAAATTAATTAAGCCAACAGGCAGAGGCTGTAACAGAAGCAACAGTGGCAGCAACAGCCAAAGCGTTGTTGCAACAAACACCTACAACAACAACGGCAACAACAGCGGCAGCAACAACATTGTTTTTCAATTAACAATCAGCAACAATGCATACAATGAAATGAAATACAGCAATAACAACAATAACAATGCGAAAATGAGCGAAGGTTACATGCGCGAAATGAGACAAGAATTACCTGCAGCGGGTGCAAGGGAAGCACACGAAGAGAGTGAGAGAGTCAGAGAGACAAAAAGAGCGGGTTAAGCAGCTTGATTGAGGAGAGGTGGGACAACAGGGTTTTTGTCTGCAATTGTTGTTGTTAATTAAGCGCTCAAAACTTTTGCAGCACAATACACAAAAATATACACACAAACACTGAGAGAAAAAGCGAAGTCAATTTTTGGTGACTAAAGTAAATTCTTCCCATAAGAAATCAAAAGGAGCTAGCTAAATATTTTCAGAGTTCACATGAATTATTTTTAGATATTCCATCGTTTTTGGGATTAATTTGAACTGCTTAACTAAATAAAATGCAATTTTTTCCAAAATATCATCGATTGTACCAAATTTTCAACTTAAAATTTATTAGAAAAAATAAAATTTATTTATTAGCAGATCCATAAAAAAAAATGGAATTGGGCTTCCAAATAAAAAAAAATTTCCTTTATAATATTTAAACTGGATGAAACTTAAGCAAGCAACATTTCTTTGTATGAGTAAGAAGCGCAGCAAGCAAGAGCACAAATGAGCGCAAGAGTGACAATTAAGCCTATTCGGCTAAGAGAGATATGCTTGTACTGAGACAGTGCTGCGGCAGAATTGGATTCTCTGATACATCTCATTTAAGCTATTGGTAAATTAACAACACAAATGCATATTACAAGATAAAAATAACAAACAACTTAGTCACGACCATTGTCAGATTAACTTCAGCTATATATGTTAATATAGCCTATTTTTTTCAATTTATTTATTATTTTTTATACGTTATGTTCCACCCTAAGTCATTGGAGGACTCGCAGAAATTTATATTAACCAAACAGCGTCCAAGCAAAGATTGCATATCACTTCGAAGTGATGATAAGAGCCATAATCTACGCCAAGATAAGTTGTCATCGCTTATCGCAAGTTACTCATGCATGATAGTGCTGCCGCTATCGGCGCTCACATTAATTTATGCTTGAGTTAGTTTTCAACGCAAATCCGATGCGTTCAGTTGAGTCAACACATACTAGATAAATCTCACTTCGTACACCCGCAACCCCAGTCCAGCGCACATCGGTCTTCCAAGTCTTAAGTTTAATACATTGTAATTAGATCAATAAATGTTATGAATTATTAAAAATTAAATGATTCATTCAAATTAAAGCCTTCGAAAAAGCTCGTTGGTTCTACATCCATATCACTCTGCAATTAGGAGTATAGAAATTTGTCCAGCGAATTTAACAATCATTCATTTAAACATAACAAATCACATTTTTTAAAGCTATTTTTTTTAACAAATTCACAGATTGTGATATTTCTATGAACACTTTTGTTAATTTTATGCTTTTTGAGCATTATTCTTCATCTTGTTTTTCTCAGTGCAGAGCAAAATTCAGTTAAACAGCTAAAGTTGGCCTGCTTTTAATGGCGTTTATCGTTAATTGTCAATGGCTACGTGACGTAGTCGCGCCCCGCCCACTTTTCAAACGCCCACAAAATGGCGCACTGTTGTCATAATTACCGTCCAGCAGCCAGGATGCTCTGCAGCCCGCACACGACAGTCTCATTATGCGACCGCAAACTTTAATTCTATTAGCAAACGTTAAATGTACACTAAGCAATTGTTTGATACTATGGGATTTAACTAGAATCTGGGCACACACTAACAAGCCGAGGCGGGCATGCGCTTAATTTTATTTAAATCTGAATTCATTAATTCGTCATAATCCCCAATCATTGCAGCTGGCGAGCTTCAAGAGTGTCGCTTGGAGTGGGTATTGCCAGCTAAAGCTCACTGGCTAGAGAACTTCAAAAAGCCATCAACGACAGACGCGGCATGGCACTTCAACCACTACTACGCAGTCGGAACAGCAGTCGGAGCAGGAGTAGAGCTGGAGACGTAGCCGACAGTCAGGCTGTGCTGGACCTCTATATTCATTTTGTTCAATTTGGGTACAAAAATTTTTGCTGTGCTTGGTGTCGCTTCATTATCGTAATCGTTATATAAAACAGAACGGAGCAGCAGACAACTAACACGCATTTGTCGTTATGTATGTGTGTGTGTGTGTGTTGGTTTTTATGTGTTTTTGTGTTGGCATGTAATGTGTGTGTGTGTGTGTGTGTGTGTGTGCTAGACGCCGCCACCATCGTTCAGAGCTTCTGTGCCTGACATTAATGAATGTACCAAAAGTGCTGCGGGTGATTTTTATTTATGCGCTCCTTCTCCTCTCTGTGCACGCACACACACACATACACTCGCATATGATCAACTAACTTCTAAAAGTAGGCAACGGGCCAAACTTAAAACACAAGCCATCGACTGCTCGTTAAATCATCAAGTTGGTTGCCCAGCTCATCGTCATCGTCTTCGTCATCTTCATCCTTAGCGTCAACGTCGTCATCATCGCCTTCCTCGTTGGTATTGTTTCAAAGTCCCAAAGTCCTAACAGGATAATTTGCAGTAATTCATCTTGCCGCGTTTTTTATTCGTTTTTGTTTTTTTTGTCCCCCGTTGGCCTACCCTTTTCACCGTCAGCACCCCAGACCCAACTACCCCACAGCAGCATACTTGATTGCGACAATTTATACGCACATCTCGACAAACTCGGCATCTGACATTGGCAGCGCATTCATCTCGTGACAGGATTTGGTTTTGCCTTTGAGGCTGCGGTCGAGAGCCCCAACCAAATGGCGTAGGTTGCGTTAACTTGGACCGCTTGAGTGACAGCTGGTTTGCCATATAATTCTTTCTTCTTACTGCTTATTTTATCTATTATCCATTTTCATAAAGGGAGCTACAGTGTAACTTCGCATAACAAGATAATAATAATTAAGATATTGTTAATTTGCAGGTTTGGTAATGCATTTAAGCGATACAACTGATGTGTCGATTTTATGGGTTATTGGATTACTTTTTTACATCAAATTTACATTTTTAAATTAAGTCGGGTATTAGAGGTGCAACTTTCAAAAAAAAAATAGTATCTACGGCTAAGTGCTGATCGATATTAATTGGTTGCAAAAGATTGTAATATTGAGTCATGAATTTTATGGATATCTGTTTGCAATATAAATCCATTGTTGATTGCATATTTCAGCTTTTAAGACGAATTCGCGGCATTTACGGATAGTGTTGTTTTTCTTTTACAATTCATAAAAGAACGTGTCACCAGTGGATTTAGCGCTTGAAGATTAATAATTTGACGTCGAAAACCGACATCGTGGTGGAAAAGCTTTTCAAAGATGAATAATTGGAAACATTATTTGACCAAGACGCGTTCTAAACGCACGAGGAATTGGCAGATTCATTTGCGGGTAGTTTTGGGATTGCCTCAGAAACAAGGATACTAGACTTCGTATGACTTGAGACATAGAGATGTCTAGCGGCGTTTCTTTGGTTATTAACTCCTGAGATAAAATCTGAAGATCGCATCGTAGCTGGTGACGAAAAATGTATCCATTACGGTAATACGAAGCATAGAAAGAATTGGGAAAAGCCCGCACCTGCCTTTACATCCGCATTGAATTCTAAAATTCAGGGCGCTATATTTTGCATTTGATGGGTGCTATTTTTTTTACAATCAAACCTGAAATTGAACAACAGCAGAAAAAAGTATGTTTATGTCGTAAATAATAATAATTTTTCTATTTCGCAGCGATTTAAAAGCTGGCTCAAAATGTGACAAATATTCAAGTACGGTTGGAAATTTTATGAACATTAATTTTTAAATTTAGAAAGTTGAGTTTGAGTTGCTTTAACTTTTCTTTTAAATAATTTAAAATAAAATAAAGCAAAAGTCTACTACACTTAAGACGGGGGAGGCTATGTGCCAGTGCTTTCATTTTTACTTTTGATTTTTAGTTTGAAACGAATATTATCCTTGCAAATAGAATAATAACTTTATAAACCGTAAGCAGTGTGGGTGCTCATTATAAGATCAATTAAATTGTAAATTAAAACCTGCGTTCATTAAGGACTTCTAATTATTACGCTGTTTAAGCTTCAAGCGTGAGTGGGCGACCATGAACTGGTAAAAATTGAATCTAATATCTTTGCTGAGTAAATTTTAAGATTTGTGTTCTAATCTGCACACAGCTCAGTAGTAATAGTGTCGTTTTTTTTATTTAAGAAAAAGCAATTTGAGATTTAATTTTTTTCAGGCTCAAATCTCATAATTAAAAAAGAGGCAGAATTTTAGGCAGAAATTTGTTTAAATTGAAAAACTCTTCAGTGCGGCGTTAAGGCACGCACACTCGTATGTGATATTGATATGAAAGAGACTTTATTTTCACGTTCAACCCGACACATAAAGTGGTCTACTCTACACTTACTTATATTTCATTTTAGCTTGTGGATAGAAAAAAAACAAACTTTTTAGCTGGACGTGCGTCCTGTCTAGAATGCCTGACAGAACGACTGTCCTGGTGGACTGCTAGACTGACTACGTAGAACTTATTTATATATATATACATACAAACATATACACACACATATATATATATATATATATATATATGTATCTTTACGCATATATATAGATATATGGCTGGGTTGGTTGCTTTTTAAAAACTTTGTGCGACAGCAAAAAGAGCAGCAAATATTTTTTCTTGTTGCAAGCACATTCGCACACACACTGAGATATTGTAAGTGTGTGTGTGTATGATATATAAGCACTGCGTGTGGTTGAATTATAGATAAACTTTTTTAAGCTTGTATTTATTACATATTCGGCGGTAAGTAGAATTTAAGTTGCTTTTTGCTCCACAGCTCACAAACACATATATCACTCATAGAGCGTGCACAGCAAGCATACAAAAACACGAGTTAGAGATGGGTGCACAGCGTGCTTAGCGATCTCGAGTCACGCACGAAACTAAAATTATTCTGAACTGATTAAAGTCTATTAATTAAATACACCGCCGTACAAATTAAGTGAAGAATTATTAAAAAAATTGCAATTATATTTAAAAAACTTTTTAAATTTAAAAAGCAAATTCGTATGCAGAATTATAATTTTTTTTTCTTTTTTTAATTTTGCTACAGCGAAACAGGCATCTCATAGTTTATCTACAATATCCACTGTAGCACCATAGTGATTATATTATCCAAGAAATAACCCAGCACAATCCATAAAAAGAAAAGCCAACCAACGGCTCTCCGGAAACGTGAACGCTGATGCAACATATGAGTCTATTTGCATCCTTCCTCTTCACTATAGAAACATAAAAAATTCCAAAACTTATCCATTTGTTTTCAAAGAAAATGACTAATTTTGGAACATTTATCCATAGATACTCATTTCTCAATCCGCTCAATCCGGCACACACAAAGCATATCTATTAAGCCCCTAGCTCTATTATTTGAAAACAACCTTACAGTGGATCGATCTCCTGTCTATTTTTGCACAGCACTCTTTTTTCGGATCCCAGTTCGATAAACTAGAAATATAGCCCAATTGACGAGCCGAAGGCCGTAGCAGTAGGTGCTCGTTAAACTAATATTAAATTTAGTACTCATCACTAGGCTTAATTTATAAAACAAAAATACTTTTTTTTGTTTATTTAAATTGTGCTCTATTTGCAATAAATAAGAATTACTTTAGATTTGTAATAAAATTTAAGAGTTATTCACGACTCTTTGGAAAGTAATTGGTAAACGATTCTATTGTTTCTGCTTGACGGATATATATAAAATAACATACATCTCTAGAACATTCACACACACACACACACAGATTGAAAAACTAACACATTCACAGTGACACAGACACCAGCATGCCAGCATACCATGCGTATGAGTAATATGCACTGAGAGTGTGCAGTGAAGTGAACTTGAACTGTTTTTATGTGACATTTGCTACTTATGAGCAAAAGAGAAAAAGGGCACAAGAGAGCGAGTGCAGGAACATGTGACAAATTTGCAATCAAAAACGCATAAATTGAAATGACTAAGTTGAAAATTATGCGACAGAGACAGAGACAGCGACAGAGACATAGAAACAGGCAGCGTTAATGAGCAAGAGAATTCCAAAACACTGAGATTTTGCTTTTGTTACTCGAAAGTGAAGCAACGCAGAGACAGTCAAGAGAACATAGCCATAGAAGAGCTTAGTTTTTAGCATATCTGTCTGGCAATAGGAGATATATATTTTAATTAAAAAAGGATTTCATTTGTAATCCTCAACTCGGTTTGTTATGCCAAACGCATCTAACTGCCGGTCCCGAGATTGCTGACTCGGCTTTACGCAATTGCCGTGCAAGCATGAATATTAAATTGAATGTTGCATATTGAACTATTATATAAGAATGTGTTTGTGCCAGTCCGAGTCCGTCTGTCTGTGTCTCCCTCTGTGTGTGTGTGTGTGTGTGTGTGTGTGTGTGTGTGTGTGTGTGTGTGTGTAAGTGTATGCATGCGTAAAGCAAATGTCAAATGATGAAAAAGCTTTTGCATAGTTGATTAGATGCTTCATAGTTAACAAGAGCAGTAAAAGCACATGACCCAACAGTGGGAGCAAAAGGAAAGCTTAACAGATAAATGACACTAACCGAAAGCCAATTTTATGCTATCCTTGAGATTATATATGTTTTTTTTCCTTGAAAAACCAATTTGGTTAGTTTCAAATCAAATTTCATGAGCTTAACAGAATTATCTTAGGATTTTTTAATGCAATTTCTGGTTTAATTTGGATAAGTTTTTCCAAAAAAATTTACATTACTATAATTACTGTCGAGTTATCTATAATGAACGTCAGGTTCAAAAAGGCCAATAGCTTCAATGATAAACTTTGGTTATCGTTTTAGGCTGTTATAGAAATCGATTTCTTGAAATACTCGTTACAGAACATGTACGAAATTTGTGATTATTGTGTCATAATTCTCACGAACGTTACTTTATTTCCATAGGTCAAAAATTTTGTGAGAACATCTTTAAGAGTACTAAGGCTTAAATGTAGCCGCCTATTGATTTTCTACCTAGATTCAAATTTTCAATTTAGTTTGATTAATATATGGAATTTAATTTTACTTAAAAGAAAGTTCAAACCAAAGTACAAATTTCATTTTCCGAACATTTCTAGTGAAAAATTTAAACAAAAAAAAAAAAAGGTTTATTCTGTTGTATGGCAATATTAGTTCAGCTTAAATTTTGATTCAGATTCTACGAACATGGTAAATCTAAATAGTTATTCGTTCCGAGAATTACTCGTATATGTAGGTTGTTTTGGTTGGCAGTTGGAAAAAGTGAGTGATGCTTGGCGTCATTAATTTTAATGAAATTTTAGCAAAAATAAAATAATTCTCTCTTTAAATTTTATACCTTTTCAACATAAAAGCGTTTCTATAGGTTTGTATAATACCAAAAGGTGTCACACTTTGCTTGCAATATGCTGGGACCTGCCACTTGTCATAATTTAAAATAAGCTGAATCTTTTATGTGGCTTAAACTTTTGAACTTATGTGCAGCTAGGTACAAGCCTCTATATAAGTGGTGCCAGGCCGTGTAGGCTACTAAAATTTAATTAATATTGATTTCGGATTTGAAAAGGTTTTCAGAAAAGCCAGAGCTTACACATACATACGCACCCACACACACACACATATATATATATATATATCTATGTAGGCTCATCCGGCGCATTCTGCGGCAAACCAAAAACTTGGGTGGCTTATATACCATGTAGGAAATGAAGATAATAATAAAAAAGTAGTAAGATGATGATGAAGATGAGAGAGGCGCACAAAAAGCATTTCAACTTGGACCCTACAAAGATGTTACAGCAGACACGGCAGACTTGACTGAATAGTAAAAAAGTTTTAATCTTTTCAAGCATAAGTAAAAGATGGCTGCGTGTGTGTAAGGACGTTTATGGGGGCACTTTGCTTGATATTACAAAAAACTACATTATGTTTCAAGAGAAAATCTCTTTGCACCTGCATCATAAGTTGCTGCTCGATTACAAATATTTGTTAAAAATATTTTAAATTTTCTTCAAACTTTGGTAAATAATCGAAATCTTTTGCTTGACAATTCCCAGGCTTAGCCTTAACCATCACGAGAATTTGCCTCAACTAGTATTACTCGCTGATCATGATATTTTAACACGATTTTAGCTAATCATAAAAACGCATTTCTATTTGTGATTTTTGGTGCATATAGTTTAAAGCAAAGACATCAGGTTGCACAGCTGCTCAATACATTTGCAGACATACATTCTAAGGATTTTTAATGGGATTGGTTTCAGCTTCATCTTGAGACGTTCGCTGGCTTTCCCTCTCACTCTCTCTCTTTGCTTTTCTTTGGAAATTGCTCTAGTTCAAGTTTTACATATATGCAAGGATATGCATATAGATATATGCAAGCATATAACAAGTTTGCCCCGTTTGCAAAACAATTTTCGTTAATTAAAATATTTTCAATGTGTAGTTATATGGTCGTTGCTGCCCAGTTCCAGTACCAGGTCGGGGACAACCGTACTCCAGCCACGGTTAGAGAGCAGCTGCATTGAATGTGGTTGCTGTTTGTTGGTAACTGGTTTTTACTTGGCTCCTTGCGCGCTGCTGCTCCTGCTGCTAAGGATGCTCGAATTACAAAGCAAATTATAATTTCATGAAAGTTAAACGAGCAACTCTCGGCTGCTTTTGCTGTTGAGGGTCACAAGGCTTGTGCCTGGATCTGTGCATGGCTCTGGCAATGGCTCTAGGTCTGATGCTGCTGCTCCGCCTCGGCGTGGGAGTTGGACGACTGCGCACTTGAGTGCAAAGGTGGCAGGCTACACACAGGTCGCAGAGCAGTCCACAGTCAGTAATGGCAGCAGTTGCCCAAGCCTGAGATTGTGAATTAAACATGTTGAGAATAAAGCGTAAAAATAAAAATAATAAAAAACCCAACAGCAAAAAAAAAAGACAGACCCCAAATGCAGAATGAGGCCGAAGTCCGGAAGCTTGGCCATGCCGAAAACGAATTCGAAAACTTCAGCCAAAGAATTTTTTATAATATAAAAAGCATTTTCTTTTTTTTTTCTCTGCTACTTCTTTTATTATTACTGTGCAAGTGCGAATTTATGTCTTCAATTATTCAACGCCTCATTTGTATGTCGCTTGCTTTGTGTGTGCGAGTGTGCCAGTGTGTGTGTGTGTAGTTGTTGTTGTTGTTGCTGGACCAATGGTATGCTAAAATGGCAGCATGCATTTCCGTTTCCGGCCAGTGCAGCATGCATATGGCTGCACATGTGGCTGCCACCCGGGCAATTGAAATTTCAACTGGCGCAAAAGTAATTCAATTCAATGGCAACCCTGGAGACGCAGTTCAAGAGGCAGCGGCAAAGTAAAAAGCAATTGTAGCCAGGACTTCTAGGACTGTGTCTATGAATACGGCCATGTGGTTTACGGCATTTGTTGTAAATTGAATATCTTGCATAACTTGTGGGTGGCTGTGGGGCCTGTAGCCAAAGCGCTGCCAACGCCAGTGGCAATGCCTGAGTGGCACAACAATGTGAAGCAGCACTTCAAGCAAACGCAATGCATTTAAGTTATTGTCATAAAAGTTTGAGTATGTTTGTTGCGACCTTTTGAAGGAGAACTGCATACATTTCATTAGGACATTTGTCAGTCACCAAAAAGGAACATGTAAAAAACTGTGAAAAAGTGTAAAAGTTTTGAATTTATAGCAAAGACTGACTGTGTGTTTTAGAGGTGGCTTTTCGTGGGCTAAATTCTTTAGCCCAATGTCTTTCCTTTTTAAACACGGCGTACGCAAAATTTGAAAAGACTCTTTACGGCACGGAAAATTATAGCAAAAAACGTAGTACAGTTGAAGCGGCGCCTGACAGCAAAATCGACTGTACTTTTCTTTCGTAAATGATATCCATTTTTGCCAATAGCTTCTGTTGTATTTGTTCGATTTGTTTTATTTCCTAAAAAACGATACATGTAGGCGTAACGCATCGCGCTCTGAAGCTAGCTTAAAACATCAAGAGGCTGCTTTGGGCGGAAAAGCATTTTGGTATAAGAAATTTGTGCTGTGTTACGCCTACTTTTTGCCATTATGTACATTTTACGAATCTCGTATACCCTTAGTACGTAATGTATAGAGTATAAAAGTAATTGTACACTAAATTGGTCAGCCGCAAAATGATGACTCAATATATTTTGAGGGCTACGTTATTTAATTATTATGACGTCAAATGTCTCATAAAACGTCGATTCACAGCAAACCTAGTTTCTAATTATAATTTGGTGTGAAACAGCACTTACATCATTATTTTATTTATAACGAGTATTTTATTCGGTGAACCATTTAAATAGAATTGCATATTTGCGAAAAAACGTGATGATTTATTTTTGTTCAACTATTGTATTTTGAAGCCAAGCACATAGAAAATAAATTGAAATGGTAATCAAAGTTTGTGTTGCCGACAACTTCATTCATATGTTCTTTTGCGTGTTTCGGACCTTGGCAAATCCTAAGGTCGGTGGTTCTAGTACACCCTGCAGCAGTGGTGCATTTAACAAAAGTTCAAGTAAAACTCTTTAAATTAAATACACACACCCCCGTTCGGATTCAGCTGTAAGCTGTAGGTGCTTCTTCTCTTTGAACAACTATAAATAGAAATAAATTTACTTTTTATTTTATTAAAGTAAGACAAAAAAATGATGTTTATCTGAAGCAAAAATTCTATCAAATCCATAGCCAAGATATGCTATATGTACAAATTTTCTAAAGTGCAACCAAAGCTCAACTATAATGCAATTTAAGTGTACAAAAACTGATTTAAATTTTTTTTCAAAATATGTATATATGTTTTTTTTTGCCGATTTCTTTAGAGATATGTTTCAATTCACATGGTATGTTCCTATTGCTAAAAGTCCTCAAGCAGCGTTGCTTGACTGCTTTTGATATGATACTAAGCAATACGTAAGCTAGTGTATTTAAAATTCGTGACGTTTCAATTGTTATTCATTTTTTTTGTTGTTTATTTGTAGCACTGCCACCAATTTGCGCAATGAAATCAAATTGTATAAATGTTGCTGATGTTGTTTTTGTTGCTGCTGTTAGAAATATAATTTTTGTTCAGCCTTGTTGCATGTACTGCCTCCCCAACAGCAGTGCCATCACCACAATTCCCATTCCATGTATCGCTCTTGCCTTGGCTGCCTTCGCTGCCTGCCAATTTGCAATTCTAATGTAATTTTTTCGCGAATCATAAGTTACTCGCGCTTTATGTGTATATGTCTCTATGTGTGTGTGTGTGCGGGTGTGTGTGTGTGTGTGTTTGCATGTGTGTCTCTCCCAAAGGGACACTTTATTTTGAAGTTTTTCAATGTCATTATACGGCCGGTAGGTGGCGCCTTGGCAACCATTTTGACCAATTGTTGAAGCAAACCCGCCTACAAGGCGACTTTTTACTTTCACTTATTTTCTTTATTGCTCCCTCTCCGTTGCCTCTCTCTCACGCACCCAGTGTGCTGCTCGTTAGGCTAAAAAACACAAATCGATCAGGCAACAAAAAAGAACAGCAACAACAAAAATATGTTAATTTAATATGCAAATAAAAAAGGGGATTGTAAAGTAACGAAAGAAACAGCAACCACAATAAAAATAATAAAAAATAATAATAAAAGGCATAGGCAAACAATGGGCGCATATTTATTTGCATTATTTAGCATTTAAGCGGCACGCAGTGCGTAACCAAATTAAATAAACAATAACAAATAATAAAAGACAAAAAAGTGAAAATAAAAATAAGAGCGTAATTCATTAAAAAATTGATTTTATTTACAAAAAGAAAAAAATGGAATAATGCCGCAGTATCTGAAATTTTTTATAGGTCGCATAGGCAATGAGAGGCAACAAGACTAAAGGCTAATAAACGCAAGAAGTTGCATCAAAAGTTGTGGCAAGCACTTTGAAGCTTAGCACAGAGCATACACACACACACACACACACACTACACTTGTATATAAGGCTATATGTGCATAGTATATAACATTTATTGGTTTACTTGTTTACATGGCCAAGCTGTTCGTTTTCACACTCTTTTCTTATTTGCTTTCACAATTTTCACATGCATATGCAAGTACTATGCTTTCCCTCGCTCTCCGTCTCTCTCTTTTTCCTGATTCCTCTCACTTGCTGCTTTACTCGTTCGATGTCCTTGTCAAGTCGTGCATTTCCTGTTTCCATGCGTGTATGTGTGTGTGTGCACTTTAAGTGCACTTGTATGCGTTTTACTTGTTTGCAATGTTTTTACATCGAATGTTGATTGTACAAAACCACTGAACAAGAAAAATTAATTATACAAAAACGTCACCGCCAAACAGCTCCAAACTGTTGACCCAACGAGCTGCCTGTTACTGCATCGTATTGCTGTTGTTGTTGCTGCTTACGTACGTATATGTGATATGTGTGCCAGTGTGTATCTTTGTGTGTGTGTGTGTGTGGCTATGAGTGTGTGTATTTTTCGGTGTGTGCAGATAAACGGAACTTGTCCAGATGCACAGATACCAAAGCATTGCATGGATATACCAATCGATGGACAAACACTCAGATAGAGATACACTAATAACTAAAAGTACAGCCAACACACTCATGCTTGAATAGTTTTATAATAAAATTAAAATCAAATATTTTTCAAAGATGTTTTATCCGTTTTTCATAGCGTGTTCGAGTTGTAATTCTAAATGATTAATAAATATTGTATAAGATTATTATAAAATAATTTCAAATTTTAAATTCTTTTTCAAAAAAATTTAATACTTGTTTAAACTTCAATTTTTGGGTAACACTATCATACAGCTCCATTAGGAGTTATAGGTCAAGAATTCGTATTTTTTTTAAAGTTAATTGTTTTTTTAAGAATATAGCGAAAAGACCAGGATAGAGAGAATGAGAACAGAACCTTCAAAGTAAACTATACTGTGACCACCAAAGTGGCAAAACAAGTGGATATTTGCAGTTTTGTGTGTCTATATAAACGCTTAGAAGTAGAGCAACGAAATGTTCAGATTAAATCTATTATTATATCAGATGATGTCAGAAAAATTTTAATTTTGTGATATTTGGTATATTTTTTGCTTGTTTTTATATGATATTTAACGCCTTTGGGGGCACTTAAGACAAGATGACAGTCTGTATATTGGTAGAGTAGATACTAAACATAGGTAGACCATCCTTTTTTAAGTCAAACTATTATAAAATAAATAAAAAAAGAATCTCCAATTAAAAATCTCCTTTAAAAATTAATAGTTTAACGTGCTTTTTGGAACTTAAATTTGTTTATATACAAAATCATGCGTACAAATTTTTTTGTTAGGAGTTCTGTGAAAGCGCTTAATTGTTTTGAATTATTTTATTTGTATGATAATTCCGCCGCCTATGTCCAATTAAAATACAAAATCACATTGCAAAGCAATGACAAGAGCAAAATTTTATTACTTATTACTATATAATATATTTCATTTTATTTTTCTTTAAGTCAAGCGCTACTCTATCTTTAATTTAAGCTAGAAATAATTCTCACTGCATACTCTGTATCTGAAGTTCGAATCAATGCAAACCCATTCTTTTCAGACTTATCGTAAGTCACCAAGACAAGTTTTTAAAAAAAATCATTAAAATTACACTACTCAAAATAGTTTTATTTTATATTTAGCCAACGAAAAATGCTCGTTAGTTTTATAGTAAAGTTTAGAATTTTTATTTTTTGTAAACGAAAATGAAAACTTAAAATAAGGGCGTACTTTTTCGTTCGCTTTTGGTAATATTTGTAAGCTAATTGTTATTCCATTTTTGTTTAATTATTCATGTTGTTAATGTTTTGTAAATATTGGTAAAGTACAATAATTACAAGGATGTATGTAAACTTAGCCACTTGAGCCATTTTTCTGCTAAGTATATTCCACTATAGTTGCAATTTTTCGTAAAAATATTTACGGCAATTTGTACTACAAGAATAGATTCCCTAAGCCGTGGACTTATGCTGCAAATATTATATATATTACATTTGGAGCTTCCGTTTGTCTAATGCGCTTAAAATGCTTGTTGCAAGTGTTTTAAATCTTTAATTTACAAGCTTCTACTGAATCCTACATATGTCTATGCCATTTGGTATATATATATTTATATATACATGTATATTTAATAACAAATTTAGTATACCAATGCATATAATTCATTACGTTACGTATATTATTTAACGAATTGAGCATTAGCAAGCGAACTGACATTGTCATGGCAACCACAATGTTTAAAATGAAACTAATAAATCAGCCAAACCGGTTTGGCAGACATTTTAGAACCAAAAACCGAAGAGACACTGTCTATATATATACACAGCAGATACATGTGGCAGTTGAAGGCAGACGTGGCAAGTGGCAACGAGTGTCCAATATATATGCAGCAGCTGTGCCTACAATCATTCTCTATAAATCAAATTATGCAGACACTTTGTTTTTGTGTTTATTTTTACTAAATATACTATATATTATGTATGGCAACATAGTATTTTGTTGCATAAGCGCAAAAACCACTCAAAAAAAAAAAATGGTGCAACAAAATGTGGCAGAGGAAGTTAAGAGCGAGAGTGTGTTGTGCAACAATTATATTATAGTTGCATTGAACGTTTATTTTTGGCAGCTTTTAAGCAAATGCAAAATAATGTTGCATACTTTTAAGCGCTGCATACAAGCGAACATGCCTCACAGCTCTCTCACACACAAACACCCACACACCCACATACACTTTGCTGAGCTAAAACTGTAGCTGCTGCGGGCAAAAGCTTTTGACGCTCACGTTTGTACGTGTTCAAGTGTAAAGCTGCCACTGCCACGCCTCTTATGCCGCTGCACAGTGGTAAGGAAATGGGCGGCTGTCATAGTAGGCGGCGGCACAAATCGACGCTCACGCTTTTGCGTGCTATTTGTTTGTACCAACTCTTGACGACTGTTTTCAATACCCTGCATTTATGGGGAGTATGGATTAAGTCTTACGTTTTGTACTATGTGTTCAATAAGGTTGCATAGAAGTATCTTAGGGAAACCAAATGTAAGCTAAACTAAAGATTGGCCGAATTATCGATTTAACACTTTACAATGTTGAAGCTGTATTCTGCGGAGCAGCTCTAATTTTTGTATTTTAAAATCAAATAGGTTTGCTTTTAAGTTTAAGTATAGGGTATCGCATATTCTACAAAATGTTAAATTTTAGTTTTCCCCCATTTTCTCTTTGGTGTTGAACGGAAACTGCGTTTTTGCATTTTTCTATGGCATTGCATTTAGATGTTGTGCTCGGCTTTTGTTGCATGTTTTGTGTGGGTGTGCATTTGTGCGTGTGTGTGTGTGTGTTTGTGCGTGGATTTGTTGCATAGAAATGCTAAAGCAAGCAACTTAGCAACAACAGCTGCAGCTGCCACTTCTGCGTTCTAAGGCACCCGCCACCGTGACTGCTCGCGCTTCCTGCTTCCTGGTTTGCCAACAGGCCAAAAGGAACTTTTTATTTCAAGCAGCTAACGGAAGTGTTGTAGTTGTATTTGTTGCAGCTAAGAAGTAAGCAGCAAGCATAGAGTTTTATATTTGCAACTACTGTGCTGTGTGCGTATATTTATGCCTGTGTGTGGGTCTGAGTGTGTGTGTGTGTTGCATGCTTAAGGCAACAACATGGCAAGTTGATGACAATGACAATAACTGTAATGAAACTGAGATAAGCAGCGGTTACAACAACAATTGTTGCAACAACATCAACAATAACAAGTGCAACATTATGCATATTGCTCGTCTTGGCCACATAGCAAATTGCATGAACATTTGTTGCAAACAAATTGCTGCACATAGAATTATCTAGAATGTTGCACAAATCGGTTGTAAAGCGGCCACAAAATGGATTTTGAACTGATGATAATCTCTGAATAAGTTTATGTCTATAAGTCTGTGCATATTTATTTGGTATTATATGAAGGAGAATTAAGATAATGAAAGTTATTGAGTGGTTTAATTAAATCATTGAATTCAACATCTCAAATTTATTAATGTGAATTAATTATTGATAGGATTTACTTAAACAGAAGCAGTAACCACATGCACAATTGTATAATAAAGAGAGTCTTTGATATTTACTTATTTTACTGGAAGCCTTCAAAAAGCCAAAGTTCTAAAGAAATTGGATTGTCTGAATATTAATAATGATTTGACTAATTGATATAATTTTGAAAAGATTTAAAAGAGCAAAAATTATGAGTACTTGAATATTAAAATTGTATGAATCGCTTGGCCAAATGGTAGGCCGAAGTCAATAATATTTTAAGACGTAAGATTCACAATCACTTGATATTGCCAAGAATTGACGACAATAAATTAAAAACTATAACTTAAAACTATGTTGATGGAAACGGTAATGAATCTGTTTCGAAACGGTTAAACAAGGGTGAATTACAAAATTGTTTAACTTTTCTAAATAAATCTATTTGGAAATAAAATAGAAAGCGTAATTTTTCTTCGTATTGATTCGGTAATGGAACAACTATGAATGCAGCATTTGGTAGATGTCAATGTTATTAAATCAAGACAAGTTACCAAGTTTTCTCTGCAACTGTGAAACCCAAACACTGCCGTCAATCTGTGTTGCGTTCTGTGTCCTTACCAGAGCAGCATTAGAAAGTACACACACACACACACACACAAAGCTGTTGTTAACTGTTGACACTGTCGCTTATAGCCCAAATATATATTTGTCAACTCCAGAGCAATACCGGAGAGCCGAGAAACTAAAGAACCGTGGAACTGGAGAACTGGGTTTCATCATTGTCGCCCACGCGGCGTACATGTTTTGGCGAGTGATTTATTTGACTGACAGTTTTTTCTGCGTTGATTGCATCGTAATCCCAACATAATGAGTACTGCTATATTTCATGGCCTCTCGTTTCTTTGCTTTTATTTTTGTTTCCTGCTGCCCGTCTGCCGGCCGGCCCGCCTGGTGTCCTCTGTTTTTGGTAGCTTGTCCAAATGAAGTAGACAATTTTTCAGAAAAAAGAAGCAAAAAAAAATAAAATAAAAAGAAACAAAAGCATTTGAAGGCGAAATATGCCCGGGGGCAGCAACATGCGGTGGCATGTTATGTATGTGGCACACGTAGCGCTTGCTGGCTCAAGCGGCCACTTGAGAGCCTTGAGAGCAAACGTTGCTCAAATTTCGATAATTTGTTTCCGTCCCCAGCTATCCAGGCGGCACATGTCGCCACACACCCAAGCAATTTGAATTATGTATGTTTCAAACTAAAATAAAAACATAAAAAATAGCATTTTTTCGACTTGAAATTGAGTGTAAGTTTGAGTTTGTTTGGCAAGAAAAGTAGTTAAAATTGAAGACTGCTAAGATA
Organism: Chymomyza procnemis; assembly: GCA_035046065.1. Classification (NCBI taxonomy): domain Eukaryota; kingdom Metazoa; phylum Arthropoda; class Insecta; order Diptera; family Drosophilidae; genus Chymomyza; species Chymomyza procnemis. The sequence continues at coordinate 25,359,981 of JAWNOJ010000013.1, read as the reverse complement.
CGGAACGGCATGTGCCGAATAATTTTTTTGTGCACTGCTGGTGAAATGCGTACGAATGTGTCAGGGTCAGAACTTTGCTGGAAGCAACAATGTATGAACTGTTTCAGAATAAATGGCTGGCTCAAATGGGATAGTACAGTAACAACAGTAGTTTCAAGAGCTCAAAATGTAGCACGGATTCCTCGAATAAAATGCTGAGCAATGATTTGCGAAGAAGCTACGTGGAACAAGAACCGCAAAAACAAAGTTGAAAATGATTTAGAAAATGCATCAAAATTGCACATTTGAGTTCAACGTTAGTTGAATCTAACTTAAGCTCAGTGAAGCTAATCAAGCCCTTTTTCGGATAAATTTCATACAAAATGCGATAAAGTTGTTAAAACTCCGCTTAGCAAGTAGTTTCAGATCAATTTCTTTTTCATGAACATTCTTTGCGGAAATCATCCTTTGTTGAAAAAAAAAAAACAAATGCTAAAATACAATATTAAAATAATTCGATTTGTTAAAAGAACAACAACAATGGGTTTATTTCTATCTATTCGAAACAATTATATATGCCCGCAACTCAAGCAAATTGGTCCAACTTTTATCAAATTGTAGTTTATTGGATACCAAGTCATATTGCCCTTTGAGCACATTACGCGATTTTCAAAAATAGATCGAAACACATTAAATATCGACCAAAATTTTCTTTTCAAATAATAATTGCCATAATGTCACCAGCCCAGAGTATGTACCAAATACAAATATCTGTTGGCTATTCCGAGTTTTGGTTGCCATAATTTACGGTTTTCCCGTATTACAGCTGCAAGAGTTTTACCTAGAGAGCTTTGTCCGAAAAGATGACGATATTTGGTCGAATTTGATGTCATTGGAACCGCCCTCTTCAAGTGAATAAATGTAAATTTTCTATATAGCAATACTTTTCTCTTGAAAAGTCTAATAACCGATAAAATATTATATTCTAATCATTAGATATACCGCCCTTCTATTTTATAAAATTTTCCACTTATTAAATTGTAGCATTATTTGGAAGCTTTATCTGGATCTTTCCCTGGTTTTCCCAGGGTAGCGTAGTGGATGTACAGCAGAACGATGTATTGGTGGTATTTGAATCAATTTGTAATTGTAAATGTAAAAAGAAAAAATAATATTTGTGCTATTTTTGTGCTCTTTGTTTCACTTTTTCGGCAGCAGACATGTACTTTAGTTGTCATTTGGAAATTTTCTAAATCAGTTCAGTATTTTAAATTAATGGACAGTTACGCTGATGAACGGTCGAGGATTTCGTGGAGTAATACTGGGAGCACCCGCCAGTGGCAAGGGCTATATATCCCAGAGAATTGTCGATAAATGCAATGCCACACATATTTCTACCGGGGACAAGCTGCGAGATCATGTACGCCATCGCACCGCTATTGGCAAGATAGCTGAGTGTTATATGAATCACGGAATTCTAGTGCCGGATAAGCTACTAGGACTAATAGTGAAAAAGGAAGTAAATCATGCCCTGGACCAGCGCCAGTCCTTTATACTAGACGGTTATCCGCGCAATCTGACGCAGGCGGTGCAGTTGGAACGTGTAGTTGCATTGGACTTTGTGCTATATTTAAGGGTATCGGTGCGAACTGTAATGGAACGCATTCAAAATCGCTGGATTCATTTACCCTCAGGTCGTGTTTACAATAGCGGCGAAATGGCGCCTAAAAATCCCGGTTTTGATGATATAACGGGTGAACCTTTAACGCGACGTTCCGATGATAGTCCCGAGGTGGTATTACGCCGCCTAAGAATATATACCAACAAAATAGGTCCTGTTGTTAGGTTTTATCAGAAGAAAAATATTTTATATACAATAAATGCGCAGAGGCATGAGAATGTTTGGCAGAACGTAGAACGACATTTGGATGAGCTATGGAATAACCACTAAATGAAAACAATAGAATATAAATGGATATATATATATATAGAAAAAGGTACCTCTAGTAGACTTGACATAATTAAATATTGGCACGGTATGTTTTTCGGTGTTTTTATGGCAAGGAGACTGCTCTGAATATCATAACCCTGCAGTGACTACAATGTATTGCGAACAGTTCATTTACTCGTCTTTACTTGCATTTAGGAGATTTAAAACAGCCTCGGCACAAAATTCGGCAAAAATTTTATTTTACGACCAAATCAGCGCAAAGCCAAGAGTCTGACTTAAGCTAATTTCTAGGCAGTGGCGGACATTTGTTTTTGGCCACTGTCGGACCTCTCTCTCTCTCTCTCTCTGTTTCACTTTATGTGTGTGAGGATTGGGCTGCCTCAGCTGTGTGTGGCACAAAGCAATAAAAACTTTTATTGTTGTCACACGTAGCAACGACTAGACGGCTGAGCAATGCCAGAGTAGAGAGCCTACTATGTATGGTATGTCCGCTGACGCTCAGTCCAAATGGCTGTGGCGGCAAGGAGCATGGCGGCTGCGGCTGTTGCATAACCTGCGTACAAGCTTCCGTTTCCGGGATGGGCAGCGCGTTACTATTGCCCGTTTTGTTTTCGTTTTCGCTTTCGTTTTAGTTTTTATTTTGTTGCTTCACTGCTGTTATTTCTTTCGTTTTGTTTTTTTTTTTTTTTTGGTTGTTTTTGGGGGGAAATTGAATGAAATGGTCTCAGTTAATGGTTGTCGGCCTGATTCAGTTAGCGCATAAAATGAGCTCTGCGCACAACTCAGCTTGCTACTTATGTGTGTGTGCGTGTGTGTGCTTGTGTGTGCGTATTTTTGGTCACAAATGTGGCACGGCCTAAATCTCGGTTTTACGAGCATTCTTTTGTTCATGTGCCCAGCAGCCAGCCATCCAGCGATTCATTGGCAAGCAATCCCATACCCTTGCAGCAGCAGCACTTGGTGGCACTCGCACCAGGGCCTTCTTTTGTTTTGTTTTGCTTTGTTTATTATGTATTTGTTTCATTTTTTCTTCTTGGCAATGTTTTTAGTGTGCGCTGCTGGCGTAAGTCTTTAGTTGAGGCCATTACATGCTCTGTTGCTGCACATTGAAGTACACCGTGGCGTATGAGTAATGTGAAATGACATTGCCAGGGACATCAGCAGCAAGGCAATCAATATAAGCAGTGCAATGGTAATGGCAGCGATATGAGCAACAGCGGAGTGCCAATTTGAGTACACATTGTTACAAATTGCAGCCGCATTCGAGAGTAAAGCGTATGAATAAATGCATTTTAAATTGCAAAAAGCAGCCAAAATTAAAAGAGCATGAAAAAAAAAATGTGGACTTCAGTTGAATATTAAAGACTTTAGTGTGTGGCGCTGTTGACAAAAAAAAACTTGCATGTTGTGTGAAAGGCAAAGCCTTTTCAGGATATCAATCATTCGATTAAACTAAATGTGAAGAAACATATTTTGTAAATGAACAAAACAGTGATTACAAAAGTTATGCTTTTGAGTCGCGAAATAGCTTTCAAAAATTATGATATTCAAATGTTAAAAATAACAATTATTTTAATACACAGTACATTGATCGGCACATTGTTTTATGCTATTTTATGTAGGTAGATAGATGTTCATTCCAGGCACGCTTTCCAATTTCTTTCATAAATTACAAACGCACTTCGACGATGAATCCTAAAGTGTATGAAAAGGTAAAGGCTAGAATATTTAGTGTTTGCTCTCGTCACTGTCGACTTTGGTCGCATTTAAATGAACGACGAGCAGACCAAGCGTGCTTTTCAATAAAAAAAAGAGGACCCACGGTACGGCGACAGTTTGGAACTGTGGAGGGCTCGCTACCTCTCTATTCCTTGGTTTGGCCCTTGTACACTGCTCTTGCTCTCTGCATACGACTTCCAATACAACTGACGAAATGGTTTGGTCCGTGGTTGATTTGGGCTGGTTGGATGGCAGAGTGTTTAAAACGGCTATTGTGCAGCTTGTGGTTGCTTTGCAAATTGAATAAAAGTTCATTCGAGTGTAAGAGAACCGATAGCATACACACACCCACACAGTAGCATGCAACATACACACACACACACATATATATATATATATATATATATATATACATACATGTTTGTGTATATATATACTAAAGGGGGGGGGCGACGAGAAAAGGTAGCGTAGTAGAGAAAGCAAAAAAAGGCCAAAACTGCTGCGAACCAGCGAACATTGAATGAATGTGAATGTAATCGTTTTGCAAATGAAAATTGATTTTTGAATTGTGGGTGGTCTGGCCATTGTGGCCGCATCGGTCGAGGTAGTTGCCACCGCCAACTAAATGAAATCAGCGCTTGGACACGGTGTTGCAATACCAATGCCAACAAAACAACACAATACAAAAAAAAACTGGAAAAACCAAAGCAATAGGTAAAAGGAAACGTTGCGCAATTTGCTTTTTAATGTAAATGCGAAATTTAAAATATAAATTTAAATGCAAGCGCATAAATAAAGTGCATATAACAAATGGCAATAAATAATGTAAAGCTTAAATATTTGAATTGCTGTAAAAAATAAAACTGTGTGATAATAGTTATACCACCATACGAGAGAGAGTGATAGAGAGAGAGGAAGCGAATTGCTACAATTGTGCGCTTGGTATGCGTGTGCATTGTGTATCTGTGTGTGAGCAGTGAGCACTCCGCGTGCTGAACGCACAAAAGTATGCTATACATATTTTATATGCTTCTAACAAAAGCGAAAAAAATGGCTGCCACTTGCTGCTAGCTCAGCTACTCGACGTTTTTCTTATGCCGCAACGTTTTGTTGCAACCATTGACGTCGTTGCCGCGCAGAGGCCAGGGATTTGGGGAATGGGCCTTAGACAGTCAGCCAGCCAGCCAGCCAGCCAGCCAGCCAGTTGAGGCAGGCAACAAAGTGGATTTGAATTATTTAAAAAATGCGATTGTTATTTGCAAATTGTGCACTGAATTGAGACAGCAGACGACTGCGATGAGTGAGAATGGGCGCTGACGAAGACCACGTAGCTGCGATTTACGAGACTAAAATGGACCGTTTATGTAGGATGCTTATGATAAGTGTGTCGACCAGTTAGCAGTGATTGCAAGAAGTTGTTTGGCATGGCGCTTGCCGCAACTTTTTGATAGTCATGTGCATAGAGTTCTTGGAAAGAACTGCACTTTTTGTGTAAATAGAACATTTATAACAATTCATGGGGGAATTGGAATTGATTGGTATGAGTTGATTTTTTTTGCGTTAAACCTGTAAATAATAATTTTTTTTCTAGAAATTTGAGTTTTTGTTATGTGGAAATAAAATTTGAGTGTTATTGTAAGAACTTTATTTTAGACCAACACAGCTGGAGAAGAAATTGTTAACACAGTTGTGTTCTAGTCCTATTTTTACCTAAATATGGATATATTTAGTCTCTTATATTAGACTAGTTAATTAGAGCAACGAAACAAAATTAAACGATGGTGTCTTTATTTTAGTAAGTGATCTACTTCTATGAAGCTGCTAGATAAGTGCCCCAGTGCTTCAGGGTGAACTTCGAGCTTAAAAAGAATCGGTAGTTTACTTGTTTGGGTAACACCAAATAAATAATATCATTTAAATGAAAGTATCAAAATGTTCAAATCGCAGATAATGATGACTAAACAAAAATTTTGCAAAAAATTTAAACCAGCTAAAGTAGGTTTAGGGGTGCTTTATGAGTTAACACAGCAAATCTTTGGCAACGAAATTCTATTGCAAAACGTCACTTGATTTGCAACAAAATCAATTCATTTATGAAGCGGATGATCACTGGGTAGAACAAAAAATTCTTGCGGTCGAATGCCAATAAGTATTGTCGGCCTACAATGTTTCGCTATTGAATGGACAGGTAATCGTGTACCTTGAGCTAGGTATCCTGTCCACAATTAGACTAACTGAAGTTATTTGAAATTTGGCCAATAGAAAGTAGTTGACTGTTACATAATAATGCAAGTATACTCACGATGATAGTCAAAAGAATCGGTAGTTCGTAGGGATGGTTTTCATTGACAATTACATTGCTACTAACGATTTTGCCTCAGGATTCTGATCCTTAGGCTGAGAGTTTCTATGAGAGTGAAACAATGAATGACTTCATAATGGCATAAGCTTATCGGGAAAATGTTCATATTAAACTTGAATTGTGTCATTCCAGATATACAAAATAAAACCATAAATTTAATAGAAAAAAATGATTTCTTGGGTAAAAGATTTTAAATAATGGCTGAAATATTTTTGATGTAAAAATAGTAAGGCTTCTCCTCGATGCGCATTTGGTGCCATTTATATATATAAAACATATATATATATATTTCTTTTAACATGGCAGAAATTGCGGATATCAAAATTGGACAGCGTTTATATTAACAAATATATTTCAGTCTTGGCAGCGCTTTAGCCTGGCTTCAGTTTTGCCAGACAGTTGCATCATTTCTCTTGATATCAGCTCTAGATTTCAGCTTTATCCCAGCTATTTATAATAAAAAGTAACCCGCTAGACTATGAATTTCAGACTACAGCCGCACCCGTTCGCAAGGCTCCACACAAATGACATTGCACTTGTCCAGCAAGTCATTATAAATAAAAGACTTGCTTGCTACTATGTGGGAGTTGGGAGCTAGAAGCGGGCTAACAGCGAGCTGCAGGTCGGCCGCAACCAAAAATGGTTTTAATCAGTTATTCATGAGCTTGAGTACGACGTCAAACAAAAGCCGCTGCCAGTTGACATTGACGTTGGAGCAGGGAATAAAGACAAAAAAAAAAATGAGTATGAGAAAAATGTGTGCAAGTTATGAAAAAAAATTTATGAGCTGTAAAAAATGTCAGGCGCATAACTTGCAACTTCACAAAGAAGTGGAAATGGATGTTGAACGGGAAAAGGAAATGATGGGGTAGTGTCTGTAAAAGAGAACGAATGCGATGACTGCAACTGCAACAGCAACATCAATTAGCTGGTTGCAAGGAAAAAAATCATTTTTGTTTATTTTTAAGCTGCGACGCGTTGAGAAGTAAAAAGGAATTCACACAGACATATAGGCACAGTGGAACCTCGGCAATGGATAAAGTTGAAAAAATGAGTATGAATTTAGATCAAATCCTGCGAATAAGTAGTCTCTTTCATTAAAAACTTATAGGATTTATCAAAGGCGACAAAGCAAAGCTTTCCGCTTTATTCAAAAGGTATGAGCATTAATAATTACAAGATCTTAAAAAACTATACTTAAATTAACGCGTTTTTTCACAAATATACGCATCGTGATTTGAAAGGAAGTCTAGTAGAGAAAATGGATGTATTTTTTTTTTTAGAAACAGTGATTGGAGTCTGCTTAAAATAAATTGATTAAATAATAATGTATACTGTCTATGCAGACTCCAAAAAGTAAATTTGATAGATTAAGTTAATTAGCTAGACAAGAGTATTCATGTTATGCAAATAATCTAGTCAATTTGCTAAATCAAAATTGTTATATTAATTGTCGCATAGTTTTGAAAAGTTCACAAATTATTTGTGTTTAACGAGTTTCCACTGTATGCCACATAGAGTGTGGGGCAAAGATGATGACTAGCTGACACGTCTTGCTAAAGCGGCCATCTAGTATATATGTATAAAAGTGTATATACCCCTATGTATACCTGTATGTGTGTGCATGTGCATGTTGATGGAACCACTCCAAACTAATGAGTATGCATATTGTATATGCGCGTATGTGTATATGAATGTGACAGTCTTTGTTGCAACAACTCAAAATGCACTTGCGCGCACATGTTGCAATAAAGAAGGCGAAAAATTTGAGAAGCAGGTAACATGTCTTGTATAAGGCCACGAGCGTGGGCGGCGTGTAGGACGTCTAAACGGGACTTGTTTTAGTAGACTTGACGTTGATTTTGTTTTGTTCTTTAGCCTCTGCAGCTTCAAATTAGTTGGCACAAAACATAAATGCAAATGAATACGCCATAAGCAAGCTCTTGATGAACCCAACCCTAGCCAGAAGCAGCCCTAGCAGTTCTCTTGGACAGCTGCAAGCGTATGCGTGAAGGGGTTGTTTGTGCAAGCAACACGCCTTGTCAGCTATTTAAAAATGCCAACTCACTGAGCTTTGCCATTCAAAACAGCGAAGAGGCAGGCTCATTAAAGTGGCACAAAGTCTTAAGCCAAAGTCACTGCGTTGACTTGATGGACTTGGGTCCAGGGTTGTTGGGTTATGGTTTGGAACTGCCTGCACTGGTCTCGGCTTGATTGGACTTTTTGTTTGTTCGCACAGAGAGAGAGAGAGAGAGAGAGAGAGAGAGAGAGAGAGAGAGAGAGAGAGAGAGAGGAGGCAGAGCGAAAGCGTATTGGAATGGAAATGTGCATACTTTTGTATTTAAGTAGCTCGGTTTCAAACAATTACCATGCACACGCCTTGTGTGTATGTGTTTGTGTGAATATCTGTGTAAGTGTCAGGTTGATTGAAAATTCTTGTGCAAAAATGTGCAACGTTGCTGCTGTCGTTGTTGTTGCACGACATGCTGCCGCTCATTACATTAATTGCTTTGGCTTGTCTTTGCGACAAAAACGCATACAGTGCGTATACTTGTTGGCATGCACAAGTATCTGTGAGTTAACTATAAGCGTCTGCGTGTATCTGTGTATATGTCAGCTGTAACACCATTCGCATTTCAATTTCAATTTTGCAATTTTGGCAGCTGCCAGGTGGCACTGTCGCTCCAACTGTCTGCTGTTGCAACGGCCACAACGCCTTTCCCTTTGCTCCTTTTTGGCCATTTTGTCCATATCATAGCAGCAGCAGCAGCAGCAGTAGCAGCAGCAAAGCCTTTTTATCACATTTGCCCCTCATCAATTCACTGGGTTACAGATTTTCACAGCTGTATGAGTGTATATGTTTGTGTATGTGTACCAGTCTGTATTTGTGTATGTGTGTGTGTGCAGCACCAAAATGTATGTCGCCTGTCAAATTACTTGAATCAGAACGAGATTCAACTCGACTTGCCACCCCAATGCATCCCTTCTCCAACGACTCCACTCAATGCAGTCACATAGATAGAGAGATATAGAGATACCGACCCACAGATATTCACTTGGTTGGTTGGTTTTGTCGTGCCAGCCAAGCATAATATGATTATGTAGATGTTGCTCCACATACACAACTACAGATACAACTACTACACTAATACAAGAACACTTTACGTATGGCATAGTGCATGTGTTTTTGAGTGCGGGGTCTCTGCATTATTTCCCTTCATTTCCTAACAACTATCCAGTGCCATGCTGTCAAATCGTATTTATTATTTTATGTTTTCATTTTGAAAATTGCTGTTGCCAATGCTGCCATGATTACATATAGGAAAAGTTATGAGTTGTTTACATCATGGCAACGAACTTGGTACACTCTACACACGTAAGTCATTCAATTTTACTTCGTCGCGTTAAACGCTTGACCTAAAATGCGCTGCAACATGAGAGTTGCTCTTTTATAGAGTATCAGCCTATCAAACTATTGGCATTGGTCGCATTGGACTCTCTTAGCCATATGTCTGTCGATTTGTCTATTTGGTCTGTTTAACTAATCGACTGTTGCCGGAGCGCGTCAAGTGCCCGTCGAGTCGGAAAAAAAGGCAAAACAAAAGGCGACTGACTTTGCCAATAGCTGTGTTGCCTGTCTCTCTTATTATCCTTTTCACTCTGTCATGCATTTGTATAGAATGTGTGCGTGTGTGTCTCTCTCTGAGTGTGTGTCTGTGAGTGTGTGTGTTAGCGCGTGTGTGTACGTATGTGCAGTCTCAAAGTCCCCTAGCAATCAGGATTTTGTATGCAAATTTGTAAAATAAAATTGCATAAATATTAGAAATCAATATTTGCCAAATGTATTGAATTGGTTCCTAGATAGCTCGTTCGTAGGACACAAAAGTAAGGCCAGCCAGATACAAGCCAACTCGTAAGTGAAAAACTGACCCAGGACCTTGGCATGCGACTAAACGTTTTGCCTTATCGTAATGTTGTTATCTGAATGTGGCAAAAACTTTTAGCCATGCAACACCTACAAATAAACGTATACTTAACATGCATAACTTCAAATAGCTGCCCAAAGCACCACGTTCCTCCCCAATCCTCCCCAAGTCAAAGGCAGGACTGCGTGCTCCATGTGTTGTTGGTCATGTGTAGATGATGAAAACAGTTTGCAACTAATTAAGCTGCACGCACAATTTACTTAACATGCAAGTTAACACCAACAACAACAATAATAATAACAACAATAACAATTACAACAACAATGGCAAAGTCAAAGGTTACCCAGGCACAGTGTCTGAAAATATGATGAATAATTTTATTTGATTTCGGTTTGAATTAGCAACTGGCAGAGATTGTCTTGACCAAGATTTATGGAATAGTTTGCACAAAGAAAATAGAGAGATATATACATATTTTTTTTTATAGGTAAATCGGTATAGGTCAATTGATGCTGCACAGCTGAGGGCTTAGGGTTGCTTTATTTGCCATGCGAAGGGTGAATATTCTATTGTTTTTTCCCCCTAACACTCTAGTAAAGTGTCTTGAGGTAGATACATAGTTATTGGTAAATTATTGCTTTTGATTAAGTTAATTATCGCAGCGAAAACTGATAAGATGTCTGTAGTCTGGACATGTGAGCGAGTACACGACAGTATTACAAAGCATATCCAAAATAATGCTGAGATGAACTCTAGATTTGTATGTATAGGTAGCTTTAATATTCGGAAAAATTGTTATAAAGGCAGAAAAAAATCAAAAAATTTAATAATTTAATATTTTTTTCCATTTTTTTTAAGGATTTAATACTCAAATGTAAACTACGTATGCATGGTATTTACAGTTTTTAGCTAATCGTCTTAAGTTAACAGATTTACCTATAAATTAACATATATTTGAAAAAAAAATTAATTAACATATAGCACAAAGAAGCTTCGTCGAATTTTTTGCTATTGTTTGTTTAATATTTTTTCTCGTTCTTTAACTTTACGAATTCTTGTAGTTCGCATGGTAGTGTCTTCATCCGAAATTAATATTTTTGTATTTTATATCTATTCTATTCTATCAAGTTCCGAACTATAACTTTGGCAATTATTTGCAACCATTTACATTGTGCTTCTTAAAATATTATAATGATGTTTTACTAAAGAAATTCTTACAAAAACCGATTATTGGCAGAAATTATTATATTTTTTTTAAGAAACAGTTAAATGCACCCTCAAGCTTTTTGAGAGGGAAAATTATAATAATTAAATGCTACTGACTCGTCAAAAATTTAATAAAAAAATATTCAGAGCTTATTGAAATGGGTTGAACTGTGAAAAGTATAAGTTTCGATACATAATGACAACATCATTCCGCATGGCAGTAGATCAGCATTGACTGAATTTTAAAGCTTTAGAAATGCCAAATCGGTGACAATTTTTTAATAAAAAATACCAATATGTTGTTTTGCAGTTAATTTTAACACAAAATAGATTATACAATTTAAGTCTGCCGCATTTCCACTCACATTCACAAAAAATATTAACAATAAGTACAAAAGTTGTGCAACATAGAAAAGTAGCTGGTGTTGGACCAAAATAATTGACGAGAATATAATTATATCGTACATTATTTAATTTAATAATTTGCGAATTTTTGAAGAAAATCATTAATAATTGCAATCTGAAACGCATTTGTGAGTTCGCATTGCAAATGATGGAGCAATAACATCAAGCATTCCATTGAGCAGTTGACTATAAAAGGAATTCCATTTTCTGGGATGAATTTGCTTTATCTTTCAACTGAGAATTGGTTTAAAATTTAATTTTAAAGACAAATGCATTTAATTTTATGAAATATATTAACTATTCATAGTACGAATAGCTTTTCTGCTCGTGTGCATAGTATCTTTACTCACGAAGTACTTAAATTACCAACTTTATTCCTTAGAAAACCGTTTGTTGCCACACAAATGTATTCATAAACGCCATATGTTCACATTTATGAATTCATAATGCAAATGTAAAAGTAATTGCACAATTTAAATGGAAAATGCGGCTCTCAAGTACTTAACGTGCATAGCATTCTTCGTTTTCTTCGTTGACTGCGCTTTGTTCCCTAAGATACTACTTCACTTCAAAGTACACAACAAATTCCACAAAACTTACATTGTTCGCAGCTTAAATTTCAGCCATTTACACTAACATTACTGCAACGTACACACAATCTATTACCAACTGCCTTTGTTTGTTGCTATTTCCATCCCATTTTCTACTTTGTTTGCCCCACTGTGCATTGGCACGTTCGACAAGGTAATATGTAATAAAAACGATACGCGCTACTGCTACCCCTGATGTGGCAAGCTGCCTGCTTCTGCTTCTGTTGTTATGTGCACCATTCCTCTTCACATTCGCCCTCTGATACAATTGACCAGAGTTAACACACACACACACACACATATGCATACATGGACACACAAAGGACTATGGGCACAATAATAAGTGACGCATTTAATCTGATTTGCTTTATGACATGTTCATGACGACAACAATTAAAATGTGCGGCTCGCTAGACAGCCCAAGCCGTAGTAGCTCACTGGCTCTCTCTCTCTCTCTGAGCCAGTGAGTTTTATGTACGGGTCCGGGGACTCTTGGCTGCTGCTGCCAATACGAATGTTTGGTCTGCCATTGATGTTGATGCGGTTGGCGCTGTGTCCTGGCATAAAAAGCAAATTGTTTAATGTCCTGTGAATAAGTGACAAAACAGCTGAACTCTGCGTAGGCTCAGGGTGTCGTCTATATGCCAGGATCTAAACTCTTTGTTGCTGTTCTTGTTGTTGTTGTTGTTGTTGACTTTATCGACACGTGTCCGCCATCAGCTATCGCCATCGTAAGGGTTTTATGCAGTTGACTGAGTTGTTAGAGCAGTTAACTAGGGGTTGTCGGCTGATTAGCTCATTGACCGAGCTGTGTGTGTGTGTGTGTTATTAATGGTCTCTAATGTCAACAATATGTGTGAGAGATAACACACTGAAAGCTAGTTGCAGCGCTTTGTTGCACAGTGGCATGAGATACATCTAGTATATGTTAATATATGCAATTGTTATGGCATTTTGGGCATTGACTGGTTGCCAAAATCAAAACTTTTCTACTGCAACACTCTCTGCCAGAGCGCCAAACTGACAATTGTCTGCAATAATTGCGACAGTAATTGGACATAATGCGACAATGTGCTCATGTTGTTGCTGTTGTTGTTGTCTACTTACACACGCCTCACTGGAGCGTCATCTCAGTCGGGTATGCTCCCTACACGCCCATATCTTGCTACAGCCAACTACACACTCACACACACACACACAACTTTTGTACACTGTAAACTTTGTTGCAGTTTGTTTTTACTATTGTTTTGTAATGGCAAAATTATAGACCCAACGACCAGAAATCGCTACAACACTCACTCATTCTTCACACAAACTCACACTCTGTTTGTCTCGCTTACTCTCAGACTGTCAGTCTGTGTGTCTCGCATATCAACTAAGCAACCGTTGCCTTCTTCGCTTGTTCATCTTTGGCATTATCTACTTCCGCCATAAACAGCAACAACTTTTCATCTTTGTGCCAAGCACATTTTGTCTTTGTCTGGTAGACAAACTTGGACTTGTATTCGTTTGGCTGCCTTGTTTCAATAATACACTGCATTAAATATGACATTTTGTAGATAAACGCAAAAATAAGTGTTTAGAAGACGCTTGTAGTTCGCAAGATTTTCCATTTTTAAAAGCAAAAGTAATTATTAAATATTTTTTGCATTTTAGCAAATATTCAATTTGTTAACTAACTTTGTTTATTATTAGAAAAATTTGTTGTAAGTGTATCATAAATTCGACTTTTTGTAGTTACTGTGCTTTTCGTCTTCTGCGCCGTTTCAAGTTTTGGTTTACCGCGTGCGCCACGTTCTGCATTTTTATGATTTTTATTTTGATTTCCTTTAAACTAACTTGTCTTCTAACAAGGATGAGGAGGCAACGAATCGTTGCTATTTTTGCAAATTGCCTACAATGATGGCCACAAGTTCGCGTCACTCTGCTGGAATTTGTCCCTTTTTGCCGTTGTAACAGCCAGTCTAGCAATTTGGGTTTTTTTTTTTCAGCTTCTGCTGCTTCTTTCAATGTTACGCTTATGTAGTCAGCACAAAGTCAAGGGAACATTGCTCTGTTCCCGGAAAATATTATTTCGCTTGACTTTTACAACAGCACATTGCTCTCAGTTCCTAGAATATTCTGCTTTCTTATTTTATTTTATTTTGTTTTTTTTTTTTTTTTTGTTACTGTCTTTAGCCATGTTTTTGTCACGGTCGTAGTGTCTATGGCGTCATTGCGACATAACGTCCAAAAAACTATTTTGCTATTTGTTTTGCCTAACTCGATTTTTCACTGGTTGCCTTTTGTCTGCTTGGCTGACTGCCTGTCGAATTCGAGCACCCAGTACAGTGAAGGCTGCGGCAGAGTAGCTGCTGCCTTCATGGGTCTGACTATGACACATTTGAGACATGGACATACGACAAAAAACACATTTGACAAAAGCAGAGCCGCACAAGTCTATGTACACACACACACACATACACACTAGTATATGCCAGCTATTTTTGGTTGTGCCGCTTTTTGCGTTGTGTGTTGTGTATGAAGTATATATGTTTTTTTTTCTCGTTGAGTGTTATTGCTTTGTGCCTTGTGTGATTTGGCATTCATTTTGTGTTTGTAATGATTTTCATGCTAATCAAAGCATTTGATGTGTGCGTGTGTACGTATGTGTGTGTGGGTGTGTGTATCGGTATGTGTGCACTTGACAGTTAGTCAGCTAGTCACATATATTGTCAATAATTGTGTGTGTGTGTATTTGTTGTCTGTCAAACAAATGCGGCCATAAACGTTCAAACAAGTCAAATGGCCGTTTATTTCCGCTGCCGCCACGCTGCGTATGCGCAATTTATATTACTAGAAAAACTATTTAATTTGATTTTTCATTGTATCTAGTCATTGATCTATTTTAATGCCAACGCATTACGTTATCATTTATTGAAAAGAAAATTGAAAGTATTTATCACTTCACTAATAAATGATGCCAGCAGCCAGAATAGGACAGCGCCAAGTCCTTGCAGTTTGACGCTAAGCCAACATTGCAAGACGAGCGAACAACAATTTTTCAAACTTGAAATTAATAACAGTTTGTTATTTTCTTTTCATTTTTTTCTACTTCAATTTTGTTGCTACTTTCATTCCGTTTGGCTTTAATTTTTCTTTTATCTGCCATTGAACAATGGCCGCGCAAGGACATTCTGCTGATGAGCAGAGCAGCGGCAAGAGCGTAGAGCCAGCAGCCACTGGCCAGCAGCCGTGCAGCAGCCAACAGCATAATAAATTAAACGCTAGAGCATCAGGGCTGCCTTTTTCTCTCATCCTGCTTGCCGTATCCAGCGCTTCCTGCTTGCCTGCGACTAGTGCTTGCTTCGGCTCCTTGCCATTTGCCTTGTCCTGACACTTGGCTAAAATAAATTGCACTAAGCGAAAAATAACAACTCAATCTATAAACGAACGACAAAAACTGATGCGATGGCAGCGTCAGCGGCCAGAAAATTGAAGCAGAAAATGGAAAAGTTAGCATCGAAAGCTCTGTGGCAAGTATGCTGCACAATAGCCGACACACAAACAAAAAAGAAAAAAAAGGGATATAAACAGATTACGTTGTTATTGCCGCCCTGACATCGCAGTAAGGATGACCACACACACACACACACACACATGACTGCCATGTAGTTGTAAATCTATGCATGGCGTTTTCTCGATTGATTTTCCTTTAGCGCTGGCATTGCAGCAGTAGCCGCGACCAGAGCCCTAACGATATTGTCCACGTTGGTATTTCGTTAAGCTCCTTTTTGGGGCGCCTCTCACAATCAGCTCAGCATCGCTGGCACAAACAACAACAAGAATATGAGCATCGGCAACAACAAATAGCCCTCAGCAGCAGCAGCAGCTACCTTTTGGACTCACGGTGGCTTACAGTAAACGCTCGCCATAAAGAATGACGGAAAAAGATCGAATTTAGGCAGATCTTAAAAAATATGATAAACTTTTATAATTTTCCACTGAGGTATGTATACGCAGCCAGCAAGTTGCTGTCTCACGAATGTATTTTGCTTATTTCATTGATGCTTAAGAAATCATCTTGCTATAAATTTACTCGTTGTCTAGTATACTTTCAATATTTTTACATTTTATTTAAATCTCAAGTTGATGTATACGCAACCAAGACACTATTAAAAAAAGGCAACAATTGATTGTAGCTGATAACTACTAGATTGTTTTGGCCTCACGCATCGTTTCGTACAAATTAAACGGATTTTTTGTTGGTGCATCAAAAAAAAAACTAATTGAAAAAAAAATTTTTTCAATAACATATTAAATTCATTCATTCATTCCATAAGGCGTTTATCAAGGACTTTGTTCGCTTTCTAGCAATTTGGCCGTAATAGGCAATTTTGCATGGATGCTTTAATGGCGTATACTCAATCCTGACCAACTTTCCTACTTTGCTTTTTAGCACTGATGCTCTGTAAAATAAATTTTTTGTTTTATAATCTTTAATAATTTAATCCTTACAACGATTCCATTCCAAGCTTTTAGGACTATTTCACAAAATAATAAGTTATTTTGAATCTATTATGTGAGAGAAGGAACAAGTAAAGAAGAATTATCTTTAAAAATCTCTATAGCTTGCCTTTAACAATAAACAGCTGAGATTGAGGAATTAAGGAAGTTTTATTGAGATCTAACTAAAAGATAGACATCCTTTAGGTCACCATGCCGTATACGCCATTTTGCAACAGCCACTGTAGTGGCAAGCACTGAAGCGTTAACATTTCGTGACGCCTTTGTTGTCGTCGCTGCTGTCACTAAAGTTCCTTTTGCTATTGTCCTTCTTGGTTCTGCTGTTGCTGTTGTTGTCGTCGTTTACCAACACTGATAAACGTCGCATGTGGTCCAATGGCCATTGCAGCTTCAAACTGTCGCTCATTAATTTATTTTATGCTCTTCGTCTTATGCTCAAGAGTGTGTGGGTGGTTGTCTGTGTGTGTGTGTGTGTGGCAGCCAACGTGCAACTATGTATGC
Organism: Chymomyza procnemis; assembly: GCA_035046065.1. NCBI lineage: Eukaryota > Metazoa > Arthropoda > Insecta > Diptera > Drosophilidae > Chymomyza > Chymomyza procnemis. The sequence continues at coordinate 25,342,836 of JAWNOJ010000013.1, read as the reverse complement.
ATACACACACACACACACACACACGCAGCACATTTGTTAATTAATTTGCTCATTTATTGCCCTACAAGACGAAGACCTTAGCTGCTTAACGCTACTGATTAAGTCTTTAAGGTTTTGGTGAAACTTTTGTTGCATTCGCTGCTCATGGCTTAAAGTTCGATATTAGCTGTGTGTGATTTTCCACAATTTTTCACACACTTTTGCATTGGTATTTGTTTGTTTTTTATGCAATCCTATTTTTTTTTCTTTTCTTTATTTACCCATTTTTTTGGGTTGGCTTTGTTTGTGCTTTTGTGCAATGCAGTTTATGAAAAACAATAACAAGAGCATAAATCAAACAAGTCGCTGATATCCTTGTTCGGTTTTGTCGTTGTTTATTTTGTTTTTTTTTCATGGTCTTGTTTTATTTTTTGCTGCATTTTTCAATACTGCCATAAGCTGCAATAAAACTGTACTCAGCAAATACGAACAGAAACTTGCAAAACTAAAGAGTTTTTAAAGACGATAGTGTTACGAGTGTTATTGTGGTTGAAAGTTGCAGTATTTGAGAAACCATCATGTTGGGTTTTAGTTGTGGACTGAAGTTTTTATGGAATATTCTAGCTTTAAACGGCATATTATGGTATAAAAAAAAGAGTAAAACATGATTTTAGTGGCATTAAATTTTTTAAATAAAAACTATTCAAATGGCACTTCGTAAATTTTAAGGCTATGGCAATCATTCTGAATCCTCTCGGTTTCGTTACTTAAGAACTTAAAATTCATATTGCAGACTCATCAAATGGAACAAAAAAAATAAACATAGGCATTAGTCTTGCGCTCGAGATGAGATTGTTTCTAAAACACAGATGGCTCTAAGAGAAAACTCGGTTAGCGCTAGTTATTTAAGTTATCGAAATATAAAAATCAGCTGTTAAAACTACTTAAAGTTTGAAGAAGTTTTCAAATAAATTCAAATATTTATTTCATAAATAAATCTTATATATAGTTTACAATAAATAAATGAGATAAGATAGCCCAATGGTGAATTGGTTTAGCACTGGCTTTGCTAGCAAATAGATGCTAATTGCACAAGTTCTCTATTAAAGACAACGCCTTACGGATAAACTGTTTAGAGGTATCTTTATATTTCATTTGAAACAATGACAGCACAGCCAAAGGGAAGCTTATATTATTTGGTAGAGTTTTCTGCGTAAACGGATTACTTCCGGTCTTGGCGATAAAGTCACAGTTCACGTTGACTTTCACAGGAAAGTTAGATATATCATTTCAAATCATGATTTATGGGATGAAGGTATCTTTGATTTGTATCTTCTTTGTAATGAGGACCTATTCTAGTAGTACTTCAAGCCTTAGAGGTTTGTGCCCACAATATCCTACTTACAGGAATTAGGGTTGTTATATATAAATAAACATAGATAGATTGCTTACATAAGAGCCAAGCCCTGTCAATGCGTAAGAGAATCATAATTCGCTTGAAGTCCTCCTTCATCAACACCAATGCTGCGACACTTTGCGATATTGGTTAAACGGATTTTAGAAATTTGATCAACAAATGCGACTATATAGGTTACCTCAACCGACGCTATGTCGCGCATATCTTTGTATAAGATTAAAACTTTAATCGTGAATATAAACTAGATTTCTAGTACCTTACCTATCTGGGCACCACAAATATAAGTTATGATTTACACAAAATACGAGACCACACCAGGGTTTGATTGAGTGAAAAAATTCCAGATCAAATTTATACAAAACTCAGATAGTCTTCTGTGCTATTGTGCGTGGGATAAAGGCCTTCAGTTCATATTGAGCTGCTCTTTGTGAGACAAGCAAAATCGGGTATCTTGCTGTCGTGGAAATGTATTGGAGTATTTATGTAATGGTCAAAATATAATATTATGATATCTTGTCTTTATAAATTGTTTCCCATAATTCACACCTTTCAAAAGGTTGTACAAAAATAAAGCTTTATTAACAATAATTGCTATTGAATCAATAATATTTTGAAAAACAATTACCGCGTTAAGATAATACTCATTAAGGTAAAAGAGATCTTAAAATGTACTTCCGATGTCTCTAAATGTGCTGCCAATTTGCCTATCTTGTTTTAAAATACTATTTTGTTTTTCTTTTTGTTATTTGCTATTTATTGAGGCCGGCTAATGAGTTCATTTGCTGGCCATTTTCAGGCGTTAACTATTTGAGTTGTCTCTTTGAATAGCAGGCAGGCCCTAATCTGTATAACTAATGTGCCTTCATCTTGAATGTTGAACTAACGCTAATTACTAGACACATCAGCTAAATCACTTGTACTCTGCCGTAGACAATGTGGAATAAAGAAGCACTTAAAGTTCTCGCACTAATTTACCATTATAGTCAGCTGCTCAAGATGTCGTTCATTATGCGTTCATTCTAAGGAGCTTCTGCTCGGTCTATTATTTATTACGCCTTAGGTAATACCCGATGCAGGCGCTGCCCTTGCTGCATTTTTCATGCACGTTCATTATTATCATTCCCAGAGCTACCATCACTGCCATAACTAGTAGTAGTTGTAGTAGTCATAGTAGTTGTTGCAGGCTTCCAGCTGCCCCGCTGCTATAACCGACATCTGCTTGAGTTAAAAAGCGCACTCTTCGCTGATAAGCGACGAAAATGTGCAGAAAGCTGAAAGTTTCACACAATTTTTTATGCCAGTGTGCACAACGTTGCACTTTTTCAAAAGGCAACGGAAGAGATGAGCGAGCGACGCAGAGATGATGAAGACGCAAAGGAAAGGGAACAAGAATTTATCATTGCGTGCACTTGGACCAACTGGGAGATACGACTTTGCATGGGCGGGCGCGTTGTGGCAAATAAAAGCGAAAAGCGTTGCTGAAATTTATATAAAAAAGAGTGTGTGGCATGCACCATTCAATTTGATTACTTGCGTCATAAATACCGGAAGCGTCAGTGAGTATTGAGGCAAAGGCAAGTGCAGCCTGTGTCAGCTTCAGCTCTTCAATGGCATTTTCGCCATGATGTGTAACAACATGCCCATGCTCATGCCCATGCCCATGCCCATCATCATCATCATCATCGTCAGCGACATCGCCATCGCCATTGCAATCGCCATCGTCATCTTCTTTTTCAACGGCATCGTAATCGTCAACTTCTAGAGTTGCCACATGTGCGTGCAGCAGTACGCTGAGAATATGAATGCGCCACATGAATGACGGCGGTAATATCCTGCCGTCAGCAATTGCAATGACTGGCCAGAGCCGTTGACAGGGGGGGTGTATTGGGGCGGTCAGGCGGGAGTGTCTCACAAACGCAGTGACGCAGCAGCAACTTAGCGCGCGGCTGCTGATAGCTGCTACTCGTCGTGGCAAGCTGCTCCTTTATGCACTCAAAGAATCTGCCACACACGCACACCAACAAAAAAGGCATTAAATTGTGGGCGGTTTTGGTTCGTGGTGCACGGAGCTAACACACACACACACATACACACACTCGAAAGGAAAATAAGCAAGTTGCGAGAAACGTATTAGTAACAGACTATTGAGGCACAGGGCGTTGGGTGTAAACGGCGGAAAGGCGGAAACGTTGGACAGAGGCAGGGGCAGGGTGCAATATGCTACATGGTTGGTTGGACGCTCGTGTGAATTCTTACAAGTGCGCTGCAAAATGACTTATGTGCTGCAGGCGACGACATCGTCGACAGCGACACTATCGCCAAATCAGAGAGCAGCTTGCATACAAAAAAAATAAAAAGAAGAAATTTTCCTCTATTTTTTTTTATATTTTGAACGCAGCATGATAAAAAGTAAGCGCTACCAACAAAGAAAAGGACTGACGGGGGTGGTGCCACACGTTGCAGCAGTTGAAATGACTTTGGGGCAACACACAGCATAAGTGCTTATATTGTTCACATATGTGTGTGTGTGTGTGTGTGTGTGTAATGACTGATCGTGTGATTTTTTATGCCCGAAGTTGCGTTGAAAGGCGATTTATCTTGGATGCATGTCTCTGAGTTGTGGTATGGAAACGCTTTCAAGCACAACAAATCAAACCCAAGCACAGGACAAAATAAAAAAGCAAAAACTGGAAGATGCAACGCAGCAGTAGGGGATATGCCAAAGTAAATGAATGAAAAAAATATGCAATATAAATATGATAGCTATGCACATTTGGTATATAAGCTCTAAATAAGGACTACATTCGTTGCATCGAATCTTTTTTTAACACTCATTTTCACACATACCATAAGGACTCTCATTTATGTGATATATGACGAACAAGTACAAATTGTATGATAGATAAATCCGTTAAAGATAATGGCATTGGCTTACGAAATGTTAAGGGGTCCGTGGTTGCTTTGTAAGTACTAAAAAAGTCAGTATGCTTGTTATACAACCATCTTTTGTCCAATTATTGAATTCATACTCAAGAGTAAAGTTTCTGAGCAAGGCAAGCATCGCAGAGCTATCTAACTCCATCTTGTATTTTTCGGCAAAGAACTGTAGATTCCACTTTTATACCCTTTAGTTTATGTGAAAAAGTGAAATAAGGAACCGCCAAAAGCCAAAAAATCTTACATGATTGTCTATCTAAGTCTTAGTTTTTAAGTTTCTTCCTGTGTGCTTCCGGTCTTAGACTTGTAAATTAGGCCATTTATCTAATTTTATATATCTATATTTTATGTATATACTGTATTTTTGAATACACAAGTGCAGCAGGCATGTCTATTGGTTTTGGTGAATATAACCATTTCAGAGTGAAGAGTATCTATGGAGACAAGTTTTCCAATTAATCTTTTTCTCTTCGAATGAATGGAGGTGTGCTTAATGTTTGATGTCTCCGAAGTTAAAAAAAGCTCCTAGGACCTCATAGATAAATCTGCATCATCATCTTACGAATAAATCAATCGTACCATATCGAAAGAAAGACAAAATGCAATGGAAAAAATAGAAAAGATTGTACAGGATGATTTGATACTTTCTATATTATGCTTTCAAAAATTTTATTTTAATATTTCAGCTTAAGTTTGTGTTTTCAAGTATCAGTAAAGAATTCCAGCTTAAAACAAAATAAATATTTTCCGCTTAACTATGCTAGACAAATGCATACCACTATCGAAACGACGATTCAGTTTTAGAGGCAAGTGTGCATTGAAGTACTTTTAACGCACTTACGTCATCTACTGATGGCGATTTCATTAAGCTGTTCACTTCAGAAAGTATAGCCCAAAATCCATATTTAGATCGCCTTGAATATATATTGTGTCACTCTACAGGGTCGTTCTCTGTATGAAAAAAAAATTGTTTGCGATTGCAGCGATAGATGCCACACTACTTCAAACAGAGAGAGAGAGAGTGAGTCAGTGAAAGAAGGATAAACAAACAAAGGACTCTGTAAAAAGTAAGTTGTGGTTTCAAAAAAAAAAAATAACAACAACAAAACAAAATAAAATAGCTAACAAGCTAAATGCTGTGGGACTCGGTCTGGCTTGGTTGCTTTTGGGGTTTGTTGGGGTTCACTGCTTGGGCAGTCATTCGGATGGTTGGTTGGACCTACCAGCCAACCAACAAACTGGTTGGTACATTCGTTAGGACGGTTACGATGCTTGCGATGGTTTGGCTGGCAGAGATTAACTTTTGGTGCGCTCAAAGCGACCACAGCAAGTGCTTTACATTTAAAAACACACGGCAACTGCATGATGGCCATGCCAAACGCACTTTGCAAATGGCCGCTGCGGCAGCAACAACAACAGAGCTTGTTAGTGTTGGATAACAACAAACAACAAGCTCCACTGCGCCACATTGTTGTTGACAGTCAACCAGCAACAACAATACAATTCATACAGATTAACAATTAGCTTGCCTTTTAATTTATTAAATATTTATAAGCACGAGTCAAGGACAGATTATAAACGATAATAAACCAAAAAAAAACCAAAGAAAATGTTTCAAATAGTGAAAAAAATTGTAGCTATAACTTTGCAACAAATAATAAATATACTCTGCAAACTCGACTACTTTTTATGCTAGAGAATAAGCGTATCAACAAGTCTACAAGCGGCACGTCAACTGCTTTTAGCCATTGGGTTAATAGTAAGTACTTGGCTATAAAAAAGCTGAAAAATCCGTCTATAAACATTAAGCTGCAAAATAATACGCATATATATATATATATGTATAGTGCCAATGGCGAAGTGGTTATCGCATTGCTTTTCTAGGACATAGAATGCATGGTACTTCATAAATCGCAAACGCTGCTCAGGTGATTATGGTTGGGGAGAATATTACAACGTGAAGTTATCGTATCGTTGAAGTTTCATAAAGTGTTTTCTGATAGCTTCAAGCGTGTTAACTGCATAGCATTATATAATAAATAGATTATTAATAAAGCACAATGGAGTGGTGCTCAATAGAAATACGCTGAAGTGATTTCAGCTTAAATTAAGAGCGCTATATTATGGAAATAAGAAAGGTGACAAAGTAAGCAGTTCTGCCATAGCATCTTATCGATGAAGTGATAAAAGGCAAGCCAGCAAAAAAACGTTTAAAAGTGCTTTGACATAAGAATTGGAGCTGGCGCCAGCTACAATGCTTTCACTTCTTATTTTTGTGCATGTATCATTATGGGTTGATTACAAACTAAAGCAACAATCATATTTAAAAATATTATTTCAGCACAAATCTCATTTGGCAGCTTGTTGTCATTGCCTGTTTTTGTGCAAATGCCAGTACGAAAAACACCTGCAAATACTTGGGTGACTTTTAAGGATGCTGAATTATCACTTTACGAATTCTTTTAAAAACAACAATTGATTATGTGAAATGTTTTAATTAAAAGCATTTTTTATCCGTGTTCGTGTAAAATATAGTTACGTAGCTTATGTATTTTTTAAAATAAATATATATACATATAATTTTTTTACAATTGAAAAATAGCGCGACGATAGCATCACGAAAAATTCTTATGATTGATTCTACAAAAATATATTCGAAATCAATGTATAAACCTATATTTTACATGGAAATTGCAAGAATATTAAATTTCCTTTGCTATCCATAAAAGTATGTTACATTTTTTGTTTATCCTACAAAATGTTGTACATTTATCAATCGATTTTTTTTTCTCAATTTATATTGGCGAAAAAAAATTGATATGTATCTGATAAATGTAAATTATGTTTGGGCAAACCTTTTACCTAATATATGGCCTAGCGTTATGTGTTATGTGTCCTGACTTTAAGCCATTTTGATATTTATAACATACATTTCTTTATGCTCCATATACGGCTCCCAAAAAATATCAGCACGTAACCTTAACAAATAAACGAAGCGTTTGCGAAGCAGTCAGATACATTGTGAGCTGGGAAAATGAAAGAAAATTGGCGGGGTAAGCGTAGCAACTGACATTGCAGTTAAAACGAAATAAAACATGAAAATGAATTATGATACATGTGTTGTTTGGCCACGGCCTCAAACAGTGGCAACAACGTAAGCAGTGTGTGCGGAGCAGTGCTGTGCGGCATGGGGGCGGCACGAGGCACGCAGTGACAGCATGCGCAACACTCATTCATTTAAATGCCATTTTAAACTTAAATGAAAGTTTATGGCTTTTTATTTGCATTGTTTGTTGTTGCATGCCACTCGCCTTGCTGTGTTGGTTTTGCGAAAAAATTCCCATATGTTTGTTAAGGTTGTTGCACTAAACCAGTAGATCAACAGACGTTGTCGCTTTATGTTTATGTACTTTTTTTTTTTAATCTATATATATATTTTTTTGTGTTATATATAATAATACTGTTACACATATGCCACATAAAACTCGACACTTTACTGGGGGCACACACGCACGCACACACACATGCATATTTACATAGCTAAAGTTACCTAAAATAAAATTTAAAAAAAAATAAAATAAAAAACCCTTGGCCATATTTTATGTTTTTATTTTCGTTGTAGCAAAATTTGTAGCTGTCCATATACAGGTGCAACATAGCCCACAATGGCAGAGCAGCAGTGGCATGGATGGAACCCGGAATTAAGGGATCAATGCCATCTCCAAGCAATCAAAAATTTTAATTCTATTTACCAAAACAGCTCCCTTTTCAGATGTATATATTTTATGTTTAGGTAGATTTTTATAATAAACATATTTTTGTTTTTTGCATTTAAAGGAAATAAAATATTTCTATAAAAACCAATTCTGTATGAAAAGTTTTAGTTGCAGCGATTGCAAAAATTAAAAACAAAAATTTCAAATGCGGCTTAGTATTTATTTACTATATGATGCACAAAATATTCAATCAAAATAAAAAATAGGTTAATAAATTTCATTCTTGTTTATTTAATATATAATATTATTTGTAAATAGTCTGACAAAACAAAAAAAAAACAATTGGAAAATTTAACAAACAATATATTTGTTAACAGTAACAAAGTAGTATTGGAAATATCCAATGAAAGGAATAAACTGAATTTTATGGATACAGTCCAAAAATTGCTCTCATATTTTTTCTATTTCAGACTTGCTTTGTATATATTTATAAATTTATAAATTTATAATATACAAAAAACTATTAAAAATAAAGTCTATCATCAAACATTGGTTGGTTGAAGTCCTATGCATCTATTGTAGTTATAATACCACCCACTAAGATTGAGTAAGAGCTCGAGATAGACCTCAGCATGACTCTTACTTTATTCTACGAATCATAGTTGCAAAAAAGAGTCTGGTAAGGTTCGGTATTACAATGTTGAGGTACAATAGGTATATCATTGGCCAAAATATTCTTACCTAAAACTCGATATAAGTAATTCGATTGGTTGCAATTTCTACTCTATTAAAAATAGTGGATTTGCTTTCTTCGACTGAAAAGACATAAAATGTCTATATTGAAAATGTTCTTAATTAATTTGACAAGTGGCTTAATACTATCGTAAAAGGTATTGGAAATCGGTACCGTTTGTTGAAGTCTATAGGTAATGGATGTATCTTAAGCGTTTTTTGATGCGAAATTTCCAAAAAGAACTGACCATGGCCAAAAAAAGGCCAATGACATTATTTGAAAATTTTTTTTGTTTAGAATTTGTAATCGCTACCTATTGTTAATGAGGACCGTTATCGCTCAATGCTATCAAAATTTTATTTCACACAAATTGCAGAAGAAGACTTGGATGATATATGATTCCAACAGTATGGAGGTACATGCCATATAGTCAATGCCAATAATCGATGAGATAGACACATAATGTGAAAAATTAGTGCAATGAGCTGACTTTCGAAAGATAGCGTTTCAACGCTGTAATCTGTCACTACGACCATCCAAACATAATTTTGTGATCAACTACAAGATTTAAGCTGTGGGAATACGATAATACAAATTTAATAATATACTTTGGATCGAATGATCTGCAGCACAGTGAGCATTGGTTATTAATCGACATTGTTTTTTTGTAAATGAATCTGGTAAAGTTCAGGAATAATAATATGAATTTGTTTCAGATAACATTTTTTAAATAATAAAAAGTTTAAAGCCTTTAGAGTTAGCAGCAATTGGAAGCTCTAATAACGACAGAGCACTGAAAAAGTGCAAGCAAAAACCGTCGAGAAATTCACTGGTTTCAAAGTAATCGAGAGCCTTAGTTGTATAGGTCTTAAGAGTAAAGTCTTGCGATTAGCTTAATGAAATTATTACGAATTTTAACTAATAAGCCACAAATATTAAACAGTGCCTACATAGCTGGCTTAAATCAAATAATTTATTTCGCAAATTTTATACTCAAGCGCTTATCATTCCACTGATATGATTATATGCATAAATTTTTTGCACTTGTCGCCTTGATTTCGCTCAAGTCCGATGCTGTAAGCTTCCCTAGGGAAATAGCTGATTTTTAATGTAAAACCCTTTACGAAAAAATCTCTGTACGCCAGTGAGAGACAAACACTAACATATTTATACGCTTACGCATACCAAAACACATACTCATACACGCACACTCTCTCACACATAAATCAAATTAATTTTGAAGCCAAGGAAGGCATTGCCAACAAATGCCAACAACGAGCGCCATTTTGGCCCGGGTAACAGTTAAACTGAATGTAAACTGCTGCTGTGTGCGTATGATATGTATCTGTGTGAGTGTGTTGTGATTTGTATCTGTGAGAGTTGGCGTGTGTGTGTGTGTGCCAAGGCAAAGTGCGTTTTAATTGCAAAGATGCCGCCACGAAGCGCGCGTTGAATTCAAGCGCTAATTAGGCGCACAATTGGCACGAAATAAAAATAAAAGACTGTGCAGGGGAGCCAGGGTTTCAGTTCAGCATAAGGGGCAAGAACAGCTGCAAAAAATACAAGAACAAAAAAAAAAAAATAGCACCGTAACTGCGCTGAAAAACGTTAAAACAAAAGGCTATGTACGTGACTATCTCAAGCTGTCGATGTTTGCCTGCGATGTTGACTGTCGTCTGGCCGTCGCGATAAAATGTACTTTTAAATTGTCGCAAAAGGCAACCAACCAACCAACCAACCAACAACAACAGCAGCAACAGCAAAAGTTTTTACATTTGTTTTTGCGGCAGGGGAGTGGTGGAGTGGCTTAAGCAGAACTAAGGTGCAAGGCATACACGACGCGTCGTGTGGCACATTCATATCATCAAATGAATATTCGCTTATTTGCATCACTTTGCCGCTCAAGTTTGGGGGTTAAAACAGATATGCAGCACAACAGCAGGTATACGTATGTATGTAGTATCTGTGTGCGTATGCGTGTTTGTGTGTGTGGCGGCAGGTGTGTGAGTTGGGTTACTGACAAAATGAGTTTTCCACTTTTTGCCGAGTTTCTGAAAGGGCTGCGCATATGTGTGGGAAAGGTTAACCTTTGATTCAACAGCTGGCAGCATTTGCAAGGATGACTTTAAATGAAGATTTCGTTAGTTCTTATACACATTTCTCGTTTGAAATTAAAAGAAATAATAATATGCATCTCATAAAATAAAATTCTATATCAGCCAAGCAATGGTTTTGGGGTTCTATCGTTTTAGCATGTCTCTAAAACAACTCTCCTCAAGCATAGGTAGTATATATTTGTAGAACCAAACATTTGTATACCAAAAGCATAATGTATCGCAGAAGCTTAAAGATTTTAAAGCAGAACAATTCAAAGAAATAACTAAGTAGTGCATTTTTGCGAAGAGTCATCGTTAATGCGTTTAAAAGTTTTTAAGAACATTAAAATATGAAAAGAAAATGCGAAAATATGCTTCATTTGACTCGAGTAAAACACTCTTGTAGTGATTTTTTAGGAATTGAAACTAAATTTTAAAGTACTTTGTTGCAGATGCTTAACTTATAAGATCAAAGCAGTGAAATATTTCGTAATTGATTTTTTATACAATTGAACCAATGCAGATGGTCACTTATCTATATGCGTAGTTTAATCACTAGTGTTTAAATTTTCTTAAATTATAGAAACCCAATAAAGTATCTATTTTTAGCCGCTCATCGCCTTGGTAAAAAACTTTTAATAATAAAAAAAAACCTTACCATTTTACGACAAAAATCCCTACGCCAAAGTTAAGTGAAACTTATACAAGTTAACAATTCCCTGTATGAGTAAGACAATCAGCAAGAGCACAAATGAGCGCGAGAGTGAAAATCGAACAAATGCGTGAGGACGTGCGCTGCGGATTTTAGCATCCGTAATATATAAGATGGAGAGTCTAATCGTTGTCCAAAAATGTACTTGAAACAAGCAAAGGTACTTAAAGGTACTTAGAATGAGATTCAAATTCTACATTTTAGGATTTTCTGTCTGACATCCCAAAACCACTTCAAAAAAGCATTATTAATATGAACAATATTATGTTCTATAATTTGAGGTCAATTTTAATATTTTTAAGTTTGTTTTTAATTTTCAAGAGTGAAAAGAGTTAGACAGTAATAAGTTGGTTGAGAACTGCAATATAAAATTAACACAAGCACGATTTTTTGAAGTGTCACATCGAAAGAAGAAAATTTTTACGTAATTCTTTACAATTTCTTGTCAATAAATCCATTCACTTTAGATCTAATGAAAGTGTTCAATTCCATATACAAAAGAGAACAAGAAATGAAGAAGAAGAAATTGCAGATGAAGAAGAAAACCACTCAACGCTTTTGAGTATCCAATTTGCAAGCTTGAATGCATTTCTTTACTTGCATCAATGCGAGTAGATTTGTTGCTAATCCCCACCTGCATGCCACAAATTGTTATGCAAATCCCAGCACATTGAGTACTCGTGCAATACACACATTGGCAATATCCTAGCGATTTTCTACCTCATGTTCAACTAATGATATTGAATAAGCACTTGAAAAACTCATATAAAGTAAACAATTGATTTCCATTACGTGTATGGGAATGCAAAGTAATGCCCCCAAACCGTCAATATTCTATTCCCATTCCCAATGCCGTTTCGATACCCATTACTCTCTAGTTGTGCCATTCTTGCCCATGGCCATGATATAGTAAGTTAAATAGAATTGAAGTGAGACAACTAGAGGCAGAGACAGAGAGAGAGAGAGAGAGAGACAGCAATGGAGCAATAGTGACAGAGAGAGCGAGAGAGAAAGAGATTGAAGAGAAGACTTTTTTACAACTTGCAATTTCTTGCAAATTTTTGCATTTTCTTTACACACTTTGCCACAAATTCATGGCTCAACTGCAGGCGGTAATGCCACATGGAGAGGGCAGAGTAAGAGAGACATATACTCGTCCTATATGATGGCATTTTTTTCGAGTTATTTTCATATTTGTTTAAAGTCTATTTACCGCAAGTTGACAGTGAAATATGCGAAACTAGCGCGTAGCCAAATAAGTGCGACAGTTTCCGGTTACAACAGTGCGCCAATGCCAGCGTTGGTAAAGTCCTGCTGCTACTACTGCTGCTGCTGCTTCTAAGGCTGCTCATCCTGCTGCTGCTGCTGATGGTGATGGTGTTGGTGTTGGTGATGGTGATGGGTTGGTTGTGTAGTTGTTGGATAGTGCTGGCATGTCATTGTGGTTTGTTTGTTTGACTTGCCTGGGTAAGGATTTCATGTGTTTAAGAAACAGCCAGAACCGAGACCAACCGCAGTGACTGTCTCAATGTCCGGGTGTCCGGGTGTGTGGGTAGCCTGCCTGTCCGCATGACAATTTGTTGTTCATGAAATCTGCAGCTCTGTTTCCATTTCTGCATTTGCTTCTGCAATGTTTTTGCGCAATTTGCCAAAGACATGCAAAGCACGAAAGAGATATGCATAGCACAGCTAAGCGCAGGCAACGTTCTTGACGAGGATGATGGCTGGCTGCTAGGATGGCGTTCTCAGCGCTGCCAGGCGGCAGCAAATAGTCTGACATCGTTGCAGTGTAAACAAACCGATATATTCCCCCAAGCAGGGCTCAGCCGGAGCAACAAAACAAAGCCAGCAAAAAGTATAAAATGGTTTGCATTGCTTGCAAGATGTATTGAGTTTCATCAGCTGCATATCCTTGCCGCCGCGTGTAGCCAGACCAACCAGCCAGCCAGCCATGGAAGCACGATACTGTTTGAATCTGAAAAGGAGTCAGAGTCAGCCTGCCTAACCACTGAGACGGAAGTAATGTGTCTATCAAAGCATTAACAATGTCTTTGGCGTTGCGTCTGTGCATAGTTTTTAGTTGGCTGCTCAATAGCTTTAAATAATGTTTATGCAGTGAGCGAAAATATTGAGTGGATTTCAGGTGTCAGGTTAGAATTTGGTTCAAGTTCCCTGGCCGGTGGCTCAATAGCTTCTTGTTGTGGTGATTTTGTTTTGCGGTGAAAAAAAGTACAAGTATAAATGCGACACATGTTTGTTCAATAAGGCTTAATAGCTATGCTTCATTTATGGAACGCATAATATTTATTCTTTGAACAAGTCTGAGTTGTATCTTATGCCATACGTTATAGCATCAAACTCGGTAGAATTTAAACAAAAAAATGCTACGAGTATTGGAGAGTTCTTTTTAAAAGCTCGAAAAATTGTTTTTACAATATTAAGGGGTTTTTCTATTTTTGTATAGACAAATAGTGAATTAAACGCAAGAGTAAAGGAAATATATTAACCGGGTATTTGTATTAAGTATTGCTTTCAAGAGTGATTTCTCGTAACAGCAATAACTTTTCGATAAAAGCAACCTGTATCCAAAATAACTTAGTTTTTTTACAGCAACTCTTATAGGGTAAAAGCTTGGCACAGAAGTTGTGCAAGCAACTATACGATTCTAAAGCTAACCAAAGTCAGCCCAAAAAAGTATTCTGCTCAGTAACAAAGTTTCTTATTTTTCTGCTTTTTTGGTTTCGTTTGTGTGCCAACAGTATTGGATAACTCATCTGAGTTCTATGTGAGAATTGTTCGTTAAAAAAACGAATTAAAAATATTTATAAAACTTATTCCCTTAAAGCAGTCTCAGCATTTGGCATATTTTCAAAGATAATGTAAGCTAGCAACCTGTATGCTAAGTTTTTCCCTCAGTGTGCGCATATCGATATATAATTGTAAAATCCGACTTGTATTGAATGATTTATGCGTGCTTACATGTATGCGTCTGAGCACTATGTATGTATATATATATAGTATATATATATATATATGTGTGTGTAATATATATATACGGATATAATTGCAATGAAATCCGCTTGTTGTGTTGTGTTTGCATAAACGCCTTATGCAAAATTGAACACAATTAAATTAGTTGCGGCAACTCAAACGGCAACCTGGGATTAAGGTGAAATCTGCACCATTCCCTCACTGCTGCATGTGTAACCCCTATATCATTTTCTTCTCGCCTATGTATAACTAATTGACTATGTAAATGCCCTGCTCTATATGTAGTTGTAGTTGTAGGTGTGCACACACACAAACACACAGATGCACATATACATTCATGTGGCTTGTTTGTTTGTATATGCTGTTAATTATAGGCAACGTGCAACACAGCCGCATCATTATTATTGTTGTTGTTGTTGTTACAGGACTAAAAGTGCTTGGAGTAGGCTGCTTGGGGGCAGGGCATGAGTCTCAATGCCTCGCATTGACATTTCAAGCAGCAGCACAAGCGACATCTACGACAGTTACGACAGCTACGATGGCTTTGTCATGAAACCTTTTCCTAAGGATTATGCAAATCTGCCACTCATCGTGTAGAACACACTCACTCACTCACTCACACACACACACGCACTTACATTTGCATTTGCATACACATAGTTGAAGATTTTGAGCGTCATAATTTATGCCACCCGTTTCAAAAAACACAACAACAAGGACAACGTGTACAAGAACAACAAGTATACTTCATATCAGCCGCTTGGCATACCTCAAAAATTGCCCACACTGTTGGGGCATTCATATGTAGGTAAGTATTTCTAAATTTGGAGCTATACGAGTGTGCAGAGGTGAGCAACATAAGTAGAACAAGAACCACCGAGCGGCATACTCATTAACGCAAAGTTGCCAGGTTTTTTTTTGGAATCAACGACGATTCGTTGAAAGCTTATCATAAATTATGTTCAACTTTATTTTGTAAAATCGGGTGATAAATCTGAACGTTTTTTCTGATCATATACAATAGATTAAAATATGAAAATTGATTGAGCTAAAAATGGGATTACCAAGATATTTGAAATTAAACCAAATCGAGCTGATTAAGCTGCTCTAAAACTTGAGGCATCTTCTTAACAATGCAATGGTAATATATACAATAAAATATAAATATTGTAATTGTTTTCCAAAAAGAACATATCGTAAATGTAAGAAACCATAACAAATTGTTCCCAAAAAACAAGACTAGCTTGATACGCTTATTGGGCGCAATTTGAAAGCAAACTCCGAAATTAAGTCAAGATAGACTATGAATTCATTCTGCCATTCATTAAGCCAAACCGACACTCGAGTTTGTAAGCCAAGATATCCGCTTACTGGCTAATAGGTTTCTATGCCGCAAGGGTTTCATCTCAAATCCTTAAACACCAAAATGACGTACCTATGTAGGTACCTGGTTGATGAAAATTCTACATTTACTGGATCAAAAAAATTAAATAGACAATATGTATTCTCCTGTTCAGCCGAACGCATTTATTTTTAATGCTGTTCAGCTTTAATAATTTTTATCACAGTTTACCAACGTAAGTTCAAAAATGAAGTTCAAAGAAGAAACTTTGACATTTTCTATGCAGATTCATCAGTGTCATATGACATTTAGCCCCCGGTTCCATAAAGTTCATAGCCTAGTTCAGCTTTATTAATCATAATGACATCATAAAAATTATTTTTTAATGAAGTAAGGTTCTTTTTTTTAAAGTTACTGTAATTAATGTGTCCAGCAAGAAACTACCAACAAGTTAAGCTACAGCTAATGTAAACTCTTTGACCCGCTTTGGTAAGGCTTGCAACAAGCGTTCCAACTTGAACTTGCTGCCCCAAGTCATAAAATGCTTATGAAAAACGCTTAAATTAACTAAACCACACACACTGCTAGAAATATGCATATGGCCAACATATAGCCAAATATACATATATATGTGTATATATATATGTGGGACACACAAACAAAATGGACGGCATTATGGCTTATATAGCTGGCAGTTGACTGAAAGGCAGAGTGCCTCAGTGAGTCAGTGTCAGAGGGAAAAGTCTGCTGTTGCAATGACTGTGAGATAGTTGGCTGCAATTTCCATATATGGAAAAATACAGAGCGGCGCTGAGCCGCTTTACAAAAATATCTAGTTTATTTGCAAGCAGAGTATTTTTTTTATTTCAATTTTCGCTTTTATTTTTTTCTAGTTGGTTTTAGTTTACTTTATGGTTTGTGTGTGAGTGTGTGTGTGTATCTATGTGTGGATTTTTGTTATCGCAGAGCTTGCAGCATGCTGCAATAAAATCAGTGGCAAAGGTTGTAGATGCCATTGCAGCCGAGCAACATTTGGTCAGCCATTTGCCACAGTCTGTCTGATGAGTGTGTGTGTGTGTGCGTGTGTATTTGTGTGCATGTGTATCTATGTGTGTTTGTTAAATAGAAAATTTGCACTAAAAACTTACACATAGAAAATTGCAAATTCGCATTCTCTTTTGCTCTCACTCTCTGTATTTTGTGCACTGTTTATTCGTTCGTTTGTTTGTTTGTATTTGAAAACAGTTTTGTGATTTGCATTTAAAAGGTGTAACGGGCCAACTCGTTTGCATTTTAGGTGTAAGCTTTACCTAAAATATAAAATGCCAGCTTGCATTCGGAAAAAATAAGAATAAATGACAAGGCAAAAAAAACAAAAAAAAATAATAATAAATTTTGGAAAAACAATACTGGCTTAAACTTTTGCAAATGTTTCGTTTTTGCAAATGAGAGCAGCCACGGAAAGATATGCTACACATTTGGTTTAGTCATATATTTCGATTGTTGTTGTTGCTGTTGCTGTTGTTGCTGGCTGCATTTGACACAAATAAACAGTTAACAATGCACATAGAAATGTATAGTTGATGGACAGATAGACGACGGACAGCACTGACAGCAGCAGTGTCTACATGAAATTGGCTGCCAAAAATGGCCATAAATTTTGCAGCTCACAATGCGTATACGCCCCATTCTTGTTGTTGTCGACTGTCTTTCATTTGTGCCAAACAAACACATACAACTATTAATCATATTGACTGTACGACTCTGCGACGTACCGACGTCTGTCCATTTGACTGACCAATGCGCTAATCAATCTTGCCTAGCTGTCTTACTTTCAAAATGGCGCTGCCATTAAAAGAAAAATGGCGACGACGTTATGCACGACATTGTGTTTGGCGAATGGCGCTAAGGCTAAAGTCATTAACGCCTCACTGGCCAGCGCTAACTACCTGATATTTTGTTTATGACCAAATTGTAGCACAAATCTCCGGCGCAACTCTCTTGCTGCCACTGCTGCTGTTCAATGAGCCGGCAGGCAAAAGCCAAACAGGATTAGTTGTAATCAATAACTTGGCCAAGTAGTTGACTCGTACGAGCCTAGCCGTGTGCTTCTACCAAGCCAAGTTAAGTTGAGTTGAGTTGAGTTGAGTCTTTGCCGTTGCTGTCGAAACTTTTGTACAGCTTATGCCACGGCTTATATACCACTCTATACATATATATTTATATATATCTACATCGAGACATTGTACAAGCGCCTCAGCATTTTGCTTTTGTCTGCGGCCAAGTTATTATGACCACGGCAAATACGTATTAATTGAAAACTTTGCCATTAAGAATTTTCGCTTGGTTAGGTTTTTGCATTTGGATTTTATACGTTTTTCCTTTTTTTTTTGTTACTCTTGTTGCCACCACTCCAGCTCCAGCCCCATCACAGCACTTAAATTAATATAAAAGCAATTTCATCTATAAGTATTTAAGTGAATCTGTTGTCCTAGGCTTCGTATAGCCAACTATTTGATCGTTATAAAATTTGACAGTTTTCCAAAAACTTGGCACGACAATAACTTGCAAACATTTTGATTGATGAGCATATACGTAATATATACATATACATATATATATATAGAGCCATCTAACAACAACTATACGGGTTTATTTATACGTAGCTCGTCGTCATTATATTCGCATTAAATGTAAAAAACTCTAAAGCCTCGTTGAAGCATCGCAAATTGCCAGTTGACATTTTATGATGAAGCTCTAATATAAAAGTTGCTGCACGATAAGTATTGGAAATCATCAGCAGAGATTGAATACCAGCGCACCTGATTGGTTAATATGGTAATCAGAGCTTTACGGGCATAAACCATTTCTTGTCGATAATTGCTAATGGGTTAAAAATGAAATGATTGCTTTGGGAGTCGTAGATACACACATACGGTGCATACGGTGAGTGTTTGTCGTGCTGCAGAGAACGCAAACGTTTAGTGTGTTTGTTGATGAAAGATTTAAATTTTTTAATAAAAATTATACGTTTCGGTAGCTTGAAAATTCGCTTTAAGTTTTATGCTGCACTTTAACAAGGAATTTGTAGCTAAAAAATTGACGTTATGCAGTTTAAAAGAAAATATTGCAATCTAAAGTTATCAGTTGTAAAGATGAAGTATTGAAATCTTGCTTTATTATGTTTAGTAACTCAGATATTTTTTGGTCAATTGTGATTTTCAATCGTGATTTTTAGGTAAGACCATAGTCTTGAAGATGCATTCAAAATTTAAGCAAAATCTTTTTAGAAAAAATTCCTATTTTAATTTTTTTTTGACACTTAATCTACCAGCGTAGGTGAAAATACACTTTTGCAATGATTGTGTGGATATTGCATGTAGTTAACTTCCTCACCTCAGATCTTTTTTGGTCAACTTCGGTTAACAATTGTAATTTTTGTCTTAGACCAAAGGTCCAAAAGCTAAGCAAAATCTTTTTAAACAAAATTTCCTATGTTAACTTTTTTTGACCCTAAATCGGCCAGCGTAGGTGAAAATATGCTTTTTCAATGATCATGTGACAATTGCTTTAACTTTCCTCTGTTATTTAATTTTTTATAAAATTTGTCTAATTTTATTTTTGTCCCAGAAAAATATACACCTTGCTCTCACTACTGCAAAGGGATGTTTTGACTTTTGTAACAATTTAAATGATTTTATGAAAATTAGTTCGTGTTACCCATCCTTAGTGGTTTTGGACATTTTATTCCTACATAAATATAAGGAAAGTGAAGAAGGATTTTTGAGTACGATAATTTTTTGAAATTCATAAGGTTTGCCAGGTTTTATGAAACTTTTTTATAGTACTTGAGGACAGATTCATGCGTGCTAAGTTCATAAAACTCTTTCGCACGAAATCAGCACATGGTAGTGTGTTAATGTGGCAACTCTGTTACACTCATTTGATAAATTTTCGCTCTCGTTCTCATTTGTTCTGTTACTGACTGCATTTTTTAGTCATAGAAGCCTGGAGTAAATATTGCCATCAAAAGCAAGATGTAGATATATTAGGATATTCTGAATAAGCCGGAATCGTTGTATATCGTACCTTGCCTGCTTTGACTCCACTAAATTAATAATAGATTTTTCATATTTATGGAAGCTTACAAAAGGACATACTGCAGGTGCGTAACTTCTGACAAAAAGCCCCAAATAAATATGGAGTTTTTTTTTAAATAAAATTAAAGCTAAAACCATCAGTGCTGCGCAGATTAAATATTCATATACAACATGAAAAAAAACGACGAGGATAAGAAACTCCATTTAGGAGGGTTATCAACAGAGCGTTAAAAAAAACAAGTGCTTTGCTACCTACAAAGGATCTGGCGCTCATTAAAATCAAAAAGTGTCTATCAAATCGATTTTCGTTTAGTAACGTAATCAAGAATGGAATTTTTTGTTTTTGGTTTTTGTTTGCTGTGCTACATAACAAGTCTGGGCGATGGAACAGTACGGTTGAGTGGTAGCACCCATTACCAACTTAAAGAGCACTCGAACAGCACTCAGCCACACACACTCGCACACACACATACACAACACAACGTGAGGCACAAAGAGACGTGCATGTGTGTAAGTGGAGTTACTACAGGTAGGCAGTAGAGCAAGCAAAGCTCAAAGCTAGAGCAGGAGCAGAAGCAGCTGTAAGTGTGGAATCAATGTTGTCCAAGTGTGAGTAAGAGCGGTAGCTGTCGAGGCGTCGGAGCACCCGGCGCCGTCTGTGCTTTGCAGTACTTGTCAAGATTGAATTTGGTACGAAATTTTTTGCTGGATTTGAAGTGATTTTTTTTTTGGTGGCTTTTGCTTACTGTTTTTTTTTATTCTATTTTTCTCTTATTTTTTGGTATTGATCAAACAAAACGTAGCAAGTGGCAGTGAAGGTGTCGGTGTCATTGCTCACAAGCGCGCAGGAATATATTGTATATATACACAATAGAGTAATATATATACATTTATACATATTCAAGGTACATATTGCTATATATAAATATGCACGTATAGAGTTGACTATGCCAACAAATTTTATCGTGCTTCCTGTGCTGTACTATTTCTCCACGTTTTTCCATTCTGTTGTTTTTGGTATTTTCCTTTTTGGACAACACGAAACGCGCGCATTGCGCATAACTAAGTAAATTGCATGATTTGTACTAAAACTGTCATTTTGATTTTTGTTTTCTATTATATTTTACTCTTTTTTTTTTACTTGTATTTCTTATATGAGAAATATAGAGAGGGAGAGCAGAGAAAAAAAACAATTGCAGTTGTTTGACGCTGACTTACCGGACCAAACTGTTCGAAATAGCTTTTGACATCCTCCAGAGTGGTGGGCGCCGAAAGGCCACCCACAAAGATTTTCTTCGTTCTCGTCACCATCTGCAATGAGCATAAAAATAAAAGAAACCATGAAAGGAGTTGTAATAAAAATGCGCTTTAATTTAGCTGGCATTTAAATAACCATTTATATGAAAGTAACCGGCAGTTGATTCGCCGTGTACTCCACTAAGCTAGCTTATGAGTCTGCAGACTGCAAGGAGCCGCATTGTAAGTGTTATTTACAGGAGCTGGGCTCCCGTAACTCTGGCTATGCGTAGTTTTCGCATTTTATTCTCTATCTGTCTCTGTTGATACACTGCCGCACAGCTACCCAAAAAAGGGTATTTTCAACTTGCTAACAATGAAATTGAGTCTAGAGGGTAGGATTGTTGTTGAAATTATACCCGCAGTGATTCTTTCGTAATTATTATATACTGATATTAAGTAACTAATTTTTAAATATTATTATTACACATAATTGATTGAAATCTTTTAGCTTTGGTTTCCCACCCAAGCCAAGTTCGGAATTTCTAGTTTTAACTCCGAAACAATTTAATTTTATTTAGTGTACGGCCATGGAATCTGAAATCCTTAAATTTAATTTGACCTACTGGAACTTGCTTACTTTCAGACCTTCAAAAATAAGCCTTTTATATATTTATGTATATATATCTTATATATATTTTTAAAATCGTAGCAGTCTTTAGAGCTTAAGTCGAAATCTATGAACAACACTTTCGATTGACTTTCAAGCGATTTTAAGTTAGCGAAAAAGTATCGAATTCAAAAATAATTTAAAACGGTTAGCTAGGATTGTTTAATAATAAAGTGTTGGGCCAAGGATACGCAGGAAAGAAATATTTGAATGAAGAAAAATCTAGAGATATCTTTTATCTTGCAAAGCAACATGTATTAAATTTGCATTGCAGTTGTGAATCCGCTTTTTTGTAGAGATTGGCATATAATATCGTTAGATTGTCGCTTTGTTGGCTTATGGAACTTTTTTATAAGTATTTTGCAGGAATTATCAATATTCTTGTAACATTTTGCATCCGTGTAAGATATTGGTGTTCCAAAAAAAATCTTTGTTGGCTGAAGCTTTAAGTTAGTGGATGACTCTGGCATTTAAACCTGATTTTTTAGCATGTGTTATCATAATAATTTTAAGTCTCTTGCAAAAACAATTTTTTTTTATATTTTTCACTGAATCACTAAGAAGTACATTAAATTAAATAATTTTTTCACTTCACAATAAAATTAAGCTTTGATTTTAATTTGAACTAATAAATTCTTAAGTAAATTTCTGTTCAGCAGAGCAAGTTCTTAAATGGATTGACATTCTAAATTTTAAGGATTTCGATTTTGGTTTCAAGTACAGATTTATTCAATTTTAAGTAGGAAATGCTTGATTTTTCTTTAGAACAGAGGAGCTAAACATAAAGCTAGTATTTATGTAAACATAGCATATACTCTAATATTTTAATTTGTGTTCACCTAAATTAATTCTTCAGCCTGAAAATTGCAAATTTGTTGCTTACAACTTACCATCATTTAATAAGTTAACTTAAAAAATTCCTGCAGCTTTTAAATTTTTTTATGTAAGAGTTTGCCTCCAGAAAAAATATTACCTCAATTAAAAATATATATAATTCGTCATAAGCGTAAACATTTTACGCATTTCAATTGACATTGTTTGGCAAGGACTTGTGGTTAGTCAGTCAGCCATTTGATTGCAGAGAATTCCTGCGTCGTTCACTTGAGGTCTATAATATTTGCACTTGGGTTTCAAGTGAAAAGCGTTAAGGGCGTTACGGCCATAGGTCGCCCATTTTTTGGCTTGTTTTATACTTGCTCCGAAACTGTGCATTTTATGTACTAGCTGCATATGTGTGAGTGTGAATGAGTGTGTATATGTATGTGTGTGTGTATGTGTGTTAGTGTATGTGTGCTCCTGGCATATTTAAGCTGACAGTTTCAAGTGCCAACTTTACGCAGTTAGCGCAGCAACGAAAATGATGGCGGCAAGTGCCAGCTCCAAGTGTGTTTTTCTGCAAGTGTGTGTGTTTTTGGATGTATCTATGTGAGTAAGTGTGACATGTGTGTGTGTGTGTAAAGCTGCTGTTTCTGCTGTAGCTGCAAAATGCAGCCTTTTTAGCTGGAAGGCAACGCGTAAACTGTTAACGTTAAGTGACGGCAGTTAAGTCACAGTGGGCCAAGGCTTATTGTAAAATGCTAACTTTGAAGCTGTAGCTGCAAATTAAAACTGCAACTTTGTGCTATATGCGAACCAGTGTACTAGCGACACCAGATAGGTGGTGGTGGTGGTGGGAATGGATGGGTTGAGCTGGTTGAAGACCAAACACCGAGACCGGATGAAGCTGATGACGCTGATTGCACTGACGCTTGCAAGCTGCAATTTATGAGCACGCTAGCTGCAAGGCAGGAGCGCACACACACACACACTTGGACAGGAGACAGGAGAGAGAGACAACAACTACAACAGCCATGAGCAACAACTCGAGAACAGCAACAGTACCAAAGCCAGAGTCACAGCGTCTGTTTTAAGGGTCTGAATTTGAGTTTAAGTCTGAATTTGGGTTCGAGTCTGGGGTTTGTGATGTGGGATACGTCCGTTAAGGAAGCTAACGATATGTAACAACGGCGCTGATGTTTCTGCTGTGCCAGCAGTAAAATTCATACAATGTCGTAAAATTAAAACACTTGTGCTCACACATACCCACCATGCAACACAGATACACACACACACACACACACAGGCAGTTACAACTACCAAGTTAGTTGGAGTGCTGTCTGTCGGGTTTGGTTTGCTGCTTTTGGCAAGGAAAATCGTTTGGCCTGACTATTTTGTGCTGCTCTGCAGTTTAACGTTTGGACATCAGCCGCCACCCACAGTGCAGTCCGTAACAATTTGCAAACAGTAGAGAAAAAAAATAGAAAAACGGATAACTAGTAAACTGAGTACGTTTTGGATATTGAATGTCTAGATGCCCTTATTTTTTTGAGCAGTAAAACCAGAAAATGTAGCTTCGTATTTGGCTGATTCAAATGTTAAAAGGATGTTGTTACTTATCTGTGGTTTGTTACTGTACAACAGCATTGACTGTGCCCATTTGTCATGTCACTGTGAACTGTAACTGAGACTTATTAACGCAACTTTCGGTTCTTCTACCCTGGTGAGTTGGAGTTTCATGGTTTTATGTCCTGTGACCAGCAGTGTCTGCATAGGATTATAGCTTAAAATCGGTTGACATCATATATCATCAATAGAACAAATAGATAAAAAAATCAAGAGAATACTATATTTTTTCTGTTTGTTAAGACATTGTGTCCAAAGCCAATACTCCTGAGTTTTTCTTTTCTTTTACAAAACAGACTGCCCGTATAATATATCTCCCATTGAGCAACTCTCATCGTATTTGCGTATTGAAATGTAAAATTTTTGGAGAAACGTATTGCTTTGAAGCTCAACAAGAAACTAGGATTATTCAAATGCTTTGTGGTCAGGTACCCTAACATCTATTAATTGTCCTTCTTTACTTAAGCTCCCAATTGTACCCAAACGCCACAAAAACAACACTTTCGTCTCCTGCACCTATTATATATTGTAAATAAAAGCTTTGTACCAAAAGTTGACACAATTTTATTTGCCATTTTTACCAAGCAGTGCAAGCAGTTCTATAAGTGCGAAGTAAGAAAGCATTGCTAGTTATTCAGTAATTTATTTTTAAATCATTGGCTTGTTAGCTTAGCAGATAAATATATATTATAAAATATTTTCGTACAAAACCACACACACTCATTATTTCTTCTTATATGGTAAGACGGCTTTTGTAGATCCTCCACAAGCCAGTTGTATCTTTGAAAGAGTATCAAGGTTACAACCAAAATAATAATGTAAAGTAACTAACAACATGACGTCGAATGCACGAGCTGCTTTGTTGTGCTGCCATCATCAATGGAAATTGCAGTGTTGTTAAAAAGTGATTCAAGTTGCAAAAATTTGCCCCAAAGTGCACGCCAATTGTCTCTACGTGTTGCATGATAGCTGTGTTGGTTGTAGTGCGGAGTGCTGAGTGTATCTTGGATACGACTCACTAATCACTGCCAAAGAGCTACTTAGACTAATAACTGGTCAGTGGCCAGTGGCTGGAGACCACAAACACAGTGGGTGAGTGGTAAAGCCAGAGACTTCAACCGAATCGAATCAAATTCAACTGCATGAAACTGAGTCAAAGTTTGGTGTTCTGTCTATTCTGTCAATGTCATCATCAAATATAAATAAACAAGTCTTGAAACACGCCCAGCGCGCTGATAACGCGAATCAAGGCATGAATCAAAAAACACACCCACCACAGCAGCAGGCAGCGGGCAGCAGGAGCCACAATCACCAAAGTAAGGAGAGGCGACCACAAAACAAAAGGAACCACAGTCCGAGCAAACAAATGGAACCACACACGCATACTAACGAAGTGACACGGCATTTTAACGGCCAGCGCACAGATTAGGAATGTCAATATTAGACACGGCCATGATGGCGAATGGTAAATGGTAAATGGCGAATAACGAACGAAGAATGGCAAATGGCTATGGCCAGAGCCATGTTGATGTCTTTTGGGCACTCCACCAACCTCATACTCTGAGCAACCGCTGAATTTTGACAAATGACGTCAGGCAAGTGAAGGGAATGAATGACATGGAAAGGCATTAGGGAAACCTGAGCAAGCCATTCGATATACATAATATAGGACGAAAACCCAAGCAGCAATGTTAGCAAACCTTATAAAGGCACAACAAAAAAAAAAAAATGAAATTGGGAGGCAAACAATTTATTTCTAATGGGATCAAAGGAGCACAAGAGCAGTGGCAAAATGTAAGACGGGTCTAATTTATATCAAACGAAATTGGCATTGTCATGAAGGTATCTTGAAGTATCGTAGGCAAAAACTTTCAACGTATATTAAATTTTCAAGGTATGGGAAGATGGGAAAAATGAAAAAAAAAGCAGACATCGCGGATTGAGACATTAAGGAAAGCTCAATATAGGAGAAACGTGCGTAAGTCGAATCCGGTGGTTGGATAAAAATTGTTTAGAGCTTTTAAAAATTAGATTTATTTTGGATTTGAATATTGTTCGAAAATTATATCATAAGTTCGGCTACCCTTTAAATAGAAATATATTATGGAAAAGTAATTTATGAATAAAAAAAATGTGTAACAAAAATTAGAATATATAGCAAAAATCAATTCAAAATGTAATATTTGTATATATATTTGAGATAAAAACTAAATTACTTTCGTATTTTGAAGAAAATTATTTAAAAATTATGTCAGCTTTAGTGAAATTTGTTGACATTCGCAACAAAATGATTATGTTTATGTCTTACAAATTTCCTTTCCACTTTCAAAGGTGCCTATAATCTCAAATATAAAATAAAGATTAGTTGCAATTAATTTATTATACAAATTGTTTTTGTTTTCCTATGGCAAAGCTATAATATAATAACAGCTATATTATCAGTCTTCGCTGCGGAAAGAGAGTGTGTATAAAATTTATTTGAACAAGATCTTAAAATCAAACAAATGGCACTTGCAGCCTGGAAAAGAAAATGTGGTCAACGATAACACAAGTGTCGAGGTAGTCGTACCAAGAGTCAAGCGTCACGGCTGCTTAAGAATAGACAAATTTATATTAAATACTATTTGCAAATTATTGATGCCATTCCTTATTTTTCTGTTGTTCAGTTTTTCACAAGCAAGTCGAAATGGTATATATATAAACAGGAATCTTTATTTTTAAGAAAATACAATAATACAAGTTAATAATGCCTTCACAAGTGATTAAAAATTGAATTGAATTCGTTAATTTTGCATATTCGTGAAAACAGCAAACATTCGCTTTGACTAAAAAGCCGCAACCGTTTTTTGTCGCAGAACCGGTTATTATTATAATTTTTCTTTTATTTAGTTAAGCTTAAAATATTTTTAAAACAGCATTCGTACGAAGTGCAAAGATTATAAAAATGTTTCACTGAGCATTTACA